>CM062819.1:429386855-430629567 GCA_031772625.1 Pinus tabuliformis
CTTCAAGGGGTTCTGGAAGGTTCAGAGGAAAGCTACCTTTCAAATGCTTTGCTTGTGGAAGAGTAGGTCATTATGCTGCAAAATGTCCTTATAAGGATAAAGGAAAGGAACCTGCTAGATGGAACAAGAAACAAAGTGCAAATAAGAAAAGCTACTACACCCATGAAGATAGTGATGGTCTATCAAACAGTGATGAAGATGAACGAGGTAATGAATATAAGTTATTAATGGCATTTGAAGATGATGATTATATGGATGCTATAGATGTGGTAACCTTTATGATGAAATCACTAGACTCAAGAGATGTATAGAAGAAAAGAATGTGATCATTGATACTCTACAATTTCAAATTGATGAAAAGGAAAAACATCTTGAAAAACTAGAAGGAGAAATTGTTGGTCTTAGAAAAGAGATTGAGAAAACAAAAGCTATTAATCTTAAGTTTGTCAAAGGATCTGAAACTTTGGATAAGATTATCAATGTGCAGCGGTCTCCTCTAAACAAGACAGGTCTGGGCTACAATGGAGAAACCTCTCAAGCATCCACCTCAAAGAGTTATCTTGATGCAGCAAGAAGAAATGAGCAAAAGAACAATGAAGATCATCAGGTAAAGCAGGACGAATTACAAACAGAAACTATCAGGGCAATCCATCTTAAGGGTGAACCAGCCACAGGTAAAATCTTCTCAATTTGGTCCAAGAATAGATGAAAATAGAAATTACAATCAGTTGGCTGGTAGATTCGATAACCGCAGAAGTTTCTCAATGGACAATGCTTTTCTTGTCATAACTTTGGTCACAAAGCAGCTCAATGTGTTGCATATAAAACAATCATGACTAGGGAAGCTCAAAAACAAAGAAGTATGACAGGGATTACAAAAAGGACCTATAACAACTTTTCGGTTCTTGAAAATGAAGTCGAATGTTCTATTTGCAATAACTTTGGTCATGAAGAATCTGAATGCAGGAGCAGGTTTCAGCAGAAAAAGGAGCAAGCCTCAAGCACCAAAACATGGAGAATAAAGGAACCTCAAACAGAAAGATGTGGAATAGCATTTTATGCAGAGGGACAGGAAAATCTATGGTACATTGACAGTGGATGTTCGAAGCATATGACAGGTGATAAAGAAAAACTTGAATCTTATTCTGCTCTAGAAAAGGGAAAGAAAGTCTCTTTTGGAAATGATACTCCTGCAACTATAAAAGGAAAAGGCATTGCTCAGTTAAAAGAAAAGGTCAAAGCTGGAAATGTTTTGTATGTTGATGGATTGAAGCATAATCTTCTAAGTGTCAGCCAGATGTGTGATCAAAGAACCGAGGTTATTTTCAGATCGAATGGATGTCTTGTTCGCGATCTTGATACAGGTAAAACAGTACTCAAAGGCAAAAGAACTCCAAATAATCTGTACATATTTGAAGAAGGACAACAACAATGCTATCTGAGCAAGGATGAAGAGCACTGGTTATGGCATCGAAGGTTGGGACATCTAAGCTTCTCACAAATAAGGAAAGCATGCAAATATCAGGCAGTTCGCGATCTTCCAGATATCAAAATTCCTGACAACACCATATGCAGATCATGTCAGTTTGGAAAACAAACCAGAACTAACTTTCCAGAGAAAGAAGGATCAGCTAGCATGCCTCTTGAGCTAGTACATACAGATACATGTGGTCCATTCAGGAAAAGAACACCTAGAGGAGAGGAATACTTGATATTATTTATTGACGATTTCTCCAGGTTTGTCTGGTTAGGACTTATGAAGCACAAAGATGAAGCATTCGAAAAATTCAAATCCTTCAAAGCCTTGGTTGAAAATGAATCAGGTCACAAAATTAAGTGCCTCAGATCCGACAGAGGGGGGAATTTACTTCAAATGAATTTTTCGATTTCTGTGATGAACATGGGATAAGGAGAGAATTCTCTACAGCTAGAACTCCTCAGCAAAATGGAGTTGTTGAAAGAATGAACAGAACAATCCAACAAATGGCTCGTGCTATGCTTGATGAATCAGGAACTCCCACAACTTTCTGGGTGAAGCTGCACATGCTGCGGTTGTTATTCTCAACAAAACAAATGTCCGGGTGAACAGCACTCAAACTCCTCATGAGCTTTGGAGTGGCAGGACTCCTTCGGTAAAGCACTTCAAAATCTTTGGGAGCAAATGCTATATCAAGAATACTGATGAGCAGCTTGGCAAACTTGAACCTAGAGCAGATGAAGGCATTCTCTTGGTTACTCTCCATATATAGCAAAGCATACAAGTGCTACAATAAAAGACTTGGCAGAATTGTTGACAGCATTGATGTAGTGGTTGATGAAAGGGATACATTCCTAGGCAAGTCCATCATGAAGACATCGAAGAAGATGAAGGCTACCCTCAAAGACAGAATGATGAAGAAGAAGAACCTCAAAAGAACCTCAAGAAGAGCCAGAGGAGCAAACAAGAATAGAAGAAAAGACTCCATCCAGATATGTTCAGAAGAATCATCCAGAATCTCAGATTGTGGGGCAGAAAGAAGCAGGTGTACAAGCAAGAAGAACAGTTGCAGAAGCCTCAAGCTATTTGGCATTACTCTCCTCTACTGAACCACAAAAGGTGAAAGAAGCATGCAAAGATGAATGTTGGGTGAAAGCAATGGATGAAGAACTTGAGCAAATCGAAAAGAACAACACTTGGGAGCTGGTTCCTAGACCAAAGGATAAGAATGTTATCGGAACAAAATGGGTCTTCAAAAATAAATTGAATGAAAATGGAGAAGTAATTAGAAACAAAGCCAGACTTGTTTGTAAAGGGTATGCGCAGCAAGAAGGAATAGACTTTGAAGAAACTTTTGCTCCTGTTACAAGACTTGAGGCCATCCGAATGTTCCTTGCTCTCTCAAGTTTTCAAAACTTCAAAGTATTTCAAATGGACGTGAAATCAGCCTTTCTGAATGGAGACTTGGAAGAAGAAGTGTACATTGAACAGCCAAATGGGTTCATTCTTGGAAATGATCCAAATCTTGTATGCAGATTGAAAAAGGCTCTCTATGGTCTCAAACAAGCTCCAAGGGCTTGGTACTACCGGTTGGACAAATATCTTCATCAACAAGGTTTTTCAAAAGGTTCAGCAGATAGCAATCTATATATAAAAGTTGAAAATGACAAATTGCTAATACTTGTTGTGTATGTAGATGACATTATTTTTGGCAGCAATGAAGAAGCTATGAGTCAAAGCTTTGCCTCGGTCATGCAGAAAGAATTTGAAATGTCCTTGCTAGGAGAACTGACATATTTCCTTGGTTTGCAAATCCAAAAAAAAGAAGGAGGAATCTTTTTATCTCAAACCAAGTATCTCAAACAGATTTTGAAGAAATATGGAATGGAAGATGCAAAACCAGTATGTACACCCATGGTCACAGGATGTAGTCTCAGTGCAAATGATGAATCTGCAGCAGTACATCAACCAACCTACAGATCTATGATTGGAAGTTTACTATATTTGACAGGTACCCCGACCGGACATCATGCATGCAGTTGGAATAGTTGGAAGATTTCAGGAAAATCCGAAGGAGACTCATCTTCAGGCAGTGAAGAGAATTTTCAAATATCTTCAAGGGACTCAAAATTATGGCTTATGGTATCCTAGAGATACAGATCTTACTCTTCATGCTTATACAGATGCAGATTTTGGGCCGGAAGCGTGGATGACAGGAAAAGCACAAGTGGTGGTGCGTTCTTTATGGGTTCCAGACTGGTATCTTGGTTCAGCAAGAAACAGAGTTCGATTGCCTTGTCTACAGCTGAAGCGGAATATGTTGCTGCTGCATCTTGTTGCACCCAACTTCTTTGGATGATGCAGACTTTGCAGGATTTTCAAATCACTTGTACACCACCTATCCCCATCTTATGTGATAACACAAGTGCAATCAGCATCTCAAAGAATCCGGTTATGCATTCAAAAACCAAGCACATACCAATCAAGTATCATTTTCTCCGGGAACAAGTGCTTGAACAGAAGGTCAAGTTGGAGTATGTTCCTTCTAAGGAACAAGTTGTTGATATTCTCACCAAACCATTGCCCAGGGACACTTTTGAGTACCTCAGGCAAAAGCTGGGGGTTGTTGATGCATCATCTTATTGTTGAACCTTTTCTGATTGATGGTACAGGTTCAGGGGGAGCATATAATGCATTGTTGGCATTAAGGAGGATGGTCAGAAGGAGATCTTGGAAATAGCTGCAATATGTCTCTATCTCTTTCATGGAGGATTATGGTTCTTTGTTACAGATCTGGTTCAGGGGGAGCATACCCCTTTGCCCTTGATGTCAAAGGGGGAGAATGAAGCTGAAGTTTGTAAGGTTGCCATCAAGTCCAAAGGGGGAGATTGTTGGCATTATGATTTCTGGTATGGCTATATGTTACAGATGTTGTACTTGATGGCAACTCCCATGACAAGGCTCTCAATTTATGAAAAATTAAGAAAGACGCAGGATATCAGTTCAGAAGGTGCGTACCCGCAGGTACACCATGCAGGGACCGCGTCCAGAGTCGCAGGCCAGCCATTCAGGAGGTGCGTCCACCCAGTGCACACATTTCTAGGCAGAGAAAAGCCCACGTGGGGGTTTCTTGTGTTTTACTCTTGGTATCCGCCGACGGTATTGTGTTATTATGGTGTCGGCTCGTGGTATTGTTCCATGATTTGAGGAGGAGCTTGCCTATATAAAGCAAAGGAGATCATTTGGCTTAAGTATGTCTTTGGTTGAATATCTTATTGGGTGAGATCTGGTCTAGATCTAAAAGGCGAATCTACTGAAGGACTGAGATCTCTTTGGCGCAAGATCAGATCTGTAGATCTGACTGTTTGGGTTACACTTAAAGTCTTGAAATCATTCATACCTGAAGGGACGCAGGTACAGTGAAAGGAAAGTGCGCCGGAACGCAGTGCAGAATCTGGAGATCTGCGTGGGGACGCAGGGCAGACGAAGTTCAGGTGCGTCTGGGACGCCGCTGAGTGACTAGAGATCTGCGTGGGGACGCAGAGCGATCAAGGTTCAGGTGCGTCTCTGAAGCAAAAGGACGCAGCGCGATAGTGTTTTTGGGTGCGTCCCTGTAGCAAAAAGACGCGGCGCGATAGTGTTTCTGGATGCATCCCTGAAGCAACAGAACGCTGAGCAGTTAAAGGAACAGTGCGTGGGCACGCAGCGCAGCAGAAGGATATCTGCGTGTGGACGCAGGGTAGCAGAAGGTTAACTGCGTCTGGTCGCAGGCCACAGAAGGAAAAACTGCGTCTCTATCTTAAGATGTTCTGTTGATTGAATTTCTCTGTTGATAAAGTGTTTTGGGTTAGTTCTGTTATTGTTGATCTTATATCTGTAGTGGACTGTAACTGTTATGTACTTGTTGATCATCTGATGCTTTATGAAAAGAACTAGGGGGTTGTAGCTCCCTTCCAGGAGTAGACTGGAAAACGAGAGAGAGAGAGAGTTGTAGCTCTCTGCAGGTTGCAGCCTGCGCACTGGTAAAGGACTGCACCAGTACAAAATCATTGTAAAAGAAGTTTCTAATTTGAAAGAAGATAGAGACATATTGCAGCAGGTGGTTTTCACCCACATTGGGTTTCCACCTTACATCTTGTGTTCTTTGGTGTGACTATCTGTTTTCTTTGTTCATGCTCATTATTTTATGGTACTGACATGCAAAAATAATTCAAAGATCAAATAAGGAAGATTTATTAAATTGCTAGATAATACTGATTCACCCCCCTCTCAGTATCCTTTGTTCCACTATTCACCCACATTTGGAATACCTGTTGCCGCAGCTATGGTTTCAGGTATCAAAGTGAAGGAAACACCTGCTAAGTTCACCTGGACATTGTGAAGATGAAGGACAAATAGCCTGGCAAGTTCATGGTGGTATTTCACCCTCTCCACCATCTCACAAAACTGGTAGCAAGACTGATGTTTAAAACATGTTACTGCAAGAGGACAAGCTAGTAACTCTATGAGTGTGGTGGCCTCCTCCCAGATCTGTTTTCCTCCGTTATGTGGTTTTCTTGGTGCATGAATCTCTTGGGAGGAATCACTCACAGTTTCCTCATCCCTTTCATAAGCTGAATTTGTTTCCATATTTGCAAATGTAGAATGTAGAATGATGAGTATGAAGATATTTTCTTAAGTATAGGTGATTGTTGTTTTCTTTTTTAGATTAAAAGGGTTGATTGATAGTATAAGTGCAAAGGAGGGTTTGATGATAGCAGTAGGGTTTTTAGGGAATGATAGGGTTTAGGAAAAGGGAATTAGGGTTTGGGGAATAGCAGGAATTATGTATAGAGCTTAGGGTTTGGTGATATGGGGTAAGGTGAGTGTCAATGGGAGAGGGAAAGGGGAAGGGAATTAGGGAAATTTAGTGCAGGGAGTTGGGATGTGGGAAAATCATATAAGGGAGTGAAAACAACAAGAATAACTAAACCCTAGGCAGTTTTGACAACACAACTTTGAGGAAATTAGGGTTTCATTTTTTAAGCACTCACATCACCATCATGGATGACAAATCTCTTGCTAGGGAAAATGGGAGGATGTACTTACTTGTAGAGAGGTTATTTGCAAATTTGGAGGCTTGGAAAATCGATGGAATGAGTTTTTGAGCTTAGCTGACAGATGCACCGCACCAATGCCTAGGTGCATAGCGCACTTCCTGTGTGTAGCACACGGTGAAATTCCTTTGCAAATCCTGCGCCTGGTGCGTAGCACCTGACAGGTGCGTCGCGCCAGTGCCTAGGTGTGTCGAGCTAGTGAACATTGGAGTTTTTTGCTGCAACTTTCACTTGTTTCTCCTCAAATGCGATTTTTCCTCTTTCTCTCTCTCTTTAGCACAAATGAGGTCTTCTAACACAAAGGATCACTTTATATACATTTTGACTTTAATTTTTCATTTAGAAAAAACCCACTTTCTTAAAGTTGAATTCACTTTGCTTTAAAAACCCTGTTTTTTGCAGTTTTGGCTCTTTTTGTCATTTGATGAACATGATGCTTGGATGTTTTTGTTTCTTTTACAGTAGCTGGAGTGTTGGAGTTTGGCAAGGTGACCAAGGGCTGTAGCAGAAGCTTTATTACATATGAAAACATTAAAATTAAATAAATTTGTACATGAAAATAGAAAAACTTTGTTTTCAAAAAACCCTTTATGAGGCAAATCATTAGTGAAATTTGTGATTTTATGAACTTATTAAACATCCTCATGTGCCTGCTAACCTCTTATTGAGATTTTGAAGACCATGGCAGCAAACCCTAGACCTAATGAGACTTGAAAACCCTAAAATGACTTCTGCAAGTGTAATGATAAAAAATGACTGTAAATGACCTGAATTTGTGAAAATAGGCCAGCAGGTGAAAATCATGAGGGAAATTTGATAGTGAACCACTACCATCAGTTGATCCATGACCTAATGGAATGCAACTGATTGGATGGGACACCTAAAATGCATGCAAAAAGAGAATTTGATCACTGATGGAGGGATGAAGATACCGACGCTAACACCAAGATAGGATATATGTGTCAGATGACAATGATCTCAAGAAGGTGATCTTGAGGGAATTTCATGTGAAGCCATATTCAGGTCACCCAGGTTACCAGAAGACATTGATTGCAGTGAAGAGATATTACTATTGGCCGAATCTAAAGAGGGATGTAGTAGAGTTTGTGGCTAGATGTTTTGATTGTCAATGAGTGAAGGCAGAGTGTAAACATCCAAGTGGACTTCTACAGCGAATTGCGATTCCGAAATGGAAATGGGAGGTCATTTACATGGATTTCATTACAAGGTTTTCAAAGACAGTGAAGCAGTGTGATTCCTTCATGACCATTGTGGATAGGTCAACAAATGTTGCACATTTCATTCTAGTGAAGTCTACATTCTCAGCTAGTGATGTGGCACATGTATTCATCAGAGATGTGGTTAGACTACATGGTGTCCCGAAGAATATTGTGTCAGATAGGGATGCGAAGTTCACTTCCAAGTTTTGGAAGGGGTTATTTGAAAGTTTAGGCACTATTGACAAGGTTAATCCTCTCTGCAAATAGAGACGATCCCTCTAGCCCAATGAGTGGGTCTATCAACTGAAGTGACAATCAACTAGACATCTTCCTAGATTATAATTGAAAAATAGAATGAGAGAGATGACCTACCTCACTCTGATGCTATTCTAATTTCCTTTGTTGAGATCCTTGAATCGCTTGTGTCATAGACTTGTTCCTGCTTCTTCCAGCGCTTATGTACCTGCACAAGTGATCAAGAGACAAAAAAGCATGCCAAAACCAATATAAAATCCAATAATAACCTACTTAGTTGATCAAGGAATGCCAAGCTAATACATACATGAACATATATATTTTGGGAAGATGAACCAGTAGTTGTATATTATTTAAAGAATAAAGGGAAGCTTACAACCATAGCCTTGATGTTGAAAGGCTCTCCTTGAGTGATAATCCAAGTCCAAGACATGAAACTCTCCAAACACTCCTTCCCAAAGTCTAATGAATAGCCTCTAAGCACAAGCTCAACATAGGGGTGCAAATGGACATAGACCAACCCAGCCTCTAACCTCACCAACCATTTGTGAATGGGAGAGGACGAATTTATACACTTGGAAGGGGAGTTAGAACTTCTCCAAATATAGGATTAGGCCCACATCTCTAGGAGGTAACTCATAGGGATAAGACAAAGAGGTCAATTTAGGAGGATTCGGCCTCATCTATGTGAAACCACCTACAGCTCACCGCTCTAGAAGCTTCTAGATCACGAAGCTTCTCATCCTCTTTGGGAAAATTACCTTTTTGGGATCATTGCAAGTATGACAGGGAATAGAGCGATGCCATCACGGGTCAAACACTGTTCAATAGCTGACCATCGCGGTTTTGAGCTTCATAAGAGCGATGATAGGGGAATCTCAAGGAAATCAAGTCTTAAGAAGGCTATGAATTGGATATATGAATGAGTACACTGCATTATGGTCATATTTCGGGCGCTTCAGGTATGTCACAGGGAATTACAGGAGGTGTGACAAAATACTTTGTAACAAATGCCCCCTAAAGCATGAAGGCAGAACGAGGAGTGATGACTGAGATGCTTTACGAGCTCTTGCAAGGAAGAGGACACGCACTGTCAAGAGACCTGCAAATCAAGGACGGATATATATATATATATACATATTTGAGATCAAGACATAAATCTGCAACACGGACGCAGTCATCCGGATGACGAAGACTATATGAAAAGATACATGGCCTGGGCACAACTATCCAATACAGAAGGGTCATCATAAAAGTAAAGTCCCTACGGTATGGTCACAACCATCCTTATAGCAAAAACATGTATACAATCATGAATAACATATAACTCCACACAACCTGAGTTATATCAGAAAAACTCAGGGTCTTGCTCTCCATCCTGACCAGATCAACATGCGAATTCTAACATGTGAATGAATGTGTTGCAGTCCAACATGCTAGAAAACCACTTGATTACTAGCCATTGATGTAGACCGTTAACAGGCATGAGAGGAACCACCCATAATGACAAAGGCTCTCAAGGTACGACAGTACAATTCATGAATGTGATAACGAAGCTAAATTCGAACACTCTTGGAATCATCCGATAGAAGGCCAATGACGAAAACCTATCGTCTGATGCAAAGAACTTGCCATTAAGGCATGCAAGCTCAAAGGCACTAAAAGGGAGTTTCTAAGTCGTCTTCCTCGGTAATGAGTTGAAGTCGACAGGAAGTGACCCGTCGAAGGAGGGTCATAATGATTCCCCCATCATTGACATGAAACGAGGAACAAAGTGGAATAAGTTTCAAGACTATAACAATGACTCAAATGGTGTATGGGTAAATAACTGGATATTGGACTTCTCTTTAACATATTGGCGACACGACTCTATAGTGTGGCAGAATTAGACTCAACACAAGACCAAGGGTCATAATGACGAGGTGGAATAGTCAAATGAGAGGCAAAATGGATCACCAAACCCAGAAGGAAAAGTGACTAAGTGAGGATATTCCAAACCCGACAAGAGAGCAGAAGAGTGTCATGTTCAAGAGTGACATGCTGCCTATACAAAGGATGTTTCATCTTCACTTTTCCCCACTATTTGTAGTGAGTACCTCTTTATTTTTACACAAGCTTGAAGAGGATACCATATTCTTGTCATATAAGTTCATCCTTTGGATGAATCCATCCTAGTAAGTTTTACGAGTCCTAGGAAGGAGAAACTCGGGCTCATCATGGTGACAAGTCTTTCGTCATTTTAAATTTTACGAGTCTGGCGGAAGAGAGAGGAAAAAGAAAACTCCATCATGTCCCTTTTCATAATTTGTCCCTCGAATCCAAAAAGGTAGAAAACAATATTCGAGAGAACCTCCTAGCCATGTTCGACTAAGGTGTTCCTTTTTTGTATAATAGTCTATCTCAATCCAGAAAAGGGTTAAACTTGTACTGAGTACAGGTCAATTCATTTACTTGAACGAGTTCGAAATGACAAGTACTCGACAATCTTTTGATATTTTTAGAGTATGAAAAGAGCTAAAAGAGGACTCCACTTGGAGGAACGAGAGGTATGAAAGGATAGCAACTGGTTCCAATCATGATGGAACTGCTGAAAACATGTAATGGTCAAGAGGCTAGCTAATAAGACCACTCATTGTAGATGTTCCTCAAGCAAGGGTAAAACAACCAAGTGAAAGTGTACGATCGGCCAAAGATATGGTGACAATGGAATGAAAGAACCAAGGCTCACTTAACAAAAAGCGGTTGATAAAAACAAAAATCATGAGATGTAAACTAGGAATGGTTTCAATTTTACACAAGCTTGAAATGGAGACAAACTATGCTTGGATTTGGTTTCATTTTTACACAAGCTTGAAACAAAGATAAATTATGCTTGGGTTTGGTTTCATTTTTACAAAAGCTTGAAACAAAGATAAACTATACTTGAGATAAGTTTGCATGCCCCCAGCATAATGACTCAATACGAGGTACATGTCACTAGGGCTTCATTTCACTAATCTAAGTGGATGTAAAATAGGTTCACTTACGAGATTAAGTGAAAGACTCGACTGGGATTTTACGAGATCTAATCAAAGACTCGAATTGGAAGGGAGTTTGTTTCATTTTTTAATGAGCTTGACACAGGAAAAGAGCCATGCTCATGACACTTATTTCATTTTTTAACGAGGTTGACATAGAAAAAGAACTATCCTCATGGAACCTATTTCATTTTTTAACGAGGTTGAATAGTAAAAGAACTATCCTCATAGTCCTTGTTTCATTTTTTAACATGCTTGACACAAGACAAGGAACTTTGCTCCATTCCCTTGTTTCATTTTTTAAGGAGCTTGACACAATACAAGGAACTCTACTCCACTCCCTTGTTTCGTTTTTTGAGGACCTTGAAACAAGACAAGGAACTCTACTCCATAGTCCTTGAGCAAAGACCAAAGGAGGCCATGGCTTCCAAGAGGTTCTCATCATAAGGGAGAAAAACACCCTGGAAGTGATACATGTCCAAGGATCCAAATGAAAAATTGAATTCCAATGCCCCCAGTACATGGTGTACTACATTACCTACTAGATCATTAGTAGATGTGTGCATGGAACAGGTGGCCACGTAATTAACCTATGGAATGGGTGATATTGCTTGCACATAAGAACCATTTAGGGATGATGGTTGAGTGGGAGCTAATTCATGACCAATGAATGTAAGTTGATCAATGATTAGAACGTTTCCTTCATGTGGGAAACACATCACTCAAAAGAGGGAAGAAACAAGGGCTCCCATGACATAAACAGAGTCACGGCCAAGGAGTAGATTAAAATCCAATGGGCCTTGGACAACCATCACGTCTATATAGACAATCTTTCCTCCCAAAGTAATAGGTAACTTAGGAAGGATCCCTAATGGTTGAATGGTTCCTCTATTAAAAGCTAACAGATTCTGGGTGACAGGGACAAGTTGAGGAGAACCTAAAGCTTGCCAAGCAGTTGAGGACAGAATACTAACAAATGTGCCCTCGTCTATAATTGTGCTAGGTATGGCCATATGGTAAGCCTGTACTACAATCTAGAAAGGCACATAAGACGGAAGGCAATATCCTGCCAGTCGGCTCTAATCAAAGAAGTGACTAAACTACTCAGAGGGGGTGTGGTAGGAACGTGAGAGCTACCCTCTTTCTCGATGGGAAAAGGAGAAATGCTCTCATGCACCTCGAGAACAAGAAGATTTACCTCTAGTTCATTTGAAACTGAAGAAACCAAAAGAACCTGAGCAATATGAGGTTCACTCTCTACCGAAAAGGTACAGTTAACTGAAGGTGGAGCCAATTCTACCATTTCCTCAACCAATGGTTGGTTGAGAATGGACCCATGAGACTCACTTTCAGAGAGATTGGGGTTGACCAAAGATGACTTTTGATCAATCACTGGATCAACTAGTGAAGGATCAGGGGAAATCTTTTGATACCTAGTTAGAAGATGAGGTTGAGAAGCTGTAAAGTTTTCTAACTCTTTGGAAGTTTAATCTATTAAAGGACAAAGGTGGATGGGATGATTTCCTTCACACAATTTACAGGGAAATTTGACTTTTCCCTTTTTCCCATGGGATTTATTGTCACTAGTTGAAGGCTTATCACTAGCATGATCGCCAGAGGTCGATGAAAAAGGTTAATGTGAACATGTGTACCACACTTCTAAGACCTTGGGAATATCAGGACAATTCCGAAGAAGGTGGTCACCCTTACATAACATGCAAGAGAATTTTACTTTATGGGGCTCATTGGAAGTTTTTTATTCATAGGTTGTATCCGTAGAAATAGCCGCTTGGTTGCTCCCTTTCTTATTTTGCTTCTTCTTCTTCAGCCTCTTCTTCTTCTTCTTAGCTTCCTAATTACTAGAATCCAGGATTTCACCAAGCGAAGAGGAAGAACAGGGTGAAGAAATAGGTGAAGAAGGCAAGGGGGAAAATTTAGGATCAACATGAGGTTGATGTTGTTTAGGTGGAGGAGAACTCGGTTGAAAAGCAGTTTGGACACTCAGAATCACCGAGGTCGAAAATAACCAAACTAGCAGACCAATGGTCAATCTAGGAAGGGACAACGTTGCCATATAAGGAGCACCAACATTTCCAAAAGAAGGAAAAGGACTAGGATTCCCATCAGAGGGGTTTCCTTGACTGGTAGACTCAGGAAATGTTGCCATTGGTATCAACCTAAGATCTACTAAGGAGTATTTCCATAGGAAGGATGTCATTCTGCGGTCAATTAATTTTAGAATTTGAAACAAAAACTTTGGCTTTTCATGTTTTAAAAGTCGAGAAAAGGACGAAAAGGTGACTTTAGTCACTTTCGATAGTTTAGCAAACTTGAATGGACAAGTGCTTGAAGAACTTTTCAAATTTAAGGAGTCAGAAAAGATCAAAATGACTACTCAAGATACTCTAGGCAAAAAGGATTACCAAGTAACCGTGAACTGCAATATACACCTTGGCAAAGAAATTTACCCAGGGCTTGACATACGTGTAGGCAATATCCTCGAATGTTGTGTTCGGTGTATCACATTTACAGGGCAGCAAACTCGACTTCCTATGGAAAAAGGTTTGCAACCTACGAGGGTGATTTTTTATATACTCGATGGTACGGGGAGCACAAGTCCATGCTAGCTGTCTATGTTAGAAAATTATATATTACAGAGAAATGGAACACATAGGATATTGCAGAAATATAAAGACAAAAACGCATAAAACCAGAGAGACACATATATATGTGGTTCACCCATTTCGGGCTACGTCCACCCCAAACAACCAGTCATTCCTTTCTATTATCCAGCAAACTGAAGAAACACAACCTACAGCAGATCCGTTGTAATATCCTTTGTTTTCTCTCACAATCTCACCTCTCTGTTTCTCACTCGGAGAATACACATCTATCACACAGCCTCAGTACAATGCCCTCATACAAAGAGAGGGGTTTCCTTCTAGGTCAAAAACAACCCTAAACTAAAAATAAGTTCTACCACCAGATCATCCGCTTAATGAATGGCCCAGATTGACTAGAAATTACTATACTTTTACAAGGCAATTTTACATTTGTTTTTAGCTTCGGGGGCGCTGCTCTCGAAACCCCCGCCGGGGGACCACTGGCCCCCGAACCCCCCAACTGGGGGGGAATCGGCCCCCCCGAACCCCCGGGGGGGAACAAGTCCCCCCCGCACCCCCCCACACCTCCCCCCCCCCCCCCACGTGGAGGGGTGTACAAACTTCTTGGGGTATACATCCAATTGAAACAAAGACTTCTAAATAATCATGCTCCACACCTAACAATCTCCCACTTGGAGAATGATTGTAGCAACTCCACCGCTACTTCATTTGTTGGACAATGACTCCTCTTTGGACCTAGTTGTTTCTCATCTTCATCGTCATCCTTGAAGACCAATTGAAACTGAGCATATTCTCAGTTTCTCCCTGGTTACAACTTTTGTTAGCATATCTGTAGGATTCTGGCTAGTGTGTATCTTTTCCAGCTTCAACTCTCCATCTTCCAACACTGATCATATGAAATGGTACTTGAGCTATATGTGGTTAGTCCTGGAATGAAATGTTGAGTTCTTTGCAACGTGCCCATATCATGCTTCTTACCCAATTCACCCATAAACCTTTGTAACCAAATCATTTCTTTACTAGCCTCTGTAGCAGCAACATACTCTGCTTCTGTTTTTGAAAGTGCAACAACACTTTGGATTTTTGAAACCCAACTGACAGTTGTTCGACCTATAGTAAATACATATCCTGTAGTGCTCCTCCAGTTATCTCTGTCACCTACCATATCTGCATCAACATATCCCTGTAGAGAAATGTTTGAACCACCAAAGCATAATGCTTGATTTGTGGTACCTCTCAAATATCTGAGAATCCATTTCACTGCCATCCAATGTTCTTTTCTTGGATTGTTCATGTATCAGCTTACAACTCCCACTGCATGTGCAATATCAGGCCTTGTGCAGACCATTGTAGACATTAAGCTTCCAACTACTGATGCATATGGAACATTAGACATATATTCCATGTCTTCATGGGTCTTTGGGCACATTTCCTTACTATGTTTGAAATGGATAGCAAAAGGTGTACTAACTAGTTTTGCATAGTGCATATTAAATCTTTTCAACACCTTTTGTATGTACTCATTCTGAGACAATGTTAATTTGCGATTTTTCCTGTCTCTAGTTATTCTCATACCAAGGATTTGTTTTGCAGCTCCCAAATCCTTCATTGTAAATGAATTTGCCAATTTTCTTTTGAGCACATTTATTTCCTGCATGTTAGACCTTGCAACAAGCATGTCATCTACATACAATAACAATATAATATAGTTGCCATAATTTTGATTTTTTAGATAAACATAATGATCAGAGTGACATCTAGTATAACCTTGTTCAGACATAAACTTGTCAATTTTAGATACCGTTTCCTTGGAGCCTGGTTTAAGCATATTTCATCAAAATCAATACCTTTCTTCTGTGCAAACCCCTTCACCACAAGTCTAGCTTTGTACCTCTGTTTTCCTCCATCTTCTTCCTTCAGCCTGTAAACCCATTTATTCTGTAATGTAGTTTTACATGCAGGCAACCTGACTAAGTCCCAAGTTTAGTTATGCACTAAAGGAGTCTATCTCTTCTTCCATGGTTGGCTCCCACTTCTTCCTACTTTCAACCTGCATTGCTTCTTCATAACATTCGGGTTCACCAGAATCAGTCAACAATAAATAATATAATGAAGCAGAGTATCATTCAGGGGGTATACTTATCCTGGTAGATCTTCTAACACCACTTTCAGGTGTTTGGGGTGCCTGCTACTGTTGTGGTGGTTGCTATTGTTGTGGTTGTTGATTATTATTATTTTCAGGCACCTTTACTTTTTCAGCGATCTCATCAAGAATTGTGTATTCCTCGTTTTCTTTCTCCTATTTCTTTTCCTGCAACTGATTCTTATACAAGACCTTTTCATTGAATATTACATCTCTGCTCCTAATGATTTTGTGATTTTCATAATCATATAAGCGATAACCAAAATCATTAACACCATATCCAATAAAGGTACATTTCTTTGATTTTGCCTCAAGCTTTGTTCTATTTTCTTTATTAATATGGACAAAGGCCTCACAACCAAAAGGCTTTAAAAAGGAGTAGTTTACCTTTTTACCTGTCCATGCTTCCTCTGGAACACCATCATCCAAGGAACTTGAAGGCCCTCTATTTATTAGATAAACAACAGTATCTACAACATCTGCCCAAAATTGTAAAGGCAATCCTGCATGCAATCTCATGCACCTTGCACACTCCATGATTGTTCTGTTCATCCTTTCTGACACACCATTTTCTTGTGGTGTTCTTGGAACCATCTTCTCTCTGTGAATTCCATGCTTTGAACAGTACCTATCAAACTCTTTGCTACAATATTCACCTTCATTATCTTATCTGAGACACTTCAATTTCTTTCCTGTCTCAATCTCAACCAAAGCTTTCCATTTCTTGAAAGTATCAAATACATCAGATTTATTCTTAATACAATAAATCCAATTTTTTCTAGTTGCATCATCAATAAAAGTAACATAATAACGAGAGCCACCGAGAGATGATACCTGAGCAGGTCCCCATGCATCTGTATGCACAAGCTCTAATTTTTCGCTCTTCTTTTCTTTCCCAACTCTAAGAAATCTGACTCTCTTCTATTTTCCATAAATTCAATTCTCACAGAAGTCCAAATCAACATTCTTTAAACCCGGCAACAAATTCCTTGAGTGAAGAATCTTCATCCCCTTCTCACTCATGTGTTCGAGCCTATGATGCCATAAAGTTGCATCTGCTCCTTTGGAAGTTAAAGCATTAATAGAGTTAGAAATACCATTGCATAAATACAATGTACCAACCTTTTTGCCTTTTTCTATTACCAGTGCTCCTTTGGTGACCTTCCAAGCTTTATCTGTGAAAGTTGTCACACAATCTTCACCGCCTAACTGCCCTGTTGAAATCAGATTTTCCTTCAGATCTAGAACATCCCTTACCTCCTTTAGTAGCCATTGGTTTCCATTCTGTTGTTTTACAAGAACCTTACCCATTCCAACAATTTTACAGGGTTTGTAATCACCCAAATGGACTTGTCCAAAATCTCCTTGAACATAGTCATGAAAATATTTCTTATCAGGTGTGGCATGGAATGACACCCCTGAATCTACCACCCAGGAATCAGTAATATTTTCGAAAGAAAGAATAAAAGCATCTTGTAACACCTCACTTGTCACATTTGCTTCATGATTGTTTTCTTGATGTGCATCTCCTTCTTTTCCCTTTCGAGATCTACAGTCTTTCTTTAGGTGTCCTTTCTTTCCGCATTTCTAACAACCTATCCCCGATCTGGACTTGGATCTGCCTTTCCTTGATTTACTGCGATATCTTGAGCTCTTTCCTCTTTCCATTTTTCTTTCCCTAGACTCTGCACTCAAAGCATTACCCGATGTCTCACCAGAACTTTTTCGTCGCATTTCCTCGCTAAGGATAGCACCGACAACATTAAAGTACTAGATCCAAAAACAGAGTTACTAATGGCCATTACTAAACCATTCCAACTTTCTGGCAATGAGCACAAGAATAATAGAGCTCTAACTTCATCATCAAAGTTTAACCCTACAGAACATAACTGACTTGTAACAGTATTAAAATCATTTAAATGGTCTGCAACAGATCCACCTTCCGACATCTTCATATTAAATAACTGTTTCATGAGAAATACCTTGTTTGAGGCAGATGGTTTTTCATATAGTTTCGCCAACGCCTTAATCAAACCCTCTATCATTGTTTCCTTCTAAATGTTGAAGGCGACTGACGCTGCGAGGCACAACCGTACTGTTTCGAGTGCCTTTCTATCGAGAAGGTTCCATTCTTCATCTATCATACCCGTTGGCATCTTTTCTTTTCCACCCAATGGTAGGTACAGATCTTTCTGATACAGATAATCTTCCATCTGCATGTTCCACAACTAGAAGTTTTGGCCATTGAATTTCTCGACCCTAAACTTACCATCTTCTGCCATTGCTCCCACTCGAACCAGGAACCCTTCTTTCCTACGAGTTTATCAGCCAAATAGACCTTCGGCTCTGATACTAGTTGTTAGAAAATTATATATTACAGATCAATGGAACACATAGGATATTGCAAAAATATAAACGCAAAAATACATAAAACCAGAGAGACACAGATATACGTGGTTCACCTAGTTTGGGCTACCTCCACCTCGAACAACCAGTCCTTCCTTTCTATTATCCAGCAAAATGAAGAAACACAACCTACCACAAATCCGTTGTATTATCCTATGTTTTCTGTCACAGTCTCACCTCTCTATTTCTCGCTCAGAGAATACACATCTATCACATAGCCTCAATACAATGCCCTCATACAAAGAGAGGGGTTGCCTTCTAGAGAAAAAAACCCTAAACTAAACATAAGTTCTACCGTTAGATCATCCGCCTAATGAAAGACCCAGATTGGCTAGAAATTACTATACTTTTACAAGGAAATTTTACATATGTTTTTAGCTTCGGGGGTCCTGCCCCTGAAACCCCCGCCTGGGGACCGCTGGCCCCCAAACCCCCCAGCCAGGGGGGATCGGCCCCCACTGAACCCCCGCGGAGGGGACAAGTCCCCCCCGCGTGGAGGGGTGTACAAACTTCCTGGGGTATACATTCGGCTGAAACAAAGACCTCTAAATAATCATGCTCCACACCCAACAATCTAATGCAAGAGCAAACGATAATTGCTAAGTTTTAAAGATGTTGAAACACGTCTATATCCTAGACCACTAAGTATGAAGCGTTAATGTTTCAAATGATCCTTAGATTAATTGATAGATTTTATAGTGAATCTTGAAATTATGTTTCAGTTTTAAGGCTCAAAACGATGTCACCTGAACACCTATGATGTAACATATATGAGAAAAGGAAAACTTTCGTTTCTATGAAAGCTAGACTAACCAAGGGAAGAAATTTCAATAAATAATGCATCAAACAAAATGCATCATGAAAAATGCCTTCCACTAACTTTCACTTTCGTCTTCCAAACGCAATGCCAAAAGTAAAAAATGTTTTCACTTTTCACTATTCTAAATGCAACTTTTCGAAAGAAAAATGATTTTGACTTTACAAAGGTCAACTTATATAAATTATGCTTTTATTTTCGTTTTGAACGATTTGATGCACCTAGTACAATCTTTAGTTTTTAATCACTAAAAAATGTGATCTATTTTCAATGATGAATCTCAAAAAATTCCTTTTCAATGCAACTAATCTAATGCATTTTCATGAAAAGTAAATTTCGAAATACAAGCTAAAACAAATGCAAAACAATGTTTTCAATGATTTATACAAAAAACAACACTCAATCAATCAACAAAACAAACATCTCAATGACATCAACAAGAAGCAAGTGATGGCCAATGACTAGAAACCCTAGAATTCAGTCAAATTTCACTTCAAAGCATACGAGACAAATTTTACAAATTAATCAAGGCAATCAATCAAAACATTGAAAAATCCAAGCATACCAGATAGGAAAAGACCTTAGGGGCCAAGACACACTGGATTCTTAGGAAGAAACCTAAAAAATTCTCACATTCAAGGATCATCAGTACTTTACATACCCAAACCACGATTATCAATACTTTGCATAGGCAAACTCGTGATGGCATCACTACTTTGAATAGCAAAAGTAGTGATGATTTCAGCACAACCAAAAAATGAAGATGTTTTTTTCATCGTCACTGTAAAGGTAAAAACCTTGATCATCACAACTGTAAAGGTAAAAACTGCGATCATCACGATTGTAAAGGTAAAAACCGCGATGCCATCGTGACTGTAAAGGCTAAACCTTCGATGGGCGAGGAATGTGGGAAAAAAACTAAAAATATTCCAAGAAACAATCTAGGCTTAACACTCTAAAGCAACAACCAATGATGGTATAAACCCATACTGATGCAGACAAGACGAAAAATCGATGGTTGGTCAAATTGGTCAAAATATCGAGGTGAAGGATTGGATGGAAAGGATCATAGGATCCCCAACAGAGTCACCATTTTGTTAACAAGGTTAATCCTCTCTACGGATAGAGACGATCCCTCTAGCCCAATGAGTGCATCTAGCAACTGAAGTGACAATCAACTAGACATCTTCTTATATTATAATTCAAAAATAGAACGAGAGAGATGACCTACCTCACTCTGATGCTATTCCGATTTCCTTTGTTGAGATCCTCGAACCACTTGTGTCACGGACTTGTTCCTGCTTCTTTCAACGCTTATGTACCTGCACAAGTGATCAAGAGACAACAAATCATGCCAAAACCAATAGCAAATCCAATAATAACCTACTTAGCTGATCAAGGAATGCCAAGCTAATACATACATGAACATATATATTTTGGGAAGATGAACCAGTAGTCGTCTATTATTTAAAGAATAAAGGGAAGCTTACAACCATAGCCTTGATGTTGAAAGGCTCTCCTTAAGTGGTAATCCAAGTCCAAGCCAAGAAACTATCCAAACACTCCTTCTCTAAGTCTAATGAATAGCCTCTAAGCACAAGCTTAGCATAGGGGTGCAAATGGACATAGACCAACCCAGCCTCTAACCTGACCAACCATTTGGGAATAGGAGAGGATGAACTTATAGGCTTGGAAAGGGAGTTAGGACTTCTCCAAAGATAGGATTAGGCCCACATCTCAAGGAGGTAGCTCATATGGATAAGGCAAAGAGGTCAAGTTAGGAGGATTTGACCTCATCTATGCGAAACCACCTCCATCTCGCCACTCTGGAAGCTTCTATACCACAAAGCTTCTCATCCTCTTTGGGAAAATTACCTTTTTGGGATCATTATGAGTATGACAGGGGACAGAGCGATGCCATCGTGGGTCAAACATGGTGCAACAGGCGACCATCGCGGTTTTGAGCTTCATGAGAGAAATGATGCTCAAATTAGGGTAAAAGAGTTGTTTCCTTCAGGGGAAGCTCAAGGAATTTTCCAATCAATGTCTTAGGAAGGCTCTAAACTACATATATGAATGAATAAACTGCATTATGGTCATATTTTGGGCACTTTGGGGTATGTCATAGGGAAGTGCAGGAGGTGTGACAAAATACTGTGTAACAGGCACAGAGTTGACCTTCAGAACATATTATCATCTACAGAAGGATGGACACACACAGAGGGTCAACAGGATATTAGAGGATATGTTGAGGATGTGTGTGATGCATCAATAGAGGAAGTAGGAAGAGTATCTCCCTTTGGTAGAGTTTGCATACAACAACGGTTATCAAAAGTCACTGAGAATGAGTCCTTTTGAGGAATTGTATGGGTGGAGTTGTAACACTCCCATTAGTTAGAGTGATCCAATTAGCAGAGTATTGATTGGACAAGATACGTTGGCAGACATGGAACAGGGGATACAGGTGATCAAGAAGAATCTCAAAGTAGCACAAGTTAGGCAAAAGAGTTATGGAGACAAGAACAGGTTGTTCAAGGAGTTCCATGTCAGGGAACAAGTGTACCTGCACATCAAACTGAAGAAGAGATCCTTGCAGATTGGCTCATGTGCCAAGCTAGCACCATGGTTTTGTGGACCCTTTAGTATCATTGTGAGGGTTAGGTTAGTAGCCTATCGACTTGCACTGCCTCCGACAATGAAAGTCCATGATTTTTTCCATGTATCTTTGCTTAAGAAGTATGTTAAAGATGTTGATCATGTGATTAACTGGTATGTGTTACATGTGGAATCAGATGGAGAATTCCAGTTGGAGCATCAGTGAATATTGCAGAACAAGGTGCTTATGATCTGGAACCGAGAAATCAAGCAATTTAAAGTGTAATGGAAGCACTTTGGGCTTGAGGAAGTTACATGGGAGATGGCGGATCAGATGTGGGCCATGTATCCTTCCCTATTTGTAGGTTGAGGCAAATTAGCTTTGGTATTGTGGTTTGGTGATTGCTTATGGTGGTCTCGTGATTGCTTATGGTGGTTTGGTAGTTGCTTTATGGTGGTTTAGTATTTGCTTATGATGGTTTGGTATATGCTTCATGGTGGTTTAGTATTTTCTTTATGTTGGTTTCGTATATGCTTTCTAGTGATCGATATATGCTTTATGATGGTTGATATATGTTATATGATGTTTTGATATATGCTTAGATATGATGTTAGTATATGTTTGATATATATTTTGGTATATGATTTGGCATATGTTTTGGTATCTATATTTATGGAGATGTTGTTATATGTACACCCGTATATGGATGTAAATACTGTAACAAACTATGTTATAAAGCTCCACTATGTGGTATGGGTGTCATGTCATTAGGGTTATGTTATCATGTTATTATGTTATCATGTGGTTATGTTATCATGATGTTATGATGTCATGTGGATTGGCACTCAGTAGGATGATCATTGTAAATACCGTAATGAGTTGTGATATAAAGCTCCACTATGCGGTATGTTGTCATGTTGTCATGATGTTCTTCTCTTGAGCATATCTTTCATTGTAAATACTACATCGAGTTGTGTTATAAAGCTCCATAAGCAGTATGTATTTTTCCAACAAGTTGTTGAGGTATATGTGTGATTGAACACCGAGGACGATGTCCCCCAAGGGGGAGGGTTTTGTAACAGCCCTGGTGAAAATTCCACGTAATAAAAGTTAAAAACAATAACCACAGATGAATGGGACACTTATTCCAAGCTAAATGTTGGGCAAGAGATCCCAGTGGGTGTTCATTTGGTTGTTTATGGCTAAGAAAATTGGCAAAGGCAATGGATAAGGCTTTGGAAAGGCAAAATGGAATTTTTGGCACAATTATTTATGAAAATAATGGAAATTAGGAGAAAAGGAGGTGAAAGGTCATAGGTTGCATGTGAGGAGGAAAATTAAGAAAATAGAGGCCTCATTCATAAAAAGGCTTATTAGGATCAATTGGTAACCTTTTGTCAGTTTAGCTTTGGATCTCTTTCATTATTTTCTCTCTCTCTCATACTCTTGGACACTTAGAGCTTTCTTAGAGCACTTTGGCATTGCAACAAGAAAGGAAAAGAAGGCAAGAGGAAGCAAAGATCAAGCAGGGAAAGGTAGGATCGAGTAGCTACAACAGGTTTCATTGCAGGTATCGACTTGCATAAGTATTTTCCTTGTTATGTTTGGCATGCATGGGATTGCATGTGTTTCTTTTCCACCATGACATGGGTTTTGCTAGGTGTGATAGTATTTTCAACCTAGCCTTGCCATTTCCTAATATCTTTGATGAGATGGGTTCTCTCATTCGGTTTATGTGGGATGGTCGGATTGGATTCGAAGCTGAGTGGGGTGGATCTCCAAATTAACAAACACATGGTGGTAGTGGTCCCTAAACTAGACTGAGGATGCACGAAGCCATTGGCCTAGTAACCCTTGAACCGGATTGTGGGTTGTGGTAAAGCCAGATTGTGTGCCTTGGTGGGCCTTAGAATCCTTGCCCGTGAATGGCGGGATATATAGTAAAGCCAAGAGGTGGATTTTCTTTCCGTTGGTCCTAGTGATTCCGGGATGAAATGCATGGTAAAGTCTGGAGAGCATGTCTCGGTGTAGGGCCTAGTGATTTCTGGATCAGACTGCGGATGCACAATAAAGCTTGAAAGACTAGGAGGCACTCAAATTACTCACGGTGTAGGCGGAGAACTCCAATGGCATCCACATTGGTTGGTGTTTTTTATGTGTTCTACGATTCCAACATTCCTGCTTGGAATATGGAACGGCGGGTGATTGGCTGAAGAGAGACTTTACTCAGCTAATCTATGGTTGGGTGGAACGTGGTAGTCCCAACACCTGTTGGTTCATTGCATTGATTAATGAAAAATTCATTCCATTGATTTTCATGTGTAAATGTGTGTGTGTGTGTGTATATATATATATATATATATCTATATATATATATATATATATATATATATATATATATATATATATATATATATATATATATATATATATAGAGAGAGAGAGAGAGAGAGAGAGAGAGATATGGCTGGTATTTTTATTGTATTTTTGTTCCTCTTATGTTGGTTATATGTACATTTTATGGCAATAACTATATTTGACTCT
The DNA here is from genome assembly GCA_031772625.1 of Pinus tabuliformis. Taxonomy (NCBI): domain Eukaryota; kingdom Viridiplantae; phylum Streptophyta; class Pinopsida; order Pinales; family Pinaceae; genus Pinus; species Pinus tabuliformis. The sequence goes on from CM062819.1 coordinate 429,411,051, forward strand.
CGGCATGTTTTTAGTTATATTTGAATGTATATTGTATATATGACCTAATAAGTGATAAGGCAACAAAAGACATGAGGAAACAATGGTTCATGGCGATTGTCAGATAAGTATGAGATCCCTACACTTAATTCTGTTGTTTACACCTGTAGGTTACATGTTGACAATATGTTTGATGAAATGCATGTCATGGCTAATAGGGGTCTGGTTAAGGTCTTGATCAACTATTTACTTTTGCATCATTGTTTCCCTGTACTTTACTTGATTCCTAGCTTTCATTCCATTCTAGGCAGTGGCCTAGGCTTTGGGCCTGAAAAAGTTGGCTTAAATCCCGGGGTCGCTGGCACAGAACTGGCAAGTTTGGTCCACAGTCGCTGGCAGGCAGGCCTATGAGACCGACTTTAGGTCTTTGGTCACTTTCTTTCCCATAGCATGAGAGTGACTATGGCCTAAGAGGTCCAAAACAAAAGTGGGAATGAGGGACAAGTTGTTTAAGCGACTGACTTGTCTCTTGAGGGTTCTGTTGATGATGTTGGATGACTGTGTGTGGTGTTCCGTCGATTCCACTTCCTTAAGGTTACCTAGGAGGTCGAATATGATCATAGTAGCCTCTCGTCTCATGTTTACCCCGGTTGGCGTGGTTACTTGGGTGAATGTGGGAGGAGGATGTTACATTGACATCTACAAATTTTATTCTTGAAGGATTGTTGAGGACCCAATTTTTATCCTCTACACCCTTTCATCTAAAGCCAATAATAAATATATAATATTATCGTGTTTTCATTTAACCACTTTAATCATAGTTTTCTAGGTGTGCTCTTGTAACTTATTTACTACAATTGACTTATTTTCACCGACAAGATGTGCTCTTGTATCATATGCTATGGTCTATTAGGAAGTTAGAGCTCTTACAATGATTATGAATTAACCTAAAAACCTACAGAGCTTGTTCCCCATGCTAACACAACCTTGTTTTCTGTGGATGATGCTAGTTGTAATTCCTTGATTACTTTTACAAGATAGACATAACTAAGTCAAGGGTTGTACCAAAGGTAGCTAAGGTGTAAAGTAAATCTTGTATGAAACGTTTTATCCACTATAGTGAAAAATAGAGGGGAGGGAAACATGGCTATCAATTGTCAACCAAGAGGATGCATTGTCTTGGCAACAAAATCAAAATACTTGCCTTCTCACAAGTGCCAAAGGATATGGAAATGCAATAAAGTTCAACATCTAGTGACAATAGTGAGTATGATGTGGGAGGTCACGGTCATGTTCTTGATTTAGCATGTCCAAAAAATGATGGATAAAGAGATGAGGCACAACACTTTGATTTCTTCAACATGGCTAATGAAAATGATACCCTTTAGTCTATTAGAAATGGAGAAGATGCCAGTATGACCAGAAAGAGGAAGCTACCAAAAGAGATATTGATGCAAGACCAAAAGATTTATATATTCCTATATGAAAAAAGCTAACATCATGACCGCAAAGATGGAATTTTGGATTTGAACTTAAGGAATGATCATAACTTGTCTAATTATTGTCCTTATATAAGAGATGTGCAAGGTGTGGAATTTCATAGACTTTAATATGAAACTAATGTTTCTACATTATACAAATCTATGGGGCAAGTTGATCTAACTCATTTGCAAGGTAAAGGTGTTTGTGAATAAAAAAGGGGAGGATAGTTAACATCCATAAGTTGTTCATCCTCTTAATACTAATAATTATATTGTGCATGTTAAAACTTAGCAATGTATAGATTTAATTCAGTGTTTTATTTAATCTAATGAAACTATGTTTAATCTAATTTAACCTTTCAATTGATATATTTGCATATCCGAATGGACCTTATTCTAATATTACTAATTTAGCTAAATAAATTTGAAATCAACTTGTTTTATCCAACCCTAAATAAAAATAACTTTCGTTATCATTCAAATATTGACTATATGTAGGCTTCTTAATGAATTATAACAATGGAGTGAAAATTGGCTTGCTAAAACATTGTTGAAATCCACCCTCAATAAAATGACAACTATGTAATTTAAGATGTTCTAAGCTGTTTTTAGTAGTGTAAGGGCAAGAACTTGGCTCTTAAATGTTAGAACTGTAGCAAGAAAATGCTTCATTTGACTTGTGCCTTAGTCAAATGGAAAAATCCAATTTTCCACATTAGTAGGATGACTTGGATTGTACTTAGCTAGAGTGACATGGATTTGTCTCCTAGTTAAATCAATAAATTCGAGTTTGTATGCTAGAAGTATAGTTGTGCATGGGTTGATTACTAAAATCTAGAAATCTAGTGGAGCTATTGTTAGTTAAACTCAATTATCTGAGCTCTAGTCATTAGTAGAGTTAGTATGAGTTCAATTGAGTAGTTATAACATTTGTTAACTCACTGATCTCTCAGTTAACTAATCAATTTACTAAAAATAGTCCCAGTCATGCATGGAATTTGAATTGCCTAGTTGGAGTGGAGGAAAAGGCACATTGTAATTGTCAATTGTATACTAGTTGAGTGTACAAGTTTTGCATTGAGAAGGTGATCAATTTCTTCAAGAATTGCGCAAGGAAATAGGGAATTTTGTTATTTTTTAGGGGCTAATTTCCTCAAGGAAATAGGGGGAAGGTTGAGGCATATTTTGGCTAAGTGTTGGACAGAGCAGGTCAGTGAGTAGGAGATCATAATTGCAATGTAGGGTGTGCTTCATGTGTGAAGTAGTCATTGTAATTAATCCATGTTCTCATCTCAATAAATGCAAAGCATTGGAGGGGTTTTTCCCAGTTGGGTTCCCCTATAAAATCATTGTGTTATGTGTGTTTTGATGGTTGCATGTGTTTCTATAGTGTGTTTTCCTTTCCATAGAATTGTTGAAGAAATTTGTGTCTCTTGTTTTCGGTTCGAATTCATTAGCAATAGCGAATTTCTTGCCATTTCTACATGGTATCAGAACTACGGAAGACTACATAGAAACCTTGTTTCAAATCTTCTCTTAGAGAAATTTGATTTGCATAGTTTTTGGTGTAGATTCTCTTCAGTGCAGGGAAAAAGTATTTTAATGGATTGAGGCTTAAGTATGCATTGGAGGGCACCTCGAATTTTTGTTCTTGGAAAGACTGGATGGAAGTTGTCCTAGAAGACAATGGAGTATGCGAATACACACAAACTGATATTCTAAAATGAGCAACATCAAATGCATAAGCACTTACTAAGTGGAAGAAAGACACAACAAAGACCAGGAGGATTATTTTGGAGGGTGTCAAAGATCATGTGGTTTCGAACTTGCATGGAAAGGAGACTCCTTTTGCAATGTGGAAATCTCTCACAGATCTATTCTAGAGTAGTAGTGATGCCAGGGAATTGGCATTGAGAGATAAAATCAGTAGCATTCAAATGCAGAAAAATGAAACCTTTCCTCAATACCTATTTAGATTCACTTAGGTTTAAGATAACTTGGAGGAGTAGGATAAAATGTGCCATCATATGAACTTGTGAGATTAACACTCCCTGGCCTTATGAAATATTGGCACAACTATCAGGATTCAGTTAATGAAAGAGATAAGCTACCAGAATGGGAGAGACTTTGGTTTCTTTTGGTGCAGGAGGAGATTAGAAGAAACACTAGAGATGGTGTCACATCTAGAGCTGAGGAGGAAGAAAACTTTGCCTTGGAAAGTAAAGGAAAAAAGGCCAAGGGCAAGAAGGCCCAAGGCAAGGTAAAATCCAACCATAACCAGGGCAAGAAGAAGGATCTCAACAAAATTAAATGTTATCACTTCCATGAGTATGGACACTATGCAACCAAGTGTCCACACAAGAAATTTGGGAAGAACTTTGCACGAGGTAATGCTCTCACATCACAATTCAAGTTGGATTTCACCCTCATTGCATGCATGAAAAGTACTATACGAGGTAGGTATGATACATATTCTTATGCTTCATTTCATGTGACAGGAAGTAAGGAGTTCTTCATCATCTTGGAGGAGAAGGACCTACAATTACACCTAGAGCTTGGAGATGATGGAAGGTATAGTACCAAAGGGATTGGCACTGCCACCTTTAAGAGGGAGTCATGCTCCCATCTTCAGCTGAAAAATCTAATGTATGTGCTTGGGTTGAAGAAAAAATTAGTTTATGTAGTTGTACTTGAAGACCGTGGATATGATGTGGTGTCAAGTAAGGGGAAATATTTCCTAAAACATGTTGTTATTGGACAAGTAAAGAAAATTGGTGTTAGAGTGAAAAATTCTACAAGCTAGAGGTGGATGCTTGCGCTACATTGAGTAGCAAGGTAGAACATGTTCAGAGTCAAGATGTTGGATAAATCTGGCATAGGTGCATGGATCACCTACACCATGGAGCTTTGAAAATAATGCAACAGATCACCATAGGACTTCCAAAATGCACTCTTGACCAACATGATGTTTGCAAGGGATGCACCTTTGGAAAATATGTGAAATCCTCTTACTAGGGCCAAGATAGAAGAGTTGGAGTCATCTTGGAGTGAGTCCACTCAGATGTGTGTGGACCATTTTCTACAGTCTCAGTTGTAAAGCACGGGTATTATGTAATTTTCATAGATCATTTTTTCCACAAGTGCTGGATCTATTTTATGAAGAAAAAAGATGAAGTGTTTGCAATTTTTTTTGAATTCAAAACATTATTTGAAAATGAGACTGTACGAAAAACTAAATTCCCGAGAAGTGATAACGGAAGAGAGTTTGTGTCTAATTCCATCAAAGAATTTTGTTCCAAGGAAGGTCTTAGAAGATAATTTATTGAACCCCACAACACACAACAAAATGGGGTGGCAAAGAGGAAAAAAAAAGCAATGTAGGGGCTACAAGAGCAATGTTGCATGACCAATGATTTCCATTATCCTTATGAGAATCAGCTTGTAATACAACAAATTATTTGAAGAATTAGAGCCCTCACAAAATACTTGGCACGGACACAACTGAAGAGGCTTTCTCTAGGAGTAAGGTAGATGTCTCCCATTTTCGAATTTTTGGAGCTACAGTCTATTGTCATGTCTCCAAAGATGACAAGAAAAAATAGGCTACAACTGAGATGGGGATCTTTGTAGGATACACAAAGACACCTCATAACTATCGGGTGTATTTTCCCTCACTCAAGATGATAGTGATGAGGAGAGATGTCAAATTTGATGAGGAGAAGGCTATGAGAATCTCTCTATATAGAGATCTAAGTATTCCACTAGAGGAGGAGATTCTAGCTCCAAAGGAGGAGCCTTAGTCAGAGCCTCAGGATGTTGTGGAGCATCCACATGTGGAGGAGCAAAGAACATGCCGAGTGAAGGCACCCACTTAACCAAAATCTTCCAGAGAGGGGAAGAAGAGAACCAGGGAGGCTTATAGGTTGGTGCAGGATGCATAGGAGCATGTGGGAGCTCCTACATCCTTGCACATACAAAGGAGATCACCATAAATATATATTGGTTATATGGCACTCATGACACAACTGTTGTGGGGGGAAGTATCCAACTCGGAATGACCCTAACCCACTCTAAGGGTGACAGTTCCTTAGCAACAGCTGAAAGCAAAGCTATCTAAAGTTTCTTCTTTATGACATGCAAGAGATAGAAGGAAGAGATCCACTTACCGATGTCTTGCGCAAATGGTCGATCCAATCTCCTCTATTCGCCGCTTGCTCCCAGCTCCAAGTCTTTTCACGGGCCCAGCTACACAAGATCCTGCAAACAAGACAAAGAAAGGAAACTACAAGAGGCATGCATTCATAACTGATTCAAGGATTAGCATAAATCAAATACGCAAGTAAGACAATACATCATTGAAACACATGCGAATAGAAGAACCTCAAATGCTTTATTAATATATGGAAGTAAGGTTCAGGCGGTGATACAACCATGAGAGGTCCAATCCAGCATCACCTTCCCGACGGAGAGAAATCTCTTCTTCACCTCCCTCAAGCAATCACCCAATGCTCACAACTGTAAACCAACAGCAATTCTTTGCACAAAATTCCGACCTCCAGATCCCATGGGATGAGATCCTTATATAGAGTTTTGGAGTGAAGATAAGTTAGCTTGATGTGTGACTTGTTGTCCTCTTCAACTCCAGTTGTTCTTCAGTTCTTCACTTGGAGTTTCTGTCTTCCACTTGGAGTTTTAGAAGCTCTTAACTCATCATTAGGCGAATCTTATGATCAAGTGTCTTTTTGGAAGCTTCCTGGGCACTGGCACATTGAGAAAAAGATTCCTCCACATGTCCAAGTACGCCCAACGCAGGTAGCCTTTGTTGCACCTGCTATGCAGCGCAGGTAGCCCTTGTTGCACTTGCTATGCAGCGCAGGTAGCCTTTGGAGCAGCTGCTTTGATCCAAAATTGACCTGTTTTTGAGTGTTTTTCAGTGGAGAACTGATTTGCAGTGCTGTGGTTTGCTGACCTTGTTCCTCTAAGGGTAAGAACAACATGTTTAGGGACTTTGGATCCCTTAGATTATTGACATTTCATGCTCTATGCTGTAAGGCACAAAAATGTCTATAACAGTTGCCCCCTAAAGTATGAGGTCGTTTATCGGGTGAAATGCTTTATTAGGAGGATCCGAAGTTCATTCAATCGTCGGGAGGTGACCTGTAACAAAATACAATACAATACATTATCTTTTCATACTTTCTTTTCATGATCTAGCTGATGCGGGCATTTCCCATGCTCAGCTTTATAAATACATTTGTTGTACATAAACAGACGATCGTCTGATAATAGACTGATAATTCTCTGCTTTTAACTATCATCCTTTTAGTAGGATGATCATTTGCTGCACATGTCTATGTTTTTATCTCTTGAATATATATCGCAGCCCGGATGGATGAAACTAGATCCGGGGTCTTCAAACTTGTCCGATCTTCACTCTAGTACAAGTCGATCCATGTGAGAATTTCTTGAAGTCGAACATGGAAAGACATCGCTTGATTACCAGTCAATAATGTAAACTGTTAACAAGCGCGAGAGGAATCATCGATAATGATGATGACCCTCAAGGTACTGCAGCACAATTCACGTGGTGTGAATATAGGATCTGACGTCGAACACCACGCAAAGTCTCCTGGTCGAAGGTCATTAATGTATACCTATCGCCGGGAGTGAGAAACTTTCCATTGAGGCATGCAAGCTTCAAAGTACTGAGGGGGTGTTCCTAGATCAACTTTTTGGATAATGAGCTGATGTCGACAAGAAGTGATCCGTCAAAGGAGGGCCTTAATGAATCCCACATCAGTGACACAGAACGGAGCTAGTGATGATGGTGAAAACGATCTGTGAAATATGATTCAGGGTGGCGGTCATGGAAGGATGAAAGATGATGTACAGTAGTGGATGGGACCCGGTTGACACTTTCTGAATGACATCTCTTGAACATATAACGACACTGATGTGATGGATCGGTAGCATTACCCCATGTGTGGATGGTATGGCGAGACCATGGTGAATGGACCGGTGAATGATAATAACCCAACCCGATATTTACGGAGGCAAAAGTGTCATGTTCAAGAGCGACTTGCTACCATTAAGCTTTGAGGTTCTTCCCAATTTTTCCCCAGTGATTTCTGACCAGTACCTCTTTATTTTTGTCAAGCTTGAGGAGGATAACATATGCTTGTTCTATAACCTGCCCTTCGGGCAAGCCCATCGCTATGTTTTAACGAGCCTAGCGATAGGGAAACTCGTTCTCGTCTAAAGACAAGTTTGTCGCTATCTAATATTTTTAACGAGCCCAGCGACAAAGACAACTCGGTCCTTTTCATTTTTAGAGAGTCTGAAAAGGGTACATAAAGTGGACTCCAGGGGTCCTTTTTCGTCATTTAATCCCTTAAGTCCGAAAAAGTATAAAACAATACAGAAGGGATGAATGTTCGATATCTTTATCGAGCCGAACTAGACAAGCGCTCGATCTTTTTGTGCAATAATCCCTCAGGTCCAAAAAGATTAAAATCTAGAGGAGGGATAGCTCTTCCGGTCCTTTTAACGAGCTGGAAGGCCAAAACTCGGCAAACTTTTCATATTTTACGAGTCAGTGAAAAGAGCTCAAAGAAGACTCGTATTTTGAGGAACGAGTGATAAACAGGGATAGCAGCAGATTCCAGGTACAGGTTGGAATTTTCCAATCACGGCAGTGTCACAAGGATGGCTAGGTGGGATCACTCTTCGCAGCTGTTCCTCAAAATAGGTAAACAATCAAGTGGATGTGAATGATCGGCCAAATGAAAAGTGGAGGTGACGGTGCACAAACACGACCAAGGCTTTTATGGCTGATGAATTTACGATCTCAAATGGTTATTTACCGGTTCATTTTTCTTAATGAGCTTGAACTCTGGGGGAAGCTTACTCACATGCTTATGTTTATTTTTTAACGAGCATGAATTTCCGCATTAAAATTGCTCAGATCTTGCGTTTATTTTTTAACGAGCATGAACTTTGCCAAAACTGCTCGTATCTTTTGCATGCCCCCAGCATCATAATAACGCATGTCAAAGGAGGGTGCCCCCCAAGCTTCATTGCATTCAACTTGGTGGTTGGAATGAAGGTTTACCTTTGAATTTTGAAAAGGGGATTTGTTTCATTTTTTAATGAGGTTGACATAGTAAAAGAACTATCCTCATGACTCCTTGTTTCATTTTTTAACGAGGTTGACACGAGATAAGAATCGTCCTCGGAGCCCACTGTATTTACAGTATTTCCATTAGGGCGATGATCCATGCTGACAAAATATTTAGGAATCTTCCGAATCCGTTAGATATAGAAGATTTTATATTGTAGGTTTCCACTGTGGCTACTTCCGCCAGATTACTTGCCGGCGGTAGGGCAAAAGTACCCATTAAGGCAGGGTCTTTTAGGAGACCTACTCCGATATTTTGGAGCGATTGATTACTTTCATGGATCATTGTGCTGCTTCCTGTAACTTGAGAACTGTTGGGGAGAAATGTTTGTTGGTCGACGATTGTAATTTTTCCTTGAAAAGGAAATACAATCCTCCTGAAGTAGGTCGACACAACTGCAGCCATGGCATATATCCAAGGCCTTCCCAGTAGGATGTTGTAATCGAGGTTTCCGTCGATTACTTCAACATCAACTTCTATTGTTTTGCCCCCCAGTTCAACTTGCAAGTTACTTACAATCCCGTATGGAGTATATGATCGTCCATCAAATGCTTTTAATGTCGTTGACGATTTTGACAAGGGTGGTGAGCCTAAATTTTTCCAGCAACTCATCGACATAAGACATGTAGATGCCCCCTCATCAATAATTGTTCGATGAACAGTTTTGTTGAGGGCTTTCACTTGAATAAGGAAAGCTTGTTGAGCTGGTAACTGAGGGTCATATCCTTTATGATCAAAGGCGACAAGATTGGAATCCATTGGGACAATCCCACCTATGGTTGATAATAAAGCTTGCTCTTGGGAGGTGCAATTTTGCGCTACCTCAAGTGTCGACATAGCGGACGACGATTGGGCGAGGTCCTCTATTATATTATAATCCTGCGTTATTTTTTCACGAGGATTAAATGTCGATTTGTGTACTACTCCCTTTGGCGACTTTATCATTGGTTTAGGAACGATGGGTGGCACAACTTTGGTGAAAGTTGTTGTTGAACTACTAGGTTGTTTACTTGCCTTGTTGTTTAACCGCTTTGGATTCCTGTAATCTTTGTTCCTTGTCAAAGCATTATTCTGCTGCTTTGAGGTGGACAGCATAAGCACTTGGGATCGGGAAGCATTTTGATTAGCAACCAGATTTTGTCTTGGATTAGGAAACGGATCAATCAATACTGCTGGGGTTTTTGAACTCTTGAAGAGTTTCTTAACTTCAGCTATATGTGGACAATCTTTCGTCCAATGATCCTCATCGCATATATGACACCCTGTCGGGGGTTTCCCTTTCCTTTTCTTTTTCTTCTTGCCCCCTGGTTGCTTCAGTTGTTTGCCCTTGTCGGTCGACATGGCATTTACTTCTGAGGCAAGAAGTTCCTCATTTGCATTTTGACTAGAAATTTTGCGTTTGCCAGTCACGCCATTACTGGCGTGAGAGTTAGTATTCGATTTAGGAGGGGGAGGAATTGAAAATTCAGGTCTAGGGGCGTCAGGTATTTTGTCGTAGAGCGTGCCCGACTGAGTATATACTAAGTCTAAGTATTGAGCACGAGAAATGACTTGCTCCTCTGTTACGACTCCTCCCTTGGCCACATCTTCCGTTATAGCCGGAAGTAATGACTTTATAAACCATTCAGCTAACAGCTGATCGGGAACGTAAGTTTTCACCATCCTACGACGACGTCGCCACTCATGTATATGATCAGATATGTGAGTGGCCGTTGTCTGTTTGAAGTTGGTAAGGAGTTCTGTTCCCATTTCATACCTTATCGGTATTTGAAAATGGGTTAAGAAAGTCGTGGCTAAGGAGCTGAAATTGTCGAAAGAGGCTCTTGGCAATTCAATGTACCATTTAGCCACTGGACCTGTCAATGTCCTCTGGAAGAGGCGAAGTCTTATCGAATCATCGTTTAGAGTGTTCGATGAACACCATAGATGAAAAGTCATGACGTGATTCAACGGGTCTTCACCTGGATTTCCATTGAATTTAGGAATGTCCGCTGGAATTTTATGCAGAATTGCTGGCCACCAAGGGGCATAAGCAATTGGATCATTCGTCAGCCGGTTTAGATCTGGTAATTCTAGAGTTGCTACAAAGGGCAACTATTGGTTCAGGTTAGGCGAAGCATATCCAGGATAAGATGGCATCGCCTGAGCAATGGGTCTTTGCAGACTAGCATAATGCTGACAACTTTGACAAAGTTGATGGGCATAACCATTATAGCATGGTTGCCCATTACTTACAAAGACTTGTTGCTCAGGTCCTTGATATGATTGCTGGAATGGCGATTGTTGAGATTGAACCAGCTCTGGTTGTTGGACCATTTGCTGTTGACCAATACTGGATGATTGACCAAGATGAGGAGTCACAGTACTTGTTTAAGCCTGAGTCGCCCCAGATAAGGAGGCACTACCCTGAGATTGTGATTGATCCGCTGAGACAAGAGGTTGTTGTATTACAACAAGTAGCGCTTGTACTTGCGACGCATTCGCCATAGCAGGTGTGGTGGGAATATTCGACACAGGGTGTATTGGTTGCATTGAATGTGCAACTCCTGATCGTTGAGGCAGTATTGGTACCCAACCGCCGGATGTAATTCTAGTTTGACCTGAACCTTGTTGTAAACTCTCAGATGGTTGTTCTCTAGGAGGGAATAATGAAAGAGCATACTGCCCTCCACATGGTGGAAATCCAGTACTTAAAGGGTAAATTGGCCTTTGAAGACACATTGGATCAATTTGTTGAGTTTCAACATAAGAAGTACCAGATGATAATCCGGATGAAGAAATAGGAACTAACCATATTTTCGTCCCTGATTGGACTCCGGCTTGTTGTTGACAATTTGCCGGGACAGATGGTATACCAGCGAACATCGTTGGAGTAGCAGCAGGAGGTTCTGTTGCTGCTGTGTTAGACGACACAGTCCTAGATGTCGACGGTTGTTTAGACATATCTAGTCTATCCAAAAGATTTCTTAGCGATTCTACAAGAACTTACGATGCCAAAAGACTAACTTCGAAGATCAACGCAGGAATAGGAGGTGATTATGTTCCGTTTAAAAATGAATTTTATATGACGACGCTTTTAGACACAACTTGCTTTTTCACTTTTTAAGAGTCGAGAAAAAGCTAAAGATGACTCTAGTCTCCTTCGATGTATTAACGAGCCCGAAGTGACAAATGCTCGGATGGACTTTTTCAGTTATAGAGTTTGAAAAAGGCCAAAATAAACTACTCTGGAGTTCTAGGCAAGGGTGTGCCAAACCTTTCGCGAAACCACAGAATACGTTTTACGGTACGAGTGGTCGATCTTCGTGAATGCTGTGTTCACTGCATCGCGATCAGTAGGGCGGCCGACATGGCTTCCTATGGATAAAGGCTTTGTTCCTATAGGGGTCCCCCAATATACGCGACGGTACGCGGGGGCACAAGTCTGTATTAGTGCTATCGTCCCTCAGGAGGAATCACCCACCTTCGTAGAGATCGACAGTCACTATGTTTAAAGACGTCGGTTCACGTCTCTACCTAGACCTCTACTGTGTTTCGTTATGTTTCAAAGCGTTGTTAGATAAATTCAGTTCTTTTTAGGTTGATCTTGCTTAGCAGTTTGCCTTTATGGATCACCACGTGATGTATGATACAACTCCTAAATGCAGTCTAAGAATGATAAGCAAGCTTTTTCAATTCTTTCAACTTATGAAAACCTTAACTACTGAAGGAAAAGAAAGACATCATCTTTTCAAACAGATCATAGAGCACACACTGATGCAATTTTCCTAAATCGACATGCAAACTGTCAAAATGCACATGCACAATGCAAGTATTTCTTTTCTTCTTCCTTAATGTTGATGTATTACAAAAAGAAAGTTGTTGTATGATTTCGAATTCAATTTCAAGCGAAAGCAAACAAGTTGTGTCCAATAATCAAAAGAACACCTTAAGATTCACTCGTTTCAACACAAGAAATACTGAAATTCGAACCATATAACGAAAGCAAATGCTCAAGCGGCTATGAACAGCAATAAACTAGCTCTTAGAATCACAACGACACTTTCTCATAGGTCTAGATCCAAGAGGTCATAGCAAGACGAGTTCACTTTCGCTACGGGAAACTGTGAATGACGGCAAGAAATACAATAAGAACAATCACGGTTTCTTCATACAACTGAGGCGGAATGAAGGCAAAGAGAAGTGGTTTCAGCTGGGTATACAGGTTGACAACAGGCTGCAAAAAACAATACTGAAAACTGGGCAACAGACAGTGGGGAATCCCAGTTGCACAAGGCAAAACTGGATCAGCGCAGGTAGCCCCTTCGGGACCTGCGTTGTAGTGCAGGTAGCCTTTGTTGCAGCTGCACTGATGAGACAACTCTCGTCTCTCTCAGATTCCGGGTCACAGTTTGCTCAAAAATCAACGGTTTTTGGCCAAATCAGAGGCTATCAGTCAAGTATACACTAGAGGATGATTGAGGGAAGATGAACACTATCACAAAGAGCTAAAAAGAGTCCTTGTGGATCAGCTCTTCAAATCATAAACATGCCTAGCACTGGGCTAGAGTAGCTGCCCTCTACTTTGCATTCGAAGGACTCGAATGCAGTTCGATTCGGTACTCCTTTGTTTAAGAAATGAATAGCAAGAAACACAAGCTACCAACAAGACACGATCCCCAGCGGAGTCGCCAGTCTGTTGTGGGGGAAAGTATCCAACTCGGAATGACCCTAACCCACTCTAAGGGTGACAGTTCCTTAACAACAGCTGAAAGCAAAGCTATCTAAAGTTTCTTCTTTATGACATGCAAGAGATAGAAGGAAGAGATCCACTTACCGATGTCTTGCGCAAATGGTCGATCCAATCTCCTCTATTCGCCGCTTGCTCCCAGCTCCAAGTCTTTTCATGGGCCCAGCTACACAAGATCCTGCAAACAAGACAAAGAAAGGAAACTACAAGAGGCATGCATTCATAACTGATTCAAGGATTAGCATAAATCAAATACGCAAGTAAGACAATACATCATTGAAACACATGCGAATAGAAGAACCTCAAATGCTTTATTAATATATGGAAGTAAGGTTCAGGCGGTGATACAACCATGAGAGGTCCAATCCAGCATCACCTTCCCGACGGAGAGAAATCTCTTCTTCACCTCCCTCAAGCAATCACCCAATGCTCACAACTGTAAACCAACAACAACTCTTTGCACAAAATTCCGGCCTCCAGATCCCATGGGATGAGATCCTTATATAGAGTTTTGGAGTGAAGATAAGTCAGCTTAATGTGTGACTTGTTGTCCTCTTCAACTCCAGTTGTTCTTCAGTTCTTCACTTGGAGTTTCTGTCTTCCACTTGGAGTTTTAGAAGCTCTTAACTCATCATTAGGAGAATCTTATGATCAAGTGTCTTTTTGGAAGCTTCCTGGGCACTGGCACATTGAGAAAAAGATTCCTCCACATGTCCAAGTACGCCCAACGCAGGTAGCCTTTGTTGCACCTGCTATGCAGCGCAGGTAGCCCTTGTTGCACTTGCTATGCAGCGCAGGTAGCCTTTGGAGCAGCTGCTTTGATCCAAAATTGACCTGTTTTTGAGTGTTTTTCAGTGGAGAACTGATTTGCAGTGCTATGGTTTGCTGACCTTGTTCCTCTAAGGGTAAGAACAACATGTTTAGGGACTTTGGATCCCTTAGATTATTGACATTTCATGCTCTATGCTGTGAGGCACAAAAATGTCTATAACAACAGCTCATTAATTTTGAGCCTTCTTCATTTGAGGAGGCAATTTCCAAACCAGTGTGGGTAGATGCCATGGTGGAGTAGTATGACTCCATCATGAAGAACAATGTATGGGAGGTGGTTCCAAGGCCAGAGAACAAGTTAGTGGTTGTTCTAGATGGATATATAAAGTGAAATATGCAGTTGATGACAATATTGAGAAGTATAAGGCCAAATTTGTGGCCAAAGGTTTCTCACAAGTAGAGGGAGTTGATTATGAGGAGACATTTTCCCCTATGGCAAGATACTCCTCCATCAAAACCATTCTAGTATTAACTGCACAGTTGGGGTGGAAGATCCACCAAATGGATGTGAAGATTGCCTTCCTCAATGGAGTGGTTGAGGAAGAGATTTACATAGAGTAGCCTGAGGGGTTTGAGACATTTGACAGGGAGACACATGTGTGTAGACTTAGGAGAGCCTTTTATGGTCTCAAGCAAGCACCCTGTTCTCGGTACACTCAAGTAGAGTCCTATCTCAATCGAATTAGCTTCACTAAGAGTAAAGAAGATGCCAACATCTACTACATTGTGGTAGATGGAAAATTTCTTATCTTAGTCCCATATGTGGATGACTTGATACTGACAGGGGATGAGAAGTTGATCTAGTCTTGCAAGGAGTAACTTGCAAGAGAGTTCGAGATGAATGACATGGGATTGATGCACTACTTCCTTGGTTTGGAGGTGTGGTAAGGAGATGGAGAGTTGTTTGTGGGTAAGGGGAAGTATACCTCTGAAATACTTCATAGATTCCATAAGTAGGGCTGCAAGCCTATGGACACTCCTCTAGCTACCAATTGGAGGAAGGAAGATGCCTCTATAGGATAGGTAGTAGATGCCACCATCTATAGACAATTGGTGGGGTCCTTGATGTTTTTGGTGAATACAAGGCCCGACATATGTTTTGCAATTAATCAACTTAGTCAATCTATGGTGAAGTCTACCAGGCTTCACTGATGCAGATTAGGCAAGGAGTCCATTAGATAGGAATATCACTTTAGGAGCTATCTTCATTGTTGGGTTAGCAACTATTTCTTAGTAAGAAGGGAACAAAAATCTATAACACTTAGCTCAGTAGAGGCCAAGTATATGACTGCTAGTCAAGAAAAATGCAAGGCCATTTGGATGAGGAAAAATATTGTTGGTCTCTTTAGTGAGGAGATGGATACCATTGTGATTTACTGTGATAATCATAGTTGTATCAAACTATTTGAAAATTCAGTATTTCATGACAGTTCCAAGTACATGATATTAGGTACCATCACTTGAGTGATAATATGTAGAGGAGAATTATGATGTTATAATACATTCCTACATAGGAGCAAGATGTATATATTTTGACAAAGGCATTGTTAAGAGGCAATTTGAGTTCCCCCGGAGCAAGATAGTGGTGATGTAGAACCCTTTTCTTGCTAAGAGTGAGTGTTAGAATTGTAGAAAGAAAAGGCTTCATTTGGCTTGTGCTTTATTACAATGGAGAAATTCGATTTTCCACATTAGTAGAATGACTTGGATTGCAGTTAGTTGGAGTGGCATGGCTTTGTCTGCTAGTTAAATCAGTAAATTTAGGTTTGTAGGCTGGAAGTTGAGTTGTGCATGGGTTGATTGCCAAAATCTAGCAATCTAGTGGAGTAATTGTTAATTAAACTTAATTATCTTAGCTCTAGTCATTAGTAGAGTCAATGGGAGTTTAGTTGAGTAGTTATAACAATTATTAACTCACTAGTCTCTCAGTTAACTGATCAATTTACTAAAAATAGTCCTAGTCGTGCATGGAATTAGAATTGCCTAGTTGGAGTGGACGAAAAGGTACATTGTAATTGTTAACTGTATACTGGTTGAGTGTACAGGCTTTGCATTGAGCAGGTGATCAATTCCTTCAGGATTTGTGATCCGGATTTAAGCAGGAACGCAATAGATTACATAGATAACCATAAATACAGAGATGCGATAACCATAAAAACAGAGATGCAACAGAAATAATAATATGCGATAACCATAAAAACAGAGATGCCGCGGAAACAATACTTCATTTCATTAATGGAGAATACTGAAATATGCTTACAAATAGAAATAACCCAGCTAGGGCGATGGTAGCTTATCTCTGAGAAGAGATGTGTCGGCTACATGCCTCTGAACTGTTTTTGAACTGTGTTACAATGAGGCTCGAGGGCCTATTTATTGTTGAGAAACAATGGAAAACCCTTCACATTCCAAAACCTAACCCTAGAAGATGAAACGCCAAATTGTGGGTCCCGTTTTCGGGTAAGTTGGTACATCAACTTCCCGGGGTCGCGAATTGGTCATACTATCTCCGTTTGACGTGCATGATAGCCCGTTGGAAAGATCTCTCCGAGGACTACGACGAAAAAGACGATTTTTATCAAAAAAATCACTGGCGGTGGATTTCCCAAAAAACGTCGTTTAGGGCCTCAAAACGGCTCCGGAAGTTTAGGACCCGAAAAACTGCTAAAAATAGTAAACTGTGCTATAATTAAGGAAACTGATAAAAACTGTAAGAAGCACTAGAGGGGATCCAAGTGGAATTAGCGGGTGGCCACCAATATCCACCTGGATCAATTTGCGCAAGGAAATGGGGAATTCTCTTGTTTTTTAGGGGCTAATTTCCTCAAGGACTACGCAAGGAAATAGGAGGAAGGTTGAGGCCTATTTTGTCTTAGTGTTGGTCAGAGCAGGAGATCAAAATTGAAGTGCAGGGTGTGCTTCATGTGTGTGAAGCAGTCATTATAATTGATCCATATTCATCTGGACTAATGCAAAGCAGCGGAGGGGTTTTTCCCAATTGGGTTCCCCTATAAAATCATTGTGTTCCTTGTGTTTTGATGGTTGCATGTTATTGCATGTGTTTCTATTGTGTGTTTTCCTTTCCACATAATTGTAGAAGAAATTTGTGCCCCCTTTTTTTTGTCAGTTAAAATTCATTAGCGGTAGCAAATTTCTTGCCATTTATACATTGAATGTTTCAAACACTTAAAGACACTGCCTCACTCATGGGATTTTATTTTTTACTATGGACCAATCTAGGCTCAAATCTCCTTCGAATTATGAAACTCTTCACACTCTTGTTGAAACTCCTCGCACTTTAGCTGTCTATTTGGATGTTCTCCAGTTAGTCCCTTGAGAGGGTTTACAGTGACAACTTGAGTTCTTATGTTTTGTTATTCCTTACATTCATCGTGTTACAATGGGGCTTTTGTTACTTTTAACCTCTCAACACTAGCGTTAAATAATTTTTGTGTTTCTTGCACTTCTTGTTTCTCTTTTCCAATTCATTTGAATTTATACCTTGGCCATCTTTGTTACCGATTCATTTGAAATCTCATATTGGCCATTTTTTTTCCACGGTACTAATACCAATATTCTTCTAAATAACAATGTTTCAATTCTAAAAACTAGATTGTTTCTCTACAATTTGATTATGCATCTACCCAAAACAACTAATTATGAAACCAAAGTATAACCTTATCATTGGATCACCATTTTAGCTATTGGTTAAGTTAATATCAAGGAATGAAATAACATAGAATTTGGGAAGTACCTTTGCTCTTTGATTGAACCTACAGAAAGCATCCTGCAAATATATAATTGAAAATTTCAACTAGAGACTTACTAGACCCCAACGAGATAACTCTTAATCAACCACATAGAAATTAGGTTAAAGTGTTCAACTTCGTTGGCAATCCGAGGAAAAAACTTGTGATATCTTTTTACATAGGTTATTTTCAACAAGATTTTCAAAAATTAGAACCATGAAAAGCTAATTAAGTAAACTCCCTCCGTTCATAATATATTGTCAATGTAAAAGAACCACACCTACCATTCAACAAAGAGTGACAAACAAATCCCTTACACTTTGGTGCCTGCATGCATGAGCTGAGATTATATTATAAAGTCCATACTTGAAGTGAAAATTGTTCACGCTACTGTGGAGGAGGGCGATTGAGGACAAAATATTGCTAGTTACAAAAGCTCCCATATGGTGGTGTAATTCAAATGACGTAGGGGATGAGGCAAATCGAGGCATGGACATAGGGGAGGGTGTGGATGCCGCGCGAGGTGGTTCTAACTATTAATGCATGACATTAATGTGAGGTGGTTCATGGGTTATCATTGTCAATAGTTTTGAAGAGTGTGTGATTCAACATCAACAGGGAAACAAAGACTGACTAGCGAGGGTTGAAAACAAGCATAAAAAAAGAGATGACAAAAATCATGAAGACTGCTTAAAAAGATCCAAATCATTTGGGGGAGTTTGTGATAAATCTTTTTTTGTATGCTAATGACCTTGTATTGATTGCAAAATCAGCCCATGAATTGTAGATGCACCTATATGCCCTTAAGCACTTTTGTTGAGTAGTGGGGATGCAAGTCAATACCAACAAGACCAAAATAATGATTTTCTCTAATAAAAGGAAGCAGAGTCAACACACATTCTTATTTGAGGGTAACATTCTTAAAGAAGTAAATGAATACAAGTACCCCATGATTGATTTCAACAACAAGATTAATTGGGAGGACTACAGAAAGAAGACAATTTTAGGAGGGTGGAAAGCATTATATACTCTTCAAAACAGATGTAAAGAGACAGAGTTATGGGATTGGAAAATGACTAAAGTAATTTTTGGACTCCTGCTTTGTCTAGTGATACTATATGGGTGTGAGTTATGGGCTAGCAGTGCCTCTATCTCAAAATGGAAAAAAATTGAGAAAATCCAAAAACACTTGATCATGAGCAAGTTCAAAATAAAAATTTTGGTTTCTTATGAGATAATGTTGAGTGAAACAGGAGCAACTCCCATCGAAGCAATTTCTATTTTGCGTCTTATAAGATATCTAAAAAGAATTGAGCAACTGGGAGTAGGTAGATGGCCTAAAGTTATCTTCGATGAAGGCATGAGTGAAAGAAAAAAACACAGATGAGACAAAACAACAAATGGATGCAAAAATGTGATATCTACCCCAATGCTTGTCCCTCTAATAGCAATGAGTTAAAGATTTTTGTTATGGAGAAGTTTCGTAAACATATATGGGGAAAAGAGTTGGGCAGAAAGAAGAAATACTATGTTGAGGAATTCAACCCCATTTGTGACCTATAACAAAAAGAGTACATTGGAGCTAGAATTTCGTGGAGATAAGAGATTCTTATTTCTTAATTAAGAGCTAACTCGCATAAAATTTGGTGTGAAAGGAGACGGTGGAAAAGACCTAAAGAAGCCGGGGAAGAATGAGTGTGTACTTTTTGCACTTATGGGGCAGTAAAATTGGAAAAACATTCCATTTTAGAATGTGATGCTTTCAAAGACATCAGGGACAATTATGCCAATATGTTAGCATTGGTCCCTTGGCATTGTCTTTTCAGAGAGGGGACTGTTAGAAGGTTGGGGCAACTCATCATCAGTTTGAATAAGAAAATGATTGAATTGCAAAAGTCGAAAAACAGGGAGGCTGAGGTCTCATAGACTATTTTTAGTCTTGTTGAAGTTAAAATATCATTCATCAATATACCTCTTCTTAAAAAGTTATTATCCCACTTAATATTGTACAATTAAGAAAAAAGAACCAAAAACGAAAAAACAAACCAACTAACTATCCCATGAAATTAAATAGTTGACATGTTTTAATATCATAAGAAAGAAATAAAGAAAATTATTTTAATGTCCACGAGGCTAAAGATAGCCTATGGGACATATTGCTTCTTCACTTGGTTGATGTATTCAACCCTTTTCCTGTGAAGCCTCACAATAAACACACATAGCTTCTCAACAAACCCCTTGCTAAATACATTATCCCAAGAGCTCGATGCTAGAATATCTGCATAACTTTCTCTGTTGTCTTTGAAGACCTCACATTCTAAAATGAAATGCTTTTCTATTTCCACTTTTCCGAAAGAACAAAAAATACATACTTTTTCCTCCAATCTTCTTTTGGCCTTTTCCAACTCTTTGTTTAACAACGGAATTAATGAAACTTAATCCTTAACTGAACAATACAAATTTTGACTCTCCAAAAAACATTAGCCTCATATATTATAACTATCACAAAAACAAAAGAAAAAAAAAAACACTCCAAATTTCATAAGGGAAAAAATAAAAGACACTCCAAATTTCGTAAGAGTTTAGACTTCTGCAAAAAGGACACTCCAAATTTCATAAGAGTTCAAACTTATAACACACTAAACCAACAAAGAGTAGGAACAAGAGTACAAACTAACAATATAAAATAATAGAGGAATAGAAAAAGTAGGAGACTAACACGAAACCCGTGTTCTCCACGCAAATATTTATTGTGTCGTAAGGCGTTTCCCTTTGAAATGAATTGCCCCAGCCACCGCCGTGTCCTATTGTTCACCGTGGATTTGTGGTGTTAAATGATTGAACGAAGTTTGATCGTTGATCCAAAATTGAAATACAACTTAAATAAGTTATGAATAACAGACAAAACGGTTAATGAAGAAGCGTGTTCCATCCATGGAGAAGCTTCTTGGTTCCTACGACCATGGAGAAGCTTCTCGGTTCCTACGACTCAAAGATTGTTCTAATTTTGAAATCTCGGCTGCTTGCGGAAATCGCATTGGAGCGCCCATATTTTCCCAGATCCTTCTGTGAAGAACCCAATGGAAATGGCTGATACAAACAAACAACACAGGATACTCGTTTTACTTGTCTTTGTCATTCTATTTCTCAGTACTGCTAGCGCAATTCGATCCCTCGCTGAATTGAATGTGTTTCCTTATAGATTGTCATCATCGGGGAAGATTAAGAACAGTCACCACGGTCAATCTTGGCCTCTCGCTGCCGCTCTCCCCTGCACGTTAGAATAACCAGGTCATGACCACTATAGGCCTTTTTAAGTGTAGTTTTATTATGTTCAAAAATCCTTTTTGAGCCTAATATTTCATTATTGTGATTAAGTTTGTTTTTATATATAAATTTCCATGAGGAACATTGTTAAGTGACGAAGCCTGTATGTAAGAAGATTTGAGTGCTCTGGAATACAGGTAAGTAGAACTTATGGTAATCTCTATTTTTAAAAGTTAATTTATCGTTGTACTGGAAATGCTAAAAATAGAGTTATATTCATTAGAAAAATTTGGATGGTTCTGTTAGTGTTTTTGCTTTTCCAAATACGTAAACCACAGCATATGTCAGTGGCCTTAATTGGTGGGAAACAATCTACTGCTAAATATACTATGGGTGACTTGTTGTACATGTAGAGATACCCGAGTCGGTGTAGACAAGGAGGGAATTCTGTTAACAGAATAATAATGCAGGTGAAAAAATAAATAAAACCACACCGCGTGGGAAACCCTATGTGGACCCTAGAGGATCCTCACTGTAGGAAAATTTTAGGCAAGTCTGAGCACAGGTATTACTCCTGCGGCCATACCATAGCACCTTACGGAAGTTGGAGGGGAATCTAAACAAATGGGGAAAGACACTGCTCTGAAAATAAAACATTAAAATGACCCTCTCTGACTATAGGAATGGAAATGAGAGACATGAAATATCTCTTCTTCTCTTGTGGAATTGAATTAAGAAATAAAAATTGAGTGGAACTATACCTAACAAGAAATTCAAATTTAAGAGGTCAGATGTGAAATTGTTAACAAAGTTGTTTAAATTATGGCGTGAATGTCGGTTCTCTGCGAACCCTTGAGGGTACAGATAAATAAACAAGTAATGGAAGATCCATGCAAAAAACTTAGATATGTATTGTATTAAAGAAATCGAAACATAATCACACATTGTTCTGGTTGTATCGAATAACTATAATACAAGCGAGGAGTTAAACTTATAAACTGTAGCCAAAACCCCTTACACTTTTAAGCGCAAATAGCGGAATGAAATAAAGCAGTGTATTAGGGAGCTCAGAGGTCTTAGTGCGAACTAAGCCCTCAACACTCATAAGTGAAACCCTTAAGAAAACAAAGGAGCACTCTTATTTAACAAAGGGAAACTTTCAAACAAACGACAATCCTGGAAACGCTAATGGAGAGCGGAACCCACAGAAGGATAGAAAACCGGAAAATGAGAAAAACCCTTAGGCTTCGTTTTGGAAGTGCGACTCTGTTAATTGTTCACCAAAGCCCAAACGTAATTACAAGAAATATCTACAACAGACCTTCCAGAAAATCACTAATTTGAACCAATTTACGAGTTGGAATCTAGGGCCACATCAGGGCCAAGAACCCTCATTTTCGATACAGAAAACTCAGCAAATATAGGGAAAACTGAATAGATACAGTACAAATAAATAAACAAGTAATGAAAGATCCATGCAAAAAACTTAAATATGTATTGTATTAAAGAAATCGAAACGTAATCACACACTGTTCTCATTGTATCAAATAACTGTAATACAACCGAGGAGTTAAACTTATAAACTGTAGCCAAAACCCCTTACACTTTTAAGCGCAAATAGCGGAATGAAATAAAGAAGTGTATCAGGGAGCTCAGAGGTCTTAGTGGGAACTAAGCCCTCAACACTCATAAGTGAAACCCTTAAGAAAAGAAAGGAGCGCTCTTATTTAACAAATGAGAACTTTCAAACAAACGGTGATAGTATGCCATTTAACAAAGAGCAGATAGTCCGAAGTGGGCCGAGGCCATATGATAGACAAGGCCGTAATCTTTTCCAACCAGAAGGATGCTTACCCGGTTACTGTCGTAGTGTAGCTTTGGAGGAGCGCCTTCTCCTCTGTAGCAGGTGCGAACCTCAAACCGATGACCAAAATCCCTGTGAAGATTACAAGCCACATGAAAACGAATGAGGTGATTATCACACTAGTAATGAGACTAGCTTGAAGAATAAAGAAAAGAAAAAAAATAAAAAATAAAATAAGAAATCGAATAAATTCAACTGCAAATGGCAGTGCTACCTGAAGCAGTCTTGGCTGCAGCTGGACCATGAGCTCGAAGCCAGTAAGGTTGTCATTCACACTGGTATAGCCGTATCTAGTCGCCCTGGAAGGCTAAGGGCGGGCCGTCTCAGAGCGGCCTCCGTAGGGGAATTGCCAAAACAAATGAGGTCATACCAAACCATTCCGGATAAGATCTAATCTCAGGAGGTGTAAGCTACACCGTTGATGAGGCTGCAATTTCGAGAGGAAGTGTCAGGGTCGGAAGACCTACTCAGGCGATGCACAAGGCGGGAGCTGTGGAATTAATGACAGCGGCAGTAGGCATGGGAGACCATGTGAAGGCTATCGTGGTTCGCATGCAATACCTTGGGAGTGAGCCTTTGGCCACGTGGGGTTCCAAATTAAAAGAAATCAATTAACCATCCTGAAAAATCCCGCCCGCTAACTAGCCAGTCACCAAACATTAAATAGTTTATTAAGTGATGGGTACTGTCGAATCAAAAGATCATATGAGATAGACAGTGTCGTACAATTGTACAGTTGCCGCTAATCAAATGCTTATTACAAAAAAATAAAAAATAAAAATAATAAATTATGTGACCGTGTAAATAGTAAAGTTAAAAAGGTAAAGTAAAGTTAAAAAAAAAAAATCAGAAATATAATAAATTTAATATACAAAATTACTAAAAGTAAATAAAACATAAATTTGAAAATTATAACATTCAACTTATTAACTATTATAGTATCTAATTAAGTATGTGTATTAAATAAATTTATATAAGTTTTTTGAGAAAATATCTACAGTGTAGATTACTAAATACAAGATACCAATTTTTAAGAATAAATAAAAATTGTAAATATGATTGTGATTGTTGATAAAAATAAGAATTGTGATATTTAATTAATTAATTAATCGTATCAAATGAATTCACCATATTTTTATCAAGAGTACATCTAACTATGTTATGGATGACCAAATACAAGATGTCAATTTGTAACAAAAAAAGATGTAAATGTAAATGTAATTGCAATTGCTATTACAATATGTATGTGTTAAAATCATATTATTGAAAAGAAAATTAATAACAATTTCTTATTATCACTGGATTTTAAATTCTAATATCAATTAATAATAAAATTAAATTCTAACATATTTTAGAATTATGTTAATCATATTAATAAAATATTAGTGTCATAATGTTCACTTAGACTTTATCACAATAAATTAAGTATTATTATCTACTAAAATTATGTAGGTATAAAAGATAATTATTATTGTTATCATTATAATTTAATAATAATAAGAAATATCCAAATTAATTAACATTATAATAAAGATTTATCTTTCAAACCAGTGTTTTTGCAACAAAACAATTCCAAATCTTAAAGCTTCATTATTATAGTTCAATCCCAAATCCAACATTAGTTCATTATGCAATGAGTTGGAAATATCATAAAAAGTTATAACCAAAATTATGCTTCTGCACATCTCTACGTAAGAGGATATTTATTCAATATATAAGCTTGATATTTATTCACTATATAAGGTTACATAAATATCACATTATTAATATAAATACTCTCGCTGTTAATCAGAGCTCCAACTGTTTGTATGTTGATTGTCATGTTCGAAAATTCATCTATTGTGGGAATGGAGTTAGGTGAGAAGTTTAAAAATGGAGATATAGCTGATAAGTCTTAACATAGCGTTTCTGATGTTAGGTGAAAGGATGAAATAGTGTATCTTTTCCTGTCTTATTTAGGGGGTAATGGTAGTTTTGGATGATTAGTAGAGAAGTTTGGAATTAGCAGACCGGCAGAAGTCACCTTTATACGACACTAGAATTAATGTGGTTGTTGTCTACTTTGACGTGGCGAATGCCCAACCAATGGTGGTTTGTAGTTTAACCTACTGGCTTGTTCAATGAATTAATTTTTTTTTAATGTTCGAAACTTGTTCAATGTCTTGCACGTAAATGTATGATGTGTTGGTTGGGGCGGTTGGCTTTCACACCCCAGCCAAGTTCGATTCCTGCGAGAGCTGCGCGTTGCTGCAGTACATTTGCGTGCTGCGCGTTGCTGCAGCACATCTGCTGACGTATTCTGCTCGCTTCGGGGATAAATACTGTATGAGAAATCTGCTCAAGCGGAAATTATAACAATATAATGGAAAAGTTAAAGAGATGAAATGCAATCTTGGAATTGGTGAAATAATTTGTTCTCAATTTATGCAAACATTTGTTACATTCGGTTCTATGAATTTTATCCTTGATATAATTCTTCTAATACTGGGAGATTTGTTAATTATTCTTGTTGAAGTAGATGATATTAACGAAAAAAATGCGATTACCTGCAATAAAGGTATTTTTAACTAAATTGAAATAAAATAACAAATAAAGACAAAGCGAAAATAAACGAATTTTTATTTTGTTTTTTTTTTAAATGAATAATGTAAACTAACCATTTTAACTTTTTAGTATTTCTAAAATTATTAACTTAGTCTACATTTAGACATTACTCAAATTTAATAAAAGAAGCTGAAAATTGATAATAAAGCACGTCACCTTGTCTCTATATTAAATAATCAAACCTAGTAATAAGGGAAAACAGTGGAATCTAACAAACGCTCAATTTCTTGATACAGAGGACATAACTTTGAAAAGCTGAGTCGAACCGGTCAAGGGCTACTAATAGTGATTGTTATTTGTATTTTTTCTCGTCAAAGGTCAAGTTGAATGACCAAACTGTGGATCTGCTTTATGACCTGAGCTTACTGATTTCCTGAATGTTAAGCAATTAGAACACTCAAGCTTACGGATTTCTTCAATATTAAGCAATCAGAACAGTCAAGCTTACTGATTTTCTGAATATTAAGCAATCAGAAGAATTAAATAATTGACCGCAACCATGTTTTTTCTGATTTCAGATTTCCTATTATTCGGAAAATCAGCTTCTTGAATATTAAGCCATCAAAACAGTCAAGCTTACTGATTGTGTGAATATTAAGCCATCAGAACAGTAAAATAATTGATTGACCATCCCATGTTTTTCGGCCAATGCTATTTCCAACCCTATAGCATTATAAATATCGTTGACAAGCGAGCGAAATAGCGCTCGCCCGCGAGCGAAATAGCGCTCGCCCTCTCTCTCCACGCTTCATTTATTTGTTCACGTGCTATGGAGAGAGAAAACGAGCGCTATTTCTCTCACTTGTTAACAAGCATTTATAATACTATGAAGTTGGAAATAAGAATCATCATGTCTTTCTGATTTCAAATTTCCCATTATTCAGAAAATCAGCAATCAACGGATGTCGGCTTATAACATAGCGTCTTTTCTATTATTTTGAATAAAATAAGTTTACTTCGTGCAATTTCTCTGGAGGTACCAAACGCTTGGATTATTCCTGAATTGCCAAAACAAACGAGGTCATACCAAGCCATTCCGGATAAGAGCTAATCTCAGGAGCTGTAAGCTACACCGTTGATGAGGCTGCAGGGGCCGGACGACCTGCTCAGGCCATGTACAGGGCGGCAGCTGTGGAATTAATGACAGCGGCAGTAGGCATGGGAGGCCATGTGAAGGTAACCGCGGTCCGCATGCAAATGGGAGTGAGCCTTTAGCCGCGTGCAGTTCCAGCGTAAAAAAAATCAATTAACCATCACGAAAAATCCCCCCGCCAACTAGCCAAGTCATTAAACATTAAATAGTTTATTAAGTGATGGGTACTGTCGAATCAGAAAATCATATGAGACAGACAATGTCGTACATATGAGACACACAGTGTCGTACAATTGTACAGTTGCCGCTAATCAAATGCTTATTAAAAAAAAAAAATATGACCATGTAAATAGTAAAGTTAAAAAGGTAGAGTAAAGTTTAAAAAAATTAATAATATAATAAATTTAATATACAAAATTATTAAAAAGTAAATAAAACATAAATCTGAGAATTGTAACATTCAACTTATTAATTATTATAGTCACTAACTAATTAATTGTATTAAATAAATTTATATAAATTTTTTGAGAAAATATTTGTAATGTATATTTCTAAATACAAGATACCAATTTTTAAGAATAAATAAAAATTGTAAATATGATTGTGATTGTTGATAAAAATAAGCATTGTGATATTTAATTAATTAATTAATAGTATCAAATAAATTTACCATATTTTTATCAAGAGTACATTTAACTATGTTATGGATGACCAAATACAGGATGTCAATTTGTAACAAAAAAAGATGTAAATGTAAATGTAATTGCAATTGCTATTAGAATTATGTATGTGTTAAAATCATATTATTGAAAAGAAAATTAATAATAATTTCTTATTATAATTGGATTTTAAATTCTAATATCAATTAATAATAAAATCAAATTCTAACATATTTTAGAATTATATTAATCATATTAATAAAATATTAGTGTCATAACATTCACTTGGACTTTATCACAATAAATTAAGTATTATTATCTACTAAAATAATGTAGGTATGAAAGATAATTATTATTAGATATCATTTTTGGGATTCAACTGCGTTAAGTAAGTCATTCAAACGTATGACCATTTCCATGAGAGGTAGTCGTAACTGACTAATTTCTCATGATTTTTGAATAGTTCACTTAGCACTCATTGAACTATTCAAAAATCATGAGAAATTAGTCAATTACGACTACCTCTCATGGAAATGGTCATACGTTTGAATGACTTACTTAACGCAGTTGAATCCCAAAAATGATATCTAATATAATGCACTGCGTAAATCCCCCATACTTAAATAATTATTATTGTTATCATTATAATTTAATAATAATAAGAAATATCCAAATTAATTAACATTATAATAAAGATTTATCTTTCAAACCAGTGTTTTTGCAACAAAACAATTCCAAATTTTAAAGCTTCATTATTATAGTTCAATCCCAAATCCAACATTAGTTCATTATGCAATGAGTTGGGAATATCGTGAAAAGTTGTAACCAAGATTATGCTTTGATACTTATTCAATATATAAGCTTGATATTTATTCACTATATAAGCTTACATAAATATCATATTGGGAATTTTTCTTATCTTGAAAATATACTCACAGTAATTCATATTAATTTTATAATATGAATTAATTTTATACATTTATCATGCTTTTAGGTTGTGTATTCAAGTTTTGAGAATCGCATTTGAGTTTATGAAATTAGAAAATTAACAATTAATGTGATTCCAGAATAGTCGAATTTATGGAAGAGTAAATTGCGTCAAAAACATATTTAAATGAAAGTATGGGCTTAGTAGAAACAATATTTTAAATAGTTTTTATTCAATTTCGTTTACATCAAACTCATATTTCGTTTAATTATTTTTATCTAACAAAATAACAAAATTGGATAAATTAAACATTAACCTTAAAGAATTCTACTCCATATAAAATTTAATTAAAAAGTTAATGAGAGGTGTGAACTAATTTCAATTAGTACAAATAAACTTTACAAAGTGTGTTAATTTGGATATAAGCAGATTCATAAGAAAGAACTATAAATGGTAAAAGCAATCATTATAAGGAATTATACTAGCATTTGCACCAAATGTTGCAAAGTAAACCTGGTAAGGCATAAATTGAAGAACACAAATACAACAAAAGAATACTTTGATAAAGGATTAAAAATATATTGAACGCTCAAATCAATGCCCCATTAACTAGAACCACTTAGTAGACCTATCTATCAACATTATGATTATACACAATGATCAAGAAATTTCCCATATACAAACAACACCTTTTACAACAACCTTTTGTCATATCCACATTTTTAAAAAATGCCTTGGAACGTGATTGGAATCTCCCATATTGGAATTAGTATGGTGTAACATTCCATACGCAATTCGAATTACCTGTCAAGAAACAAATCAGAGTCAGAAATGGAAATCAGCGAGGCGATTCATAAGCAGAAGAAGCTAATCATTAAACAGTCCATGAGTGGGAAGGCGGGACAGTTATCAAAGTATTCTTTTGTTGTATTTGTGTTCTTCAATTTGTGCCTTACCGCGTTTCCTTTGCAACATCTGGTACAAATGCTAGTTTATTCACTTCTGTAAAACCATAGTGTGCTATGCATATATTTTGTATAGATCACGAAGCTTTAATTATTCCGCTGATGAATCATCATCGATTGGAGGCTTCAGTATCTGTTTGTTTTGCAATACCACTCCTTCAGTTAAGTTTAGATTTTTTCCGCTGGCCTTGAATTTGTCTGTTGCTGCGCGCCAAGGAGATAATATATAGGATCCCGAGAACTCATTTCATCAAGTGTTTTGCAAAGTTGGGTTGTATTTTTTCATGCACATAGAGTAGGATGAGGGAGAGTTCAAGTAGCAGACAACAGAGATGGTCGCTGCAAGGCATGACAGCCCTAGTCACTGGCGGTACAAAAGGAATAGGGTACATTAAACTTCCAATCCAGAAACGCTTTTATTTGATTCCACAGTCATTCTATAGTTTTCTCGAATAATTTATTGAAAATGTTGCTGTCTCCATCTTTGAAATAAATGGTGCTTTTTGGTTCATTTTCTGAACATAATTTGAAGTGATTGTAGACAAATTTTAAAATGGGTTAATTAGGATTTGACATAGTTCTGCAAGGAAGCGACCTCAAGGGAACAAGGAATGGCTGTGTGGTTAACTTTCAATGCTGAAGAAAGAGACATTTTCTGGTTGTCATCTATGTGTCTGTCCAATAAATTGAGAGCGCAGGCATTTATATACGTGTGATATTCAGCTGGGTATTAGGGCTTAGTTGTATCTAAGTCATGTATAACATTCAGGCCAACATTCAAAACGTTTACAAAGATTGGGAATGGGAACCTTACAGAATCCATAGGGTAATTAAAAGAACCCAATTTAAAATAAAATCAAAAGGTAATTTCTTCACTAGTGATGTTAATAAAGTGCCAAAGGATCCACCACCAAGGTTATATTCTTGCTGTGGTGTACCTATGCAGTGGCATGAACTGGCATCTAAGTCTAAGAGAGTCCACTGAAATAAAATATTCCCCAGCCCATTTCTTTTCTTGTTTATGATCTGTAAATTGCTGTGGATATTCCATTGGAGCAATGCTTCACAATAGATCTTACAAGTTTTTGCAAACTTTTTGTTATGCAGTGTTTTATTAAAGATCAAGAGTTAATATTATTAGCTTAGTGCACTATTACCACTCAAAGTAGCAGGGAACCCAAAGGGGATCCCTAAAGGGTAAATGCTAAACCAAGGGCAACAAATGGAGACTTTGCCCACTGTCACCTTAGCTAAGGCTCCCTACTATTTATGGACTTTCACCGATGGGAGGAGACTTGGTATATTATGGAGTCACCAATGAAGGATAAGTCAATGGAATGAATGTGCAGTGACCCAAATGATTCCTTTCCTGAAGAGGTTGACAGATAGAGTTTGCTTGCTTTCTAAGCAAGATACTATGTCTTCTAGGAGAAGGGGTGGAGGATTTGAGGGTTAGGTCTATGGGATATGACTTGTGAAGGAGTTTCCCAATCCCTAAAATCCTTGTTGAAATTGGTATCACGGGTGGTTTTTGAAGAATTGCTCTTTCAAAGGAACAGGACCACACGGGGCTAGGTGGACTCAGTCTAGGTTAGGAGAAAATATTTTAGCAACCAATGATGTTCTCAACCGAGACAAGGTAAGAGAAAGGATCAAAGAAAGACTATTCACTTAAAAGGTGTTGAATTGATCATTTAAGGTACTAGCGTTGGGGATGTTAGGGCAAAGTTTGATCTTGGAGCTAGGGCTTAGCTTTTTCACAACTCCATCGTTAGAATCGCCTCAAGTTTGGAGGAGGTCTTGAGGGAATAGTAGCGCAGTAGAGGCTCGGAGATCAAACTTTTTTGGAGGGCTATCTTGTCGGGAAAATGATGCCCTAGGTGACCCAACTTGGCTAGACCTAGGAAAAGGTGAAAAAGGTTTGATTTTAGGTGACCACCTCTTGGTAGATCAGTGCCTTAGTCTTGGGAGAATGGATTCTATGATGAATATGAGTGAGCACCTTTGGTTCTTGGTCAAGGAGGCCTCAAGACCGCTTCGCTAGCCTTTTAGGTCAAATTGAAGCAATCTTGCAGCTTTTATACTTCGATGTGCAAAAGGTGATGGCTTATCAATATGAATTCATTCATAGAATTACCCGTACGAGATTTCTTTCAAATTACATGGCCCATACATTGAGAGGTGCTATATAGAGACAAAATTCCACAATTTAAGCAGTAAATGCATGCAACAATTAGCCCTAAAATAATCGAAAATCCCAATACATTGTATATGTCAAAGTAAAACAAGAATAACATCAAACACATGTACTTACATGTAATAGAGCATATCCATCCAACCATCTACAATTTGACAATAGAGAAGCTCCAAGACAAGACAAACCAAATCCACACATCAAAATTCATCCGTAAAGCTCCAATTCATGCTCCAAGAAAAAGTGCAAAATTCTCAAGAGAGAGAAGAGATCCAATCCAAAGTGATGATAAGCAAACGAGCTCATATCACTTGTATTTATACACTAACGAGAAGTTCGAATTAGCCTCTGCCTACATAAGCCCCAAAAATAAAATATTGTTTTAATAATTTAACTTTTGGTGACAAGCCCACCAAACTAGCTCACAAATGAAAAACTAAGCCTCTCAAGAGGTCAAATAATAATCTATGCATGTCGTAGGGCCCTCTAAGAGGCCTAATGAGGTCCATGCTGTTGAGAATCATGATTCTTGTTAGACCAAAACCGTAGGTGTTAGTCAACGATCGCATTGTCAGAGATAAGGATCCACAAGAGGCGGTTAGTCCATATCATGAAACACACGGGGAATGTTGGTTTATCCAATGTCCAACACATGCATGCCATAATGAAGAGTAGGACCCTCAAACGTGATGGAAAAGGGGTTGGCCCCTTGTTCTCCAAACAATAAGCCTATGGTGCTCCCAAAGGGTGTGGGGGCACAATAATAACCTCATGGGTCTCCAAATGAGTCGAGGATGCCTATAGATCATCTGCAAGGGCTCTGATGATGGTGTAGGGGATGCAACATCATCCTACAAGCCTTGGGTCCTACAAGCCCTGGGTTAGCTGCCAAGTGCATGGTACATCTGTGGGGCCAACTGAGCAAAGGTGAACCAAGCGCATCATCCTCGTCTATTGGGAGTATCTTGAGCATCTCTGATCCTCCTCAGGGATCCATGGAATGTTGTCTATTGCTGTGGAGGCCCATGGCTCTCAACAGACACCCTACATGTGCCAATGTAGGCCTTTGGAGGATTAGGACCTCATATAGGGAGACCAAATCCAAGATGGAGACCATATGCAATCCTGCATAAGGTTCAATGCGTCCCCTAGCCTTCCAGTACAACAAGTCATTAGGAAAATCGAGTAAATGAGCTTACCAACCATGGACCACAGGTGGGGACTTCATAATGGCCTGCCCTCCCATAATGGGTTTCAGGATGTGCCAATGTCTCCTAAACTCCAAATGGGGTTAACCAAGTATCCTATTAGGTGGTTTCTACTTCTAAACGAGATAATATGTTCAAGGTAAATCCTTCAAAAGGTGGTGGCATGTGACAGATAGGTGAATGAAGTAAGGGATGAGAAGGGGCAACCCTGGGTCACAAGCTTGGGGTACAAGGGTAACTAATAATAGGGAAGCCCACATTTGGGTTTATAATGTATAGGAGGGAGCAATCATGGTACATGAGGTGGTACATGAGGTGTCGCGACCTTGATTTTTCCACCCTTCTTTATATGTCTTTTGCCTTTTTATGATTTTCTTTGATTAACTGCTCGGGGCTCAAAGGGTAAGCGCATGATGCATAAGATATAGCAGTGAATACCCCCCCTTTAAAGATAGGGCAGTTCATTGCCCACTAAGGGTTGGGACAATCATGGATTCCTATGTGATGAAAGAGGCTCATAGAACCTGTAGGAACCAGGGTGGTGGCCATGATGATGGGGTAGAGCTCATATATTGGCTTTTGCCCACGTGCTAAATGTGTTTGTCCCGACCATCTTTTGCATTTTGTGGTAGATTTTCCTATTGAATGTGGCCAAATATGCTTTTATCTTTCTTTTTAGCTGCATCAACCTCTGGGCATCTGTTAATTTTTGGTATGTTCTATGCTAGAGCAATTTATTTAAATTTTCACAGTTAGCAATCACATCAGCATTACAATAAACTGCAGATAGAACATAAATATAAAACACAGAAGACAAGCCAAGACAAGAGGACACAAGATATGGCGCGAGCCAGGGACAAACCCCACAATGTGTGGGGAAACCCTTGATCAATTCTTCTTTTATCTTCAAAGTTCAGCAGAGAAAGAGAGAGAGAGTACATTTACAATAGAAGTCAACACTTTGACTTATCTAGATCTAGCATAGATCATTTTTTATAACGATGAGATCAGTTGAAGACATTCTGCTTCAACCGATTCTCCAAGGTGACGGCTTCACCTATCGTAGTGTTGCCTTTCGTCCATTTGCTGCACCTTACCGTGTAGCACCATCATGCTGCATCATGCATCATCATGCTGCTCATGATCACTATGCTGCCCATGATCTGATCTATCATGCTGCCCATTCATCATGTAGCTCCCTGCTAATGTGCATCATCATCATTATGCTGCCCCTGCTAATGTGCATGATTATCATGCTGCCCTTGTCATAAGACACTGAGTTCTATATCTCAGGATTGTTGTGTGTAACATGGTCCCTTTGTCCACATCTTCAGATCACTATTGTATTACACTGTCCAATATGCTTAGAAAAACTGTTTCTTTCCATAGACAACCTTGGATTTACCACGCTGTCACCTATAGCTATGTATTACTGCGGCTTCACTTTCATGCTGTTCATGACCTGCATATTAGGCTACAGGTCTGCGTATTAGGGCTTCCATTTAATACATCTGGACAACATAATAAGGGTCTCCCTTGACTGCGTTCAAGGCTGTTCCTTTTAACTACGTGTAAGGGTATTATAAAGACCGTAGACAGGTCCTTAGATAACAACGGCTGTGTTTATAACTGCGGCTAGGTCTTCGATGAGCAGTGTATTATATTCTTGCATGAACAACGTATTATATTCATTCATAAATAGCGTGGTTCATATATTATGACTACAGCTAGGTCTATCCCTGCGTAATCATATACCTGCTCCTTAATAAAACCTGAGTTCTGTTCCTCAGTCCTTCCATTATATACCTGTTCAAGATTCACGTGGATATCTTAGAGAGGAATGCGAAGGTCTGTTCCTCGTGTAAGCGTATACATGTTTCCATTGAGTAGCGTAATGAACAACGTATCTATGTATTCATTGACCAGCGTATTAAACAGCGTATCTGTGATCTTCATTGACTGCGTGTTAATATTACAACGACTCCTCTCTATGTGACCTCCAGGCAGTGCGAATATATATGCCTGCGGATCTATACCTGTGTATGACAGCTGCTATGCGAATTAGGGCCTGTGCATTACATGACAGCTACTATGCGTATTAAGGCCTGCGTATTATAGTGAATGACAACTGTATTAGGGCCTGCGTATACATAACAGCGTATGGATCTATACCTGTGTATGACAGCTGCTATGCGAATTAGGGCCTGTGCATTACATGACAGCTACTATGCGTATTAAGGCCTGCGTATTATAGTGAATGACAACTGTATTAGGGCCTGCGTATACATAACAGTGTATACAAGTCTCCAAGTCTGCATTTATACATATCTCCATCTACGCATATATTATATATATGGCTGCGTATATGTCATCCTGTGTATAGGAGTCTCTATGCTTTGCGTATCATTGTGGTAGGGCTCCTTCCATCTGCGACTTCGCCATGAACAACGTATAAGGTTATGACTGCGAGGTATGCCTTCTTTGACTGCAGCTAGGGTAAGGCTAGATCAGCCTTTAGAGAAACGTATTCTCCTTTAGATCTCTCTGTCCACAAAACCCAAACACGTGGAGAGAGATCACAAGAGATGTGTGCAAATGATATCAAATCCTCATCTATTTATACTAAAACGAGGATGATGAATAGACACGTCGGTTGGGCTTCTAGAGCCTATATAAGCGCTGGTCGGCTTGATAATAATTACATAAACAAAATAAATTCATATCTCCATAAATACTTATCGGAATCGGATGATCTTTGGATCAATCCTACACCTCTCAACGAGAGGGATCCAATAAAATTATCAGTTGCCATAAATAAGCTGACCCACATGGAGTTTGGCCCTAGTTTCCAATTTAACACTCCCTCTCAACTAGGGGGAACTCCATCTGTTGATCCATATGTCCGACTGTACTATCTCTGCCATCAGTGCCTTGCACTACTCTGCCTAGCTCTGCTGGCTCTACTCAGCTCTGCTGGCTTTGCTCTGCTCTGCTCAGCTCTGCTGGCTCGGCTCTGCTCTGCTCAACGCTGCTGGCTCTGCTAGCTCTGCTCTGCTCAGCGCTGCTGGCTCTGCTCGGCTCAGCTCTACTGGCTCTGCTCTGCTTAGCTCAACTCTGCTGGCTCTGCTCTGCTCTGCTCATCTCCGCTGAACTATGAAGAAGAAGAATTGATCGAGAATGAGTCATATCATTCTCCACTGACCTGAAGTTAGTCTCAGAGTGCATACCACTAGTCCCAGACCAGTCTCAACTGACCCGAAATCAGCTTCATAGTAAGTACCACTCCTACCACTGGTCCCAGACTAGTATCGCAGTCTCAGAGAGTGTACCACTGGTCCCAGACCAATCTCAACCGACCCGAAGTCAGCGTCATAGTATGTACCACTCTCACTGGTCCCAGACCAGTATTGCACTGACACGAAGTCAGTCTCGGAGTATGTACCACTGGTCCCAGACCAGTCTCAGCCGACCCGAAGTCAGCGTCATAGCATGTACAACTCCTACCACTGGTCCCAGACCAGTATCATTGATCCCAGATCAATGGAGGACATCCTAGCGTAGGGAGTACGGTAGATACAACGATGCGTCCATCGGTACTACTATGGTCCCTAACTTCATTTCCCTGCTCATTGATCAGATGAGAGGTACTTCCCATGAGTCCCAGACTGCATGGGTAGGATGCCTCGACAGGAGAACTTAATCAATCCTGTCCTCACAGGAGAACACATCAATCCTGCTACAATCGCCATGGAGAACACATCAATCCAGGCTGCCATGGAGAACACATCAATCCAGGCCTCATAGGAGAACACATCAATCCTGCTACAATCGCCATGGAGAACACATCAATCCAGGCCTCACAGGAGAACACATCAATCCTGCTACAATCGCCATGGAGAACACATCAATCCAGGCCTCACAGGAGAACACATCAATCCTGCTACAATCGCCATGGAGAACACATCAATCCAGGCCTCACAGGAGAACTAATCATCCTGCTACACAAGAGAGCGAATCATCTTGTCCCACAAGAGAGCGAATCATCTTGTCCCACAAGAGAGCGAATCATCTTGTTTCAGTGCGCACCACCAGGGGAGGGTGAGTCACCCTGTGGTCGTATGTTGCTCCAATAGAACTGCAAGCCCCCCAGAGCTCCCAGAGCTCAATGTATGCAACATGCAGGACCCTTTTACAAAGGTCTCTCGATGACTCCAAGTCGTTCGGGAAAATCACAAATTTGATCTTTCCTCAGGGCTTTGTCCTGTACATCATCTTAGAGCGATGGAGCCTCCTTGATCATCAACTTACCATATCCCAGATAAGGCAGTATTTGATGTCTATCTGCTGGAGCAATTGTCAAATATGGGATTCCTCAATAATCGAATCCCACCTTTGGATGTCACAGAGAATCACAGTGGTATTCATCATGTGTACAAACAGCTCACTGAAGAGCTTCAGCAACTAGACTGCCTCATAGAAGGCCATACTATCAACAATGTATTCTGCCTTGGTGGTGCTCAGAGTCACCTACTTCTGCTTCCTGCTCATCCAGGATATCGAGGCAGAGAAACAGCACTGAGAAGTGCTCTAGTGATCCTCCACACTACTTGCCCACTCATCATTCGAATAATCATATGGTTTCATATTTTCGGCAGTGTATCTCAATCCATGATAGATTGTGCCCTGAAGATATCTCAGAAGATTCTTGGCACCAATCCAGTGAGGCTCAACCAAATATGAGCTCACCATGCTAACTGCAACAAATATGTCCGGACGGAGGTTCTCCAAGAACATCAACACGAATGAGTTTATGAAACTCAGAGGCGTTTCCCAAATCTGGTCCGTCATCATTACCATATAACTTCTGAAAGTTAAGATCCTCAAGGCAGTCACAAGCTTGCAGCTTATCTTCCCACATTCAGAATCCAACTCCCTCTGTCTCCTATAAATGAGAGGGTCTGCACCTGTCAACCTTCGAGTAATGGTTTGGATTGATTTCACTCCTAGTGAATCTCTGCTTCATCAGACAACTATCAATCCTCTTATACTACACTCGAGGTGTTTTGCTTCAAGCCATAGAGGGGTTTCTTCCACCTGTATACATTAGATTCCTGATCATGAGTCTCAAACTCCTCGAGTTGTTCCAAGCCTGTGGACTTGCTGCATGAGGGGAATGGTCCCCTTATAATATTTTCCTTCGGTACATTTCAGACATGTACCTTCATGCTTCTTTCTGAATTCAGGCATCCTAGTCACCATCTGACTCACAGTCCTCCGGAGCTGAGTCAATGGACATGGTCCCCAGTGGACTTCCTGTAACTTAATACAACCCTGTACTCAAAAACATCTTTGAAAGATCTATTTTAAAACACGTACCTTTCCATTGATAAGTGCCATCCTGTAACCTTTGACTTCCATTTTCGAGATGGACATCAGGTTCGATCAGGTACATAAAAGAGATTTTGGGGTTCCTTGCTTTTGTGGAAGAGTCGACCATATTCTTGATGACCTGCATTACCAGTCATTCCTTTTGATCATTGAATATGTCACAGGAATGATTGTTATCTTCATCAAGAGATGTGTCTCTGCCATTCGGACACTCCTTCGCATAACGACCGAACTTATTTCAACAAGGCATCCGCCTTTCCTTCCACCCTTAGATCAGAATCTTCCGCTGCGCCATTCTAATAACATTCTCTGCTTTGTCTTCACCCTAGGTGAATTATGAAGAACCCATTGATACTTCTGTCTTGTCCCAACTGTCTTTAGTGATTGCTCTTTCACTCTTGCTTGGGTATTGTCTTCACCTCAGCTCCGATACCATGTTAATTTTTGGTATGTTCTATGCTAGAGCAATTTATTTAAATTTTCACAGTTAGCAATCACATCAGCATTACAATAAACTGCAGATAGAACATAAATATAAAACACAGAAGACAAGCCAAGACAAAAGGACACAAGATATGGCGCGAGCCAGGGACAAACCCCACAATGTGTGGGGAAACCCTTGATCAATTCTTCTTTTATCTTCAAAGTTCAGCAGAGAAAGAGAGAGAGAGTACATTTACAATAGAAGTCAACACTTTGACTTATCTAGATCTAGCATAGATCATTTTGTATAACGATGAGATCAGTTGAAGACATTCTGCTTCAACCGATTCTCCAAGGTGACGGCTTCACCTATCGTAGTGTTGCCTTTCGTCCATTTGCTGCACCTTACCGTGTAGCACCATCATGCTGCATCATGCATCATCATGCTGCTCATGATCACTATGCTGCCCATGATCTGATCTATCATGCTGCCCATTCATCATGTAGCTCCCTGCTAATGTGCATCATCATCATTATGCTGCCCCTGCTAATGTGCATGATTATCATGCTGCCCTTGTCATAAGACACTGAGTTCTATATCTCAGGATTGTTGTGTGTAACATGGTCCCTTTGTCCACATCTTCAGATCACTATTGTATTACACTGTCCAATATGCTTAGAAAAACTGTTTCTTTCCATAGACAACCTTGGATTTACCACGCTGTCACCTACAGCTATGTATTACTGCGGCTTCACTTTCATGCTGTTCATGACCTACATATTAGGCTACAGGTCTGCGTATTAGGGCTTCCATTTAATACATCTGGACAGCGTAATAAGGGTCTCCCTTGAC
Source organism: Pinus tabuliformis (assembly GCA_031772625.1). NCBI lineage: Eukaryota > Viridiplantae > Streptophyta > Pinopsida > Pinales > Pinaceae > Pinus > Pinus tabuliformis. The sequence continues at coordinate 429,450,444 of CM062819.1, forward strand.
TGCGTTCAAGGCTGTTCCTTTTAACTATGTGTAAGGGTATTATAAAGACCGTAGACAGGTCCTTAGATAACAACGGCTGTGATTATAACTGCGGCTAGGTCTTCGATGAGTAGTGTATTATATACCTGCATGAACAACGTATTATATTCATTCATAAACAGCGTGGTTCATATATTATGACTACAGCTAGGTCTATCCTTGCGTAATCATATACCTGCTCCTTAATAAAACCTGAGTTCTGTTCCTCAGTCCTTCCATTATATACCTGTTCAAGATTCACGTGGATATCTCAGAGAGGAATGCGAAGGTCTGTTCCTCGTGTAAGCGTATACATGTTTCCATTGAGTAGCGTAATGAACAACGTATCTATGTATTCATTGACCATCGTATTAAACAGCGTATCTGTGATCTTCATTGACTGCGTGTTAATATTACAGCGACTCCTCTCTATGTGACCTCCAGGCAGTGCGAATATATATATGCCTGCGGATCTATACCTGCGTATGACAGCTGCTATGCGAATTAGGGCCTGTGCATTACAGTGATACATGACAGCTACTATGCGTATTAAGGCCTGCGTATTATAGTGAATGACAACTGTATTAGGGCCTGCGTATACATAACAGCGTATACATGTCTCCAAGTCTGCATTTATACATATCTCCATCTACGCATATATTATATATATGGTTGCGTATATGTCATCCTATGTATAGGAGTCTCTATGCTTTGCGTATCATTGTGGCAGGGCTCCTTCCATCTGCGACTTCGCCATGAACAGCGTATAAGGTTATGACTGCAAGGTATGCCTTCTTTGACTGCAGCTAGGGTAAGGCTAGATCAGCCTTTAGAGAAACGTATTCTCCTTTAGATCTCTCTGTCCACAAAACCCAAACACGTGGAGAGAGATCACAAGAGATGTGTGCAAGTGATATCAAATCCTCATCTATTTATACTAAAATGAGGATGATGAATAGACACGTCGGTTGGGCTTCTAGAGCCTATATAAGAGTTGGTCGGCTTGATAATAATTACATAAACAAAATAAATTCATATCTCCATAAATACTTATTGGAATCGGATGATCTTTGGATCAATCCTACACCTCTCAACGAGAGGGATCCAATAAAATTATCAGCTGCCATAAATAAGCTGACCCACATGGAGTTTGGCCCTAGTTGCCAATTTAACAGCATCATTCCAGGCCTGACCCAAGGTGTGGGCAAGGGGAAGGGGTAAGCTAACCCTATGTGGATCCAGTGGAGGAATGTGGACCCAGGTGGGAGAAATGATGAATGGAGTAATAATGAGTGGAAAGAGGGTAATATAAGCGGATAAGGGAGTGGGACCACACAACCAAAATTGGGGTTTCCCATGAGATACCATCCCTAAAGCCAAATGGTTAGTAAAAGAGATCCCACGGGACTAGAATGCAAAGTTAATATGCAAAAGGGGTCTAGGGCATAGACCTAACCCATTCTTTCCGCCGAATCCCCCCACTAATCCATGCCCAGAAGTGTCCATGATAAGCAAACTACAATACTCAATTATCAAATGACAAGGCATACCTTCAGGTTTGGGAGACCCACCTTCAAACATATGATCATGGCAAATGGGTAAGGGACCACATGGTTGGCTTAGGTGGCGGAGAAATAGCACAATGAGCTAGTTGGTGGCTGCAAGGGGCTACTGGTTGCCGACTGAGGACCATCTTGGAGAATTTTTTTCTCCTAAGGATATCACCCACAAAATGGTGGGTAACATGCACAAAATACTAAAATAAATTGAGACTAAAATAAAAGGAGTTAGAAAAAATACCATACAATCTACAACAATCAAGACAAGATGTACCCTATGAAACCCAATACGGGAAAAACCCAGCCAAAAGGTAATGACTATGCCTTGCTCTCTTTTATTCTTAGTTATGAATTGCAAATACAAAGAGAGTTGAACTTTACCATGGATATTGTGGCCTATAAGGCTGCTATAGGGTCTTCGACTTTCTCTCTTTTACTCCAATATCCTGCTCCATTATTTTGCCCAACCAGGGAATAGTAAATCAATACAATAAGATTATAGCCTCATCCTTTCCTAGTGGCCTAGTGTTCAGCATGTTTTGATTGCCATCTAGGGTTAGGGCTAGCCTTTTTGCATGTCTCAATTTCGATAAGGCCTAGGGTTTTGGACCCTCTAGGATCTTCTTAAAAGTCAACATATGACTAGGTCCTTATGTGAGCAATGGGAGCTAATGTGGCATCCACTTGGGACAATGGGACCATGGTGGTCAACGACATAGGTTAACTTGCAAGAGTCAACTTCCTCATACGAACTCCTATTAAGGTGATCTTTATGCCTTTAGAGCTTGCGTAGAACAACATCGAGAGGCTGTGAACTTTGTTCCCAAAGTTTTGGCACCAAAAATGACCATTTAATGCCTTAATGGTCTCAAGAATGCAAATTGCCAAAACTGGACCTGCGCCTAAAATGGGCCCTATAAGCCTTTATCTACAAATTTTCCACTCAAAAGTTACCAAAATATACACAGATTATATATTGATTCACTTTTTATCACACTTCCCCATTTTGGGAGGCTTTTGGTCCCCCAAAACTAAGGAGGTAAGGAATCTTTTCCTCTACCTTCTCCCTAGGGTACTGTTGACGGTGTTGGACCTGCCAACATGTCAGGGTATCTCCCTGGTAAGAAGTCCCAACTAGACCTCAGACCGTTTGGTGTAGGAGTCCCAACAATGGGTCGTACGGTATCGCCTTGACTATGGTTGCGCGCAGAGGTAAGTAAGATGTCCTTGTTGGTAGCAAGGGTGTGACGTGCGCAGCAAGCCAAGGAAGGTGCATGAATGGTTCTAACACACGGAAGGTGGAATGAGTGCGCCCCTTGGAAACTTGTGGAAACATGCAGCTTAGAAGGGAACACGCGAGCAAAGATGCATCACAAGCTGGAAGGAAGGTGAACCAACAATCCAAAGTGATGGTTAAACCAACAACACATTTTAGTAAGATTCATACATACATATACAGAAAGAGTCTATCAGAGTGATATGACTCACTCTCTTGAAAATGATCTGGGATCAGTAAGAGTGGTATGACACACTCTCTTCATATGGAACTGAGTTCGGGTTAGTAGAGAATGGTATGAGACATTCTCGATCAATTCTTCTTCTTCATGGTTCAGCAAAGCATAGCAATGCAGAGAAAAGCAAAGCAGAGCAGTGTAGGACACTGATGGTAGAGATAGTACAGTCTGACAGATGGATGAGCGGATAGAGTTGTCCCTAGTTGAGAGGGAGTGTTAAAATTGGCAACTAGGGCCAAACTCCATGTGGGTCATCTTATTTATGGGAGCTAATATTTTTCTTGGACTCCTCTCATCGAGAGGTGTAGGATTGAACTAAAGATCATCTGATTCCGATAAGTATTCATGGAGTTATGAATTTATTTATGTTATAAGACAATTCGTCAAGGTCGGCCAACAACCAAATAACCCACACATGTGCTCAACGTTTTAGTATAAAAAGAGGTGACTTGATAGTCATTTCTACACACTTCACTCTTGATTTCTCTCCACTTGTTCTGGGTTTTAGTGGAAGAGAAATTTAAGAGAGGAAGCCCTAGATGCAGTCAAGAAGGAAGCCTACACGCTGCCCTATATGGTGGTCTCTACAAGTCCTAGACGCAATCAAGAAGGAAGCCTACACATTGCCCTATACGCTGGTCTTTACAAGCCCTAGACGCAGTCAAGAAGGAAGCCTACACGCTACCCTATACGCTGGTCTCTACAAGCCCTAACCGTAGTCAAGAAGGGTTACTATGATGCCCTAACCACAGGTCCATGATGCCCTAGCCGCAGGTCACTTCAAGTGACTGAATTGATGGATGGAGGACCAAGGATCTAGGGCTGAGAAGGCAGGCTGCTAGGCCAAGTAGAGAGAAGCTAAACGCTGGAATTTGAGTGGCTGTTTGGGCACGTTGAGGAGGCTGAAAGCTACAGCAAGCTAGGCCGCATGCCATAGCAAGCTGTTGGAGTTATTTCATGGCTGCGTTGAGAGGATAACGTGGCATGGGAGGAGCCTCTTCAAGGCTGGCCGCAACACTAGAGGGCTAGTCTTGCTATGTGTTGGGTTAAGGGCAGTGGCACATACCCTAACTAGAAATGCAGTCACAACAATGCTAACAATTGGGACAACAGTAACAAATGGGACAGCTTCTAGCAATTGGGACAACAGCAATGATGGGACAACAACAATGGCATGCTAACAATGGGACAACTGTAACAAATGGGACAACTGCTAACAATTGGGACAACAACAACAATTGGGATAGCAACAATGGCATGCTAACAATGGGACAACAATAACAAATGGGAACGCTGCATGACATGGTGCAGCAATAGCCAATTGGGACAGCAATACGGTAAGCAAGGTACAACAAGCACATGGTGGCAAGCATGGTGCTGCAAGCACATTGGGCAAGGTGCAGAAAGCACATGGTGACAAGCATGATGTTGCAATGGCACATAGGACAACAATGGTACATGATGCAGTACATTGAGGTAGAGTATGAGGCAGCACTGGTGAGTGTAGCAAGATGATAAGGTACATCAAGATGTTGCAGTACAGGAAGGCGTAGCATAAGGTGCAGCAGTATGATGTGTGCAACATGGTAATGAGGTCCAACATAGTGATGATGGGTGCAACATGGTGCAACACAGTGAGGTGGAGCGTGATGACGAGGTGCAACACAATGATAGGTGATGGAGTCACCTTGGAGAATCAGTTGAAGCAACATGTCTTCAACTGAGTTCAGCTACCTCATGTATCATCTACTTAGAGATGATCTATGCTCTTATTTAGATAAGTCAACGTGTTGACTTCTGTTGTATATGTACTATCTTTCTCTCTCTTTATTGAACTATTGAAGAACATATAAGAAGAATTGATCAAGGGTTTCCCCACATTGGGGTTTGTCCCTGGCTAGCGCCACATCTTGTGTCCTCTTGTCTTGGCTTGTCTTCTGCGATCTATGTTTATGTTCTATCTGCAATTTACTTTAATGCTGATGTGATTGCTAATCTGGAAAAGATATTGAGCTAACTGTGAAAATTGAAATAAATTGCCCTAAGCATAGAACATATCTAAAATTAACAAAACTACATTGGGCAGTTTCTGGGGCCAGCAATGCACTGCCTCCCAGAATTGTGCAATGCAAGCCTGGAGGTCAGTGTTGGGCTAGACTTGCCCAATTTCTGGAGGGAAGGCAGAGCCTTCACTTCCAGAAATGTGCAATGCTGGCCGTGCAGGGTAAGGTCCGGGCTAACGCAGCCCAGACTCGCCGACGAGCGACTAGAAACATGATAAGTCTGAATGCATGGTGAAACTGAGTGTAAACAAAAGTGAATGATCATGCATGCAAACAATAAGTGCAGGATTCAGAAAACGAGAAAACATGCATGTGCGTGAAGCGGGTCGTTGCGACGGTGATCATCGGTGCGAAAACATTGTCGTGCATGCGACAACAGTGAGATGCAAACAAAAACTGAAACGGTGCTTCTACAAGCTAACATACATCAAAACGATAGCAAGCGCTCGTTGAAATCAAGTAGACAACACTTACACGAAGCGAAACACAAAAAGCGATAGAAACGCAGTGCAAGACATGAGAAGCCGACTCACCCTGAGACAGCAAAGCTGAAAGTGCCAAAGACTCCTGGGTGCGATGTGGGATGTCAGAGCTGTAAGATCGATCTGAGGAATGAGCTCTGCAGCGTTCGGTTCATAAGTTTTGATAAGATCGAGGTTATGACGCGCATGCCACAAATCTAGGAAAAAATGACACTTGGCGAGAGGTTTCTAAACCGATCTATGCATGTAACCTCCAACTGCTAAAAATAGATCCCTCAGATCTAGGGATGCCTTTGCATGCTGCCTTTTGCTATTTTGGGAAAAGCAACCCATGTCTGCAAATCAGTTTTGCTTGGTCCCGGAGGGAATCGGTCAACCCTGAAGGCACATGCATCGGTTTGTGAGTCTGGGATGAAAATTTGCGCAGTTCCTGGGCTGAGCAGAGCTGGTTGTTTGTCAAGCATTTCGCAATTTCTGGGCTGAGCAGGTTACTGCATCCTAGAATTGCGCAATTTATGGGCTGAGGCCCAGTGTTGGGTCAGATTGCACAGTTTTCTGAAGGAGGACTGCCTGACTGTTCTACGCAATTCTAGAGCCCAACAGGCTGCCCAACTGATTTGCGCAATTTCTAGAGGGAAGGCTGGTTCCCCTCCAGAATTGTGCAATTTTCTGGGGGAGTGTCTCAGCCAGCAAATAGTCTAAGTCTGGAATGCCAGCCTGTGGGAGGGAGACAAGCAAACTGACATGCACAGGCCAGCAGGCCACTGAAACTCAGCTGAAGCTTGTGTGCTTGACAGTGCAAGACAAGCTGCTAAGGATGGTTGGTAGGGAGGCTCCGAAACGAAGTTAAGGTAAAATTTTGGAGGGTGGTTGTAGCCACTACAACAAGTACCATTTAACCTTGCCCGAAAGTTTTCCTTTCAACCAATTTTCTAGTGTTCATGTTGCCCTCATCTAGTTGTCTTGGTTTTCTTTTGCAATTCCACATCCTTTGCTAACTTTGCTTGAGCTTTTTTTGCTAATTCCTCTATGTTAGGTAAGATTTGCATGTTATTTTGTTGGTCTAACATAGAAGGTTCAGAGAGTTTTAGATCTTCCACATTCATTATTAAGCAAATGTGCACATATGGAGGTAGATTGAGTTTGTAGGCATTATCACCTACCTTCTCCAAGGCTTCAAAAGGAATATATGGTAAATTCTTGATCTTCTTATGAGGACTGTGTAGCCTTTCTTTATTAAGATGCAATCGAACATTGTATCCCACCTTGAATGTCTTCCTAACTCTGTGTAGCTCATGATAGGCCTTATACTTTCCTTGTGACTTCTTCAATGTCTCTTGTACTCGCAAATGGATCTACCTAATCTTATCAATGATTGTCAGCCTTGAATGCTTGTCTTGTGGTGTCGTCCCTCACTCTTTGCTGTTCATATACAACATTAATGATGATGGATTAAAAGCAAGATTGAAAAGACGATTTATTGGTGGAAGTGTGGATTACTTTCTTATAGGACTGTTGAAAAAAAATTAAAATATAGCCCTAGGTCCTAGGTCATTGGATGCTTATGATTGTAACTCTTGAAAAGCTAAACCATTGATTTGTTCATTACTTTTGTTTCCCCATATATCCATGGATGGAAAGATGTAGATCTCCTCAAATCTCCCAATGCGTAGTGTTGATTTGTGGTAGCATCGGATGTGCTCTAGCCATGAAAATTGGTGGAGAGGCTAAAGCACATAAGATCTCCAAGACCCAGAAATTGTTTTGAGAAATTCCATCCAAATGAGGAGTTATTAAAATAATTAATATTTTTAATGGGTTCCTAAGTCTAAACTTAGGAAAATAAAAATATTAATGGGTATTAATAAAGATAAGGATGAGAAGCTTCTAAGAGACGAGGATCAAGTCTGTTTTAATCTTAGCCGTTGATTAGAGACTTAATCTCAGCCATTGATTCGTCAATAGGAAAAGTATAAGAGAAGACTTGAGGGTCATTTGGAGATACACCAACAGATACTCAGTATCCCAAGGAAAATCGATTTTCAAAGAGGGTGAAATCGATTTCAGAGGGAGAGTTGCAGGGTGGAGGAAGAGGGGGTGATTAGCAGTAGTCAGGGAGCTCAGAAGAGGTGATACAGGGACTCTGAGAGACAGCGCAGAGGGAGACGCAGTTCACAGAGACTCAGTGAATGACGCAGAGAAGGACAAAGCAACGCAAAGCCATGCATAATGACGCAGGGCTGACGCAGTAGGGAAAGGAAGTCCTCCAGGGTGTTAGAAAGTCTTGGAGAAAAGTCTCAGGTGTTTTCTCCCAGTGTCTATGCAAATTTTTTCTGTAAAAGCGATTGTTGCTGAAGATTAATAAAACCCTCCTCTGTTGCACCGGTTTTCCAGGGACGTTATAGACCTTGCTTTCTATTACTGGGCTTGCTGGTGCAACAAAGTATGCCTCCTTGGATTTATTGATCTACATCCTCTTTCATTTTGGGCATGTTACCCCACATTGTGTTGTAAATTGTAGCAAGTGGAAGGTCTTCTTTGGCTCGTGCCTTAGCCAGAAAGACCACGAGGTGTCTTTCTTTTGCCATGGAGCGAGTTCATGGAGATGGTGAGATTATTTCCAGTTTGCGGGAATAACTTCATGAATTCATGTATAGTGTTGGAGGACCAGTTACGTGGTCCCTTCTTCAGTTTGATTACAAGATTGAGTGGTAGTTCGAGTTTAGAAAGGACGAGTTGGGAACTTCAGTGTTTGATTGAAGGAAGAACAAGTTATAACTCCAGTGATGATTGGAGAGAGAACCAATTCGACTTAGTTAACTAGCCAATCACAACTCTAGGTTTTAATTTGTAACTTGCCTATTATAGCATGGATCAAATCTATAAAAGAAGGACAAAGGCACAAATATTATTCAATGTTGAGTGCATGAGTTTGTGTGAGAGCTCTTTGCTTGTGGTGTGCATAGCCTTGAGGAGCAAGAACGAATTGGTTTAGTGAGTAGACTTGCGTTAGGATTTAGGAGTTGCATCCTAAATAATAGGAGACCAAGTGCACACAGAAATAGGAGCTATTTGCGCTACAAAATAGGAGATTTTGTGCGCAAGGAAATAGGCCCTAGTGCACTAGGAAATAGGGCTGCTAGTGTGCAAAGGATTAGGAGTAGGGATCACGAGATTTCTAGGGTGAGTCCAAGCTAGTTCAATGAGAGAACAAGGTTGTTCTTAGTGTGACAAATTGCTTGTAAAAGATTCAATTGCTCAAGCTCAATCAATAAATCAATAAAATACTACAACAAAGAAGGTAGGTTTTCCCATGATTCAAAGATTTGTAGGATGGCAACCTTTGAGGATGGCGCTTACTGTTGGAAATAATACTGAGAGGGAGGGTGAATCAGTATTATCAAATCAATATAACTTTTTCATTTCCATATTCAGATTCATATACGCTACTTCAGTTAAGGCAAACCGCATGTATACGCAACTATGTGTAATGCAACAAGCGTATATCTAGTAAACTTATGATTCAGTTAGTTGATCCTTAATGAGTGCATTAACCATATGAACAGTAAACAGGAGCAGTAAAACAGAACAGATCATCAAACATAAGTAACACACATGAACACCAAGATGTAAGGTGGAAACCCAATGTGGGTGAAAACCACCTGCTGCAATTCGTCTCTATCTTCCTTTAATAAGAAACTTCTTTTTACAATGGTTCTGTACTGGTGCAGTCTTATACCAGTACGCAGGCTTCTACCTGCAGAAGGCTACAACCTTCTCTTGTTCTCCAGACTCTCCTGGAAGGGAGCTACGACCCCCTTAGCTCCTGTACTAGCTGATGTACTAGTACGTAGGTGCTGGCCTACAGAAGGCTACAACCTTCTCTTTTCTTCCAAGGACCATGTTTCATAAATTTTCAGACTGGATCCATAAATACAAAACAATCACCACTGCAATACAATCATCAATTATACCTGCATCATCAATCTCTGAATCACCCAATACTGAATCACTGAAACCCAGTCATCAAAACACAGTTACCAGAACACAGACCAGAGCCTAGAACTCCGCAACAACCACTAGAACCAATAGCGACCTGAAATATCAAAACTCATAATGTATATACTACTTGATTGTGTCGAACCAACGTGTATATGCCATTTCACCAGAGATAACCCACGTACAGATCTGAAAATAATTACTTATACTTTCGCTGCTATTTCAACTTCAGATATACCCAGAACATAAGATATGAAGGATAAGACATGTGTCAGTATTCAGATCTATTCATGATCATACCATATAATGATAATGCACTATAGTCTTCATGATCCCGGTCCATCAACCTTTGTCAACTGCATAGGTGCCTCCTTGATTCAGATCGAATCAAAGCATCACAAACCCATAACCAGCATATTAGATCTCACGCTTCATCAGATATTCATCACTTGCACTTTTCACACCTCTTGGCCTAATGATCTTCTCCTTATATAGTTTTAGGCTTCTCTTAATACCATGGTCCAAAACCATGTAGAACCAATACCTTGGACCCAATACCTGGGGTCAACACTTCGGACCAAATACCATGGACCAATACCAAAATACCATGGACCAAATACCACGGACCAAATACCACGGACCAAAACTTAGTTTTCCAACATGTACACGCCTTTCCTTCTGTGAACCTGCGTGTGTACGTATACGCGTCTTCTGTTCTGCTCATCTGCGTGTATACGCACTTTCATCAAGGTTAACCTGCGTATAACTCTCTCTTGACCTGCTGCACTATGATCTGTCATCTGAGTGAGTTGCCACCAAGGACAACACTTGTATCATACCTCTGAGTGAGTTGCCATCAAGGACAACACCTGTATCATAATGCCAACAATCTCCCCCTTTGGACTTGATGGCAACCACCACTCCAAGTCACTCTCCCCCTTTGACATCAAGGGCAAAGGGCAGACCAAGAAGTTCTCTCCCTGGGTATACCTTCTGCTGTCCATACTCCCCCTAAGTACCTGCTGAAATCTCTGATTGAGCTCCCCCTTTGTACATGCCAAGATGTACCAATCCATCCATGCTCCCCCTGAGCACATGCAAGGTCTTTATAACAAAGACCAACAATCTATTCAAGACCATGATAGTCATCAGCCAATATATGATCTGTACCATAAGCATCAGCATTCAGTCCTGTAACCTGCAATACCATTCTTTTGATCAAGCCACATAAGCATCATCACCAAAGACTTCTAACCATAATGCCAACAATGCATTATTTGAACTTTTAAGTATATGCTCTGATACCAATTGTTGGAAATAATATTGAGAGGGGGGGGGGGGGGGTGAATCAGTATTATCAAATCAATAGAACTTTTTCATTTCCATATTCAGATTCATATACGCTACTTCAGTTAAGGCAAACTGCATGTATACGCAACTATGTGTAATGCAACAAGTGTATATCCAGTAAACTTATGATTCAGTTAGTTGATCCTTAATGAGTGCATTAACCATATGAACAGTAAACAGGAGTAGTAAAACAGAACAGATCATCACACATAAGCAACACACATGAACACCAAGATGTAAGGTGGAAACCCAATGTGGGTGAAAACCACCTGTTGCAATTCGTCTCTATCTTCCTTTAATAAGAAACTTCTTTTTACAATGGTTCTGTACTGGTGCAGTCTTATACCAGTACGCAGGCTTCTACCTGCAGAAGGCTACAACCTTCTCTTGTTCTCCAGACTCTCCTGGAAGGGAGCTACAACCCCCTTAGCTCTTGTACTAGCTGATGTACTAGTACGTAGGTGCTGGCCTACAGAAGGCTACAACCTTCTCTTTTCTTCCAAGGACCACGTTTCATAAATTTTCAAACTAGATCCATAAATACAAAACAATCACCACTACAATACAATCATCAACTATACCTACATCATCAATCTCTGAATCACCCAATACTGAATCACTGAAACCCTGTCATCAAAACACAGTTACCAGAACACAGACCAGAGCCTAGAACTCTGCAACAACCACTAGAACCAACAGCGACCTGAAATATCAAAACTCATAATGTATACGCTACTTGACCGTGTCGAACCAACGTGTATACGCCTTTTCACTAGAGATAACCCGCGTACAGATCTGAAAATAATTACTTATACTTTCGCTGCTATTTCAACTTCAGATATACCCAGAACATAAGATATGAAGGATAAGACATGCGTTAGTATTCAGATCTATTCATGATCATACCATATAATGATATTGCACTGTAGTCTTCATGATCCTGGTCCATCAACCTTTGTCAACCGCATAGGTGCCTCCTTGATTCAGATCAAGTCAAAGCATCACAAACCCATAACCAGCATACTAGATCTCATGCTTCATCAGATATTGATCACTTGCACTTTTCACACCTCTTGGCCTAATGATCTTCTCCTTATATAGGTTTAGGCTTCTCTTAATACCATGGTCCAAAACCATGTAGAACCAATACCTTGGACCCAATACCTGGGGTCAACACTTCGGACCAAATACCATGGACCAAATACCACGGACCAAAACTTAGTTTTCCAACATGTACACGCCTTTCCTTCTGTGAACCTACGTGTGTACGTATATGCGTCTTCTGTTCTGCTCATCCGCGTGTATATGCACTTTCATCAAGGTTAACCTGCGTATAACTCTCTCTTGACCTGCTGCACTATGATCTGTCATCTAAGTGAGTTGCCACCAAGGACAACACTTGTATCATACCTCTAAGTGAGTTGCCATCAAGGACAACACCTGTATCATAATGCCAACACTTACATTGGTTTGGTTGAGTACTTTGGAATGGAGGAGATTCATTTCTCCTTTTTGGGATGATCATGCTTGGTGGTTTGAGGATTATCTTACATTTGCATGCCTTTTGACTACTCTCTTATTGCATATTTGATGGTTGTGATCATCTTACGTTTGCATGCCTTTTGACTATTCTCTTATTGCGTATTTGATGGTTGTGGAGCATCCCTTGGTTCACTTGGGAGTGCTATGTTTGTTCATGTGCGATGGTTCTAGGCCCCCAAGGGATTTGAATACGGTGTTATGGTGGAAGTTGCTTTGGCTATTCATCATGTTCTTTTTAGTTTGATGGAGGCATTCTTCGTGGATTAGTGTTTGGGAGATCACCCGGTCTTGTTCTAGTCACTACTTGCACTTCGCTGTTGCATGGTTAGTTCATATGTTAGTTGTTAAGTGTCCTCTAGCATGGTGCTGTATTTTCCTAGTGAAAATTATATTATGTTACATTTCTATTATTGTTCCTAGGTAATTTGTATATTTCTATTTCATCACAACTTCACTTTTGTTGGAAACATAATCCTTTGGTGTTATGTAAATTTGGCTTATTCACTTGTGAGGAAGGAAAAATTAAAAAAAGCCTCAAGTGAACACCAACAGTCATAGAAGTCCAAGAGGCCTCTTGGACTATGAGACCAAGGGTCGTGAATTTGTGTATTTATGTGTATCATATGAATAATATTGGCATCACAAGCTTATCTATTTCTTGTCTATTTTCTTTGTGTTCCAACATTGGTATTAGACCACAAGGTTTCTTGAGAAATCGAACTGGTTTGTGAGCCACAGGTGTGTGGCCTTTTCTCAACCACGGGTTTGTGGTCTGATCAACATGGGCATTTGGTTTTCTTCACTTTTTTGTTTAGTGTTGCACGTATGAGTGCTTAGGGATTCCTTTAGTAGTTGCAATTTTTATCAAAACACAACGCAAAGTGGCTTTGTCGTACCAACAAGCAGTTTCTTCTCACATTTTGTCTTGTCCTCTGAAAGCCTAAAAATTGAAACTGTTACATTGGCATTGTTAGTAATTGCACAGTAATATTGTTGCTTGATCCTCCATCAATGGTGGAGCCATAATACCAGTGATTGCTACGTCACTTCAAGTAAAGTGTGCGTGTTATAAATCTAGTGCATCAATTTGCAAAATTGCAATTGGAAACCATATGTCACCTATTCTCGATGATCTCCTACATCCAGATGATGTGTGGAATCTAGTGGATGCTTCTTAATGGGATATTGCAGTGATCTTGTACATTTGTAATTGGCGACCATAGTGGGAGGTGAACCCACAAGCTCAACAACTTTGTGCAATGTTGTGTTCTGCTCTTACACTCCATTCTGAATGGTCTACTTCCTCTTCCTTCTCAAAATATTTTGGGAATTGGATTTGAGTTTGGTTCTTCATGAGGAATTATTGAACAATTGTGTTGATTGCTATTGCCTCTTATGTCGATTTGAGTGGACCTTTGAATTGCAGTTGCACTAATTTGGGAGTGGAAACTAAGTTGAAGGAATGTTTGATGACTAGTATTCTCGTGCAAGCTCTTGTAATCTTCCATGAAACAATTCGTCTCTTTGTAACTTTGAGAGAATCTACCAAGGAACTCAAGCCAACATGGAATCTGAGGCTACGGAGTATATGAAATCATGAACACCTCTGTTTTCTTATCATGGGATGAAAACTAGGTTAACTCCATAAGCAATTTTTCTTCCCTTTGCTAAGATTCTCTGTGTGTGCTCATTAAACATTTAGTGTCTTCTCCCGTGGTCAGTTCTTTGTCTGTGTTAGTTTTGAGGAGAATTACAACCATGACCCAAACTTCCATTTTCCCACATGTATGCAAGATGTGAGCAAGCTTGAGGTCCATCACATGTAGGTGCTTCTCTTTGCATATGTTTGAACAAAGCTTCTGCTACTCTAAGCAATGCAGGAAGATGTATGAATGAATGTTAGATCAAGTGAGTCTAATTGCAAATCCCCCCAATTAGAGTGTTACCGCTTGATTGTCAGAGATTAAGATGCATAGGGTTTTGTCATTAGAGGTAGAGCAAATGTAGCGGGAATCCAATGACAATGCCAAGTTGGAAATGCCTTCTAGATGGCCTCTGAACTCTTTCTTTAGAATTCCGTCAGTTGCATATCATATTCTCATAGTTTTGTTGGTAGAGGCACTCCCTAGTAATTTCCCATCTTGAGAGAGTTTGACTCTTGATATAGCGTGCTTGTGTCTTAGTGTATGACATCTAGAAGGACATGCTCAATTTGATAAATAGATTTTAGATAGCAATAAGAGTCTAGGCGGTTGCTTGTTTGGCCTTCGCTACTCTTGAATAGGAGGCTACAAAAGAGTTGGCACCTTGGCTCCAATTCAATACCATTGCACTATTTTGTAGCTTACCTATTTTGGATTTCCATTGGCTCTGGAACATTTGTTTGCAGTATAGTGATAATAAAAGGTTTAAATTTAATTTATTAAGGAGATTTCATTTAACTCAGTGTTTCCATGAAGTTAATTTTTAGGGCCAGATTGTTCTATGCTATAGATAATTGCATTTTCAAACTTTCAACATTTTCATTACATTCACCCCATAACATCATATCATTATTATTAGCAATTATGTAGAGAGAACAATAACATCACCAATGCATGAGAACAAAAAGAAACAACAGAAGAAAAGCATACACAATAGAGACACCGGGATTTAGGTCAGAGATAAAGGGAAAACCCCACAAGGGGGAAAACCCAACCAAATTCTTTTTCTATTAGATGTTCATCAAATGTTCAGCTAAAGTACAAAGTACAGTAAGAATGAGATACATCAATCACATCAGGCCACCTAGGGCCAACCCAAGTTAGTTCACAACTTCGTTTGTGAACTGAACGATTTGATTTTTGATAATCAAACAAGTCCAAGAGAGTTGTTATCATATCATTGTCTCAAGTAGCATCATCCTTGTCACTGCAATAAGTGTCATCAATATCATCACTGTCAAGTGTCATCATCACTGTAATATGCACTTCTATCGTGGCCCCAGTCATCACTGTCATAGGTGCAAAGATCTCTGTCATATATCAATAGGTCACTACCATGAGTTTACTACCATATTAGGGTTACTGCCATGTCAAGGTTATGTCGAAGGATGCTTCCATTTACATATGTATCAAGGTCATAGCCATATTGATCAAGGTTAATTCTTGTTAAGTTTGCTGTGATGACAATGTTATAGGGACAATGGTATGACTCGTAGGTATAGTGCAATCCATAGATACAAAACGAGCTCAGAGAAACCGAGTCACAATGGTTCGAGTCCATAACATAAGCAATGCTACAGAGAATGAGCCATAAAACAAAAACAAAGTCACTGTGATACGAACCATATAGGTAATGTCAAATACGATCCACAGAGGTGATTCCAAATATGATCTACAAAGGTGTTTGAAGTCTGAGATCTCAGGGATATATATAGTTTGCAATCTCGGAGATAAACATTATGAGCCACACACGTAGAATGCGAGCTATAGGGATCACTACTGAAGAATGCGAGTTATAGAGATGCTTGCCATATGTGATTCAAGCTACAAAGATTAGAATGCGAGCCACAGGGAAGAGTGCGAGCTTCTTTGACAAATGTTCAAACCACAAAGATATACGCGAGCCTTGCCACTAGAAAGAGATCTGAGCCACGATATGTAAGAGCGATCCATTGTATGTAAGAGCGAGTTATTGTATGGAGCGATCCATTGTATGTAAGAGCGAGCGATTGTATGGAGCGATCCACTGTATATAGATAACATATACGGGCCAATGTATGTACATGCCATTGTAAAGCGAGTCCACAGAGTATAATAATGAGACACAAAACATGTATATCGAGCCTCTATTCAAAGTATACAAGCCACTGTAGATTATAGTGAGCAACTATTGATTATAGTGAGCCACAAAACATAAGAGCGAGTGAGTTGGAGAGCATAAGTGTGAGCCACTTCATATAATAGCAAGCCACTATAGATATGCGTGAGCCATTGTACCGAGGAATGAGAGCCATAGAGCAATGTGTACCATAGGAAACAAGCCATTGTAATGTAGATGTGAGCCATAGGAAATGAACCACTGGGATATGTCAACAAACCATTAGCGACATTGTTAATTTTAGGTATGTTCTATGCTTAGAGCAATTTATTTCAAATATCACAGTTAGCTCAATATCTTTTCCAGATTAGCAATCACATCAGAATTAAAATAAACTACAAATAGAACATAAACATAAATCGCAGAAGACAAGCCAAGACAAGAGGACATAAGATGTGGCACGAGCCAGGGACAAACCCCAATGTGGGAAACCCTTGATCAATTCTTCTTATATGTTCTTCAATAGTTCAACAGAGGGAGAGAGAGATATTGTACATTTACAACAGAAGTCAACACTTTGACTTATCTAGATAAGAGCATAGATCATCTCTAACAAGATGATACATGAGATCAGTTGAAGACAAGCTGCTTTAACTAATTCTCCAAGGTGACTTCTTCACCTATCATTGTGCTGCATCTTGTCATCATGCTGCACCTCATCGTGCAACACCATACTGCACATGCTTGCTGTCCCATTGTGCCACTGCTGCACAATGTCATGGCTGTCCCTTTGTGTTACTGCTGCTCAATGTCATGGCTGTCCCATTGCGCCACTGCTGCACAATGTACTGGCTGTCCCATTGTGCCACTGCTGCACAATGTACTTGCTGTCCTATGTATCCACCATGAAACATTGCAGCACTATGTTCTTGCTGTCCTATTTGTCCACCATGAAACATTGCAGCACTATGTACTTGCTGTCCTATGTGTCCACCATGAAACATTGCAGCACTATGTACTTGCTTCTGTCCCAATTGTTATTGCAACACCATGCTTGCTGTCCCAATTTGCATTGTTGTACCATGCTGCTGTCCCAATTTTGCAGCACCATGCTTGCTGTAGCTTTCGGTCTCCTCAACGTGCCCAAACAGTCACTTAATTTCCAGTGTTTAGTTCCTCATCTACTAGGCCTTGCAGCGTGCCCTCTTGGCCCTAAATCCTTGGCCCTCCATCCAACAATTCGGTCACTTGAAGTGGCTTGCGGCTAGGGCATCATGGACTTGCGGCTATGGCAGGATAGACCAACATTTAGGGAATCTCCATAGGGCAGCATTAGGGCTTCTTCATAGGGTAGCGTTAGCTCTTCCCCATAGGGCAGCGTTAGCTCTTCCCCATAGGGCAGCGTTAGGGCTTCTCCATAGGGTAGTGTTAGCTCTTCTGCATAGGGCAGGGTTAGGGCTTCTTCATAGGGCAGCGTTAGCTCTTCTCCATAGGGCAGCATTAGGGCTTCTCAATAGGGCAGCGTTAGGGCTTCTCCATGGGGCAACATTAACTCTTCTCCATAGGGCAACGTTACTGCTTCTCCATAGGGCAACGTTAGGGCTTCTTCCTCTTAGATTTCTCTCACACTAAAACCCAAGACAAGTGGAGATAAATCAAGAGAGAAGTTGCGTGTAAAATGACTCTCAAGTCATCTCCTTTTATACTAAAACGTTGAGCACATGAGGGGTTTATTTGGTTACTGGCCGACCTTGACAAATTGTCTTATAACACAAATAAATTCAGAACTCCATGAATACTTACCGGAATCGGATGATCTTTAGATCAATCCTACACCTCTCGATGAGAGGGATCCAAGAAAAATATCAGCTGCCATAAATAAGATGACCCGCATGGAGTTTGGCCCTAGTTGCCAATTTTAACACTCCCTCTCAACTAGGGAGAACTCCATCCGCTGATCCATATGTCCCACTGTACTATCTCTGCCATCAGTGCCTGACATTGCTCTGCTCTGCTTAGCTGGGCTTTGCTCAGTTCTACTTTGCTGAGCTCTACTCTGCTCAGTTTTGCTTTGTTGAACCATGAAGAAGAAGAATTGATTGAGAATGTCTCATACCATTCTCTACTGACCCGAAGTCAGTTTCATATGAAGAGAGTGTGTCATACCACTCTTACTGACCCGAAGTCAGTTTTATTGATCCCAGATCAATATCACAAGAGAGTGTCTCAAACCACTCATACTGATCCCAGATCAGTTGGAGGTCATCCTAGCATAGGGAGTATAGTAGATACAACGATGCGTCCATCGATAGTACTACTATGGTCCCTAACCCCATTTCCCTGCTCATTGATCAGATGAGAGGTACTTCCCATGAGTCCTAGACTGCATGGGTAGGATGCCTCGACATGAGAACTAATCATCCTGTCCACAGGAGAACGAATCATCCTGTCCCACAGTCGCCACGGGAGAACTAATCATTCCGACCCACAGGAGAACTAATCATCATGTTCCATAGTTGCCACAGGAGAATTAATCATCCTGGCCCACAGGAGAACTAATCATCCTGGCCCACAGGAGGACTAATCATCCTGTTCCATAGTCGCCACGAGGTATCACAGGGAAAGGTTGAATCTGTCACCCTGTACATAGTGCACCACCAGGGGAGGGTGAGTCGCCTTGTGGTCGTATGTCGCTCTAGTAGGTACCCCAAGCCCCCCAGAGCTCCTAGAGCTCAATGCATGCAACATGCAGGACCCTTTTACAAAGGTCTCTCAACGACTCCAAGTTGTTCGGGAAAATCACAGATTTGATCTTTCCTTGGGGCTTTGACAAAGTGTCTGCGACCTGTACATCAGTCTCAATGCGATGGAGCCTCCTTGCTCATCGACTTAGCATATCCCAGATAAGGTAGTATTAGATGTCCATCTACTGGAGCAATCATCGAATACGAGATTCCTCAATAATTGAATCCCCCCTGGTTGTCACAAAGAATCATAGTGGTATTCATCATGTGTACAAACAACTCATTGATGAGCTTTCACAACCAGACAACTTCACACGAGATCATACTCGTAGCTATGTATTTGGTCTTTGCGGTGCTTATGGCAATCGACTTCTGCTTCCTGCTCATCCACGATGTCGAAGCAGAATCCAAAGAGAACCAATACTGAGAAGTGCTCTAGTGATCCTCCACACTGCCTGCCCAGTAAGCATTCGAATAATCATGCAGCGTCATATTTCTGACAGTGTATCTCAATCCATGAGAGGTTGTGCCCTGAAGATATGTCAAAAGATTCTTGGCACCAATCTAGTGAGGCTCAACCAAATATGAGCTCACCATGCTAACTGCAAAGCATATATACGGACGGAAGTTCACCAAGAACATCAATGCATATGAGTTTATGAAACTCAGAGGCATTTCCCAAATCTGGTCCAACATCATCACCATATAACTTCTGAAAGTTAAGATCCTCGAGGTGGTCATGGGCTTGTAGTTTACCATTCCACATCCGGAATCCAACTCCCTCTTATTTCTGCAAGTGAGAGGGTCTGCACCTACCAGCGATAGGTCGTTCTTAGAAGGTGCCGATATGAGAGGTCTATTATCCGCAACCTTCAAACAATGGTTTGGATCGGCTTCACTCTTAGTGAATCTCAGCTTCATCTGACAACTATCAATCCTCTCATACTAAGCTCGGGGTGTTTTGCTTCAAGCCATAGAGAGCTTTCTTCCACCTGCACACATGAGATTACTAATCATGAATCTCAAACCCCTCGTGTTGTTCCAAACCTGTGGCCTGCTACACGAGGGGAATGGTCCCCTTGTAAGATTTTTCTTCGGTACATCTCAGACATGTACCTTCATGCTCTTCTTGAATTCAGGCATCCTTGTTACCATCTGACTCACATCGGGTAGGGCCCCATAATAGACCTCCGGTGCTATAGATGAGATGTGTCAACAGACATGGGCCCCAATGGACCATCTTGCAACTTGGTACAAATTGCCAATCCTGAACCCACGAGTAAAAGCATCTTTGAAAATTCTATTTTCAAACACGTACCTTTCCATCGATGAATGCCACCTTGAAACCTTTGACTTCCATTGCCGAAATGGACACTAGGTTCTTCTTGCGATCAGGTGCATAACAGAGATTTTGTAAATGAATTGGGTTACCCTCGTTCAATTTAGGGGTAACATTTCCTACACCCTTTCCAGGATAGGTGGCATCGGCTCCAAGTATAATCCCACGATTGTTTCCTTCTCTACCAAATTGGTGAGAGCACCCTTCTATCTGTTGAAGTGCTTTGGGGCACTACAATTAATAAGCCACTTTCCCAAAGAATCTGAAGGAGAGGGCCAATACAAGATAACGCTTCTTTATCTTATGAGAAACAACATTTGATTCTTCATACCTGGGGTTCCTTGCTTTCTTTGAAGAGTTAGCCGTTTCCTTGATGACTTGCATTACCTGTCATTCCTTTGACCATTGAAGATGTCCCTGGAATGATTGTTATCATCATCAAGTGATGTGTCCCTGCCATTCAGACACTCCTTCGCATAATGGCTGAACAAGTTATCTCCCTTTCCTTCCACCCTGAGATCCGGTCTTCTCAATAAAGTGATCTTTAGGTAGGCCATATTCCACGGCGCCATACTGATAATATTCTCTGATTCGATTTCACCCTCGGTGAATTTGAAGAGGGATGAGGAACCCATTGATCCTTTTGTCCTTTCCTAATTGTCTTCGGTGATTGCTCTTTCACTCTTGCTTGGGCTTTGTCTCTACCTCAGCTCTGATACCATGTTAATTTTAGGTATGTTCTATGCTTAGAGCAATTTATTTCAAATCTCACAGTGAGCTCAATATCTTTTCCAGATTAGCAATCGCATCAGCATTAAAATAAACTGCAGATAGAACATAACATAAATCGCAGAAGACAAGCCAAGACAAGAGGACACAAGATGTGGCGCTATCAAGGGACAAACCCTAATGTGGGGAAACTCTTGATCAATTCTTCTTAAATGTTCTTCAATAGTTCAACAGAGGGAGAGAGAGAGGTAGTACATTTACAACAGAAGTCAACACTTTGACTTATCTAGATAAGAGCATAGATCATCTCTAATAAGATGATACATGAGATCAGTTGAAGACATGCTGCTTCAAGTGATTCTCCAAGGTGACTCCTTCACCTATCATTGTGCTGCATCCTGTCATCATGCTGCACCTCATCGTGCAACACCATGCTGCACATGCTTGCTGTCCCATTGTGCCACTGCTGCACTATGTCATGGCTGTCCCATTGTGCCACTGCTGCACAATGTACTGGCTGTCCCATTGTGCCACTGCTGCACAATGTACTTGCTGTCCTATGTATCCACCATGAAACATTGCAGCACTATGTACTTGCTGTCCTATGTGTCCACCATGAAACATTGCAACACTATGTTCTTGTTGTCTTATGTATCCACCATGAAACATTGCAGCGTTATCTACTTGTTGTCCTATGTGTCCACCATGAAACATTGCACCACTATGTACTTGTTGTTGTCCCAATTGTTATGGCAACACCATGCTTGCTGTCCCAATTTGCATTGCTGTACCATGCTGTTGTCCCAATTTTGCATCACCAAGCTTGCTGTAGCTTTCGGTCTCCTCAACGTGCCCAAACAGTCACTTAATTTCCAGTGTTTAGTTCCTCATCTACTCGGCCTTGCAGCCTGCCCTCTCGGCCCTAAATCCTTGGCCCTCCATCCAACAATTCGGTCACTTGAAGTGGCTTGCGGCTAGGGCATCATGGACTTGCGGCTAGGGCAGGATAGACCAACATTTAGGGCTTCTCCATAGGGCAGCGTTAGGGCTTCTTCATAGGGCAGCGTTAGCTCTTCTCCATAGGGCAGCGTTAGGGCTTCTCCATAGGGCAGCATTAGGGCTTCTCCATAGGGTAGAGTTAGGGCTTCTCCATAGGGCAACGTTTGCTCTTCTCCATAGGGCAACATTAAGGCTTCTCCATAGGGTAGCGTTAGGGCTTCTTCCTCCTAGATTTCTCTCACACTAAAACCCAAGACAAGTGGAGAGAAATCAAGAGAGAAGTTGTGTGTAAAATTACTCTCAAGTCATCTCCTTTTATACTAAAATGTTGAGTGCATGAGGGGTTTATTTGGTTGCTGGCCGACCTTGACGAATTGTCTTACAACACAAATAAATTCATAACTCCATGAATACTTATCGGAATCAGATGATCTTTAAATCAATCCTACACCTCTCGATGAGAGGGATCCAAGAAAAATATCAGCTGCCATAAATAAGATGACTCACGTGGAGTTTGGCCCTAGTTGCCAATTTTAACACTCCCTCTCAATTAGGGAGAACTCCATCCACTGATCCATATGTCCGACTGTACTATCTCTGCCATCAGTGCCCGACACTGTTTTGCTTTGCGTAGTTTTGCTCTGTTGAACCATGAAGAAGAAGAGTCGATCAAGAATGTCTCGTTCCATTCTCTACTGACCCGAAGTTAGTTTCATATGAAGAGAGTGTGTCATACCACTCTTATTGACCCGAAGTCAGTTTTATTGATCCTAGATCAGTATCACAAGAGTGTGTCTCAAACCACTCATACTGATCTCAGATCAGTTGGAGGTCATCCTAGCATAGGGTGTACAATAGATACAATGATGTATCCATCGATAGTACTACTATGGTCACTAACCCCATTTCCCTGCTCATTGATCAGATGAGAGGTACTTCCCATGAGTCCCAGACTGCATGGGTAGGATGCCTCGACAGGAGAACTAATCATCCTGTCCACAGGAGAATGAATTATCCTGTCCCACAGTCGCCACGGGAGAACTAATCATCTTGGCCCACAGGGGAACTAATCATCCTGTTCCATAGTTTCCACGAGAGAACTAGTCATCCCAGTCCACAGGAGAACTAATCATCCTGTTCCATAGTCGCCATGAGGTATCACAAGGAAAGGTTGAAGATGTCACCCTGTACATAGTGCACCACCAAGGGAGGGTGAGTCGCCCTGTGGTCGTATGTCGCTCCAGTAAGTACCCCAAGCCCCCCAGAGCTCCTAGAGCTCAATGCATGCAACATGCAGGACCCTTTTACAAAGGTCTCTCAACGACTCCAAGTTGTTCGGGAAAATCACAGATTTGATCTTTCTTCGGGGCTTTGACAAAGTGTCTGCGACCTGTACATCAGTCTCAATGCGATGGAGCCTCCTTGCTCATTGACTTACCATATCCCAGATAAGGTAGTATCTGATGTCCATCTGCTGGAGCAATCATCGAATACGGGATTCCTCAATAATCGAATCCCCCCTGGCTATCACAAAGAATCACAGTGGTATTCATCATGTGTACAAACAACTCACTGATGAGCTTCTACAACCAGGCAACTTCACACGAGATCATAGCAATCGACTTCTGCTTCCTGCTCATCCATGATATCAAAGTAGAATCCAAAGAGAACCAACACTGAGAAGTGCTCTAGCGATCCTTCACACTGCCTGCCTAGTCGGCATTCGAATAATCACGCAGCTTCATATTTCCGGCAGTGTATCTCAATCCATGAGAGATTGTGCCTTGAAGATATCTCTGAAGATTCTTGACACCAATCTAGTGAGGCTCAACCAAATATGAGCTCACCATGCTAATTGCAAAGCATATATACATATGAAAGTTCACCAAGAACATCAATGCAGATGAGTTTATGAAACTCGGACGCATTTGCCAAATTTGGTCTGGCATTGTTGACCACTGGAGTGGCACCTGATGATTACATGAAGACTCCATGCCCAAAGATGATCCAGAGGACACTTGTACTATCAGATATCGTCAGTCAACAGAGTTTTTAAACTCTACTTCTATCTTTTCATCATCTTTCTTGTACCTAGATTCCACACCCTACGGGGAATTGTAATAAGGATACTAGTAATGATGAGTTTTTGAATTTGTAACAGGCCTAGGATGTTGGGACTTGATCAACAAACGAGTACACCTTGGAGTGTTTTTTTTATCTGGTTAATTATCCCTTCTTTTTCAGAGGTGGATAATTTTTTGGGTTTTCCACTCATTTTTTACCCCAAAGCCGGGGTGACGGTTTGAAGGTTGAGCCCCTAACACATCTTAGTGTCTAGAGTCGATGTATATTACCATACTAGATCACACAAAAAATTTCGTGGAATTTGGCTAGGTCTAAGTAGGATTTTTTAATAATTAAAAATTTCCTGCAAAACGAGATTTTTTAATTATTTTCTATGTAATGATGTAAATAAGTGGCCTTAAGAAATGTCTAGGGCATGTGACTACTCGAAATTCATCCTCAGAGGCCCAACATTATTCTAGGACCCACTTTGGGGGTCAAAAAATGACTTAAAGTCCCTCAAAAGCCGATTTTCAAGTGACAGTAATAAAAATGAGGAAAAAATTCAAAAAAATGAATAATTGGGAAAATTTATAAATTTTTCCAAAGTCAAAATAAGTCAAATTTTGACATAGAAATTATGTGGAGAGTCAAGGGTGATGTGGCAAGCACGTGGGACCCACCTCATAAGGTAAAACAGGCTCAAGTCAAAAGTTTCAAGTCAAAGTCAAAGGGGCCCACAATGAGCTCATGAGAAATACATACAAGCAAATGTATGAAGTGACTTTGATTTAATTTAAATCAAATGTTAATTAAAGTCTAAGGTGAAAAAGTTAAAAGAAGTTGGAGGGACCCCACATAACTATAGCCTACGCATTAGTTTGATAAAAGGCACATGATAAAAGAAGCTTCCACGTACAGCTACAGCAAAGGAATATCCACGTTAGTCAAAGATATCTCCACGCAGCGAAAGAAAATCAGCATAGACTTTGATGGAATGTTAAGTAAGGTTAACTCAAGTTTTTGTGAGGACTGTCTAAGCATTAAACTCCACTTAGCCTACACGCTGCCAGCTAAAAGGTACCTACAGCAGTCAATGCAGACCAGCAAAAGACAATACGCAGTGGTCATTTAAATGAGGATTTATCACAACAATCAAAACTTTGGTTTGGTGGCAGTTTACGACAGCAAATTGATGGGAGTTAAACTCCTCCTTATCTCCACTCATACTCACACCTGGCAGCAAAAATATGGCACGTTAATCTTCAAGAGAAACACGCACAGCAGATCAACCTCTACGCTGGCTGCTATACACAGATTTTATTAGCAGCATTGGTATTTGGTTGCAGATGTGTCAAATCACAAGTTTTAGTTGAAGATTTGGGTGGGAGTTTGTCTCCCATTTACTTTAGTTATATATGCACTTGGCAGCCATAAAGAATCTGCACCAACAGTTGGATGAACGTTGATTCTCAAGGGAGATATACACAGCTAGTTAGGGAGCAGTTTACAACAGTGATCTCCAGCACTTGGACAGTTCTTGCAACCACTTGCAAATTCGTTTTTGCTTTGGGATCTTCACCCTTCCACTTGTCACTTGCACTCACATTGGGATTGGCTCCCATTTTCCTATTTAAATGAGCTTTGGCTCTCATCTTTGCATCATAGAACGAGCTGTTGGGCTTGCGGAGACTCTGCTGGATTTTGTATTCATCTTTCATATAAATAAATAAAAGTCTTTGGGGTTACTAGCTTCTCTTGTGGTGCATTCTTTGGTTGATGAGGTATCCCTGTGTCATTTGATGTTATTATTCATTTGATTTTACATTGCTGTCTAGTTGTTTTTTTTGTGCATTTGCCTAAGGGCATTATTGTCTAGGGAGGAGAGATTTGCAACTATCTCAAATCTCCTTTGGGCTTGGTATATTTTGAGCTCTTGTTGTAGCTTGTTATTTTCGGTTGAATGACAAGCTCAAATTGGTCTCTATATGCCAAGTCTCTTTTGCACTAACAATTGGTTTGTAGACATTTTTTTGTGTTCAAAGGATAGGTTGCCAACTCTATTGGAGTGTGAGGACTTCTTCGGTTGGATTAGTCACCTCCAACGATATCAAAGATCCCACAAGTTGTTCAAGCCAACAATCTCATAAGACATCAAGAGATTTATTTAAGAGAGGGTTTCATGAACCCTTTGCTTCTCTTCTATCTTGAAAAAATATCATATATTTTCTTCTTTCATTTGTGTGCATATTGGTTTTATCTAGCATTTGAGGCCCTATTTCTTTTGCATGCTAACTCTTGCTTGCTTTCCTACAGGTGTTCTTGGAGGCAATTCAAGTTTGAAGAAAGAAAGCTAAAGCATAAGCTAAGTAACTATTTTCCATTTGGAAACCCAAGTCCAAGGTTATTTTTGCTTTCATTTGAAAGCATTTCACTTCATTCTAAGCAAAAAAAAAAACAATTTCATTTCTTAAAAAGCAATACTTTGAAGGCACTGGTTGTTTATGTATTTCATGCTTATCTTATGTGTTTATGGTTATTGCTCATATCAGATTTGCTTATAAATCTTAAATAAATAATCTATTTAACTCTAACAATTCTTTTAGAAACTCACATCTTTTCTAACTTAACTTTTCATTAGGGACCACCCTCCTTAGCTAACCTAGGGGATAGCTCAAACGGAGAGAGTCGGGATTAGTGTGACAGCCCCTGCTCTGAGTTCCCTGCCACCAAACACACCTTGTGGGGTTAAAGGCTTTTTTCACTTACTTGTAGGTAGGTGTAGGCAGCAGGGTCAACATCTTTGGCGCCGTTGCCGGGGACAAACTTTCTTGTACCTGGGAAATCGACTAACCTTTTGGTTTTAGCATTTTTGAACTTTAGATTTAGATTCTTGCTCAAGTGGCGACTTGGGCAAGAGGCTATTTCTGATATTCATTTGCTTTTTCAAGAACAAGTAGAGCCTAGCATCATGAATGATCTTTTTGCTCCTTGTGACTTCACTAACATAAATGGCTATCCTCACAATATCCCTGACAAGGCTATTGAAAAATTGCCTTCCTTTCAAGGTAACAATGCCATTAGTACTACATCACATGTGAAAAACTTTAATGTCTGTATCTTTAAATGGTGTAACACTGCTAATTATGAGGATGTGAAGATGAGGCTTTTTGTTTTATCTTTAGAAGAGGATGCTCTTGATTGGCTCACTGAGAAACCTACTAACTCATATAACTCTTTACAAGCCATTCTAACTGCATTTTTAGATAAGTTTGGAGAGAAGAAGGAAAATAGGCATTTGATCAATGCCATTAGCAACATGAAGAAAAATGAGAATGAGACCATGGAGGAGTTTAACAAGAGATTCAATGAATTAGTAAAAAGCATGCCTGCTACTGTTAAACCTCCTGATGAATTTCTTTTATGCTCATATTTAGATGCTTTTGGGGTTGACACTGCCTATGAGTTGAGGAGGAAGGAACCTACGAATCTAAGTGTAGCTCAATCTGAAGTCTTGAAGATAGAAAGGGCTAGAAAGCAATCAGGAAAATCTGAAATTCCTGGTTTCAATATAGGGCCATCAAAATCAAATGATTACAAAGGCAATGCCAAGGAAGAGACCACACATGATCCTATTAAAGAATTAACTCAACTCATCAAGAGCATGGAAGCAAATCACATCAAAGAAATGCAAAACATGCAAAATAGGTTGGTGGCCATGGAGAGATCACAAGTGCAAAGATTCCAAACTATGCCAAATGATAGATGGCAAAATAATAAAGGCCCTCAACAGGAGCATAGACCTCCAAATCCTTTGGAATCCACCAACATGGTAGATCAGATTTCCCCTTTTTGTAGGCCATGTAATGAGTTCCATGAAGAAGCCACATGCCCATATGTGAAGAGAATCATAGAAAGTGGCATGTTAGGAGGGACAAGTGGTCAAATCAATATGTTCTCCATGGAAGATTAGATATACACCTTTGAGAGAAATCAAGAGATTGACCATAGGCCTAATAATATTGGGGTTTACAGTATGATTGCAAATATTGACGAGGTCACTAAGCTTTTTGGGGAAAAACCTACATCTGGACAGATTCTTGCTATGGCAAAACACAGAGGGATGACTTATCAGAGAAGGGATATCCAAGACCAGAATAATCATAGAAATTTTTCTCCTCCTACTTCATAATTGAATTTTGACTTAGGCAATTGGTTGAATAATGCAAAGGTTTCTATTCCAGTGACAAAACTTTTAAAGATACCATCTCAAAGGGCCAAGTTACTAAGTGCCATTGAAGTTACTCAAAGGGAAGAAAAGCCTAGTGACGAACCAAAAGATGAAGAAATTGTATTGAAAAGTATGAACTGTTATGTGGGGAATGAAGATCATCTACCATTTTATGTTTCTTTGATAGTGAATGATCGTCTTTTACACAACTGCATGCTTGATTCAGGGGCTTCATCAAATGTCATGACCAAGAAAGTCATGGAGCAACTGAATTTAAGGGTTTCTAGGCCCTATCACAACATATGTTCAATGGATTCTAAAAGAATTGAAGTGTGTGGGATAATTAAAGATTTACAGGTTTTCCTAGCTGCATACACAGATAGAATAATGACTATGGATATTGTTGTGATAGATGTTCCAGATTCATGGGGAATGCTCCTATCAAGAAAATGGGCATCAGATCTAGGTGGCAGCCTTCAAATGGACTTATCATATGCCACCATCCCCATGCCTGATAATACCTTTATCATATCGAGAGTTAGAGAAAAGATATCATGTTGAAGATCCAAGGAAACCCAACAATGAGATTATCTATAGATCATGCCAGACAGGGAGTGATGCAGTGTTGACAAATTTCCTTCCCCCCTTAACAGAACAGATTCAAAATGAAGAGATTAGGCATAGCTCAAAAAGATTGGGTACTTCAAATTTTCCATCAGAACATCTTCAAGACAAAGCAGTAGGATTGGCACTAAATGCATCATCATCACCATTGCAACTAACCAAGAAGAAAAGAAAAAAGCGAAAAAAGAAAAAAAATATAAAAAATGAACCACCAGTTTTGAGCAGGATCAAGTCTCAAAGCATTAATAGTCGGAAAAGGAAAAGGAGGAGGTTTGGTATATCTGATGGCCACAAACATGTTAATATTGGGGCAAGTCACAATCCCAAGATAGTTAGAATTGGGCAAGGCACATCAAAGAAAAAACCTATGGACTTGCCTGTGAGTAGGTAGGTTCTCAAGATGGATTTCACCGAAGACATTTGATGCCATGGGGCATCTTTTTGTATCATATTTCTAACCTTATCTCGTGTCAGTTTTGTTTAAGTAGTTTTATTTCATGAAGAAATTGTCATTTATGCTCTTAGAATAAATTTCCATTTGTTCGTTTCTGTACTTTATTTCATTTGATGATATTTTGAATGGATACTGCTGATATATGTCTTTTGTCGGTGGATGTAGATTCCAGGTTCTTGCACACTATCACTTCATATCTAGCATGCATCCCCATATGGAGCCAAATGTTGACCACTGGAGTGGCACCTGATGATTACATGAAGAATCCATGCCCAAAGATGACCCAGAGGACACTTGTACCATCAGATATCGTCAATCAGTAGAGTTTTTTAACTCTACTTCTATCTTCTCATCATCTTTCTTGTACCCAGATTCCACACCTTACAGGGAATTGTAATAAGTGATATTAGTAATGATGAGTTTTTGAATTTGTAACAGTGCTAAGATGTTGGGACTCGATCAGTAAACGACTACACTTTGGAGTGTTTTTTTTTATCCAGTTAATTATCCCTTCTTTTTCAGAGGTAGATAATTTTGTAGGTTTTTTCACTCATTTTTTACTCCAAAGTCGGGGTGACGTTTTGAAAGTTGAACCCCTAACACATCTTAATGTCTAGAATCGATGTATATTACAAAATTAGATCACACAAAAAATTTCGTGGAATTTGGCTAGGTCTAAGTAGGATTTTTTAATAATTAAAAATTTCCCGCAAAACGAGATTTTTTAATTATTTTCTATGTAATGATGTAAATAAGTGGCCTTAGGAAATGTCTGGGGCATGTGACTACTCGAAATTCATCCTCAGAGGCCCAACATTATCCTAGGACCCACTTTGGGGGTCAAAAAATGACTTAAAGTCCCTCAAAAGCCGATTTTTCAAGTGACAGTAACAAAAATGAGGAAAAAATTCAAAAAAATGAATAATTGGAAAAATTTATAAATTTTTCCAAAGTCAAAATAAGTCAAATTTTGACATGGAAATTATGTGGAGAGTCAAGGGTGATGTGGCAAGCACGTGGGACCCACCTCATAAGGTACAACAGGCTCAAGTCAAAAGTTTCAAGTCAAAGTCAAAGGGGCCCACAATGAGCTCATGAGAAGTACGTACAAGCAAATGTATGAAGTGACTTTGATTTAATTTAAATCAAATGTTAATTAAAGTCTAAGGTGAAAAAGTTAAAAGAAGTTGGAGGGACCCCACATAACTATAGCCTACGCATTAGTTTGATAAAAGGCACATGATAAAAGAAGCTTCCACGTACAGCTACAGCAAAGGAATATCCACGTTAGTCAAAGATATCTCCACGCAGCAAAAGAAAATCAGCATAGACTTTGATGGAATGTTAAGTAAGGTTAACTCAAGTTTTTGTGAGGACTGTCTACGCATTAAACTCCACTTAGCCTCCACGCTGCCAGCTAAAAGGTACCTACAGCAGTCAATGCAGACCAACAAGAGACAATACGCAGTGGTCATTTAAATGAGGATTTATCACAACAATCAAAACTTTGGTTTGGTGGCAGTTTACGATAGCAAATTGATGGAGGTTAAACTCCTTATCTCCACTCATACTCACACCTGGCAGCAAAAATATGGCACGTTAATCTTCAAGAGAAACACGCACAGCAGATCAACCTCTACGCTGGCTGCTATACACAAATTTTATTAGCAGCATTGGTATTTGGTTGCAGATGTGTCAAATCACAGGTTTTAGTTGAAGATCTGGGTGGGAGTTTGTCTCCCATTTATTTTAGTTATATATGCACTTGGCAACCATAAAGAATCTGCACCAACAGTTGGATGAACGTTGATTCTCAAGGGAGATATACACAGCTAGTTAGGGAGCAGTTTACAACAGTGATCTCTAGCACTTGGACAGTTCTTGCAACCACTTGCAAATTCGTTTTTGCTTTGGGATCTTTACCCTTCCACTTGTCACTTGCACTCACATTGGGATTGGCTCCCATTTTCCTATTTAAATGAGCTTTGGCTCTCATCTTTTTATCATAGAACGAGCTGTTGGGCTTGCAGAGACTGTTGGATTTTGTATTCATCTTTCATATAAATAAATAAAAGCCTTGGGGTTACTAGCTTCTCTTGTGGTGCATTCTTTGGTTGATGAGGTATCCCTGTGTCATTTGATGTTATTATTCATTTGATTTTACATTGCTATCTAGTTTTTTTTTGTGCATTTGCCTGAGGGCATTATTGTCTAGGGAGGAGAGATTTGCAGCTATCTCAAATCTCCTTTGGGCTTGGTATATTTTGAGCTCTTGTTATAGCTTGTTATTTTCGGTTGAATAACAAGCTCAACTTGGTCTCTATATGCCAAGTCTCTTTTGCACTAACAATTGGTTTGCAGACATTTTTGTGTTCAAAGGATAGGTTGCCAACTCTATTGGAGTGTGAGGACTTCTTCGGTTGGAATAGTCACCTCCAAGGATATCAAAGATCCCACAAGTTGTTCAAGCCAACAATCTCATAAGACATCAAGAGATTTATTTAAGAGGGGGTTTCATGAGCCCTTTGCTTCTTTTCTATCTTGAAAAAATATCATATATTTTCTTCTTTCATTTGTGTGCATATTGGTTTTATCTAGCATTTGAGGCCCTATTTCTTTTGCATGCTAACTCTTTTGCTTGCTTTCCTACAGGTGTTCTTGGAGGCAATTCAAGTTTGAAGAAAGAAAGCTAAAGCATAAGCTAAGTAACCCTTTTCCATTTGGAAACCCAAGTCTAAGGTTATTTGGGCTTTCATTTGAAAGCATTTCACTTCATTCTAAGCAAAAAAAAAAAAAAAAAACAATTTCATTTCTTAAAGAGCAATACTTTGAAGGCACTGGTTGTTTATGTATTTCATGCTTATCTTATGTGTTTATGGTTATTGCTCATATCAGGTTTGCTTATAAATCTTAAATATATAATCTATTTAACTCTAACAATTCTCCTAGAAACTCACATCTTTTTTAACTTAACTTTTCATTAAGGACCAGCCCCCTTAGCTAACCTAGGGGATAGCTCAAATGGAGAGAGTTGGGATTAGTGTGACAGCCCCTGCTCTGAGTTCCCTGCCACCAACCATGGGGTTAAAGGCTTTTCTCACTGACTTGTAGGTAGGTGTAGGCGGCAGAGTCAACAAGCATCATCACCATATAACTTCTAAAAGTTAAGATCCTCAAGGTGGTCACAGGGTTGCAGTTTACCATTCCACATCCGGAATCCAACTCCCTCTTATTTCTGCAAGTGAGAGGGTCTGCACCTATCAGAGATAGGTCATTCTCAGAAGGTGCCGGTATGAGAGGTCTATTATCTACAACCTTCAAACAATGGTTTGGATCGGCTTCACTCTTAGTGAATCTCACCTTCATCTGACATCTATCAATCCTCTCATACTAAGCCCGGGATGTTTTGCTTCAAGCCATAGAGGGCTTTCTTCCACCTGCACACATGAGATTCCCAATCATGAATCTCAAACACCTGCACACATGAGATTCCCAATCATGAATCTCAAACCCCTCGTGTTGTTCCAAACTTGTGGACCTGCTACATAAGGGGAATGGTCCCCTTGTAAGATTTTCCTTCGGTACATCTCAAACATGTACCTTCATGCTCTTCTTGAATTCAAGGATCCCTATTACCATCTGACTCACATCAGGTAGGGCCCCATAATAGACCTCTGGTTCTATAGATGAGATGTGTCAACCTACATGGTCTTCAATGGACCATCCTGCAACTTGGTACAATTGCCAATCCTGAACCCACGAGTAAAAGCATCTTTGAAAATTCTATTTTCAAACACGTACCCTTCTATCGATGAATGCCACCTTGAAACCTTTGACTTCCATTGCCGAAATGGACACCAGGTTCTTCTTGTGATCAAGTATATAAAATAGATTTTGTAAATGAATCAGGTTACCCTCGTTCAATTCAGGGGGAACATTTCCTATATGTTTTTCAATAGTTCAGTAGAGGGAGAGAGAGAGATAATACATTTACAACATAAGTCAACACTTTGACTTATCTAGATAGGAGAATAAATCATCTCTAACAAGATGATACATGAGATCAGTTGAAGACATGCTACTTCAGCTGATTCTCCAAGGTGACTCCTTCACCTATCATTGTGCTGCATCTGGTCATCATGCTGCACCTCATCGTGCAACACCATGCTGCACCTCATCGTGCAACACCATGCTGCACATGCTTGTTGTCCCATTGTGCCACTGCTGCACAATGTCATGGCTGTCATTGTGTCACTGATGCACAATGTACTTGCTGTCCCATTGTGCCACTGATGCACAATGTACTTGCTGTCCTATGTATCCACCATGAAACATTGCAGGACTATGTACTTGCTGTCCTATGTGTCCACCATGAAACATTGCAGCACTATGTTCTTGCTGTCCTATGTATCCCCATGAAACATTGCAACACTATGTACTTGCTGCCCTATGTGTCCACCATGAAACATTGCAACACTGTACTTGCTTCTGTCCCAATTGTTATTGCAGCACCATGCTTGCTGTCCCAATTTGCATTGTTGTACCATGTTGCTGTCCCAATTTTGCAGCACCATGCTTGCTGTAGCTTTCGGTCTCCTAGACGTGCCCAAATAGTGACTTAATTTCCAGTGTTTAGTTCCTCATCTACTCGGCGTTGTAGCTTGCCCTCTTGACCCTAAATCCTTGGTCCTCCATCCAACAATTTGGTCACTCGAAGTGGCCTGCGGCTAGGGCATCATGGACCTGCGGCTAGGGCAGGATAGACCAACGTTTAGGGCTTTTCCATAGGGCAGCGTTAGGGCTTCTTCATAGGGCAGCGTTAGCTCTTCTCCATATGGCAACGTTAGGGCTTCTCCATAGGGCAACGTTAGGGCTTCTCCATAGGGTAGCGTTAGCTCTTCTCCATAGGGCAGCTCCTAGATTTCTCTCACACTAAAACCCAAGACAAGTGGAGAGAAATCAAGAGAGAAGTTGTGTGTAAAATGACTCTCAAGTCATTTCCTT
Organism: Pinus tabuliformis; assembly: GCA_031772625.1. Lineage (NCBI taxonomy): Eukaryota > Viridiplantae > Streptophyta > Pinopsida > Pinales > Pinaceae > Pinus > Pinus tabuliformis. The sequence goes on from CM062819.1 coordinate 429,484,960, forward strand.
TTATACTAAAATGTTGAGCACATGAGGGGTTTATTTGGTTGTTGGCCGTCCTTGACGAATTGTCTTATAACACAAATAAATTCATAACTCCATAAATACTTATCGGAATCGGATGATCTTTAGATTAATCCTACACCTCTCGATGAGAGGGATCCAAGAAAAATATCAGCTGCGATAAATAAGATGACCCACATGGAGTTTGGCCCTAGTTGCCAATTTTAACAGATATATAATACAAGCTTTCACAAAGAATGCGAACCCTAATAGAACCAAGCCATAGGAAACCTATACAGATCGCAAAGAGCCTTCACTGAATTGATCTATACGAATGGAGGAAGATTAATGCTTATTTATAGTTGATCCCTTGAGTGAAGGGTCACCACCTTTGAGCAGGATGACTTGTAATCTTTTTGGAGGGAAAGATACAAATTTAAATTTGCTCAATTTAAATCTATTGTTCCATATGCCTTAATGAAAGCTTTCCCAAATTGATTTGCCACATTAACTAATAATAAACCCAATTTCAAATTTTCTTTTTCTTCCAATTAAATTCTTCTTTGGGGCAGTTGGGTTCCTATGGGAAATTCATCCCATAGTTGCCCCAATTTTCAACACAGGATTGGAACTAGCTGTAACTATCAAAGTAACAAAGACACAAAGGTGCATCCCACACTTGCAATTGGTTGAAGCAAACACCCTTCATATTTATTGATAAAATGACACGAATTGATGAATTATTAGATTTATTGAAGACTGTGATACTCTCAACTGTTGACGGTATTGTCAAAATCAATAAAGCCACTCTCATTGATATTCAAATTTGTTTACAAGCTGCACAAGACAAGATTGAGTTTCTTTAGCTCAAATAACAACTTCAACAAGATGAACTACAACAAAGGAATCAACATTCTGAATGGGTTTTTGTTTAGAACAATTCTTTGTTTGAGATTGATTCCCATGAGAAGTTAGCACACAATCAATTTGATGGTGCCACTTTTGGAGCACGTTCAAAAGAAGATGAAGAAATTTTGCTTGCACGTCCTAAGTCCATCATCAAAACTTGGGAGGAAGTCATCAACGACAAGCATAGAATTGGTCTTGGATATGAAAAGGATGTGACGTTTCACGTTCCAAATTACTATAAACCAATTCGGTTTCATAGTGTTGGGTTTCTTTAGGATGGTTCATCTTCACCTGATCCACTTCAGATTATCAGATGCCAACATTGTGATAGAGTCAGCCACATGAAGGATCAGTGTTTTGATCTTCACCCTTGTGAGCATTGTGGAAAACATACTCATCATTCAAAAAGATGTTCCAGACACAAGATTCACCTTGAATGGATTGCTTCTTGGCAATGGTCTTCAATAACCAAGAAGATATATTGGTCATACCGCAGAGTTCATTCTTGAATATTGACACGTCTTGCAGTAGATAAATCTTCATCTTCTCACCTTGTATCTGATAGGGTGGGAATTGAGAGTTAGCTACTAGTTTTGAAGATATATTAAGTGAGCCTGAGCCACTGTAGATAGATCATGTTCTCACCTTGTATTTAACAGGATGGGAATTGACAGTTAGCTACTAGTTTCGAAGATATATTAAGTGAGCCTGAGCCACAACCTAAATCGGAACCAACAGTTAGAGCCTAGAGCTAGAGTAAGCCAAAGCTAGAGTCAGAGTTGTAGTTAGAGACAAACTCATGTTCCATGAGCATGATTTGGTTGGTGGCTAGCCTTAAACCACCACTTGTAGAAGACTTCAGTTTTTGCTATCTCATTTGGTTTGTGGTCTTCTTTAAACCATCAAATTCAAAGAACACATCCAACCATTGGCTACTATACACCTTTGTATTTCAGTTCTCTTCTTGGACTCATAGTCACCTCTTCGAATGAAGGGGGGGAATGTTGGAAACATAATCCTTTGGGGTTATGTAAATTTGGCTTATTCACTTGAGAGGAAGGCAAAAAGCCTCAAGTGAATGCCAACATTCATAGAAGTCCAATACACCTCTTGACACATGAAACCAAGGGTTGTGAATTTGTGTATTTATGTGTATCATATGAATAACATTGGCATTACAAGCTTATCTATTTCTTGTCTATTTTTGTGTGTTTACCAACAACTTTTTACCTAGGTAGAATCTACATTACACTTACATTGCATCACTTTCTCTTTCCTAGAGGGTGAATTCCCGAAATTTTATTTCATAATAACCCTGTTGAAATTTGCGTAGCTTCGGGATGAATTTTCCCAAGGGAAATCCAGTTTCCCCAAGGGGAAACCACTTTTCCCCAAGAAAAAATTAAATGGAAATTATTATATCGTCCTGTGCAAGTTAGCTTGTCACCCTATTGTTATTATTGGGCAAATCCTCAAGTTGGCTCAGGTAATTATGTGGCAAATAAATAGATGGGAAAATAATTTACTCAACTCGGCTCCATATTATTGTAGAAAATAATATTATTATTATGGCACAAGTTCAGGTTGACTCCACTTTTAGTGGCACTCTTTAACCCAATTAGATGACCACTTTGTGGCTCATTTTGAAGCACAAACAACACACACCAAACACATCTACTCAAGGAGCATTCTAGCCTAATGTGACAGGTTCTCAAGGAGTTACAGGAGTGAAGAAAATTCTTTTTGTTTTTCCATTGTCTTGGCCAAGCTCAAGGAGGATTCGTCTAAGTTCCGACAACAGATTTTATCATTGTTCTTTCTGTGTTTTGGGCAAGCAAGCGAGGGTTTTACAGGGTTGAGATTGGGCTGCATTTACCTTTGTTTTGTGAGGTATACAAGGTCGCAGTTTAGGGTTATTCTGGGTGTAGGGATGAGGGATGTAATAGGGTTGTTTCAAGGCTTGGTCGCTTGAAATATATGCGGCTTTTAGGGCCGAGTTCAAAGCTATGGACAACGAGGTAAGAAGGACAGTCAAAGGGCTTCGTTTACCATGAAATAGGGTTGCTACAAACTAGGTTCAGACCTATAGTGTGATTGAGGTTTGGGTAGAAAATGAAGTTTGTTTTATAGGGTTTAAGGGTTGCGTTTTGGGCTGAGACTTATGGAGGCAAGGTGCTAAGGGTGTGGGGCTAGTACAAGTCTAAGAATAGTACCCTAGGAGGACTGTTAAGTGACTATACTAATGTGCACTAGTTCAGGGCTGCATATGTGGCATATCATGGTGCGACCCTAATGGCCCTAACCCTTTGCAGCTAGGGTGTTATTTATGTGCCATGTTACCGCTCAAACTAGCAGATGTCTTAGGCGGGGGATCCTATAGAGCAACTTCTAGGTTAAGGGTTAACAATGGAGCAATAGCCCACTGTCACCTCAACTATGGCTCCTTGCTCTTTACAGACTTTCATCGATGGGAGGAGACCCGATATAAAGGAATCACAAGGATGAATAGGTCAATGGTGGGACGAGGAGTGATTCCTAAAGCCTATTCACAAGAGAGGCTCAAGTAATTGGCTTGCTTGCTTTGAAAGCAAGGTGATTGGCTCTCTAAGAAGGGCTATGAGGATACCTAGACCTAGGGTTGGAGGATATGCCTTGACAAGGGGCTTCCTAGGCTTAAGGATCCTTGTGAAGAAATGGATTCTATCTAATCCTTGTGGAATATGAGTTGTCGGACCCCAAAGTGTTGATTTCTGGTAGCATCGGATGTGCTCTAAGCCTCAAAATTTGCAGGGAGGCAAGGACACATGTATTCCATAATACCTAGAAATCATTTTGGGAAATTCCACTCGAAGAAGGTTTTATTAAAATAATTAATTATTTTTAATGGAAGCCTAAGTCTAAACTTAGGAAATTAAAATAATTAAAGGATATTAATAAAACTAGGGGTGAAACTTCTAGAAGAAGACAAGGATCGAGCCAAAATGATCTAAGCCATTGATTAGAATCTAATCTGGGTCGTTGATTATTCAATGAGAAGATTATAAGAAGAGGCTTGATGGGCATTTGGAAAACACATTGAGTGAGAGATCAAGAGATCGATTTCTAAAGAGAGCAGCGCAGCAGTTGCCAAAGAAGTGATCAAGGTGATTTCTTGCAGTGAGGTGCAGGGATAGTTTCCGAAGGAAGATTCCTTGATCCAAGGATACATTGCAGAGGAGGCATAGAGAGATCTAGAAGAGGCAGCGCAGAGCCACGTTGGGCAGCGTAGGGCCACGTTGGGCAGTGTAGGGCCACGCTGAGGTAGTGCAGAGCTTGAGAGGAGATCCGAAATTTGCTGGAGAATCAAGTTCCAGAGCTAGAAGCTGGGGTGTGAAAACGAAAGGGCAGAAAGTCGAAGTTCCAAAGGCAAATTGATCAGCCTGAAGGAGTGACGTAGTTCCCAGAAGCTGTGACGTAGAGCAGCGCAGTGATTGCGCAGAGGCAGCTAGGGGCTAGCCATTCAGTGGTTGGATCAGTATTGGATCGCCAGTGATAGTGTGAGGTATATCTCACTCATCTCTCTGTCAGTCAGATTCTCTGTATTGGATAGCCAGTAAGGCATCCAAAGATTGTATTCAGAAATCACTGCATAATAATACAAACCCTCAACTGCTACAGCAGTTTTCCCACATTAGGTTTTTCTGGGGACATTGGTCCAAAAACAAAGTGCCACTTGTGTGTGTTATTCTTTCTTGCTCGGATTCTTGTTTCCGCATATTATTTAAAGTTGTGAAGGCCGTAGTTGTATTTACTTCGATATTTACAGTAGAACACAGTAAATAACTTGCATGGATTAACAAGTAGGAGAAGTAATATTAGTTTGCTGTAGTAGTGATTCTCGAATTTTCACACAAAGAACCCGAGTCGACCTTGACTAAGGTCAAGGGTATGGAGTTGATCAACCAAGGAAGGAATTGACCTAATTAGGGGAAAGAATAGGATCAAAGCACAAGTTTTCTTTTGAGATTTGAATGCAATGATCCAAGTGAGGACACTAACCCACATCAACCTAGGGCAAAAATTGGTCTTATGACTAGGACTTGCTATATCTCGGGATTCCACAATCAGATTTGCTTGAAATTTGGAAGACCTCTTCAGAACACCCTAGCGCAGTAGTGGACCAATTTTGAAGGTGTTTGGATGGCTACAAAAGATTTTACTTGATGCCTGTTACCCACCACTTTGTGGGTGATATCCCTAGGAGAAATTTTTTCTCCGAGATGGTCCTCAACTGATAATCAACAGGCCCTAGCAGCCACCAAATAGCTTGATGTGCCATTTTTTTCGCCACACGAGCTAGCCTTGTCGTCCCTCGCCCATTTGTTTTGATCGCATGTTTGAAGGTGGGTCTCTTGACCTCAAAGGTATGACTTTTCATTAGTTAAGTTGAGTAATTTTGCTTACTTATCATGGACACTTTTGGGCATGGATTGGTGGGGGGATTTGGCGGGAAGAGTGGGCTAGGTTTGTACTTTTGTCTTCTTTGCCCAATTCGGTAGTTAGCCTTGTATCCTAGTCCTGTGGGACCTCTTTTATTGGAAATTAGCTTTAGGGCTGGCACTACATGGGAAATCCCGATTTTGGTTGCATGGTCCTGCTCCTCGACACCATATACATCACTCCCCTCCTCTCATTTTAACCCCATTCATCACTTTTCCCATCCGGGTCCGCATAGGGTTAACCTCCCCCTCCCTTTGTCCACACTTTGGGTCGGGCCTAGAACGATGCCCGGAGGTTGATGCAACTAAAAAGATAGGAAAATGCATAATTTGGCCACTTGCAACAGGAAATGTACCACAAAATGCAAAAGATGGTTAGGACATGCAAATTTAGCACATGGGAAAAAGCCAAACATGAGCTCTACCCCTCATTCATGGCCATCACCCTGGTTCCTATGGGCCCTAGATGAACCCCCTCCACATTAAGGAACCCATGATTGTCCCAACCCCTGGTGGGAAATGAGCTGCCTCACCTTAAAAGGGGGTATCCCCTGGAGCCCCGAGCAGTTATGAAGAGAAATCAATCAAAGGCATATGAAGAAAGGTGGAAAAACAAAGGCTGGGGTGTTAGTTTTTGTAGCATTGGATGTGTTCTAGCCACAAAATTTGGTGGAGAGGCTAGAATACATGAGATCTCCAAAACCCAGAAATCGTTTTTGGAAATTCCACCTAGAAGTCTCTCAATTAGATTATTAACCAATTTTTAAATATTTCCTAAGTCTAAACTTAGGGAATATGGTTAATTAATCAATATTAATTGACATAAGGTGTGAATCATCATGAAACTCACATGGATCGATCCAGAGATGATCCTAGCCATTGATTAAGTTTTAATCTTAGCCGTTGGTGCTCCAATAGTGGATTATAAGAGGAAGTCAATGTGGTGATGGAGAGATCATCAAGTGTAGATACTCAGTTGCCCAGGCAGTTTGATTTTGTTAGAAGCAACTCAATAGAGAAGATAGAGCCAGAGGGTGAGTAGCAGGTGGAGGAGGAGGGCTGTAGCATTTCAGGAGGAAGATTTCTAGTTCCCGGAAGAGGCAAGGGAAGGAAGACCGAAATCTTTAGAGGACCAACGTAAGCTATGCGCAGAGGGTGACAAAGGGAGCTCAGCGCAGAAGCTGGGGAAGAGATTTCGGAGGCAGAAAATAACTGTGGGGTGAGAGAAAATTCTCACGATATTTTTGTTAGTATTTTCCTCAGATTAGATTGCCAGCTGGGCATCTAGATTATTGTACTCAGAATTGCTGCTGAACATTAATAATAAAACCCTCATTTGCTGCACCGGTTTTCCCAAGTTGGGTTTTTCCAGGGAAAATTGTCCAAAAATAACTGTGTCGAAATTATTGTGTGCTAGAATTTCTCCGTTTACAGTATTTTATTTTCCTCATTATTTTTATGGTGAAAATTACAGTTGTGATTTTATTCGTTATTTGCTGTAGCGGATAAACTGCATAATTAATTTTTGAGTTAAAAGAATAATTTCCAGTAGTTGCAATACATAAAATTTCACACGGGATAACTTATGTGCCACGATTTGCTCCCTCCTACAGTCATATACCAAAGTGTGGGCTTCCTCTCATCATAGCTACCCTTGTACCATGACATGTGGCTTGTTGCCTTCCCTTGATCCCCACTCCGTCCCATTACTATATCACATGCCACCCACTCGTTGATGGATGTACCATGGACATGTCACCCCTTTTAAAGGCTGAGACCACCTAATAGGGTCATTGGTTAACCCCCTTATTGAGCTTGGAGACACCTTTACATGCTCAAGCCCACTATGGAAGGGCATGCCACCATGAATTTCCCATTTGATTCCATGACTTATAAGCTCTTTTACTTGATTACTATAATGATTTATTGTATTGGAGGGCAAGGGGGCGCATTGGATCTTATGCATGATTGCGGGTGGGTCTCCATTTTGGGGTTTGGTCTCCTTATACGAGGTCCAAACCCTTTAGAGGGCCACATTGGCACTTGTAGGGTGAGTGTTGAGAGCCATGGGCCTCCACCATAGCAGAGAGTACTTCACGGATCCCTAACACCATTCAAGGATTGCTCATGTTCCACCTTTTGGATGAGGATAATGCACTTGGATCACCGACTCCACACATGTACCACACATTTCGCAGATGTTCCAGGGTTCATATGAGGATGTGTCTCACTGTAGGAGACAAAGGGAGGGCTTATGTCATCATCCTAGCCCTCATAGGTGGTTTATAGGCATTATTGATCCACCTGGAGACCCATGAGGATGTCATTGTGCCCCCACACCCACTTGGTAGCACCACATATGACTGGATTGAAAAACAAGGGGTCAACCCCTTGTCCACTATATTTGCAGCCTTTTCACTCAACTTGGCACATTTGGACTCCATTAGGCCTCTTCAATGGCCCAACAACTCATTATATTCATTATTTTTCCCTCTTGAGAGGCCATTCTTTGTATTATTGAGCTATCTTGGTGGGCTTGTCACCAAGTCATGTCATTGTTATGTATTATTTTATTATTTGGGGCTAAATTTGGCCAATTAGGCAAATCCAATCCCCTTTAGAGTTGTATAAATATAAGAGAGGCTCATTCTAACCTCTCATCATCACTTGGATTGGATTGGTATCTCTTGAGAGATTTTCACACTTTTTGCTGGGATAAACTTTTTGGAGTTTCTTGATGCACTATGATGTTTGGATTTTCGCTATTGTCTTTGGAGCTTCTTTCTAATGCAAAGTGGATGAATGGATATACTCTCTCTCTCATGTAAGTCGAATTTTTGATGCTATTCTTGTTATCTTACTTGTCAAATGCATGTATATTGTTATCATTATTCTTGTATGGGTTAATGTAATGCAAAATTCTTCTGGGACCTTGAATAAGTGATTTAATGCATGCGTTGCTCTTTGAGGGATTGGGTGAATGTTCCTAGAGGCACCTCTTAGGTTGAAAGACCTCGAAACTTCATCTCTTTGGCAAATTTGAAGTATAAATCCCTATTGACCTAGTTGCTACCCTTGGAGAGGATATCAAAGATCAATTAGGGCTCTTTAGCTCACAAAAATTCTCGATCTATGTGCATCTTGACTCCATTAAGCCCAAGTAATAAGACACTGATCCTTGTATCCCTTTCGTGGTCAAATTACCTCTCTTTTCTTCACTTTTCCAAATTTTAGGCCTAACCCTAGAGGGTCACCTAGGGCATCAAGCGAAATCTTTTGTAGCCATCCAAACACCTTGAAAATTGGTCCACAACTGTGCTGGGGTCTTCTCAAGGGGTCCTCCAAGTTTGAGCACAATCCAACGTTGGAATCTTGAGATATCGCAAGCCCTAGCTCAAGGATCATTTCTCTCCCTAGGCTGATTTGGGTTAGTGTCCTCATTTGGATCATTGCATTCAAATTTCAAAAGAAAATTAGTCCTTTGATCCTATTCTCTTTCCTAATTAGGTCAAGCCCCTCTTTGGTCGATCAACTCCATACCCTTGACCTAGTTTGGGTCCACTTGGGTTCTCTGTGGTCCCACAACTTTATAACTCAAATTCCACAAGGATTACATAGAATCCATTTCTCCATAAGGATCCTTAAGTCTAGGAAGCCCCTTGTCAAGGCATATCCTCTAAACCTAGGCTCAAGTGTCCTCTTAGCCCTTCCTAGAGAGCCTATCACCTTGCTTCTCAAGCAAGTAAGCTATTTAATTGAGTCTCTCTTGTGAATAGGCTTTAAGAATCACTCCTTATCCAATAATTGATCTATTTATCATTGTGATTCCTCTTCTACCAAGTCTCGTTCCATCGGTGAAAGTTCGTAAAGAGCAGGGAGCCTTAACTAAAGTGACAGTGGGCCATCGTTCCATTGTTGCCCCTTGACCCAGTAGTTGCTCTATAAGATCCCCTCCTATGACCCATGCTAGTTTGAGCGGTAACAATGCTCTAGGTGATCCTCTAGAGTTAGGCCTAGAATTTCGAAAAGTGATGAAAGAGAGGTAAATTTGACCACCAAGAGGATGTGAGGATCAATGCCTTGCTTAGGGGGCTTAATGGAGTCAAGATACACCTAGATCAAGGAATTTCGTGAGCTAAGGAGCCCTAATTAACCTTCACTAGCCTACTCAAGGGCAACAACTAGGTAATTAGAGATTTATACTTCAAATTTGCCAAAGAGATGAAGTTTCGAGGTCTTTCAATCTAAGAGGTGCCTCTAGGAACATTCACCTAGAGCAACACATGCATTAAATCACTTATTCAAAGGTCCCAGAAGAATTTCGAATTAATTATTACATTAACCCATACAAGAATAATGATAACAATATACATGCATTTGACAAGTAACATAAAAAGAATAGCATTAACAGTTTACTTACATGAGAGAGAGTATATCCGTTCATCAACTTTGCATTAGAAAGAAGCTCCAAAGACAATAACGAAAATGCAAACATCATAGTGCATCTAGAAACTCCAAAAAGTTTACCCCAACAAAAGTGCGAAAATATCTCAAGAGATACTAATCCAATCCCAGTGATGATGAGAGGTTAGAATGAACCTCTCTCATATTTATACAACTCTAAAGGGGATTCGATTTGCCTAACTGGCCTAACTTAGCCCCAAATAATAAAATAAAACATAATAATGATATGACTTGGTGACAAACCCACCAAGATAGCTCAATAATACGAAGAATAACCTCTCAAGAGGGCAAAATAATTAATATGATGAGTCGTTGGGCCATTGAGGAGGCCCAATGGAGTCCAAATGTGCCAAGTTGAGTGAAAAGGCTCCAAACATAGTGGACAATGGGTTGGCTCCTTTTTCCAAGCAAGTCATATGTGGTGCTCCGAAGTGGGTGTGCTAGCATAATGACATCCTCATGGGTCTCCAAGTGGATTGACAATGCCTGTAAACCATCTGTAAGGGCTAGGATGATGACATAAGCCCGCCCTTGTTTCCTGTAGTGAGACACATCCTCATCTGGAACATGGAAGCTCTTCCAAGTGTTTGGTACAAGTGTGGAATCGATTGGGCATGGTGGTCTAGGTACATCATCCTCATCCAAAAGGTGGAACATGAACAATCTCTAAATGGTGCTGAGGATCCATGAAGTACTCTCTGCTATGGTGGAGGCCCATGGCTCTCAACGCTCACCCTACAAGTGCCAATGTGGCCCTTTGTAAGGCTTGGACCCTGTATAGGAAGACCAAACCCCAAAATGGAGACCCACCTGCAATCTTGCATAAGATCCAATGCATCCCCTTGCCCTCCAATACAATAAATCATTAGAGTAATCAAGTAAAAGAGCTTACAAATCATGGAATCAAGTGGGCAATTCATGGTAGCATGCCCTTCCATAGTGGGTTTTGGCATGTACAGGTGTCTCCAAGCCCAATAAGGGTGTTAACCAAGGACCCTATTAGGTGGTTTCAGCCTTTAATGGGAGGACATGTCCATGGTACATCCATCAATGGGTACGTGGCATGTGATATAGTGATGAGACAAAGTGGGGATTAGGGGGAAGGCTCCAAGCCACATGGCATGGTACAAGGGTAGCTATGATGAGGGAAGCCCACACTTGGGTATATGAGTGTAGGAGGGAGCAAATCATGGTACATGAGTTACCCCGACCTTTGTTTTTCCACCCTTCTTCATATGCCTTTTGCCTTTGATTGATTTTTCTTCATCACTGCTCGAGGCTTCAGGGGATGAGAGCATGATGTATAGAATATAACCCTTTTAAGGTGGGGCAACTCACTGCCCACCAGGGGTTGGGACAATCATGGGCTTCTTAGTGTGGAGGGGGCTCATCTAGGGCCCATAGGAACTAGCGTGATGGCAATGAATGAAGGGTAGAGCTCATGTTTGGCTTTTCCCCACGTGCTAAATTTGTATGTCCTGACCATTTTTTGCATTTTGTGGTACATTTCTTGTTGTAAGTGGCCAAATTATGCTTTTTCCTTTCTTTTTAGTTTCGTCAACCTTCGGGTATCGTTCCAGGCTCGACCCAAAGTGTGGACAAGGGGAGGGGGAGGCTAACCCTTTGTGGACCCGGATGGGAAAAGTGATGAATGGGGTTAAAATGAGCGAAGGGGAGTGATGTATATGGTGTCGGGAAGCGGGACCATGCAACCAAAATCAAGATTTCCCATGTAGTGCCAACCCTAAAGCTAATGGCCAGTAAATGAGATCCCACGAGACTAGGATACATGGCTAACTATTGAATTAGGCAGAGGAGACAAGAGTACAAACCTAGCCCACTCTTTCCACTGAATCCCCCCACCAATCCATGCCCAAAAGTGTCCATGATAAGTAAACAAAATTACTCAACTAAACCAATGAAAAGTCACACCTTTGGTGTCAGGAGGCCCACCTTCGAACATGCGATCAAAACAGATGGGCGAGGGACCACAAGGCTGGCTCATGTGGCAAACAAAATGGCACATCAAGCTGTCTGGTGGTTGCAAGGACCTGCTGGCTTCCTATTGAAGACCATCTTGGAGAAATATTTTTCTCCTAGTGATGTCACCCACAAAGTGGTGGGTAACATCTAGCTCCAACTGGGACATGATCTCTTTAGAGAGTGCACAAATGTACTTGAAAGGGGAGGTCATGAGAACTCCAACAATATCTTGGGTCTGCAGACTTGTCACCTGCACATATCACAAATGAAACACATGGGGCAACATGCTTTTACAGCGTCTCATGATTGCACATGCTTATATTAGGCCACTAAAAATCAACTAGCTAATAAAATTCAAATAAAATTTCAAATGCAATATTAATCTAAATGTAGCTAATCTAGCATGATAATATCATATGATGTTAGTTCTAATGAGAAAATTAGCATGCAATGCATCCTACCTAACATGCATATTACATTGTACAAGTACTAAGTGTAATCATAGAGCCAATGCAACCAGGACATCACTAGATCAATATAAAAACATTTTTCCCAATGATTACTTATGTAGCAAATCCAAGAGCAAGGATAAGAACAATCATATGGAGGGTCACCAGGGCGAGAGGTGGGAAAATAGAATGCCCATGCATGGAGGATCATGGGAGAAGAGGGATCAAAGGTATGTAATCTACTCCACAAGATCCTCTCCTTTAACCATAAGATAGAGATGTCAATAATCAGGCTCATAAACTTTTGATGGATGGCAACCTCAGGCATATCAATTTCATTATGGTCTTTATTGTTTATATCATGCTTTATGGCCACCATAAGATCATAATTAGTAGGAAAGGGAGATTGATGAGATGGAGAAACACAACAAGTAGGTTGCCCATGATGATCACACTTAGGAGGGACAGAGGATTCCTCATTATTAGTGATAATGTAAGAAGGGTTGAGGAAAGGGTTGACACGGGACTCAACTACAATGCTATAATTGTGAGGAAAGACAAGGGTCCTATTGATATGATCGTCATCAGTGTCATATATAGGGTCCTTGTCGAAATGATTTCCACAGACCTCCCATTTTCCTTCTTTAATATCTAAGTAATTATTGATATCAATGTTTGAGGGGGCTATGGGATTACCTTCTCCAAAGTCTTCAAAGGGTGGATCATCAGAGATAATATCCTTGGAAAAGGTAGGATTAACCTTAACTTCACTCTCTACAGACTTACCCTCCCTATCACATGTGCTTTCAAAATTATCATCATGCCTATTTTCATCATCTGGGCCTAGGGAGGACCCTCTTTCCTGCCCCTCATCTAGATTCCCAAGGTCATGATGATGCTCAATGAAGGCTTCCTCTTGAATGTTTAATGTGGGGCATACTTGGAAATGTCTAAGAAAGCCTTCAAAGAACTCCTCAATAGATGAGATGCTCCTAGGTTCGTGATTATGCAACCATGAGTTATGACCATGGAGAGAGCTCATGAACAATAGTATAAGGACATCTTGGTGGACCACTTTCTCCTTTGAAGCATGCGTAATAAATCTTTCCACATGATCAATTGCGGAGAGTGGATCACCATCAAACATGGCACCCCACGTACCATTCTTCCTGTAACATGATTAGGGTGCCCAGGGATGCTAGTGATGTCTAAAGCAGGAAAATCATCAAAGAAAGACATCCTATCGAGATATACATGTAAATTATGTAGGAGTTGCTGGGGTGAATTTTAAGATGCCTAGAGAAATGCTTGTTTCACCCTATAAGCATTGACCTTAAAGTTCAATGAAGAACTAGGGCTTCATTCTCCAATGGAGTCGCCAATAATAATAATATATCAATGATGTCGTAAGGGAAAAAAAGTCACACGTCTCGTGTCCCCAACAACGACGCCAAAATGTTACCGCTCAAACTAGCAAGGGGTCCTAAGAGGGGATCCTATAAAGCAACTACTAGGTCAAGGGGCAACAATGGAGCAATAACCCATTGTCACCTTAGCTATGGTTCCTTGCTCTTTACGAACTTTCATTGATGGGAGGAGACCCGATATAAGAGGGATCACAAGGATGAATAGGTCAATGACAAGATGAAGAGTGATTCCTAAAGACTATTCATAAGAAAAGCTCAAGTAATTGGCTTGCTTGCTTTGACAGCAAGGTGAATGGCTGTCTAAGAAGGGTTATGAGAATACCTAGACCTAGGGTTGGAGGATATGCCTTGACAAGTGGCTTCCTAGGCTTAAGGATCCTTGTCAAGAAATGGATTCTGTGTAATCCTTGTGGAATTTGAGTTGTAGAGTTGTGGGACCATAAAGGACCCGAGTGGACCATGACTAGGTCAAGGGTATCAAATTGATCAACCAAGGAGGGATTTGAGCTAATTAGGGGAAAAATAATGAATACGATGAGTCGTTGGGCCATTGATGAGGCCTAATGGAGTTTAAATGTGCCAAGTTGAGTGAAAAGGGCCAAACATAGTAGACAATGTGTTAAAATTGGCAACCAGGGCAAAACTTCATGTGGGTCATCTTATTCATGGCTAATAATATTTTTATTAGATTCCTCTCGTCGAGAGGTGTAGGATTGATATAAAGATCATCCAATTCCGATAAGTATTCATGAAGATATGAATTTATTTTTATTATGGAATTATTATCAAGCCGACCTACAACTCATGTAGGCTCAGAAGCCCAACAGTCGCATCTATTCACCCACCAACGTTGTGTATAAATATAAGAGGACTTTTCCTCATTTGGACTCACTCATCTCATCACATCTCTCTCTCTCTATTGCGCAGATATGAGTCTCTTCTCTATTGCGCTGAAATGGGTCTCTCTCTCTCACACATGTGAAGCCGGAAGCTGTTGAATTTGAAGCTGCAACTACAGAAGTAAAGATTGACTTGCGTGGCCTAGAAGATCTCCTCTTTGGAACTGCACTGTAGGTTCATCTGAACCTCTTCTGAAAGCCGCAACTTTTGGTGGTGGAATGAACTTTGAAGTCAATCCGACAAACGGTTTGCAAGATATCGACTGCCCTAGTTTGAAGCCAGAAACTGCTGAAACTGAAGCTGCAACTGCAGAAGTAAAGATTGACTTGCGTGGCCTAGAAGATCTCCTCTTTGGAACTGCGCTGTAGGTTCATCTAAACCTCCTCTGAAAGCTGCAACTTTTGGTGGTGGAATGAAATCCGACAAACGGTTTGCAAGATATCGACTGCCCTAGTTTGAAGCCGAAAACTGCTGAAACTGAAGCTGCAACTGCAGAAGTAAAGATTGACTTGCGTGGCCTAGAAGATCTCCTCATCTGAACTGTGCTGTAGGTTCATCTGAACCTCCTCTGGAAGCCGAAACTTTTGGTGGTGGAATGAAGTCAATCCGACTGTCGGTTTGTGAGATATGGTCTGCCCTAGTTTGATAATGAAGTCGTTAATGCTGATACTACTGATCTAGGGTTTGCTACTGCTGATATGAATAAGATTTATTGTACTATTTCTCTCTGCTGAATTATTGAAGATAAAAGAAGATTTGATCAAAGGGTTTCCCCACACATTGTGGGGTTTGTCCCTGGCTAGCCGCCACATCTTGTGTCTCTTGTCTTGGCTTGTTTTCTGTCGATCGTTTAATGTTCTATCTGCACTTTACTTTATGTACATGTGATTGCTAATCGGTGGAATATAATAAGAAAAAGAAGTAAACTGTTATAAGCATAGAACATACCATAACTTAACATGGTATCAGAGCTGAGGTGAAGACAAAGCCCGAGCAAGAGCAAGAGCAATCATTGAAGAGAAGATTGGCAAGGCTATCCTAAAAGAACTATGGGGTCCTCAATACTCTTTCCTGCCGAAGACAAGCTCCGTGAGAAAGCTGACTATCACGGATGGAAGATGTCTATCGATCTAACCCTTGAAGATCAAGGAGTGCTGGACCATGTAAGAGGCAATATTGTTGAGCCTTCATCAAATGCATCTGCTGCTGCCTGGAACAAATGAAAAAAAATGGAGAAGTCAAAACAAAGAAGATCATTCGGGACTCTATCGACAAGCACTTGATGGGCTACATCTCTGAACTGGACACCTCCAAGGAAATCTACGATAGACTGGTGAGTTTATTTAAAGTTAATGATGCAAATCAAGTTTTGTTTCTTAGAAATAAGCTGAGGGAAATCAAGAAGGGTAAAGATGAAAGTATGCAAGCATACTTATTAAGAATCACCGAGATCAAGAACGATCTCCTATCTATTAGGGAAACTATTACTGACAGAGAAATGGCACTCACGACTCTTGGAGGATTACCATCCGAATGGTACGTGTTCAAGATTACTCTTCTGAACTATAATGTAATTCCTGGTTTCGAGGAATTAATGGCTAGATGCATTCAAGAAGAAACAAGGGAAGAAGAGCAAGAAATGCCCATGCCTAAAGGTCCTCCTGTTGCTTTTTCTTCTCATGCTAAGAGAAGAAATAATTCTGGGTCTAAATCAAAAGGAAAGGATGGATATAAGGGTGGAAGAAAAGGACGATGTTTCATCTGCGATGAAGCAGGTCACTATGCAAGGAAGTGCCCTGATAGAAAGTACTCACACTGGGATGATGATCAAAATCCCTCTGATGGCAATCAAAGGAATGACAAATTCAATAGCAAAGGTAAGAGGAGAGCTGGGAATCAAGGAAGAGGACAACCATTCAAGAAGGCTAGAAAGTCTAGGATGTATTAAATGCACCTGACCTAAAAAAGAACCTAGTGTCCATCTCGGCAACGGAAGACAAAGGCTACAAGGTAACCTTCAGCGATGGCAAGGTACGTATATGGAAAAATAATGTTAAATATGCCTTTACTCTTGGGTTTAGTGTTGATTCATTATATCAGGTCGATGGAAGTCTGCTAGGTGTCATGTCTTATGACACATCTCTTCAGTCTGAACTTTGGCATTAGAGGTTTTCCCCCCTTCATTATAAAGCTATACTCAGTGTAAGACAAATGGTGACAGGGATGCTTGAATTCTGAGTAGAGAAAGAAGGTGTATGTCTAGGATGTGCCGAAGGAAAGCTCAAAAGGGTACCATTCCCCTCAAGCCAAAGCAAGACCTCCGATATATTACAATTGGTTCACTCAGGCATACCTGAGGTTGGCATTAAGAGGGAGACTACTACACCACATACTCCTGAGCAGAATGGTGTGGTGGGAAGGACGAACCGCATGATGATGGAAGCTATCCGGGCCATGCTACATGATCAAAGACTTCTGAAGTTTCTATGGGCTGAAACTACAAACACTGTCGTATATGTACAAAATCGATGCCCTCATCAAGCATTGGGTTCCAAGACTCGTGAAGAAAAATTCACCGGTAAGAAACCTGATGTTTCTCATTTTAAAATTTTTGGAAGCCCTGTATACTTTCATGTGCCGAAAGAGAAAAGAAATAAATTGGGAGCATCTGGAAAGAAGGGAATTTTCGTGGGCTATGGTGAAAATACTAAAGGCTATAGAATCTATGTAGCCGGTCAAAGGGAAGTCATAATTAGTCATGATGTCACCTTTGACGAAGATATGGCTCTCAGCAAGGTGATCAATCTTCCGACTTTGAGGAGCTCTCAAGAAGCCGACACCAGGGAACCGAAAGAAAAGGATGATGAATCAATGCCTGATGTAGAAGAACCCATGGATCCGATTGATCCTCCTCCATATGAGCCTTCCTCTTCTAGGAAGAGGCCTTCATGGCTTAAGGGGTTACTTGATGATGCTGAAGGACATGCTGCACCCTGAGGAACCTTTCGTGAAAGTAAGAAACCTAATAGGTATCAAGGATACCTGACCATCATGAGCAGGATCATACAAAATGAGCCTTCGTCATTCTCAGATGCCGTCAAGCATCAAGTATGGAAGGATGCTATGACCAAAGAATATGAGTCTATCATAAAGAATGATGTTTGGGAAGTAGTTCCCAGACCCCAGGACAAGACTGTTGTTACTTCCAATTGGCTTTACAAGATAAAGCATGCAGCAGATGGAAGCATGGAAAAGTATAAGGCTCGAGGTTTCTCTATGATGAGATATTTGCACCTGTTGCCAGATATACAACCATCCGCTCGATCATAACCCTTGCTGCTTCACAAGGATGGAATCTACATCAGATGGATGTTAAGACCGTGTTCTTGCATGGTTCTACCAAAGAAGAGGTCTATGTGGAGCAACCTGAAGGATTTGAGATTTATGATTGAAAATCTCATGTATGCAGGTTGAAGAAGGCTCTCTATGGGCTGAAGCAAGCACCCCGAGCATGGTATGAGAGGATCGATAGCTACTTGATGAAGCTGGGATTCACTAAGAGTGAAGCTGATCCTAACCTTTACTTTAAGGTTGAAGATGACAAGCCTCTCATACTGGTGTTGTATGTGGATGATCTCTTTCTAACAGGTGCAAACCCTCTCATTCACAAATGTAAGAGGGAGATGGCTTTTGAATTTGAAATGAAGGACCAAGGACTTGAAGTGTGGCAGAAGCCAAGGGAAATTTTCCTATCTCAAGGAAAATATGTGGTAAAGATATTGGAAAGATTCGGTATGATGGACTGCAAGCCTGTGACTACCTCGAGGATCTTAACTTTTAGAAGTTATATGGTAGTGATGTCGGACCAGACTTGGGAAATGCCTCTGAGTTTCAAAAACTCATTTGCATTGATGTTCTTGGTGAACCTCCGTCCGAACATATGTTTTGCAGTTAACATTGTGAGCTCATATTTTGTTGAGCCTCACTGGATTGATGCTAGGAATCTTCTGAGATGTCTTCAGGACGCAATCTCTCATGGATTAAGATACACTGTCGGAGATGTAAGACTACTTGGGTATACTGATGTTGATTGGGCAGGCAGTGTGGTGGACCGTAAGAGCACTTCCGGGTACTGTTTCACCTTGGGATCTGCTTCGATATCCTGGATGAGCAGGAAGCAGAAGTCGGTGGCTTTGAGCACCGCCGAAGCAGGATATATTGTTGCTAGCATAACCTCGTGTGAGGCAGTCTGGTTGCGAAAGCTCTTCAGTGAGCTGTTTAGATTTACATTGGATACCACTATGATTCTCTGTAACAACCAGAGGTGGGATTCGATTATTGAGGAATCCTGTATTCGTCAATTGCTCCAGCAGATAGACATCATCTGGGATATGGTAAGTCGATGAGCAAGGAAGCTGCATCACATTAAGATGATGTACAGGTTGATACACCTTGTCAAAGCCCCGAGGAAAGATCTAATCTGTGATTTTCCCAAACGACTTGGAGTCGGCAAGAAACCCTTGTACAAGGGTCCTGCATGTTGCATACATTGAGCTCTGGGAGCTCTGAGGGCTTGCGGTTCCTACTGGAGCAACATATGACCACAGGGTGACTCACCCTCCCCTGGTGGTGCACACTGGAACAAGATGATTCGCTCTCTTGTGGGACAAGATGATTCGCTCTCTTGTGGAACAGGATGATTTGCTCTCCTGTGTAGCAGGATGATTAGTTCTCCTGTGAGGCCTGGATTGATGTGTTCTCCATGGCAGCCTGGATTGATGTGTTCTCCTGTGAGGCCTGGATTGATGTGTTCTCCATGGCAATTGTAGCAGGATTGATGTGTTCTCCTGTGAGGACAGGATTGATTAGTTCTCCTGTCGAGGCATCCTACCCATGCAGTCTGGGACTCATGGGAAGTACCTCTCATCTGATCAATGAGCAGGGAAATGAAGTTAGGGACCATAGTAGTACCGATGGACGCATCGTTGTAACTACCGTACTCCCTACGCTAGGATGACCTCCATTGATCTGGGATCAATGATACTGGTCTGGGACCAGTGGTAGGAGTTGTACCATACTATGACGCTGACTTCGGGTCGGTTGAGACTGGTCTGGGATCAGTGGTACATACTCTGAGACTGACTTTGAGTCAATGGAGGATGATATTGGTCTGGGACCATTGGAGTTGTACTCACTATGACGCTGACTTTCGGTTGGTTGAGACTGGTCTGGGACCAGTGGTACATACTCTGAGACTGACTTTGAGTTAGTTTGATACATCCTTGATCATTTCTTCTTCTTCATAATTCGGACAAAAGCAGAGTAGAACAGAACAATGCAAGAGCAGAGCAGAACAGAACAAAATAGTACAGATCAGTGCAGGGCAGAACAAGACAAAGCAGAACAGGCAAAATAGAGCAGAGCAGGGCAAGGGTCAGGCTGTACAAGGCAGTGCATTTGATGGATGAATAGTAACGACCGACAGACAGATTGCAGATGAAGTTCTTCATGGTTGAGAGGGAGTGTTAAAATTGGCAACCAGGGCAAAACTTCATGTGGGTCATCTTATTCATGGCTAATAATATTTTTATTAGATTCCTCTCGTCGAGAGGTGTAGGATTGATATAAAGATCATCCAATTCCGATAAGTATTCATGAAGATATGAATTTATTTTGATTATGGAATTATTATCAAGCCAACCTACAACTCATGTAGGCTCAGAAGCCCAACAGTCGCATCTATTCACCCACCAACGTTGTGTATAAATATAAGAGGACTTTTCCTCATTTGGACTCACTCATCTCATCACATCTCTCTCTCTCTACTGCGCAAATATGAGTCTCTTCTCTACTGCGCTGAAATGGGTCTCTCTCTCTCACACATGTGAAGCCGGAAGCTGTTGAATTTGAAGCTGCAACTGCAGAAGTAAAGATTGACTTGCGTGGCCTAGAAGATCTCTTTGGAACTGCGCTGTAGATTCATCTGAACCTCCTCTGAAAGCTGCAACTTTTGGTGGTGGAATGAAGTCAATCCAACAAACGGTTTGCAAGATATCGACTGCCCTAGTTTGAAGCCAGAAACTGCTGAAACTGAAGCTGCAACTGCAGAAGTAAAGATTGACTTGTGTGGCCTAGAGGATCTCCTCTTTGGAACTGCGCTGTAGGTTCATCTAAACCTCCTCTGAAAGCCGCAACTTTTGGTTGTGGAATGAAGTCAATCCGACGAACGGTTTTCAAGATATCCACTGCCCTAGTTTGAAGCCGGAAACTGCTGAAACTTAAGCTGCAACTGCAGAAGTAAAAATTGACTTGCGTGGCCTAGAAGATCTCCTCATCTGAACTGTGTTGTAGGTTCATCTGAACCTCCTCTGGAAGCCGAAACTTTTGGTGGTGGAATGAAGTCAATCCGACTGTCGATTTGTGAGATATGGTCTGCCCTAGTTTGATAATGAAGCCGTTAATGCTGATACTACTGATCTAGGGTTTGCTACTGCTGATATGAATCATATTTATTGTACTATTTCTCTCTGCTGAATTATTGAAGATAAAACAAGATTTGATCAAAGGGTTTCCCCACACATTGTGGGGTTTGTCCCTGGCTAGCCGCCACATCTTGTGTCTCTTGTCTTGGCTTGTTTTCTGTCGATCGTTTAATGTTCTATCTGCATTTTATGTACATGTGATTGCTAATCGGTGGAATATAATAAGAAAAAGAAGTAAACTGTTATAAGCATAGAACATACCATAACTTAACACAATGGGTTGGCTCCTTTTTCCAAGCAAGTCATATGTGGTGCTCCCAAGTGAGTGTGGGAGCATAATGACATCCTGTTAAAATTGGCAACCAGGGCAAAACTTCATGTGGGTCATCTTATTCATGGCTGATAATATTTTTATTAGATTCCTCTTGTCGAGAGGTGTAGGATTGATATAAAGATCATCCAATTCCGATAAGTATTCATGGAGATATGAATTTATTTTGATTATGGAATTATTATCAAGCCGACCTACAACTCTTGTAGGCTCAGAAGCCCAACGGTCGCATCTATTCAAACACCAACGTTGTGTATAAATATAAGAGGACTTTTCCTCATTTTCACTCACTCTTCTCATCACATCTCTCTCTCTCTCTACTGCGTAGAAACGAGTCTCTTCTCTACTGCGCAGAAATGGGTCTCTCTCTCACACATGTGAAGCCGGAAGCTGTTGAACCTGAAGCTGCAACTGCAGATCCAAAGATTGACCTGCGTGGCCTAGAAGATCTCCTCTTTGGAACTGCGCTGTAGGTCCATCTGGATCTCCTCTGAAAGCCACAACTTTTGGTGGTGGAATGAAGTCAATCCGACAAACGGTTCGCAAGATATCGACTGCCCTAGTTTGAAGCCGGAAACTGCTGAAACTGAAGTTGCAACTGCAGAAGTAAAGATTGACCTGCGTGGCCTAGAAGATCTTCTCATCCAAACTGCATTGTAGGTTCATCTGAAACTCCTCTGTAAGCCACAACTTTTGGTGGTGGAATGAAGTCAATCCGACGAACGGTTTGCAAGATATCGACTGCCCTAGTTTGAAGCCGGAAAATGCTGAAACTGAAGCTGCAACTACAGAAGTAAAGATTGATCTGCGTGGCCTAGAAGATCTCCTCATCTGAACTATGCTGTAGGTTCATCTGAACCTCCTCTGAAAGCCGCAACTTTTGGTGGTGGAATGAAGTCAATCCGACGGTCGGTTTGTGAGATATCGTTTGCCCTAGTTTGATAATGAAGCCGCTAATGCTGATGCTGTTGATCTAGGGTTTGCTACTGCTGATATGAATTAGATTTATTGTACTATTTCTCTCTGCTGAATTATTGAAGATAAAAGAAGATTTGATCAAAGGGTTTCCCCACACATTGTGGGGTTTGTCCCTGGCTAGCCGCCACATCTTGTGACTCTTGTCTTAGCTTGTTTTTTGTCGATCGTTTAATGTTCTATCTGCACTTTACTTTATGTACATGTGATTGCTAACCTGTGGAATATAATAAGAAAAAGAAGTAAACTGTTATAAGCATAGAACATACCATATCTTAACACATCCTCATGGGTCTCCAAGTGGATCGATAATGCATGTAAACCATTTGTAAGGGCTAGGATGATGACATAAGCCCTCACTTTGTCTTCTGCAGTGAGATACACCCTCATCTGGAACCTGGAACCTCTGCCAAGTGTGTGGTACAAGTGTGGAACCGGCTGGGCATGGTGGTCCAGGTACATCATCCTCATCCAAAAGGTGGAACATGAGAAATCCCTGAATGGTGTTGGGGATCCATGAAGTACTCTCTGCTATGGTGGAGGCCCATGGCTCTCAACGCTCACCCTACAAGTGCCAATGTGGCCCTTTAGAGGGCTTGGACCCCGTATAGGGAGACCAAACCCCAAAATGGAGACCCACCTGCAATCTTGCATAAGATCCAATGCGTCCCCTTGCCCTCCAATACAACAAATCATTAGAGTAATCAAGTAAAAGAGCTTACAAATCATGGAATCAAGTGGGCAATTCATGGTGGCATGCCCTTCCATAGTGGGCTTTGGCATGTACAGGTGTCTCCAAGCTCAATAAGGGGGTTAACCAAGGACCCTATTAGGTGGTTTCAGCCTTTAATGGGGGTGACATGTCCATGGTACAACTATCGATGGGTAGGTGGCATGTGATATAGTGATGAGACAAAGTGGGGATCAGGGGAAGGCTCCAAGCCACATGTCATGGTACAAGGATAGCTATGATAAGGGAAACCCACACTTGGGTATATGAGTGTAGGATGGAGCGAATCATGGTACATGAGTTACCCTGATCTTTTGATTGATTTTTCTTCATAACTGCTTAGGGTTCCAGGGGATGAGAGCATGATGTGTAGAATATAGCAGTAGATACCCCCTTTTAAGGTGGGGCAACTCATTGCCCACTAGGGGTTGGGACAATCATGGGTTCCTTAATGTGGAGGGGGCTCATCTAGGGCCCATAAGAAGTAGGGTGATGGCCATGAATGAGGGGTAGAGCTCATATTTGGCTTTTGTCCACGTGCTAAATTTGTATGTCCTGACCATCTTTTGCATTTTGTGGTACATTTCTTGTTGTAAGTGGCCAAATTATGCTTTTTCCTTTCTTTTTAGTTGCATAAACCTCTGGGTATCATTCCGGGTCTGACCCAAAGTGTGGACAAGGGGAGGGGGAGGCTAACCCTATAAGGACCCGGATGGGAAAAGTGATGAATGTGGTTAAAATGAGCGGAGGGGAGTAATGTATATGGTGTTAGGAAGCGGGACAATGCAACCAAAACCGATATTTCTCATGTAGTGCCAACCCTAAAGCTAATGGCTAGTAAAGGAGATCCCATGGGACTAGGATACAAGACTAACTACTGAATCGGGCAAAGGGGACAAGAGTACAAACCTTTGCACCGAATGCCCCCAGCAATCCATGCCCACAAGTGTCCATTATAAGTAAACAAAACCAAACCAATGAAAGGTCATACCTTTGGGGTCGGGAGGCCCACTTTCAAACATGCGATCAAAACAGATGGGCAAGGGACCACAACGCTGGCTCAGGTGGTGGACAAATTGACACATCGAGTTGTCTGGTCGCTGCAAGGAGTCTCTCGCTAAGGACCATCTTGGAGATTTTTTTTTCTCCTAGTGATATCATCCATAAAGTGGTGGGTAACATGGCCTTCAAGGCCTGTTCTTATGCAGCCTTTATAAGGTCTGTTAGGAGATCATTGTGGCTTGCTTGAGCAACTCTATGATGAGGGTTTATGTGCCCTAATCTTCTGTGATTGGACAATGATGTATGACAATGATACTTGTTCTTATGACAATGTTGTATGGTAGTGATACTTATGATCGTGATGTATGGCTGCGATATTTGTTCCTATGATTGTAATGTATGGTAGTGATACTTATGATAGTAATACTTGAAAGTGATATGATCGTGATACATAACAATGACACGTGCTCCTATGGCAGTAACATATATGCTACTTGAGATAGAGATATATGCTATTTGTGACAGTGATATGGATGCAGCCCATGTGGTTTCATCTGTTGATCATTAGGAGACCTATCAGAGGTCTTGTGGAGGGCTTGTTAATGCCTCCTTGATAGGCTTGTATGATGCGATCTTATGAGGATCTTGTATGATCCAAGGTTGGCCCTAGGAGACCTAATGCATTTGATGTTGAAAGACTTGTGTCTCATTATTATTGTATTATATATCTCACGTTGAACTTTGAAAGATCTCTCCATAAAAAGAAAATTTAATTGGGTTTCCCCTTCAGGGGTTTTTCCCTGGTCTCTAGCCAAAATCTTGGTGTTTCTATTATGTATGCTTTTCTTCTAATGTTCCTTCCTATTTCGTTGCATTGTTAATGTTAATGTTCTCTCATATAATTTCTTATGATGATATGGGGTGAATGTATTGTGAAAATTTTGAAAATGTTTTAAAAATGCAATTGTCTACAACAGAGAACTATCTAGATCTTAGAACTTTAACAAACCTTTCCTTTGTCATATTTCCACTTTAGTGTGTGAAAACATGACATTGATTTGGGAATCGGGATATCTCATTTGCTAATTAATTAAGCCTTAACCTTACGATGAGAGATACATTATTGGCCTGTTAAAGCTCATATGCTATAATATTAATTTGGGGCCTCATTCCCTAAGTTTTGTTTTAATTCATCACTAGGGATTGCATCTTTATGTCTGTTTTTTTTTGCAAATTTGTTGGGCATAATATTAGCTTTGTTCACATGTGCCAACCTACTTTTTGACCATGTCACATCTTTATCCTCTAACACACATATTGAGGAGGTTGTTAAGTCTTGCAGGTTGACTAAGGGGTTAGTTATGTATGTGACTCAAGCTTTTTGAGCACGTCACTTCATGCATTATCCCCTTCAATTATCTGTTAAACTATGAAAGTTTCTACGTAGAAACTTAAAAATTCTTTGTAGAAACTTGAAAGTTCTATGCATAAAACTGAATGTACTTTGTCGAAAGCTGAATATACTTTGTAGAAAACTGAATGTACTTTGTAGAAAGTTGAATGTACTTTGCAGAAAACGGATTGTTCTATGCTAGGACTTGAAAGTACTTTGCAGAAAACTAAATGTTCTATGTTGTTACAATTATTTAGAATGCAGATTTCTTTTCAAAACTTTTCAGATCAACAATGGTAGATATAACATAAACTTAAGAATCATATGAAGACAACCAAACACAAATATGAGACACTGAGATTCAGGTCCAATGACCAGGGAAAAACCCCTCAAGGGGGAAAACCCAAATGATTCTTCTTCCATTAGATTTCTTCAATTGTTCTATAGAGTACAGATAGAGAGAGAGAATGAGAATGAATGAAGTCACCAATGTCTAATCAACTTGCAGTTGCAGTAATCTTGCTCTTTGTTTGAAAATCTCCTCCTTCTCTTGATCAAATCCTTGTCCTTCACACTTGCTTTAGCTCTTCACTTGATCTTGCTCTTAACTTGCTCTCACACTTCTCTTGCACACACTCAACTCTTGCTCTCTTTCTTCACAATGAACATACTACACTCAACTCTCACTTGCTTTTGCTTAAATAGATAAGAAAGGAGAGGAGTTACAAAATGAATTCATGCCTTGAGCCAACAATAGGAGAATCAAATTCCATGAGGGAGGAGTTACTTGAGGAGAAGTGTAACTCATCCCAAGAATATAGAGAGAGGTACACTTGTCTTTTGGAGTTACAATTTGAATTAGGGAGAGAGAGTTACACTTAGACATGAGAGAATATTTGGTGAGAGTTACAAATCGAATTGAGTGAGGGAGTTACAAGTGCATTTAATGAGGAGTTACACTTTTTCCATACATTGAATTAGTGAGGGAGAGTTACATTCTGTTAAGTGTGGGATTGCTGTTTTATTTCAAGAGAGGTTCAATTTACCAAGTAAGAGATTCTCAATTTAATTGAGTTATTCCATGAAACTATTGAGAATTCGTTTTTTTATTAATCCATTAAAGGTGAAGGACTTTAGACTATTTTATAAAAATAGTATCATAATAATAATACAAGGGTAAAATATTAATTCTTGACTTGTATAATCATGATTGATTTGATTTTAAAGTGGATTCCATTTGTTGAGATCATCCTTGATCATTTAGACATAACTTTCTATTTTTGGAAAGTCACTTCCAATTTGAGATGTGACTTACTATTTCTGGAAAGTCATATTAGAATTGTTAGAAATGAAATTTTATTTTAGGTGGTTCAAACTGAACTAAAAGATATGATTTCTTCTAGGAGAAATTCATCCCCGAGCTGCCAAATTTTAACATCATCCACTCATCCATCCTTCCATTCACACTCATTTATTCATTCCTTAGCACAATTTTCTAGTGAATTAGGTGGTGTGCTCTTCTAGGGGGTCCACTTGCATCTTTGAATGAGCTTGTTCACACTTTGTGAAATTAAAATGACTAGTAACTAATTCGTCCACTTCTTGGAGGTCTACTTGCACATTTGTTGAGGAGATATGGTGCACAATTTTCTTGGGTGCACCTATTCTGGGCGCTCTCTCATCATTATTGCATGGATATTTAAATTGCAAGAGGCACTATTTTAACAATCTTGGAGATATCCCTCATCTCTTTGATTGAGCATTTGTATGGAGGTTGTTATGGAAGATTCCTTAGAGGACTACATTGGATCTTTGTGGGCCACACATGTGCTACTTATGCATGCATTTACTTGGTATTCATTCTATTTTTGGAGCTACTTGGAGGGTGCACATCTATTTTGAAGATTATTTTATTTGTGGGGGTCTTATATCCAAGAAAGATAACTACCTTAGTACATTCTCTTAGGACACACCTTCCTGTTGGAGTATTTTATTGTTTTACTTAGACAAAGAGGTTGTTGAGGCACTCCTTCTTAGGGTGCACCTCTTCATGAGCTTATTTTGTATTATTATATGGTCAAAGGGTTTACTTTGGAGAACACCCTTATCATGAGACTTGTACACTTGGCATTCATTTACTTATTTTGGAGAGTGCCCTCCCTCATGGACTTGGCATTTATATTATATTATGTTGAGGTGGCTATGGTTTAGATTTCTCAAGGAGCACTTTTCACACGAAGAGGACAAGTGGCCCTTTGCTTGGACCTTGCATGAGTTTATCTTGAGGTGGTTATGGTTTATATTTCTTAAGGAGCACTGTGCACATGAAGAGGACAAGTGGCACTTTGCATGCACCTTGCAGGAGCTTGGAGATTGAGAAAGATAACATGTGGCATCACATTTATTCAACATTTTTTTTTTAGTATTTTGTATGGGCATTTTGGTTTTGGAGAGCCCAATTATGCATTATGGTACTATTTTCTAATATTTTCCCTAGAGAATAAAATGGATATAAAAAGGAAAATACTATTTTATTGTAAAAGGAGTTGAGCTCAAGCCCAGTGTTGTTAAAATCGCGATATTATTGCGATATTTTCAACAAAAAGATAAAATCGCAAAAAAAATAAAATAAAATAAAATAAAATTTTGAGGAGGAGGAAGTGACCCAAGCTACCCCTGTCACACGTAGAGGACGTGGTCTACCTCTTGTAGCTCCTAGTTCTTCAGCTTCTAGAGCACTGCAGACTCCATAGTCTACTGCGGCCTGCCAACTCCACCGACATCTACATCTAGAGGGGCAAAGGAAATCAGTAGTATTAGACTTTAGTTATTTGGTTCATTTCATTGTATATGACATTATGACTCATGATATGAGATACATTATTATATTTTTTGTTGATATTTTGAGGTTGAGTTGGGACTCAGGAGTCAGGTCTTACTATTTAGGACATGATTCACTGTTATGTGTGATTTTAGCACTAGAAATGATATTAAACATCTTATATATTAGTTCTTTTATCATATTTATGTATCAATGTATTTATTTTATGTTGTAGATGGTTTAGATATTAAAAAAATTGAAAAAAAATGAATATTTTTGTACCAAAAGATTTTTTCTCGATTATTACGATTTTTTTTCGATTTTTTCCTCGCGTCGATATTATCCCGATAACGATTAGTGCAACATTGCTCAAGCCTATATAACGATTTGTTTTCTTCCTCTTTTTCATGTTGGATTTGGGGCTAGCCGCTAAACCCCTTGGAAGTAAACACTTGTTGGATGTCACTGTAGGATCAATGTAGTGCTTTAGTGAATGAGAATATCTTCTAAAAATTAATGTCATCTTTGCTTGTTGAAGTTATTGTGACATATGCTTGTTGTGTAATGACTTAGGTAATTCCTTTCCTTTTTCTATTATGCTATCAATGAAATATTATTTATGAAGACATGTTTCTCTACTCTTGGATGCATACACATATTATTTTGGAGAATCATAATCTCAACAAGTATTGGATTTTATCTACTCTAGTAATATCCTTAGTTATCTTTCCACAATTTGGAACACCAAGGAGATGGATTGTTGTAGCTTGTACTTTTCAACTTTAATAATATTTTCTTGTCATTAAAATAATCTCCCATTAAGCGTTGATGTGACCCATTTGCCCAATGAGGAGACATTAGTCTCTGGTCCATTCATCAATTCAATTTCCTTAACATGTAAAACTGTGTTGTTGGAATTAACTCTTCTTTTCACCTTGTAATTAATTGCCTAAAATTTTGGCAATCCTATTCTAGGGAAGCCCCCCTTGTGTTGGAGGAGAGTTGGCCTAAAATGTGAAGATGGTTGGTAAGGTGGTGTTGGTAATCCCTCTTAGTTCCTGTAAGGTCTCACTTGAGCTTTAGGACTTTATCTCAAAAATTAAGTGTTTGAGAGGTAACAAGGCCAATACACATATCTTTATAAGTTAGCTATTATTTTCCCAACACCAAAATGCTCTACAACTTTGGATGTGTAAACCTTTATGATAAGTTGTAATTTTTGTCCTTTGGAAACATAAAGCTTATCCAACTTGTGAAACATTGTCGTGAGGTATTTCTTCCTATTGCTAGGTGATTGATTCCACATATTTGCCCAAGATCTGCACATAAAAATGATAGATTGTTCATACTTTCTCCTAGATCTCGCCTCTAAGATTATTTGACACACAAGGAAAGAACAAACAATGATAATAACATACCTTAGGTTTGAAGTCTAGTGATGACTGTGCTTGATGTTGTTGTAGAAGATCTTGCTCCAACTCCTAGAGATGTCACCTCCACATCAAGCACCCGTATCCTGCACAGAATACAACAAGAGAAAGCCAATCTACTCTCCTAACAAAGATTCGTCAGAGATATACACTAGATCTATTCCAGATCATTCAAGCTAATCGGTATCCAATCATATTCATACATTGAACAATAGAAATAGGGGGAAACCATGAAATCTATATTGATATAAGAAGTATCAACATATAGATGTACCTTGAACGTATGAAGACCTTTCGTGGGTCCTTGGCTCTGGCTCCTTGGCTGATGTTCACAAGTAAGGGTACCATATGATGGTAAGAAGATTATTTTGAGAATTTTAGCAACATTTAGTTACATTCATTTCTCTCTATTTGTTTTCCTTTAGGAATGGCTTCATTATATAGATTTGGTGAGGAGAAGAAAGGATAAATCTAGACCCCTAGGTCCTTATGAATTTAGAGTCTAAAACAAATTCCTAGACGAGACATCTCAATCCTTCTTGAATTGATCTCCTCGTTAATGAGAAAATCTGGAATCTTGACAGTGTCATTGCCCTTTGTTGAGGGACATAGGGCAATCATCGCTCTTTGCAAGGGAGCAAAAAGCGATGCATCGCTCATTGCTAGTGTAGCAAGAGTGATGAAGCCTAGAATATGGGTTTCCTAAGGTGGATATTCGGTGTTTCAGCCAAACAACAAAGGTAGGTTTCTCAACTAAACTCAAGTGTGACAAATAAGGTTGTAACATGTGCCCCCTAAAGTGTGAGTTCAAAAGAGAAACTGATGGCCAAAACACATTACAACACTGTAACTCTCATGGTGACACAAGGAAGGGTCCAAAGATCAAGGAAACAACTAGGACCTAGCAACACCCATGAACCAATCATATAAAACATCCATGAGGTAGGCATACCCATGCTTGAATAACAAAGCATAACTGCCAACACAATACACTGCAGATCCATGGCATGAAATGCAAATACTTGGCCACAAAGGTATACATTGTGGATCCATGCTATCAATAAAGAGATCATAGCCACGAGCAAATACAATGTTGATTTATGTCATAGTATACACTAGGAAGACATTAAACACAAACAAGAGTGCCTTAAATACTCCATTAAAGCTCGGAAGGGATAACATGAATGAGTGAGATGCCCCCAAGCCCAAGGTCTTCATCCCACACTCAATGGTGTGAATCTACATCATGCGAGTATGTGATTTGATGTCGAGCATGGTAGAAACTGTTTGATTATTGATCTTCGAGGTATATCGTTAATAGACGCGAGTGGAGCCACCAATGATGAAAATGGACCCCAAAACACCTAATGTTGAAGAAGTGTGAATAGATGAGCTAATGTCGAATACTCACAAATTCAATTGATCAAGGGTCAATGATAGAATTCCATTATCAATCGTAAGGATGTTGATGTTTGTTGCTCAGACATGTACTTTTGCACAGGTTTAAGTATTTAGGTGTGTAGAGGTCACCTGATGGACTCTTAACCTTAGCAATTACTTTAATTATTAAAGTAATTGGCTTTTATAAGAAAAAGTGAGTTAATCTAGTGAAATGAAAATATTATTTGCATTAATGAATTAGATGAATCTCAACCGTTGATATCAAGTGTTGAGATCTAATCTCAACCATCAATCACTTTGGAGATTAGGGTTGTGGATTCAGTCAATAACTCAAACTTAGAAAAAAGAAGCTAGGCTAAGGGAGAAGACACATTTTGAGCATAAGATACAGTGAGAGTGAGATCTCAGTGATTGGGTGGAGAAGTACTTCCATTCAAGTGTGCAAGGTTCGAGGAATGGTGCAAGGGGCAACAGGGGAGACAGATCGAGATCAACCAACAAGATCGAAGGACTGCTTTGCAGAGGGGTTTGGTTAGTTGGGATAACTCTAGGTGTATTGTTGTATTTGTATTTTCCTTAGTGGGCTGTTGTCTTAGGAAGGGAGCCCTTGTAAGTTCTAAAGTTATTTGAATGATAATTGCAATACTTTTAAAAATTTCACATATGATCTCTATTCTCTTCAGGATTTCCGAAATCTGAAATGTGGATTTTGTTCCTTTCATTTTGTAGACCATTTTGACGTCATGCGTACCACAAACAACCCAATGCTCTACCTGAAAATCCACCTAGAAGCTTTTCCATTGAAATTTGATGACTAAAAAAAGTTTCCAACAATCCCAACCCGGTTTTAATTTCACCTTATCACTCCCATTCAGTTAAATGCCCTTTCCCATAAACATACATTCAACATATAGAATTCTGGAAATGAAATTTTTAGATTAAAACACATGGGACTGTCAACACATGTTGAAAATAAATATGGACATAACCAGACCAGCAACACACATAAAAATACACAGATTTTTGGTCAACTTAGACCCAGGCAAAACCCCTTCAGTCTTCTCCGAGGAAACCCTGTTAGAGAGCTCTTCAAATTTATTTATCTTTCAAGTTCAGGAAAAATACATTTGCAGACAAAACAAAATAGCAAAATACAACTTATCTCTTCAGCCCAAAACTCCTTGAAAACCATGCCCAATTTGCCTTGATTTCTGTGCCCACTTGAAGCTGAAAATATGTACTGTACGGATTTCCGTACCGCTATACAGATTGTATGGATTTTTTTCATTTTTTTTCAAAAATTTCTCTTGAGCGGCGTGCAACTCACAACATTCAATGATGTTCGTATTGTACCTTTTGCTGTCTTCTAAACCTTGATTTCCATGCCCAGCTTTGCCCAAAAATCACTCCTTCAACTAGCTGAACAAATTTCTCGTTCAGAACTTTTCTCCAACTTTCAGTGTCCTTTCTCCAATCTGCTCATGAAGAATGAATGTAGTCTCTCTTTTCTTTCCCCCTTTTGTCTCCCTAAATGACTTTTGGGAAACCTTAAGATCTAATGGCTCAGATTCATTTAGATCAAGGGATGAGAATAAATGTGCATTTAATTCTCACTTTCTATTTTTTAACTCACCCATTAAATAAAGTACCCACATTGTACTTTGTGTCTAAAGTCACTTTTCACTTTATAATTTAACATTGATTTTACCACTTATAAAGTCACTTTCACTTTATAAAGGCACACTTAGGAAAAGAACTATTTTGGACACTTTTCCCTAGGTAGAGACTAACCCATGGGAAACCACTTGTCCTAGGTACATTAAAAATCAACACTCCCTCTTACCGAGGAAAGCATTTCTCACCACACCCATTTTGTCCCTGAAATGGACATGCTTGCCTCTTAGCAAGGACTTCGTGAGAACATCGGCCACTTGCTCATCTGTTGATATATACTCCAGCTTCACTGCCCCCTTTTGAACATAGTCCCTGATGTCAATGTGTTTTGACCTGTCATGAAACATTGGATTCTCCGTGAGTTTAATGCAACTTTGATTATCACAGTGAATAACCGTCGGTCTCAAGTCCTGATCAAATAGGTCGTACAACAACTTGCGAAGCCAAATGGCCTCACAACTAGCCTTGCTAGTAGCCATATACTTAGCCTCAGAAGAGCTCAAATCAACTGACTTTTGCTTTCGACTGAACCACGACACAATTGCCGAACCCAATCCGAAGCAATGCCTTGATGTGCTTTTCCTGTCAGAAGCACAAACTACCCAATCTAAATCTGTGTAACCTGCTAGCCTCACTCCATCTCCTCGCCTATAGTCCAGACCATAATCAATAGTGCCCTACACGTAGCGAAGAATGTGCTTTGCAGCTACCCAGTGCACCTTCTTGGGCTCAACCATGAACTGGCTAAGTGTGTTCACTGCAAAGCATATATTTAGCCTAGTGTTGACTAGATACATCAAGGACCCAATAAGTTGCCTATACAATGTGGGATCAGCCAAACTAGAATCTGAAGCATGAAGCTTCTTCTAGTTGGTGATCATAGGTGTAGACATAGGTCTACAGTTTGCCATGTGAAATATGCTCAACACATCCACAACATACTGCCCCTTCCCTAGAAAGATATGCCCCTCCTCCTGCCACACCTCAAGCCCCCAAAAGTAATGCATCAGCCTAATGTCCTTCATCTCGAACTCCATAGCAAGATCCTCCTTGCAACCACTAATTAGTCTCTTTGCCCCAGTAATGAACAAGTCATCAACATACAACACAAGAATGAGCAGATCATCCCCTACAACAATGTAGTATAGGTTTAGATCTGCGTCACTCTTCGTGAAACCCATCTGCTGCAAGTAAGTATCAATCCTCAAATACCAAGCTCTCGAAGCTTGCTTAAGTTCGTAGAGTGCTCGCCTCAACCGACATACATGGGTCTCCCGCCCAAGTACCTCAAAGCCCTGTGGTTGCTCAACATACACCTCCTCCTCTATAACTCCGTTCAGAAATGTGGTCTTCACATCCATCTGATGGATCTGCCAACCCATTTCTGCAGCAATAGAAATAAGAGACCTAATAGAAGTGTACCGAGCTATAGGAGTGAATGTCTCATCATAGTCAACTCCCTCTAGCTGTGAGAACCCTCTAGCCACAAACCTCGCCTTGAACTTCTCAATGCTGCCATCCACAACATGCTTGATCTTGTAGAGCCACCTGGAAGTCACAACTGACTTGCCCTTAGGCCTAGGCACCACTTTCCAGATATTGTTCTTAATGATAGAGGTATACTCCTCCACCATAACCTCTCTCCATACCTCCTGGCTGGCAGCCTCCTCATAGCTAGTAGGCTTAGAGTCAACAATGATGGTAGCCTTGGCTACATAACTGCAAAACCGCTCAGGTGGCACACTCTCCCTGTTCACCCTCTTCGGAGGACTAATAGACTCCGCTTCCTTCAAGGTGTCTTGAAGACACTTGGGCCTCCTCTTCCCTGAAGAAGCTTCCCCATAGGGAACCTCATCCTCTGTACCCCAGTCTGGTGAACTCGAAGGTTTGCCAATTGACCCTGGTGTGCCTGTACCAACACTTGTCCTCGAAGAACCTGTACTGGCACATATGCCTGTGTCAGCTGAAGTGCCATGTGAACTCTGTACCAGTGGACTCCCTAAAGAAGTGCTCGATGAACTCGCCACTAGTTCCCCAGATGTCATTGACACTGAAGTACCTCCTGTACCAGTCAATCTAGAACCCTGAGGTCCTGCTCCCTGTACCTAACCTCCCTGTTGAGGAGAAGTCTGTGACTCTCTCTCATCATACTCCCGTGATCTCCGATAAGCCCTCTCCTTATTGAACTTCACATCCCTCCTAATCACCACTCTCCGTTTAGAAGGAATGAAGATCCAATAGGCCTTCGAAGTCTCGCTGTAACCCATAAAGATACCCTTCTCTTCCATGGGTTCTAGCTTCGTCCTTTGCTCCTTGGGGATATAAGAATATTTGAGACATCCAAAGATACAAAGATGTGCCACATGAGGCTTCTCTCCAGTGAAAGCCTCCTCCAAAGTCATATTCCCTAATACTCTGTGAGGACTCCTCTTCTGAAGATAAATAGCAGTATTGCAGGGCTCAACCCACAAAAACAAAGGCAACCCTTATCATGAATCATTGCTCTAGTAGCCCCAAAAAAAGCTTTGTTCTTCCTTTTGGACACCCCATTTTGCTGGGGGTTGTAAGGAACCGTGAACTCTTTGTTAATGCCCGCCTGTGCACTGAAGTCAGAAAACCCACCATCGGTGTACTCACTACCATTGTCTGACCTCAAGACCTGAATCTTCCTACCTGTTTGCTTTTCCACAAGAGCTTTGAACTCTTTAAAGCGACTGAAGACCTCACCCTTGGTCTGCAGGAAATATATCCAAGTCCTCCTAGAGTAGTCATAAATGAATATAACATAATACTCATAACCACCCTGTTGACCACTACCGGTCAACTACCCATGCAGTACCCGCCTTTTTCTTGGCAGAAAGGGGTAGCACTTGATCGACATGTCCGTGCCATCCTGCAGTCATCAGCAGTTTCATCATTTTAATTGTAAACCCAGTCTGCATATATGAATTGTAAATAATCTTAGCAGATCTAAGTCATGTATGTAAATTGCCTAGGTGGACCTAACTTTCTAATGATAATCTACGTGCCGGAAGGTTTTTCGTCTCACCGATCTATGATCGGCAGAGTTTTCCTTCAGCCTGACCCCAAAGCCGGGATGCATTTTGTCGTTATAACTTTAGGAGAATCCTAGTGTGTTAATCTGCTAGATTATAGTTGTGTCGCAGAAACTGGGTGATTTATGAGGGTCTATGATAAAGGGGTTTTCCTCCTTAAGATATAAATTGTAAAAGTCATGTTGTAATGTGTCTTGAGGGTTGGAAAATGTTTTAAATCCCCTCATGAGTCCTAAGTCCTAGGTCCTAGGTGATGTTTCCAAAGGCTTAGTTCGATGATCCATTTAAGAAAATAAATAAAATAATAAAATAATAAAATAAATAAAAATAATAAAATAATAAATAATAAAAAATTATAAAATAAAGCAAAAAAAAAAAAACCCTAAAAAATAAAATAATAATATTTTGAGTGAATGCATGCAAAATATTATTTTTAATAATAAGTTAACAATTTCGACGGATGAGATTAAGAGATGTCTTGATCCTCATCGACGGTCGAGATCATTTCGACATGGATCACTCGAACTAGCCATTGGGATCATTTCCTTTAAATAGGGTGCTAGGGGTCATTTCAAATTTGGATCTGTGAGTCTTGTACTGAAGAAGCTCTCTTGTAAACTGTTTCTGGTTAATAAAAGAAGACTTTGGGGTCCAAATCTTGCTGGTGTTACTCTCTGGAAGTGCTGTGAGCTAATTTAGTTTCTGCATATTTTATGTTTCAGCCATTAATAATAGCTTATTGTAGAGTATTGTGAGCACAGGTATCTTGTTCACTTGCTAGGGTTTGAGTGGCGTTAGGGTTTCTGAAGTAATGGCAGGTATCTCCATTACTTTTGGGATCTAGCAGCATTTTTGCCCTTTTTACTGATGGTTGTTCTGAGCTGTGCAGAAAACCCTTACCGAAGAAGATTGGTGGGCGTTTGGGGAAGTTCTCGGCTGAACCAGCCAACTCCCGCAAGCATTTTTTGCTGAGCCCAGTTGGATTTGATCCTGGGTCTATCATTCAGTTTATTTTTCTAATTTGCATGAGAGATTTTCTGAAGTTCTTCACAGTGAAAACCTGAAATTTTCATTCTTTAAAATATTTCTGTGCTTATTGCTGAATCTGGCTATTAAGGGGCCAAAATCTGTAAATTAATCAAGCTGATCTAGGGTTTCAATTTTTTTTTTTTTTTTTTTGCTTTATACAGCTTTAATTAGGGTTTTCAGTTTTGGTTTTATGTATATATCATTTTTGGATGATCTGTCCTTTTCAGGTTGCAGGATTGTTAAAAATTTCTAAGGCCCTCACCCACACCTTATTTCGCCAGCAGTCCTTCCACACTCAGCTCGAGGTTTCAGATGCCCTAGGGCATTACATATTGTGCTGATCTATTATTTGGTGAGCGACTAATAAAACGAGAACTCCTTTCTGGGGTTATACACTGTTTAAGCCTGCACTACATAGCATCCAGCTGCCTGATCTTGTACAAAGACAGTGAGAACACTCATATACGGGTCAAAATCATGAGGAAAGAAAAATATCGACGCGTCTTATAAATCGCTTTTGGAGAAATGTGACTGCAAACCTCAGCATCAGGCTGCCAAAACGTTGACATGAGCCTGCGGATCAGCACACCTGCGTAAATCTGTTGAACCCGCGTCCTTTTGCACAGTACTTAGCTCACATTACCTGCGGGGAAATAATCGGAAAATCTCAGGTCGAATCTATCCACACGCAGAGCAGGGTTTCTAACACGCGTGAGGTAAATTCTTTCACACGTCTACGTTAAAGCTCAAAATCGATTTCAAGCCGCTGACAGGTAAGTATCAAGCTGATTTATGTAACTGTCATCCTCCGTCGAGCTGTGATCCCAAGGTTTCTCCCTGCGTATGCTCGATCTTTTCGGGCCAAGTGATTTACGAGTTCTGAGAAGTGATTCGCATCAAGCGCTAGGTAAGGAGCCCGTTCCAAATCGTTTTCAAAATGCTCAGGTAGTTTTGTCGTAGGGGCTCTCGGCTGTTATATTTTAGGGTTTTATTCCATTACGCTATAGCCTTTTAATTATTTATCATAGGTAGGATTAGCGTAGGTTCTTTTATTTAAATTTCGACTGGCTTTTAGATTTTTTTTATTTTTTTTTGATATGTATTAAAATAGTTATGTTCTTTAATTAGATTTTCATTTTAGATTTTATTACAAAGTTTTGTTTTCAAAATATGAAAAATAAAAAATAAAAAGATCCATTTTTAGGGCTTTTCAATTTTTTTAGGTTTTGTTTAAAATTTATAAATAAAGGATTTTTAGGGTCTTAGCTTTAGATGTTAGATTTTAAATTTTGCTTAGTTTAGATTTTTAGCTTTAATATTTTAATTAAAAAAAAAAAAAAAAAAGTATAAAAAGTATTGTGGAGATTTTCTTTTTGCCAGATCCAGTTGTTCTTTGGAAATTATCTGATGTGGAATAAATGTTTATCATTTTAGACAAGTTTGCACATGAATGATCATCATATTTGCTGCATATGGTATCTGGTTAATGATTCATGATTTTGCGTGGTTGTTTAAAGCTTTGATCAAAATTTTCTTAATTACTGGATATCGTTATTGAGCTTTGCCCATTTTAAGAGCGTTGTTTCAATTGATATCTTGCGTCGTTCTAGCTTTCATGATAAATGCTTGCTCTGCATGGTTTATATTGTTGCAGCATCTGACAATTAAACGATTAAATATTTACTCCACAAGGCACTGGTCTTTTAACTTCTAAATCCATCTAGTGCTTATCATATCGTGTTTCGTGTCTCCCAACCAGCTGGTCGACAGTTGGTCTTCATCATTTCATAGGGTCTACCCCCCTTAGCCGTGGGAGACAGGCTTAAACGGAGGGATCGGGGATCAGAGTGACAGCCCCCGGTCTAAGCGTTGTCGTGTCAATCTGCGCGACAACACACCCAAAGACACATGAGACATACAACCACTAACATCAGTATGAATCAAGTCTAGTATACCTATAGATCTGCTGTTGCTCGCTGGGGATGGTAACTTGGTGTACTTGCCCAAAGCACACCCTCTGCAGACCTCATAATGCTCGACAGTGAAATAAGGAACTCCAATAGTGATCTCCCTCAGTACTCTCAAAGCTCCATGATGCATATGCGCCATCCTCCGGCGCCATAACTCGCACAAGTCTCTACTGCTGGTGGTACTAGTGCAAGTGCTACCAGATGTGCTACTCACCAATGCTCTTACCGACTGAAAACTAAACATGTATAGTTTCCCAGAGCAGACTCCAATCACTTTGGCCGAAGTGATGGAAGCTCCCCTGGGAAGCATCAATGCCTGCCCTCCTGAGAAAGTGACGTCAAACCCCTTCTCCTCCATGGCAGACACTGAAATCAAGTTCTTTTTCATCTCTAGAACATACAAAACATCCATGACCTTCAAAGGAGGCAAAGACTCCCTCTCAAAGGTCACAGTCCCCACACCAACAACTCTCACAGTGCGGTCATCTCCTAGTACAATCTCAATATCAAGTGCCCTCTCTGCAAGCTCTGAAAAGAACTCTCGTGCACTTGTCATATGGCGGGAAGCCCCGCTGTCTATGTACCACACATCGGATGATGTACTCCTACTAGATGTAGAAGTAATAAATGCAAAGTCCTGGTCAAACTGTGAAGCAAACTGTGCCACCTCTGTTGAAGCTATAGTACCCTTCTTCCCCTTGTTCTTCCTTTCAGGACACGTAGCAGCATAGTGTCCAATCTTTTGACATGCCCAACATTTGACTTTGGACATATTCGTATCTTTCTTCTTCTTCTCTTTTCCCTTAGCCCCATCTGATGAGGCCCCTTTCTTGGCCTTCCATTTGTTCTTCCCCCTGGCTGTCAAGGCTACATCCTCCTCATCTGTGATCTTCACCCCACCACTGCCAGTCTTCCGTATCTCATGCTGCACACAATCATCCTAGAATCTGTCCCAATTGGGAAGATTCTCCCTAGAGGTAACAACATCTCCAAAGACCTCCTATGACTTAAGAAGTCCCGATACAACTATCTTGACTAACTCTGTGGGTGCAACTGTCTCACCAATAACAGCCAAATCATCACGTACCTGTTTGACCCTCCCAAGATAATGAACTACACTTTCAACCTTTGTCATCCTGATGTTTTTCAATTGTTCTTTGAGTACCATCTTCTTGCTCTCATCGGTACTCTAATAGAGAGTGGTTAGAGCTGTCCACCTCTGATATGCATATGTGTTTCCTCTCACCTGAGGAACCACATGATCCTTCAGACAGTCCATCAAAATCCTTTTTGCCTTTGCATTATTTTTTATGAATTCAGCAATTCATCTGCAACAGTAGGAGTTACAACCACTTGCCACACTATGTCCCAAACTGCTGCCTCCTCAAACATTGTCTGAATTCTGTCCTTCCAAACGACATAGTTGGATATCCCATCCAGTCTGTCCTCTATCCTTAAGAACATGGCCATGACTGTTGTCCAAAATTTACAAAACCAAGAAAATGAAGAAAAGAACTTTCCAACACACTTTACTGTCCCAAAAGTTCAGTCTATGTGAAATTTCACCTTGTTGTCCCAAAATATCAGTTTGCTGTCCAAAAATTCAGTTTGTTGTCCAAACCATTGTTTGCTGTCCCAAACTACTGTCTGCTGTTCAAACTGCAATTTTCAGCCTGTAGCTTTGATACCATGTTGAAATTTGATGACTAAAAAAAGTTTCCAACAATCCCAACCCGATTTTAATTTCACCTTATCACTCCCATTCAGTTAAATGCCCTTTCCCATAAACATACATTCAACATATAGAATTCTGGAAATGAAATTTTCAGATTAAAACACATGGGACTGTCAACACATGCTGAAAATAAATATGGACATAACCAGACCAACAACACACATAAAAATACACACAGATTTTTGGTCAACTTAGACCCAGGCAAAACCCCTTGAATCTTCTCCGGGGAAAACTTGTTAGAGAGCTCTTCAAATTTATTTATCTTTCAAATTCAGGAAAAATACATTTGCAGACAAAACAAAACAACAAAATACAACTTATCTCTTCAGCCCAAAACTCCTTGAAAACTGTGCCCACTTGAAGCTGAAAATATGTACTATACAAATACGACTGTACGGACTGTCCCGTATGGATTTCCGTACCGCTGTACGGACCTTTTTTTTCATTTTTTTTCAAAAACTTCTCTTGAACGGCGTGCAGCTCACAACATTCAATGTTGTTCGTACTTTACCTTTTGTTGTTTTCTAAACCTTGATTTTCATGCCCAAATTTTCCTAGAAATCACTCCTTCAACTTGCTGCGACAAATTTCTCCTTCAGAACTTTTCTCTAGCTCTCAGCCTCCTTTCTCCAATCTACTCATGAAGAATGAATGTAGTCTCTGTTTTCTTTTCCCCCTTTTGTTTCTTTAAATGACTTTTGGGCAACTAAATATCTAATGGCTCAGATTCATTTAGATCAAGGGATGAGAATAAATGTGCATTTAATTTTCATTTTCTATTTTTTAACTCACCCATTAAATAAAGTATCCACATTGTACTTTATGTCTAAAGTCACTTTTCACTTTATAATTTAACATTGACTTTACCACTTATAAAGTCACACTTCGGAAAATAATTATTTTGAACGCTTTTCCCTAGGTAGAGACTAACCCATGGGAAACCACTTGTCCAAGGTACATTAAAAATCAACATTTTCCTGTACTATTGACCAAGTTTGACCAAGCTGTAACTAGCCACCAGATGCTCAGATCGAAAAATTCCATGTGGCATGGAATCTTTTCATCATTCTCTATAATATGAGAGTGGGTTGAATTTTTCACCACTTGGACCATTTTGCATTGGGAATCATGAACTACCTCGAGAAATGTGAAAGTTGTCACAAGAGATTGCTATGTTGTGAGAGCTATCATGAGTAATACTACACCAAGGCCAAGGTCACCTACAGACTCTATAGACACTAATCATGGAATGACATAGGTGCACTTTGAAGTGGGTTGGATTGGCCCATATGCCAATGATCACACCTACAAATGCAAGTTCCCATAAAACCATGAATCCTCATGAGAAATCCACTAAGGTTCTCCAATCCAATTAGGGACAAAATTGCCTAGGTGAAGCTTTCAAGGAATGTGACATGGTTCGACCAGAACAAAATGGATATAGACTCAAATTGAGAAGACAAAGATCTAGGAGACCTAATACATGGCCTCACATGGTTTTTATTGAGCTTTAACTTGTGACCTCGGGCTTACAATGGTGGTGAATGATGCACTAAAAAGATTGATGTACCCCACTAACAGAGGGGCAACAAGACCCTTGGAATGCAATTTCTTTTTAAAAAACAATAATTTATCAGTGGGGCGGCCTAATATTCAATCATAGGGTCCTACTGATGCTATGTAATTAATAGTAATGTTAAATTCTTGAAGTAAAAGGATGTCACTTCTACTTAATTTTTTAAGATTACTATTAATTGTTTGGGATGTTTGAGTGATTCTAACCTCATTGGATTTCATATGGAGAAAGTATAATTTTAGATCCTACTCAAAATCCTACAAACTTAATAGATTTCAGGATTGGGGGGATTTCAATGTTTCCATTGAAATCTGTCATGCATGAGCATATGGAACCAACATTTAATAAAGAACACCAAGCCCTGTATGTACCTCAATGTTAGTGGCACCGATTGTTGAACTCCTCTATCATGAGTCATGACCCTTGTAAAAATGTACCCATCACTCAAACAAAGTCTTTATCTGACATGTTAAGCTTTTTGTATATTATTTTAATGCTTAGAGGGTGATGATGAGGATCCCAATATAAGCAATGATTTTGATGATATGTAGGTATTTATTGTAGCATGTTTTTTTTGGATTCTAGAGGTTATCTAGAGCCTCATTGTTGATGTATTTTTGGTTTAAAGATTGATTGCACTTGCTGTAATTTTGGTTATATGCACCCTTGCTATATATGAAAGAAAATTTGCATGTATACAATGGTTTGGATTCATATGGATGTACATGAATATATATGTAGTTTTCTAC
Source organism: Pinus tabuliformis (assembly GCA_031772625.1). Taxonomy (NCBI): domain Eukaryota; kingdom Viridiplantae; phylum Streptophyta; class Pinopsida; order Pinales; family Pinaceae; genus Pinus; species Pinus tabuliformis. Next base: position 429,527,918 of record CM062819.1, read on the forward strand.
AATTTTGTATATATATGTATTTTTTGTTTGACGGGTTTTTTGGTTCAAAAATTTTCCCCGTTTTTTTTTTCATTTCTGGTTCGGTTCACATTTTTTGGCTTTACTAGTTCGACAAATAGTCTGGTTCTGATAACATTGAGCGGTATGACTTGACCCAAAATGTGACAACACTTATTTAAAGGAAAATTATGTACCCCATCGTATAACGAGGCAAAATGATAAAATTTATATTGTTATTAAGTGTTATTAGTTCATGGCATCATGCCTAGTGTTTACCACATTCACGAAAAAATAAGAAGCTACAATGCCCTTTGTAATTATCAAACCCATACATGAGAACATAACACACCATATAAAGTATAACAAACTAAATCAAAGTACCATGACTATGAGCATGAAAGCATGATGTACCATTTGCAAGTGCATGTATCATTTGAGGTGTAAGAAAAAGAAGTTGATAGACCATGGTCGAAGAATTTGAAAGAACTGAGGATTGATGTGGAGTGAAATCATCATATATTTGAAGGAGAACAAGTTTGAGTTGGAGGATATGAGCAAGAGAGTTCATGAAAGCAGCAACACCACCTCCCATGAGAGGGCAATTGTGAAAGTAGTTTCCCTTAGGAGCAACACAGTCAAATACCTTATTCTGGGACATTTTTTGGTAGTTTTGGAAATTGTATATTAAGAAAAAGTGACCCAAGACAGCATGTATGAAATACTTTTTTCCTAGTCAACATTTGATCTCGTTAGAAATTAGGGCAACTTTGTTTGATGGAAAATTTTCCAGATCTTTATGTTTTGGAAATTAGCAATTTTCACTAGATTTTCTAACGTTGGACAAAGTGTAAAAGATAACAAATCGCTGACTTGCATGTTGTACAAAAGTTACCTGGAGCAGTGAATGGCTAGTCTAAGAATTTCTGAGTGTTTGGAACCCCCCTTGAGTGTCACAAGGGATATGTACCCCTTAGTTTTGATACTTTAAAGACCACTCTTCTCAAAAGTTCAAAGGACTGACAAATAAATTGGCTTCTAAAATTCTGCAATCGCTGAACATTCCAAATCTGCAAATCTGAACTGTACCAGCAAATCTGCAACCGCTGAACATTCCAATTGTTTTAATCAAACGGAAATTTTAGCCAGAGTGAATAACTACATTGGCAGAAAGCAATAACATGAATTGTGAAGATGGTTTTAAACTAAGCCAATCCTGGAACCTTATCATCAATCACCTTTATACCAAATATGTGCCCACCTAATCAAGTCCTCTCTTTCTGTTAACTACGCCCCCGCTCCCCCCACTTCATTTCTTATTCCTTTATGTTGGCAGCTCTTTGGTTGTTTTCTTTTTCCTTGTCTTTGATTCTCCTCTCCTTTATCTCTCCTCCTTGCTCTTTCTCTCTTTTTTTTTTAATGTCATTTTGTGCTTCATCCCATTCTCTTTGTTTCTCCTTTTCACTCCTTTTTTGTTACCCTCCTCCCCTCACCAACTCTTTTAGTTGTCTTTATTTCCATCTTCTTTGCATTTCCTTTTAAATTTTCTTGTTTCTCTCTGTTACTTTTTCCATTTTCTCTTTCCATTTACTTTTTCATTCCATTTCTTTTTTATTTTCTCTTCCTCTTTGTTCCCCGTTTTTCTATTCTTATATATCTCTCTTCTTCCCTTATTTATTTTCTTGCATTTTATTTCCTATTTGTTTCACTTACTTTATTTCTTTTCCCCCATTCATTGCTTCCCCGTTTGAACCTTTCACTTCCCTTCCTAGTTCATTTTATCTCTATACCTTTTTTTGTGAAAATTCGAGAATCCCACCTGAATCTACTACTGCAGCAACTCATTAAACTTCTCCTATTTGTTAATTACTGAAACAAATTATTTACTGCTTCCTACAACAAATATTGAAGCTAATACCATTGCAGCCTTCACTTTATTAATTAATTTGCCCAAAACAAGAACATATTAATAGAGAAAGATACACACAAGTGACACAGTTTTTTTGGACAAATGTCCCTGGAAAAACCCAATGCGAGAAAACGAGTGCAGCAGATCTGAGGGTTTTTATTATTATGCAGAAGTATTTTGAATACAACTCTGGATGCCCTCCCTGCAATCCAATTACAGAGAAAATCACTTGGCAAGAAAGACTGGTGAGATTACCTCACTCAACACTGCTGATCTCGGCTAATCTGGTAGCTGAACTGCAAGTTCCCCGGTTACATCTGCGCTGTCCCTGTGTGGCCCCCGTGTCAGCCCAACTGAGAATCGATCTACCTTCAGGAGCCTTTTCCAGCCCTCCCGGCTCAGAAATGTCAACTCCTTCAGCAAATTTGGACCTTTGCGCTGGAAGCTGCTGCGCTGCTCTACGTGGGGCTTGCGTGAGCCCTTCCTGGCTCTGCGTCACCCTCTCTGCCCTCTGCGCTGCCTCCTCTGTGTCTTTTTGCCTCTTTGCTGAGTATTCTTGGCTCTGGAGAAGATCCTCTAGCCAAAACTCTCTCTGCCCCTCTCTGCAACAACTCACTATCGAAATTATTTCAGTAGTTTCTCTGCTTTAGAAAATCGAACTTCTGAACTCTGTGTGTGTCTTCCAAGTGACCCTCAAGCCTCCTTAAATAATCTTCTAGTTGAAATTCAACAACCCAGATTAAAAGCTAATCAATGGCTAAGATCATTTCTGCTTGATCCTTGTCTTCTTCTAGAAGTTACACCCACAGTTTATATTAATACCCTTTAATTATTTTATTTTCCTAAGTTTAGACTTAGGGTCCCTTAAAAAATAATTAATTATTTTAATAAAACTGTTTCTGGGTGAAATTTCCCAAAACGCTTTTTGGATTCTTTGGAATACATGTGGCCAAGCCTCTTTGCAAAATTTGAGACTTAGAGCACATTCGATGCTACTAGAAATCAACACTCCCTCTCAGCGAGGAATGTAATCTAGTAATGCAACCTGTTGAAGCATCACTCTGTTCTGTAACATCTCCCTCTGTGTTGCTAATGTCTGGCATGCTGTCCACCAACCACTGCGCAAACGTTGCATCTGTACTACTGCTGACCCTGCCACTCTCAACACTACATCCGTACTGCAATTCCCTCTAAAATTCTGCATCCGTGTTGCTGCTGGTACTGCCATTGCATTGCAAACTGCTACTGCTACTGCATCAACAATGGAAAAACATCCCAAATTACTGAACTAACTGTGTTCAGTATGATACCATGTGAATGTTGGAGCCTGACTGCTGCTAGTCTCTGCGCTGACCCTCTGAATCTTCTGCGTTGTTGCTGACTACTGCACTGTGCCATCTGCACTGCTACCAACTCTGCTTTGTGCTACTCAGTCTCTGCTGCTCCTAGCCACTGCAATTGTCTCTCCGACACTAGTCCATCCTGTTACTTTTGACTTGGGCTCCCATAGCAAGGAATTGATCCAAGATGTGGGCTCCTCAAGGATCATGCCCATCTGTAGCTATTTCCAACTACAACTCCAAATCAACCCACCTCGGAAGATCCCTGATACAACATAGACAACGCATGCCACATCTCCTTAGCAGTCCCTCTGCTAGCGATGTGATAGACTACATGATCCTTCACTCCGTCGAGGATCATTCTCTTTGCCTTCACCATTTCTACCTTGTACTTCCTCAGCAGATTTGCATCTGCAGGCACAGCCACCAAGCTGTCGACATATGTCTTGAGGGCATGTTCATCTAGAAGGAATGGCATTCTTGCCTTCTCGATGACATAGTTGGATGCTCCGTCTAATCTATCCTGATCCCTTAAGCCACTAGTTGTCATCTCTGCCACGGAAATCTGTCGAACTGCTCCTCTCTGCTTCTTATTGCTGCTGCTCAGCCAATAAGAGAACGGACTTCTCCGCGGGAAGTCTACTGAGGAAAAGTTCCCTCACTGTGCTTCTCTTCTCTTCAAACATCTTTCTGCTCAGCAAAATGGCTTGCAGAAAAACTGTGTCCCACCAACTCCTCCTCATGCTGAGGCTTCAACGCTGCTCCCTCTGCCACAACAAGATTTCAATCTGGAAGTCCTTCTCTCTGTCGACTCACTCAGAGAGAGACTGCCTCAAAATTTTGCCCTCTGGCTTGGACTGCGCAAACCCTCTGGGGTTTCGAATTGCTGCCTCCTGTAGCTATTTCGATCTCCCTCTTCTGCTCAGCACTGGGTTCTCTAGCACTGTTCTTCATGCTTCACTTGCACTAGCTCTGATACCATGTGAAAATTCGAGAATCCCACCCAAATCTACTACTGCAGCAATTGATTAAACTTCTCTTATTTGTTAACTACTGAAACAAATTATTTACTGCTTCTATAACAAATATCAAAGCTAATACAACTGTAACCTTTAATTAATTAATTAATTTGCCCAAAATAAGAACATATTAATAGAGACAGATACACACAAGTGACACAGTATTTTTTGGACAAATGTCCCCGGAAAAACTCAATGCGGGAAAACTGGTGAAGCAGATCTGAGGGTTTTTATTATTATGCAGAAGTATTTTGAATACAACTCTGGATGCCCTCCTCCCTGCAATCCAGTTACAGAGAAAATCACTTGGCAAGAAAGATTGGTGAGATTACCTCACTCAACATTGCTGATCTCGGCTAATCCAGTAGCTGAATTGCGAGTTCCCCGGCTACCTCTGCGCTGTCCCTGTGTGGGCCTTGCATCAGCCTCTAAGTCATTGTGTCAACCCAATTGAGAATCGATCTGCCTTCAGGAGCCTTTTCCAGCCCTCCCGGCTCAGAAACGTCATCTCCTTCAGCAAATTTGGACCTATGCATTGGAAGTTACTGCACTGCTCTACGTGGGGCCTGCGTGAGCCCTTCTTGGCTCTACGTCACCCTCTCTGCCCTCTGCGCTGCCTCCTCTGTGTGTCTTTCTACCTCTTTGCTGAGTATTCTTGGCTCTAGAGAAGATCCTCGAGCCAAAACTCTCTCTGCCCCTCTCTGCAACAACTCACTATCAAAATTATCTTGGTAGTTGTTTTGCTTTAGAAAAATCGAACTTCTGAACTCTGTGTGTGTCTTCCAAGTGACCCTCAAGCTTCCTTAAATAATATTCTCGTTGACATTCAACGACACAGATTAGAAGCTAATCACCGGCTAAGATTCTTTCTGCTTAATCCTCATCTTCTTCTAGAAGTTACACCCACAATTTATATTAATACCCGTTAATTATTTTATTTTCATAAATTTAGACATAGGGTCCCTTTAAAAATAATTAATTGTTTTAATAAAACTGTTTATGGGTGAAATTTCCCAAAACGCTTTCTGAGTTCTTTGGAATACATGTGCCCAAGCCTCCATACAAAATTTGAAACTTAGAGCACATCCGATGCTACCAGAAATCAACATGTTTACCCTAAATTATAAGTTCCATTTTATCTTATATTTTATTTTCCTTCATATTTCGTTTATTCTCTTAAATTTCTCCTTGTTTGTTCAGATGGTAATTGGTTTCTTCTTATTCTTTTTCTCCTCTTATTTCGTTCATTCTCTTAAGTATCTTCTTCTAGAAGTTACACCCATAGTTTATATTAATACCCGTTAATTATTTTATTTTTATAAGTTTAGACTTAGGGTCCCTTTAAAAATAATTAATTGTTTTAATAAAACTGTTTATGGGTGAAATTTCCCAAAACGCTTTCTGAGTTCTTTGGAATACATGTGCCCAAGCCTCCCTGCAAAATTTGAAACTTAGAGCACATCCGATGCTACCAGAAATCAACATGCTTACCCTAAATTATAAGTTTCATTTCATCTTATATTTGATTTTCTTTCATATTTCGTTTATTCTCTTAAATATCTCTTTCTTTGTTTAGATGGTAATTGGTTTCTTCTTATTCCTTTTCTCCTCTTATTTCGTTTATTCTCTTAAATTTCTTCTTCTAGAAGTTACACCCACAGTTTATATCAATACCCGTTAATTATTTTATTTTCATAAGTTTAGACTTAGGGTCCCTTTAAAAATAATTAATTGTTTTAATAAAACTGTTTATGGGTGAAATTTCCCAAAACACTTTCTGAGTTCTTTGGAATACATGTGCCCAAGCCTCTCTGCAAAATTTGAAACTTAGAGCACATCCGATGCTACCAGAAATCAACATGTTTACCCTAAATTATAAGTTTCATTTCATCTTATATTTGATTTTCCTTCATATTTCGTTTATTCTCTTAAATATCTCCTTGTTTGTTCAGATGGTAATTGGTTTCTTCTTATTCCTTTTCTCCTCTTATTTCCTTTTTGTTTTGTATTTTCCTTTTCTTTCCATTATTCTTTTTATTTACTTTTTTCTCTTTCTTTTTATTTTTATTTATCATTTTTTCTAATTCCTGTTCTCTCCTATATAGTCTTGTTTCCTTTATCTTCAGCAGCGTTGTTCTCTGTCTTTCTGTGATTTCCCTGAGGATGGGTGAGCTTGAATCATCTGGTTAAAACTCCAAAAAATATGATAAGATGAGCAAATGCGAAAACCCCTACTCTACAAATTGGCTTCTATCAAAGTCTTGGAAACACACATGTTGCACATTTTTAATCGATGGCAGGCCAGATATGTGTCAAAGTTCATTGATTAATGCATTGGTTTATTGCCCTCAAGGTATCATATGTCACTGATTAATGCATTCGTATGCTTTGCCATATTAAGTAGGTAAACAATTTCAATAACCTAGCATAATGGTAATGCCTTTCTTGAGTGTGAGCATCATGAAATTAATCATATTTGAAGTAGGTAATTTTAGAAAGAACTTGTCTTGTATTGAAGAACCTACACCCATTTAATTTTGATCAAGTGTGTTCCCTATATTTCTGTTCTGTGAATTGGCACTGCGAAAAATAGTTATGTTTTTGCATGGATCACAACTGATTGTTTGCTCCCTTGTTTTTTTTTGGCCACGAGAGTTTGTATCAATTCTTGTATCTCCCTAGTCAATTATTAGGTTTTAAATTGGATTTAATTAATGGTATCATGTATGGCTGTTCATGCAGACGTGCTGTTGTGGAGGAATTAACTAGTTTAGGAGCTGCTGTTTATACATGTGCGCGTACAGAGAAGGATCTTAATGAATGTTTGACTCAGTGGAAGGAATCCGGGCTGCAGGTTGATGGTACAGTCTGTGATTTATCATCTCGTTCAGCACGAGAGGAGCTGATTGAAAAATGTTCTTCGTTTTGCAATGGGAAACTCAATATGTTGGTATGTATGTGAATAGTTGTTCACAGTTCGCTTTAAGAAGTTCTATCTCCAACTGCCATGCTTTTCTTACTTCTTTCTTTCTAGCTATTAACTCCAAGATTACTTGCGATCTTTTTGGTTTCGCTCACGCTGATTGGTATTTGGTGGTTTGCACCCTGTTTGCATTGCAAGCAATGAAACATCTACAAGATCACTCTAATTAACAAACAAAATTGACATACATAAAGAGAACCATGAATGACAGTTTTACTCACAAACGTGGATAGCAATACACATAGGATTGAGAAAGAGTTGTTCGTACGTTTATTATTTGATGATGGAATGTCTCGTTACATAGTGCAGAAGAGGAGTATGTTCAATAACTCCAAAATACCTAATCATTTAACTAATATATTAACTACTACATTAAATAAATCATTATTACATCACTTTATTATTAAGACTTTATTATACTCCCAAGTCCTGATTGATATGTCTAGTTCTAATTATGATGCTTGTCTCTATTACCTTACCATTATAGTCATTCTAGAATAAAGTGGTGTTGTCCCAAGGACTTGACACTTTAATCCAAAACCCCTGTACACACTATAGTCCAGCCAAACAAATGAAAAGGGGAAATCAGCTTCACTTTTTGAGCTTGACGTGCTTAATGCATGTGTTAGAAGCAATGTTGCAAAAGTTGGACTTTGGAATAAATCAGCAAGGGTCCTGAAATTGAAAAAATCGTTAAAGTTGGTGGAAAATCGAAAAAGTTTGCAAAAACTTGGCAAAATTAAGAAAGTGCAAAAATATTCATTTTTTTCCCCCTTTTTTTAGCATCTAAAGTTCCACAACAGCTTTGCCACATAAATATGAAAAGAAAACTAATATATGAGATGCATAAGAAGTCTATAATACATTAACTACTACATTAAATAAATCATTATTACATCACTTTATTATTAAGACTTTATTATACTCCTAAGTCCTGATTGATATGTCTAGTTCTAATTATGATGCTTGTCTCTATTACCTTACCATTATAGTCATTCTAGAATAAAGTGGTGTCACCCCAAGGACTTGCCACGTTAATCCAAAACCCCTGTACACACTATAGTCCAGCCAAACAAATGAAAAGGGGAAATCAGCTTCACTTTTTGAGCTTGACGTGCTTAATGCATGTGTTAGAAGCAGTGTTGCAAAAATTGGACTATGGAATAAATTGGCAAGGGTCCTAAAATTGAAAAAATCGTAAAAGTCGGGGGAAAATCGAAAAAGTTTGCAAAAACTTGGCAAAATTAAGAAAGTGTAAAAATATTCATTTTTTTCCCATTTTTTAGCATCTAAAGTTCCACAACAGCATTGTCACATAAATATGAAAAGAAAACTAATATATAAGATGTATAAGAAGTCTAGTGCTACATCACATATCAACAATGAATCAAGTCCTTAATCTTGAGTCCTGACTCAACCTCAAGAGTCAAAATATAAAAAAAATATATAATAAATGTATCTCATCATGATGAGTCATCTAGATGTCATAAACTAGTGAGTCACTGAGTTCCTCTGTTGATCAGTGGTTGTCATTGATGTCAACCCAAGCAGCACCAGGGGATACCTCGATCTCGCATGGGCATTTTGACTTGACAACTTACTCTATTTTGAGTTAAAGATCTTCTATATGGATTCTACTGGTCGAGATTTTTTCGTTGATATATGGCATGCCAAGTAATTCTTCACGGTTTGAGAGATTTTCATGTTTGAAGTTAGTAACCCCAGTTAGTGGGCTAAAAACTTATGGGGTTGTGGCATGGCATTCATAATTGGTTGTCGTCATTGAATAGTCAATAATCAATAAAAATTTTTTGCTCCTAAAATCCCTCCAACGTTCACTTGTTGAGGACCCTCTCAACTCAAGACATTCATATAAATAATGACCCTCATATCCTCCTTTAGTAGGGATTTTGTGGCTTCAAACAGGTCATTGTGGCATTTTCGCTATAACTTTTTTTTTACGAAGCTTCAGAAGCTGAAATTAAAACCCATTTGAGCTGAAATCTTGATGAACCTCGTGACCGAATTTTAGATCTTGGTTCGCTATATTTTCGGAGATATGATCTGAGGAAGTTAGGGTTTTTGCAGGCTCCCGAATTCCATGTCAAACATGTGACGTTGGGAAAATCGTCATAACTTTCTCTCTGAGCATTGGATTCAAATTTCATAAATAGTCACAGAAAGAGGATAGACTGTAGTTTGTTGAGTAGCGTTTTTAGGGCCGAAGGTCGCAACAGTGACACGTGGCACTTCGTACAAGTTCGCTTTACTAAACCAGTCTATAATCAGGTCATCGTGGGAGATTGAGCATAACTCTTTCTTGAAGAATCTAATATTGATCAGACCTGTGGGGTTGGAAAGAGGACTCAGAGGGCTACCACAAGACGAAATTTCAGACCTTGGAGATCCGAAATTACATAGATACAACAAATTCAATATCGAGCTCCTAGAAGGCAAGAAAAAGCATGCATTCAAGGATCATTGCAGTAAGGACCACACATCAACAGTCAAGGGTAAGTCTCCTACAACAAGGTATGTATGATTAGTGTTTACATTTGAAATATGAGTATCATCTCTGACATATGTTTTTGCAGGACAACGTAAGTACATACAGGGTCTCGGTTATATCTCTATGTCTCTATATGTCACAGTTAGTTTTGATACCACATTTCGGATGTCCTATTCTTGATACTACACATTTCATGCTACACATTCTTGATGCTACACCAAGTTTGCTAAATCTATATGATGTTGTAAGTCATGTTACTTGTATTGTCATAGTTGATAGAATGGTCTCCGTTGTTGTACTTAGAACTTGGTCCATCACAAGTCTAGGGTCTATCATTAGTTTTTATTGTATTCACATTAGGTTAGTTTTGGATATAGTCTTGCATAGTGTCCAGGCCTATATCAAGAGTGGGAGTCTTTGTCTACTGCTGCAACAAGTCAACAACAAAAGTGACAAGCACACGTCAGGTACACATTGTAATTTTAATTTGTATTTATTCATTATTATGCACTTACATGTGTTTTGCAGGCAGAGGTAAGTTGAAGGGTATTTTGTTTTGTTTTGGGATTGGTTTCGCTGGGAAAATTTTGCATGCAGGTAGAATAAGATTCAAGTACAACTTCAAGCAAGAATTCAAGAGCAGAAGTATCAAATCAAAGGAAGCATTGCAGCGGGACATCCTTTGAAGACATGACATCCATCCGTATATTGTGAAGAAGTGTCAAGGCCAAGAGTCATCATTGGAAGAGTCATTATTGTAAAAGAGTCAATCTGCCTAGAGTTGAAAAGGTATTATTGGGAGGTATAGGAGTCTTTGTTGGGATGATGTCATGGTTGGGTTGCAGGTCATAGTGTGATTGGGTGTTCGGTCAAAATCATTGTAAATCATATTGTATCGTGGATCGTTGTCCCTGGTACGAGAATCCACACTTTTGTCTCCTTTCAGTCATTATAGGGTGGCAGGGAGGTGCTACGCTAGTGCATGAAGTCGCCTACATGTTGGAGCTTGTGAACACTTCAGGGTGGTAGGTTGGTCTAGGATGTTGGGGCATCCATTCAGTGGATGTTAAGTTTAGGTATGTTCTATGCTTAGAGAAAATTTACTTCAATTTGCCATATTAGCTCAATATCAATTCCAGATTAGCAATCACATTTAACAAGATAGTAAAATGCAGATAGAACATAAACATAAATCGCAGAAAACAAGCCAAGACAAGAGGAGACAAGATGTGGCGCCAGCGAGGGACAAACCCCAATGTGGGGAAACCCTTTATCAATACTTCTTATGTTCTTCAATAGTTCAACAGAGAGAGAGATAGTACATATACAACAGAAGTCAACATTATGACTTGCCAAAATAAGAGTAGAGATCTTCTTTAAGAAGATGACACATGAGCTAGCAGATCTGAACTCAGGTGATTCCATCACCATGCTGTACCTATCATTGTGCTACACCATGCTACTCCCATCATCATTGTGCATCATCAATGTGTTTCACCATGCTGCACCCATCATCACTGTGCATCATCAATGTGTTGCACCATGCTGCACCCATCATCACTGTTCATCATCAATGTGCTGCACCATGTTGCACCCATCATCACTGTTCATCATCAATGTGCTGCACCCATCATCATTGTGCATCATCAATGTGCTGCACCATGCTGCACCCATCATCACTGTTCATCATCAATTGGAACAACGCCATACAACCCTCTAATAGTCTGAGATCTCAGCAGTATTACACACAACTCCATACATAATGCTAATGATATTGGTCCTTAAATTTCTCACAAAGTGACCCAATCAGACTTTACGCAACAGTCCTATTGTATACTTCTGCCCAACATAACATACCCAAACAAAAATGCTGCTGTTTGGAGCCTCCGTTAGCTGCATATAAAACACTTATTGACAACATCCTAGTGCACCCTAAGTGCTGCGGTTAGGAGCCTCCTGTAACTGTTGTGTGTTTCCTAATATAGCGTGAAAGGATCCCCTTTTACTGCGGGTTAGATCTCCCTTTGAGGACTACGGTTATGGATCTTCCTTTAGCTGCGTATAGAGGCTCCCTCTGACAGTGAATGGAAGCCACTATCATGACTACGTTAAGTGCCTCTTCTTGCTGCATATACAACGTATTATGCAATCATTTAGAAGTGGTTAGGGCTTCTCCATACCAGCGTTAAGGCTAGCTTCATGGACTGTAATTTAGGGCAGCGTAGGTCTCTTTAGGACAACGTTAAGCTTCTTCATGGCAGCGTAGAGCTTCTCCATGATAGTGTTAGGCTTCTCCACATTAGGGCAGCGTAGAACTTCTTTAGGACAACGTTAAGCTTCTTCATGTTTAGGCAGCGTAGAGCCTTCTTTCTCATGACAACATCTAGATCTAGGGCTTCTTAGAACAACGTATTCCCTTAGGATCTTCTTCCTTCCACCAAAACCCAAACGAGTGGAGAGAAAGAGATCACATGAGATGAGTGACTAAATGACTTGCAAGCCACCTCTTTTTATAGTAAAACGTTGAGCACAAGTGGGGGCAATTTGGTTGCTGGCCAACCTTGATGAATTGTCCCATAACACAAATAAATTCATATCTCCGTGAATACATGTCGGAATCTGATGATCTTTAGATCAATCCTACACCTCTCGACGAGAGGAATCCAACAAAAATTTCAACTGCCATAAATAATATGACCCACATGGAGTTTGGCCCTAGTTGCCAATTTTAACACTCCCTCTCAACTAATCCATCTGCCAGAACTGTACTATCTCTTCCATCAGTGCCCTGCATTGCTCTACTCTGTTTTGCTGAACTAAGAAGAAGAAGAAGAAGAAGAAGCAGAAGAAGAAGTGATCGAGAATGTATCGTACAATCCTCTATTGACCTGAAGTCAGTCCCATATAACAGAGAGTGTCTCATACCACTCTTATTGACCCAAAGTCAGTCCCAACGAAGAGAGTGTGTCATACCACTCTTATTGATCCAAAATCAGTTCCAAATAAAGAGTGTGTATCATACCACTCTCACTGATCCGAAATCAATTCCAAAAGAGAGAGTTATATCACTCTTACTGACCCGAAGTCAATTCCAATTGATCCCAGATCAATATCATCCTATCATAGGGAGTACGGTAGTAACACGATGCATCCATCAGTACTACTATGGTCCCTATCCTCATTTACCTGCTCATTGGTCAGATGAGAGGTACTTCCCATGAGTCCCAGATTGCATGGGTAGGATGTCGCGGCAGGAGAAGGATGAACCACTCATCCTGCCTACATGTCGCCAAGGGTATCCCAGGGGAAGGTTGAACCACTCACCCTGTACACAACAAATCACTAGGGGAAGGTTGAACCACTCACCCTATGACTGTGTCTCAACAGGAGAAGGATGAACCACTCAACCTGCCTACGTAGAAAATCACTAGGGGAAGGCTAAACCACTCACCCTATGGTTTCTCATCGCTCCAAGATGTACCCCCAAGCCCCCGAAGCTCCTAGAGCTCAATGTCCATATCATATAGGACCCTTAGGAGAGAGTCTCTCCACGACTCCTATTCGTTCTCAGAAAGTCACAAATTTGACCTTTCCCAGGGGCTTCGACAAAATGTCGGTGACCTGCACATCAGTCCCAATGTGATGGAGCCTTCTTGCTCCTCGATGTACCATATCCCAGATAAAGTGGTACATGATGTCTATATGCTTGGAGCGATCATAGAATACAAGATTCCTCAACAATTGAATCCCGCTCTGGTTGTCACAGAAGATCATGGTGGTATCCAGCATGTGTCCAAACATCTCACTGAAGAGCTTCCTCAACCAGGCAGCTTCATACGAGGACATACTCGTAGCTATGTATTCGGTCTCAATGGTGCTCAAAGCAATCGACTTCTGCTTCATGCTCATCTAGGATATCGTAGTAGAACTCAAAGAGAACCAGCACCCAAAAGTGCTCTTGCGATCCTCCACATTGCCTGCCCAGTCAGCATTCGAATAATCATGCAACTTCACATTTTCGGCAGTGTATCTCAATCCATGAGAGATTGTGCCCCAAAGATATCTCAGAAGATTCTTGGCACCAATCTAGTGAGGCTCAACCATATATGAGCTCAACATGCTAACTGCAAAACATATATCTAGACGGGAGTTCACCAAGAACATCAATGCTAGAATGAGTTTATGAAACTCAGAGGCATTTCCCAAATCAGGACCGACATCACTACCACATAACTTCTGAAAGTTAAGCTCCATCGAGGTAGTCATGGGCTTGCAATTTACCATTCAAAATCTAGAATCCAACTCCCTCTTACTTTTGCAAATGAGAGGGTCTGCACCTGTCAGAAAGAGGTCTTCCTCATAAGGTGCCAGTATGAGAGGTCCATCATCCACAACCTTCAAGCAATGGTTTGGATCGGCATCACTCCTAGTGAATCTCAGCTTCATCAGATAGTTGTCAATCCTATCATACCAAGCTCGAAGTGCTTGCTTCAAGCCATATAGGGCTTTCTTCCACCTGCATACATGAGATTCTCGATCATGAATCTCAAACCCCTTGGGTTGTTCCAAATCTGTGGACTTGCTACATGAGGGGAATGGTCCCCTTGTAAGATTTTCTTTCGGTACATCTCAGACATGTACCTTCATGCTCTTCTTGAATTCAGGCATCCCTGTCACCATCTGACTCACATCGGATAGGGCCCCATAATAAGCAGACCTTCGGTGCTAGATGTGTCAACTGACATGGTCCCCAACGGACTTCCTGCAACTTGATACAAATTGCCAACCCTGAACCCAAGAATAAAAGCATCTTTGAAAATTCCATTTTCAAACACGTACCTTTCCATCGATGAATGCCACCTTGAAATCTTTGACTTTCATTGCTGAAATGGACACCAGGTTCTTCTTGAGATCAGGTACATAAAGAACTTCTTGTTAATGAATTGTGCTACCCTCATTCAATTGAGGGGTAACATTCCCTACATCCTTTCCGAGATAGGTGGCATTGACTCGAAGTATAATTCCCACGATTGTTTCCATCTCTACCAAATTAGAGAGAGCTTCCTTCTACCCGATGAAGTGCTTTGAAGCACTACAATCAATAAGCCAGATTCCCAAAGAGTTTGGAGGAGAAGTAGTGGAGAGGGCCAATATAAGATAATACTCCTTTAACTTATCAGAAACAACATTTGGTTCTTCATACTTGGAGTTCCTTGCTTTCTTTGAACGGCCATTTCCTTTATGTCCTGCATTACCTGTCATTCCTCCGCCCATTGAAGATGTCCCTGGAATGATTGTTATCATCAATGTTGTGAAAATCGCGATCGAGATTTAATCGGCGCGGGGAACGAATCGGAAAAAGTTGGAAAAATCGGGAAAAAATCATTTGGTACAAAAATATTCATTTTTTTTCAATTTTTTTAATATCTAAACCATCTACAACATAAAATAAATACATTGACACATAAATATGATAAAAAAACTAATATATAAGATGTTTAATATCATTTCTAGCGCTAAAATCACACATAACATTGAATCATGTCCTGAATAGTAAGTCCTGACTCCTGAGTCCCAACTCAGCCTCAAAATATCAACAAAAAGTATGATAATGTATCTCATCATGTCATAATGTCATATACAATAAAATAAAAGTCTAATCCTATTGATTTCCTCTGCCCCTCTTGCGAGAAAATGCCACAGCTTTCCCTTTCCCTTTAGATGTAGATGCTGGTGCCCGTGCTGGTGGAAATGGCAGTGGAGTCTGATGTGCTCTAGAAGCTGAAGAACTAGAAGTAGGAGCTATAGGAGGTAGACCACGTCCTCTACTGGTGGCAGTGGTAGCCCAGGCAGGCGGTGTCACCTCCTCCTCCTGTTCCTCCTCCTCCTCCTCCTCCACCTGCTCCTCCTCCTGCTCTTCCTCCTCCTCCCCCTCCACTACATCTTGCACTAACCAATCATCAGCAGAATCCATGAGAGGCCTCTCGGCCTCAACCCTCCATGCAGCAGTGGTGTCAATCCCATCCAATGAGATGGCATCCACATCAGGTGTCCTCTCAAGTTGCCTCACCCACAATCGAAGATTGTAGTAGATGTAGACCATGTCATTAAGTCGCTGGGACTCCAACCTGTATAAAGATCATGAAATAGTAATTAATAATTATAAAAAAAATATTGTTTAATGAATTCAAAAATTTATTTGGAAATTTGCAATATTTTAAATGTTTAAGTGTTAACCTGTTGCGCTTCTTGTTGTGTATTTTTTCAAATACACTCCAGTTGCGCTCACATCCTGAGGAGCTGCATGTTTGGCTGAGGATGCGAATGGCAAGCTTTTGTAGAAGGGGTACCCTACCACCATACATTTTCCACCATGCATCTACAACAAAATTACAAATAAAATTTTAAATAAACATAAGAAAAAAATGGAATTTGAAGAGACAATGAAATTTGAAACAAAGTTACAAACTAAAAAATACCTAGCATTTTAATCGTTCTATCATTGACAGCCATCTCAAAGCCAAATGTGCCACCTGCCATCTTATATGTCTCAATTTGTTTAGAGATCTCTATACGTTGTTCTGGAGATCGCACCATCTTTTGGACACAGGATAAGAATCCATCCATGATCTCAGCATCAAAATCAAACCCACATGCATAAGAAAATGCAGGGTTCAGGAAAAGCCCAGCAACATGAATGGGACGATGTAGTGTGTTGTTCCATCGCTCATCAATCACTCCCCATAGAAGGAGTTGTTTCTGAAACCCATCATCTCCCTTATCATCATAGTAGGCCCGAATGGCTTCTTTGGCCCTGTCCATGGCTTCATACAAATAGCCCATTGCGGGCTTCTCACCATCAACCAACCGAAGAACCTTTACCAAAGGTTCAGTAACGGCGCACACCTCCTGCACTCCCGCCCAGAAGTCTTCCTGGTATGAAACTAGTCTGCATACAACCTCTCCTTCTGGTTTGCGGCTCATTGACAAAGCACGCCACTCCTCTGAAAGAAACATTCTCTTCACATCCCACATAGAATTCAAGAGGGATTGAAGAGATATGAAACTCGTGGCAAACCGTGTAATGGCGGGGCGCACCAACTCTTTGTTGTTGGTGAATCTTCTCATCAAGCTAAGCACAGATGTATGATTATATATAAATTTTGTAATGCTTTTTGATGAGTCAACAATATCTTTGACAAAGGGAATTTTCCCTATGTCCTCTAACATCAAATCAATACAATGGGCAGCACAAGGTGTCCAAAATAAAGTAGGATGCCTCTCCATAAGCATTCTACCAGTAGCAACATAATTTGCAGCATTGTCCGTTATGACTTGGACAACATGTTGTTCACCCACCTCCAAAATAAACACATCCAGCAAATCACATAAAGTTCTTGCATCTTTGATTTGTGCAGATGCATCAACAGATTTGATAAACATAGTCCCCTTGGGACAACTAACCAAGAAGTTTATAAGGGTTCTCCCCTTTTGGTCAGTCCAACCATCTGACATAACAGTGCATCCTGTTTGTGCCCATGATGCCCTAAAATCCTCCAATCTTTGGGTGCAGTCACGCTTTTCATTTTGAAGAATCCAGCCTCTGAAATCATGATAAGAAGGGATTTTGTACCCCGGGCCAACACTAGCAATAGCATCAACAGTAGGTTGGAAAAATGGATTATTCCTTACAATGTTGAAAGGAATATCACTCCAGAGGAGAAATTTTGCCATCAACCTGTCAGCTTGTTCTTTATCAGTTCTTTTTAGCATTGAACCGATAGATGGCTGTGAACCAGGTGTGGTTCGAGGAACAAAAAATGATGATGCAGCTACCGGATTGACTGATGCTGCAGTAGAACGAGTGCCACTTGGCCCACTTCCTTCAGCTGACCTTTTTAGTTGCCTTTTGAGTTCTTCTTTGGCCTCTCTAGTCTGCTCTAATTCTTCCAATGCTCTCATGGCTTTTTGGATAAGTTCAACATTTGTATTTATACAGGGCCCCACATCATGTCCAGGGATTTGTGCAAGGTGAAACTTCAACCTGTACACCCCCCCGTACATCTCCTTTCCACACAACTTGCAACTCAAGTTTTGTCTATCATTCGGAGCACGAGGTATAGCATATTCCCAGAAAGGATCCAATTTCCTTGGCATGTTTGTTTTTGAACTTTGAAGTTGCAAACTTGAAGTCTTGAATGGTGTTTTGGACCTTGGTGCAGTTGTGAACCTATGGGAAAATAACTTAATAAGGATTAGGATTACAATTTAGCATTTACAAAATTACAAGTTACAAATTACAATTTAGTATTTTAATTTTTAATTTTTACATTGATGATTGAATGAAAATTCAAGTTACCCATAACCCAACCTAAAACAACCATTCCAAAGTTCAAAGTTTCAAACACAAATTACCCAACCATTCCAAACCCAAGTTACCCAACCAAATGGCGAAAACAATGAAAAATTAAAAAACATAAACAATGTTTAAAAAAAATGAAAACAAAAAAAAAATTGGTTCCCATAGTCATACCAAGTTACCCAACCCAAAGCAATGAAGAAATACAAAAAATTATTTAAAAACAATGAAAACAAAAGAAAAATGGTGCCCATACCAAGTTTCCCAACCAAAAACAATGAAAAACATACAAAAACAATGTTTTTAAACAATGAAAACAAAAAAAAAATAATCCTCATACCGTTTCTATGGAGAAATTGGTGGTCTCCTCTAAGCACTTAGATTTGGCTGAAAACCCTCTTCAATGGTCTCCAAGAGCTCCTCCTCCCTCCACGCGCGCGACTGTCCAAATGACCAAATGAAAAACCAAAAAAAAGTTTATAAAATTGTGCTGTCCCGAGCCCCCACGATTTTTTCGTTTAAATCGCGATTTTTTCAGAAAAAATCGGCAAAAAAATTTCCCGCGATTTTTTGGTATAAAAATCGCGATTTGATTGGCAAAAAATAAAAATCGCGATTTTTTCATTAAATCGCGATTTTCACAACACTGGTTATCATCATCAAGTGATGTGTCCCTTCTATTCAGACACTCCCTCACATAATGGCCAATCTTATTGCAAGCAAGGCATCTGCCTTTCCTTCCACCCTTAGATTTAGACTTCCCATTGAAGTGATCTTTAGGTAGGCCATCAGATGCTTCTGCTGCGCCACTCTGATAATCTTCTTTGATTCGACTTCACCCTTGGTGAATTTGAAGAGGGATGAGGAACCCATTGAGCATTTTTGTCCTTTCCAACTGTCTTCGGTGATTGCTCTTTCACTCTTGCTTGGGTTTTGTCTTCACCTCAGCTCTGATACCATGTTAAGTTTAGGTATGTTCTATGCTTAGAGCAAATTTACTTCAATTTTCCATATTAGCTCAATATCAATTCCAGATTAGCAATCACATTTAACAAGATAGTAAAATGTAGATAGAACATAAACATAAATCGCAGAAAACAAGCCAAGACAAGAGGACACAAGATGTCATAGTTGATAGAATGGTCTCTGTTGTTGTACTTAGAACTTGGTCCATCACAAGTCTAGGGTCTGTCATTAGTTTTTATTGTATACATCTTTAGGTCAGTTTTGGATATAGTCTTGCATAGAGTCCAGGCCTATATCAAGAGTGGGAGTCTTTGTCTGCTGCGGCAACAAGTCAACAACAAAAGTGACAAGCACACTTCAGGTACACATTGTAAATTTAATTTGTATTTATTCATTATTATGCACTTACATGTGTTTTGCAGGCAGAGGTAAGTTGAAGTGTATTTTGTTTTGTTTTGGGATTAGTTTCACTGGGCAAATTTTGCATGCAGGTAGAATAAGATTCAAGTACACAACTTCAAGCAAGAATTCAAGAGCAGAAGTATCAAATCAAAGGAAGCATTGCGAGACATCCTTTGAAGACATGATAGCCATCCGTATATTGTGAAGAAGTGTTAAGGCCAAGAGTTGTCATTGGAAGAGTCATTATTGTAAAAGAGTCAATTTGCCTAGAGTCAAAAAGGTATTATTGGGAGGTATAGGAGTCTCTGTTGGAATGATGTCATGGTTGGGTTGTAGGTCATAGTGTGATTGGGTGTTCGGTCAAAATCATTGTAAATCATATTTTATCGTGGATCGTTGTCTCTGGTATAGGAATCCACACTTTTATCTCATTTAAGTTATTATAGGGTGGCAGGGAGGAGCTAGGCTGGTGCATGAAGTCGCCTACATGTTGGAGCTTGTGAACACTTCAGGGTGGTAGGTTGGTCTAGGATGTTGGGGCATTCATTCAGTTGACTACTAAAGAAACCAGTGCGTTGGGGCATCCTTCCAGTGGGAGCTGGAGAAGAATGCTTTTCTAGAATTCTAGGAAGTTGTTGCTTTCATTTCAGTTGGGGCTGAAGATTAAAGAATTTATTAGAAAAGCGTTCAGTGGTTTTTGACCCAGAGGGGGTTTTCCACCTAAAATTTTTGTGTCTACTGTGTTATTTTATTCATCATTATTACTGCATAAACATTAATAATAAATGAAGATTACCTAATGCTCTGAAAATATTTAAAAGTGCTAATTGCCAAGGAATACTGATTCACCCCCCCTCTCAGTATTTCCAACATCCTTTGCCCCTTTTATGGGAATAGGGAATGGATTTTCCTCTGGAGGAAGAAGGCCTTGCCCTTGGGGTTAGAAATGGACTCTGGTGTCCTCTAGAAGCCAAAATAGGAGATCGACTCTGTCCTTTGCTGCTGCCCATGCTAGAAGGTGTCTTCTCCTCTTGCTCCTGCTCCACCTCCTGTTCCTGCTCCTCCTCCTCCACCTCCTATTCCCGCGCCTCCTCCTCCTCTCTACTTTTGTCTCCTTTGTGGCAGCTACCTCCTCCGTGTGAAAAATCAGTGACCCGATTCCTACTGCAGCAAACTGATGATATTTCTCCTATTTGTTAAATTTCTTTAAACAAATTACTTGAAGTTTTCTACAGCAAATATCAAAATACATACACTGCAGCCTACACAAAATAAATACTGTGGAAACTAAATACTGCACTGGAGAGAAATAAACACACACATTTACACAGTTGTTTTTGGACAATGTCCCCAGAAAAACTAAACTTGGGAAAACTGGTGCAGCAACTGAGGGTTTTATTATTATGCAATAGTTTATAAGTACAAATCATTAGAAGCCCAAACTGGCAATCTGAAGACTGATATAGAGAATGAACTGGCAAAGAGTTAGTGAGAAAAATCTCACACTATTTCTAGAGATCCAACACTGATCAAGCTATGGAAGGTTAGCCCCACGCTGCCTCTGCGCAGCGTTTGCATCATCCTACGCAGATCTACATCACAATCTTTGGGTTCTGCGTCACCTCCTCCTTTGATCTCCTGCTGTCTGGAAATTCGACCCTCTGGCTCTCTGATCTCACACCCCGACCTCTGACACTAGATCTCGAATCTCCCAGCTAAATTTCGAACTCCCTCTGAAGCTCTGTGCTGCCTTTGCGTGGCACCGTGCTGCCTCTCTAAATATCTTTATTCCTCCTCTGCCTTGTACTCTTCGAATCTGGAAAACTCTCCTCTGGACTAATATCCCTGCCCCTCATTGCAAGAAGATCACTTGATCTTACTCAGGCAACTCAATGTTGCTACTCTTGAGAAATTCAATCTCTTGATCTCTCTCATTCGATATGTTCTCCAAGTGACCATCAAGCTCCTTATAATCTCTCGTTGGAGCATAAACAACCAAGATTAAAACATAATCAAAGGCTAAGACTAATTGGGAGTTGATCCTCGTCTTCTTCTAGAAGTTTCACACCAAATTTAATTAATACGCTTTAATTAACCATATTTTTTAAGTTTAGACTTAGGGAACCATTTAAAAAAGTTAATTATTTTAATTAAATCATCTCTAGGTGGAATTTTCTCAAACAATTTTTGGGTATTGGAGAATGCATGTGTCTTAGCCTCTCTGCAAAATCTCGAGGCTAGAGCACATCCGATGCTACAGAAATCAACAATTCCTGTTAGCGAGGAATGTGCTCTAGTGCTGCAACCCACTGAAGCATCACTCTATCTCTGCACCATCTCCTGCTGTGCTGCTGATGTCTGGCTGCTGCTGCCCACCAACCACTGCGCAACTCTGATTGCTGCATCCGTGTTGTTGCTGGCAACACTGCAACCCTCTCCAACTGCTATTGCTGCAACTGCAACAACTGCAATAGAAAAGAATCCAAAATACTGTACCAACTATGGTTAGTATGATGTGTCCGTCGTCTGAGTTCTGACTGCTGCTAGCTTCTGCGTTGACACTGAAGCCTCTACGTTGTTGCTGACTCTGCACTGTGCCATTTGCACTACTGTCAACTCTGCTTTGCACTGCTCAGCCTGAGACCGCTACTAGCTACTGCATCTGTCACTCTAGCACTTGACTGCACCAACTGTCACTGGTCCATCCTGCTACTATTTGTCTTGGGCTGCTATAACAAGGTACTCATTCATGAGGTTGACCTCCTCAAGAATCCTGCCCATCCTGTAGCTCTCTAGGGCTACAACTCAGATCACCCCACCTCACTCCTGGAGGTAGCTCGACGATCATGGCAAACTCTTCCTCCAATCTGGAGGACAGCCTGTCGATATCGGCGGATGCAGCCTATTGATCTCGCTTCTCCTCTTTGTCCTTCTTTCTGAGAGGGAATTGAGTGGTGTAGTGGCCCAACTCACCACACCTAAAGCACTTGATCTTCGAAATGTCCTCCTTTCTTCTACGCTGCTCCTGCTGCCCCTTTGATGCAAGGGCCACGTCGTCCTCTTACTTCACTTGCTTCATCCCACTGCTGTTGTTGCCACTGATGGTGGCCTTCACCAGATCACGCCTCATCTCCTCCTCCTGCAGATCAACCCACATACGTTCCCAATCCGATAGTTTTTCTCTGGCCAGGATAATTTGGATGAAAACTTGCCAATTGTCAAAAATGCTGTTCAACGCTAATTGCACAAACTCTGTAGGTTGGGGCAGTGATCCTACTAAAGTCAAGTGATCCCAAACATCCTGAAGTCTAGTAAAGAAGGGGTCTACACACTCCCATTTCTGCATCCTTATGCACCTCAACTTCTCCTCCAAGTACATCTTTTGCTCCTCGGAAGATCCTTCGTATAGCGTAGCTAATACTTCCCACATCTGTCGGGCAATATCCTTGCCAGCTATGTGAGATACCACATGATCTCGAACCCCATCGAGAATGAATCTCTTAGCTCTCGCCATCTCCTTGTACTTCTTGAGCGGATTTGCATCGGTGGGTACAACTACCACACTCTCGACATAAGTTTTGAGATCATGTTCATCTAGAAGGTAGGAAATCTTGGCCTTCGAGATCACATAGTTGGAGGCTCCGTCCAACCGATCTTGATCTCTCAACCCAGCTGATGCCATCTCTCTTGAAAAAGTCGAACTACTTCCTCTTCTCCTCTGCGCAACTACTTCTTGGCTAGAAGTCCTCTGAGGAAGAAATTCCCTCAATATGTGCTCTTCTCTCCTTCTGACAGTATTCTGCCAGTAATTGCTACAAAATAACTGCGTCCCAACAAATCTGCAAGGAAAATATGCTGCTCCCTTCTGCCTTTGGAAAGCTTTGATCTAGAAAATCAAATTTCTCTACCGACTCACTCAGAGAAATCGATCTTTCCTCAAAACTTGACCTCCTTGGCCCAAGGATTGCGCTGCCTCAGGGGTTTCGAATTGCTGCCAAGGCTGGAATTTGAACCTCCTTCTTCCTTTCTGCTCTTAGCTCTTCTGCTTACAATCTGTGCTCTGATACCATGTGAAAAATTAGTGACCCGATTCCTGCTGGAGCAAACTGATGATACTTCTCCTATTTGTTAAATTCCTTTAAACAAATTACTTGAAATTTTCTACAACAAATATCGAAATACGTACACTGCAACCTTCACAAAATAAATATTGCGGAAACTAAAACACTGCACTGGAGAGAAATAAACACACATACATTTACACAGTTGTTTTTGGACAATGTCCCTGAAAAAACCCAACTTGGGAAAACTGATGCAACAACCGAGGGTTTTATTATTATGCAGTAGTTTCTGAGTACAAATTGTTAGATGCCCAAACTGGGAATCTAAAGACTGATACAAAGAATAAACTGGCAAAGAGTTAGTGAGAAAAATCTCACACTGTTTATGGAGATTCGACACTGATCAAGTTCTTGAAGGTTGGCCCCACGTTGCATTTGCGTTAACCTACCCAGATTTGCATCACAATCTTTGGGTTCTATGTCACCTCCTCCTCTGATCTCCTGCTGTTTGGAAATTTGACCCTCTGGCCCTCCGGTCTCACACCCCAACTTTTGGCACTAGATCTTGACTCTCCCAGCTGAATTTCGAACTCCCTTTGAAGCTCTTTGCTACCTCTGCATGGCACTGCACTGCCTCTTTGAATCTCTCTATGCCTCCTCTGCCCCGTACTCTCAAGATTTGGAAAACTCTCCTCTGGACTACTATCCTTGCCCCTCACTGCAAGAAGATCACTTGATCTTACTCAGGCAACTCAATGTTGCTACTCTTGATAAATTCGATCTCTTGATCTCTCTCATTCGATATGTTCTCCAAGTGCCCATCAAGGCCTTGCTATGTGACAATGCTGGTTGAAATGATGCTAGACAAATGGGTTACCAATCCAATTCTTCTTATGAGAAATTCTTCAAATTGAGAATGACCAAGTACAAATATGAATACCTCCCTAGTTAAGAGGGAGTGTTGTGAAATGTAACTAGGTTCGGTCTTCATAATGACATGTAATTATGATCTTTGTAAATAATAAAAAGAAAAGAATAAAATTATTTTTATAATGCCTTGCTTCATGGGTTTCATGAGCAAGAGATTTATTTTAGATGGCTCCCATTGAGGGCCTTAGGATTTGTCAAAGAGTCAATGTCATGTCAAATGTAATCTAGTAAAATAGCCCTCCAACGACAAGCACACAGTGCTCTTCTTATGTCGGCGTTAAGATGAATGAAGGAACCCATGTCGGCTTATATATACAGATATACCACTATATATACCCATCTCGGCCTATTCCACACTGAGGAGATTTCGCATCTATCTCTGAGTTTTTTGGATGGGTAAAAACAAAGAATTTCAGATCTCGAGCACAACGAAGACTTCAAATACCTCTGGGATTTCATAGAGTTCGATGTGAGAAAAAGGAGCTCGGCCGAAGGCACATGAATGGAGATCGGGTAGGGAATTCAAATCCCTCTTATGTTTAGATCACAGTGAAGGAGTATTGAAGGGCCAACGAAATATTGTCTAGGATAGCACAGTTCGGATCTCTCTAAAGCTTGGTACACAGTGGCAACAAGACATATTCGAAGTTCAGATGAGTTTATGAAGGAAGTTCAAGGGACAACGAGATGCTACCTATAGCAAAGAGTCTCTTTGTCTAGGTATCACATCAAGTGCAAAGAAGCAGCCTTGAAGACATGACAATTTGGTATAACCATAGATCGTTGTTGATGATAGTAAGTAGGTCTCACGGGAAGAGATCTAGATGAGATCTTAGTGATGTTAATGTCTCAACGCTCAGAGGATCAAAGAGGAAGAGGAGTCAACAGGAAGAGAAGGTAGTCTAGAGGACTTGTGGCTTGGTCTTGGAGTAGCTAATAGGTCAAGGGTCTTGGTTTTGGTATTTGTTAATTGGAATCTCTATAAGAAGAACTTGTGCCGGTTTTCCTCTCAAAGAGTGAGAGGTTTTGGCCTTGGCTTATAGCCTACATGCTGTGTCTCTTGTTTATTTGTGTTCATGCATTGGTTACAATTTGATGAAGAAGAACACTAATAATCTAACATGAAGAAGATCTAATCTAAACAAGTAAATAGCATTCACAAGCAGTCACTAATGGAAGAGAAATCACCTAATGCTAATGCCCTGGATTTCTCAACAATAATAACATCCCTTGGTGACAAGCCTACCACGATAGCTCAATAACATAAAAATCAGCCTCTCAAGTGGGTAGAATAATAAATGTAATGAGTTGTTTGGATATTGAGAAGGCCTGATGAAGTCCAAAGTGTGCCATGGTGAGAGAGTGGACTCCAAACATAGTGGACAAGGGGTTAGCCCCACTTATTTCAAGCAAATCACTATGATGCTCCCAAGTGGGTGTGGGGGCACAAGGACATACTCATGGGTCTCCAAGTGGATTGATAATGCCTGTAAATCATCTGTAAGGGCTAGGATGACGACATAAACCCTCCCTTTGTCCCTTGTAGTGAGACACATCCTCATATGGACCCTGAAACCTTTGCCAAGTGTGTGGTATGAATGTCGAGCCGGCTGGGCATGGTGGTCCAGGTGCATCATCCTCATCCAAAAGGTGGAACATGAGTAATCATTGAATGGTGTTGGGGATCCGTGAAGTATTCTCTTATGTGGTATGGGCCCATGGCTCTCAACGCTCACTCTACAAGTGCCCATGTGGCCCTCTGGAGGGCTTGGACCTTGTATAGGGAGACCAAACCCCAAATGGAGACCCACCTACAATTCTGCACAAGATCCAATGCGTACCCATGCCCTCCAATACAACCAACCATTAGAGTAATCAAGTAAAAGAGCTTACAAATCATGGAATCAAGTGGGCAATTCATGGTGGCTTGCCTTTTCATAGTGGGCTTTGGCATGTATAGGTGTTTCCAAGCTCAATAAGGGGGTTAACCAAGAACCCTATTAGGTGGTTTCAACCTTTAAAGGGGGTGACATGTCTAGGGTACATCCATCAATGGGTATGTGGCATGTGATATAATGGTGAGATAGAGTGGGGATCAAGGGAAGGCTCCAATCCAAATGTCATGGTACAAGGGTAGCTATGATGAGGGAAGCCCACACTTGGGTATATGAGTGTAGGAGGGAGCAAATCGTGGTACATGAGTTACCCCGACATTTTTTTTCCACCCTTCTTCATATGCCTTTTGTCTTTGATTGATTTTTCTTCATAACTGCTGGGGGCTCTAGGGGATGAGAGCATGATGTGTAGAATATAACAATAGATAGTAAGATACCCCCTTTTATGTTGGGGTAGCTCATTGTCCACTGGGGGTTGGGACAATCATGGGTTCTTTAATTTGGAGGGGGCTCATTTAGGGCCCACAGGAACTAGGGTGATTGCCATGAATGAGGGTGGAGCTCATGTTTGGCTTTTTCCCACATGCTAAATTTGTATGTCCCAACCATCTTTTGCATTTTGTGGTACATTTCTTGTTGTAAGTGGCCAAATTATGCCTTTTCCTTTTTTTTAGTTGCATCAGCCTTCGGCCAAACCCATAGTATGTACCAGGGGATGGAGAGGCTAACCCTATGTGGACCTTGTTACCCACCATTTTGTGGGTGATATCACTACGAGAATATTTTTCTTCAAGATGGTCCTCAGCTAGTAGCCAACAACCCCTTGCAGCTACCAACTAGATCATTGTGCCATTTCTCTGCCACTTGAGCCAGCGATGTGGTTCCTCACCCAACTGTCATGATCGTATGTTTGAAGGTGGGCCTCCCAAACATAAAGGTATGCCTTGTCATTTGGTAATTGAGTATTATAGTTTACTTATCATGGAAACTTTTGGTCATGGATTAATGGGGGGATTTGGCGGAAAGAGTGAGTTAGGTCTATACTCTTGTCCCCTAGACCTCTTCTAGATGTTAACTTTGGACCCCAGTCCTGTGGGATCTCTTTTATTGACCTTTGGGCTTTAGGGACGGTACTACATGGGAAACCCTGAGTTTGGTTTCGTGGTCCCACTCCCTCATCCATTTATATTACTCCCCTTCTACTCATTATAAGCCTGTTACCCACCATTTTGTGGGTGACATCCCTGGGAGAATTTTTTTCTTCAAGATGGTCCTCAGTCGGCAGCCAACAACCCCTTGCAGCGACCAACTAGTTCGTTGTGCCATTTCTTTGCCAACTGAGCCAACTAAGTGGTCCCTCACCCATATGCCATGATTGTATGTTTGAAGGTGGGCATTCCGAACCTAATGGTATGCCTTGTCATTTGGTAATTGAGTATTGTAGTTTGCCTGTCATGGACACTTCTAAGCATGGATTAATGGGGGGATTCAGCGGAAATAATGGGCTAGGTTTGTGCTCTTGTCCCCTAGACCTCTTTTGGATGTTAACCTTGGGCCTTAGTCCCAGGGATTTCTTTTACTTACCCTTGGGCTTTAGGGATGGTATTACATGGGAAACCCCGATTTGGGTTGCGTGGTCCCGCTCCCTTATCCATATATATTACTCCCCTTCCGCTCATTATAACCCCATTCATCATTTCTCCCACTTGGTTCCACATTCTTCCACTAGGTCCACATACGGTTACATTTCCCCTTCCCCTTGCCCACACCTTGGGCTGGGTTTGGAATGATGCCCAGAGGTAGATTCAGCTAAAAAGAAAAGTAAAAGCATAATTGGCCACATTCAATAGGAAGATGTACCACAAAATGCAAAAGTTGGCTAGGACAAACACATTTAGCATGTGGGCAAAAGCCAATACATGAGTTGTACCCAATCATCATGGCCATCACTCTGGTTTGTATAGGCCCTAGATGAGCCTCCTTTGTCATTTAGGAACCAATGATTGTCCCAACTCATGGTGGGCAATGAACCTTCCTCACACATCATGGTCTTACCCCTGGAGCCCCGAGCAGTCAATTAAAGAAAAATCATAAAAGGCAAAAGACATATAAAGAAGGGTGGAAAAATCAAGGCCATTGCAAAGCATGTACCACGATTGCTCCCTCTTATACATTATATACTCAAGTGTGGGCTTCCCTTTTACTAGATACACTTGTACCCCAACATGTGGCCCAGGGCTGCCCCTTTTCATTCCCTACTCCATTCATCTCTTTATCACATACCACCACTTTTTAAAGGATGTACCTTGGACATACTATTCCCTTTAGAAATAGAAACCACCTAATAGGATACTTGGTTAACCCCACTTGTAGCTTGGATACATTAGCACATGCTAAAGCTCATTATGGAAGGGCATGCCATTATGAAGTCCCCACCTGTTGTCCATGGTTTGTAAGCTCTTTTACTCTATTTCCTTGATGACTTGTTGTACTGGAAGGCTAGGGGACACATTGGATCTTATGCAGGATTGCAGGTGGTCTCCATCTTGTGTTTGGTCTCCCTATACGAGGTCCTAACCCTCTAGAGGACTACATTGGCGCATGTAGGGTGTGTGTTGAGAGCCATGGACTTCCACAACAGTAGACAACACTCCATGGATCCCCAGAGATGTTCAAATATTGCTTGAGATTCACCTATTGGACGAGGAAGATGCACCTAGTTCATTTTTGCTTAGATAGCCCCACAGTTGTACCATGCACTTGGCAGATGACCCAGGACTTGTATGCTAATGTGTTATCACTTACACCATCATCTGAGCCCTTACAGATGGTCTATAGGCATCTTTGACTTACTTGGAGACCCATGAGGTCACTTGTGTGCCCTTGCACCCATTGGGAGCACCACAAGTTTATTATGTGGAGAACAAGGGGTCAACCCCTTGTCCATCACTTTTGGAAGTCCTATTCACCATTATGGCACTTATGGACTTCATCAGGCTTGTTAGAGAGCTCGATGATATGTATTATTGATCATTCGACCTCTTGAGAGGCTTTTTATTTTGTTTATGCGCTAATTTGGTGGGCTTGTCACCAAAAGGTAGTTATTTGCACATTATTTTTATGTTAGGGGCTATTGTAGGCTCAAATAGCTAAATCAAATTCATTAGAAGTGTATAAATACAAATGATGAGAGTTCATTTCTCATCTTCACTTGGTTTGGACTTGTATCACTCATGAGATTTTCGTTATTCCTTCTTGGTGGACGAAATTTTGGAGCATGGATGAATTTTGATGTATGGATTGTCCGTTCTTACCTTGGAGCTTCATGATTGGTAGGTTTACTGGTGGTTGGATATATTCTCTTACATGTAAGTACAAATTTAATGCTATTTATTCTTTTACTTTGTCACATGCATTAATGATGAGATTTTTGCTATACTAGGGCTACTTGCTGCGTGCCTTTATTGCGAAGTTGTGGAATTATGTTTCTATATAGCATATCTCTATGTATGGGCCATGTATGTTGAATGAATTCTCCTACGGATAATTCTATGGTTGAATTTATCTTGTCAAGCCACCTTACTTTGCAAAACAAAGTATAAATGCTTTTAAGTTCACTCTCCTTTGCCCTAATGATAAGCAGAGTTGATCTTAGAGCCCCCTTGACCTAGAAACGTAGTCCATTTTCATATTCGTCTTGACTCCAATCTACCCAAAGGATTAGGCACTGGTCTAGAATGAGGTGATCACTTAAAGAATTATTTTTCTTCACCTGTCTTCCTTTATTCTAGGTTTAGTGGTAGCCACATTAGGGATCCTAGGGCATCATTTTCCCTACAAAATACCCATAGAAAAACTTTGATCTCTTGGCCTCTACTATGCTAGTGTCTCTCGTAGGCCTTCACCAAATTTGATGGAATTCCGACGGTGGGGTTGTGAGACATTCCAAGCCCTAGCCTCGAGATTGGTTTTTGCCCTAAGTTTCCCTAGGCTAGTTCCTCATAGGGATCATTTTGCACCTTTGAGTGAAAATCACTTCTTTGATCCCCTTCTCCTCCTTGTTTAGGTCAAATCTATCATTGGTTGCTAGACTCCTTCCTCTTGACCTAACCTGGGTCCACTTGGTCTCGTGTGGTCCCATACCTTTTAAAAGTCAACTCTTCAAAAAACCACTTGGGAAACCATGTTCAACGAGGATTTTAGGGTTTTGGAAGCTCCCTTACAATTCACACTCCTTAAACCTAGCCCTTAAATCCTAATCCCCTTCTCCTAGACAACCTTTCACCTTGCTTAAGAAGCAAGCAAGTCTCATTCTTGAGCCTCACCTAGGAAAGGGTCCCCAAGATCACTTCACGCCCATCTTAGTTGATCTATCCTTCATAAATGATTCTCTATACAACGGGTCTCCTCCCGTCAGTGAAAGTCCTAAAGAGTAGGAAGCTTTAATTGTGGTGACAATGGGCTTTAGCTTCATTGTTGCTCTTGACCTAAGAAGGTGCACCTCTAGGACCCCTACTAATTTGAGCAGTAACAAACCCCATTCATCATTCCTCTCACTCGGGTTCACATTCCTCCACTAGGTCCACAAAGGGTTAGCCTTCCCCTCCCCTTTGCCCACACCCTGGGTCGGGATTGGAACGATGCTCAAAGGTTGATGCAGCTAAAAACAAAAGAAAAAGCATAATTGGACATATTCAACAGGAAAATGTTCCACCAAATGCAAAAGATGGACGAGACAAACAAATTTAGCATGTGGGCAAAAGCCAATGCATGAGCTCTACCCATTCCCATGGCCATCGCCCTGGTTCCTATAGGCCCTAGATGAGACTCATCTATCATTTAGGGACTCATGATTGTCCCAACCCCTAGTGGGTAATGAACTGCCCCACCTCAAAGGGGATATCCACAACTATACTTTACACTTCATGCTTTCGTTCCTTGAGCCCCGAGCAATTAACCAAAGAAAAATCATAAAAGGCAAAAAGCATAGGAAAAAAGGTGGAAAAATCAAGGTCAGGGCAACTCATGTACCACGACTGCTCCCTCCTATACATTATTTACCCAAGTGTGGGCTTCCCTTTATTAGCTACCCTTGTACCCTGACATGTGACCCAGGATTGCGCCTTTCATCCCCTACTCTGTTCCATCACTTTATCACATGCCACCACCATTTGAAGGATGTACCAAGGACATACTACCCCATTTAAAAGTAGAAACCACCTAATAGGGTACTTGGTTAACCCCCCTTGGAGCTTGGAGACATTAGCACATGCCAAAGCCCACTATGGAAGGGCATGCCATTATGAAGTGCCCCCCTATTGTCCATTATTTGTAAACTCTTTAACTTGATTTCTTTAATGACTTGGTGTACTGTAAGGCAAGGGGACGCATTGGATCTCATGTAGGATTGCAGATGGGCTCCATCTTGGGTTTGGTCTTCCTATACAGGGTTCTAACCCTCTAGAGGGCTACATTGGCATATGTAGGGTGTGTGTAGAGAGCCATGGGTCTCCACAGCAGCAAACAACATTCCACGGATCCCCAAAGTCATTTAGATATTGCTTGTAGTTCACCTATTGGACGAGGAAGATGCATTTAGTTCACCATGCTCAATCAACCCCACAGTTACATCATGCACTTGGCAGATGACCCAAGACCTATATGATGATGTGGATCACTTATACCATCATCTGAGCCCTTGCAGATGGTCTACAGGCATCTTCGATCTGTTTGGAGATCCATGAGGACACTCGTGTGCCCCCACACCCATTTGGGAGCACCACAGGTTTACTACTTGGAGAACAAGGGGCCACCCCCTTGTCCATTGCTTTTGGGAGTCTTGTTTCACATTATGGCACCTATGGACTTCATTAGGCCTCCTCCAAGGCCCAACGACATGCATTATTGATCATTCGACCTCTTGAGAGGCTTATTCTTTTGATTTTGAGCTAGTTTGGTGGGCTTGTCACCAAAAGTTAGTTATCTTGTACATTATTTTATTTTAGGGGCTCAATTAGGCCTCATTAGGCAAATCGAATTCATTTGGACATGTATAAATACAAGTGATGTGATTTCATTTTAGCATCATCACTTGGTTTGGACTTGTATCTCTTAAGAGATTTTCGCTATCCTTCTTGGTGGACAAAATTTTGGAGCATGGAATGAATTTTGATGTTTGGATCATTTTCTCTTGTCTTGGAGCTTCTTGATTGGCAAAATTTTGATGGTTGGATATACTCTTATACATGTAAGTGTAATTTAATGCTATTCTTTATGTCTATTTGTGTCACATACATTGTTGTTGGGATTTCGCTATACTAGGGCTAATTTACTTCATCCATTTATGCAAAATTTCGGAAATTTGTTTCTAGATAGTGTTGCTTCATGTATGGGCCATGTATAATGAATGAATGTTCCTAGGGATGTTTCATGGTTGAAATCCATCTTGACAAGTCATCTATTTTGCAAAACGAAGTGTAAAGTCTTTGAAGCTGCTTTTCTTCTACCCTAATACTAAACGAAGTTGTCTTTAAGGCCTCCTTGACCTAGAAAATCAAATCCAAATTCATAATCATTCTTGACTCCAATCTCCCCAAAGGATTAGGCACTGGTCCACCATAGGTGATCACCCTAAAACCCTAAACTTTTCCCTTCCTTCTCTCTTTTCTAGGTCTATCCCCATTAGGTCACCTAGGGCATCAAATTCCTTGCAAGCCACCCATCAAAAAATTTCGATCTCTTGGCTCCTACTGCACTAGTGTGTCTCCTAGGTGTCCTCCAATTTTGAAAAGTTTCCGACAGTGGGATCTTGAGATATCTCAAGCCCTAGCCTCGAGATTGAATATTGCCCTTGGTTTCCTTAGGCTAGTAACCTCATTGGGATCATCATATTGCCTTTATTAGAAATTCTTTCTTTGATCCCTTTCTCTTCCCTAGTTGGGTCAAGTACATCATTGGTTGCCAAATTCCATTACCTTGACCTATCCAAGGGTCCACTTGGTCTCATGTGGTCTCATTTCCTATCAAAATTGATCCTTCAAAAATCACTTGGGAAACCAAGTTCCATAAGGATTTTAGGATTATGAAGCTCCTTTACAAGTCATATTCCTTAAGCCTAGCCCTCAAATCCTCATCAACCCCTCCTAGAGAACTCTACACCTTGCTTAAAAAGCAAGCGAGCCCTAATTTTCAGTTTCTCCTTAGAAAGGGTTATTGGAATCACCTCCTATCCATTTCATTGATCTATCCTTCATAGGTGATTCTCTATATGTACCGGGTCTCCTCCTATTGGTGAAAATCTGCAAAGAGTAGGGAGCTTTAGCTGTGGTGATGATCCGAATTGGATCCTAAACACTCTCTAAGTTTTCATGACTGTTTCAAATTATGCCAAAAGATTCAAGTCTTAGAAAAATCAAAGCTATCAGAAGGAATCCTCGTAACAGTTGCAGTTGTGGCCAGAGCGGAGCAACGAGGACCCTCGATCGAGCGCGCAGACCATTGGCCCATGGTAATGCGCGCTGGCGCAAACCAATGTTTTAAAACTCCGAATTCAACTGTGACTCGGCCGAGGGTCGACTTCAACTTCGACTCTGACTCGGAGGCCGACTCGATTTCAATGACTTGGTTGTTGTAAAAAATACATTAAATATTTATTTTTTATAAAAACACATAATTTTAAAGATTTTCATTCATGTTTCCAAACACACAACATTAAAATATAGATAGAAGACAACATATGATCAAAGTAGGCTCATGAATATATCCATTATATCAAAATGGCACCTAGTGCACTGTCCAATACATACACAATGATGATATAGAGATCAAAACAAAAACACATAACCAAGGAGACTATAAATGGCCTTTACAACAAAAGTCTGTGACCAGTATTACTGGCTACTGCTAGAGTTGCCAACATCATCTAGCTGAGTGTTATTTGGGAGTGGGAGCGAAAGCAGGGAGTGAGAGCGAAAACGGGAGCAGGAGCGACATTTTCAGAAGCTCCCAGTTTGGGAGCGAATCCCGGAGGAGTTCGACAACCAATGTCACTAACATCAAGGTACATAGAGGGATTGGTGCTCTTGATTAAATACGAGTTCCATACCCTAATACATGACAAAATTCAATGGAAACATTGCAATCCCTTAGTCCTGAAATTCTAAAAAACTGATAAGTCTGCTGGATTTTGAATGAAATCTAAAATTCTACTTTCTCCATATGAAATCCAATGAGGTCGGAACCACTCTCAAACATCTTGAGTCATTTCATGGTAATGTTAAAAATTTAAGTAAAAAAAACCAATTAATAAAACCATTTGGAGTCCCCCACACTCAGAAAAATCATAAAAAAATAAAAAAAATTGCATTTTTGGTGGTTCACTGGCCGCTTTCCTTGACCCGGCCGGGTTGATACAGACTTGGCCAAGCCGAACGAGTTAATACCAAGCCGGTTGAGTCATGTAATGACTCGGCCTACTCAGTATTAACTCGGCTGGCCGAACCAGTTCAATCAACGAGTTGAAATTTTTTTGGCCGACTCGGACCAACTCGGCCGAGTCAGTTCCGAGCCAGCCTGGTTTAAAAACACTGGCACAAACTGGCAAAACCGGAGGCTAAATCAAGAAATGGGGGTGGTTTCTGATACACGATTAGCGCGTATCGCAGGGCGTCCCCCTCAGCGAACGAAAGCCTTGAAGCATCCGGACCTGAAGTCGCTATAAAATTCGAAAAAAGTAATGCATTCGGTTCCGTAGCGCAGGATTCCACAAATCGGTAGGATATCGGAAGGCCTCGAGGCGGTAAGCAGTTTTGACTGAGTCCCGCTTGATGCCACACATCGAGCGACACACGTCCGGCGGATGAGAGAGAAAACTGCCCGCATTGAACGGGTAAACATCGTGCAACTTGTCCGCCTGATATGAAGGACGACCGTAGGATTTGGGGGGCCCAGATCAACGACGGAGATGCGTCCCGATGACTGACCGGATTTGACAAGTCAAAAAGCAAGATGACAGGGGATTTGAAGTTCGACGTGGATGATGAGTTGGCAAACGATTCATGTTTCGCGGGCGATCTTGAAGCAAACGGAATTAACGACCATTCAAAAATGATTCAAGGAATCTGACACCCAGTTCGTTGGGAAACAGGTGGCCACCTCCCTGCAAAGCGTTACCCAGTGATGATAACGCAGAGCAGAGGAATTCGAACGGACAAAGGCAAGGGAACCAGAAGGCGGGGAAGCAGAAACAAACAGTCAAAAGAACAAACTAGCTTTAAAGCCATGACCTGATAGAAGCAGAAGAACAACACAAGAAGGTAGATAGCTAAGAGCAGGAAACAAAGGGTAGAAGCCGAGCTGACCTGAAGGCATCATCGAGCCAAATAGAGCTAGAGAGAGTCAGAGAGTCTGTGTACTCCATAGAAGGCTTGAGAGGTTCAAGCAAACTCCTCAGCATAGGCCTGTCATACTACTGTGACCATTAGAGGTCGAATTTCAGTAAGGAGAGTTTGTGCACTCCATTCCTACTGACTTTTATCTGTTTAGTGAGACTCGAATTGGGCTCACTATTGTAAAAACCCTGCTTGAAAACATAATAGAGAGGCCACCACTAAGAGCTGGACCAAGAGACGTAGCCCAGGAGCATTGGGTGAACTCCTTATTAAACTTGTTGTCTTACATGTTTTCCTGTTATGTTTTCTCTAACTACCTTAGTGTCTGTGTATTTTGCAATTTTATCAATCCATTGCATAAAGTAACATAGGCACATCTATGCACATGAGTCTGTAATACCTTTAATTCTTTTTCCTTGATAAATTCCAAATCAAGTGGTATCAGTGCTCTAGGTTACTAAGGTTAGACAAGTTTGTTCTGGATTTTGTTGTTGAATGCTAACTAGATCAAAGCTTAAATTAGGAGAAGGAGAGTTGGCTGAAACTTACCCGGAAATTGGAAGAGTCTATTCTAAGAGGAAAATGTCAGAAGAAAATCCCTTGGAATCAGACCCCTAGTTCATGCATAGTTTTATGACCATGAGATCCATGGTGGAGGAAATGTATAGGGAATTTAAGAAAAATAGAGATGAAGATTCATCAAACTCCAAACAAGACAAAGGAGTAGAAGAATTTCTCCTCCATGACCACTCTAAAGGTAAAGGGAAAGAAGAAAAATTTCTCACACCTCCTAATAGCCCTGAAAATAAAAAGAAGACATCTTTGATTAAATTAGATGTTAAATTTGATTTACCAATATATGATGGAGAGTTGAATGCAGAGAAGCTGGATAATTGGATAAAACAGATTAATGTTTATTGCAGAGTGTAGAGCATTGATTCAGACAAGGGTAAGATTCAGCTGGCCAGCCTATGCCTTGGAGGCACTGTCTTGGTATGGTGGGAGGGTAGGACACAAGCTAACATGAAGAAACATGGTAAGATTCTTTTTGTCTGGAGTGAATTTGTTTCTGCAATTAAAAAGCAATTCTATCCACTAGCCTACATGCAGCAAGCCATGATGAGCTAGCAAACTCTTTGGCAACTGAAAGGGCAAAGTGTACAAGGTTACACCCAAGAATTTAAGAAAAGAGCTTTGATTCTAGGAATTTCTTTAGACTCACCTGAGACTGTTGAAGTATATAGGTGGTCTACGCAGCTACATGAGGCACACTATCCTCATGTTTAATCCCACTAGCATAAATGAGGTATTCGTTCAGGCTACGCATCTAGAAGCTAGAGGTAAGAATGGGAACCCAGAAGTTGGGGGATCATCCAAACCCACT
Source organism: Pinus tabuliformis (assembly GCA_031772625.1). Lineage (NCBI taxonomy): Eukaryota > Viridiplantae > Streptophyta > Pinopsida > Pinales > Pinaceae > Pinus > Pinus tabuliformis. The sequence goes on from CM062819.1 coordinate 429,565,061, forward strand.
GCAAGCAAAAATAAGGAGAAAAGAAAACAAAAATGGAAAGAGAGGAAGACAAACACTGTACAGAAAAGCAAGTCTTCATGCACTCACTGTAAGAAGGATGGGCATGATGATGAACACTGCTGGATTCTGCATCCGAAGTTGAAACCTAAGAAGTTTGAGGGCAAGAAGAAGAAGACTGTTGCAGCTATTCAAAAGGATTTGGGGTCAGACTCAGGAGATGAAGCAACAATCGCAGCCACAGGTATAAAAGGTAAAAATTCTGAAGCATCTACTAGTAATTCTACACAATCTATTGATAATGAAGAAAATGAGAGAAAAAGACATGAGCTTTTTCATATTCGAGTTATTTCCAATCATCAAAAGATTGATACTTTGTTTGATAGTGGCTCACAAGTAAATTTAATTTCTGAAGCAATTGTAAAGAAGTTGGGATTACTAACCACACCTCACAAGAAACCATATCCATTAGGTTGGTTATGTGATAAAACAAAGCTACAAGTGACTAGACAATGTAAACTTAAGTTTTCTTTTGGGTCAGCATTTGTAGATGAGGTTGAGTTAGATATAGTTCCTTTGGATATATGTGGAATTGTTTTAGGAAGTCCTTACTTGTATGATAGAAAAGCTATTTTCTATAGAGCTGAGAACAAGTATCTACTCGTTAAAGATGGAATCGAATATATTGTAAGAGCTCATAAACTCCAGAATAATTATACTCTGATAAACTCAAGGCAGATGAAACAAATTGTAACTTCATGCAAACAGTTTTTACTGATGGTTATAAAGGAAAAGAAACCTGATAAAACCAATGTATTTGAGGGCTATGATGCTAAACAATAGGCTGATTTAGAAAAAGTTGTTTCAGAATATGATATATTGTTTTAAGAACCTAAAGGTCTGCCGCCCAAAAAGGAAATAGTGCATGATATTAATTTGCAGCAAGATGCTCCATTGCCTAACATCGGAATGTACAGGTTTTCCGCTTTAGAGAATGCAGAAATTAAGAAGCAGGTACAGGAGCTGCTCAAGAAGGGGTTCATCAGACCTAGCACATCACCATGTGGATCTCCAATTATTTTGGTGAGAAAGAAAGATGGCTCGTGGAGAATGTGCATTGATTACCGAACAATGAATAAGATAACGATAAAAAATCATTATCCCCTTCCTCGCATAGATGATCTATTAAATCAATTGAAAGAAGCTGTCAAGTATGGCATAAGGGATAATGAACACGCTATCTCAATCTGGGTTTTCCAGGTAGTGGCCCTCCTATAACACTAAGGACTCAAGGGAGGTACCACTAGACTAGGGCTAAAGATTAACCCCCTTGTAAGGTGAGAGAACAAATTTAAAGTCGAGATTAGTCAATCTTCTAGATCACCCCTTTATCCATACTAAATTCTCAAAACAAACAAGTATAAACACTTGATTGCAAAATGATCAAAGTACCTTTTGAATAGCAACCCACTTTCATGCAAGTGTTAATGCTAGATGGTGAGAGGCACATCGCTGATGCAAATGGCAGAGGAACATGGCATATCATTGTCAAATAATGGCTGTCAAGGGTTGCTGGCTAGCTGTCCAGTGTGGGAGAAAAGTTTTCTCCTATGGGGTTACCCATTTTGGAGGGTAACATTTGGCTCCAACTCGGGGACATGAGCTCATCGTAGAGCACATGATCCATATGCTTGAATGGGGAGTTCATCAGAACTCCAATAATCCCTGGGCTCGCAAACTTGTAACTTGCACATCCAAGTCAACTTGTATGGGTGCATGTGCATTGGGTGTAGGTTATCACCCTTGTTTTATATGATGATACAAATCCATAAAGAAAATAAATTCTTTCTTGATGCAGATGAAACATAACAATATGGAAATGTAGGATGTTAGAATGCTCACACAATATGCAATGCAACTAACTACTATGCATAATTAAATTAGTTTCCATCAAACAAAATAAGGCAAATCCCCCTTACTAGTGAAGGTAAGAGTTCAACATGAAGCATAGCGATATAAAAGTAACCAACACCTACTTCGCCATGGATCCTAATAGGAATGGGGTCCTTATCAATCAAAACAAGATCACCTACTTGGTATTCTCTTTTTGGTTTTTGGAACTATTGCTTCTTGGTAGTTGTCTACCTCCTGTTAGAGGTTTGGATATGATAGACATCCTAGGATTGGGTGTTGAGAAATCTAGAGGCTTAGTATTAGGGTGATTTCTCTTGAACTTGATAATTGCTTATGATCTTTGTTAGGTTCTTTTATTACTGTTTAATCTGATTCATCAAACAATTATCAATACCATACATCATGAAGATCATAGAAGAAAAAGGACACAAGATATAGGCTCCAAGCTAGGGCAAAACCCCTTCCAAGGGGAAAACCTAGAAAAATTCTCTTCTTATAGAATCAGATCAAAGTGAGATATCCAAGACCCATGACCAAAAACCAATGTCCCACAAGCACCAGGTCAACCCTTCATTCTGTTCATGAGATGCCATTATTCTGTCCACAATAGAAGCTCAAAAAACAGGTTCTTCATTCCTTCATCAACCTTTAAGAAACTTGCATTATGCCACAGGAGGAGCTCGCTTTTCTTTCATAGAAAACTTGCCTTTTTCTCTCTGCAACTTCACATATTTTTTTTTCATAGAATCACAAAAAATCTTGTGCCAAAATGGAGGAGCACGTTGCCTAATATATAGTAGTTCGTGTGTTCGAAAAGTCGTGTCCTTTGGGTAGACATACTTGATCATATGGAAAGCCGACCTGGTACTGGGGATAATTTGACTCTTTTTAACATAAAAAATTCTTTTCGCTTTTTCTTTTAGGAGGTCCAAATGGGACTTTGACTCATGACAATTTTCTTTTAACTTGAAAATCCTAAAAGCATGAAACACATAAAAATAAAAATTTCTTTTTCTTTTTCTTTTACATGAAATACAAATTGTCTCAATTATGAAGACCAAACCTAGTTACATTTTCTAACACTCCCCCTTAACAAGGGAGGTATTCAGAATTTCATAACTGGTAGAAGGATACTTCTCAATTGAAATATTCTCATAAGAAGAGTCAAATTGATAAGCCATCTTAAAGCATCAACATCACAACCAACATTGTTAACATAGCAAGGCCTTAACTAACAAACTCTATCTCTCCACAAGATCAGAGCACAATTTCGAGAGGATTTACGTGCTACACCACACTACCTCTCAAGGCACATACCCCATCCAAATGTTCACCAGGTATGTCATTAGGACTATTCTTATCTTGGATTCCTAATCCTCAAAGAATATCTGTCCTCTTCGACCACTCTTATCTTGGATACCCTGTCCAATCCTCAAAGAGTGTCGGTTCATGAGACTACTTCTCTCTTGGATTCCCAATCCTCAACAAGTATCGGTCTCAGATGCTTATCCAATCCTTCACCCCCATTCTCCCCCAATGGCCTTCACTAGACATACGACTGTTAGTCCTAGCCTAGTGCATGATACATGAGGTGGAGAATACAATATCCATCATCACTCCCTCTCAATTAGGGAGATAATCCAATTCCCTCTCAAATAGGGAGTAGCCCCCTCTCAACTAGGGAGATAAAACCACAAGCCTCAACTTGTCTCATACTTCATTGATACCTCAACTACTTCTTTTGTGGACATCTTCAATAGTAGCTACAAAGCTCCTGCTATCCTTTACGTCATCATCCTATATCTGACCTTCGATTTTCCTAAATGTCAAACATTCTTTTACATTCCTTGACAGGGTTTTCTTGGCTCCTAACAACATTACATCGTATCAAGCTTCGAGCTTGCTAGATCTCGACAATCTTCATCCAACATTGTCGTCAATTGATTCATCTAACATATTGAAGGAGCCATAGCTTTCTCACAGCTGCTAGCACAAACCAACTCCCTTATATAACATAGTTTTGCTTCATATTCATCAATAGGTCGTATTAGCTTTCCAACTGTCAGTTCTAATTTCAAGCTTTTCCAAATCATCAAGAGTTCTGCTTGGATGTGCTTTCAAATCAAATTAGGCAACTGTTGTTACAACATCATCAAGCAAGCTCTCCTTCCAGCTTCTTCGCATGCTTTTGCATTGTGTTCAACCAGGGAGCATATCATCAATATCAAAGTTGCCAAATTATAATATCTTCTAGTTAGAGTGTTACGTAAATTCTGCTACTTGCTCCCTCTGAAGTCATCATGCCTTTGCCCATTATATCTTCATATTGTAACAAGGTTCTGCTTCATCTTTTTAGTCATTAATGTGTTCCCAAACTCATTAGCTAGAAGCTTCAACATGTCCATTAGGGTTCTTATAGTTCCCTCTTTCCATCATGCTTATCATTATCAAAAGTCATCATCAAGCATGAGCCTTGCTTTGCTTTGTTCTTCCATTCTTCTCATCTTGCTTGCACAATTTTACAACCTTCATTATGTGCTTGCAATTCTCACCAACAAGTGCAACCAAGCAAAATATAGAAAGAGAAGAGCATGATGTCAAATCTGTCAATCTAGGGTTTCCATGTTTACTCAAAAGTGTACTTCTAGGGCTTTGGTTTTGAACCCTAGATATATTTTGACCTAACCCTTATTAGGGTTTTCTTACTTTCAACAGAAACATCTAGCCCTAGGGTTTTGACTTTCAAGCCCTAGGTTTTACTTAACTAAATTCTTGCTAGGGTTTCAACACATACCCTAGATTATTCTTACAAATTAGGGTTTTTAGCCCTAAAAATCCTAGATGACATTTCCCAAGAACTAGGGTTTCCTTAGAGGGAACATATAGTTAGGGTTAGGTTTTTTTGTTTTGTTTCTAGGCTAAATTCAATTTACGGTTCAGAAACCTTAGATACCAAGAGTCTTCAAGACTAAATAGCTTTTGTAAATTACATAAGCCCTAGATTCTTAAGGTATGCAAAATGTCATCTTCAAAACCTAGCAATTTCATTGTCAAAAAAATTTGCAAAACCCTCCAATCATACTGCTAACTGTAAAACCCTAACTATATTATTGACATACCTCAATGTTAAACATTATGCATCATTATCACTCCTTATCATAGACTGCAAATGATCATAGATCAGGGACACCTCTTATTGCCTTTACCTCATCCATTGTTGCCGAAGTCTGGCATGAATCGTTTTCCTTCAAGCTTAAATCTAGAGTGTGCACTATACCACGTCAAACCATTATTCAACAAAATTTCGGTTATTGTTTCCATAGATCGTGTGCACTGTATAAATTCTTTGTTTTATGAGATTACTTATACGCTTCAAATCACTATGTGTATACTGATCATATTTCAATGCCTCTGTCATATGCTTCACTCCTTTGATATCAAGTGTATCAAGCTTCATCTAATACCAAAGCAAGATATCATAAATTATGAAATCATTAGTAGTATGTCATGTTTGAATACTGTAGTCTTATTATCAAATATACATTAGGACTACTGTCAAGCCTCCAAGTCACTATAGACATGTGATCCACGAACCATTGAACATGTAAAGTATGTGAGCCATGTGTTATCTTAATTAGAGCATGTCCATTACTTCAACAGGATTAAGGTTACTGTATTGAAGGGCAAGTTGTAGCCAATGTACAAGGTATACAAGCCATATGACAAAGATGTGAGTTACTGTTGTGGTTGATCCATGTATTCAGTGCGAGCCATTCAAACAAGTTTCTGAACTATCGAATCACCATGAGCGAGCTCTTTGGACGTATTGTATATTAAAATTTAATCTGAGTCTTAACAAGATCGATCAAGATATGGTCATACCATAAAACAAAAGTTGAGCATTGTTACAGTAATAGAACCACAATGTATGCAAATCACAGAGTATAGGAGTTTCCATAGAGCGAGCCACAAGTCACGAGTTTTGTATAGGAGCGAGATTCATAGTGTATCCTCCAGTTTCCAAGAAAGAACCACATAAAAATCATATAAGTGACCATAAGTGAGTGAGTTGATCCATGAGCCATTGTAATAAAAGAACGAGCCTTCACGCTGTATATAGTTAAGGGCCTTCACACGAGTCTTCATAAGGATGAACTAGAGTTTCTACAGAGCTATGGATTCAAGCCTTCATGTCTTATAGTCATATTCATGGATGTCGAGCTACCATAGTCACCACAAGATAGTGCGAGATCCACAGATACGTAGCCACAATGAGCAAAACCAGTCATATATATATATACAAAGTGCAACTCCAAAAGGTAGCGAGCATGATACAAAGAGTCAGATAGAACGAGCCACAGTGATTGAACATATGCGGTCCAAAGTTGTTGAATGCCACAGAGCCATAGTCCATTGAGTATGTGAGATTAACCACAAAGTGAAATTTTATAGAGCAATGCAAATCTTTCATAGAGTGAGCATCCAAAGAGCGAACTTTCCAGAGTGCGAGATCATCCATAGAGCAAATATATTCCACAATAAGACAAACATACATAGGCGTGAGCAACAGTGTGCAAGTCCACAAAAATATGCTGCGAAATACCACAGCAGTAATCCATAGATACATTGATTCCATAATGCTAGTCCAATGTGCTATATAGAGTACCACATGGTGACCGATTTTGAAATTTCTTCAGGTATGCTAACAGGAAGTGATATTCAAGCCTTTGTAATCAAACCTTAGCTCTGATACCATGTTGAGAAATCTAGAGGCTTAGTATTAGGGTGATTTCTCTTGAACTTGATAATTGCTTGTGATCTTTGTTAGCTTCTTTTATTATTGTTTACTAATCTTATTCATGAAACAATTATCAATACCATACATCATGAAGATCATAGAAGCAAAAGGACAAATGATATAGGCTCCAAGCCAGGGCAAAACCCCTTCTAAGGGGAAAACCCAGAAAACATTCTCTTCTTATAGAATCATATCAAAGTGATATATTCAAGACCCAAGTGTTGAAGAATGTAACTAGTGTTGGTCTTCATAATTGTATTTGTCAAAAGAAAAATTTATTGTAAATGAAAAATATTTTTGAAGCATGGGTTTCATGCTCTTTCATTTATTTTCTAGGTCATTGCCTCCATTGAAGGTTTCTAGGTTTTGTCAAGAGTCAATAGAGTCATTATCATATTTATTAGACCCTTCTTGGGCTTTTGTGTCATGTAAAGAAATTTATTTTTGAGCCAAAATAATCATTTTGTCCCTCCTCACCAAGTCAGCCCTATCTAGGAGATGTCGGTCCAATTGGAGGCAATTCGACCTTATGGAAGCAGTATAAATAGAGGTAGCTTGACTCACTTGGAAGCACACTCACACATGTTCGATCCATAAAGAGAAAGAGGATGAAAAGGAGAGCGAAGTGCAAGAGAAGAAGACCTCATCCAAGAAAGAAGAAAAATCGAAGATTTTGAGCATCTCTCTCACATGTGCGAAGTTGCTAGGGTTTCTGGATTGAAGTTGGGGGCCGAAATTCTGAAGTTGGGGGTCGAAATTCTAGATTGAAGTTGCATTTGAGGAAGCTGATCATCTACATGAAGGAAGGGATGACATGGTGATTGGAGGAAGTCTTTGTCTAGGGCTAAAGGGTCTTGAATTGTCTCATCTTGATTTGAATCTACTAGTGGAAGAGTTTCATTGGGTTTTCCCCTAGACGGTGGTTTTGCCCTTGCTGAGTGCCTACATCTTGTGTCTCTTGTGCTTATGATCTTCATATACATTTAATTTGGTAATTGCTTGATGAAAGACAACATATTAAAGAAGTAAAAGAAGCCAACATAAATCACAAGTAATTATTAAGAAAGAGGAATAAAACCCTTAAACTTACATGCATTGATTTCTCAACAAAAGACCAAAACTCAATGTCCCACAAGCACTAGGTCAGCCCTTCATTCTGTTCATTAGATGCCATAATTCTGTCCACAAGAGAAGCTCAAAAAACAAGTTCTTCATTTCTTCATCAAACTTTAAGAAACTTGCATTATGCCACAGGAGGAGCTCACTTCTCTTTCATAGAAAACTTCCCTTTTTCTCTTTCCAACTTTGCATATTCTTTTTCATAGAACCACAAAAAATATTGTGCCAAAATGGAGTACGTTGCCAATATATAGTGTTGGAATTTCTAAGTCTAACTGTTGGAAACTTGGAAACCCTTCATGTACTTTATTGATTTATTCCTACCTACTTGTTCTGTTAATTAACAAGTTATTTACCATGTAACTATTGGAAATAAATACAAGTACACGCTCAACACATTACAGATCATCAACTGAAGGAAACAAAACAAGCACACAAGTGACGGCGTTGTTTTTGGACCAATGTCCCTGGAAAAACCCATTGTGAGAAAATCGATGCAACTATCTAAGGGTTTTATTATTATGCAGTTTCTGAATACAATCTAGGTGCCAAAACCAGCTCACCCAACAGAGAATAATCGCGGCAGTAGTACCTCTCTACTCGGAAGCAGATATTCTGGATGAAACCTCGGATGAACACTCCGACAACTCCCAACTCCAATCTACCCAACAAAAACCCCAATGTCTGCCTCTAGGGACTGCGTCAGCCCAATAACCCTTGCGTCAACCTCTAGAGGCACTGCGTCAGCCTCTAGAGCCTCTGCGTCACCCACACTGGCTCTCTAAGGCACTACGCAGCTCCTGGTTGCCTCTGCGTGGGCCCTAGTTGGCTCTGCGTGGCCTCTAGCTGGCTTTGCGTCCCTCTCCCGGCTTCTGCGCTGATCCTCTCGGTACTATCTCTCTGCCTTTCTGCTTCTGTATTCACTGCCCCTCGTTGCTAATCACTGATTCTATCTCTCTTAGCAAACCTCACTCTAGAGAATAGAATGACTGATCACTCTGGTGTATTCTCCAAGTGACCCTCAAGCCTCCTTATATACTTTTTTCATTGACAAATCAACGACCGAGATTAAGTCCATGATCAACGACTAAGATTAACTCTGGCTTGAGCCATGACTTTTGGACCCTTCTAACACAGTTTTATATTAATACACATTAATATTTTATTTTCGCTAAGTCTAAACTTAGGGACTCCATTAAAAATATTAATTATTTTAATATCTCAAAACTGTTTAGAATTTGTCCAAACCATTTCTGGGTATTGGAGATCTCATGTGCCTTAGCCTCTCCACCAATTTTCGCGGCTAGAGCACATCCGATGCTACCCCAAATCAACACTCCCTCTTAGTGAGGATTGTGCTCTAGTAATACTCCTCACTAAGTATCACCCTGATCATTCGGCATCGGTCCCTGTGCTGATGCTAGGCCTGCTACCCAACATCCTCTGCACTATTGCATCCTGTACTGCTACCCATGGCCCTTCCACTGCCACTGCTGCATCTGTACGGCAGCTCCCTTTGCATCCGTGCTGCTGCCCATGGCCCTACCACTGCCATTGCTGCATCTGCACTACAACCCCTCTCATCATGCTGCATCGCGCTGCCCATAGCATTGCCACTGCTAACTGCTGCACTGCAACTCAGTTACTAAGAAGTAAGTAATTGATCTCCTAACTCTGACATCTCCGTCAAGCTAGAAACACTCCCGATGCTGAAGCTCCCTCTGTCACTGACAAGTGCTCCCTCTCTGACCTCTACGCTATGGCAATGATTACCCCCTTAAGTTCATCGCCCACTAGGGGTTGGGACAATCATGGGTTCCTTAATGATGTGGGGGGCCAATATGAAGGGCCTTAGGAACCAGGTTGATGGCCATGATGATAGGGGTAGAGTTTCTGTTGGCTTTTGCCGACGTGCTAAATTTGTATGTCCCGACCATCTTTTACATTTTATGGTACATTTCCTATTGAGAGTGGCCAAATTATGCTTTTCACCAGTGTTGATAATATTGCTAAGATATCGAAGATTTTTGGAAATATTGTGATATTTTCGGCGAGCCGAAATATCGACGCGAAAATATCGCCATATTTCCTCTCCCGAAAATATCGCGATATTTCCGAAATGTCGTCGATATCTCGGCAAAATATCGCGTGATGATAGGAAAAATCGCCAGGCAAACTGGGCTGCGGCTAGAAAAGGGAATTTGCTCATTTCGGTTTCTGAGTCTTGGAGAAGGAAGGGGAAGAGCTTTGTGGTAGTTGTTAAGGAGGGATTGAGGATCAAACAACCATTATCACCACCAACTAAGAGTTTTTTGTTGATCAAAGATTGAAGAACTGTTAATTTTAGGTATTATGTTATATGCTTAGAGCAATTTATTTCGATTTTCATAGTCAGCTCAATATCTTTTCTAGATTAGAAATCACATCAGCATTATAGTAATTGCAGATACAACATAAACATAAATCGCAGAAGACAAGCCAAGATAAGAGGACACATGATGTGGTGCGAGCCAGGGACAAACCCTAATGTGGGGAAACCCTTGATCAATTCTTCTTATATGTTGCTTCAATAGTTCAGCAGAGAGAGAGAGAGATAGTACATATACAACAGAAGTCAACACTTTGACTTATCTAAATAAGAGCATAGATCATCTCTAAGAAGATGATACATAAGGTAGCTGAACTCAGTTGAAGACATGCTGCTTCAACTGATTCTCCCAGGTGACTCCATCACCTTGCGACACCTATCATTGTGCTGCTCCTCATCATCATGCTGCACCTCATTGTGCTGCACCGTGCTGCACCCATCATTACTATGCTGCATCTCATCATGCGTTACCAATCATGACTATACCCATCACTGTACTGCATCATGTACCATTGTTGCACCATGTTTCCATACTGTTGTCCCATGTGGTAGCTGCACCATGCTTGTCACCATGTGCTTGCTACACCTTGCTTATCATGCTGCTCCATTGTGTTTGCAGCACTGTGCTTGCTGCTGTCCCATTGTAGCATTTTTGTACCATGTCATAGCTTGTTGTGCCAAGTACCATGCCCAAACAAGCACCATGTCCATGCTGTCCCATCTACCATGCTCCACCATGATTGCATTTACTGCACCTTACTGTGGTTGCTGTCCCATTGTGCCATCATGTGCTTACTGCACCATTGCTGCTGTCCCATTGTAACCTACAACAATCCAACAAGCATCATAGCCTTGCTGTCCTATTTACCATGCTGTCATACTACTAGCACTACTGTCCCACTGTTCGTGACATTGCTATTCCATGTTTGCCATAGTGCTCTCATACTATTCCATGTATTCTAGGCAACCTTTATCATCAACAATTTTCACACTTTGGCATGTTGCTCCAACCTTGTTTGTTAGTGCACATTGCTGCTGTCCCATCATGCTGCTGTCCCATTGTGCTGTTGTCCCATTGTTGCTGCTGTGACTGCACCAAACACACAGCAAGACTAGCCCTTTAGCGTCCAACCTTGAAGAGGCTTCTCCCATGCCATGCTATCCTTTCAACGTCGCCATGGAATAACTCCAACAGGTTGCTATGGCTTGCGACCTAGCTTGCTGTAGCTTTCAACTTCCTCAACGTGCCCAAACAGCCACTCAAATTCCAGCGTTTAACTTCCCTCTACTCAGCCTAGTAGCCTACCCTCTTGGCCCTAGATCCTTGGCCCTCCATCCATCAATTTGGTCACTTGAAGTGGCCTGCGGCTAGGGCATCATGGACCTGTGGTTAGGGCATCATAGTAACCCTCCTTGACTGTGGCTAGGGCTTGTAGAGACCAGCGTATAGGGCAGCGTGTAGCCCTCCTTCTTGACTGCATCTAGGGCTTGTAGAGACCAGCATATAGGGCAGCGTGTAGTCCTCCTTCTCGACTGCGTCTTAGGTCTCATACTAGGGCTCCTTACTTTCTGTGTTTAGGGCTTCCTATCTTAGATTTCTCTTCCACTAAAACCCAGAACAAGTGGAGAGAAATAAAGAGTGAAGTGTATGTAGAAATGACTATCAAGTCACCTCCTTTTATATTAAAACGTTGAGCACATGTGGGGGTTCTTTGGTTGCTGGCCAACCTTGACGAATTGTCCTATAACACAAATAAATTCATAACTCCATGAGTACTTATCCAAATCAGATGATTTTTAGATCAATCCTACACCTCTCGATGAGAGGGATCCAAGAAAAATATCAGCTGCCATAAATAAGATGACCCACATGGAGTTTGGCCCTAGTTGCCAATTTTAACACTCCCTCTCAACTAGCGAGAACTCCATCCGTTGATCCATCTGCTAGACTATACTATCTCTGCCATCAGTGCCCCGCACTGCTCTGCTGAACCATGAAGAAGAAGAATTGATCGAGAATGTCTCATACCCGAAGTTAGTTCCATATGAAGAGAGTGTGTCATACCACTCTTACTGATCCTAGATCAGTTCCAAGAGAGTGAGTCATATCACTCTTACTGACCCAAAGTCAGTTCCAATTGATCCTAGATCAATATCAAAAGGGAGTGTCTCAAACCACTCATACTCATCCCAGATCAATTTCATTGATCCTAGATCAATGGAGGTCATCCTAGCATAGGGAGTACGATAGATACTACGATGCGTCCATTGATAGTACTACTATGGTCCCTAACCCCATTGCCCTACTCATTGGCTAGATGAGAGGTACTTCCTATGAGTCCCAGACTGCATGGGCAGGATGCCTCGATAGGATAAGCACTCATCCTGTTCATAAGTCGCCACAAGGTATCACAGGGGAAGGTTGAACCATTCACCCTGTACACAGCACACCATTAGGGGAGGGTGAGTCGCCCTATGGTTGCTTGTTGCTCCAAGAAGTACCCCAAGCCCCCCGGAGCTCCCAGAGCTCAATGCATGCATCATACAAGACTCTCATAAGAGGGTCTCTCAATGAATCCAAGTCGTTTGTGAAAATCACAAATTTGACCTTTCCTTGGGGCTTTGACAGAATGTCTGCGACCTGTACATTAGTCTCAATGCGATGGAGCCTTTTCGCTCATTGATGTACCAATCCTAGATAAGGTAGTATCTGATGTCTATATGCTAGAGCAATCATAGAATACAGGATTCCTCAACAATCGAAACCCCCTCGGTTGACACAGAAGATTACAATGGTATCCATCATGTGTACAAACAGCTCACTGAAGAGCTTCCACAACCAGGCAGCTTCACACGAGATCATACTCGTAGCTATGTATTCGGTCTTAGTGGTGCTTATAGCTATCGACTTCTGCTTCCTACTCATCCAGGATATTGAAGTAGAACCCAAAAAGAACCAGCACTCAGAAGTGCTTCTTGCGATCCTCCACACTGCCTGTCCAATCAGCATTTGAATAATCATGCAGCTTCACATTTCCGGTAGTGTATCTCAATCCATGAGAGATTGTGCCTCGAAGATATCTCAGAATATTCTTGGCACCAATCCAGTGAGGCTCAACCAAATATGAGCCCAACATGCTAATTGCAAAACATACATCCGGACAGAAGTTCACCAAGAACATCAATGCGAATGAGTTTATGAAACTCTGAGGCATTTCCCACATTTGGTCCGGCATCACTATCACATAACTTCTGAAAGTTAAGCACCATCGAGGTAGTCACGAGCTTCTGGTTTACCTTTCCAAATCCAAAATCCAACTCCCTCTTAATTTTGCAAATGAGAGGGTCTGCACCTGTCAAAAAGAGGTCGTCCTCAGAAGGTGCCAGTATGAGATGTCTATCATCCACAAAATTCAAGCAATGGTTTGGATCGGCTTCACTCCTAGTGAATCTGAGCTTTGTCAGACAACTATCAATCCTCTCATACTAAGCCCAGGGTGTTTTGCCTCAAGCCACAGAGGGCTTTCTTCTTCCTATATACATGAGATTCTCGATCATGAATTTCAAACCCCTCGGGTTGTTCCAAACAAGTGGACCTGCTACATGAGGGGAATGGTCCCCTTGTAAGATTTTCCTTCGGTACATCTCAGACATGTACCTTCATGCTCTTCTTGAATTCAGGCATCCCTGTCACCATCTGACTCACATCGGGTAGGGCCCCATAAGTAGACCTCCGGTGCTATAGATGAGATGTGTCAACTGACATGGTCCCCAATGGACCATCGTGCAACTTGATACAAATTGCCAACCTTGAACTCAAAAGCATCTTTGAAAATTCCATTTTCAAACACGTGCCTTTCCATCGATGAATGCCACCCTAAAACCTTTGACTTCCAGGTTCTTCTTGCGATCAGGTACATAAAGAGATTCTTGTAAATGAATTGAGTTACCTGTTGATTTGGGGTAGCATTAGATGTGCTCTAGCCACGAAAATTGGTGGAGAGGCTAAGGCACATGAGATCTCCAATACCTAGAAAGGGTTTGGGCAGATTCTAAACAGTTTGGGAGATATTAAAATAATTAATATTTTTAATGAAGTCCCTAAGTCTAAACTTAGGGAAAATAAAATATTAATGTCAATTAATATAAAACTATGTTAGAATGCTCCAAAAGTCATGGATCAAGCCATATCTTATCTTAGCCGTTGATTAGGGACTTAATCTCGACCATTGATTTGTCAACAAGAAAAGTATAAGAGGAGGCTTGAGGGTCACTTGGAGAATACACTGAGGGAGACCAGTCAGCTCAGTTTCTGGAGCGGGGTTAGTTGAGAAATTGAACCAGTGGTCTGGTGAATAGTAAGGAGGCAGCAAGTACGGAGCAGAGAGGCGGGATCAACCACTGGAGATTAGCGGTAAGGCAGGAGAGGCAGATGAAGGGCTTTTCAGGCAGACGCAGAGGCAACAGAAGATTGCGCAGTCACTAGCTGGGCCTGCATGGGTGACACAAAGAGGCCTAGGGTTGATGCAGTCAAGTAGGGGCTGACGCAGAGGGTTTGAGAGCCATGCAGAGGTCAGCCGGGCTGACGCTGGGATTGGGAGAAGTGCTGGAGAATTATTTCTCTCTGTGGTTAAGCCAGTTTGGCACCCTATTGTACTGAAGAATTGTTGAATAATAAAATCCTCCCTTGTTGCACCGGTTTTCCCACATTGGTTTTTTTCGGGGACTGTTGTCCAAAATATCTGTGTCAATGTGTTAATGCTCGTGCATATGTTAGTTTCTGTATGACGGTGTGCTATATGCAGCAATATTTATTATAATGTTTATTGAAGTAATTTCATAAATAAATTATCGTGGAATAAGTAGGAAAAATAAATTAGTTGCTGCAGTGATAGAATTTTTACATTACCTTCATCCCATTGAGGGATAATATTCCCTAGATGCTTTCCGGGATAGGTGGCATTGACTCCAAGTATAATCCCACGATTGTTTCCATCTCTACCAAATTAGAGAGAGCACCCTTCTATCCGATGAAGTGTCTTGAAGCACTACAATCAATAAGCCAGATTCCCAAAGAGTTTGGAGGAGAGGGCCAATATAAGATAATGCTGCTTTATCTTACCAAAGACAACATTTGATTCTTCATACCTAGAGTTCCTTGCTTTCTTTGAAGAGTTGGCCGTTTCCTTGATGACCTGTAGTACTTGTCATTCCTCCGATCATTGAAGATGTCCCTGGAATGATTGTTCTCATCATCAAGTGATGTGTCCCTACCATTCGAACACTCCTCAACATAATGGCCGAACTTATTACAAACAAGGCATCTATTTTTCCTTCCACCCTTAGATCCAGACTTCCCATTGGAGTGATCTTTAGGTAGGCCATCAAATGCTTCCGCTGCACCACTCGGATAATATTCTCTGCTTCGACTTCACCCTTGGTGAATTTGAAGAGGGATGAAGAACCCATTGAGCCTTTTGTCCTTTCCCAACTGTCTTCGGTGATTGCTCTTTCACTCTTGCTTGGGCTTTGTCTTCACCTCACCTCTGATACCATGTTAATTTTAGGTATGTTCTATGCTTAGAGCAATTTATTTCAATTTTCACAGTTAAGTCAATATCTTTTCCAGATTAGCAATCACATCAACATTATAGTAAATTGCAGATAGAACATAAACATAAATCGCAGAAGACAAGCCAAGACGAGGACACAAGATGTGGCGCTAGCTAGGGACAAACCCCAATGTGGGGAAACCCTTGATCAATTCTTCTTATATGTTTCTTCAATAGTTCAACAGAGAGAGATAGAGATAGTACATGTACAACAGAAGTCAACACTTTGACTTATCTAAATAAGAGCATAGATGATCTCTAAGAAGATGATACATGAGGTAGCTAAACTCAGTTGAAGACATGCTGCTTCAACTGATTCTCCCAAGTGACTCCATCACCTTGCGACACCTATCATTGTGCTGCTCCTCATCATCATGCTGCACTTCACTGTGCTGCACCATGCTGCACCCATCATTACTATGCTGCATCTCATTATGCTTTACCAATCATGACTGTAGCCATCACTACACTGCATCATGTACCATTGCTGCATCATGTTGCCATACTGCTGTCCCATGTGGTAGCTGCACCATGCTTGTCGCCATGTGCTTGCTGCACCTTGCCTATCATGCTGCTCCATTGTGTTTGCAGCACTGTGCTTGTTGCTGTCCCAATTGTAGCATTGTTGTACCATGTCATAGCTTATTGTCCCAAGCATTGTTTTACGAAACGGCCGTACCGAAACGGAAACGGCCGTTTCAATCCGGGTTGATAAAAAAAATTTCAAAACGGCCCTTTGACCCGGCTCGGTGACCGGGTCAGCTATGACCCGGCCGAGTCAGCCAATGACTCGGCCGGGTCATAGCTGACCCGGTCAACCCGGCCGGGTCCCGTCAAAAAACGGCCGAGCCAATAGGAACCGGCTGGGCAGCGATTTCAGTTAAAAAAAATTACTTTTTTGCTGATTTGGAGCTGATTTAGTTAGGGTTTGTGGACATGAAAAGGTTTATGTGATTAGTTAAATGCATTTGGGGTCCATTTCCCCCTCCCAAACTCTATTTAAGACAGCCAAATGCTCTCATTTCACTCACAGCAGTCTTATGCATTTGAGTGAGAGTCTTCTTTGAGAGTTAGTGAGCAGTTCTTGAGCTTGTTTTGGAGCAGCAGTGAGGAGTCTTGGAGGAGCATTGTAGCTGGAGTGAGGAGCTTCTTGGGCAGCCATTTGGAGCAGCATTGAGGAGCTGATTTTTGGAGCAAGTTTGAGGAGGCAGTTTGTGCCTGGAGGTATTTTTTTCCACCTCTATAAATCTGTTTTTACTTATTAAATTTTAGGTGCATATAAAGATAGCTTAGAGAGTGTTTTTAGTCAAATAAATGAACATTGAATCAATTTTTTTTTTTTTTTTTTCATTTTCAGATTGTTTTCCTAGTCAAAAAATGGCACCTAGAGCAAAAGATGCTGCTTGGGCATATGTTGAAATGGTTGATGATGAGATGTGTTGCAAGTTTTGCCATAGGAAAATTAAGTCAGGTCCTGGGGGGATTCATAGGCTGAAACAACACTTGGCAGGGATTAAAGGCAATATTACTGCATGTAAATCCCCCGAAATTGGGGAGATTAGAAAGACTTTGTTGGAAAGCTTTGAAAAATTTCAAGAAGAAAAGACTAGGCAAAAAGAGATACAGGCTGAAATTGGGAGGAAGAGGGAGATACAAAGAATGATGGCTGCCAACCCCCACTATGAGTTTGAGGGTTCTTCCTCTATCCCTCAAACTGATGCATCAAACCCTTTCCGTTATGTTCCTCCCTCTTTTGCTTCTGTTCAAGATAAGGGAAAGGGTAGAATGAAGGGTGATGGGACTATCAAAAGTTTTTTCACTCACTCAGGCTCCTCTCCATCAGATGCACATGGTCCTGAAGTTAGTAAAGGTCTTTCTCAGCCCACTTTAGATGACCATTGGAAGAAAGAATTGAGGGAGACTGCTTGTGACTACATAGCTAGATGGTGGTATGATGCTGATATCCCCTTTAATGCTGCTCGTTCACCATATTATGAGCCTATGTTTGAGGCCATACATGCTGCTGGAAAAGGCTTCAAAGGCCCTACTATGCAAGAGCTAAGGGGGTTTCGTTTGCAGAAAGAAATTACATCAATTAATGAGTATTTGCAAGATTTCAAGGAATCATGGGCAAGAACAGGGTGTACCATCATGTCAGATGGATGGACTGATCAAAGAAACCGTACCATCATAAACTTTCTTGTCTTCTGCCCACAGGGAACCATGTTTTTAAAATCAGTTGATGCATCTGATAAGGTAAAAGATGGCCACTTGTTGTTTCAGCTATTGGATGAGGTTATTCAGGGTGTGGGGGTGGCTAATGTTGTTCAAATCATCACAGACAATGCCTCTAACTATGTTCTTGCTGGTAGACTGTTAGAGGAAAAACACAAGACCATCTTTTGGACCCCATGCACTGCACATTGCATAGACCTCATGCTTGAGGATATTGGGAAATTAGATTGGGTCAGAAACACTGTAGATAATGCCAAAAGCATAACAAAATTTATCTACAATCATACACTGGTTTTGAGTATCATGAGGAAACACACTGGAGGCAAGGATATTATTAGGCCTGCCATCACTAGATTTGCTACACATTTTTTGACATTGCAATCTATGCTTTCCCAACATAGAAACTTGCAAAAGATGTTTTCCAGTGATGATTGGAATAATAGCAGTTGGTCTAACAAACCAGAAGGCAGAGAATTGAGAAGGAAAGTCCATGATGAAACTTTTTGGAGAAAGGCAACAGAGATTGTGAAGGTTGCTGAGCCACTAGTTAAGGTGTTGCGGTTGGTGGATGGGGAAAGGTTGGCTATGGGCTTCATTTATGAGGCTATGGATCAAGCAAAGGAGCAAATAAAGGCAGCATACAAGGATAGAGTGGCAAAGTATGGGCCCATTTGGGCAATCATTGATGAAAGATGGAACAATCAACTCCATCGCCCTATACATGCAGCTGGGTATTTTTTGAACCCACGGTATCATTATAAAGCTAAGGAGTCAGGAGCTTTGAGGGGGGAGGTCAGAGATGGACTGGTTGATTGCATTGAGCGCATGGTCCCATCGGAGTCTGATCAGCTACTGATACATCAGCAGGTCACATCCTTCAGCAATGCAACAGGTACCTTTGGGAAGAACCTAGCAAAGATTGCAAGAGAAGCAGATGAGCCAGGTAAACAAAAATTTCAATTTTCAATTTCTCAATTTCAAGTTAGATATAATTTGTAATTTTGTTGAGCTTCAGCCTTCATCTAACTCATAATTCATTACACTCCTATGTTTTTTGCAGCACAATGGTGGGAGGCCTTTGGTGGCCAGTGCCCTGAATTGCAAAGGTTTGCAATTCGTATTTTGAGTCAAACTTGCAGTGCATCTGGGTGTGAGCGCAATTGGTCTGTCTTTGAGAGGATTCACACAAAGAAGAGAAACCGTTTGGAGCAAAAACGGTTGAATGATCTAGTTTTTGTCCAATACAACCTTCGGCTCAGACGGAACCAATTGCTGAACAAAAGACCTGATTCAGATCCCATTGTGTTGGAAGACATTGATCCAACATCAGATTGGGTAGTGGAGAGTCGTCTACCAGAGTTTGATCCTGATGAGGATCTTGATGAAATTGATGTTGGAGATCCACTGCAGCGTGTTCAGTTGAATGCAGATCCCAATCCACCAGCCTCAGTCTCACAGCCAGCTAGTAGGACTCCAGTTGTAGGTGCTTCGCCTTCCTCTGCTCAGCCACGACAGAAGCGCAGCCGCATTTGTACTCTATCTCAGCTTGCATCTGCTTCACAGCCTAGTGGTACTGGTACTGGCACCACTTCTACAGTTGCAGTTGGAGACGATGATGATGAGGAGGAGCCATGGGGCCCCTTGTCTGGCTCTGATGATGATGATCCAGAGATTGGTCGAGATGATCTTGGCTCCTCTGGCAGTAGCCAGTAGCTACTAGCCTCCTTGGTTATTTGTATTTTGTTTTGACTCTTGAGTCTTTGATCATGTATGACAGACTACAGTTGACTATGTATTTACTATTGCCATTGGGTACACCGTACCATTTTGATATAATGGATTGGTTCATGAGCCTACTTTGATCATATGTTGTCTTCCATGTATATTATAATGTTGTGTGTTTGGAAACTTGAATGAAAATCTTTAAAATTATGTTTAAAATATTTAAAATTATGTTTTTTTATAAAAAAAATAAATATTTAATGTATTTTTTACAACGACCGAGTCATTGAAATCGAGCCGGCCGAGTCATTGCCGTTTCCGTTTCCGTTTCCGAGTCGATCCTCGGCCGAGTCCGAATCCGAGTCCGTTTTGTAAAACATTGGTCCCAAGTACCATGACCCAACAAGCACCATGTCAATGCTGTCCCATCTACCATGCTCCACCATGGTTGCATTTGCTGCACTTTACTATTGCTGCTGTCCCGTTGTGCCATCATGTGCTTGCTGCACCATTATTGTTGTCCCATTCTAACCTACAGCAATCCAACAAGCATCATAGCCTTGCTGTCCTATTTACCATGCTGTCATACTACTAGCACTGCTGTCCCACTGTTAGTGACGTTGCTATTCCATGTTTGCCATACCGCTATCATACTATTCCATGTATTCTAGGCAGCCTTTATCATCAACAGTCTTCACACTTTGGCATGCTGCTCCAACCCTGTTTGTTAGTGCACATTGCTGCTGTCCCATCATGCTGCTTTCCCATTGTTGCTGCTGTCCCATTGTGTTGTTGTTCCATTGTTGCTGCTGTGACTACACCCAACACACAGCAAGGCTAGCCCTCTAGTGACCAGCCTTGAAGAGGCTCGTCCCATGCCACGTTATCCTTTCAACGCAGCCATGAAATAACTCCAACAACTTGCTATGGCCTGCGACCTAGCTTGCTGTAGCTTTCAGCCTCCTCAACGTGCCCAAACAACCATTCAAATTCCAGCGTTTAGTTTCCCCTTTACTCGGCCTAGTAGCCTACCCTCTCGACCCTAGATCATTGGCCCTCCATCCATCAATTCGGTCACTTGAAGTGGCCTGCAGCTAGGGTATCATGGACCTGCGGTTAGGGCATCATAGTAACCCTCCTTGACTGTGACTAGGGCTTGTAGAGACCAACGTATAGGGCAATGTGTAGCCCTCCTTGACTGCGTCTAGGGCTTGTAGAGACCAGTGTATAAGGCAGCGTGTAGCCCTCCTTCTTGACTGGGTCTTAGGTCTCATACTAGGGCTCCTTACTTTTTGCGTTTAGGGCTTCCTCTCTTAGATTTTTCTTCCACTAAAACCAAAAACAAGTGGAGAGAAATCAAGAGTGAAGTGTGTGTAGAAATGACTATCAAGTCACCTCCTTTTATATTAAAACGTTGAGCACATGTGGGGGTTATTTGGTTGCTGGTCGACCTTGACGAATTGTCCTATAACACAAATAAATTCATAACTCCATGAGTACTTATTGGAATCGGATGATCTTTAGATCAATCCTACACCTCTCGATGAGAGGGATCCAAGAAAAATATCAGTTGCCATAAATAAGATGACCCACATGGAGTTTGGCCCTATTTGCCAATTTTAACAAGAATAGTGAGACAAATTTCATTACTTCCATTAACAGGTATGTTCTTAAAAACCCCTATGTTAATGATTTTTGTCATAGATTTAGGGTTATGTTTGCTTGCCTCTTTGCCTACCAACATTTTGCTTCTTTTTTTTTAATTTTTTTTTTATTCCCATTGCTATGATTTTCATGCCCATGAGCCAACATAAGGATTTTCTCCATGTTTGAGCAACAAGCTTCATTTCTTTTTTTAACTTTCTTATGCACCCTCTTATTGCCATTTTCATTGAATTCACATTGCAAATAATGTAGTAAAAATTTATTTTTTCAAATGAGGTGGTTATAACTTATTACGGTTTCTATTGCTTAGACATGATGTTGGGCTTTGTACGGTTTCTATTGCGGAGTTTATTCAAAAAGCTCTTGAAGCAATTGATGAAAAAGACAGAAAGAAGAGGCAAAAAGAGACAAGGCTGAACGTGCAGGTAGATCTTTCGAGATATCTTCTTCTGATTTTGAGGCTAAGGGTAGTGGGAGGGGCTCCACAGCGTCACCTGCTATTGCCAGTGCTAATGTTACTGGGAGTGGGAGGTCATCAATTTTTGTTCCACAAACAGGACATGGAGCACAACCTTCCATAAAATCAATTGTTAAAAAAAGGGAGAAGCAAGAAGTAGATAAAGTTATGGGGAGGTGTCTTTTCTGGAGCGACTTACCTCTCAGCGTCACCAAAACCAACCCATTTTGGCAGCAAATGTGTGATGCTATTGCTGTTGTGGGCCTAGCGTACAAAAGTGCTACATATGAGGAGTTGTGAGGGCTAATCCTTCAAGCAAAAAAGTAGGACATCAACTCTAGATTGGCGGAGTTGAAACAAACATGGGAAGTGTTTTGATGCACAGTGATGTCTGATGGTTGGACAGATAGGAAGAGTGGGACCCTTCTAAATTTCTTGGTACATTGTCCTGAAGGTACCATGTTTATTAAATCAGTGGATACATCAGCACTTATAAAAGATGCAACAATGATATGTGAGTTGTTAGATGGGTTCATCTGGGAGATTGGTGTGCAAAATGTGGTGCAAGTCATAATAGATAATGCAACTAATTATGTGTCTGCCAGCATGATGCTTATGGAGAGGCATCGCACATTGTTTTGGACTCCGTGTGCAACACATTGTATTGATTTGCTGCTTGAGGATATGGGGAAACTCTCCTTCATCAAGGAGGTGATTGATATGGCTAGGAGCATCCCCAAGTTTATATATAACCATGCTTTTGTTCTTAGCCTCATGAGGAGATACACTAGAAACAAGGAGTTGCGACGTCTTGCAATCACACATTTTGCCACCAACTTTATTACTCTTTAGTCTTTGCTTCGATGCCAGTTTGAGTTGAAGCAAATGTTTGTTTCTGATGAGTGGCGTGATTGTAGATATAACATGAGACAAGACAGGAGAGCCATTGCAAAAATGGTGTACACTGACACATTTTGGCAGGGAGTAGAAGAAGTGTGCTTAGTTAGTGAACCTACAGTAAAGGTTCTGAGATTGGTAGATGGGGACAAGCCTGCAATGGCTTATTTGTATGAGGCCATGGATAGGGCCAAGGAGGCCATTCATTCTTATTATGCAGACATGGGTTCTGCTGGGCTTGATAGACATATGATGTTATGGGATGTGATTGATAGTCGGTGGATAGGGATGTTTCATCAACTCATTCATGCAACAACACTCTTCCTCAACTCCGCATTTTCATACAAATGCGCCTTTGATTTTGATGGTGAGGTGATGGAAGGGTTCCATTCCTGTATTCAGAGGATGGTACTTGATCTTGAGCTTTGTAGCAAAATCAATCGTGAGATACAGTTTTTATCGGGATTGTGTTGGCCTATTTGGCTTTGATAATGCTATCAGGGAAAGGACGCTCTACATGCCACATAAGTGACAAGTCATCACTCATTAGAATTTTCAATTTTCAATCTACTTATTTTAATCTAGATCTTTAAAATTCAATTATGTAACTTTTATTTGAAAGTTTAATTATGTTTTAAGTTTTTGACTTTTTTTATTTCTTTATTTTGTTGTAGATTTTTGGTGGCGAAGCTATGGTGCAAGGGCACCAAATTTGCAGAAATTGGCCATAAGAATCTCGAGTCAAACATGTAGCTCTTCAAGGTGCGAGCACAATTGGAGTGTATTTGAGAAAATACACTCAAAAAAGCGCAATAGGTATAACTTTGAGCTTCAACACTCAGTTGAGCAATTACATTTATTGTAATTTTTACTTTTTAATCTATGACCCTCAAGTGTCAAGAGTCAAGACTCATTAGTTTTTTTGACACTCTTACAGGTTGGAGTTCTCATGCCTCAATGATTTAGTGTATGTGCATTACAATATCTGACTTAGAGTGAAGCAAATAGAAGCACTAATGGATCCAGATGCCATTTCCTTAGACAATATTGATGTATTGTCTCAGTGGAGGGTGGAGTCTGAGGTGTTCATCTTGGAGGAGTCACCTTCATGGTTAGAGCCAGAGGATCCATTAGAATAGGAGCAATAAGAGGAGGAGGACTCGAGGGAGGAGCAGCACGAGGAGGAGGAGGAGGAGGAGGAGGAGACTGTGGGAGCATCAACGTCAGCACCATCTGCTATAGATATAATAGAGCACAACTCCATACCCAACACTCATTATTTGACATTAGGTGCATGGGTAGGGCCTTCTACTACTAGGGGCAGGCCTGACAAACAACCCATCATGTTTTCCCATAAAAGGGGGAGAGGGCCCTGATTTCAGATAGACAACTGCTAGTTTTATTTGTTTTTCTACATATAACTCATGATGATGAGATACTTTTATTTATGTGATGTTATTTTGTATTGGTTCTCCACATTTGAGTCCTTGATTGGACAATTATCAGGGATCAACAGGATTTGGTATCGCCTTTGATGTATCATTTTTATTTTAGATCATATATATTAGTGCTTTCTTCATATTTATGTGCTAATGTGTTTATTTCATATTGTTATTGCTTTATATGTTTAAAAATCTAAATATATTATGTATTTTTTATGTTTGCCTATATTTTCGCCGATATTGCCAATACGATGTTTTTTGGACCCTCGCTGATGTTTCGCTTATATCGATATTTTCAACACCGCTTTTACTTTTTTTTTAGCTGCATCAACCTACGGGGCATAGTTCCAATCCCGACCTGTTATCCACAATTTGGTCAACATTTCGAGAAAGCAAGGAACGAGGAAGTAAAGAGAAATTTTCAAAGATCAAAGTCATCAACCAACATGATTATATCATTGTAAACCCAATTTCTGCAAGTTTTATTGTAAATGGTGCTAGTATGACCATTTAGTTATGTAACAACACTTAGGTAAACCTCTGATTTTGGCAAAGTATTTCATCCTAGAAAGTTTTTTAACCTCCTCGAATTATGTGTGTTTGTAAACACGCCCAATTGGAAAAGTTTTTCTTCTAGCTTAAACCCCAAAGCTAGGGTGAAATTCGTTGACAAGGTCTTAGGTGAGTCTTAGTGTTATATCGAGTTTATTGTAAAAGTGTGTTTGGGAATAATTCTAGTGCATGGTCCCTCGCAGTCAGACACCATGGCTAAATTATTTTATTACAAGCACACTTGGTTTCATACTAGATCATATTATGTCACAAAATTGGGTAAATTATTGAGGATCTAGTCTAAATGTGTATTTCCCCTTCTAAGGGTTGAATTTGTAATTTTTTCATGTAAAAATATTTTAGTGCATGGTCCCTCGCAGTCAGACACCATGGCTAAAATATTTGAGGGTGGAAAAAATTATTAATCCCCTCTAGAGTCAATTAATTAATTTTTCTGGCTAAATTAAATAAAAATCCTAAGCCAAAAAATTAATTAATTTTGAGTCGAAAAATATTTATAGAGAACATATTTCTCTCCAAGTGGAAAATAATAAAAAAATCGTGGGTCAAAAAGAATTCAATTTTTAGAGGTCCTCCACCAAGGGAAAAATGGATATTTTAAGAAAATTTGAGCCCTTGGACCTTCGTGGTTAAGTCAGTCAATTTTTTGAGGAAATGAATCCAAAATATTAATTTTTGGATTAATTAAAAGTGGTTTTTAAGAAGAATTCGAATTTTTCCTCAAAATAAAAAATTCGACAGTGGAGATTAAAAGATGATCAAGTCATTTTCAACGGTCGAGATTATTTTGACGAGGATCAAGCCAACTAGCTGTTATTTTCCACTTGGAGGGGTTTCTCTATATAAATAAGCCATTCAACTTCTATTGTAATGATGATCTTTGGATGAGAAAAGTTTTGTAACACTGATATTGAGTTGCTTCTCTGCTGGGAACATTCTTTATCATAATAGAAAGACTTAGGGGTTTAGTTCATAGTGTTCTTCTTCTGTTGATCTATGGTATGTGTTAGGTACGTGTTTTTTACAAATTGTTATTTCATTTGTCAGTGATAAAAACATTCTATTGGTACAAGCTATCTTAGGTGATCTGATTCACAATATGATCTAACAATTTTATCTTCGGAAAATTATAGAGATTTACAGGTACGCTAACCCTTGGGCTCCAAGTTCATAGACTGTGGAGAAGAGCAAACTTTGTTTGGGCTCTAAGATTTCGTTGTGGTAATTAATTTTTTAGAAGGGTATTGGCCAATCTATCTTTTGAAATTATTCATCCATTGTTTAAAAATATTTTCAAAAGTGAATATAATATTAAATCTGGGAACAGGCAGAGAGCATGAGGATGGAGAGCAGCTAGGGTTTGCACTCACGGGCAGCACCTGACAGACCAACAAACACTGGAAGCAGGAACAGTTGGGGCTCGGGCTCGCGGGTATCGCCTGACAGTTCTGCACCTCCATGGACAACAAAAGGGAAGAGGCAAACGACAAAGGAATAGACTGACAGAGGAATGAGTGGGATGGTAGGGGGGAGAGATCCCCTCCTACCGAAGTGTCGTTGCAGGTGAGACGAGCCTACAGGGATCAGCCGGTGGAAATGGGAATCGCAGCAAGGGTCTACCTGTACTAGGAGCGAAATGGCAGGCTGGGCTAGGAGGAAAATGCTTGCCCAGAGCATCCTAAAAACCTAGATTTGTAATACCTTATAACAAGCTGGAGGAGTACAAAGGATATATGAAGGACCACGCCCTGATTAGCAAGTTTATAGCGCCATGGCCAGCTGAGAAGTAACTGATAAAATGGATTCAGTAACGATGGCAGCCAAAGGGGCATATCGACCTCAAGTTGCGGGCAAAAGGGTTCTTTTTTATTATTTTTGCTAGCCTAGAAGACAAGGAGAGGATCTTTGAAGATGGACCATATTTCTTCAACAATGCAGGCCTGTTCATGCGACACTGGGAGGAGTGCTATAACTCGGATTAGGAGAAGATGCTGGCGGCACCCATCTGGGTTCGACTCTTCGGCCTCCCAATGGACTTTTGGGACCCAGAAATACTAGAAGGAATAGGCAACTCGATCGACACTTTTGTCAAAGTGGCAGACACGACAAGAAAAGGTAGGTATACTTCCTATGCAAGAATCTGTGTTTACATGAATATCACGGAGCCGTTACTAGACTGCATAGAACTTGAATACCATGATGAGGTATGGCAGCAAACCCTGGATTACGAGCATATCCCCTTTAGATGTAGGAGATGTCATGAATACGGGCACCTGTACCGAGCTTTCCCGCTAAACAACCTAGACAACCAGACGCAAGGAAAGAAGATAGGAGAGGTTACGGGAAAAGAGGATGGAGACGGCTTTTCCAGGAAGTGCACAGAAGGAGAAGAAATTAGAAACCAACAAGGATACAAAAGGCCCACCAAAACGAGGTAGAGAAAAGAAACCTCAATAGATTTGCTACCCTTCAAACGAATGAGATGGGGGAGATGAGCGGGGAAGCCACTAAGGAGATGGCAAAAACTCAGTAGAAAAAAAATGAGGGCAGTAAAGCAAAGAGACAAGAAGTAAATGAAAAAGAAAGAGAGTCAAATAACATGCAAATGGTGGAGCAGAATCCAATGGAAATCGACTCCTAGAAAGAAGACTTTAGTATGGAGGAGCAAGTGATGAAACGACTGCTACAGGAATGGAGACACTTGGACGAACGCTTCATCCCAGAGGACCAAAAGCAACTCTATAAAGAAACCTTTCAGCAATACAAGATAAAACAGGGATCAGCTATAATAGTCCAACCAAAACACTTAGGATCCCAAGGTGGACAAGGGCAAGATCCAGGAGGACTGGGAAAGGGGGGAAAGAAAAGGGGAAGAAGACCTATGAATGAGTCCATATAGATGGTGGGGGAACTATTAGTAAACTCGGGGAGAGTGGTGCCATTATTAGAGGTATTCCAACAACCCCCAAAATTGTTGAAATGATTATTACAACCTGGAATATAAGAGGCCTCAATAGCAGAGGCAAATAGAGATACCTCAAAGAGAGATTGAAAAAGGATCGACCTAGTATTATGATCCTACAGGAAACGAAAATCAGCGAAAAAAGCTGAAAGAGATTATGGAAAACCATAAACCCTAGTACCAAGTCATTGGACAGGACGCAAATGGTAGCGCGGGAGGATTGGCCATTATTTGGAACCCATGAGAAATATGGTTCGAAGACTGGGTTAGCATTCCACGAATCCTCTCTGGGAGATTCAGGGTCATTGGATCCAATGACTGGGTGTTACTCACAGGAGTATATGGTCCCCATATACCAGGAGAAAGGAGGGCTTTTCTACAGAACCTAGTAAAAATAAGAAGCCTGTACCCGGAGGACTTATGGGTGGTGGGAGGGGATTTTAACATGATCACCTCACTGGCAGAAAAAAGAGGTGGCATGAGGAGAACAGACATGGATATGGAACTCTTTGGGGACACTATAGCAGAGCAAAGACTAGTCGACATCCAAACTATAAACGGGGTGCACACCTAGAACAATAGAAGAGGAGGGAATAACCAAATTGCATCCAGATTAGATAGATTCCTGATCTCGGAACAAGTAATGAGCAGAGATATATTTGTCGAAGCATCGATTCTTCCTGGAATGGGCTCAGACCACTGGCCGATCCAACTGGAAGTGGACCTGAAAGCTAGCTCGAAAAACCGTCCCTTTAGGTTTGAAGCCTTTTGGCTTAGAGACCCTGGCCTCATCAAAAAAATCGAGCTATGGTCGACGAAGAGCGAACAATAGGGGAGGAACTGTATGCATACGTTCCAACTAAAACTCAAAGAAATAAAAAAAATAAGGAAATGGAACAAAGAAGACTTCGGACACATTATGAAGGATCAACAACAATTAAATCAAAAGATGATGGAAGTGAAACAAAAAATAATACGGGAAGGGAGATTGGATGAGACAATAGCAGAAGAGGGACGAATCATCAGCCAGTTGGAGGAAAGGCGCAAGCAAGAGGAGATTCTGTGGAAACAGAAGTCGAGAGTGAATTGGTTAAGAGAAGGGGAGAGGAACACCCGGTTCTTCCACAAGGCCATGATCCAACATCGTCAGAGCAACAGAATATTCTCACTCAAAGATGATGAGGGGAACCGTAGTACGCAACATGAGGAGATGGAGGGAATCCTTGTAAACCACTTCAGAGATCTCCTAACAAAACCTCAAGAAGATAGAACGGAAGCAACGCAAAGAATCTCCTAGCACATTCCCAGAAGGTCACTCAAGAGCAGAATCTAGCCTTGATGAGAGCAACAACGCTCGAGGAAGTGGAAGAAATTGTTAAAGGAATGAAAAAGAATAAGGCCCCAGGCCCGGACGGGTTCACAATTGAATTTTTCCAAGCCACTTGGCCGTTCATGGGAAAAGACATCCTGGAGGTTGTGGAGGAATCAAGACGAAATCAAAAGGTATGCCCTGGACTTAACTCCACTTTTATTACTCTCATTCCTAAAACCTCAAATTCGGAAAACCCGCAGGGATTCAGACCCATTTCCTTGTGCAATGTCATCTATAAAATTATAGCCACTCTGATCGTCAAACGACTAAAGCCTCTTCTCCCTAACATTATCTCCCCAGAACAAACAGGCTTTGTTGAAGGGAGGCAAATCCTAGACGGACTAGTCACCTCCCAAGAAGTGGTCCATTCCCTCAAGGTCAAGAAGGCCGCAGGCATGTTAGTGAAGTTGGATCTCTCAAAGGCTTATGATCAGTTGAGTTGGGAGTACCTAAGGAGCATCCTGAGGGCCTATGGTTTTAATCCTAGATGGATTAACTGGATAATCTCCACCCCTGTTTTTTCTATCCTTCTAAATGGGACCCCTATCAGAACATTCAACCCCACTCGGGGTCTGAGACAAGGGGATCCCTTGTCTCCTTTCCTGTTTATTATTGCTGCTGAGGGATTGGGCAGATACATCAAGAAGGAAGCCCAGGAGTCCAGAATCAAAGGCTTAAGGATTTGGGGGAATGACCTTGCAATAACACACCAACAATTCGTGGATGATATCATGCTCTTCTGCCAAGTTTATCTCAGAGAAGCCCGAAGAATGAAAGAAATCCTGAACACCTTTATGCAAGCATCTGGAACCCAAATCAACAACGAAAAATCCTGTACCTTCTTCTTGAATACCCAAGGGAACGTAAAATCCTATTTGGCTAGGATTATGGGATTCAACACAGGTAACCTCCTCATGAAGTACCTGGGAATGCCCCTATCAGAAAACCCCCTAAAATTGGTAGGATGGAAAAAAACTATCCAAAAGATTCAGGGAAGGTTGGGAAACTGGGCCTTCCGATCCCTAAATCTAGCAGGCAGAATTGTCCTCCTAAAAGCAGTACTGCAGTCAATCCCTATCTACTAGCTGTCAGGTATGGCTGCCCCCAAAGGGGCTTGTACCAAAATGGTGGATATCTTTAAAAAATTTCTATGGGGAGGGGCACAACAAAAGAAAAAATGGGCTCTTATGTCCTGGCAGGGATTGACAAAGAAAAAGATGGAAGGAGGGCTCGGCCTACGAGACCCCTATACCTTAAATCAAGTAATGGGAGCAAAACTTTGGTGGAGATGGCTAGGGGGAGGAGGGGATCTATGGAAACAAATTTGGACAAGAAAGTATAATATGCCGGAGAGAACGGAGGAAATCCTTCGGTACAGAGATCCACCCAAGGGCTCAGCCATATGGAACTTAGCAAGACAAAACTATGATCTCATTGCCCAACATGCTTTCTGGGAAATTTGAAATGGTAGAACAACTAGATTCTGGTAGGATTCATGGCAGCAAAGAGAAAGACTGATAGACAGGCAAGACCTCCGAGATATTTATTGATTCACCAATGATAGAAACATTCAATATGTAGAACAATTCTGGACCGAAGGGCAAGGGACAGGAAACTAGAGAAAATGGAAAAAGATAGAAGAATGGGGTCAGGGTATAGAGACAGAGCAAGGGACAGAGTTCGACAAAGAAATGAGAACAAGACAAATAACGATTAGAACGGGCCCAAATATCCTGAGATGGGGACACTCAACAAAAGAAACCTTCACCATCAAAGAAGCTTACGAGCTAAAAGCAGAACAAGAACAAGATGGCCAAGCACTGCTCTGGAAAAAAATCTGGAAGGGAGGATGGTGGCCTAAGGTAGCACATTTCATCTGGCTAGTCTGTAAAGGGAGAATCCTTACATGGGAACAGTTACAGAAGAAAGGAATGCAAGGCCTGTCCTTCTACTGGATGTGCCGACAAGACAGAGAGGACATTGAGCACATGATGAACTCATGTTTGTTTGCGAACCAGAAGTGGGGCCAAATACAAGGAGTCTTCGGAGTCTTCAGAAGGATGGATAGGAACTATCAAATCATAAAGTAAACAATCCTGATATGGCGCAACAACATCTTCTCAAGCCCTGTCCTGAATTGAGCGTGGGGACTGGCCTTGGGATTCAACCTCTGGGCCATCTGGAAAGAACGAAATTGCAGAATTTTAAAAAACAAAACCTCAACACAAGATCAGGTGTGGGAAGGATTAGTAAAAAACATCAGGGAAATGATTCTAGCAGAACAATGGAGTCTAGAAGACTGGCAAGTTCCTCCTCATGAAGCAAGAATACTTCGCTGTCTTAACTTAACCATGGAAATGATAGCCCCTAATGCTTGGAAAGTGAGAAGGATGAATATCGATTCCCCGATGCATTTCACTTTACCAGGAGAAGGATTCATCAAGATGAATTTTGACGGGGCCTCAAAAGGGAACTCGGGAGTAACAGGATTAGGTGGCATATTCAGAGATAACCAAGCAAACATGCGAATCATATATGTAGACTCATGTGGAATCACAAGTAACAATGAAGCAGAATTTGCAGCAGCTAGACAAGGGGCTTCGAATAGCTGTAAGAATGGGATACAGAAATGTGGAGGTGGAAGGAGACTCCAGCTTGGTCATAAACACCGTGAGGAAACTTAACAATGGCACGTCATGGGACAAACTAAGCCAAAGTTGGAGGACAACTCACCTTATCTAGGAGATAGGGGAGCTCATACACAAGTTCAATTATCTAATAATTAGACATGTAAGAAGGGAAGGGAACAAAGCAGTAGATTTCTTGGCCAACTGGGGCTGCAATCAGCAACATGGCCCAATGGAAAAATTATGGCCAATTCAGCCTAGGGATGATAGACTTAAAGCCCTGGAGGACATCCTTCGGCAAGATTCCCAAAACGACCAGGAAACTGAGAATCCAAACAACAATACCCCCGATTAGGGTGCGTGCTCGAGGTAGGAGAGGACACTGGTCAGACATGGTAGTTATGACGTTTAAGGGAAGGGTACCACCCACCGCCCCCCACACGCTCATGGCGATGGGTGCGGTGGCCTCCCGCATGCTACCTGATAGAAGAGATGGGAGAAGTGGCAGGCATGGCCAGGACGGAGAAGGAGGTGAGGCGGCTAAGGCAGGACGGGTGATGCGACAGAGCAAGGTTGAATGGGATTATGAAAGGATTCAGGAAAGAGAGAGGAGTATAGTTGAGATTACGGGAGGACGGAGGAGCGAGGGCGCAAGTCTGCGAAGCTACCAACAACGGTCTCAGCGAAGCATTTCCAGGTATGTATCCTGGCCTTTCAAGCCCATTACTATGGTAACTATGTTAATTCATGGCTTGGGGGTGCAGGAGATGACAGGGGAGGGAAATTGGGGGGATGGCCGGGGAGACCAGCGTAAGCTGGGGGGGATGGTGATCACGTTTGGGTTGGAGGCGAGAGCCATGAGAGAAAACCGGGGTTGGGATCTAGAGAACCCTCTTGTGAGCGAGCAAGATAGTTGGTATACCAATGAGGGTGGGGAGACTGAGGCTAAGCATGAGCGATGGCCATGGGAGGAGCAGAGAAGTGAGGCAACTCTTCTGGGCAGAGGTGTGAGGCAACAACACTGGGCAGAGGGGTGAGGGAAGGCAATGCGATTGGGAGTGACAGTAACCCGGCTCGATGGGCTGGCTGTGAGAGCCATGAGCGTAAACTGGGTCTGGCACCGTGACACCACCCCTGTGAGTAGGCGAGAGCATTGGCAAAACCATGGGGGTGGTGAGGCTATCGCAAGGCAGGTGAGAAAGCAAAGTGAGTGGCAGAAGAGTGGCGCAGCTACACCAGGTAGAGGAGAGGCAATGCATCTTGGGGCAGAGGGGTACCTGGGCAGAGGCAATTGCGATGGGAAGCATGAGGGGAGGGGAACCTGCATCAATCCGGAGAGGCATGAGACCACGTCCTAAGAGCTAATTCATTTCGTGTGTGAACAGGCACGAAACAAAGAAGAGATGGCCCAACCTGCACGTGGAAGAGGATGCAACAGAAGGGGGAGGGAGTCTACTCGAGCCGCAAACCTGAGCACTTCAGAACCTAGGTGTGGGAGGAAGCCTGTAGAACGCCTCATTAGCGAAGCGACGACATCATATAGGGAAGGAATGGATGCAGGCATCTGTAAGATTTTGGACGAATGGGAGGAGAAGATAAAACAGGAGGATGAGTTCGAAGAGGAGATGGAGAATTGGCAGGCTGTAATCCCGGATCCCAGGAATACCAGGGGCAGACTCACCCAGTTTAAATAGACGCTCTATCTGTACTGGCTCATGAAGAGCCTTATGGGGAAGGCAATGGAGCAAATGTCAGTGGGGATGGCTATGACCCTCCAGGACATGCCCAATTACAAAAAAGACTTGCAGACAATCCAATTTCAGCTGTGTAAGTAGGACATTCACCTTGACTGAATCCAAAGGCACATCCCTTGCATTATTGAGCTTGTTGATATGCCTGGCGACTCAGCCAAAGACTCGGCTCTGGTGGAGTCTGCCTCAGAAGAACAATAGGATTAGTCAGTTTCTTGGATGTTTTTTGTTTCTTGCGGGTAGCATTTACTTTTACTGTTGCATGCTTATGATAGATAGACACATAGACTCTTATCATGATACTGATACATATATAGCTTGGTTAGATCGACTGATACTATATTGTTTTTGGATGGCTTATAACGAGGATAGGTGGCCAACAGACTTGGTTTCCCACTGGGCAAGTTGAGGCCACCTATCTCTTATATGTGGTGTAAAGTTGTGTTTTATAAATAGAAAAAGAAGGTCCTGCCAAGATTAACAAAAAAAAAAATAAAAAAAATTCAAAACTATTATTTGATCTTGGGTTAAACAGAATAATTATGCTTATGACAGCTTGCAATTTTTATTTTGTAAATATTGTATATTTGTAAATATTTTTATTTTTTCTAACCCTTGTTTTTTTGCAGCGTTTGGGTATTTGGGGGTTTTATTTATTTTGTATATATATTTGGGGTTTGGAATTCTTTTATTCATTTGTGCAGGTGATAGCTCAAGGGTTTGAAGTAGCAAAATATTTTTAGGATATTCATCCAAGCAAGGAAGGCTGATCTAGGCCCTTGAGGGTAAGGTCTAGCCTCCCCAGTTCCCAACAACTCAACGTCCAATTGAAGAAGGGAAGCCGTCCAACATTTTGAAGTGATTTTTTGAGCAAATTTTTGGGGAAATTTTGTGATTGCAAGTTGCCGGAATTTGTTTGAGGTCTCCAAGGCCTATTCGTCCACCCCTTTAGCCTTGCCATCCTCCTTTCCCTTTTCAGCCTAGCTGCTAGCCTTTTAGGGCTAGCCATGAGCCCTAACAACTCCTTTGGGTGAGCCACAACCCTTTTAGGGCCCTAATCATAGGCCGTAGCTCTTTTAGGGCTGGTCGTGCCCTTAGAGGGCCTCCTTGAACCCTTTCCCCCCTGTTTCTCCTTGCCGCAACCCTCTAAGAGCTTTCTCCCATAGAGGCAGCCCTTTTGGGGCTTGGCCGTAGGACCTAAGGGCCTTTACCATTTAGCTGCAACAGGCCTTAGAGGCCATTTTCCCTTCCATCGTTGGGCATTTTTGGCTTGGTTGTGGGGTTTTGGCATCAAAATTTGACATTTACTTGTGATTGCAGATCTGTGAGTTTAATCTCTAACATCTTGTGTTTGCAGCGATTTTCTTGCTAACATTGTGGTTGCAGGAAGTGGAAGTCAACTCCAAGCCTTCTAGCCTTCAACTAGGCCCTTAGGCCTCTTGGTTTGCTTCTCTATCCCTTGCCGACTTCTTTGTTTTGCTACAACCATCTATTCAGTCATATAACTCTAAATAAAAAACATTAAAAGTGACCAAAGATCAAATTAACAATCACTTAACTTCATCAACAAATCATTGGACTATTTGGCATTGGTTATTTGCCACCTTGTTGGATTTTTTGAGAGACTGATTTGCTGATTTTATGAGTTGATATAGGTCTGATATATTCTATTTAAAGGTCTGAACTGAATATTAAATGTCTGATCTATAACCTATAAAACTAATTGGCAGTCATTGGAAGGTCTCTTGTTTCAATTTTCTAGCTCATTCTTGACATCTTGCATTGTTTTCTAAGTGCTGAGATAATAATTGCAAGGCCTGATATAAATTTGCAGACCTCTCAACACAAGGTTGCAGTATTTAAAGGCTCTAAAAATAACTAAGGAACTCATCTAATTCATAAGCATGTTTGGGAAAGATATTGAGGGGGGTGCGGGGGTGAATGAGTATTTTTAATTCACTTTAAACTTTCAATTACATATTCAGAATTCTGTACGCTACTGTTCTTCATGCAACCCGTGTGTGTACGTGACTTCAGTGAATGCAAACAACGTATATCTAGTTCACTTAATTTGTCATATCTTTCATCAGTGAGTTAACTTAACCATTGCGTTATTGATTCATTGACCATCCAATATGCAGTAAATAATAGATAAATCACAGCACATAAGCAACACACATAGAACACCAGGATTTTAGGTGGAAACCCAATGTGGGAGCAAACCACCACTGCCGTCGTCTATGTCTTCTTCTTTTATTATAAAGAAAACTTCAATACATCTTGTACTGACACAGACTCTTACCAACACGCAAGCATCCACCTACAGGAGGCTACAACCTCCACTCGTTCTCTAGCACCCACTGGAAGGGAGCTACAACCCCCTAATCTCATTTACCAGCTCCTACCGGAAGGGAGCACCTACCCCCTGAACAAATTTACCATCTACCATTGGAAGGAAGCTTTGACTCCCTCACTGAAGGGCTCCAATCCTCAGCATCCTTCGTGGACCACGTTTCATAATTTTTCATATTGGATCCACCTGTCAACCATCAAACAACTTGTAGGCCACCTTTCATCATATTTTCACACTGGACCCATACCCAACATTATGCTGAATACTGAATCTGAAATACAATCACTGAACCAACTGAATCATTGTAACATCATCCCACTGAATATTGAATCAATCACTATAACTAGATCAGATCAATGCACAACCAAACCATAGCAGATATAAATCATCCAAATCAAGACATCATTGACAAACAACAACAAATATAACATAACTCATCAACAGTCAACACTGCAAACCTTGACTAGATATATCTCAGAATATTTACGTGATTGTCATTTAGCAGACCTGTGTGTTGAAGAAAATGTAACTAGGTTCGGTCTTCATAATGACATGATTTTTGTAAGTGATGTAATAAATTATTATTGTAAATCTTGCCTCATGGGTTTCATGAGCAAGAAGTGTAATTAGGTCAAAGACTTCTTCTTGATGTCTTTAGTTTTTTATTTAATTATCAAAGAGTCATGTCATGTATTGAAGAGCTCTTTAAGAGCCTATGTACAATGTATTCTAGCCTACAAGATGTGTAGCAGCCCTCCAAAGACCAAGCGTAATCCTCCAAGAAATCTGCAAGCGAAATCAATGAAGAGATCTTAATGTCGGCTCCAAAATAAATTAAATGCATAATTTAAAGTCACGTCGGCTTGAGCAAAAGGTCTCGTCGGTTCATAGATTCACGTCGGCTCAAATAAGAGCACACATTATTATAAATACCCCATCAAGGTGTCAACAAAACACAGATCACAGTTTTGGATCTCTCTCTGAAATTTCGTGTGAAGATGGGTGCAGGTCTCCGCAAATAGGGAAGCACAAAACTCGCATGTTTCTCTGAACTGCGGATGGGTACGAGGTGTAGGAGGGAGATCTCGGTTCGGTATAGATCTCAAAAGTTCTCATCAAGTGCAGAGATAATCATAGTAAGGAAAAGACAATAGTTTCCTCCTCCTCAATGGTATACATCTCAACGAAAGGAAGCACAGTGATGAAGAGATCTCCAGAACACTACAGGAGCTCTAACAATTTTGGTGTGATCACAACAAGCAGAAGTCTCAAAGGATATTGTCAGGCCAGGGTAACTCCAGAATGGCAGAGAAAAACTGATTGCATAATTCATTAGCTAACTATCATTTATATACATAAATGGGACAGATCAGTTCATCTTCTTGATGACTGTTCGCGTTCCAATTCACCCATCCGTTGAGGATTAGGTGTCAACATTCCCCCCCTTAATCTGAAGGGATGTTGGTGAGTCCAAGCATCGTTCTGAATCTTTCAAGCTTTTCTCTTCCAAGTGCTTTGGTGAAGATGTCTGCAATTTGCTCGTTTGTGGAACAATGACGGAGATGGATTGTTTTGGCCTCAACATGATGTCGGATCAGATGATATTTAGTATTGATGTGCTTAGTGCGATCATGGAACTTTGGGTTCTTGGCCAACTTTATTGCAGAGGTGTTATCAATCATGAGTGGAGTTGATTGTATTTGTTTTACCTGCAAATCTTCAAGAATTTTCCTGAGCCACACAATTTCTTTCGTTGCTTCAGCTGCTGCCACATATTCTGCTTCTGTTGTGGAATCTGCTGGTACTGATTGTTTGCGTGATCTCCAGGAGACAGCTCCTGATCCAAGACTCATAGCATATCCTGAAGTAGATACCCCAGTTTCTTTGTCTCCATCGAAGTCTGAATCAGAGTATCCAATCAAGTTGAAGTCGTCCACCTGTGTATACTTGATTCCAAGGTCTTGAGTTCCCTTCAAGTACCTTAGAACTCTTTTTGCAGCAGACCAATGTCCCTCACAAGGCTTTTGCATAAACCTGGAGAGGATTCCAACAGCAAATGAAATGTCTGGTCTGGTAGTAGTGAGGTAGATGAGACTTCCTACAAGCTGTCTATACTTTGTTGCATCCTCAAATTCCTTTCCTTCAATAGATGTGAGCTTCAAGTTTTGTTCCATTGGAGTAGAAAGAGGATTGCACTCTATCATGCCAAATCTGTTTAACAAATCTCCAATGTATTTCTTTTGAGAAAGAAATATGGATTTTGGATGTTGGGTTACTTCAATGCCAAGATAGTAATGAACATAGCCCAAATCAGTCATTTCAAAACTTTTTCCTAATTCTTTCTTTATGGATGCAATATAGCTTTCATTGTTCCCTGTCATTAAAAAATCATCTACATATACCACAAGATATACAACTATTTTGCCAACTTTCTTGACAAATAAAGTTGCATCATCAAGATCAAAATGTTTGAAGTTGAGTTTCAGAAGATGCTCAGTTAGTTTTTCATACCAGGCTCGTGGTGCTTGTTTGAGGCTATACAAGGACTTCACAAGTTTGCATACTTTGTGTTCATGTCCTTTCACAGCAAATCCTTCAGGCTGGGACATAAAAACATTCTCTTTTAGATCTCCATTCAAGAATGCAGTTTTTACATCCATTTGATGGACTTTCCAACCGTTCTGAGCAGCTAATGCAAAGAGTGTCCGGATGGTGGCCCATTTTGCTGTGGGGGCAAAAGTTTCCTCATAATCGACCCCTTCTTTCTGTGCAAAACCTTTTGCCACAAGCCTAGCTTTGTGCTTGTCAAGTGAGCCATCAGCTTTGTACTTGTTCTTGTAGACCCACTTGCAGCCAATTGGTTTGGTTCCAAATGGAGGATCAACCAGCTTCCAAGTGCCATTCTTTATGAGGGCATCATACTCCTTCTGCATCGCTTCTTTCCATTCATCATGAGAAGCAGCTTCTTTGAAGGAAGTTGGTTCAAAATCTGTAGACAAGTTCAATTCACAATCATAAGTAACATCCATATCAACAGGTGAATTAGAGTTATCTACATCACCTCCATCTTGTCGGTTTGTATTTCTGGTTCCTGTTTTTCCAATTTCATCAGGATGAACACTTTCAAGTGTCTTTGTCAGCCACTTTGGGGACCTTTCTGAGATGGTCCAGGCTGCTCTGTTGATTGAGTTGGGACTGAATCAAGATTGAGTCTCCCAATTCTATCAATTACATCACTTAAAGGATCATCCGGTGTTGGAGTTTCATGCACGAGAGATTGTTCTTCAGAAGAAGATTCCACATGTTGATCTAGTATAGGAATCCCCCCTTCAAGATGTGGAATCTGATTATCAAACTCTTGAAATGATTTCGTTTTTGTGAATCTATCCAAGCGATCAAGTTGCCGCTCAACAACACTCTCAGATTTGGATGATTCAAGAAAAATGACATCTCTAGATACAACAAACTTGTTATTTACTTCATCATAGAGACGGTATGCTTTAGAGGTGTTTGAGTACCCCAGGAAGATACACTTACGACTTCTAGCACCAAGTTTGTTTCTATGTACCTTTGGTATTAAAGCATAACAGGTGGAACCAAAAATCCTGAGATGTTTTACCGAAGGAACATGTCAATACCAAAATTCATAAGGAGTCTTGTTTCTTATAGCACTAGATGGACATCTATTCTTTATATATGCAGCACATAGAACAGCATCAGCCCAAAACATTATCTTTACATTTTTGAAGAAAAACATGGATCGTACCATATTCAAAATTGTTCTGTTCATTCTTTCAGCTACACCATTCTGTTGATGATTATAAGGCACAGTTGTTTGATGTTTAATCCCATGTTGGCGAACATAGTGTTCAAATTCATTTGATGTATATTCTTTTCCATTATCAGTGCGAATAGACCCAATATGAGATTGTGCATCATTTTCAATCCACTTATGAAAATTCTTGAATGGTTGAAAAGCATCAGATTTGTTCTTCAATAAATAAACCCAACACATTCTGGTGTAATCATCAATAAATGTCATGATATATTTATTTCCATTTGCAGAAGGAACAGACATTGGACCACATAAATCTGAATGAATGAGTTCAAGCTTCCTATGTGCTCTTGAATGTGAATCATGAAAAGACTGTTTGCTATGCTTTCCTAGAATGCAAGCATCACATTGCTTATGTTTTCTAGGAATTGTAGGCAAACCAGCAACACCATTTTTCTTCAATAAGCGGAGACTGTCATAGTTTAAATGTCCAAATCTAGCATGCCATAATAAACTTGATGGAAGTGTACCTTCTTCATGATGAGAAATATATGAGAAATGTTGTGCATGAGCAGAGGTTCCTTGCAGTTTAATAAGTCTTTCTTCTTCTATACCCCTCATGACAAGTGAGTGGTCAGATGCCTTTCTTACCTCAAGCTTTCCATCAAACATGTGAATGGAGTGACCTTGCTGGCGGATGTGGACCAGGGATAGCAAGTTTCTCTTGAGCTGTGGGAGATATAGAACATGATCCAGAAGAAAGTCTGGAAGACCAGGCAGTTTAAGCCTGATTGTGCCAAGCCCTGATGGCTTGATTTTTGACTGATCTGCAAAGTATACTGCTCCATCAACATTATCAGTGAAATCTTCAAAAAAATCTTTCCTATGAGTCATATGACAGGTTGCTCCTGAATCAAGCAACCAGTCATTTTTCGAAGAAGCAAGTGAAGCATTAAACAAATCTTCATTTACTCCAATGTTACATTGTGCCTCAATATAGTGAGCGGATTCAGGTGCTTTACCTTTGTCTGTGTCATCAGTTTTACCTTTTTGCTGATTTCTTCTCTGCTCAATTTTGTCCCATGGTAGCTTGCATGTAGAAGCATCATGCGATCCATTTCGTTTGCAGCGAATGCAATGCAGATCTGCTTTTTCTGCTTGAGAATGTCTGCCCCCCCTGCCTCTGAAGTATCTTCCTCTTCCTCTTCGTCCACCTCTTCCTCTTGTAGAATCTTGAGCAGGATGCTTTTCTTTATGAGCAAGGCAAACAGTCTCTTCAGAAGATTTAGGGACTGTCTTCTTTCCAAAGGCTTTCTCTCTTTCAGCAAACTTTTTCACAAGAGACTCAAAGGTTATGTCTTTAAGATTTCCATTTGCTTGTAAAGACTCAAGATAATTGGAGTAGGTAGGATAGAGTGCTTTGAGAAAGGCAATAAGAGAGATATCCAGCTCAACCATAGTGGATTTAATATCATGCATTATAGACTTTATTTCAGATGCAAGAGCAAGAGGATCATTATTTTTCAGTTCAAGAGTGAAGAGTTTAATCATGAGCTGAACAACTTCAAGTGCAGAATGTGAATCATAGAGTTCTTTCAGCTTTTGTAAAGC
The DNA here is from genome assembly GCA_031772625.1 of Pinus tabuliformis. Classification (NCBI taxonomy): domain Eukaryota; kingdom Viridiplantae; phylum Streptophyta; class Pinopsida; order Pinales; family Pinaceae; genus Pinus; species Pinus tabuliformis. Next base: position 429,606,311 of record CM062819.1, read on the forward strand.
TTCAAAGGCAGTGGAATAGGATGAAATATGACGACTTACTTCTTCATTTACAGATGCTGCGATCAATGCATAGGCTTTGCTGTTCTTGTTTTCCCAAATGACAAGTTCTTTATCTGATGTAGGCTGCACAGGGTCTTTGTCTTCTTCTCCGACACACACTCCTTTCCACAACTCATTGTAGATGAGGGTGTGTTTTACCATCCGAGACCATTCAGAATAGTTCTCCTTGCCAGTGAGAACTATTCCTACCATAGAAATGATTGAATGCATTCTGTAAAAAAAATACTTCTGCTAAAAACACTTCTACTGATAAGAAATTTCTGCTGATATAAAAAACTTTTACTGATGTACAGTGAAATTGTACTCAAAAGATTTCTGTGGGAAATAACTTTGGTTGTTTAAAAAATAATCAGTCATTCACCGCGAGCTCTACAAAGTTGGAGCAGCAACGGTATTAACCGCGAGCTCTACAAAGTTGGAGCAGCAACGGTATTACAATTTCAAAGTTCACTGAAAAGACTAAAAAATCACCATAAATCCCTTTGATTCTCTAGACCTGAGCCCATAACCAGATTGACTCTCAGCCCTTACAAAAACCCCCGCATTATGGAATAATGTCAGATTACACTCATAAATGATGTACTCACTAAAAAACGTTCAATGCAAACCATCCCTGTGGGTATTAACAGCAAGCTCCCAAGAAGCACATAGCAAACTCACATGCCGCAACATAAATGGATTTTAAATCACTAAGTAAATCGATACCAAACACTAATGCAGTCCGTCCAGTTGCTTGTAATGTTCACTTGAACGGACGTCTATAGCAGGTTCCAAGTTAACTAATAACATAATTTAATAGATTACTGCAGAATTCACCACAATGTAGTCCGTCCAGCAGCTTAAAAGTCGCGAAGAGCCGATTCCGCTAAGCCTTCGATTTTAACAGATGAAGCAGAAATTCCGGCACAGCATCGAATTCTCAGGCCGAGTACTACATGCACGACCAGGGATCCCAATTCGTTCCGCAGAACTACGTGGAGAACGCCTTCCAAGATTGCTCTGCAACTACGGGCACGATGCAAGCAAGCTATATCAGCAGATGGAATATTAGTGCGGGATTGCCTTCAAAAGTTATCTAAATGGCTACAAGACAAATCTAATAAAGGAAAGCATTCGAATGGGATACAATGATTTCGGGGATTTCTACTATGCACATGGGTTGCTTGCAGACGCCTTCAAGAATTATGTCCGAACGCGTGACTACTGCACCACTTCGAAGCACATTATCCAAATGTGTTTGAATGTGATTTTGGTCAGCATTGAGATGGGTCAATTCATGCACGTTTCCAGTTATGTGACCAAGGCGGAACAAACCCCTGATGTCCAGGATCAACCTGTTGTGGTTGCCAAGCTAAAATGTGCTGCAGGTCTAGCTCACCTCGAAAGCAAGAAATACAAGCTAGCTGCTCGCAAGTTTGTTGAGACAAACTTTGACCTAGGGAACAACTATATAGAAGTTATTGCTCCGCAGGATGTTGCAACTTATGGAGGCTTTTGGAGAATTGTTCATAACAGGCTTTGATGGTCAGGTCAAAAGTCGATTTCGTCGTGGGAAAATTTGTTTGAAAACGGTTACCAGCAGATGCGCAGGGTATAATGAGGCGCAGACAATCAATGATGCGCAGAGAATTCAATGAGGTGCAGAGAATCACGCAGATGAACGTTGGAACGATTTTGGACAGAGCAGGTGTGGCAGATTGACATAGCCGTTTGAGGACAGAGCGCTGGCAGAGGCAGAGGAGTTACAAGGCACGCCAGAAAAAGGGACCTGGGACCTGTGCTCTGATACCATGTCAGGCCAGGGTAACTCCAGAATGGCAGAGAAAAACTGATTGCATAATTCATTAGCTAACTATCATTTATATACATAAATGGGACGGATCAGTTCATCTTCTTGATGACTGTTCGCGTTCCAATTCACCCATCCGTTGAGGATTAGGTGTCAACAGATATCATTGTATAGGAATCACATTTGTCTCTAGCAATCTCGATATTTTGATGATGAAGATAATCCAAGTGGTATTCTGTTACAGTCTCAGTGTAATGCAAAGCAATGACAAGGGTTACAAGCTGTGATAAGGGTTACAATCTCGATGGTCCAAAAATCCTACGGGTTCAATGAAAAGGGTCACGATGACCTCACAGTAGTATATATTTGTTATCCTACTCGACATACTCATAATCACAGTTGTAACAATATCAGTTCACTCTTCTTGTTGACATTCCAGATAAGCGAAGTTTATGATGACGCATATCTCAGTAGTATACTTGGTATAATCACAGTCTTGATATACTTGTGAAAAGAAAAGGATCTTAGTAATACGTTATAGAAAAAATCATAATAGTTATAGGATCACGATTTTGATCTCGATATAACTCTCAGGAATCTCATTATGATCTTGTTACAACAATGGTGACCACAATGATGGTACATCGATAATGATCTCAGTGAAGGAGCAGCAAGGATGATCTCAGTGAAGTTGCAACAGTAGTAAGTATAGCAGCAGCAATAAGGATGATCTCAGCATTGACAGAGAAGTGGATTGATGTCTTGGTCTTGGAGAGGCAGAATGTGTCAAGGGTCATGGTCTTGGTATTCGTCAGTTGGAATCTCTATAAGAAGAATTTTTGTGCGGGTTTTCCTCTCCAAGAGGGAAAGGTTTTGGCCTTGGCAGAAAGCCAAATATTTGTGTTCTTGTCTCTTTTGTTTTTGATAGCTATTTGATGAGTCTAATCTACACACACTAATAATGAAGGAAACACCAAGCTAAGATAAATTGTGTAAATACTTCACAAATTGTTACCATAGTAAAGAAGAATCACCTTAATTATGTTTGCCCTAGATTTTTCAACATGGTATCAGAGCGTTGGTTTCATTAGTCAAAGTAAGGGCAGAAAAAGAGACATTCAAGAATCAAGTTCCTACAAGACATCAAAGCAGCTGAAAGATCTACATGGAAGAATCAAACCCTAGATCAAAGGATCAATCTTCAAACATCAGTATTCAATAACAAGGGTCGCTGTCTATGCAATCAAAAAGATAAGTTACAACAACAAGATCTTGTACCTACACAAGCCACCAAGAATACTTCATCTCGAAAAGGATCGAAGTCCAAGAAGCAGTCTACATCAACAATTATCATCAGCAAAGGTTTTGGAGATCAACAAGATGAAGCATTCAGATCACTGATCTGTGGCAACAGTTCTGATGACTCTCACAGTTTTAGTCAATGACTCATTCAAGATCTGTCATCTCAAATCATAAAATGCTGCAGACTACAAGGTTCCAAAAATATAACTATGTCAACAACCTGCATATCAAGATAGCTCAAAGAAAAGAAAGGCAATCTTTCTATCAAGGACCTCATCTGGTGGAAGCATCAAAACTGCCTCACTAACAACCATCATAGTCAAGCTGAAGATCTCATCTTTACATATCAAGTAAGTATCTTTTCATTCTATAATCAAGTTTGGTTCATTGACTTCATGGTTGCAAGGAGATCTTTAGGATAGATGGGTTATCTAAAAGTCCTTGCAGAGAACACGAAGGATTGACAAAATCCTTATGAAGAAGAGAAGTCAGTGAACAAGTCTCCTCTGAATTTATGAGAAGGAACTCTCAAAAGTTTTTCTCATCTCTATGAAGCAAGAAAGGAGACAGAAAAGAAATACATGGAGTGATAGAAGAGGCACTCTTCATGAGATCTCAATTACGAGGTCTGGGAAAGGTGATGAAAGAATAATCATCATTGATATTAAGATTAAGCAAGGTAACAAATGTCCATGGACAAGGAGGTTACCTCGATCAATAGTTTGTGGTCTCTATGTCAGATAGAGAAAGACAAGTTGATAGGACTCAAATAAGTGCAGATAAGTAAAGGAAAGTTGACAAGACATAATAGTACTATGGAAGAAGAGCTCATATCACCGGAAGGGTGGAAGAAGCTGAAGAAAGGGATCAGGGAAAGAGGGAATAGTAGATCTCCATTATGAGTGAGATGGTGTCCCTCTCAAAAGGATCCTATCAGAAGTCTTTGTAGATATGATCATGGTAAGAAGATGCATCGTGGCATCATGGAAACAAGAGATTGTATGAGAATCAAGAAGAACATAGCTCTTGAGAATCTCATTGAATATCAAAGGTAAGGAAGAAGTCATCCAGGTCAAAGGGAACATTTGCCAGATGAGGATATACTAGATCCTAAAGATAGAAATCTCAGCGGAGGATCTTCTAGTCCGGGAAGGCAGAAAATGCTTCATCAGGATTTCCAACTTATGGAAATCATGAGATGAGGACTAATGACATGATGAAGCAGATCAAGGGATTGAAGATCCATTCAATCAAGAAGCTGCTGAAAGTAGCCTGAAGGGAAAATGAGGTATGTATGCTTGTATTTTTATTTGATATCGTAATGTCATGATATATGGTTGCAGGTAAAATGGATCGAGCATGATCAAAAGGGAAAGGATCTCCTCCTTTGAAAGGATGCAGAAAGACATAAGTCAAACTAGATGAAATCAACATAATATGTCCTCATATGAAGTATGAGGTAGTTGACTACAATTGAAGAACTCTAAGAGCCCTTGGGAATGAAAGACATGAGGATGAAAGAGATCGTGAAACATGCAACCATGATGAAGGCAATCAACATCCAGAGGATCAGGAAGACTTGACTAGGAAATCTCCCAGAATGATGTGAAGACTCTGATGGAAGTCTAAAAAGATGAAGACCCTTGACAATAGATATCGTTGGGAGATGAGTCAACATGTATGCAGGATGTTGATACCTACAAGAAGATGTCACTGGAAAAAGGCCATCACCAAAAGGTAATATGTGATTTGTTTTTTGGTGTTTGGCCTCTTGGAAAATTCTGGGTATGTGTGCAGGGCCAAGGTAAGGAGAGTTGTGAAGATGTCACAACTATGTACCTTATAAATCACTGTTGAAGAAAAGGTGAAGATAGATGGCCTTATGAAGGAAGCCCTAGAGGTAAAGCCAAGGAGGATACTTTCTGGGAAAGAAGGAATGACATGACGAAGGAAAGTGATGGATGGCTGAACCCTACACGTGAAGAAATTGATGACATCGAAGTCTTGGATCGTCAGTCAACTAGAAGACCCTATAAAGCATTGATGATAGAGTCCTTGGGTAAGAGGGAGCTCTGAGAGGTTCCTATAAGTAAAAGGAACTCGAGAAAGTTTCTGAGTAAAGAGAAACTTGGAACTCGCCCCTGGTTGAGAGGGAGAGTTAGACACGACATTCTTGTCTTCAATTTGGAAGAAAGAATGGAGGATTGTGTAATCATCTGGCATCCGACACTCTTTGAGGATGTGGTAGGGCATCCAAGACAAGAGTGGGCAAGAGGAACGATATTCTTGAGGGCTGGGAACCCAAGATGAGAATTGTCCTAGTAGGGCATACTCGGAGAACACCTGGGTGGGTATGACCCTAAGAGAGACAATGATGATGTGTGTCTATCAGTCATTGGTCTCGCCAACATTGTGCTCTAATCTAATTGAGAGATAGAGCTGTTAGTCAAGGCCTTGCTAAATGGAAACAATGTTGGTTGAAATGATGTTATAACATATGGATTGCAAATCCGATTCTTCTTATGAGAAATTCTTCAGATTGAGAATGACCAAGTACCATTATGAATACCTCCCTAGTGTTGTGGCCACCAACAACCCCCCTCCTTATTTAGTATTAGCAATAACACTAGGTAAGTGGGGACCCTTAGTAAAAAATTCAAAAAATTCAATTAAAACTCATGTATTATACTCCTTAAGAAAATATTGCATTGCGCGAAGGAGGTAGGACATTTCCTTGTGAGTAAAATGATAAATTGCGAGAATGCGACGCGAAATCCATCGCATCGCATGCATTAAGAAACGCTCATAAACGAAAACTTTAAGAAATCACCGATGGCCGATATGCGACATCGCATAAAACAACACATAACCATTTAACGAATTGTAAAATCTGCGACCTTGCAATAACGCGATGCTGCCATCGGCGATCTTGCGATCGCGCGAAACAGCAATGTGCGATTCCGCAATAAACGTGATCGGCTAACCCTGCGATAACACATCTTGATGAAAATGCGATAACGCAATGATGTGATGCGAATCGCAGAGATCGTCCATCGCAGATTTTCCCCGGCTCAACATTCAAGAAAAATTGAATACGCACGTTAATGAAAATTAATAAATGAACGCCAAGTGTTAATGAAAGACAGTTTTGTGTTTTTCAAAGAGTTAGTTCACGTCAGGTGGCATGTTTTTGTACATCCGTAGAGCTCAGAGCTTTCTTGTCAATTTTTATTATCATTACTCTCTCCTTATGTGTGAATTGCAGGAATGAAAAACAGAAACAATATGAAGCAATGTGCAGGGAGCGATTAAGGAAAAAGGTAAAGCTCCAATGCTCGGAAGCAGAGAAGAAATGCTCTCATGAACGGATACCACATGCAACAGAGCCGCAAATTCCAGAGCGCCGCTGAACTATCCATTACAGATCTATCAGTCAGAGCCATGGTTCAATGAATAGTTGAACAATGCTGATATCAACAGGCGATGTAACGCTCAAGGTTAGAAGCTCACGAAAGCAGTATGTTTGCAAAATTTTAAAGCTTATACCCAGTGAAGGAAAGGCGCTAAAGGCGAAAAACGCACCAGAAAGGCCCGGATCAAAGAACGGAGGCAGTTTTCGATTAATCGCGCATCACTGAGAAAATTGCTCAAAAAGCAAAGTCCCTAACTGCTTAGTCACTCGTAAGCCCGGAAACGCAAGAAAGCAAAGGCAGAGGCAATTTGAGGGTTAACCAAGTGGAATTTGGGTTATTACTGAGCATACACAGTAAATCCACATAGCCAGAGATGATTCTCAAGTATATCTGCTATTTTGCTGGAAAAAATGGTGCCAGCGCTTGCCATTTCTGTTTGCTTAGCTCAACCAAAAGCGGAAGACAATCAGCCGACTCTACCCAGGCAAATATTGAATGCTCGCAACATTAAGGAGCAAATGCAGAAATAGTTAGATATTAGATTTAATTTTTAGAAATAATTTCGCTTAGAAAAAGGGCGGTCATTTAAATCATATCCTGAATCTGTGTAATTAAGTTATTTAGTTAGTAGTATTTAAACCCTTCTTATGCATTTAGAGAAGGGTCCAGAAATTTATCAAAAACTTGTCCTCAGAACATGCACTTTTGCACCCTCAGAGGAGGTTTTGGTGAATGAATGGATCAAGATTTGTTGATGTTTGCATTTGATATCTGCTACTGATGTTGCACTTCTGTACTCTTAGTAGATGTTAGAGCAAGGAGAAATAAATCATTGTTGCTTGAAGCTTATGAGTAGGACCAGTCATAAATGGTACTTTTATCTCTTGACCATTTCTGCTTATATGTTAAAGTGATATATATAGTTTTTAGTTGTTTATATGTTATTGCATGAATGCTTGAGTTACCATTTGGCACTTTTTTACGGTGGTAGCTATTTATTTATGTTTAATGTATGAATAGCTTATTATGCGATATGCTGTTCACAACTGTTTTGTCTAACTTTTTATGCGAAATAGTTCATCTTAATTGATTTCCTTTCTTATAATCGCTAAATGATCTTTATTACCAGTTGTTATTTGAAATCTCTTTAGATCGCATAATAAAAGAGTTACATCCTAGGTTAGCATAGATTAGATGTGCTGTTTTTATTAGATTACCATAGTATAGAATTAGATTAAAGTTTGAATTAGAGTAGCTTAGATAGTTACTATTAGATCAGCAACATCAATTCTACACACACACACCCATAGATTAGGAAACTGGTCCCATTATGCCCAGTCGGACCCGCTATACCAAGCGGATAAGGAGCTGCCAACCAAGGTCCTGACCGGGCGGGTATCCCCCTTGTTGTCGACCCGATTTTCAGGGCTTCAACATATTTGGCGCTAGAAGGAGGGCCTGAACTATGAATGGCAAGTAAATCCAAATCTGAATACCATTCCTAGAGTAAATCGCCCTCATCATCTCCCCCGACTTCCCCATTACATTTAAATTCAGAGTCAGAAGTCGCTAGAGTATCAACCGCTGCTACACATCCTGATATTTCAGACCAATCCACCATTGAACCTCCTGAAGTTGAATCTCTGATTCACAAACTTCAGAGATTTTCCATCTCCCCTCAGAGGTCTGATAAATCTCAAGGCAGCGTGACTTCGCAGTACAACCCTGCTCATCCCTTGACCAGGCTAAAGAGTGAAAAGTTTGGCGTTCAGCCAACCGAATTACCTCTTCCCACCAGGAAAAGAGCAAGGAAATCACCGCAAGAGTCTTACAGTGAGACTCTTTCGTCCGCATCATCCATCTCAACTACTTCACTGCGAAGTCAACCATCCACACCTCCACTCCAGATCATCGTCCATCCATCCACTGGAACCCCCACAACCCCTCTTCAATCATCTACGATCATAGTATCCTCATCCTCCCAGCCACAGGGATCATCTTCTGCACTTTCCTCTGTTAGCAGTTCAACAATGGCCCAGTCTCCATGGAACAACCCTGGGCAGTATTAATGCTTGCACCCTTGAGTCAAATACTGGCCCATCCTGAGAAATGGCTGCCCAATTCAATCCCGAGGCAGGCATGCTAGCAGAAGAGCACATAAATAACTTCATGCTTTCCATTAATCTCAATGGAGTTACTAATGAAGATGCTGTTGTTCGGCTTTTTCCCTATACACTGCAAGGGACAGCTGGGTCATGGTACTTTCCATTACCCTCCGGATCCATCACAAGTTGGGACATCTTCCAGGACCAATTCCTAACCAAGTTTGGTGATGACAGATCAACGGCAACGTTAATCAATGACCTATCGAATCTTAAAGCTGAAGCTAGAGAGCCTATTAAGGATTTGAATTTACGGTTCAACAAAATTCCTACTGCTTTTCAGCTCAGCGAAGAAGTACGATGTGAATGGTATATTACCGCTTTGCCATCAAACATAGCCATCTTCGTGGACAAGGCAAATAAAACAACCTTAGCTGAAAACATGAAAGAGGCGATAGCAGTAGAAAAACGAATAATAGCCCTGGAAAAGAGATCCGCGATAGAGGAACGTAAGTCCAAAAAAGTCACCTTCAAGGAAGACTCCAAGAAGAAACAAGCAAAAGATCCTTTTGATTTGGAAGGATTGCAAAAAGTTCTAAAGACCATGTCCAATGAGATGGTCGACATAAAAAAGCAAGTAGCGGAAACTTCTTCGAAAAAGCCCTACAGAGCTTTTAAAAGAGGTCCTTCAACGGATGCAAAGCCACCCAATGCCATTTCAAATGCTGAATCTGAGGAAGAGGAAGAGGAAATCGCCACTGAAGGGCAAACCGATGACGAAGAAGTTGTGGAATTACAAGGAATGTGGGATTTCATCCTCCCACAAGAGGAAGATCAAGAAGTATTTCCAGTTAGCACACGAAGTAAAAATCAGCTTGATCCTCCCCAAACTACCCCTAAACAGAAGAGCGCAAGCTCTGCAACAAAAGATAAAGTCGCAACAAAGAAAACGACATCCAAAGCGACTCAAACTAGCCCAGTCCAAGCAGATGAAACGACTCCATCAAAAACACTGATAGTGTCAGATGAAATGGAGTACAATATTATTGATGACATGAAAAAGACTAGGGCTAATATCACCCTTTACGAACTGAGCAAGTTGAAACATCAACAGAAGATAATGATGAAAGAATTACATGCCGTGCCAGTTGCACCTTTGCCTGCCGCTGTACTTTCTCAAGCTTCCCACAACATGGGAAGACCTCCAACTAACGTGATCAGTAAGATTGATCCAAATGACATCGCCTTGATTGGAGGAAGATCAAGATCTCACACTCCCCCGTTTCTCATTACTTATGAAATCTTCAACAAAAATGTGCACAATTGTTTAGTAGATTCCGGTGCTTCATCGAATATTTTACCCAAATCTATATGTGCCAAATTAAATGTTCAACCACAGAAATCCGCAGTGCGCATAGTTCAGCTCGATCGATCTCAAGTCGAAGTGATCGGCGAACTAAATCAAGTAACCATAAGATTGTCATCCAACCCGAAGGTATGTCAGGTTATTGACATTCTAGTTGCTGACATCCCAGAATTCTATGGCTTAATTCTTAGCAGGGATTGGTCAGAGAAACTCCATGGATACTTCGCAACTGATTGGTCGCACATGTGGCTGCCCTACAACGGTAAACCGAATCAAATAAAAGTTGAACGAGAGCTACACCAGAAGTACATAGTAACGGAGTTAGAGGGAGAAAATGAACCGGTAGCGTATAACAGCAGTATCATTGGCAATTACTCGGTAGATTCTTTCCTCGGCAATTTCAATGCTCATGCGTCACCTTATTTAGAAAATTCAGTTTTGTCCCAAGTTGAAAATTTTTCTCGAACTGATAGTTCAAAATGTATTAATTTTTTAGATAAACCTGTAAATACATCTTTGTTTTGGAAATTATTGTTTGATGGCTCTAGATCTAACGAAGGAGCAAGAGCAGGATGCGTTCTGATTAGTCCACAAGGAGAAAAGATCATGCTCACATGCAGACTCGAATTTGATTGCACAAACAATACAGCAGAATATGAGGCTTTGGTTCAAGGCCTGTACAAGGCAATCAGGTTAGAGGTCAAGTATCTTCAAGTCTTTGGAGACTCTGAGATTGTGGTTAAGCAGGTACGTAACACTATACATTGCTTATCAGGTCACTTAAAACATTATCAATCTTTAGTACAAGATCTGACCGAGCATTTCATAGCGTTTAATATTTCTTCAATCCCCAGACTCCAAAACGCTAGTGCAGACCTTTTGGCTAACGTAGCTTCTAAGCTTATTCCCTCCAAAGATTTTAGTCCAGATAGATTCTCGATAGAATTAATCTTTAGACCGTCCATTCCTGACAACATCACAAATTGGAGAGTATTCAATGATGATCCAGATATCGTAAATTTCCTCACATCTGAAGGATCCTACTCCAATCAAATAATTGACGAAGACCAGCACGATCGATAATTGCAACAAAATATCACTAATAATGCTATACCGAAGTCGGTGGTCAAGTTAGAAGACTTATACGATTTGAAAGATCGGTTTAAGAGGTCTACCAATTCAAAACTCTACAGTTCAACCTTGAACTACGAATTAGTAAACCTAGGGACCGATGCTAAACCACAAAACATTAATCTAGGCCTCGGCCTAGCCCCTGAAGAAAAACTAGCGTATATTCGTCTTTTGAGACAATATAAAAATGTTTTTGCCTGGAATTATGATGAGCTGAAAACATACGACACTTCTATCATCCAGCATGCTATTTCTATGATTGATAACGAAAAACCTGTCCAACAAAAGCTGAGAAAAATCCACCCCAATTTAGAAAATCAGATAAAAACCGAGCTCAACAAGTTACTGAAAGCCAGGATAATCTTTCCCGTCAGACATTCCAAATGGGTCTCCAATATGGTACTCGTTAGAAAGAAAAACAGAGACATTAGGATTTGCATTAACTTTCGGAACCTTAACAAAGCCTGTCAAAAAGACAATTTTCCTCTTCCACCTATGGAGCAAATACTGCAGGCAGTGGCAGGCTCAGAACTAATGTCTTTCTTGGATGGATTTTCAGGATACAATCAAGTGTTGGTACATCCTGATGATCAGTTGAAAACCACATTCAGAACCAAATGGGGCACATATGCATATCGGAAGATGCCATTTGGTTTGATTAATGCTGGTGCTACATTTCAGAGAGCCATGGACATCGCATTCAAAGGTTTAGTCAATAAATCTGTAGTAATTTATTTGGATGATATAACAGTGTACTCCAAGAAGCGAAGCGACCATCTCAAAGACCTGAAACAAATTTTTCAACGGTGTTTAAGGTATGGAATTTCACTTAACCCTAAGAAATCTTTTTTCGCATTAAGTGAAGGGAAACTTCTAGGATTCATAGTGTCAAAGTCCGGTATTCACATTGATCCCGACAGAATCAAAGAAATTTATGAAATATCCCTACCTCATAACAAAAAAGCCATGCAATCTTTCCTTGGTCAAATCAATTTTGTAAAGAGATTCGTTCCAGATTTTTCGCGAATCGTATCTCCTTTGCAAAACATGATTAAAAAGAATTCAAATTTTAAATGGGGTCAAGATGAATATGAAGCATTCAACCTGATCAAGCAAGCTATTATTAATGCTCCATCTTTAGCAACCCTGAATTTTTCAGAATCTTTTATTTTATACACATTTGCCTCAGATAAGTCATATGCTGCGATACTAACTCAAGCGAATCAAGAAAAAGCGGAAGCTCCAATTGCGTTTTTTAGCTCAAATTTACAAGGTGCTGAACTCAATTATTCAAACGTGGAGAAACAGGCTTATGCTGTTTTCAAAGCGGTCAAATACTTCAGACCTTTCTTACTTAAAACCCATACTAAGATCATAGTACCGTTTCCAGCGGTAAGGAATCTTCTAGTACAGAAGGATGTGGGTGAGAAAAGGGCCAATTGGGTTACTGCCTTACAGGAATATGACCTTGAGATCAAACCAGCAAACATTGTAAGAGGTCAAGGCTTCTGCAAAATGCTGGCCGGAGCATCGCAAATTTCTGAAATTCCATCTGAAGAGGTACAAATGGGTGAGGTAAGCCTAAACGATGCAGAATCATTATATGCTGATATCATTTATTATCTTAAGAACGGGTATGCTCCTTCACACCTTGATTATACTAAGAAAAGAGCTTTAAGATTAAAAGCTAAACAATATCAGCTCATAAATGATATTCTTTTCAGAAAAAATTATGATTCTGTTTTTCTTAGGTGTCTTGAAAAAACTGAAGCTGAAAAAGTTTTGCAGGAATTCCACGATAGGCCAACAGGTGGACACTATGCTGGAGATGCTACTGCACATAAAATCTTATGCGCAGGATGTTACTGGCCCACGCTGTTCAAAGACTCACACAGTTACGTGAGGAGATGTCAAGTCTACCAAACTACTGTTGGAAGACAAAAGAAGCCGTCCTTGCCACTACAGCCGGTAAACATCGAGCAACCTTTCAGTCAGTGGGGCTTGGACATAATAGGTGAGATTGTTCCTCACTCTTCTAAGCAGCATAGATACATCCTCACGGTAACAGATTATTTCACAAAATGGGTAGAAGCAGTTCCGCTCAAGACAGCTAATTCTGAAAATATTATTGAATTCATAGATCAATTTATAAACACTAGGTTTGGATTGCCATCTGCTTTAATGTTTGACAATGCATCATACTTTTTTGGAAATGCAATGACTGAATTTGCACTTAAACGAGGATTCAAACTTAAATATTCGGCCAATTACTATCCGCAAGGTAATGGGTTAGCTAAGTCAACAAATAAAAACCTAATCAGGATTATTAAAAGAACAGTTGACCAGAATCAAAAGAATTGGCACAAAGCTTTGGTATATGCTTTATGGGCAGATAGGATAACGCAAAAAGCTTCAATCGACACTTCTCCCTTTAATTTAGTTTATGGGAAAGAAGTGGTTCTTCCAACTCACTTAGCCATTCCCTCTTTGTCTTTAATACAATACATTGATGAAGTACCCACTTCCTCCTTACAGCTGAGACAATTGGAAATAATTAAATTAGAAGAACAACGAGAACAAGCTAAGAAAACGCATGCTCATCATCAAGCGCTAGTAAAATCCTCTTTTGATTCAAATATAATGACCAGAAAAGATTTTCAGATGGGAGATTTAGTTTTAAAGTGGGATAAGGCTCATGAGGAAAAGGGCAAACATACAAAATTTCAAAGGATGTGGCTTGGCCCTTTTCAGATTGTTGAAGTCATAGGTCCATCAACATTTGTGTTACAGGATTTAGCAGGTAGGAGGGATCCTTTGCCTGTTAATGGACAAATTCTCAAGAAATATTTTCCATAGAAGATTATTCTTCTATTTTTGTAGAATAGTTTTTCTTTTCATAATAAAACTAGTTGTGAGTGGTTACATTAGGTATTTACGAAAAAGACACCAATTCTCTTTCAGATTTTGAGCTTTTCGCTTGTATAAATAGCAAATCTTTTGGAAAATTGGTCTTTATTATTGACAGATACAGTTAAAAACTTTAGCCTAGATATGATACGAGTTTCAACTTCAAAGAATTTGATGAAAGCAACCTTTAGTGAAAAAATTGTTTTATATCAGCACAATGAAAGGTATCAATAACAAAATGAAGATTCTCTATAGAAAAGCTGTTTCCAAAAACTCTATTATTGTCGTCCAGAGCTATCTTAAGGAAACAATGACTTCCTCCCTGCTAAGGAAAATCGCAGCTTTCAGAGGGATAATCCAAGAATACACTATATCTTGAAGAATAAGAGGTCTCATCACGAGCCGGCTTATCATGATCATAGATATCATAACTTGCTGACTTTGCCAATACTGTCTACCACAACAGGGTAATGACTCAAGATTGTTGCAATTAAAAGACAAGGAGTCTCATCACGAGCCAGCTTGTTCAGCAAAGTTATGAATCAAGTGAGTGACTGTGTCATAATTTGGCTACCAAACCAAGACATTGTTCTTCAAGAATAAAAAGAAAATCAAAGCAATAGGTGTGAATATGGATTTTTCTTTGAAAGTTGTAGGCCACCTTAAGTAGGATTCAGGATCATTGCTGGGTAACAGGTAACCCTGTCGAGGCTATAAACGCTTGCTGGCAGCAGAGGCTCTACCTACGACAAATGAGCATATTTATAACTGGTTTACAGAGGAGACTTTATTTTATCTTTACAAGACCAAGTAATGGCTGATGTAAATACAAGGACTAGCCTGAGAAAGCAAATAATTAGAATGAAAAGAGGTTGAAACAAAATATCATTGACAGTTTAAAGCATAATATACTCTATCTGTCCATAACAAAGTTTAATTTTCTGAAAAATTTTCTGTTTTGGAAGTTTGAAAAATTCAATAGGAAAACAGAGATAACTGGTTCTTCCAAGTGAATCGCCAATTGTTGTGGCCACCAACAACCCCCCTCCTTATTTATTATTAGAAATAACACTAGGTAAGTGGGGACCCTTAGTAAAAAATTCAAAAAATTCAATTAAAACTCATGTATTATACTCCTTAAGAAAATATCGCATCGCGCGAAGGAGGTAGGACATTTCCTTGTGAGTAAAATGATAAATTGCGAGAATGCGACGCGAAATCCATCGCATCGCATGCATTAAGAAATGCTCATAAACGAAAACTTTAAGAAATCACCGATGGCCGATATGCGACATCACATATCGCAACATCGCATAAAACAGCACATAACCATTTAACGAATTGTAAAATCTGCGACCTTGCGATAACGCGATGCTGCGATCGGCGATCTTGTGATCGCGCGAAACAGCAACTTGCGATTCCGCGATAAACGTGATCGGCTAACCCTGCGATAACACATCTTGATGAAAACGCGATAACGCGATGATGCGATGCGAATCGCAGAGATCGTCCATCGCAGATTTTCCCCGGCTCAACATTCAAGAAAAATTGAATACGCACGTTAATGAAAATTAATAAATGAACGCCAAGTGTTAATGAAAGACAGTTTTGTGTTTTTCAAAGAGTTAGTTCACGTCAGGTGGCATGTTTTTGTACATCCGTAAAGCTCAGAGCTTTCTTGTCAATTTTTATTATCATTACTCTCTCCTTATGTGTGAACTGTAGGAATGAAAAACAGAAACAATATGAAGCAATGTGCAGGGAGCGATTAAGGAAAAAGGTAAAGCTCCAATGCTCGGAAGCAGAGAAGAAATGCTCTCATGAACGGATACCGCATGCAACAGAGCCGCAAATTCCAGAGCGCCACTAAACTATCCATTACAGATCTATCAGTCAGAGCCATGGTTCAATGAATAGTTGAACAATGCTGATATCAACAGGCGATGTAACGCTCAAGGTTAGAAGCTCACGAAAGCAGTATGTTTGCAAAATTTTAAAGCTTATACTCGGTGAAGGAAAGGCACTAAAGGCGAAAAACGCACCAGAAAGGCTCGGATCAAAGAACGGAGGCAGTTTTCGATTAATCGCGCATCGCTGAGAAAATTGCTCAAAAAGCAAAGTCCCTAACTGCTTAGTCACTCGTAAGCCCGGAAACGCAAGAAAGCAAAGGCAGAGGCAATTTGAGGGTTAACCAAGTGGAATTTGGGTTATTACTGAGCATACACAGTAAATCCACATAGCCAGAGATGATTCTCAAGTATATCTGCTATTTTGCTGGAAAAAATGGTGCCAGCGCTTGCCATTTCTGTTTGCTTAGCTCAACCAAAAGCGGAAGATAGTCAGCCGACTCTACCCAGGCAAATACTAAATGCTCGCAACATTAAGGAGCAAATGCAGAAATAGTTAGATATTAGATTTAATTTTTAGAAATAATTTCGCTTAGAAAAAGGGCGGTCATTTAAACCGTATCCTGAATCTGTGTAATTAAGTTATTTAGTTAGTAGTATTTAAACCCTTCTCATGCATTTAGAGAAGGGTCCAGAAATTTATCAAAAACTTGTCCTCAGAACATGCACTTTTGCACCCTCAGAGGAGGTTTTGGGGAATGAATGGATCAAGATTTGTTGATGTTTGCATTTGATATCTGATACTGATGTTGCACTTCTGTACTCTTAGTAGATGTTAGAGCAAGGAGAAATAAATCATTGTTGCTTGAAGCTTATGAGTAGGACCAGTCATAAATGGTACTTTTATCTCTTGACCATTTCTGCTTATATGTTAAAGTGATATATATAGTTTTTAGTTGTTTATATGTTATTGCATGAATGTTTGAGTTACCATTTGGCACTTTTGTACGGTGGTAGCTATTTATTTATGTTTAATGTATGAATAGCTTATTATGCGATATGCTGTTCACAACTGTTTTGCCTAACTTTTTATGCGAAATAGTTCATCTTAATTGATTTCCTTTCTTATAATCGTTGAATGATCTTTATTACCAGTTGTTATTTGAAATCTCTTTAGATCGCATAATAAAAGAGTTACATCCCGTGTTAACATAGATTAGATGTGTTGTTTTTATTAGATTACCATAGTATAGAATTAGATTAAAGTTTGAATTAGAGTAGCTTAGATAGTTACTATTAGATCAGTCAATTCTACACACACACACCCATAGATTGGGAAACTGGTCCCATTATCCCCAGTCGGACCCGCTATACCAAACGGATAAGGAGCTGCCAACCAAGGTCCGGACCGGGCGGGTATCCCCCTTGTTGTCGACCCGATTTTCGGGGCTTCAACACCTAGTTAAGAGGGAGTGTTGAAGAAAATGTAACTAGGTTCGATCTTCATAATGACATGATCTTTGTAAGTGATGTAATAAATTATTATTGTAAATCTTGCCTCATGGGTTTCATGAGAAAGAAGTGTAATTAGGTCAAAGACTTCTTCTTGATGTCTTTAGGTTTTTATTTAATTATCAAAGAGTCATGTCATGTATTGAAGAGCTCTTTAAGAGCCTATGTACAATGTATTCTAGCCTACAAGATGTGTAGCAGCCCTCCAAAGACCAAGCGTAATCCTCCAAGAAATCTGCAAGCGAAATCAATGAAGAGATCTTAATGTCGGCTCCAAAATAAATTAAATGCATAATTTAAAGTCACGTCGGCTTGAGCAAAAGGTCACGTCGGTTCATGGATTCACGTCGGCTCAAATAAGAGCACACATTATTATAAATACCCCGTCAAGGTGTCAACAAAAAGCAGATCATAATTTCGAATCTCTCTCTGAAATTTCGTGTGAAGATGGGTGCAGGTCTCCACAAATAAGGAAGCACAAAACTCGCATGTTTCTCTGAATTGTGGATGGGTATGAGGTGTAGGAGGGAGATCTTGGTTGGGTACAAATCTCAAAAGTTCTCATCAAGTGCGGAGATAATCACAGTAAGGAAAAGACAATAGTTCCCTCCTCCTTGGTGGTATACATCTCAACGAAAGGAAGCACAGTGATGAAGAGATCTCCGGAACACTACAGGAGCTCTAACAATCTCGACGTGATCACAACAAGCAGAAGTCTCAAAGGATATCACTGTATAGGAATCACATGTCTCTAGCAATCTTGGTATTCTGATGATGAAGATAATCCAAGTGGTATTCTGTTACAGTCTCAGCGTAATGTGGAGCAGTGACAAGGGTTACAAGTTGTGATAAGGGTTACAATCTCGATGGTCCAAAAATCCTACAGGTTCAATGAAAAGGGTCACGATGACCTCACAATAGTATATATTTGTTATCCTACTCGGCATACTCATAATCACAGTTGTAACAATATCAATTCACCCTTCTTGTTGACATTCCAGATAAGCGAAGTTTATGATGACGCATATCTCAGTAGTATACTTGGTATACTCACAGTCTTGATATACTTGTGAAAAGAAAAGGATCTTAGTAATACGTTATTGACAAAATCATAATAGTTATAGGATCATGATTTTGGTCTCGATATAACTCTCAGGAATCTCCTTATGATCTTGTTACAACAATGGTGACCTCAATGATGGTACATCGATAATGATCTCAGTGAAGGAGCAACAAGGATGATCTCAATGAAGTTACAACAGTAGTAAGTATAGCAACAACAATAAGGATGATCTCAGCAGTGACAAAGAAGTGGATTGATGTCTTGGTCTTGGAGAGGCAGAATGTGTCAAGGGTCATGGTCTTGGTATTTGTCAGTTGGAATCTCTATAAGAAGAATTTTTGTGCAGGTTTTCCTCTCCAAGAGGGAGAGGTTTTGGCCCTGGCAGAAAGCCAAATATTTGTGTTCTTGTCTCTTTTGTTTTTGATAGCAGTTTGATGAATCTAACCTACACACTAATAATGAAGGAAACATCAAGCTAAGATAAATTGTGTAAATACTTCACAAATTGTTATCATAGTAAAGAAGAATCACCTTAATTATGTTTTCCCTAGATTTTTCAACACTGCGTATATACGCTCTTATAATGTGCAACACCTGCATACAAATCTCAACATACTGAAAAAAAACCCAGAATATATACACGACTCAACAGAGATAGATTTGCATATGTACGCGACTACACAAAAGCAAACTAGCGTACAAATCTTGAACTACTGAAGCATACCTTCGCGACATACACAACACATACTGTGCATACCTTATTGTCAAATCATAGATCACATTCAGATCATATCATCACTATAACCATAGATATTTCATTTTTAGCTACGTAAACATTTGCAACAAGCAATTCAAACAATCATATATTTCAACATGTCTTTAGATCTTTCAGATCTGAGTCTTCTCTTTGCTCCCTGGTGCACACCTGTTTTAGATCAGATCACATATAAATAACCCATTCACTTGCACAGTTAACACCTTGCTCTCCATCTCCTTATACAGTTTTTGCCTTAGCTAATACCTTTGGTAAATCCTTTGGCAATGTCGTTAGTATTTGTTGACAAGATCAAATGAATGTTGTCGCTCCAATTATTAAAGGCCAATACCATGGTAATGATCCCTGGTATCCAGATTTCTATGGTTTGGATTTTTTACGTGACTTTTACTCACAAACGGGACCCTTCTTCATAGGAATTGCGTATACTTTCTCAATATTCACTTTTGTCATCCATCTGTAATTTAATTTCCATTTCTCTATCTATATCCTCTGTAGCATCTATACCGATCTGCATGAGTTCGATAACCATCATATAATCACAATGTTGACATCTTTATCAAGCAAGTTTCCATCAAGGGCAACACATTAGCTATAATGCCAACAAACATCCATCTGTAACCGAATTACCATTTCTCTGTCCATATCCTTTGTAGCATCTATACCAATCTGCATGAGTTCCATAATCATCATATTATCACAATGTCGACATTTTTATCAAGCAGGTTGCCATCAAGGACAACATATTAGCCATAATAATGCCAACAAAGCATTAATTGTTAAAGTGATTTTGGGCTTAATGTTTGATCAAGGGTTCATTAATGTCTTGTGACTTGTCATTTTTTGCATCAACATTTTGCATTTAAGTGCTCTTTATTGTTTCAAGAACATAATTAACAAATCTAATTGATCTAAAGGTTAAATTGGATTGGTAATAAAATTGGCTAATTGCTGTAAGAAATCTCATTGTGGATTAGTACTCTTTTCTCTCATTGTGACATTGTTTCTAAGGAATATCTTTGCTTGTCTCATTGCTAGAGAATTTGATAATTGGATAAGTGGCTATATTGTTACTGGTTTTCCTTGTGGATCTATTGTGATAATAAGCATACTAATATTGTGTACTTGCAAGTGAGCTTCATATCTAAAGTTTACACTCTTGCTAATCAAGTCAATTGATAATCATAATCGCAATAAGAGGAATCACTAGTTTTGTTTAGTCTCTCTCTCTTCTTGTATCTAATTAACACACTAACACCCTATTGTTATTGGTCATTATCTAATTGGCATTCTAGCATTGTTGAAACATTGTGTTTATGGTTGTTTCATGAGCAGTTATATTGATCTTAACACATTTTGGCGCCTTCTATCTTGTTTCATTGAGGATCCCCTTTATTAGTGAGGATTGTCATTATATATTGATTTAAGAACTTCATGGTTCTAATATAATTGTAACTTGTCTCTAAGTGCTTAAGACATTTAACATCCTACTAAAAGTAATCTCTCATCCCGCATTTGCATTCTAAGATTAGCCCTACACTTAATTAATTTACCTCTAAGCATAAGCTTGGTTGAAAGATTCTTAGGACAACCTTTTTCATCTTGGTTGTGAAGTCTAGACCCTCTTTAGGGGTTAACACGATGACCTTGTAGTCGTCAGAGCCACAGTCTCTACAGCGCCCGAGGCATTGGATGGTTAGAACTTCAAAGGAGGTATTGTTAATATAGCCTCAGCTATCTTCGCCTATGTTTCTCTCTCACAACCTACTCTAGAGACTAGTTTCAAAACAACTAAGGGAAACGATTCGTCTAGTTAGGCATCTAACTTAAAACCAATCAAGATTCTGCATTTCACTTAGGATTTAGGTGTTGCATCTCATTTAGGATAGTGAAGCATCCTAAGGCAGCGAATGTTCATTCAGTGGCTTGGTATATAATTAACGTAAAACAAGTATTTGACTCCATTGAGGCACTGGTCTTTCAAGATAATCTAATCTAATCATTAAACTTGCTAAATTAACCAAGTTGCTAGGCCATTCAGTTGTGTCTTTTGGACTTGTCAGTTGCCAATGAGTCTCCCCATCTTCACATTTCATAGGGACTACCTCCCATAGCCTGTTGTAGGGAGACAACTAGAACGGAGAAGGCGGGGATGAACGTGACAACCCCCGCTCTAATTGTTGTCGCATCTGGCCCACATGACCCAAAGTGTGGACAACGGGAGGGGGAGGCTAACTCCTTGTGGACTCAATGGACAAATGTGGACCTGGATGGGAAATATGTGAAAAGGGGTTATAAGGAGTGGGGAGGAGTGATGTATGCGGTGTCGAGAAGTGGGACCATGCAACCAAAATCGGGGTTTCCCATGTAATGCCACTTCAAAAGCTAGTAGCCAATAGATGAGATCCCACGGGACTAGGATATAAGGTTAACCACCAAGTTGGACAAGGGGACACGAGTATAGATGAAGCCCATTCTTTCTGCCGAATCCCCCCATTAATCCATGCCCAAAAGTGTCCATAATAAGTAAGCAAAAATACCCAACTACATAATGAAAGCGATACCTTCAGGGTTGGAAGGCCCACCTTCAAATATACGATCATGGCAGATGGGCGAGGGTGCATAATGGCTGGCTCAGGTGGTGGAGATGGTGGCACATCGAGCCATCTAGGGGCTGCTGGCTGCTGGCTGAAGACAATCTAGGAGAAACATTTTTCCTATGGGTGTCACCCACAGGCGGTGGGTAACATGCCCACCTCTTGTTGAAGGCATGGTGAAAGGCATTCCAATCAGTGATACTACCTTGGGGTAAACTAAGATACCAATTCCTATCACTCCCTTCTAAAGTCAAGGAAAGAGCATCATTACTACATGCTCTTCCATGATTAATTTTGCACTTAATGCCCCGTAAAACTCATGCATGTGTTTTTCTGCAGTGATAGCATTAGTACCATTGAATTTAGGCAACCATTCACAATACTTCTCAGGTAAGGGATGCGGAGTTTCAGGGAATTTGCTAACATCCAATGGCCTAAATGCAGCAATGAGCCATGGCTTGTTCATGGTGTTAGGGGTTCACAAATCCATTTGACAATACACATTCTTTCGTGAATATGTTGGTGCCTTTCCAAATGTTTTATGATTGTTTGACTTATTCATGGGCAAGATGTCTTGATTAGAGATTGATTCTATGCTCAGTTGTTATAGTGGCAAATATACTGCCTAGATATAGCTCTGTATGATGATACACTTTAGTGATAATATAGGGTAAAATCAAATGATATTTTTGTGAATAATCTCTGACCTTCACTCTTAGAGGATAGAGGTGTCCTATCACTATGAAAATGGACAAATTGAAGTTGAATTGATTATTCAATTGAAAAGCTGATATTTTGAGAGCAATATTAGTTATATTAAATCTCGACTAAGGGTTGCTTATATTTTAGAGCAGATATTAGGAGTGCAATAGGTTAAAGTCAAATGAAAATTTTGTGAATTATCTTTGAACTTCATTGTTAGAGGATATAGGTGTCTTATTGCTATGCAAATGGACAAATTGAAGTAGAATTGTTGTTCAATTGAAAATCAGATATTTTGAGAATAATATTAGTTATGTTAAATCTGGACTAAGTGTTGCTTATATTTTAGAGATTGGGCACATGCATTTTAGTATTCTGAGGTAGATATAGTGTTGTTCATGTGCAAGGAAATCAACAAGCAGTTAATATCCTAAATAAATAAATTCATACATTGTATATTTGCATTGTTTTCCATTGAGACATTTTCCAATGAGGAAGTTACAACATTCATTTTTACCTATCTTTAATTGCTATGTTATGATTTTGACTGCAGATTAATAATGTCGGTACAAATTTGAGGAAGCCCACTATGGGTTATACAGCTGAGGATTTCTCATTTCTTATGTCTACCAACTTTGAATCAGCTTATCATCTATGTCAGCTGTCACATCCTCTACTAAAAGCATCAGAAAAGGGAAGCATTGTTTTCATTTCATCTGTTGCTGGTGTTGTAGCTACTTTATCTGGTACCATATATGCAGCCAGCAAAGGTAAATGCCTCCAATTTTTCTCTCCTAGAATTTATACATACTATTTTAGTTCTCAGGTCTCAACTTGAAACTTATGACACAGTCTTAAGAAAATGTGAATCTGAATCTTCAACAATGTTAATTTCACTTGGATGGTCTGGTTGACTCATGTGTTAAATGAAATACAGGAGCAATGAACCAACTCACAAAGAATCTTGCATGTGAGTGGGCAAGTGACAATATACGTGTTAACTGTGTGGCACCATGGTATACCAAGACATCACTCCTGGAAAAGGTTTCTCTCTCTCATGTGCACTCACAAGAGATGTGCTTTTTTTTGGTCATGAAAATACTTATGTTTACATCAAGAGAAAACAAAAAGAAGAGTATATTTACATCCTCTTTCTTAAAGCAACAAAAACAACAATAAAATCTAAATAGGCACCTGAGTCTAACAACTTATTGTCCTTGATCAACAAAAACCCTTTTGCTAGTAGCTGCATACCACCTCTTCCCTCCACAAAAAGCAAAGGCAGACAAAGAGCTAACCTCATTCTCAAACACTTTTTTGCACTGAAGCATCTAGAGAACAAACAAGGAAGAAATTCTCAAGCAGCCAAATATCACTAAGGGAAGAATGGACCATAGATCTGTAGTCACCCAAGTCTCTAAAGAATAGTCATTAGATCTATCTGAACATGCCCCCAACTTGACTTGGCCAAATAACAATCCTAAAATAAATGCTTTACTGTTTCCACTTGGAGATCAGAAGGGCAAAGCCAATCTGAGAGGCCACTCTTGGCTAGGTAGGCCTTGGAAGGAAGGTGCTGATAAATCACTAGCCAAGTAAACAATCATAGCTTGTAGGACAGCCACACTGACCACACACTATGGAATATTTGGATCCAACAGTTCACATCATTGGAAGACATCCATCGCACATTAAGCATTGGACCACGTTGATGGTGTTGATGAATAATGGAGTACAATATGTGAGAATCATACTTAACAAGGGGCACCCATAATGGCTCCAAGGTATGAATGAGCAAGAAGGTACAATGCTCCACCTCCAGAAACCTCCAAAGCTCTAACATTCCTACACAATGTGCTCCTCTGGGTCCACCACACCTACATGGTCACTTCCTCGACCCAAGCCTCAAGTCAAGCACCAGCCGCCATGTAAACAACCAAGTCTGCCCATGCCTTATAGAATTTAACACCCTCCTTTAGCATGCTCAACGCTCCTCCAAGGCAAGTTGTCCTCCAAGCAAGTCACACACTCCATGTACACGTCATGATGAATGTGATGATGCTATCAAGGTCTCCAACACTTTAAGGAAGAATGACACATAAGCTTTTACAGGTCTTGTAATCAATAAGCAAGTCACCTCATATGTTTGTCCATGATGAAACAACCAAGGGTCATCCATACACCTTTACACGATCACTCCATATCACATGAAGCACCCCTAAGTATGTTATAAATACTTTTGGAGTAACCTTGAAAGCTAACACAATATAGAAGGAAGTACATCAAAGAAGACAAGTATTTGTGAGAAGCACTAAATATCATATTCTAAAATTCTATACAGTAATAATTGTTTTCTTTCTAAATTCGTCCATAGGTATTTACTATTGACAAGCAAGATCCAAAAGTTTCTTCCATCTCATTAATAAGAAGTGCCCAACTATCAACTTTTTTAGTGTATATTATACTTGGATCAACACCAATATTAGAATTTCTTTCAAAAGAATAATGTAAGTCGCAATTGCAATCCATTAATCTCTTAATTCACTTAGCTTACAAGGCTTTGATTAAAAGCGTGCAAATTCTGAATGGATTTGTCCTTTCCATCTAGTCAAGGAAAGAAGGGATCATAATCATGCTTCGAGGTGTGATGCTTGTCAAAGAGTTTGACAATTTCATTCCATTGAGACGACCTCTTTCACGATGCTAGGAAATATAGTTCTACAATGAATTTACCTCATCATGAAGCAAACATTAGTTTGTTATAGTAAAACAACCTACTCCTAAAGTTAATGCCTGCGATGAAGCATTATTATTATGTAGAAATAACCTTCATTATGAATTTTATCATTAACATCTTGCAAGGAAACAGCTTCATTACAAAATTTGCCATTAGTAGGGTGCAAGGAAATTATCTTCTCACAACATTTCTAGAACGGTTCTTAATCCTCATCAAGATTAGTCATTTTTGAAACAAACCAAAAAATGTATATGTAGGTACTCTAGAACTGTTAATATGGTGGGTTCATGTCGTGAGTCTCTGGGTAGGGTGCAAGAAGTGTGACGGAACTTGAGAAAAAATCTATTGCCCTTCAAAAAAGTCCCTGGGAGAAATAAATTCACCCGTGGAAGAGAGCCTATGACCATTATTAAGGACTTTGATCTTTTAAACTTTCACTTTTTCAAATGACTCCTAACATTTTAAATTGTTGACCTTTTAACAAAAGAAAAACTCTTTGTAAATTGTTGACTTTTCAAATAAAGAAAAACTGTTTATAAATTGTTTGTCTTTTTAAAGAAAAAAAAAAAAATTCTTAAAGGAAACATTTTGACATTGGCTCTTTCCTCCAATTTTTTCTCCTCGTTTATATCCCAGATTTTAGGTGGGAAGGATTGAACCTTGATCTTCACTGTGCCACTCGAAACCTTTGACCAAGTCTCCTATAGGAGATGCTTGTAATATAAAGGTGACAAAAGTATTTTGAACCTTATTTCTATTGCCAATAATAAAAATTAAAACATATTTCCTCGCATATGCAAATACATAGAGAGATGAAGGTGAGGTACGACTTAGGGGAAGGCTTCCTCTTTAGTTTCATTATGCAATTCTAGTGTCATTATCATGCCCAAGAATACAACCTATGGCAATGCATGTAGAAGTAAGAGGGTGGGCAAATGGAAGAGGTTTCCCTAGCTAATTGAAAAGAAGAGTCACCCCACAAAATCATGTTAGAGAATATGTCGAATAGATCACCTTGTGATAGTGATCATGCCATATGAGCAAAGGGTTGATGCTTAGAAAGAAATCGTGCAGATGGATAAAATATCTATGGAATCAACAAGTAACATGAAAAAAATAGTAGGAAATCCAAAGGGGAAGGGTGTCTAACTTGTGCTTGCAAGAATCTCCAACTTCACAAGTAGCAATGGCACCTTTGGAGCTTCACTAAACATTGGGTGCATAGGGCCACAAATGTTGTGGTTTAGTGTAAGGTTGTTGCATTTATGGCTTCAATCGTGGAACTCATAATTAAACCGAAAGCACAAGATCACATAATAAAACAGAAACCCATGACACAAGATTTGTAAGTGGTTGCTCAAGTACCCTAAAGTTGATGAATAATATCTGAATGTAGGCTTCTGTGATTCATGATTGTAAACAAGTGTTTTCTGGATAAATCACATTGGGATTTTGAGGTCGACGTGTTTTGGACCACCTACTGTGGTTCATCAGATCAATAATATCAAGTACGACCAAGTGTCTTGATAATAAAAATGAGTTTTACACCTATAACATATAGAAATTACAGTAGCTTTAGGCATAAACCTTAGTACTATGTGTGGGACCATTAGAGCCCCTACTAACACCCATGTGACTATAGGCTGGACACTAAGAGTGTATAAAAATAACTCCTTGAGACCACAATACGCACCATGAAGGGCCATGTCAGTGAGGTAAGATTAGCCAACATGGCATTTAAACTATTATTAGCTCAACAATTATCAATGGTGGCTTCAATTTAAATACGAAATGTACTTGAATCATAGTTTTAATTCTTTAGTTGATCCTTTATTTCTTTATTTTGGTCCCATTGATGATGACCCAATATCATTGCAAGAAATCTTTCTTTTGTGTATTTTCAAAATATTTATATTTAACAAATTTCAGTGTAATTCTAGTGTATTTGTTTCTTGTTTGTAGTGATAATTTTATATTCTTACAGGTCTTGGAAGACAAAGAGTTTGTAGAAAAGATACTTGATCGTACTCCTTTAAAGCGTCTTGCTGAGCCTCATGAAGTTTCATCCCTCGTAGCTTTTCTTTGCCTACCTGCAGCTTCATATATTACTGGTCAGGTTATTTCTGTTGATGGAGGAACGACAGTAAACGGTTTCTATATATGAGATCAGAAAGTAAGGCTTAGTGTTGTGTTTCTCTAAAATACCAAGGTAAGGTTTGATGTGATCTTAAAGTATCCCTATGTTGATATTTCATTAACACTCTTTTTCATCTAAACTTTGTAATAAATGTTTAATTAATTTTAATACCCTCTGAGCATTTATGATAACCTGATTTGATTTCATTAGAGACGTAATAGTTGTATCTCCATAGAGTTCTCGGTCATGCATTGGTTTATGCTTTGTTTGAGAAACAAATTGCAAGGTAAACTTTGCATGATGTTTTAAACCCTTCATGGTCTGAATCATGGCATGCTTGGTGGCTGAATTTCTCATGTAGTCATGTACTTCCGGCTGTTGTACCATCTGAATATTGATGTTACTATATGTTTCCTTTTACATTTGAAGTGTTATATATTGTCACTGATATATCCTCACAAGAAACTCAGAGTTTGGTCTACATACCCTCTATCCGTTTAAGAGTTATTGTAATTATGTTTATTCAGATGCTATGTGTTTTCAGTAGTATGACTATTTCATTTTCTTTTAATTGTAAACCGCTAGTTTCTTTGCGTATAATATAGCCACATTTTTATGAGCTCTTTGTAATGCTGGAAAAATCTGGCTTTGTTGTATGGATAGTAACTTCCCATTTATTTACCTATTGCTTAATTCCCAACCGTTGCTCTCCCCTCTCCCCATTCTCAATTTCCAATTGATGCCTGCCCCTCCTGCACCCTGATCCGATCACAATTTTCTGTGAATGATACAACGTGTTGTTTATTTGCAGTATATAGTCAACATGTATGGATTAATCATTAAACAAATATCAAGTAATCTGCGTATTTAACATTTCTGCAAACTTGTCTTTGTTTCGAAGATTATATAACATATTTGCTTTCATTACTGATTACAATTTCCACTTTCCTTATATTTTTAGCTATGTTGCATGAGTTTCTGGTACTAGAAACAAGTATTTGGTATAGCTAGAAGCTTTGCCCAAATCTAAAGGAAACATTAAGTTGGGAGCGACAATAATATAATATATTAAAAATTAAAATTTAATATAATATAATTATTATTATTTTAAATAGTGTAAAGATTAAATGTACATATCAAATTGAAAATTTAAATGATTCATCATTCAAGAGACAACCATTAAAAGTTAAAACCAAAACTAAAAGCCAACCAAATCATATTGATGTTCATATTAGAAAAACTTAAAAGGCAAAAGCCTGAAGTAGTCCATAATTCAAAATGCCAAATAGTCAAAATATAGCAACCAAAATACAAAGCTTATGATCATATAGTATGATCTTCAACATCAAGGAGATTCATATAAGCTTGAGCCTCATTGAGTACTGGATCAATGCATCATCATCATCCTCAGATGCAACAACGTCATCTAAAGGTATGCCAACCAATCCTACATTTGGTAAAGGATTGTCATCATCATCGTCAATTTGGGCAGCATCTTCAATGTTCACATCCCATCGTGCAACAGGTCCTTCTAAATATTCAGGTAGCTTCCTTGAACAAAGCCGAAGACTACTATGCACATAAACAAGTTTCTCTGCTCTCTTAGAGGTAAGTCTATTCCTCTTAATAGAGTGTATGAAACTATAAGTGGACCAATTCCTTTCAGTAGCTGAGGAACTAGCAACCTGAGATAACAAACGTGAAGCAAGATTTCAGAGCTCTGGAACTTGGCCCCCATACATTCTCCACCATCCAAGGGGTTTCTTCTGAGCATAATGCTTGATGTCCCTCTTTGCATCTTGGCTGAATGCAAGAGGGCTTAATGTACCAAAATCAATAAATTTCTCCTGTATCACACTTGCTTCATCAACAATATACATCTTAGCTATAACGTCAAGAAACCCTTGTTTTACCTCTTCATCATCAAAAAGAAGAATTCTATTTGGTCTTTTCATATACCACTTTGGAGTAAGGGCATATGCAACCATGTGAAGGGAGGTATTGAGTTTAAGCCATCTTTTCTCTATTAGCTTATGGATTTCATGGAAAAAATCCAAAGAAGGGTTTCTTTGGCGAATGATGTGCTTTACCTTGCTCGCCATGGTATTAATACATTCATATATTTCTCCAAGAGAAGGAGAATCTAAATCAACATACTTGATCAACTCCACAATTGGAGTTGTAAAAGAAACAACATATCTACAATCATCCCACCAATCCTCATTAAGAAGCATTTCTCTTATCTTCTTTGCTTGAGGTGACTTAGATTCAGTCCATGCATTCCACTCTAAAGAAACAATAATGGCTTGTAAAGATGCATAGACCTCAACCATGTGCTCAAGCAAAATAAAGTATGTGGCATATCTTGTTTCTACAAGTTTTAAAAAATGTTTCTTTGAATACATCTTATAAATTTCCAAGGAAGCATGGTGGTTGCAGATGAACATTTGTGCCTCCCTCACATTTGAAATGATATTTGCAATCCACTGTATTTTACCAATGTCTTTTAAGAGATTGTTAAGGGCATGTACACAACAAGGAGTCCAAAAGATATGCATATATCAACTTTGGATCATCAATCCCACTGCTATACAAACAAGTGTTGCATTTGTGATGACATGTACCGCATTTGAAGGACCAACCTCATCAATCACATATTTCAACATTTCAAACATGAAAGTAGCATCCTTGGTTTTTCCACTAAAATCAATTCCTGTAAAAAATAAGACCCTTCTGGTCTTTGTTGAATATCTATACAACCATCCATGACAACTGAACAACCTGAATGAACCCAAGATTGTGTGAGGTCCTTCATAAGTCCATGCATTTTTGTCATCCCTTTATCTAATAATGAAGTCCTCATTTTGTTGTACATTGGGGGAGCATAGCCTTTCTTTGCGGCTATGATTTTTCTCACCATTTTTTTATAGTATGGTGAATGAGTGATATTAAATGAAATTCCATTAGCCATAAAAAATCTGCCATGTTATCATCTGCTTCATCCCTTTGCAAGACATTGTACATCTTTTGAATGATTCACTTACACTAGTCCTCTTAGTGCTAAAATTCCCTTTATTAGTCTCAATTTGGATGTGAATTTGTTCATTCATACATTGGGATGAATTTTCATGTCTGCTTCTCTTATTATTAGAAGATACAATGCTACTATCACATTCATTATTTTCATTTGTTTTCATGTGAAACTTAGTCATTTTCATTCTTTGTTCAAGGTTACATATGCAACCCTTCACTCCTAACCCAAGTATTCCCAAAAGATTATGTCATACTATTGTATAACTATCTTTAAAAATATGGTCACACAAAGTGCATTGCCATTCTTCACATCCACCATTGTTTTTTGCATTGTGTTGTGTTATTTTTTTTATGAACTTCATTAAGGGCTTCTTGCAAATGTTGCGTGATTGCTTGTGAGTATTTATTGTTGCCTTTGCATTTTGTTGTTGAATTTGTGGAGGTAGTGGGGGTCTCATCCTATTGTTATTGTTACCACATTCATTGCCCAGCCTTCTATCCATGGTATCAATATTGAAATTTAAATACAAAAAAATCATTAGAAGTGGAACAAACAAATAGATTATACAATGTACATAAATGACAAAAAAATAAAACTTAGAATACTAATATTTAATTTGCATATTCTCATAAACTAATAAACTAGTCAATGATCAGTGTAGCCAGATTATGTGTCCTGGCCCTTAACATAAAACATCATTAAATTTCAATTGGAAAACTAAGAAACTTTAACGAGTTGATATAATTATAATTTAAAAGCAATGTACATTGAATTATGCTTTCCCTATGCAATTCATAAAACTATGATCAATGAATTTCAAATATTTGAAGTGTAAGATTGAATATTCTAACTAGTTATTAATTTTTCTATTTTATTATGAAGATTTCTACAGTTATACATATTGTTGAGTATTTCTGGAATAAACCATGTCAAGATTTGAAATGTTAAGGGACATCCACTCATCATAAAGAACAAAAAAAAGTTAGTAGTCAACCTAAATGAGTCATATCTTATCTGTATATCTCTTTTATTAAGTTATCTGTGATGCAATAAAGCAGCACTCTGCAACTCACTGCTACTTGCAAGCACAAAAGAATATATCATAATTGTTTTGAAAGATGCAATTGCCTCATTTTTTAACAACCACTTTTATTCTTGGTGAAATAAGATGAACCAACAAGAGTTTTCTAGTTTTCTAGAGGCATGGGATTCATTGATAGCGAGGACATCTACATTTAGCAAAGTGACCACGGTTGAGAAAAGTTACCAAAACCGCAATTTCTTGTCATATTATTGTATTTGTGATACACTCCTATCGTGTATGATTGAATTCAATTATAATTTTATAGTAACTTTCCAGCAATATTTTATAGTCAATTAATCATATATTAATGTTATTGTTAATCAATATTCCATTCATATAAAAAACCGTAAGTGCTCATATCAATTCATATAGGAGCAATTCAAAATTCCGTTCATGTAAAAATGTATATTAAAAATTTCACAGAAAAGGGACAATTTTGACTTCACAAATTATGAAAGTCATCAAACTAAAAGGAAAAATAAATTTTCACATTGCTCCTTGAAAAAATCTTCCAAGTAATTTAACAATTAATTGAAGTCCTTCAAACACATTGTGATTTTATTTAGCCACAAAACAAGAGATTTCATTGATGTTTGTTTTAATTCAATTTTAATTATTCATTGAGAGTCGAGGCTTTTCAAAGTTCAATTTTAATCCCAATGTCATATATAAGAATTGTGATAAAGGCGAATGGTTTAACCTTTAATTTTAATGTTTCATTTTAAAGTGTGAAAAAGCTGTGAAGGTATTGACACATTGAGGACTTCGTGTGACTATTGATGAGCTAGAGAAGTCGTGAAGAACAAACTCAATGATTTAACAAATGAAAAATACGACTAGGTGACATTGAGCTACAAGGAAGTCTGAACTAAATTCACAAATCCTTAAGAAAAAGAAAATTCCTTATCTATGTATACTAGTGCATAAAGAGAATGAAAGTCATTGAGTTGAGAAGCTTATTAAGCCCCCATATCAATGATTGATCTTTATTGAACTTTGAGTCTAGTAATTTTCATGAAAAGTAAAGCACATATTTCATTTAACTGCCAGTCATTAAAATATTAATGAAAACATTTAATACTATTTATAGTGAAAACAATAAGGTAGGAAGCTAGTTGAGTGAAATAATGAGGATATAAAGTACAAGAAGCATCTACTGAGTACTCAAAACACTCTCAACCATTCTTACTAAATAATCGACAGACGCATTGTAACAAGTGAAAAGGTAACAGGCTCCAGAAAAGAGAAGTGCACACACCAACTAATGTATCCAAAGAACACTTTGAAGCATAAACACCTAAAATCATCAATGTAAGATGGGTCAACATCAAATAATTTGAAGTTTGAACACACGGATTTTATAATATTTACCTTTGAACACACGGTCCTAAACAACAACGTGTGAGCGAGAGCCTTGAACAACACAACGTCAATGCATCAATACACACAACACAACACATCATCAATGCTTGAGCCTTGAATAATGTCCCTCTCTTCTCAATGCTCACCCACAATAGCGACAACGCCCCTCAATGCGTAGTGGTTCACCCACGATAACGACAACGTCCCTAAGTGCAACGTCGACAACGCACAAAGAAACTCAGCAATAGCTCGCTTAACTCACTTGAGCAGGACATTGATTATATAGGAAAGGGAAGGCAAAGAATTGCTGCGAAATGGAAAAAACAAAGAATTTTCTCGCCAAAGATTTACACGTTTTTTTCCTGACAATAGGTACTCATGGTTCTGGAACATGTGGGAGCTCCCATCCATCGAGGAGCATCTAGACACTCCTCGATGGATGGGAGCTCCCACAAGTTCCCGAGCAATGTTCCTAGGTGAAACCAGTACCAGAGACTCTTCATTCTAGGCTGCAAAGATCCAACGTTCCTGTAGAAGCTCCCAATTGTTTTGGAGCATTTCATACCAGCGCCCAAGCTCCCAGAGTGCTTGAACGTGGGGTACTTTCTCTCCAAGGGCTCGGAGCAGTACCCGTGCAATTTATATTTTCAGACGTGTTAACATTTTCTTCTAATAATCCAAGCCATCTTCACTAATAATTCATGTTACTTGTCCCATGATTTAATGATTTTCTAAAGAACTTTCATCTAGCATGAAACAAAAATCAATCATGGTATTATATATATTTCAATTAACAAATTGTTATGCTCTATACCCATGCTTGCATTACTATTGTTATTTCTTCTAGTTGGGTAACTAATGAATGCATATCTTATAATTTTGTCAAATAATCCACATTTTTTTAATTTTATTGAAAATAATGTCTTTTACTATTTATATAACATTAATTGAATTGTTTGAATTATTTCTATTTAAAAAAGGGTTAGTGAATGTTGTTAAAGGAAATCTTACTAGCCACATACCGTCTTCAACCTATTGAAAAACATTATAGTACTAAACTTCTTGTAAGCTTAGTCTCACAAGGCATCATCCCAAGCATGTTAGCTATGGTGGCATCATCAAAAATGACCAGAGGGGTGTATTCAAGGCATTCCTAGGCTACATACGGGTAAAGACAAATAACTGCAAAACGATACATTTGTTGCCTTGAAATGGATCTATATGGTTACCATATGAATTCATTGCTGCTTTAGAATGGGGAATATAGGATTTGAGACCTAAAAGGGTCAGGTTGGGTAAGATCCTAAAATCCTTAGTGACAAACAAGAACTACAAATCCTCTTGTTTTGGTTAAAGAAGTGGAATTTTCAAATCTTAGACCTTGACGACATGTGCCTTGAAAGTTCTGACTACATTCTACGGGTTGATAACTTTCCAACGATGGTTTGTTTTTGTCGGCCAGAGTTGATATGCCAAAGTTATGCTTCCAATGAGGTAATTGTTCAATTATTCCTTGGTACAAATTGCAACCATATTAGTTAGTCATAATTCATCCACGTGTAGTAACATATGAGAATCCACTAGAGACCTATGCAAGCATCATGGAGATTCCTAGAGGTTTTGAGGCCTTCACCCCTGATCTTGATTCTCAATATCAAAATCCTAATTAGAGGAGGGAAAATGTTTCAATTTTTTTAAGCTACCATTAATGTTTCACAGTATGGGTAATGAGTTTGGAAGAGAGAGTAATAAAGCAAGGAGAAAATAAATGCTTACATGCCTATGGTAGTGTCATGTCCCCAATAAGTAATTTTTCTAAGTAGAATTCTCAATTTTGTAATTTTTGCTATTAATAAATATTTTGGCATGTAAAACTTAGGAAAAGTGGGTCATGGAGGCACCACTTAAATTTTGGAGAGAAAAGGAGGCTAAACATAGGAGAAAAGATAAATTAAAGTGGTAATGGTTTGTGGGGGCCAGTAAAAAGGGGAAATCAGACCCCCTTGGGAAAATTGAACTAAAGGGAAAATGATGAAGATGTGAGGTCAATTTGGTGGAGCCCACAAGGAGAGAGGAGAAAAACAATTTTAAAAGGGAGAGGAGAGCCTCATTTTTGCATCCTTTGGCATTTCAACATTTAAAGAAATAGAGAGTTTGCTTGAGCTGCTTAGCCAAGTCAACCAGTGCTGCTTATCACAAGGAATTTCTAAGTGGGAATTCCATCTCCTCTTGCGTGAACTTCGAGTGTCACCCTAGAAGAGAATTTGAGAGCTGATTTCCAGGTATTTGAGGAGCCAATTCACGAGTTTTTCTTCCACTAGCGCAAGTTCCAAGATGACGCAAAAGAAAATTCGTGGAGCTTAGGAGGGTAGATAAATTGTGGAGTTTGTGTTACACAAAATATTGTCACCATGACTATTTGCAGTCAGTATGGGTCTATCATCACTTATACTGTCCTCCTAAGCAAGTCTCAGACCTCAGCTCTTCATGTCAAGCTTTGAAAATGAGAGAAAGACATTAAAAATCATTAAAGTTCTGGTTCCACACTTTCTCTCACTGTTGCCTGCGGTCCCGCACCCCCTGTTCACATTACCTGCGGACCTGCCCGCTCTGTCTCTAAAGGAGTGGGTGCGGACCCCTGTGAAAGTCAAAAAGGCGCAAGTTTATTCTAAAAAACTCACTTTGGGTTAATTCTAGATGATTCTAGAAGGAATTTTGATGTGGATGGTTCGCTCTTAGGTGGTTCATGCATCCCAAAAGAGAAGGAGCTAATCCCTTGATGAGAGGAGCTATCCCTTTGAAGGAGGGCTTTATCCCTTTGAAGGAGGACCTAGTAACTTCCCTCCATTGCACTATAAATTAAGGCATTGGGCTAGTTGTTAGAGAGGTTAGAAGCTAAACATTTTTTAGGGTAAATGCTAGTGGAATTGAGACTTCCTAGTTAAGCTTGAGAGGAGAGATCACATACCTTTTTGGCTTCATTGGAAAGAGAGTGAAACTTGTCAAAGTAGAGGAGACTTCTTGTTGGACCCTGGGAGGAGCTTGTACAACATCAAGGCACAGGTTGTAAAGTTCTTCTTTGATTTGAATTAATACAATCAGATTCATTTTTCTCAACAAATTGTCTTATGTCATTTGTTTCATGAATTCCTTGATCATCATGATAAGTATGCTTTATGATATTGGCTTTTCAGGTGCTATTTAATTTGTTTGCTTGTTTGTGTTTGCAGATTCGCAACAAGGGAGCTCATTTGGATCAAAGGAGCGAGGCTTCCACAAACTTGCATTGGACCCAAGGTAGGCCTAAAACACTTGTTTGCCTTTGTTAATAAATTGCATATTTAGAGAAAGATAGTTTTAGATTGGCTTGCTTGTCACTAGATATCATTAGATACTAGGGAGGTCGATCTTGTTCGCAAAATCGACTCATTCTGTGTGACAAAATGGCGACTCCGCTGGGGACTTGATTTCTTGATTTGCTTTACTTTGACCTGAGAAACTGTGTTTTTGTTTCTGTTTTTGGCTTGTTGTGTGTGGAATTGGGTAGATTTAGTAGATCTTGGATTATTTTTTGTTTTTCATAACTTTGGGGGAGGACCGCACCCTCGGCTTGTAACACAGTGCGGACCTGTCCGCACTTTTGCTTTTCACACAGAGCGGTACCGCACCTGTGTGAATTGCGGGCCTGCGGACCCTGTCAAAATTTTGGAAAACCTAAGATTTTCTCTGTTAGTCAGCTTAGTTTTTGTTTAGATGTTATTATCCCTTGCCCAGACTTGCATGTGACTTGTCAG
Organism: Pinus tabuliformis; assembly: GCA_031772625.1. Lineage (NCBI taxonomy): Eukaryota > Viridiplantae > Streptophyta > Pinopsida > Pinales > Pinaceae > Pinus > Pinus tabuliformis. The sequence continues at coordinate 429,643,025 of CM062819.1, forward strand.
GAACTTTTCTTAGGTTAATTCCATTGGTGTTAGAGTTTTAGGTGAAATTCCTAGAAGTTTTGGTTGCCAGGCTTGGTTTTCATTTTGGTCTTGTAGTAGCTCAAAGCTTAGACGCTGTAGAAGCCTCAGATCATCTTGGTTTTTACTGGCCTTCTTATGAGTCTGACCATTTGCAAAATCTACCTTTGTTGAGGAATCCATCTTGTGTTTCTCATTTCGAAACTTTGAAAAGACTTGTGTTAAAAGTTTGGATTTCATTTTTAGAAAAAAAAACAAAAATTGGTTGTTTTTTTGACTGATTTGTGATTCTGGACAAATTAGTCCTTAGTTTGCTTATAGCTAAGTAAAACATCCTTGAAAAAGACATCTTGTAAGCTTTTACTTCAAATAGTTTTTTATAGTTTATAGATCTCAAGATTAGTTATTTCCATAGTTTTGAGTGTTTTATAAAAAATAAAAATCTCTTTTGGAAAAAGTGTGTTTTTGTGGTATTTGAGTGTTTGAAAGAAAAGGGAAATTTTTGTGAAAATAACTAGTTGTCTCGTTTCGAGTGCATTGGAAAAGACAAAAAGCTCTTCTTTTGATTTGTTTTTTAAGGAAAAGATTCGTGTTTACAAGCATTTGCATTCTCAAACTCTTTCCTAGCTAGAAATTCATTGAAGGGAAAAGATTGCTTATCATCTTAAGTGCATTTTTTAGTGATTTCGAGTCGAGTCCTCACACCATAAGTTTAATCTCCGCACCTCTTGACTTAAACAAAAACCAATAAAAATAACGCTTAAAGTAAAATCTATTTAGTAATATTTTTATTTCTAGGGCTCTATTACACCAACATAGCTTAGGCTAGTGTCTTGGAGTAGGGAGTAATTAACTCTCCAAGGCAGTAAAACAAACAAGTAGCTGTATCTTGCGGTAGGAGAAAAATCCAATTGTTACATCTATGCTCTGGGAAAGCTCCTCTTAAAGGAGAAGCACGAGATCGTGTCTGAACCAGTGTGGGAATCAATCCTTCCTCATTGGGAACGATGCCAGATATTCACGTATTAAAAACGGTAAACCTCGGATTAACCATTGTCGAGGAGCCTGGGGTCACTTGTTGGTAAACCTTGGATTATGTCAAGGAGCCTTCAAGGGGATTGAGCTTGTTACTCTGCCCTTGCATGCGTATCGGATCGTAGACTGTTCCCCCAGGTATATTTGTTTCCGTTGGTAACCATAGTGACCATATTCTATAGGATTCTTCCTAAGGTGACGGTGGAGGGAAGATCCCATTGTACCTGGAGTAGACGTCAGCTAGACTCGCTTGGATTTTCTGGGGGGTTCTCTTCACTCGAGACGGTTTAGTGGAGAAACTTGTGCTAGTCTATTCATTAAGCAGGTTTCCGGGGTAACTGTTCCAACCGCCATTTCTGTATTGAACTCTGCGACGTTGGATTTTATCACCAACTAGTGTTTTCAGTACGGAAAGTTATTGTTTGTGTGTGGTTTGATCTCCTAGATTCTTTAGGCGTGTGATTCAATTTGTTTGGTTCTTTAGAGACTTTAGGTGGTTTGCATTGAGATTTTACTTTGTTTGCGTGTGAAGTAGTTAAAATATTTAATCGTGGCTGAATTACCGAGGAAGTCCCGTAGACTTCGGGGCCAACCTCTTGAGTTTTCACCAAGCCAGCCTGAAGGGTTAAAAGCCCTTGTAACTCCTAGAGACAGTAGAGTTGGGTCACCTGAAGAAGGAGAATCTTCTTTAGTGGTATATCCAGATTATCAAGCTTTAGTAGCAGATAATAATCCACAGTCTGTGCCTGTTTCCGAAGTTACTGGTAGTTTTTCATCTACTAGTGATTTAAGTGAAGAACCTAAAATCTCTGAACCTGAAACTGAATTTGCTGCTACTCCAACATCGGGATTTACCTCTCCAACTTCTAGTGGTCCTGGTTCACCCAGGGTAGAAAGAATAATTACCCAAAATCTTCCTTCTGGACTAATAGCTATTGAAGAACTTGCTACTCCGGAAGAAGAAGAAGGCATCCCTATCCCTGAAAATCAACCTATTATAGAACTTAGGGAGCGTGAATCAATCTTTTACAGTCCACCTAGGAGCAGTGCTTGGTATCTTTCATTGACCAATTTTTTGGAAAACCCGGGACTAAGTTTTTCACCACCTCGTATTCCTTTTCACCCAACACCTAGGGGTTACTATCCTCCGTTAAATATGTCAAGACAGTTGTCCATGTTTTCTCAATCTCCAGAAACCTTTTTGTACGGCGGTCCTTCTGTTCCCTCTGGGTATCAGTCACTTACTGGTACTTTTTCGGGAGCATCTCCTCAACCTATTGAACAAGGGTTATTAACTGGAAATAATGGAACTAAGCCGTTGAGTGTAGAAGATATTCTCATGATGTCAGGTACTATTCCTAATCCTCAACCTCAAGGCAGCCAGTTACCGCCTGGGGGGCAGCCTCAAAGTCCTCAATTATCGCCTGGGGGGCAACCTCAAGGACAGTACATACCTATGGGACAGTATGTTCCTCAAGGTCAACCCCAGACTCAATATGTACCTCAAGGTCAACCCCAGACTCAATATGTACCTCAAGGTCAACCCCAATATCAATACGTGCCTCAAGGTTATCAACCTCAAGGTCAGTACCCGACCCAAGGTTACCAACCACCTTCCGGTCAATCACATGTCCAAGGTACTGGAAATGTACCGTTGAATTATCAACCCTACCCTCAACCTGGTTATGGTACTCAATATTCTCAACCTATTATGGGTCCGTACCCCGGAACGAACTTAGTGTGGAATCCATCTCAAACTCAATAGGTCTTACAACCGAATGTACAGTCGTCATCTCAAACTGGACAACCCTTGGTTTCTGGTTCACCCCAGCAACCTGTCCAGTCTACTATTCAAACTTCTGCACCTTCTGTAGTTTCTTAGCCTGGGCCTGGTACGCCTCGTACTCTGCCTCAAATGGCTGCTACAATTGCTGCAACATCTGTTCAATCTACCCCACCTACTTCTGGAGTATCGACAACTCCGGTTTCTACTGTTCCTGTATCAACTCCTCAGACATCTTTACCTCAGTCTGGATCCACAATTCAAACTTCGGTTCAAATTCCTGTAGGACAACCTGGTTCAAGTACGGTTGTCACAAGTCAACCTCAATTTACTTATCAACCGTACCAGGGACAGTACCAATTCGGTCCTGTTGTGCAGCAACCAATCTATCTGTATCAACCGTACCCTGGGTATACATATCAACAACCTCAACAACCCCAGTACAGTCCGATTAATCCTAGTTTTCCGGGAGGATATAATATCTCAAATGCGATTCCAATTCCTAGTTATCCTGGATATCCTCCTTCTGGGGCTGGTCTCATGACCCAGAGTTTTAGGGACCCTAATCATCAGTTACTGTTTATTGCAACTTTGGACTTGCCTGACTTGTTGCGCCTTACGAACGATCCAATTAACTATCTTCCGTTTTGGCCGCCAATGCCGAATAAGTTGCCTAGTGATATTCTTAAGTTTGAAGGCAAATCAGGAGAGGACTCGTCGAACCATGTGATGACTTATCACCTCTGGTGTGCGTCTAATTCCATTTCAGATGATTCAATCCATTTAAGGCTTTTCCAGCGCACTCTAATTGGTCTTGCTGCCAAGTGGTACATTGAGTTACCGCGAGCCACTTTTTATAATTTTAGCCAGCTAGCTACTTCGTTTTTAACTCATTTTCAGTTGCCAGTTAGATATGATAATGGCATAGAATTATTAACTTCGTTAAAGCAGTCTACGCCCACTTATATTTCAGATCACATTCATGAATGGAGACGTCGACGACGTTTAGTGAAGGTTTTTATTCCAGATCAGATCTTAGCTGAATGGTTTGTAAAATCTTTATTTCCAAAGATCACTGAGGATGTAGCTAAGGCCGGAGTCGTTACTGAGGAGCAAGTAATTGCTCAAGCTCAGTACCTTGACTTAGTTTATACGCAGTCAGGTACGTTACACGAGAAAATCCCTGATCTTCCTAAGCAAAATCAAATCGCTGTAGCTCCTTCAGGGTCTCATGCCGCTGATGGTATGATTGGTACGGTTAATACCAAAAGTAAGAAGAAATCTTCCAAGAATTCTTCTCCTATCATAACTTTACCAGATTCCCCGACAAGAGATTCTTCCGCGGAAATTTCCGCCGATATTCATGTTGTAGAGTCATCTACAGCCAAATCAAAATCCGACGGTAAGAAGAAAGGGAAGAAGAAAAATAAGACAGATACAAATTCGAAAGAGAAACCAGAAAAAGCGGAATCAAATGATGAGAAACGCAAACCTCGTTATCCTTGTCTCATTTGTGACGAAAAGCTTTTTACAAGAGACTGCCCTCATTGTGCAGAGGTTGCGAAAATTGTCAAAGGTTCCCAAACACCTGCTGTTTTGAAGGATCCTTTTCCAAGTCAAGACAGTAAGATAGGTTCTTCCTCAAATGCCTCCGAAAAACTCATAATGATGACGTCCCATGTTAGGATTGAGATTAAGAAATTTCTAAGATGATTATCTCCTTATCACAAATATGAATCCAACATTATCATGCAATATGAACATATGTTTATACCATAAGAATAGATCCAATCTCCCTTACTTTCTCAGTGATTGAAGACCAAAGTCTAGTATATGAATGATGTGAAACATGCTACTCACTTTTGCTTCTTTGCAACATTAGGCTTTGCTCCATTTGTGGGCTATGGCCTCTTCAATCTCAACTCTATCTCTTGGTTTCTTTGGAAATGTTATGCTCTTACACTCCTATAGGTAACCATTGATACATATCCAATTGCAGGCTGACACTGAAAAAGAAATCAAAAAACTTTTAACCAAGCCCTAGTTAGACGATGCACCAACAAATCTTGAACCAAACTTGTACCCTTGGTATCCACAATTTCAAATTTCAAATATTGAGACCTTGGATATAACCAAGCCCTAGTCATAGGATGCACCAACGGATCTGGAACCAAACTTGTACCCTTGATCTCCACAATTTCAAATATGGATACCTTGTATATAAGCTCATTGTCTTTTCTTCAAGCCCCACAATCCACTCAAGGCGGGGACCTGCTACCCTGCAACAATGTTGTCTATATTTTTATTTTGTTATAATAATTTATGTCTTCAATGTTATAATATTTATAGAAGAAAGTAATGACTAAGAAAATTTAATATTTTCACTGTCTTTAGAAAAGAACATATTATTTAGCATGTAAATGGGATGAGACATTATAACTAATACTTGATGATCTTAAAGTAATGTTAATATGATTAATGAGCATAATATTGTGATAATTCTACCTATTTTCCAAATAATTAAAATAACGCAAATTTTTGTATAATGAGAAATATAATATAATATTATATATAACTATAAAAATTATGATTTAATTAGGAAATATATCTCATGTTTAACTTGTAATAGTCCCTTGCACCCCTTTGTTATTTTTCGGGTTGTGGGAAGTGTTACTTATGACTTCAGGGTCTATTATGAAGATGGGGTTATAAAAAACCTATTTTTTCTAACATCGTCAAAACTCAAAACAAATCTCGCCATTGCATTCAGCTCATCGATAACTTTCCTATGATATAAATTTTATTAGAATCTCACTCATGGATTGAAAGTTATACCCATTTGAAGTTTAGCCAATCATATTAGGCCACATCAACATGGAACTACCATGTTTAGAATGACATGGATCCACATCATGAGGATGTCGTCACAGGGCATCCACATGTGGGCCATGTGGCAATGCCATGTCAACTTAATTTGGGTCCACATCATCAATGGGATTATAAGTTGCATCCATGTCATACCTTTCAGAACACCATGGCACTACCATATCATCTTAGACATGGGCCCCACCTAACCCTTTGCCTTCATGTGTTTACAATGTTTTCCATTATATATGGTTCTAGAGTAATTTGGGGTATTGTGCAAGTTTCCATTGTTGACATGCCCTGGACCCCCAAACTTCCATATATACTGAACTTCATCATAGGAGATTTGGATTAGCATACATACGGGGCTCCACAAGGGTGTGCACCACTTGCCCCCTGTTGATGGTGCTGGACCCGACAACATTCAGGGGATCTCCCCAGTATGAAGTCCCAACTAGACCTCACACTATTTTATTAGGTTGTGTTATATTCTTTCCATGACTACCCTATGCCATAGCCCCACATGTACATTGTGTCGAGTGTTTCTGGGGGATCACAAGGGGGGAGGTTGCCCCCCCTCTTGGGGGGTATGCAGGGTGGCGGTAGCCCCCCTACACGGGGTTTGGGGCAGCGCCCCGGGAAAAATGAAAATTGGACCCTATATTAGGTGGGAAGACCTACCTATGGTTTTTTGCATGGATTTCGCACATGGTTTTGGGCATGATCGTTTACTGTCCATGGTATTTTGTAGATCCGGTCAAGGGAACTACGGTTAAGTTCTAATCCAAGGTTAATGGATTGGGGTTTATGGATGCTTTGGCATGTATATATATGTATTGTAAAATTGAAATGAATATAATGAAAAATCAATCTGGTAGTCTCGGTTTTGGGATCTAGGGGAAAATATCTGTGTATATTTATTTTATGTTTTATGATCTCGTCATTGTTTATTTTATGTTTTTATAATTTGTATGTAGTTAATTTCTGTATAGGGTTAAAACCTACATTTGGAATCAGAGTTGTTTTGGCTTCAAGGGGATGCCTTTGCTACTGACGGGTTTTTTGCTCGGGCCTATGGTAGACCCTATTCAGTGGGAGATCTGCGGGATCGGTTATTGTGGAGAAAGAAGATGGCAAACAGTGGAAAGATAGAGATCGAGAAACTTAATTCTCGGAGTTTTGAGTTGTGGAAAATCAAGATGGAGGATCTGTTGGTGGATAAAGATTAGTGGATCGCAGTAGATCCGGGTACTAAACCAACAACAATGTCAGCTGAAGACTGCACGAAGTTGGATCAAAAGGAAAAGAGCACAATACGATTGTGTGTCTCATATTCAGTATTGCTGAATGTATCAGGGGAAGCTTTGGTGAAGGCTTTGTGGGACAAGTTAGGGACTTTGTACCAATCTAAGTCTCTGGTGAATAAATTGTTCCTACGGAAAAAGTTGTATAACCTGAGGATGAAAGATGGAGACTCGGTGACAGAGCATTTGAACGCATTTAATACTGTGGTAATCCAGTTATTATCTATTAATATTAAAATTTCATATGAAGATAAGTGCATCAATTTGTTGTGTTCTCTACCAGATTCGTGGGATAGTCTGGTTGTTGCAATAGGTAGCAACGTAACTACCTTGTAGTTTGATGAAATAGTCTCATCCTTGCTTTCGGAGGAGATGAGACAAAAAAATATGGAGGGCCAAAATGGTGATGCCTTGTTTGTACGAGGATGGTCCCAGAATAGAAACAAACATAAGTCCTTGGCTGGGAGATCTAAATCTCCAGGAAAGCCTGTAAAGGTGTGCCGGAAATGCGGAAAGGAAGGGCACTAAAAAGGGGACTGTAAATCTAAAACTCCTAAGAAAGGAAAGGGATATGATGATGCTCCTTATGTAGATGTGAAAATCACCTCAAATGAAGGTGGGGATGTATACTTGGCTTCTTCTTCAACTACACATGTAGATCATGAGGCATGGTTGATTGACTCAGGTGCATGCTTTCACTTCACTCCCCATAAAGAGTGGTTCCGCGAGTATGAGAAATATGATGGTGGTGATATCTTCTTAGGGGATGACAGGAAGGTTAAAATTGATGGTCACAGAAAAAAGTCAAGTTGAAGTTGCAAGGTGGAAGGATTAGAACACTTCCGAGTGTTTTTCATATTCTTACATTGGTCAGAAATCTGATTTCTGTAAGCAAGATGGACGATGCAGGTGTAAAAACAGTGTTCGACAAAGATACCTGCAAGATGGTTCGAGGAGCACTGGTATTGATGCGGGGAGTTCAGATTGGAAATCTGTACAAGATTCAAGGTAGCACTATTATTGATGGGTGCAACAGTTCTGTGGTTCCTGAAAGTGAAGCAGAAAATCTAGTGGCCTCTGGAGAAAAGACCATGCTATGGCATCAAAGGCTTGGACATATTGGATAGAAGGCCCTTCGAATACTTCATGGTAGAATGTATGTCTAATTTTTCTTTGGATTTTGATTTCTGTGAAAATTGTGTATATGGGAAGCAGAATTGGGTGAGTTTCCCCTTTGGTGGTAAGAGGGCGAAACAAATATTAGAGATTGTGCAAAGTGATGTGTTTGGACCTATGGTGGTTCCATCACTAGGAAATTTTATGTACTATGTATCATTTATAGGTGAATTCTCAAGGAATACATGCATATATTTCCTCAAGAAAAAATCTGAAGTCTTTGATAGGTTCAAATAATTTAATTCTCTGGTGGAAAACAAAACAAAGAAGAATATAAAGGTGATGAGGACACATAACGGTGGAGAGTTTTGCAAGAAGGAAATTGAAGAGTTCTGTAAAAAGTGTGGTATAGCATGGCAGAAGACTACTCCATACACACTTCAAAAAAATGGAGTTGCAAAAACAATGAGCAAGACGTTGATGGAAAGGGCAAGAAGCATGCTCAGTGGTGTTAAGTTAGGACAAGAATTCTGGGCAGAGGCAGTGGAGACTGCATGTTACCTGGCCAACAAATCATCTTCATCAACGTTGGAGGATAAGACTCCACAAGAGGTATGGACCGGTAAGAAACCTTCTCTTTCACATCTAAGGGTGTTTAGATGTGATGCATATGTACATGTTTCAACGGAGAAAAGAACCAAGTTGGATAGTAAATATGAAAAATGCATCTTTATTGGGTATAAGGATGGTTTAAAAGGTTATAAGCTTTGGAACCCAGAAACAAGGAAGGTTGTGTACAACCGATATGTGGTGTTTAGAGAGGTAAAAGATGTTATTAAACATGAAGTCCTACCAAAGGAACCTAAGAAGATATAATTTGAGATAAAGGAGGAAGAATTCGACTTTACAGCAGAAGAGGAATCAGAAGATGAAGATCCACAAACTTCGGTTGTGAGAAGATCGGTTCAAGAAACAAGGCAGCCAAAAAGGTATAGTCCATCTTCTTTCTATTCAAATTTTTCATCTATTACTGATGATGATCCCAGAACTTTAAAGGAAGCAGTAGATTCAGGGATGGAAAGATCTAGAAAAAGGTCATGGTTGATGAAATGACATCTTTGCACAAAAATGAGGCTTGGGATCTGGTGGAGTTGCCGGCTGGAAGGAAACCCATTGGCAACAAATGGGTGTTTAAGAATAAGATGAATGCAGAAGGAAAGGTGGAGAAATATAAAGCTCAGTTGGTAGAAAAAGGTTATTCCCAGGTGTCAGGAATTGATTTTGGTGATATTTTTTCTCATGTTGCCAAGGTAGCTTCTATTATATTACTTTTATCTATTTAATATTGCATAGGTTTAATATGCAGGATTGTAAACTGGTGAAGGTTCCTAGTCCTGTAGATGTAAAGTTATTTGCTGAAAAATGTCCCAAGACACAAGAAGAGGAAGAGGACATGTCCCGTGTTCCATATGCAAGTGTAGTCGATAGGCTGATGTATGTAATGGTATGTACTAGTATACGAGACATTGCACATGCAGTGGGATTATTGAGAAGGTTTATGTCAAAACTAGGGAAGGAGCATTGGACAACAATGAAGTAGATTTTCAGGTATTTGCGTGGCACTAGTGATTATGGTTTGTGCTACCAAGGAAGACCAGGATTGGCCATAGTTTTGGACATTCATGGCTTTGTTGATGCAGACTGGGTTGGAGATCTGGATCAGAGAAGATCTACAAGTGGGTATGTGTTTAACCTATTTGGAGGTGCAATAAGTTGGATGAGTAGGAGACAATCTATAGTGGCACTTTCAACTACAAAGGAAAAATACATGGCATCCACTCATGCAAGCAAGGAAGCAGTTTCGTTGCAAAGATTGTGTTCAAGTATGGGGTTGGTACAACGAGCTATAAGGATAGACTATGACAGCCAAAGTGCAATTTTCTTAGCAAAGAACCCTGGTTATCATTCAAAGACAAATCACATTGATGTTCAGTATCACTTTGTGAGGGATATGGTTGAGGACAAAAAGGTGTTGCTGGTAAAGGTGGACACTTTAAAGAAAATTGTAGATGCATTGACAAATTTTGTGAGCACTGAGAATTTCTCTTGGTGTAGATAAAAAATGGGCATTGCAGGGTTGGATCAATGACTAAACTCTCTTGTGGCCCCCTATGGAAAGTAAACAACAAGTGGGAGAATGTTGGGTTGTGTTATATTCTTTCCACGACTACCCCACACATGGGGGGATCACAGGGGGGGCGATATGTGCCCTTGTACGTTGTGTCAGGCGCTGCTGGGGGGTCACAGGGGCGCGGTTTCCCCCTCTATTGGGGGGTATGCAAAGGGGTGGTAGTCCCCCTGCATGGATCTGGGGCAGCGCCCCAAGAAAAAAAAATGGACCCTATATTAGGTGGGTGGACCTACCTGTGGTTTTGTGCATGGATTTCGCACATGGTTTTGGGCATTGTTACACAAAATATTGTCACCATGACTATTTGCAGTCAGTATGGGTCTATCATCATTCATACTATCCTCCTTAGCAAGTCTCAAACCTCAGCTCTTCATGTCAAGCTTTAAAAATGAGAGAAAGACTTTGAAAATCAATAAAGCTCTGGTTCCGCACTTTCTCTTACTGTTACCTGCGGTCCCACACCCCTTGTTCATGTTACCTGCGGACCTGCCTGCTCTGTCTCTAAAGGAGTGGGTGCGGACCCCTATGAAAGTCAAAAAGGCGCAAGTTTATTCTTAAAAACTCACTTGTGGTTAATTCTGGATGATTCTAGAAGGAATCTTGACATGGATGGTTCGCTCCTAGGTGGTTCATGCATCCCAAAACTAAAGGAGCTAATCCCTTGATGAGAGGAGCTTATCCCTTTGAAGGAGGGCTTTATCCCTTTGAAGGTGGACCTAGTAACTTCCCTCCATTGCACTATTTTATCCCTTTGAAGGTGGACCTAGTAACTTCCCTCCATTGCACTATAAATTAAGGCATTGGGCTGGTTGCTAGGGAGGTTAGAAGCTGAACATTTTTGAGGGTAAATGTTGTTGGAATTAAGACTTCCTAGTTAAGATTGAGAGGAGAGATTACATACCTTTTGGCTTCATTGGGAAGAGAGTGAAACTTGTCAAAGTAGAGGAGATTCTTGTTGGACCCTGGGAGGAGCTTGTACAACATCAAGGCACCAAGGTTGTAAAGTTCTTCTTTGATTAAAGTTAATACAATCAGATTCATTTTTCTCAACAAATTGTCTTATATGGTTTGTTTCATGAATTCCTTGATCATCATGATAAATATGCTTTATTATATTGGTTTTTCAGGTGCTATTTAATGTGTGTGCTTGTTTGTGTTTGCAAATTCTTTACAAGGGAGCTCATTTGGATCAACGGAGCGTGGCTTCCGCAAACTTGCACTGGACCCGAGGTAGGCCTAAAACACTTGTTTGTCTTTATTTATAAATTGCATATTTAGTGAAAGATAGAATTTGTTTGGTTTCCTTGTCGCTAGATATCATTAGATACTAGGGAGGTCGATCTTGTCCGCAAGAACGAATTATCCGGCCGACAAAATGGCGACTCCGCTGGGGACTTGAATTTTTGATTTTTCCTTTGCTTTTTCTTTGAATTTAGAAACTGTGTTTTTGTTTCTGTTTTTGGCTTGATGTGTGTGGGATTGGGTAGGTTTAGTGGATTTTGAATTATTTTTTGTTTTTCATACTTTTGGGAGAGGACCGAACCCTCTGCTTGTAACACAGTGCGGACATACCTGCACTTTTGCTTTACACACAGAGCAGTACCGCACCTGGGTAAACTGGGGGCCTGCAGACCCTGTCAAAAATTTTGAAAAACTTAAAATTTTCTCCTTCAGTTAGCTTAGGATTTGTTTATGTGTTTTTAGCCTCTGCCCAAATCTGCACGTGACTTGTCAGGAACTCTTCTTAGGTTAATTCCATTGGCATTAGGGTTTTAGGTGAAATTCCTAGAAGTTTTGTGTACCGAGCTTGATTTTCATTTGGTCTTGTAGTAACTCAGAGCTTAGAAGCCTTAGGAAACTCAGATCACCTTGGTTTTTACTGGCCTTCTTATGAGTCTGACCGATTGGTAAAATCTGCCTTTGTTGATGAATCCATCTTGTTTTTCTCTTTGCGAAACTTCGAAAGAACTTGTGTTGAAAGTTTTGGATTTCATTTTTAGAAAAGAAAACAAAAATTGGTTGTTTTTTGACTGATTTGTGATTCTGGACAAATTAGTCCTTAGTTTGCTCATAACTAAGTAAAACATCCTTGAAAAGAAATCTTGTAAGCTTTTACTTCAAATAGTTTTTTAGAATTTATAGATCTCAAGATTAGATTTTTCAATAGTTTTAAGTGTTTTATAAAAATAAAAATAAAAATCTCTTTTGAAAAAGTTTGTTTTTGTAGTTTTTGAGTGTTTTAAAAGAAAGAGAAATTTTCGTGAGCATAACTAGTTGTCTCGTTTTTGAGTTCATTGGAAAAAACAAAAAGTTCTTCTTTTGATTTGTTTGTTAAGGAAAGATTTGTTTTTACAAGTATTTGCATTCTCAACTCTTTCTCTAGCTAGAAATTCATTGAAGAAAAAGGATTGTTTTTCATCTTAAGTGCATTTTTAGTGACTTTGAGTCGAGTGTTCACACCATAAGTTTAATCTCCGTACCTTTTGACTTAAGAAAAAACCAATAAAAATAACGTTTAAAGTAAAATCTATCTAGTAATCTTTTTATTTCTAGGGCTCTTTATCACCAGCATAGCTTAGGCGAGTATCTTGGAGTAGGGAGTAATTAACTCTCCAAGATAGTAAAACAAACAAGTAGCTGTATCTTGCGGTAAGAGATAAATTCCAATTGTTACATCTATGCTCTGGGAAGCTCCTCTTATAGGAGTCAAGCACGAGATCGTGTCCGAACCAGTGGGGTAATCAATCCTTCCTCATTAGGAACGATACTTGATATACACGTATTAAAAATGGTAAAACTCGGATTAACCATTGTCGAGGAGCCTGGGGTCACTTGTTGGTAAACCTTGGATTATGTCAAGGAGCCTTCAAGAGGATTGAGCTTGCTACTCTGCCCTTGCATGTGTATCGGATCACAGACTATTCCCCCAGGTATATTTGTTTCCGTTGGTAACCATAGTGACCATATTCTATAGGGTTCTTTCCTAAGGTGACGGTGGAGGGAAGATCCCACTGTACCTGGAGCAGACATCGGCTAGACTCACTTGGATTTTCTGGGGGGTTCTCTTCACTTGAGACGGTTTAGTGGAGAAACTTGTGCCAGTTTATTCATTAAGCAGGTTGCTGGGGTAACTGTTCCAACCGCCATTTCTGTATTGAATTCTGCGACGTTGGATTTCATCACCAACTAATGTTTTCGGTACGGAAATTTATTGTTTGTGTGTGGTTTGATCTCCTAGATTCTTTAGGCGTGTGATTCAAAATTGTTTGGTTCTTTAGAGGCTTTAGGTGGTTTTCATTGAGATTTTTATTTGTTTGCTTGTGAAGTAGTTAAAATATTTAATCGTGGCTGAATTACCTAGGAAGTCCCGTAGACTTCGGGGCCAACCTCCTGAGTTTTCACCGAGCCAGCTTGAAGGGCTACGAGCCCTTGTAACTCCTAGTGACAGTAGAGTTGGGTCACCTGAAGAAGGAGACTCTTCTTTGGTTGTACATCCCAAGTACCAAGTTCAAGCACCAGAGTATATTTTAGAACCTGTTTCTTTTTCCGAAGTTACTGGTAGTTTTTCTTCTATTAGTGATTTAGTTGAGGAACCAGAAATATCTGAACCTGAAACTGAACCTACTGCTACTCCAACATCAGGATTTGCCTCTCCAACTTCTACTGGTCCTGGTTCACCCAGGGTAGAAAGAGTCATTACCCAAAATCTTCCTTTTGGACTTATAGCTATTGAAGAACTTGTTACTCCGGAAAAAGGTATCCCTATCCCTGAAAATCAACCAGCTATAGAACTTAGGGAGCGTGAATCGATCTTTTATAGTCCACCTAGGAGGGACGCTTGGTATCTTTCATTGACCAATTTTTTGGAAAACCCGGGACTAAGTTTTTCACCACCTCGCATTCCTTTTCATCCAACACCTAGGGTTATTATCCTCCGTTAAATATGTCAAGACAGTCGTCCATGTTTTCTCAATCTCCAGAAACCTTTTTATATGGCGGTCCTTCTATTCCCTCTGGGTATCAATCACTTACTCGTAATTTTTTGGGAGCATCTCCTCAACCTATTGAACAAGGGTTATTAACTGGTAATAACGGAACTAAGCCGTTGAGTGTAGAAGATATTCTTATGATGTCAGGTACTATTCCTAATCCGCAACCTCAAGGTGGCCAGTTACCGCCTAGGGGGAAGCCTCAAGGTCCTCAATTATCGCATGGGGGGCAACCTCAAGGTACCCAATTACTGCCTGGGGGGCAACCTCAAGGACAGTACATACCTACGGGACAATACATTCCTCAAGGTCAACCCTAGACTCAGTATGTACCTCAAGGTCAACCCTAGTATCAATATGTACCTCAAGTTCAACCCCAGTATCAGTACGTGCCTCAAGGTTATCAAGCTCAAGGTCAGTACCCAACCCAAGGTTTCCAACCACCTTCCGGTCAATCATTTGTCCAAGGAGCTAGAAATGTACCTTTGAATTATCAACCCTACCCTCAACCTGGTTATGGTCCTCAATATTCTCAACCTGCTATGGGTCCGTACCCTAGAATGAACTTAGTGTGGGATCCATCTCAATCTCAACAGATCTTGCAACCGAATGTGCAGTTGTCATCTCAAACTGGACAACCCTTGGTTTCTGGTTCAACCCAGCAACCTGTCCAGTCTACTATTCAAACTTCTGCACCTTCTGTAGTTTCTTAGCCTGGGCCTAGTTCGCCTCGAACTCCGCCCCAAACGACTGCTGCAACTGCTGCAACATCCGTTCAATCTACCCCACCTACTTCTGGAGTATCGACAGCTCCGGTTTCTACTGTTCCTGTATCAACTCCTCAAGCATCTTTACCTCAGTCTGGATCCACAATTCATACTTTGGTTCAAATGCCTATAGGACAACCTGGTCCAAGTACAGTTGTCACAAGTCAACCTCAATTTACTTATCAACTGTACCAGGGACAGTACCAATTCGGTCCTGCTGTGTAGCAGCCAGTCTATTAGTATCAACCATACGCTGGATATACATATCAACAACCTCAACAACCCCAGTATGGTCTGGTTAATCCTGGTTTTTCAGGAGGATATAATATCCCAAATGCAATTCCAATTCCTAGTTATCCTGGATATCCTCCTCCTGGGGCTGGTCTCATGACCCAGGGTTTCAGGGTCCCTAATCGTCAGTTACCATTCATTGCAAATTTGGACTTGCCTAACTTGTCGCGCCTTACGAACGATCCAATTAACTATCTTCCGTTTTGGCCGCCAATGCCGAATAAGTTGCCTAGTGATATTCCTAAGTTTGAAGGCAAATCAGGAGAGGACCTGTTGAACCATGTGATGACTTATCACCTCTGGTGTGCGTCTAACTCCATTTCAGATGATTCAATCCGCTTAAGGCTTTTTCAACGCACTCTAATTGGTCTTGCAGCCAAGTGGTACATTGAGTTACCGCGAGCCACTTTTTATAACTTTAGTCAGTTAGCTACTTCGTTTTTAACTCATTTTCAATTGCCAGTCAGATATGAAAATGGCACGGAATTATTAATTTCATTAAAACAGTGAACGCCCACTTACATTTCAGATCACATTCATGAATGGAGACGTCGACGACGTTTAGTGAAAGTTTTTATTCCGGATCAGATCTTAGCTAAATGGTTTGTCACATCTTTATTACCGAAAGTCATTGAGGATGTAGCTAAGGCAGGAGTCGTTACAGAGGAGCAAGCAATTGCTCAAGCTCAGTACCCTGACTTAGTTTATACACAGTTAGGTACGTTACACGAGAAAATCCCCGACCTTCCTAAACAAAATCAAATAACTGCAGCTCCTTTAGGGTCTCATGCCGCTGATGGTATGATTGGTACGGTTAATACCAAAAGTAAGAAGAAATCTTCCAAGAATTCTTCTCCTATCATAACTTTACCAGATTCCCCGACAGGAGATTCTTCCGCGGAAATTTCTGCCGATATTCATGTTGTAGAGTCATCTACAGCCAAATCAAAATCCGGCGGTAAAAAGAAAGGGAAGAAGAAAAATAAAACAGATAAAAATTTGAAAGAGAAACCAAAAAAAATGGAATCTACTGATGAGAAACGCAAACCTCGTTATCCTTGTCTCATTTGTGACGAAGAACATTTTACAAGAGACTGCCCTCATCGCGCTGAGGTTGCAAAAATCATCAAACGTTCCTAAACGCCTGCTGTTTTGAAGGATCCTTTTCCTAGTCAAGACAATAAGATGATAGGTTCTTCCTCAAATGCCTCCGAAGAACCCATAATGATGATGTCCCATGTTAGGATTGCGACGCGATCGCAAGATTATGGAAGTAAAAGTCCTGTTGGTGGAAAGGAAGCAGAATCTTCTAATTCGAACCCATCAACTTCAACTCCCGGTTCCGATCCACTACAGATCGAGAAACCTAACCCAGACTTACTAATGAAACCGCCTGCCAAGGGTATACTTTGAAAGTTAGCTTTCAATCCACATGCGAGAGCGGCTCAGAACTATAACATTGTTGAAGATTTGGCTATTTCACCTTCAGCAATGTCGGCTTTGGAGGTGCTGCAATCATGTCCAGCACAGCGTAAATTTCTATTTTCGGCTATAGGAGCTGTTGACATTCAGGACTCGAACCTTATAATTTTCGATCTAGAAAATAGTACACCTCGCTTACCTCATCAAATGGCTTTCCAGATTCTAGTGTTAGTAAAAAACAGACCTTGCTATAGGACTGTGATTGATGAGGGAGCCTCAACGTGTATTATGTCGATCCAGTGTTGGAGATCGCTTGGTTCTCCTACACTTAATCAATCCCCGACGATTCTAAAGGCCTTTGATGGCCGTGGGTTCCATCCTTTTGGCATTCTACAGGATTTACCTATAGGGGTTGAAGGCAAAACTGTTAATCTAGATGTGGAGGTGGTTGATGCCCCTCTAGATTACAACCTTCTCTTGGGTCGTAGTTGGTCTTACGCTATGACAGCTGTTGTTTCATCGGTCTTTCGGCTTATAAAGTTCCCTCATAATGGAAAGATCGTAACTATAGACCAACTAACTTACTTTTCATCCGACCCAGCCTCTTCTGAAAGTATCCAGCATGTCGGCAAAACAACTATCCCTTATAAGGATGTTGGAGTAGGACTAGTTAAAGATTCTGGTTTACTAGGAACTTTTCCCTTTCCTCCTCTCAACGCATCGTCTTCTACTGCAACCATTCATATGATTTCATCAGACACTATTGTTTATGATGATCCTTGGATCGTACCTTCCGAATTTGAGATAGATTCATTTGGTGATGCTATGCCTTTGAGTCCATATGAAATTGCGTATCAGGCCGTGCAGTCGTTTTCCGACCCTTCTTCAACTGAAATTGACTTAATGAATGTGGTCCATGAAGAATCACTTTCAACATCAAACTCAGATTCAACAACGTTTTCCGAACTTGTTCACACTGATGAGCAAATCTGTGAAATTCTTGTGTGTTGATGATTTACCATGGGAAGATCTTCATCATAGATCTTCGTTTTTACCTGAGATTGATCGCTTTGAAAATAATTTTTCATCTATTTTTACGACTGATTATGTCAAGGAACCTCAGAATCCAATGAAAAATCCTAATTCTGAGTTAAATTTGGGAAATATTTCTCAAACTATTCCTATTGACATTTCGGTTAAGCCTGGAATTGTTGAAAACATTCATATAGGTGCCTCTTGTACGGAAGATGAAATTCAAACATATAAGGCCCTATTTCAAGAATTTCGCGACGTGTTTGCCTGGTCATATGAGGAAATGCCAGGAATTGACCCAGCAATTGTTGTTCATGAAATCAAAACTTACCCGGATGCTAAACCTGTCCAGCAACGTTTGCGTCAGATCCACCCGCGAAAAGCTGCTGCTATTAAGGCAGAAGTTGAAAAATTACTTAAAGCAGGTTTCATTTATCTAATTCCGTTAACGGATTGGGTATCGAATATTGTTCCTGTTAACAAAAAGCAAGGAACAATAAGAATATGTATCGATTATAGGGATATTAATCGAGCCTGTCCAAAAGACAATTACCCAACTCCCTATATCGATCAAATCATTGATGATTGTGCCGACAGTGAAATATTCTCCTTCATGGATGGTTTTTCCGGATACAATCAAATAAATATTCTACCTGCTAATCAACCAAAAATGGCTTTCATTTGTCCATGGGGGACATTTGCTTATTGCAAATTACCTTTTGGGCTCAAGAACGTAGGGGCAACTTTTCAAAGAGCCATGTCTTACGCGTTTCATGACATCAAGCACATTTTGCAACCCTATCTCGATGATTTACCTGCTCATTCATTACATCGAGCCGATCATCTCATCCATTTACGAGCAATCTTTATGAGGTGTAGGCATTATCGAATTAGGTTGAATCCACACAAGTGTGTTTTCTGTATAGAAACGGGTCAGTTACTGGGGTTTGTTGTTTCGAAAGCCGACATTTGCGTCGATCCCTCGAAGGTTGAAGCCATTGTCAAATTGCCTCCTCCTTCGAGTCTTCGCCAACTCCAAAGTTTGCAGGGGAAAGCAAACTTTTTACGTCGATTCATTCCTAACTACGCCGAGATCACAGAGGGTTTTACTCGGTTGTTGAAACAGAATACTCCATTCTTTTGGGATGAGATAGTGACAAATATTTTGATGCACTAAAACACGCGTTGACCCATGCACCATTATTGCATCCTCCCACATTCCACCATCGGAATGGTGCTAGTTCAGGAAGATGAATTCGGTAGTGAACATGTGATATATTACCTTAGTCGAACCTTAAATCCAACTGAGCTAAAATATTCACATGTGGAGCAATTGGCATTGGCAGCTGTTCAAGCTGTTCAACGTTTTCGTCATTACATTTTACTACGCAAAACTACAGTAATTTCCTATTGCAACCCTATGATCTATATTTTGACCAAACAATTGCTAGGGGGCAAGTACTCCAAATGGATTGTGATCCTGCGGGAGTTTGACTTAGAATTTGAAAAGTCTAAGTCAAAGAAATATTTAGTTTTTGCGGAGTTAATGTGTGACTTCCCGCGTGCTGACACTGAAACTGTGGCAGAGGAGCCCATTGCGGACGAATCCTTGTTTCTAATCAGCACTTTAGATCCATGGTATGGGGATATCATAGTTTATCTCCAAACCCAATCCTTTCGGCCAGAAATTTCAAGATCAGAACGTCGAAAAATACGATTCCAGTCCCAACAATTCAAAATTATTGGAGATACACTTTATCGTCGTGGGGCGAACTCTGTTTTCCGGCGTTGTTTAACTCATGAGGAAGCTGAAAGGGTTCTAAATGACTGTCACTCTGGAGTGTGTGGCGGTCATATGTCTGGGTTTGCCACAACCCAAAAGATATTGCGTGCTGGCTATTTCTTGCCGTCTTTGTTTAAAGACTGTATTAACGCGGTCCGAAAATGCCACAACTGCCAAATTTTTGATCGAAATATGCGCGCTCCACCTGCTCCTCTCCACCCTATAATTGCCGTTGGTCCTTTTGCGAAATGGGGTATCGATTTTATTACATGTAACCCTCACTCGGCCGGGGGGCATGCGTATATCATCCTTGCGGTAGATTATTTTACCAAGTGGGCCGAGGCGATGCCTACATTTGAGGCAGACGGCAAAACTGCTGCGATTTTTGTGTTCAATCATATAATTGCTAGGTTTGGTGTTCCACAAGCGATTATCATTGATCATGGGCATCATTTTCGAAATATTATGATGACTGAACTTACAGATCAACTTGGCTTGCGTCATGATAGTTCAACTCCATATTATCCACAGGCTAATGGTCTGGTTGAAGCCATCAACAAAGTTCTAGTCATCATGATTCGACGAATCATTGGGATTCATAGGTCGAATTGGCATAACATGCTATTTTCAGTGCTTTGGGCGTATCGAACCTCAGTAAAAACGTCAACCGGTTTCACTCCTTTCCAACTAGTTTATGGTTTGGAAGCTGTGTTACCCATTGAATGCGAAATCCCGTCATTGCAAATGGCCATAGAATTACTTCCAGCCACTTCCGAAGAGGAAAAACATTTGTTGTACTTGGCTCAACTAGATGAGAATCGACGTGATGCTGCATTAGCAATCGAAACTCATGCCAAACATATTAAAGCTCAGTATGATCGAAATGTTACCCCTCGTAATTTTTCGGAAGGAGACCTAGTCTTATTGTACGATCAAGCAAATGATAAATTAGGCACTGGAAAATTTGTACCCATGTGGCATGGTCTTTATGTTATTAAGCGAAAGCTGGCAAAAGGGGTCTATGAATTGGTAGACTTTGACGGGGTCTCTTTAGGTAAACCCAGAAATGGTCTTTACCTGAAGAGATATTGTGCTTAAATCTGGGTGTGAAGATTTTTAGTTTAGTTAGGTTAGTTTTCTTTCTAGCTGGTGTGTTTTAGATTAAAAAGTGTGCTTAGCTTAGAGAGTGTTTTTGTCATTATTCCTGCTTATCTTGATTTTACTCTTGATATTGCAGATGTCGACGTCTCTCCAAACATACATTGGTTTTGATGATGGTGCTTGTCATAGTACACGGAACATTTCTTCTGCGGCTTGGGTCATCTATTCGCCCTCTTACGAGTTGGTATCTATGAATGGGGTAAGCCTCGGTCAAACAACGAACAACATTGCATAGTATAGTGCAGTGACTGAGTTATTATCTAAATCCATCTCATTTGGGATTTGGAGTTTGATAGTGAGGTTAGATTCTGAACTCGTTGTGTTACAACTTAATAGAGTGTATGCCATTAGAAATCCAGTGTTATTGAGATTATTTTTGAGAGTTCGTCTCTTGGAACGTGAATTTGACTATATTGAATATCAACATATTCCAAGATATTTAAATACATTAGCAGATGCAATTGCTTCTCAAATGTTAAGTAGACATTTGCAATAATCATACAAGTAAATTTAAAAACATTCCATAACATGTTTTACAAGATAAGCCGGTAATAGTGATATAATATAGTATAGAAGTGTGTCAGATATACATTGTCTTCGATCATAGGTTGAAAAACACCTTATGATTAGCAAAAATGATAATACAAAAAGCAAAAAATGTCATATGAGTCTACAAAAGGCGATCATCCTATCACTGGTGATGATCACGATAAGAAACCACTGTACGGGCCACCCTACAAAGGAACCTCCTGAAAGGTCCTGGGACCCCAATCACATAGCGCTGTAGCCTAAGAGGAATGTCATCTATGCTGGTCTCCGGAATGTTTGCTGTCAAACGCTCTAGATGACTCTCCAATTCGGCCAAAGTCTCTGTAGATTCGTCCTGTGGGGCTGGTGCTGCTGCAGCTGGCTGTTTCCTCTCATAGGTCCGGAGAGTGGCTAGTCGTCGTGGACCTACATCTACATTTGAAACTTTTTACTATCAATTTTGGGACGAAATAAAAACAAAAAAAAAATAAATTAGAAAATGTTGAAAATGATTTTACCTAAGTCATCCCATTGCTCTCCTGGTGGAAGAGCCATGTCTGGGTCACCACGATAATCTACCCCAGCATAAGGAAAATCCTGAATAGCAAATATTTGGTTCTCCAACCAATGAAAATACTCAGGAGTAAATCGAACGACTTCTATTGCCTCCTCATGATGACGGGCCATAACTGCAACTCAACGCATCAGTTTGGGCTCTCTGGGATGTCCAGCTGCAACGGTAAGATGCTGTGGGACCAACATTGGGACGACCAAAACTCACAACTAAAGCACCATATCCAAAGGTCTTCAGTTGTCCGTTCTTTGCTCTAGTCAGTTGGCCTTTTATATTAGCCAACACAGCCTCGCACCAGTTGAAGATGGTGCCTCGAAAGCAATCTACTGCCATCCGCATTTGGGATCCAGTGGCTACATGTAGTGCTGCGCTTCCGCAGAGCCTGGTAACAGTAAACGCAATCACTTTGAGCTTAGGACGGGATATGGTTTTGATATCTATCCCTTTGTCTCTAGTTTGGTCGTTACAGAACTCTAGCCGGAGGCTATCGACAGACTGGCCACCTGGCCTAGTCCCGAATAGAGTCAAATGTTCACCTCTCTTAGGCAAACCAGTCAGAAAGTAAATGTCTTCCGGCTCCATTTCGAGCTGGTGGCCACCAATAAAGAAACACTGGTCCTGTATATTCCACCTGTCTACCAGCCACTGCAAAAAGTCCACCTGGGCCCTCATGCCAGGTATGGCCCAGAATTTGTATAAACCGCATGCCTTCAATGCATCAATCGAAGGTTGATGATTAATCGCGGCGAGATCCACATCCTCGTGCTCCCGTTCCCGCCAATCAAGCATGATGTATACCCTACATTCAATAAAAAGGCGGATTAGAATATTTAAAATCAAAATTTTTGGGTGGAATTTGAAAAATTTAAGTTTAAAAACCTATGCTGTGGGGACTGCACCCTCTCTGTTAGAGACAGTGCGTAGGTCTGCACTCTACCTTCACGGCAGGTGCGGACCCCTGAATTTTTTCCTTTTACGAAAAAGTCGGGGTCCGCAGGTTTCCTATGCTATGCCTGCGGACCCCCGCGCGCAGGTTTTTAACCTAGAAATTTCCTAAAAAACAAAATAAAGCCCTAAAAACAAATTTCAAACGGATGAAATGAAAGAGTAAGATGATGTGGATTACCTGGAGGAGACAACGTTCGATTCCAACGGACGGATTTTCCGCAATCTTCACGGGAAGTTTCTGACCAAAAGCTCTCTTTTCTCACTCTGAAGTCAAACGGTAAAAATGAATTTACAAAAGCCCTTTTTATAAGCTTTTTTGAATAAATGAGTTTTTAATTTGTTTATTTTTCACTTTAAAGAGGTAACTTTTGAAGCATTTTTATCTATTTTAAACAGGTATGAGTAATGTTTGAGTTTTTGTGCAGGATAACGGATTTTTCAGGCAAAATTGGTCATTTTCGACAAAAAACATTAGAGTCACCTTTAAGCTCTTTTCTGACTCCTAAAATATGAAAAGATTGCCGAGTTTTTCTTTTTAAGCTCGTTAAAACGGAACTAAAAAGATGGTCCACTTACAGCCCTTTTCTAACCGTAAAAACATGAAAAGATTGCCGGATTTTTTTCGTTTCAAATTCGATATTGGTTATAAAACGACGTGTCATTGATCGCTTTTTTACTTTTTTGGATCAGAGGCACTAATTATGAAAAGTACTCCTTGGTCGTAATGATCAAGCGGTTCTCTCAAGTATTATTTTATACTTTTTCGGGCTTGGGAGACACAAATTTATGAAAAAGGACAACCATGGAGTTTTCTTAAGTTTTTTCAGACTCTCTAAAATTGAAAAACACCGAGTTTCTCCTATACTGGACTCGTTAAAATTTAACAGTAAAGGACCTGTTCAATTACAAACAGGAACGGACCACTCCTTCTTAGGGTTCGAATTTAAACTAATTTGGACTCATCCGAAGGATGAGCTTATAATCAAGCAAATGTTATAATCTTCAAGCTTGTTAAAAATAAAGAGGTACTTGCCAGAAATGGTGGGGGAAAAGAGAGAAAAATGAGCCTGTTTGTCATACTTTGTAACCACTCTTGAACATGACACTTTTTATTCACCTGGGTTGGGGAATCCTTTGCCTAACAGTTGATCAAACCATATTGAAAGTTTTCAGCCGGTTTCTGGGTATTAACATTGGGTCAATTGTCACCAAACCATCTGCTGTGTCGTTATGTGTTCAAGAGGTCAGTGCAAATAAGCTATTCATCTGCAAAATATCTGTCATCCATCTTGACCATCCCTGAGTCAATCCTTGCAACTAAATTTCTTCAAACTTGATCTATGATTTCGTGTTGTGGGCTTGCCTACAACGGATCGCTTTCTATCAACTTTAGCTCATTATCTAGAAATATGATCTAGAAATCGTCAGTACCTTGGGATCTGCATGCCTCAATGGCAGGTTTCTTGCCTTCGACGATAGGTTGCATCATTGACCTTCGATCAAAGGATTCCGTGACATGTTCGACATCAACACATCTATTCACATCTCATGGATTGTACTGAGTACTTTGAGAGCCATTGACATTACTGGTGGTTTCTCTCACACTTGTTAATAGTTTACATCATTGACTGGTAATCAAGTGGTTTCTACCATGTTCGACTTCAACACATTCATTCGCATGGATAGAATCGTATTGTTTCAGGAAGTAGAAATGAAGACCCTGGATCTAGTTTCCGCCATCCAGGTTGCGAGGAATTTTGTATTCATTATACTGTGGACTATTCATAAACAGATGGTTGCGTCCATACTGTGTCTACATGTGTCTATACTTGTGATGTATTACAAGATCATTCCTATATCAGAGCAGTAGTTAGTTTTCTAGTCAGTTTTGATCTGAGTATGGGAATGCCTACCTCAGCGATGATATGATCTCATATATATATTTTGCATTGAATGTTTTTACAGGTTCCAACCGGGCTCTCCACAAGATGATCCTTGAAATGATAAAGTACTTCACTCTTCCTAGATGATAGATGAAACCCTCATCTACTACAGACTTCGCACTTTAGGGGGCAATCTGTTACACAAAATATTGTCACCATGACTATTTGCAGTCAGTATGGGTCTATCATCACTTATACTGTCCTCCTATGCAAGTTTCAGACCTCATCTCTTCATGTCAAGCTTTGAAAATGAGAGAAAGACATTAAAAATCATTAAAGTTCTGGTTCCGCACTTTCTCTCACTGTTGCTTGCGGTCCCGCACCCCCTGTTCACATTACCTGCGGACCTACCCGCTCTGTCTCTAAAGGAGTGGGTGCGGACCCCTGTGAAAGTAAAAGAGGCGTAAGTTTATTCTAAAAAACTCACTTTGGGTTAATTCTAGATGATTCTAGAAGGAATTTTGACGTGGATGGTTCGCTCTTAAGTGGTTCATGCATCCCAAAAGAGAAGGAGCTAATCCCTTGATGAGAGGAGCTATCCCTTTGAAGGAGGGCTTTATCCCTTTGAAAGAGGACCTAATAACTTCCATCCATTGCACTATAAATTAAGGCATTGGGTTGGTTGCTAGAGAGGTTAGAAGTTGAACATTTTTGAGGGTAAATGCTGGTGGAATTGAGACTTCCTAGCTAAGCTTGAGAGGAGAGATCACATACCTTTTTGGCTTCATTGGGAAGAGAGTGAAACTTGTCAAAGTAGAGGAGACTTCTTGTTGGACCCTGGGAGGAGCTTATACAGCATCAAGGCACAGGTTGTAAAGTTCTTCTTTGATTTGAATTAATACAATCAGATTCATTTTTCTCAACAAATTGTCTTATGTCATTTGTTTCATGAATTCCTTGATCATCATGATAAGTATGCTTTATGATATTGGCTTTTCAGGTGCTATTTAATTTGTTTGCTTGTTTGTGTTTGCAGATTCGCAACAAGGGAGCTCATTTGGATCAAAGGAGCGAGGCTTCCACAAACTTGCATTGGACCCAAGGTAGGCCTAAAACACTTGTTTGCCTTTGTTAATAAATTGCATATTTAGAGAAAGATAGTTTTTGATTGGCTTGCTTGTCACTAGATATCATTAGATACTAGGGAGGTCGATCTTGTCCGCAAAATCGACTCATTCCGTGTGACAGTTTGGAATGGAGAAATTGTAGATATTTTTCCGTGAGGAGGATGAGCTTCCTTTTGGATATTTTCAGGGCCGAAGGTGCTGCAAATTAGAGGGTCGAAATTGTTTATTACAGGGTCTACGCTGGGGTTTACTGACATAATTTTGCGCACTTGCTGAGAAGAGGTGTTTATAGGATCATTGGAGATGAAACTCACTTGGAGTTTGAGAGGAGAATGTTGCAGGACTTTGGAGGGAGTTTCCTTGAGGGAAAATTGGGCATTTTGCAGTGGTTCAATTTCTTTAGGTTCACTGGCAGATTGGGAGGAGCAACACACAGATTTGGGGTCAATAGTGACTTGTGGATTTAGCCCCAACCCTCTCTAGGTTTTTCTGGGTTTTATGTGGAGAGGCTCTAGTTAATTTGGTAGATTTTTCTGAGCATTTTTGGGGGCCAAAATACAATGTTGTTTCCAGCTAACAATAACAGATTTTCCAGGCAATGCACAGTTGCTTCTGGGTATCCTTTTGGCATTTGGATTTCATGATTTGACACTTGGGTTTGGTCATAACTTGCAGTAGCAAGCCCAGGTTCCATTTCCTATCATTGATGTACTCTTATCTCTCAGATTAATGCCATGGCTCATATTTTTGGTACCAATTACTCTGTTTACTAAATCGTGGATTGTGTTTTCATAATTTTATTGTTGTTTGCTAGTGCATGTGTTTGATATTCATTGTATTTTGTAGTTAGAACATTATAGTGGTATCAGAGCATGTTCTCGGCCAACGTGGGAGAAAAATAGTAGGTGATGCCACCTAGATATCAAGGTGTAGTCTTCCAAAGAGGTAGAGGTAGGGGTAGAGGAAGAGGACGTGGTAGATGAGGAACCTGATCATTTCTCTGATACAGAGCTTGACAACACCAAAGAACACATGGAGGACCAGGAGGGAAATGAGTAGCCAAGGAAAGGGGGTCAGAATCAAGTTATGGATGGCTTGTTGAGGGTAAACTGACAAATGTTGAGGCATGACCAATTGATGATGGATATGATGCAACAAATGATGGGCCTACAAGTGCATAACCAACAAGGGCATGACAACAATCGAGATGGGGGTTCCAGAGCTCGAGGTGGAAGCCACCACACGCATGAGCATGCATTTCAACAACTGCTTACTCACGTGAATGGCCAGACTAGCCGTCTTACTATGCCACGGTCCATGGATGAGCCAAAGAGAGAGGGAACAAAATCTTGTTGCAGATTTGGTGCACTTTGTGGAGACAAGGATTGATGAGTATGAGGGGCTAGAACCAAGGATTCAGAGAGTCATGTCCTTTTGGGAGTTTATACACCTTAAGGAGAGGTGCAAGACTGGCGCTGAAACGTCTTATAGAGGAGGACAATTGAGGCAGGAGGTGCAAAAGGTGGTAGGGAAGGTCACCCTTCCCATTTATGATGGGCAAGCCAAGAGTTTAGCTAGGGCATGGGTTCAAAATATGGACACTTACTTCCATTTGAACCCCATGCGTGAGACAAATGCTATCCGGTTTTCCACATTGCTTTTAGAGGGGGTTATGCAAGAATGGTTGTACAATGGCGTAATCACATTTGGGCATATCCACATTACCTCTTACATGGAGTTTACCAGGTGGCTGATTAAGAGGTTTGATAGGAAAGACCCAAAGCTACACTTCAGAGAGTTAGCACATCTGAGACAAACTGATAAAGTAGAGGCATATATATCAGAGTTTCATATGTTGGCCATGATGGTTACAAACATTTCATAGGTACAGTTGATTATGCTATTCATAGAGGGGATAGTTGATCCCCTATGTGGATGGGTGAGGGCTTATAAGACCGCGACATTGATGGATGCCATCTCTAGGACCAGAGATATGATTGTCACAGTGCCGAAGACCAGGGCTCCTATACCTGCTAGGCCCACTCCTCCCCAAGGGAGCAGGGATACTAGAAAGACACATGGAGATTGGGTGTGGAGAACTTGATGATGAGACTAGGAGGGATCTTTGGAGGAGGAAGTTGTGTTTCATGTGCCATGAGTAATGGGCATCGAGGCACAAATGCACCGATGGCAAGGCCCATTACATTGAGGTGTACTCAGATAGTGAGCCCGAGGATGAGATTGAGCAGGAGGTTGATGTAGGAGATGAAGGACCCCAGTCCATGGAAGGTGGACCACCACCACCACCACCACCTCCACCTTAGGGAGGAGGCCTGTTGTTGCCTACTAGAGGTGTTATTGCTTTGCTTCGGGGAATTCTAAAGTATCTGACACTACAGATTAGGGGCACAGTGCAAGGACAATGTGTTTCAGTGCTAGTGGATAGTGGAGCTACCCATAATTTTATCGACACTCATATAGTGGAGTGGAGAGGCATACACACAGAGACTTTTGAGGGATTTCCGGTGCTGGTACGAGGAGACAGGGCTATGCATTGCACAAGATATGTTCCCAGTCTGACCTTAACTATGGGGAACTATTTTGTGACTGATCAATTTTTTTGTGGTTGATGTGCCGAATACCAATGTGGTGATGGGTGTCTAGTGGCTATATTCTTTGGGTCGTGTTACTATTGATTGGAAGAAATTAGAGATGGAGTTCATGGGGATAGATGGGAAGCTAGTAGTACCCGCCACAGACTGTGTCAACTTGTAGGATGGAGGCCAATTTGAGACATGGAGACACAGCGTAGGCAATCGAGTTGCGTATTTAAGAGGCAAGGAAGCAGTAACAACAACCACACCTAGATATATTCGCACTATAAGAAAAACATCAGGTAGTGTTTGTGGACATTCCTCTATACCATCCACCAGATTAAGGCTTTGAGCATACCATAGAGCTAGAGGAGGGTGTGCATGCAGTCATTACACTCCCTACAGGCATCCCAAGGCATACTAGGATGAGATCGACATAGCCATATAGGAGTTGCTGGCCTTGGGACACATTAGGCCCAATTCTAGTCCCTTTGCTTCTTCAGTTGTATTGGTGAAGAAGGATGGGACACTTTGTGTGTATTGACTATAGGGCCCTAAACAAGAAGACACTAAAGAATAAGTACCGATCCCACACATTGATGAGCTGATGGAAGAACTTAGAGGAGCTATATACTTCTCTAAGATATATTTGCATTCGTGATACCATTAGATTCAGGTGAGAGAGCAGGACATCCCGAAGATTGCATTCTGTTGCCACTATGGGCACTTTGAGTTCTTGGTGATGCCCTTTGGGCTAACCAATGTACTAGCTACCTTTCAGTCCTACATGAACCACGTATTCCATAAGCAGTTGCACATATTTGTGTTAGTATTCTTAGATGATATCTTGATATACAATAGGAATGGGAGGATCATTTGCAACACTTGGAGGAGGTCTTGCGCATCTTGGAGGAGAAATAGTTCTATGCCAAGATGTTCAAGTGCGAGTTTGGATTGACAAAGATGTTGTATCTAGGACATGTGATTGGGGAGGATGGAGTCAGAGTCCACTAGGAGAAGATCTGGGCCATCCTAGATTAACCTACACCTAGGAATGTGATAGAGTTGAGAGGCTTCCTGGGTATATGTACTTACTATAGGCGGTTTGTGAAGGGATTCTCACTGTTGGCATCACCCTAACATTCCCGATGAAGAAGGGAACATTTGAGTGGACAAACTTGGCATAAGAGGCTTTTGAGCAGCTCAAAAGGGTGATGAGCAGCTACCCAGTTTTGGTCTTACTTAAATTTTCACAACCGTTTGTGTTGGAGTGCGATGCATCTAGAGAGGGCATTGGGGCAATTATGATGTAGGGAGTTCACCTGATTCAATTTAAGATTCGGAAATTACAACATCATGAGAGGTTGTATTCCATTTATGATAAGGAGATTCTCTCCATAATGCATGCGTTGGCCAAATTCCAACAATACTTGTTGGGTAACAGGTTTAAGGTGAAGAATGATTACAACAGACTTCGATTTTTTTGGAGCAGAAGCAACTTCAGTAGAGGCAACATAAATACATCAGTAAGATCCCGACTTACAATTTTGAGATAGAGTATGTCAAGGGCAAGAAAAAGATAGTGGATGATGCCTTGTCGAGGAGGCCCATGACACTCTCATTGATGGGCATAACTCAAGATTGGAAGGCACAATTATTGGTGGAGTACTCCAAGGATCGACATGCATGTGAGATCTTGTATGGTACCACAAGGGATGACATGTATAGAGTGATGGATGAGGTGATTTATTACAAAGATAGGATCTATTTGGTACCCGGATCATAATTGCCCAAGAAGATCCTACATGCGGCTCATGATTCACCATTAGTTGGGCGTTAGGGATTCTTCAAGACATATCAGACCATAAGAGAAAGCTTCTCTTAAATAGGCCTCAAGGAGGACGTCTTGAGGCATGTTCGGGAGTGTGATGTTTGCCAAAAAAACAAGGGAGAGTAGACACATCCGGTTGGCCTACTACAACCTCTTCCAATTCTAGAGAGGAAGTGGGAGAGTGTCTCCATGGATTTCATCACTGAACTTTGGACTGTACAGGGGAATGATTGCATCTATGTGGTGGTGGATACACTGACAAAGTTTGCTCATTTCTTCGCTATTCCATCCAGGGCCTTAGCCTCATAGGTAGCTGAGCTCTTCTTTAGGGAGGTTTTCAATTTGCATGGTCTCCCCAAGACCATCATCAGTGATCAAGACAATGGGTTTATGGGGGTATTTTGGCGGGATTTATTTAGATTAGTGGGTATTTAGGTCACCCCCAACACTAGCTACCACCCCCAGTCAGATGGGAAAACATAGATCGTGAATAAGTGGCTAGAGGGGTATTTGCTGAATTATGTGACTGCGCAACATCATGCATGGGTGAAGTGGCTACACCTTGGGGACTACTGCTACAAAACCACTCACCATATGTCCATTGGTATGTCACCTTTACATGCTATTTATGGTTATGATGCTGTATGCTTTGTTGACATGATTTTTGGAGACAACCAAGCCCCTAGGGCCAAGGATTAGATACCGGAGAGCCAGGAAATCTTGAGGGTCCTCAAAGATAACTTGCAGACAATACAAAACCAACACAAAATGTATGTAGATAGGCACTGGATTGAGAGGCACTTTAAGGTTGGAGATTTGGTTTTCCTGCTTCTCCAACCATACAGACAATCTACATTGAAACAAAAAGGGGCTGAGAAGCTCAAGCCACATTTTTATGGACCATACAGAGTAATCAAGAGAGTTGGAGAGGTAGCTTACGAGTTGGAGCTTCCACCAGGTAGAAAAGTACATAACGTGTTCCATGTGTCTTGCTTGAAGAAGGCCTTGGGAAAACAGGTGAAAATTGCCGCAGAAGTGCCACCCATGGATGATGAGGGACACTCGATTTTGGTTTTGGAGGCTATCTTGGAGAGGAGAGAGAAGAAGCTCAGAAACAGGACCATCAAAGAGTTTCTTGTTAAATGGAAGGATCTACTAGAGGAGGAGGGTGAATAGGTTCTAGAGCATCCAACATTGCAGTTTCTTAAGGACACGCAAAATTTGGGCGGGTAGGAATATCATTGTCCCCAATAAATAATTTTGCTAAGTAGAATACTCAATTTTGTAATTTTAGTGATTAATAAATATTTTGGCATGTAAAACTTAGGAAAAGTGGGTCATGGAGGCACCACTTAAATTTTGGAGAGAAAAGGAGGCTAAACTTAGGAGAAATGATAAATAAAAGTGGTAATGGGTTGTGGAGGTCACTAAAAAGGGGAAATCGACCCCCCTTAGGAAAATCGAACTAAAGGGAAAATGGTGAAGAGGGGAGGTCGAATTGGTGGAGCCCACAAGGAGAGAGGAAAACAAATGTATAAAACGGAGAGGAGAGCCTCATTTTTGCATCCTTTGGCATTTCAACTTTAGAAATAGAGAGTTTGCTTAAGCTGCTTAGCCAAGTCAACCAGTGAGAATTCCATCTCTTCTTCGGTGAACTTCGAGTGTCACCCTAAAAGCGAATTTGAGAGCTGATTTTCGGGCATCTGAGGAGCCAATTCACTGGTTTTCTTCAGCTAGTGAAAGTTCTCAGAGGACACAAAATAAAATTCGTGGAGCTCAGGAGGGGTAGAAAATTGTGGAGTTTGGACTAGAGAAATTGCCGAGATTTTCCCTTGAGGAGGACACGTTTCCTTTTGGATATTTTCAGGGCCAAAAGTGCTACAAATTAGAGTGCCAAAATTGTCTATTCTAGGGCCCGCGCTAGGGTTTACTGACATAATTTTGCACACTTGCTGAGACAAGGTGTTGAGGGGATCATTGGAGTTGAAACTCACTTTGAGATTGAGAGGAAATTTTTGCAGGAATCTGGAGGGGTTTTCTTTGAAGGGAAATTGGGCATTTTGCAGTGGTTTGATTTTTGTAGCTTCACTAGTAGACTGGGAGGAGCAACACGCAGATTTGGGGTCATTAGTGACTTGTGGATTCAACCCCAACCCTTTTTAGGTTTTTGTGGGTTTTATGTGGGAAGGCTTCAGTTAATTTGGTAGAATTTTTTGAGCATTTTTTGGGGCCAAAATACAAGGTTTTTACCAGCTAACAGTAGCAGATTTTCCAGGTAGTGCGCAGTTCCTTCTGGGCATGTTTCTGACATTTGGATTTCATGTTTGGACACCTTGGTTTGGTCATAACATGTAGTAGCAAGCCCATGTTCCATTTCCTATCATTGATGTACTCTTATCTCTCATATTAATGCCATGGATCATATTTTGGTACCAATTACTGTGTTTATTGAATTGTGGATTATGTTTTCAAAATTTTATTGTTGTTTGCTAGTGCATGTGTTTGATATTCATTGCATTTCCTAGTTAGGAACATTACAGGTAGGCCATAGTGTCTCATATGGAAATGAGCTTTGACCACTTTGTGATTAGTCTTATAATTTCAGTATATAAAAGGAAAGACACAATCCTTCATTTTTGTTGGGTTTTCCCACATTGGTTTTCCTAGGGAAATATTGTTTCTATTCTGTTTGGTATTGTAGTTATGTGTTTTTGTCACAATAGTGAAAGAATCTAAGTGGTCTATTTTTATTTTTACGAAAATGTTGATAATACAAAAAGATAGTTTGTGTAGTTGGATATTAGCTTATTGTCATTGTTGTTAGTTTTATATTTGTTTTGGTGAGCCAACTATTGGAATATTTAAGTTGATTTATTAATCATATTAATATGAAAGCTTTTTCATTTTGGAATTTGTATAGTTTGATAACAATATATGTTCACCTAACTTTGAAAGACCAAATTTAAGGAAGCATTGCAACCCGTTGATCTCGAGATTGACATAAGAAGGTTTAGGAAGCAACAAAAAGCCTTTGAAATGGGGGAGTGCAGGGAACTATCCATTGATGAAGGGGAGTTAAGGTTTACAATGTTGGAGTATAAAGTAGACAACATTTCCAAGAGCACAACCTCGCTCATGGTTTATTTTGAGAAAAATATTGACCTCTCTTGAAAGTTGCTAGAATCTCTTGAGAAAATAGAATATCATGAGAAGTTGAGGATAGAGAAGGAAAAAATGAAGCTTGAAAATGAGATCTCCAATAAACTATCTTCCTCGTAGTTATTCAAAAGAAATTGAAGGTTGATATCAAGCCCTATGAAGGCGAGATAGACAAAATTAAGTTGAATAATTGGTAACAACAATTTGAATTCTATATTAGTGTCCATAATTTTGCATATCAGAGAAAGGAAATTTGTTGGATTGAAGTTAGAAGTTCATGCATATATTTGGGGAAAGGCCCACTAGTGACTAAGTTGGGGGGTATTCAAAGACCTCCTTAAGTCCCTTTTTTACTTTATTGAGTATGAAGAGGAATCGAGATTCAACGAAAATATTGGCAACAACAAGAATTGAGTATAGAAGAGTACACATAGAAAATTAAAAGCTAGCCATTTAGTCAGAGATAAATCTAAAGAACCCCAACATGGTCATCAAGTTACTGGGTTTCTTTCATTGTCATGTAAGGAAGGTGATGTTATTCACACCCAAGTCCATTGATGATGCTTATGTGTAAGCCAAGAACAATGAATATAATAAGAAAAGGGGCTAACCAAGCCATTTGAAGCAATGAGACTAACATGGAGCTTCCAATAAGGGCGAGAAGAGGAAAGGGAAAGGGGAAAATAATAATGGTGGTACTAATACATGTGTGTAAGAAACTAAACAACCATTATGACCATTGCAACATTGATGGTCACATTAAAATAAAATGATGGAAGTTGCATCAAGAGTTGAATCTCAATAACTACAAGAAATTGTAGTGTATGTAAGAGTCTTCTAGTGGAAGTAGCGAAGGATATAGAAAGCAAATGAGATGAGGATGAAAAGTTTATTTTCATATTAGTGCAAAAGGAGGTGATATTGAGTAGCCTCCATCTTAAAGAGGAGGTGAGTGGGTTACATCATAGGGTGTCCCACATGATAGGGCCAACCAAATGATAATCCCATAGTTGAGTGGGTTACATAATAGGGTGTCCCACATTAATTGTGGAGAGAACAACTCATGATTCTTATATGTTTTAAATGGACTTTCCTCTAGTTGAAGTTCATTGCTTATGCATTGAGCATTTGTCTCATAACTCATTAGGCTACATAAATGGTTCAAGTTTGTGTTAATTGATTTTTCACATATTTTTATTTGAATGACACAATTGGACATAATAATAGAGAAAACAATGAAAGAAAGAGGTTTCTAAATTCAATAACAAATATGCATCGTATTAAAATTCATTCTTTTCATAAGAAAACTTTTTGTTATTATAATAAATTTTCATTTATAATCAAATTCAAATTTCTAATGAAAGTTGCATGCTAAAGTTTTGTTATAACTAATACTTATTATGTAGAATAAATGTTGGTATAGAATTTGAGGGGGGTGGGAGAGTGGTTTGGGGCATTTTCTAGTGATGACTAGGATTTCCTTTGAGTTTGTGTTTTTAAGGCATCCTGGCCTCCTAAATGGGAAGGTGAGGTGGTAGGGACTATACACCACATAACCAACATACTAGTAAGTGTTGGTAGGCTTCTTTCCCTCAATAGGAGCCATGAGTGCGACATTAGAGAATGTGCCATATACAAGAAGGAAACACCTAATGTGACGTCTAGAGAACAATGAAAGGAACCCAATATTTCGATTATATATCCAGGGTTGGGTCAAAGTATAGTATATGAAGGGAATTCATGGTCATGCATTGATTCTTAGGATGTTGACCCTCGTAGAAAATCCCCTGATGGTGATCATTGAAAAATGATAAGTTAAGGGCTCCATGGATATCAAACTCTATGTTAATGGCCTATTTATTGTGATCTTGTCCAAATTTGAGAATATAATATCTTTAAAGGAGAACCATATTTTTTGAATTTGTAGGACTTAACATATGCTACTAGACATTAACAAAAAATGACTTGGACAAATAAGATTTCTCAAAAGCTTTAATATTTATTTAGCTTAAATCTTTTCCTTTCGAAATCGAAAACCAACAAATTGTTGAGGAAACAGGTAATATCCTAGGAATATTTATAAAGTCTTTGGAGATTACCATTGAAAGCGATGAACCTTATCCTAGGATTTGTATATTATTGAACATATTGAACCCTTCACTTGAATTTATAATCATGGAATATCAAAGTGAAAATTGGACACTAAATCTAAAGAAACAAGCATGGAATATCAAAATTAACAATAAATACAAAATATTGACTATCAACACTTTTCATTTTGATGCTTAACCTACCATGAGCATGGTTGTATATCTAGGGGTGGTTGCTACCCCACAAAAAAGATCAATGAGAAAATTGGATCAAAAGGGTTTTCACGAAGTTAAAGAAAATAGTGAGGGAGTAAATAAAAATGAGAAATCAAAATAGAAAAACAAATAAAAACATGGAGCTTTGAATAATGTAAACAAGAAAGGAGAATCATCTAATGTAGTGGCCCATGCAAGTGAGAGATAAGAAAGTGAGGAGAAAAAAATCAATATTATCAAGAAAACATTAAGTACCATATAAGTAAATATTAGAAAGATCATAAATAAGTGATTGGAAATACCATATAAAGTATTGATCAATCAAGAACTTAAGGGATAATTATAAAGTTAGAATAAAAAAAGGAAGCACTGAGGAAAGGGATCAAGAAGCTTGAATACAATATAAGAAAAATATGGACAATTCCATAACCACACAATGCACATTGGAGAGGAAATTCTAAATATTTTGTTGGATTCACAATCATACGAAGAGGGGTGGGGGGAGGTGGGGCGAACTAGTATAATACAATTTGTACTTATTTAAACATTCAAGCACCATAAAACATCAATCTCAAAAAAACACAAAACACAAGAAACATATGGGAAACCTTTCAAGAGAAAACCCTAAAACTTCTTTAAATGACAGGTCTTTGTAGGCACCAACCTACAAGAAACACCAATCCCTCAATTTTCAAATTTGTAGGAACCAATCTACAAGTGACACCAATCCCCTAAGATTTGCAGGCACAAACCTACATGAGACACCAATCCCCTTTACTGCTTTGTAGGCACCAATCTTTCAAGACATTCATAAAACTGCAATTTATCCAGACACTTACTTTTACCCACCTTTCAATAATTATAGAAAATTTCAACCTAAAAGTGCCCATGAATTTTTCACGTAATTTCCATGTCATTATATGTGAACCAATCAAAATCCTTTAAATTTAAAAAGAGGCACATGTTCTAAATAATTTTAAATTATTTTATTTGGGTATCCGTGAAATATTTTATTAATATTATTTACCTACCTTACCCATACGAATTAGAATATCAAAAAGTTATTAATGTAATGCAAATCTTGATATTAATGAGAAAATACAAATTAGAAGTGCGGACTCTTGAAAATGGCAACAAGAAATGCTAAAAATAACATTGCTATAAATAACATTTCGGGATACATTCCAATTTTAGTTAGTCCCTGAACTAAAATTGAGAATTAAAATTCGAATTTGATCTTAGCAGCTATTTGTAAAATAATTAATTAATTCATCTTGAGTTAATTAGTTGGAGAAAATCAAACATGAAGTCTATGTGAAGACATGCAACAATTTCCCCTTTGATTGAGGAAGTTATCCCTTGATTAAGGAGATCAGGATGAGTTGTACTTTGAGTTGTAATTAGTTAGCTCAGTTAACTGAGTTAAGTCCAATTAGATTAGTTCCAACAGTTTGTGGAACTGATTGTGAGTTCAGTTAGTTAATGCATGCATGCATGTAACTACTGCACTTTAGATAACTAAATATTCTCTCATAAATAACTCATGCATGTCAGTTCAGTTAGAGACCCAGTTGAGATCAGATGATGGGACAGTGTACTATTAGTTGCAGGAATATTCCATTGAGGATATCTCTTGCATGCAGAAGGAATTCATTCCTTGGAGATTGCACAGTTACTTCTGAGTTTGGTGAGTTGTGTGAGAGGTGAATTGACACAGGTGGCAGCTAGAGGACCTAGGAGAAACTGTGCAAGGAAATAGGAGGCTTGGAGGACTGAGGGAAGACATATGTTGTGTCTATTCAGTCTATGAGCAACATTGAGGGATTGTACTGAGAGCTAGATAGCTTGTGAGCTAAAGCTTTGTGTAATCCAGACATATTTCCACTTGTATGATAATACATAGATTAGGGTTTTTTGGCTGAGGCTTTCCTTAGAGTATTCATCTGTGTTCATGTGTGATTGATTTCTCATTCTCTGTTATATGTGTTCTATTTGATCTTGATCAAAATCGATTAAGCTTCCGCAAGTTTGTTTGTAAAAGTAGATCAAGTATTTTGCTTTAGTATATTGCATTATCTAGTGATCTACAATGAGAAATTCTACACAGACCCATTTGACATTAATAACCATGCCCCAAGAAAACACCAAAAAAATAGTAAAACATGAGAGAGAGAGAGTAATATATAAAATATAAATACAGATAATTACTTAGATATAAAATAGTTAAATAGTTAAAAAATTATTAAATAGTAAAAAAATAGTTAAATATAAAATAATTAAATAATTAAAAATATTTAAATAGTTAAAAAAACATATTCCAGTAAAATATAAAATATAAATATAGATAGTTATAATTAAATATAAAATAGTTAAATAATTAAAAGATAGTTAAATATAAAATAATTAAAAGATAATTAAATAGTTAAATATAAAATAATTAAATAGTTAAAAAATAGTTAAATAGTTAAAAATTATATTCCATAAAATACAAATTACTAGATTCCAGTGAAAAAATATATTTCAGGCGAAATTATGGCTTCAATAGACAACCATGTTAAAAAAGCACCAAAAAAACTAGTTAAATAGAAAATATAAATAGGCAATTGAATATAAATATAAATAGACAATTAAATATAAATATAAATATAGCTAGTTAAATTTAAATATAAAATATATATAGACAATTATTTTAATAAAAGTGATATATTGAGGGATTTTGATAAAAGTAAAAAATTAGAAATATAGATTTAAATTTTTTATTAAATCTAGTGCTAATAAATATTGTAGGACATAGATAAAATTAAAGTAATATTAAAAAATATCTACATGACATCTTCTATTAATTTCTTGATTTTTCTTTAGGATGTCACTTTTAGGCTGAAATTTCCTATAATGAGTTCGGTGTCTATGATACCAAGCACTGCATGCCACTTGTAATAATACCATAGCCCCGATGCTTTCAAATATGCCTTCGAATTGTGCCCTTATGATGCTTTATTATATGGTCACTCCCTTCATTCTAACCACCTCAAAACTTGGCACTTTAATATATTAGCACCACATACAAGCCAACATTATGCAAGCATTTTATTGCTCCTCGGAGTCTTAGAGCTCCCTTCAATCCAAATTTCCATGATTTTGTGCTTATGTACCTTAGCACTATTAGCATCCAGGTGCTATTATTTTGGGATATATGAGAAATCTGCGAATTCTTTTTAACACTAAAATCACTTGCAAAAAAAAACTTTTTCAACCCTTTTGAGGGGAATCTTTTCCGTTAGATACTAGCAAAATTTAGGTT
Source organism: Pinus tabuliformis (assembly GCA_031772625.1). NCBI lineage: Eukaryota > Viridiplantae > Streptophyta > Pinopsida > Pinales > Pinaceae > Pinus > Pinus tabuliformis. The sequence goes on from CM062819.1 coordinate 429,682,033, forward strand.
GTTTAGATTTGTCAGCTGACAAATATTGGTATGTTGGGATATTTGGAGATCTAGAAGCACTAATATAACCAAACATGTTGATATGGCATGCTATTAGTGGACAGAATTCAATTGTCACCAAATTTTACGTCAAATGTCATTACCGAATTGTAAAGGGAAGAACCTCAAATTTGGACGGTTATATTGGAATATTGAAAAAGGTTCAACAAACTTTAACATGAGAAATCCTTGCAAAATGTGGGCCTTTATAGTTTAAACAATGAGAAATATTTCTTTCAATTATCGACAAAATTTCTATTAGTTGATGGATCCCAAGTATTGGGATATAAGAATATCGACATATTTCAATATGTGCACCTTGTCAATTCACCTGATAGCCAATATATTGATATCCCAAGGGATTTTATCCCTTAGGTGTTGAACCTAAGCACCTGTGATCAAGCACTGTGACCTCAGTCTTATTAGGTACCAAGATATCTACATGTATGTGAATCTCTACAATGTGTTGATATGCCGATATGTTGAGGGCACTTAGCCCTTAGGGGATACACCTTAGCTCCCTAATGACCAAGGGATTCTATATATTGGAAGATCGACAAATCCACAAACCTGTGTCTTTTGGTAAAACATTGATATGGTGGTATGCTAAGGGGGCCTAAGTCCTCATGTGCTAAACCTTAAGTTCCTTGTGACCAGGGTTGTGCCCAACAACCAGTATACCGGGATATTGATGAATTTGCACAAGTCATGCCTTTTTAATAAAATGACAATATGTCAATATGCTAAGGAACCTTAGTCCATGAGCAATAAACTTAAGCACTTTGGAATAGGGGATACCTATATCGAGATATCGATAAATCTGTAGGATAATGCGTTTTTAAAATCTCTGATATGTCGAGGGGCTGATTAATAGACTGTCCTTTACCGAGAATTCTTTTTTCAACCAATATAGGCAACCCAAAACAATGTGATTTGCAAGCTATTTCACATTATAGTAAATTTTGGTTTTTTTGGATAAATTCAACAAATTATCAATTTTCAACTTTCCGTTAGTATAGTTTGGTCTTGAATGAGTTTTTGCCTTTGCCTCACTTCTCTACACCTCAAATTTCCTCGCCACGTCTTCTTCGAGCCTCATACTTCTTCTTCACCTTCACTCTTCATCTTTCTTCTTGTTTGCTTCTATGCTCCTCACACTTCTCCTTACTAGCCTTGAGTTTCCTCTCTTCTTATGCTTTCTTACTATCAAATTCACTCACTATTCATTTCCTTTATAAGAATTTAGTTCTTGCTAAAGGGGCCGACTTGCAAAGGTGGTTTACTATCCCACTAGGCTGACATATTGGTCTCCTTTCGACTTCGACATGTCTCCATCTTGGGCGGGTCTTCCCCTAAATTTGATATGAATCCTTTGGGTCTCCCTCTAACTTTGATATGCATCCATCTTGGGTCTCTCCCTAGCTTTGACATCAATGACAACATATTATTAAAAAATTTGACTCAACAAGAGGTGTGTTAAATTTTCTTACGGCTATATTGTTCTTTGATTTGATAATTGCATTTCATTATTTTCATATTAAATTCACCCCACAACATCATAACTATCCATATTTACAACATTATTCAACAATATATGCAACTATATAGAAAGAATAATATCATCATTAATGCAACGCAACATAAAGGAACAATAGGAGAAAATCATTCACATATAGAGACACCAGGATTGGTCGGAGACCAAGTCAAAACCCACTATGGGGAAAACCCTTTCAAATTATTCTTCTTATTAGATTGTCATTGAATGATTCAACAAAAGAGAGTACAATGATCCATATCTTTAGCCATAATCCTATCTAGCAAAATAAACTAAACAACATCCATGAGATGAACCCAATCAAATCTAATAATCAAAACCCTGATTTAGAAGTATGCGATCAACTGTCACTGTCTGCGGTCAATTGCCGAACTTTGCGGTCAATTGACGAAATCTGCGGTCAACTGTAAAAATCAAACCATAGTTCCCAACTGCACATAGAGTGTGATGTGCATGCTGCTGAAACCCTCCAACTGCAAGCATGAGCCTGCGTGCCTACAGTTGCGACCGAAATTTTCCTGAAGCATGCTCGCGGCTAGAAACCAAAACCCTAAACACATGTGTGAGCTTCGAACCCTGCAATCTCGGTCCTGTACGAATCAATCTCTATAACTCAGCCTCAGAATTGTGCAAACCAAATCCAAAGGAAGAAGAATGATCATGATGATGATGTTGAAATGAGGGTCACTTGACTTGTATTTATAGCCATACATGGGTGTCCACTTCCTCTTTTGGGCCGACCTATCCTTTTGTGCATATGTGGGTTTTTCTTCAAAAATATAGTTTCCTTTTTCCAAATTGGGTGCTTCAAAAGTCAAAATTGGTTCTCTCAAAAAGAGGAATCTATTCCCATAGTTGGAAATTTTCACTAAGTTGCCAAATTAACACTCCCCCTCAAATAGGGAGAAATTCCAACTGCATCATGTAACCATCGCAATTATGTTGTCATCAAATCATATCCTATCTCAAGTATCTCATCATAAAATATCATCATTTCTTATCTTGACTCATCTCTGCTTATCCCTGCTTATCTCTTGATTGTCTCTGCTGATATGTTGATCATTATCGAATTTGAGAGAAGAATAATTTGACATCAGAGGGGAGTCTAAGCTACCACCCTCTATTCATCGGGGAGCCAATGCTACCAATTGGAATCATCTACCAGCGGTGAGCTCATTTCTACAACCCAGAAAACATTAGAGGGCTTAACATTAGGGAGCACATTTCAACCTAAAAACACATCGGGGAGCTTCGTCTCAACCCATAATCTAATGACAATGAGGAAGGTCCTAAGGGACATTCTCACCTCATGTCTATGATAGTGGGGAAGGTCCTATGGGAAACTCTCACCCCAGGTTATCTCATCGAGTAATAGGTGAGATACAACTAACAATGCAAGGATCACAACCATCCCATCGTGTAATGAATGGACGAGATACCATTTGCTATATGAGTTAAGGATCAAAACCATCCTATTACCTGTTGATCTTCCTAGCAATTACCTTGGGGATTCATGTGGTAGAACACCTGGATCATAATCAACATGGGTAACACACCTCCAAGCACTCTCTCAACCCACTGGCCAGATGAAGAGCGGTAATCCCAACAAGCCCAACTTGTGGGTATGTTGCAAATTGGGGTATACTCTGCATAAACCAAGATAAGGGAGTAACATCTTTGACCTTACGGGTAACAAATAGGGTGATACCATATTGTCCAAAGATCCCTCAACCCCAAGAGCCCTCCATTTCAATTCCTCACCCTGTGAGCTCAAATAGGAGGGAAGAGTTGGCTCAGTGTCCTCGATCAATTCTACTCTTTGTAGATCAGAAACATACTATCATGCTCATATGTGGTATCGACTTAACCAAATCACTAAATAGTTCAATCATAATGTCTCAATAGCAGTAGTCTCTTATTCAGGAAGGACATCAAATAAAATATTATGTTAGAACAAATATATATAACAAAAAATATACCTTATTAATCCTACCTCTCATGGAGGCATCAACCCAAGGCCTAAGCTTGTCTCGTGTAGAAACACTATCTCAATATATGAAGATATTTTTAGTCCCATCTATATATTGGATTCTCTGCTAATCAAATCCCACTCATTATTATTATAATTTATCAATGTTCGTTCAAAATAGCTCTCTAAAGAGTTTCTTCAACCTGATTCATATCTAGCCATGTTAGCAACATCATACTCAACCTTGGCCGTGCTTAAAGCTACAAACTTCTCATCCAAAATATCATGCAGATCTCATACTAAAGCATCACCCATATTTTCTCATCTCATCAATAACAATCCCAAACAACATCCATACATCCATGTAGTCATATATCATAGGAAAAATATCTCAGACCAAAAATTGATCATCCCATGCAAGTATCTCAATGTGTGCTTGGCTGAAACCCAAAGTGTATGAAGCAACTTAATCGTGAATTGACTCAGATTGTTCTATGAAATATATATATATATATATATATATATATATATATATATATATATATATATATATATATAGATATATATATATATATACAGACGCGTGTTCACACGAAACATCAATGCTTTAATCAACTATCATTTGCCAAGTCAAGTTCAACAATATATCTGCACAACTTCTTGAAATTCAATCAGAGTGTCTAAGGACTTGCATTTCCACTTTCCAAAAACTCTTTAGTAGTTTCACGATATAGATTTTCTTTTCCAAAATTCAGAAAGTAATTCATCATGCCACGATTCTTCATTTCAAACTTCAAAGGCCAACTCCCTCTTATTTTGATCATCAAAGGCTCATTACCTATCAAGAATAGACCATCAAAATATAAAACCAAAATCAAAGCCATACCTTGGACCACTTTAAGTAGGGGTTTAGATTGGCACATCTTCCTGACTTCACCAGGTAACTGTCAATGCATACATTCCAAGCTCGGGAAACTTGCTTCAAACCATACAATGCTATCTGCAAACATTATATTGATCAAACCAATATACTCAACCTCACATAAATAAATATTGTGCAATCAAATCAACCAAGTTAGCTTATCAAGCGTTAGATGCCAGATCAAAACTAATATTAAAACCATTTAAAAATTCCCTCCAATATCATTATCAATGTCAACTAATGTTATTTATCAAGCAATATCCAACCAAAATTTATACATTCATTCTCATGATCATAATATGAATCATTTCAGTTACTATATGTAAATGCATACACCAAGGAAAAGTCATACAAATTCATTGTAATATTTCTGAAAAAATCACAACTGTTTATACTTCAAACAATGTGCCAAAGCCAATGATTCCAATACTGAATCAATATCGAATGCTGAGAGTCAGTAAGCCCACCAAGTCAAGCAAGCCATATCATTGTCACATTGAAGCAAATTTCCATTTTCAAGTACCAAATCTTGATCAAAACCCTAATTTATTATCATTGTGAATCAATCCATAATCCAAAACATATCTATGAACTATGAAGCATCATGTCAAAACTCCAATACTAATTGTCTATATTAAACCAATAAGCCAAGTCTTGTCAAAGCATATTGTATAAAAATATATTTAGTAGTACTACTTTGTAAATGCTTATTTTTTTATTATATGTGTTTGCTATTGTAAGACTCATGAGTTTCATTTATCATCTCTACACATGCTTGTTATAGTTCATATATAACCTAGTGCTTAGAGTTATTGGATTGAGTTTTTTTATTGTAAGCAAAAAGCTCTACACATTTTTCCATCTATATCTTTGATAGTTTTATAAAAGTTTTACCCCACCTCATTAGATTCCAACACCACTCCAAATGAATTGAGGACCAATTTATTATAATTGATGCCCTTCATAATTCTTATCTTTTCATAAATACTTAACGTTTCCTTGTTGTTGACCCTACGTAACATTTAGTAAATGCAAAATCAAATGTTTGAGAAATACTAGTAATTATTATTAGGAAGTACATTATTAGTAAAAAGTAAAAAAAAAAAAAACTTTGTAATGACACATTTTTATCCACCTAGTTATTATTTTTACAAAATTTCCACAAAGTTTTAATGCTTTCTTCCTTTTTAGATTTCAAACAAGCTTATAAAGTTTCTTCAAGTGTTTACATTGTATGATACACATTATTTATTTCACATCATTTAAACTTCCAATAACTCAAATATATTACTTTTATATTAGAACATAAAATAACTTACCACATTCTCTGTTTGGAATGTGTTTCCCTCATGCTCTTTACTACAAGTTTTCTTCTCTAATATTCTATTAATAAAATCCTTCCATAATGAAATATCCTAATTATGAAATATGTTTTTCAACTCGAGTATAAAATTTTAGGGTAAAACGGTTTTTGAGTTAAGTGTTATGTTTAGTATAGTAATATACATAAGTGCACCCAATATAGTGCTACACATGAGTGCTTCTTTATTGTATATTACATATTGCTAAAATCAAAAACATTTTTTAAGAAGGTAGTGCCAAATTGTTTTTTTGTTTTGTTTGTTTTATTTATTTATTTATAGAAAAATAACTAATGTGTTGATTTTATCATACACATTATAAAAGTGTAATTGTTTTTAAAACACACTATCGAGATGTTGAGGAGTAATGCAATTAGTGGTCTCAATCACATAGATATCCAAAGCTCTATACACAAATTCATAAAGAAATAATCATGGCTTTAAAAAAATCATTATGAAATAGTAAAGAATAAACTACTAATGTTAAAGTTTGCAACAACCTAAAACAAAAAAAAACTAGAAAAATCTAGGATTTGCAATATTGAAGATAATTATGAAACCACATTTCATTGAAATTACATTGTAAATATTAATAAACAAGAGATAAAATATTATGATTTTTTTTGAATCCATAGAAATTTGAAACAAATAAAATGAAGTTATTATATACTTGAAAGTTATCCTCTATAAATTTCTTTGTGGTCTATAATTATCCCTTACAAATTTAGCCTTTTAAAAAAATCTCTATATCAAAATCCTCCTTGATAAATATCTCCTACATAAATCTCCCCTCTAACTTTTGGCATAACAATCATGTATGAATTAAAGTTTTCTTTTATAAACCCATTTTTATAAGATGAAATTCTTATTCATTTTTCCATTGGATATTTCAGTGGATTAATGATAAACATGTGCTACTTAAAAAAAATGTGGTGCACCTTTAAAATTTTAGCACTCTAATGCACTTTGTTGACTTAAATGCACTCCAAAAACATTTTACAACAATAATAAAAGTGAAAACATGTGGAGGTTTATGGTCTATGTTTATAATAATTTAATTCACCTGTATGTTTAGGATATATATAAAATGGTTATCCTAAAAAGACCTTCAAAACTTTGTTTGAAGTTATAACATTACATTCATCCCAAAAAAAAATTTAAGAATGCAAACAATTAAATTACGTCTCTTACGTCTCTCGATATGATACAGTGATTATATGTGCATTCACAAGGTGGGATGTTGTTGCCTTTGCTAAATAATGAAATCCCTTTTAAAATATGTTTTAAGAGAACCAATGCAAAAATGAATTACACTTGGATGCTATAATCCAAGAGCATATGTATATTATCACTTGGGGAATATGCATATAACATGAGTGTGAAAGATATTATTTGAAAGTATAGAAATGATATGTAAACTATTGAATAAGCGAAAAATGTAGGTTTTGAAATTATACAAATGATGCTTAAATTTGCTCCTTATATGTAAAAAAAGATTTTCAAAAGTTTATTTGATGTTAGAATGTTATACTTTCAATTTATTTTAAAAGAATATAGATACATATTGATTTGTTTTGGCTAGAATGTAGGGGAGAAAATGTGATATTATCAAATGGTCAATTCTTCATATTTTAGCCCATTCCATATTGTTTCAAGTCTATCAAGTATTTTTTTGTCATTCATAGTTATCCCAAATTTTATTGGTATTGAAATATCATTGAATTTATGTTAGCTTTGCATATACATTTAAATAATTGTGTATTTCATTTTGCAAGATATACATTTAAGATCAAGTTTAGATATATTGGGTATTCTGCTCATTCAAAATTGTTGCAAGATCTTATTTAGAGCAAGATACATAGGAAGATGGTAGATGAAAATGGAGATTCACTTTACCACACTAGTTGTAACATGTTGTCTTTCAACAACCATCTTGGGCCAGTGGTACTTCACCATGAATTGGATCTCTTTTATGAAACTCCACTAGTATGTTGCTATCCAAAATGCAAAAGGTTGAAAGTGAACCCTTAATGTGTCACATTATATAACTATATTAATGATGAACTACCTAAATATAATTATGGAGTACATCCCACTAGTATTAAGGATCTAACAAATGATATAGAAAAGATACATCGAAACACTTCCATATGTTCATTTTTTGAAAAGTTCGAAGTCAAATAAACTATGTTTCATTCTAAATTGACTAAATCATCATTTTCTGTTTGTGTCAACTAAGAGTTATAGTGAATGACAATATTATCAATACTACCCAAAACATCGTTACTAGGAGATTCGAAAAATTGTACGAGTTATGAAAAAAATGGCATATGACACACCAAGGTTAGTCTAATTGTTTAGGAGGGTAGCAATGATTTTTATCTTCTTGTCTATCTACAAACTAAATACCAAACCTATTTGAATTTTTTTTGTATGTTGTTTTTCCATATTCCCTACATGTTCTTGATGTCGGGAATGAATTCTCATTTTGTGGTAATAAATACACATTTTCCAAATATAAAATAGATGTTGATAATCTTGGTTGTTCATCCTTTCACATGTGCGCATTCTTCCCAAACAATCAATAACAAGATCTTATCTAGAGAAATATATCATAGGTAGATATTAAATGAAAATGGAGAGCCACTTTACCATGTTAATTGTAACATGTTGTCTTTCAATAACTATCTTGAACCAATGGTACTTCACCATGAATTGGATCTCTTTTATGACATTCCATTGGTATGTGGCTATCCAAAATGTAAAAGGTTGAAAGTGAACCCTTAATGGATCACATTGTACCATTAGATTAATGAATAACTACCCAAAGTTAATTTTGGAATACATCCCATTATGGTTAAGGATCTACTGGGTGACATAGGAAAGCTACACATAAACACTTCCATATGTTCGTTTTTCTAAAATTTGAAATTCAAACAAACTATGTTTCACCCCAAATTAACCAAAATTAAGTTAACTAAACCAAAACATGATATCAATACTACACAAATAATCTTTACTAGGAGTAAAAAAATTGTAAGATATATGAACAAAAATGCCCAAGTACAAACCAAGGTCAGTTCGACTGGAGGGTAGTGATAATTTTTATCTTCATGAATATATAGAAAGCAAATACCAAACTTTTTACAAATGTCCTCTGTATGCCACTTGGCCATCTTCATTAGTTGTTCTCGATGTTGGAAACAAATTCACATTTTGTGGTAGTAATTACATGATTTCCAAATATAAAATAGATGTTGATAATATTTGGTTTTGGATTTCAGGCATCTGTGGTTCATTTCTTTTAAATTGAATCTTGAAGTATCCACAATAATATTCATATTTGTCAACGTTTCAAATCCCAACAGGGATCCATCATCAGGACAATTGCTGAATGATATTTGATTTTTTATCCTTTCACATGTGTTTGTTCCTCCCAAACAATCAATAACAATTATGCCATTATGTCATTCTCCTTATGGTCAATATGATTACTTGAATATTGTTAAATACAAACATAACATTTTTATGTATAGTATGTGCATGAATTATTATGTTTCCAAAAACTTTAACATTAACTTGTTATATATCAATTGTTGTCATACTCCTATGAGAACATTGTAGGGTATATAAATAGATATAGGTACTCATTGTTTAGAGTTCATTTGACGAACACTCAAATTACAAAGGGTTCTTTATGAAAATCAAGCCATCTAAATTTGTTGTTGTGCATACAATATTGGACACATAATCTTTTAGTGTTATTATTTTTATATTATTATTGTACATAATTCAGATATAGGTGAAATAAAGAGCCTTGGGGAAGACAAGTAGTCCCTTATGATATGTGAAGTGAATAACCACTTCCTTGTGTATATATACATTTTTTGAGTTAATGAATAGAATTATCACGTAGAGTTATTCCTCTACCCATCAATGGTATTGGAACCAGTTCTAACTCCAAGATTTTCCCTCTCACATGCAAAAACACCCATTCCCACTCAAACATTTTCCATACTACTTAGCAATGGGTCTCAATTTTTTTGTGCCCCTTTCCTATACATGGCATGCTCACCATTCATGTGCCCTAATTGTAGGATCATTCCACTCAGTCCTAATTATGCCCCACCAAATATATATTTTCATTTGATCTTTGTTTGAGTTGATTTTTTAATCAAACCCTTATGCATTCAAACAACTTCTATTCATCAATGACTTGGCCCACCTCTCATTTTGTTGCAATAAATCATACTTGATTTGATCATTTGTGCCATTGTAATGTGTGTGCTAAATCTAAGCCTAAAGTTTGGTGTCGCTCGCAAGATACAAGGGATTCCATCTCTATCCCATCCCCCTTCATCTTAAATTTTGACCTTGAAATAAAAAGAACATTCAAATATATTTTCCTTTTACTTGATTGTATTTACTTCAATCAAATTTACAATAATTTAACTAGTTAGTAATAATCATCCTAATCCTATTGCACGTATAACTACCTAAAAGGATCTACAAGGCTTCCATAGAATTAGTTCACATTAGAATCCCAAGGTTTTACTCCATGCATAAAAAAATCCTTAAACTTTCTCATCAACTCCTCCTTTGGTGACTTTCTTTGCCACCTACTTGTTATATTTCCCCACCAGTTGTGCACAATACCAATAGCATTCTTTGAAGTATATCCACCTCCACTATTATTATCATACTTCCATATTGAAGCAAACATTAAGATCCCCTTCTTTGAATACTAGTTTTAACACCTCCTTCATTCCTTGGCCATTAATACATGCATTGAAAATGAGTAAATTTATTATTATATGGTTTCCATGGGTCTGATTATGTGTACACACAGACGTAACACTTAATATTGTGGCAAGCAACAATCCTAATGGCCACTTCAAATCACTAATGGAATATCCAAAACTCAAATCATTAACCTTGGGAGGTTATATGGGAGGATGCAAAATGAAGCATTTTAGAGATGATGAGTTAGGCATAATCCACCTAAGAAATCTAAGCTTCAATGCATGTAATGTGGTATAAATGGACATGAGGCAAAGTGATGCAGGAGAATCAGTTAAATTCAAATGATAAAGAAGGTAAAAACCTTTTACTAGTGAAGTTGGTTCCTAAAAGTGTGGGATTTGTTAGCTTAAATTAGGATTAATAAGGCAAAGTGATGCAGGAGCATTAGTTAAATTCAAATGACAAAGAAGGTAAAAACCTTTTACCAGAGAATTTGGTTCCTAAAAGTGTGGGATTTGTTAGCTTAAATTAGGATTAATATTGTTAAATGCCATGTAAACATTTTTAGTATTTATTCATGTTTTGAGAGAGAGAGAGAGAGAGAGAGAGAGAGAGGCAAAATGCTCTGATACCACTAATCTGGATTTAAACAAGAACGCAATAAATTATAGACATAACCATAAACACAGAGATGCAGTGGAAATAATACTTCATTTCATTAATGTAAAATACTGAAATATGCTTACAAACAGTAATGGAAATAAACCAGCTAGGGCGATGGTAGCTTATCTCTGAGAAGAGATGTGGTGGCTACATGCCTCTAAACTATGTTACAATGAGGCTCGAAGGCCTATTTATTTTTGAGAAACATGGGAAAACCCTAAATAGCCAAAAACTTAACCCTAGAAGATGAAATGCCAAACTGTGGGCTCCGTTTGGGTAAATTGGTACATCAACTTCCCAGGGTTGTAACTTTGGCATACGATCTCCGTTTGACGCATACAATATCTTGTTAGAAAGATCTATCCGAGAACTACAACTTTGGGAAGAGAAACATCGGTCCATGAACCCATGTTGCTCCAAGTTTTCCCAAAAAACATCATTTAGGGCCTCAAAACAACTCTGGAAGTTCAGGACCCAAAAAACTGCTAAAAATATTAAATTGTGATACAATTAAGGAAACTGAAAAGCTAAAAGAAACAATGGTGGGGGTCCAAGTGGACTTGGTGGGTGGCCACCAATATCCACCTAGATCATTCCTCTCCCCTTAGAAAGCAATGGTCCCCATTGCGTTGAGTTCCTCCATGAGATGAGGAAACTTCTGCTGAACTTGGTCCCTGGTGAGCCACTTGCCCTGGTGAAGGAGTTGGCCCACTTTGACAACTCAATACAGTTGGATATTCTACTGGCGAGTGTGCTTGCTTTGTGTGTCCATGATCCGATCAGTTGCAGCTTGTTCCATGCAATCTGGATTTAACTCTGTGGGTGTGAGCTGTTCTGCAATGTTGGATGTGTCTAGTAATGGTGGAAAGTATGGCCGAAGGCAGTCCACATTGAACACTGGGTGTAGGCTAAGGAATGGGTGAATGCTGAGCTCAAATACATTGTCCCCCATAGTCGTGGTAATGGTGTAAGGACCATATCAGAGTGGTCTGAGTTTCCGATAGGCTCTGGTAAGGCATTCCTTTTGCAAATGCAACCAGACTTTGTCGCCCACCTGAAACTTGTGTGGCACCCGATGTTGATTATGTCAGTGCTTGTACTTGGCATTTAATTTCTCTAGAGTGTCATAGACATGTTGGAAAATATGTTGGATGTGCTCAATGAAGTTGTTTGCCTTATCTATTTCAGACTGGACATGAGCCGAATCCGCATGAGTAGCTGCAAATGACATGGCCACATTAATGGGACATAGTGGCTGGAATACCAAGCCCACTTGAAAAGGGCTGTGGCCAGTCAAGCTGTGGAGAGCCCGGTTGTAGCTGTGTTGAACATAGGGGAGGCTCTCGTCCCATGTGCATGGATGCTTTGAGTTGTACATGCACAGAATGTGTACAATCATCCTATTGAAAACCTCTGTTTGGCCATCAGTTTGAGGATGGAAGGTTGTGGACTTAGTGAGTTTAGTGTCCAGCATCGACCAGAGACTGGACCAAAATGTACTGAGGAACCTACTATCCTGATTTGAGATGATAGACTATGGGATCCCAAAGTGTACCCACACTCGTTCAAATAAGAGTTTAGTAGTGGCTTCTACTGTGATATTCTTCTTGCAGGCCGCCATAATGGCCATCTTCGAGAACCTGTCGATGACCACAAAAACATAGTTGTTTCCATGATTAGTGGAAGGAAGGCCTAACATGTAATCCATGGAGATCGATTCCCAAGGTCGACTAGGGGTAGGAAATGGGGTATAGAGGCCTTGCTTCTTGATGGTCGGTTTGGCAATGGCATAGGCAGTGCATGATCTGATGTACTTCTCGGCATCCTGTCGAAGATTCGGCCAATAGAAATACTTCTGTAGTACTGCCACCGTTTTCTCAACCCCAAAATGCCCAGCAGCCTGACTGTAGTGTGCTTCCCAAATCATCTTGGCACGTGCGCTTGAAGGAACACAAAGGTGACCCACGTGGCATAACAGGGCATCCTGGAGGTGAAAATCTGGAACATGCCGACCCTCCAAGAGTGTCTGGTATGTGTGGTCGAATTCTGGGTCACTTTTGTAGAGAAGTGGCCAATCAGAAGTCTTGTGCCCACAAGAGTTGAGCACGGTGGTTAATGCCATGATCATTGGTCGACTCAAGCAATCTACAACATTATTGGTGCTGCCCTTCTTATGCTTCATATTCAAATGGAACTGTTGCAAATATGTGGACCACTTCTGATGGCGATCATTCTGCAATTTCCCTTGGGTCTATATGAACTGGATGGGTTGGTGGTCTGTGTGGATGACCGTTTCCTTCCCAAAAATGTAATGTTTCCATTGTTGGCAGGCCTGCACAATGGAATACATCTCTTTGTCATAAGTGGGATACTTCCGGACTGTGTCTGAAAGTGTCTCACTGTGATATGCCACTGGATGCTCGTGTTGAGTAAGGACTGCCCCAATAGCATAGTCAGAGGCATCCGTCTCGACCTCAAATGGTTGTTTCAAGTCTGGCAATGCGAGCACTGGTGCTGAGCAGAGGCGATCTTTCAACTCTGTGAATGCCTTCTATTGAGATTCAGACCAAAAGAAATTTTCTTTCGCTCCTCCCTTGGTGACTTGAATCAAGGGCCAAGTGATATGAGAAAATCCCAACACGAACCTGCGGTAGAAGTTGGCAAGACCTAGAAAGCTTCAGAGCTTTGTTAGAGTGGTTGGAGAGGGCCAATCCTGAATGACTTGGATCTTGGCTGGGTCCACATGTACCCCCTATTCATCAATAATGTATCCTAGATACTGAACCTGGATCATGCCAAAAGTGCATTTCTCCAATTTGGCACATAACTTGTGTTGTCGCAGTGTTTGGAGAACCTGTCGGATGTGATGGAGGTGCTCTTCCCAGCTCTGGCTGAAGATCATGATGTCATCTAAGTATACCACTACAAATGAGTTGGTGAATGGCTACAAGATGTCATCCATTAGCCTCATGAAGGTTGCAGGAGCATTCGTCAATCCGAAAGGCATAACCAACCATTCAAAAAGGCCCTCCTTGGCTTTGAAGGCAGTCTTCCACACATCAGAGGGTTCGATTGGTACTTGGTGATATCCTGACTTTAAATCGATCTTGCTGAAATATTTTGCCTCCTTCAGTTGGTCCAGGAGGTCATCAATCTGTGGGATCGGGTACCTATTATGGACAATGATCTTGTTCAGCGCCCGATAGTCAATACAGAGTCTCCAAGTCCCATCCTTCTTCTGTACCAACACGATCGGGCTTCCACAGGGTGATGAACTCAGACGGATGTGACCTTTCTGTAGCAGCTCCTGAATCTGCCTCTTGATTTCATTGTTCTCCAGAACGGAGCACCGATAGATTGGTCCATTGGGAAACAACACACCTGGGGTCAGATCGATGGAGTGCTTGACCTGACAGTGCAGAGGAACCCCTGCGGGGGAGGTGAAGATGTCCTCGTACTCCTCCACGACCTTGTCCATCTGTAGTTGTCATGCGGAGGGGCCCTGTCTAGAGGTTGTGGCCACCGTCTTCTTATTTCCTTGAGGGCGTATCATTAGAAAAACAAATTTCCCTGTTTTGGAAATGAGCTTACTACATTGTTTTGTAGTAACCAAAGAGATGGTGGTAGGCAGTGCTACCTCTGGTATCTTGTAAAACTTATTTCCCAAAGTAATAATAACAGCATGGGGCCGTGATTCATACATAGCGTGTTGCTTCCACAAGTATGGTTGTCCTAATAGTACATCACAAACTTCAAGGGGAGAAATGTCACACAATACCTCATCCGTGAAGGGCTTGACGTTGTATGGAAGGCGACACTGCTGGCTCAAGCGAAGATCTCGTCCTTGGTGAAGCCACCCGATGGTGTACGGTTGTGGATGTGTTGTGGTCGGTAAGCTCAGCCGCTTCACGACCTCTGCCGAAATGAGGTTCTTTTGGCTCCCGCTATCGACAATGAACTGTAGCAGGGATCCCTTTACCCACATCTACGAGTGGAAGAGACACTCCTCCTCCTCTGGATCTCAGGTTCCTTCTTCTGGATCTTTGTGGTGGCAACGATGGCATTGGGCTCCGCATCGATAATCTTCTTCCCTTTTTCATTCCCCTTGTCAAGTTCTAACTCAGATTCAGAACATGCATCTGATTCTGACACCTTTAGCTCAGCCACCAGTGATTGCTTGGCCTGACAGTCACTTGTGTTGTGAGTGGAGCTCTTATGGAACTCACACCATTTTCCCGTGTCCTTTTTCAGCTTCACGACACTATTCTTTGCTTGCAGCTTTAGCAGGTTGTCTTGGGCTGCCCCACCTTGGCTTTGTCCTTTGTTCTGCGGTTTGGGGGCACCTTTCGCTTTCTTCAGATTCGCAGATCCAAAGTCTTGCTTCTTCTGTTTAAACTTTTTCTCAACCTTGACGGCATATCAATATTGCCGTGCCGAGCGAGGAAATGTTCAGGAATTCTATTTCTTCCTGGATGTACTTGTGCAGGCAGCCGCAATATTTGAGTATCAAATGTTGCTCCAAATCCTTGATACCCAACTTTGTGCGAAGGGTATGGAAAATATTGGTAAACTCTGACACGTCTTGGTCCCTTCCCTGCCACGGCGTGGTCCACTTTATGTATTGATCCTCATAGCTTCCGACAGGGTAGTACTGCTCCTTGATGGCATCCCAGAATGAATTCCAGGTGGGTGCGGCTGAAAATAGTGAGCCGATATTTTCATCCTTCTGCTTGTAGTAGGTTTCCCACCAGTCCTTGACGTGGGGGGCTGCTTTGAGAAGAGCGAAAACAATATTTTCCCAACTCGAAAATTCATGAACAGAAAAATAACCCTCTAGTAGATTTAACCATTTATCTATGGCATCTCTGTCTATCTAACCCTCGAATATGGGGATTTCAAAATTAACTTGTACCTTAAAGGGCGTGGCATTTCCAAAGTAGCTGTTGGAAGCCGGTGCATCGCCTCTTGGTAGCTGTTGAAGGATCTGGGCAAAGTTGTCCATCATCGCGTTCCTTTGTCGCTCGAGGGCTTCTTCGAGCAAGATTTTGATAGGATCTCATGCCCCCTCATCTTTCTTCTCATCCGCCATGGGAGGCCGTCGAGATTTGCGAGGCTGGTCTTGCAAAGGTTCGACCAGTTCAAGCCCTAACTCCTTATATCCCGACCTCGTTGGGGACATGCAAAGAAAAACAGAGAAAAAGCAGACCGCTCTGATACCACTGATATGGATTTAAACAGGAACGCAATAAATTACAGAGATAACCATAAGCACAGAGATGCAGTGGAAATAATACTTCATTTCATTAATGTAAAATACTGAAATATGATACAAACAGTAATGGAAATAAACCAGCTAGGGTGATAGTAGCTTATCTCTTAGAAGAGATGTGGTGGCTACATGCCTCTGAACTGTGTTACAATGAGGCTTGAAGGCCTGTTTATTGTTGAGAAACATGGGAAAACCCTAAACAGCCAAAAACATAACCCTAGAAGATGAAACGCCAAACTGTGGGCCCCGTTTTGGTAAATTGGTACATCAACTTCTCGGCTCGTAACTTTAGCCTACGATCTCCGTACAATATCTCGTTAGAAAGATCTATCCGAGAAGTACAACTTTGGGAAGAGAAACATCGGTCCATGGACCCATATTTCTCCCAATTTTCCCAAAAAACGTCGTTTAGGGCCTCAAAACAGCTCTGGAAGTTCAGGACCCGAAAAACTACTAAAAATAGTAAATTGTGATACAATTAAGGAAACTGAAAAGCTGAAAGAAACAATGGTGGGGGTCCAAGTGGACTTGGTGGGTGGCCACCAATATCCACCTGGATCATTGACACCACAACAGTTGGATGAAAAAAGAGCAAAATAGATTTGTTACAGTTGTGATATAAAATACACTAAAGGTCATAAGTGTGCTGAGAAGAAATTATTTTACAAAGATTGTGAAGAGGAGGAAGAAAATGAACTAGAAACATAAAAATAGGAGGATATACATTAAGAACCAACACTAAAGAAAGAAGAAATTAATATGAACATATATTGTAATGCATTGGCTTGAATTACCACTTCTCAAACTCTCAAGATAGAAGGATATATCAAGAAGAAAAAGTTAATAGTGTTGATTGATTCGGGTAATACCCATAATTTTATTCATTGTAAGATAGCCAAGGGATTTAAATGCTTTCTAAATCTAGAAACAAAGTGTCCAGTGATGGTTGCAAATGGAGGAACTAAAAGTTTCTTTGGAAAGTGCCATAGTATCAAGCTAACCATGGGAGAATATGTATTGAATAGTCCAATTTTTTCCATTGCAATGGCTAGTGCTGATGTTGTACTAGGAGCCTAATGGTTACAATCTTTGGGGATGATAGATTTCAATTTTCAAGAACTTTTCTTGATTTTTTTTGGGAAGGAAAGGAAGTTTAATTAAGGGGTATTGTAGGGAAACCAAGAAATATAATCAACTCTAATGGTATGATAAATATTCCAAATAAATAACAACGAGCTGTAATTGCATAATTATGCTCACTAGAGGTTCAAACATCGAAATCATCTATTTCTCTAGATCTTCAAAAAGCATTGGACAAATCATTCCAAGGTGATTGAGACTCCTAAATAGGCATCCCACCTATTCATGATCATGATCATGCTATTCATTTAATTACAGGAAGTGTTCCTCCAAAAAACATGCCTTACATATATCCTTATGCCCAAAACAGTGAAATTGAATGTATGGTTGCGGAATTGCTAGAGGTTGGTATAATTCGACCCAGTCAAAGTTCTTTCTCTGCTCTAGTAGTATTGGTGCACAAGAAGGATAGATCATGGTATATGTGTCCAGATTATAGGGAGCTCAACAAGCTCACTATTAAAGATAAATTTCCTATTCATGTCATTAATGAATTGTTGGATGAATTACATGGAGCAATTTACTTCACTAAGCTGGATCTTCTTTTAGGATACCATCAAATTAGAATGAAGACTGAAAACATTCTGAAAACAACATTCAAAACTCATGAGGTTCATTATGAATTTTTGGTCATGTCTTTTGGCCCTACTAATGCACCTTCCACATTTCAAGGTTTGATGAATTCCATTTTAAAACCCTTTCTTAGAAAATTTGTGTTAGTATTTTTTGATGATATACTATTCTACAACAAGTCTTAGAAGGATCATGTTCAACATGTTGACAGGGTGCTCAAACTATTGGAGGAGAAACAATTATATGGAAAAAAATCCAAATGTTTATTTGGAGTACATGAGGTGGAATATTTGGGTCATATTGTATCTCATGAGGGTGTTAAGGTAGACCCTAACAAAATTAAATCCATTAAGGAATGGAAAATCCCCAGAAACATAAAGAATATTTGAGGATATCTCAGGTTGACAGGGTATTATCGCAAGTTTGTTAAGAATTATGGGCGAATAGCGGCACCTCCAACATCATTACTGAAGAAATATGTAGTTTCTTGGACTCCAGAAGCAAAGAGGCCTTTGAACATATTACAGAGGAAATGTGCCAAGCACCAGTATTAGCTATGCCAAACTTCACAAAAACTTTTATTGTGGAATGTGATGCCTCATGAAATGGAATTGGTTCTGTTTTAATGCAAGAAGGAAGATCCATTTCTTTTGAAAGCTGCCTGATCAAAGGAAAGTATTTACACAAACCTATTTATGAGAAGGAAATGTTGTCAATACTACATGCACTAAAGAAATGGCGACCTTACCTAATGGGAAGACACTTCAAGGTAAAAACAGATCATGATAGCCTTAAATAAGTTTTGGAATAAAGATCATCTTTAGAAGAGCAACAAAAATGGGTGACAACGATGTTGGGATATGAATTTGAAATCATCTACAAAAAAGGGAGGCAAAATGTTGTTGTAGATGCACTCTCAAGAAAGGACGAGGATGTGGAAGCATTGATTTATGCCATTTCTATTGTATATCTTGAGTGGATAACTGAAGCAAGGGATGAATGAAAGAAAGATGAATAGGTGTGGTCACTCATTCAAAAGTTGCAGCAAGTTCCTAGTACATATGATACATTTAGCTAGAAAAATGATTCATTATGGTACAAATACCACTTATATCTTTGTAAGAATTCCCAACTCAAACAAGGATTCTTTTGGAATTGCACACCTTTCCCTTAGGAGGGAACTTAGGATTTTGAAAAACTTACCATAGGGTCAAGAAGGAATTTTTTTGGGATGGCCTGAAATCTGATATTCAGAAGTTTGCTACAGAATGTTTGGTTTGCCAACAAAGTAAAGTTGAGACAATTAAGACCCTGAGTCTGTTACAACCTTTAGCCATTCCAAATTAGTGTTGGGAGGAGGTCTCAATGGATTTTATCACAGGTTTAACCAAGTATGAAGGAAAGAGTGTCATCATGGTGGTAGTTGATAGACTTACCAAGTATGCCCACTTTTGTGCATTATCTCATCCTTTTAAATCCAATACAATTTCTACCGCATTTATGGAAACAATGCAAAAGCTTTATGGAAACCCAAATATTATAGTAAGTGATAGAGATCCCATTTTCACTAGAAATTTTTGGACAAAATTATTTTCTTGTCTTGGTACTCAATTAGCTCATAACTCATCTTATCATCCTCAATCTGATGGGAAAACTAAAATAGTGAAAAAATGTTTGGAAAGATATCTTCATTTCTTTGTATCTTATAAACAAACACAATGGGTCAAGTGGTTACCTCTACCTAAATGGTGGTATAACACTTCCTTCCATACTGCAAAAAAAATGACCCCATTTATGGCAATTTATAGATATCATCCACCATCCATCACATCATATTTAAGAGAAAATTCTAAGGTTCAAGCAATGGAATATCGCATCGAGCATCAATAAAAAATTCTCCAACTCTTAAAGGATAACCTCACTAAGGCGCATAATCGAATGAAATAACAAGAAAATCAACATCACAGTGAAAGAAGTTTTGATGTAGGTGACTGGATATTCTTACGGCTATAACCATACAAACAAATGTCTCTCAAGCAAGATAAGAAGGATAATAAATTATCACCCAAGTACTACATTCCTTACAAGGTGTTCCAAAATATTGGTACTATGGCATACAAATTGGAGCTGCCTGCATCTTCCCGAGTACACCCAGTTTTCCATGTTTCATGCTTAAAGAAGGTTATCGATGACAAGCTTCCAGTTCAAACAATGTTTCCAGAACTTGACAAAGAAGGAAAAATCATATTTGAGCCTGAAGCAGTCACGGAAACAAGAACTCGACAGCTACATAATTTAGATATCAGTCTTTCGGATTAATCACATCGTTAGGATTTGGTCAACATTTCAAACCAAATAATGTGGTTCATCTTGAGGACAAGGTGAGAAATCAATCGATTTGAGTGAATAAATAACATGGATGCATCATTTCCTAGAGTTGGCCATTCTAAAATAGTCGTTGGTTAATTTGTTAAATTGTTTAATAATTTAGTTAGAAACTAGCTGTTATATAATATCCTTAGAGCGGACAAAGGTGGAGTTGTTGTCATTCTTGATAAGTCTAATTATATCCGCAAAATGGTGGACCATATTTCTAGTAGTGGGATTTACATCAAGCTCAAGAAGAATCCCATTAAGTCCATCTCTAAAGAGATTGCATCCGCTATTAAAGCAGATTCATCTCTTCTTCCTCTTTCCTGGAAGCTCATCGAAAGCAATCCCCTTACCCCTAGAATCTATGGCGTACCGAAGATTCATAAACCTAGGGCCCCCTTAAGACCTATTGTTAACACAATAGGTGGACCTACCTATCTTCTTGCAAAATTCCTTGCTCAAAAAATCAAACCTCTTGTGGGTCACACTGATTCTTTCATAAAATACTCTGCCTCCTTTGTTCAAGAGTGGAGAGATATCAAATTAGAGCCTGGAGATTTGTTGGTTAGTTTTGACGTTGTATCCTTATACACCAAAATCCCCATCCAAGAGGCCATTGATATCATTAATCACATCACTGATAAAGACACTGCCAAGTTAGTTGGCCTCTGCCTCACCTCAACTTTCTTTAATTTCCAAGGTGAGTTCTATGAGAAAACTTGCGGTGTTGCAATGGGTTCCCCTCTTTCCCCTATCGTAGCGAACTTTTTTATGGAATATTTTGAGACCAAGGCCTTAGCCTCTGCTCAATTTCTCCCTAAAAAATGGAAGAGATTTGTTGATGACACCTGTGTCATCTGGCCTCATGGTCGTGAGAAAATGGATCTGTCACTTAACCACCTTAATTCTCAATTAGAATCCATCAAGTTCACTATGGAAATTGAGGAGAATGGTCACCTTCCCTTTCTCAACATTCTCCTTTCTAGGAGGGATGATGGTCTTGTCTATCACCAAGTATTTCGGAAAAAGACCCACACAGAACAGTATCTCCATGTCAGTTCTCATCCCTTCCCTGCTCATAAATTCAGGGTTCTCAGCACTCTTGCTACCTGTGCTACAAGAATCTCCAATGATAGCCACCTTGATTAGGAGAAATCTCATCTTCTTGAAGTTTTTAAAAATAATGGATATAACAGACCCTAGAGCCTCAAGGCCTTTCACAAAGCCAACAAAGCGCCTAGAGTTAAACCTGCCCGAGATGATCATATCTCTAAGTTTCATCTCCCATATATCCAAGGAACCACAGACATGATTACCCACATTCTTAAAAATATGAATGTCTCTTCTTCTTTCAAACCTCTCCAAACCATTAAAAATTCCCTTAGATCCGTTAAGGACCCTATTGACCCTAAAGACTCGAAAGGAGTTTACCTTAGTCCCTACTCTTGTGGTATCCCCTACATTGGAGAAACATGAAGGTATATTAAGCAAAGAATCGGTGAGCATGCTGCTGACATTAGACACAATCTCTCCCACACATCAACCCTTGCCGAGCATGCAGAGAAATCAAAACACCATGTCTGCATTGAAGAATCTAAAGTCATAGATAGGGTTGATCATTTCCACCATAGGAAACTCAGGGAAGCGATTGAAATTGAGAGGCATGCCAAAAACCTTAATAGGGATGATGGCTGGAAATTAAGTAAAATCTAGATTCCATCTCTCTCCTCCCAGCTTTTCCTCCCTTCCCTCTCCTTTCTCGTTTTTGTTCTTTATGATTTTACCTTTTCGCCTTCGGTCCTTATCCCCCTTTTATCTGTATTATTTTTCTTTAACTTCAAAATGGTTAACTTAACTAGGCCTCACTTTTAAAATTCTTATCTAGTAAACCTTTAAATTTATCTAATGAAGATAGGTTTTCCTCTAACACTTTAATAATATTAAATTATAATAATGTCAAAATATTTTAATATAAACTATTCCAAACATTAAGTCTTTAAACTATTTTAACTTGAATTAATCCAACCCTAACAAATTATATCACATAAATTAATTATTTATAGATAATTTTATTATTATTAGATAATCAATTTATGATATCGAAACTAATTATTTATAGATATTATTATTATTATTATTAAATAATCAATTTATGATATCAAAATAAAATATTTAATTACTACATAACAACTAGTATCAAACTAAATATTAAACCATTTGATTAGTCAAACCCTAACAAAATATAAAAATTAATTATTCTAGATAATATAAAATTTGATATTATTAAATAATCAATTTATATTATCGAAATGAAATATTTAATTATTATATAACAGCTAGTTTCTAACTAAATTATTAAACAATTTAAAAAATTAACCAACAACTATTTTTCAACGGCCAACTCTGGGCAATGATGCATGCATGCTATTTATTCACTCAGGTCGATTGATTTCTCACCTTGTCTTGAGGATGAACCACATTAGTTGGTTTGAAACGTCGACCAAATCCTAAGGATGTGATTAATCCGAAAGATTGATATCTACATTATGGATCACAAAAGTCTTAGAGCTATATAATTGATCAATTTCAGAGTATCTCGTTAAGTGGAAGAACTTACCCCTTGAAGATTCCACATGGGAGGATGAGAATTTTATACAGAAGCATCTAGAACTACTCAAGCATTGAGGACACCACTTTTTGAAGGAGAGGGGCATGTTAGGTCCCTATAATACCAGTGTAGTCCCTTTATTGTTATTGTAGCCCCCTTATTCTTATTGTTGCACTAATTTAGCCCGCATACTGTTATTGTTGTGCCCCATAGAAGCCCACTATTGTTATTGTTGTGCCCTTACATTATTATTGTTATGTAGGCACTGATTATATTGTGACCCCTTAGACTGCTATATATACAAAGGAGTTCTTGTCATTTATTTCATCCAAGAATTGTTCATTTATGCAATGTAAAGGAGGTTTCCGCCTCGAAGAGGATACTTTTTAAGTCATTGATCTACCTTTTTGTGAGTTGGTTGCATAAAAACATGCTTCCAAAGAAAGCTACTACACTAATTAAATCTACTGAAGGCTCATTCTTAACTAATGAAGAAAGTGGAGACTTAAAATTTAGGTTATATCAATTAGAGAAGAAATTTAATGAAATGGATGGTGGTATATTGAAAAAGGCGGATTTCTTAGGTTTTCAAGAAAAGTTTAAAAGAGAAATGGAAAATAAGATGAATGAAAATAATGAAGGAATAGAAAGAAGATGAATGTAAATGAGGAATGAATACAGAAATACATGACTACCATGGAAAATCTTCTCTTGGAGAGGCTTCCTAAAAGGGATGTAGAGATCCAAGGAAATCATGAACATAAGGAGAAGCATGTTGTTGAGAATCAATCTCAAATGGGGAGTATGCTATTACAATCAGAGAACACACATTTTGAATTGCATAACCATGATAATAAATTTTCAATCCAAGGTCCACTTCATCAAGGCTTTAAGTTAGGACCAAGTAACCACTACATTTAAAAGATCGATATGAGGGATTTTTATGGTAATGATTATGTAACATGGATATTTTAGATGAAACAATACTCTGATCTACACCAAGTGGTATCGTGACAAAAGGTAAATATTGCATCCATGTTCTTAGAACAAGACAAACATATATGGTATCAATGAATTTGTGAAATAAAAACATATTCTATTATATCTTGGTCCATTTTTATAGAGGAATTGATAACACATTATAGGGATATTAAGAGAAACATATTCTTTAGTCAATTGGTGAAGCTTCAACAAAAGGTCTAATTATAGAGCACATTCAACAATTCCAAAAGTTGATTCTTAGAGTAAAGAATATTTCAGAGGATAATTTATTAGACCTATTTAGGGGAACATTAAAGGAAAGCATCCAACATGAGGTGCGTCTCTTTGAACCTAAACATCTAGAACATGCTTCTAGTCTGGAAAGGAAAGTTGAAAGTAAAAATATGGCCACTAGAAAATTGGTCACTAATAACTATAAAGAAAATTGCATTCCCTTTCCTAAACGGACAGGGTTGACTCCTCAGCAAATGGATGAAAGAAGAGCAAAGGGTCTATGTTTCAGCTATGACAACAAGTATAGTAAAAGGCATAATTGTAGTGAGAATAAATTATTCTACATAGAGTTTGAAGATGAAGAAGATAAAGTGGAAACATCACAAGATCTAGACCTAGAAAAGACTACTCCAGCAATCTCTTGTCATGCATTGGCCAACTTCAATACTCCAAAAACCCTCAAGATAGAATGATATATCAAAAAGAAAAAAGGTAACAATATTAGTTGATTCAGGTAGTACCCATAAATTCATCAATTACAAATTGACAAAAATTCTTAATTACTATGTATCTCCAACATCAAAATTTCAAGTGATGATTGCAAATGGAGGTACCATAAATTGTTCAGGTAAGTGCCATAATATTAAGCTAAGTATGGTGGGTATTGATTAGTTATTCCCATGATAGCAATGAAAATTGGTGGTGATAATGTTGTATTAGGGGTCCAATGGTTACAATTATTGGGAACATTGGACCTTAATTTTCGATATCTTTTCATAATCTTTTTCTCATAGGGAAAGAAAATTAAGCTTAGAGGTGTCTAAGGGAAACCTATAAAAGTGATAATATCTAATAGCATGATAAAATTTCTAAAAAAGGGATGTTTAAACATCTATCCTCTACTCAAATGGATCTCCAAAAAGTTATCAACAATCATGCTAAGGTATTTGGAAAAATTCCTAAGGTGATTTCACCTATCCAAGATAATTACCATCCTATTTGTTTGCAACCTAGAATTTTACCACCTAACATTAGGTCTTACAAAGCCACATGCACAAAAGAGTGAGATTGAGCATATGGTTGAAGAAATATTAGAGACATGCATCATTCAACCTAGCTAGAGTGATTTCTCTCACTAGTTGTGATGGTTATAAAAAATGATGGCTCATGATGTATGTGTCAATATTACAGACAACTCAAAAAAATGACAATCAAAGATAAGTTTCCTATTCCTGCCATTGATGAATTATTAGATGAATTGCATGGAGAAAGTTTATTTACTAAGTTGGATCTTTGTTCTAGATATCATCAAATTAGAATGAGGTAAGAAGGCTTTCCCAAAACGACCTTTAGAACACATGAAGGTCATTATGAGTTTTTGGTTATGCCATTTGGACTTACAAATGCACCTTCAACATTTCAAAGCTTGATGAATTCTATTTTCCAACCCACCCTTAGAAAATTTGTGCTATTCTTTTTTGATGACATACTAATCTATAAAACATCATGGTAAGAGCATGTACAACATGTTTATAGGGTATTACCACTATTGGAAGATAAACAACTACATTCAAAGCCTTCCAAGTTTGCCTTTGGGGTTCAAGAACTAGAATATTTGGGTCATTGTATCACATGATGGTGTCAAGGTGGATTCCAACAAAATAAAATTTATGTGGGAATGGAAAATCCAAAATACCTTGAATACACTCAAAGGATTCTTAGGATTAACATTATATTACCACAAGTTTTTCAATAATTATGGTAAAAGAGCAGCACCTGGACAAGATTATTGAAGAAGGAAGCATTTTTTTAGACTAAAGAAGAAACCAAAGATTTTGAATAACTTAAAGAGGCTATGTGTACAATTATCGTCTTAGCGACACTTGACATCACTAAAATATTCATTGTGGAGTGTGATGCATTAGGCCATAGTATTGGTAAGATTTTGATGTAGGAAGGAAGGCCCCTTTCCTTTGAAAGTAGAAAAATTGGATGAAATTACTCAGAACTATCTATGAAAAGGAAATGTTGGTCATACTACATGCATTTAAGAAGTGGAGCCCATACCTAATAGGAAGACACTTCAAATTAAAAATACATCATAATAGTCTAAAATAGTTCTTGGAACAAATACTATATTCAAAATAAAACTAAAAATGGGTCACAAAGATGTTGGGTTGTGACTTTGCAATTATCTGAAAAATGTAAAGAAAAATATTATGGAATATGTACTCTCAAGGAAAGAGGAAGACACAAATGGTTTATTATGAGATATTTTCATTCCATAATCTGAATGGGTGGAAGAAGCAAGAATAGAATGATAGCAAGATGAGAAGATATGCAAGGTTATTCAATAACTATAGGAAGACCCCAACGCAGTAGAAAAATATACATGGGAAATATTTTATTTATTTATTATTATTATTTTTTAATTAATTAATTATTATTATTATTATTATTATTTTTTTTTTTTTAATTTTTTTTTTTATGGTATCAAGATCACTTATACTTAAGAATTCTCAACTCAAAGAAAAGGTCCTTTTGGAATTACACACTTCTCCTATAGGAGGACATTTAGGGTTTTTGAAGACATACCATAGGATGAAGAAAGATTTTTTTTGGGAATTTCTTAAAGTAGATGTGAAACATTTTGTGGAAAAATGTGTGGTATGCCAACAAAATAATGGAGAGACTATCAAGACCCCATAGATCCTTCAACCATTAGCTATACCAAGCCAACATTGGGAAAATGTTTCAATGGATTTTATTACAGGTTTACCTAAATATAAAGGAAGGAGTGTCATTATAGTAGTGGTAGATAGAATTAAAAAGTATGTCCACCTTTTCTCTCTTTCTTATCCTTTTAAGGAAAGTATTCTGGCATAAGCATTCATGGAAATAGTCCAAAATATACATGGAATATCAAATATTGTTATAAGTGACGAAGATCCAATTTTCACTGGAAATTTTTGGATTGAAATATTTTTTGTATTTGAGTATTGAATTGTCTCATAGCTTATCCTACCATCCTCAATATTATGGGAAAACTAAGATTGTGAATAAATTTGTATAAGAATATCTACATTGCTTTTCATCTGATAAGTAGACACAATGGTTCAAATGGATTCCCTTAGAAGAATGGTGGTATAATACAACATTCCATACTTCATAAAAAATGTCACCATTTATGTCATTTTATGGATATCATCCTCCACCTATCACATCACATCTGATCCTTGAAAGGGATTATAAAGGCTCAAGTGGTATATGACCACATGTAACACCAACAAGAAGTTCTTAAACTATTGAAGGACAACTTGGTTATGAAACAAAATAAGATGAAACAACAAGCAGATCAACATCGAAGTGTAAGGAAATTTGAAGTGGGGGATTGGGTATTTTTGAGAATACAACCATATAAATAAATGTCCCCCAAGCAACAAATAAGGGCAATAAATTATCTCCAAGGTATTATGGATCTTATAAGGTGTTTCATAAGATTTGAAGTAAAGCTTACAAATTGGAGTTTCCTCCATATTCATGTGTACATCAATCTTATATGTTTCTTGTTTAAAGAAGGTAATCGGTGACAAGATCCCAATCCAAACTATTCTACTAGAGATTAATGAAGAAAGGAAAATAATACTAGAACTAGAAACAAATTTGGAAACAACGACTAAGCAACTAAGAGATTGAGCAATTACTGAGTACCTCATCAGAAGATGAGTTGTTCATGTAGAAACCGCCACATATAATCAAGTGATGAGGACAAAAATTCTTTGGGTGGGGGGGCATGTTAAGCCCTATATAAGCTCCATGTTAACCCAAAAAACCCTTATTAAACCCTAGATATTAATTGATTAGTTTTAAGTTGTTATATTGATATGTAGGTTAGAACCCTTCATAGTCCCATTTTATTATAATTGTACCATTTGTTTCCTATATATACACTAAAGAGACATAGTCTTAGGATCATCCAATATTGTCTTGTACATTGTATTATTTGTAAAAGGAGATTTCCCTACTAAATAGGACTATAAGTATTGGTTTCTTATAATTTTTAAGGCACAAGGATAATAACAATGACTTCTTGACACTGGTGTAACATAGCACTTGAATTTTCAGAAATATTTCCTTGAAGAATTAAATGACAATGTAGATGACTTAGTAAACTTTGTAGATGATTGTAGTCTCAAACCTTTAGGAATTGGTTTAATGAGGCTTAAATTGTCTAGATTTTTGGATTTTCTATTGCATGATGTTCTTTACCTTTCTAAATTGTGGAGAAAATTTCTTGTCTCTTGTGCACATTTGCTAACAAGGCCATTCCACTCACTTATTAAATAGAAAGGTTGAAGTAAGGAGATATTTGATAATAAGTTTGTCATGATAGGAAGGGAGGATGAGAAACAATTGAAGTCAAAAGGGACATTTGTACATGGATAGAATCTTGCATACCTTTCTCATCATGATGAATGCACATGCTGATGTATTTTCATGTCACACTTAAAATGGAGTGATTTTGATATAGAATTATTTTAGTTATTCCTAATATTACTCATGAAATGGAAACAATGATGGTTTCTCCTTTGAATAGAGAGATAAAAAGAAAAGACATCTGAAAGAAAGAAGTTGCTCATATTTAACTTTTAATTATAGCCCTATTTCTTAGCTTCATCCAACATTTTGCAGAATCAAAAAAGAAGATCATATGCTAGAGATATCACTATTTTCCCCCATATATCTCCATTATTTCCCTTTTTTCATTTCATTTATCTATTTTCCATTTTCATGACTAAGTATTATTTTATGAGGAATTACCTTACCTCCTCTTCTCCCTTTCCACTTAGTCATTTTCCAAGCTATGTGGAAGTATTCCCCCATCTTGTATCCCTCTTGCACACTCCTTTCTTAATACACCCATACCTAACTATTATCAAGGATGTGTGTAAGGTTTTACATACCACATCCCCCACACAACCCTAACTTCTGCACACCATTAACTCTGCTCAACCCTAACTTCCACACTAACCTTTTCCTTCGCACATATCTCATATTCCATGTTTTATTACTTAGTTATTTTACCTTATTTTCTTTTCCCCATACACCTTTTATTTATCATTCAATTTTACCCTCATTTACTTTTACTTTTCACACCTATCTTATTCCCCAGTTTGTCACATATATGATTGGGCAATGAGAAGGTAGCCAAAAACTACATCATGTGTGAGCTACTTAAGGTCCCGTGACTCTTTATACTTCACACACAAGTCATATGATGAGGATTCCATTAATTTATAAATGATTATTTATATTCTCCTCTAATACATGTGGGATGAGTAGGTTAGAGATATAAATAAAAAAATAAAATTATGTTGATCATTTCAATGGTTGTCGAGTCATTTCGTGTAGATCAACAGTTGTTGAGTCATGAACTTTTGAAAGCCATAAATTGAGTTATGGGTGTCTAGTTTTAGCAAATGGGAGATCATTGGAAAGGTAAAATAATGAAGAACACATTAGGAGTTCCCTTCAAGGATAAAATTATATATATCATCATGAAAAATCAAAAGAATAGCCATAATCAATCTCAGGTATCTCACCAAATTATTTTAAAATAATTTACGAAAATGGTAACTCTGGAATATCTTAAGCAGGACCCATCTTGGAGAACAAATTCTTAACTATGTATTTGTAAAAATGGACTTTTACTCAATTAAAACAAAATGGAAAAACCTAACCATAAAGAAACTATGAAGACAAAGAGAATATTATTAAGAAAATGCCAAACACATTGGGATAGAGGATGAGGGATGAAGAGGCTCTTCTATTTTAGCTCTTGAGATTTTATTGCTAAAGTTTTCTCCGTTGGAATTTTGTTGAAGGCAAGTTTTTCCTTTCAAAGGCTTTCGTCAATCAACCAACTTAACTTTCCCTTTCATATTTTCTTCTAATATTTCTTTGCAATGAATTATTCTATTTGTGTTGAGCAATAACATTAATCTAGGACTGGTTATGTTTTCTCCATTCTTTTGAAAACTTTCGTGACAAGGGAATAAGATCCCTAGCTTGTAAAAAGAAAATTTAGTTTAGTTTAGTCTTAGACATTGTTAAACTTGTCACATTTTGATTTTATTGAAAGAACTATTTGAATGTTAACTTTCTTATGAATTTATATGGTGATGGACTCTTGTGTGCATTGTCCTTCTACAATTTTATGGGTGTTCTCTATTTTTTTGAGCAATTCCCTTTCTTTGTTCTAGGTCTTTAATCATCCAACTTCATGACTTATATTATATATTTGTAAAGACAATCCTTGACTATAGTTTATTCTTATTCTTCCAATATAACTTTTATCTTATGGTCCACCAAAGTCTAGACTATTATTTTAACTCTCGTAGAGAGTTATTTACGGGAGGGAATATCATTTGTGTTTTCTAGACTTTTTCTTTTAGAAAACCAGTGAAATCTCATGAATGTCCACCGATTCTCTTATGATCTTAGAATGCATGAAATTATTTTTAAGTTCTTTGACAATTTGGATGATCACTTTACTTTATGTCTTTTTATTTTTATTTTATTTATTTTTTCAGTTATACCTTCTCATAAATGTATGAATGATGTGTACCTTGAAATGAATCAGTTAGTTAATATTTATTTATGTTCTTTGATGACTTTTCCATATTCACTCTACTTTCATCTTGTAAGGTCATAATTGATACCAGAATTACATTATTTAAAAGAAGGGAAACATATTTTTTGAATGCAGAGCCAATAAATGAAATTTCTTCACACACACACACACACACACACACTTAAATTACTTAAAAGAAGGGAAACATATTTTTTGAATGCAGAGCCAATAAATGAAATTTCTTCACACACATACACACACACATTATTCATGTGCTTATAAAGAAAATATGCTATATGAGAGTCTTGTTGGAGTTTTTTATTTAGCACTTTCCCATTGCATTCATAAAAAAGAATATATGATAATCTTCCACACATTGAAAGAGGAGTACCACCTCTATAAAAACAAGGAAAGTATTTCTTGTTATCCAAAAGATTTACTCTCAATGTTGGTCTCTTTTCCTTTCTACAGAAAACTCCACTAGGGAATGGTTTAGTTTTAAGAAATATAATTTTCTTGAAATACTAGAATTTGTCTGGTTCAAGTTCTAATAGTTTAAAATGAAGAAATTTCTATTAAATATAATTCAAGATTTTGTATTTGAAATTTTGGGCACAAGTTAGTTATTGCAATTCAAGATTCGCAAGTGTGGTTGGAGCAAGAAGATGAGTTGGTTATGCACATGGCTCCATTTGAAGTCTACTTATACTTAAGAGTAATCCTTTTCTTCAAGTAAGTCAAAGTAGGAATATTTTGTTTTCTTTTGTTATTTTAATAAAGTGTGCCTAATAATCATTTTCTAGATCAAGATAATGGTTTGGGATGACTCCATAGCCCAATAGAGAAGGAAACTGGTAAGATTTTGGGTTCTCAGCAACCCTCAAGGGTCATTGTCCATAGTTGGATCCAAATTTTATGTCTTTTGATGTCACACATCAAATGGAGTGATTTCAAAACAACACGCTTTTATTCATTCATAATATTGTTCATGCAAGACTAATAAGTATGGTTTCTCCTTTGAATAGACAGAAGAAAAGAAAAGAAATTGGAAAGAAAGAAACTACTCATATTTATCATTTCATTTGATATCCCTATATGATAGTTTTTTCCAGCATTTTTTGTAATGCAAATAGAATACCATATGCCAAAGATATCACTATTTCCTCCCACATATCTCCATTATTTCCCCTTTTGTGATTTAATTTATATGTTTTCCATTTTCATGACTAAGTATTGTTTTATAAGGAATTACCTTACCTCTTATTCTCCCTTTCCACTTAGTCATTTTCCAAGTTGTATGGAAGTATTTTCTCATTCCATATCCCTCCACACACTCATTTATCTACAAATCCATAATTATCCATTCTCAAGGATGTGTGGAAGGTTTTGCATATGACATCTTCTACACAACCCTAACTTCCACACTAACCTTTTCTTCTACACACCTTTCATATTTCCTATTTTATTACTGTTGTCACTGCTACAACACCCTCCAAAACTTCACTACATTCAAATTTTGGAGCCCACCAGATTATCATATCAAGTATCAATATGGTCATAAAGTGTCGTTTCAAGTTATTTCACATGTTTCAAGTGCTCTTCATCATTCCTAAGTGTCGTCACATTGTTTAGAACATCTCTAGTGTGTTTCATGGTTATAATACCTTTGTTGTTGTAATATAACATTTTTGGTTGCAATTGCACACAAGTTGTTTATTGTGCTTGGAAAGTGTGTTAGGGTCCCACCCTAACCCCCTTATTTATGTCATGGGGTCACGTCATAGTCAAGAGTCAATAAAGCCCATATTAATATTTGTAAGTGGTTAACCCGCAATTAATGACGGGACCACAGTTAGTTGCAAATGGGCTGTAGTATTAGATAGATGGTAAATGGGCGGTAGTATTAGATAGATGGTATTAATAAAACCCACGATATTGGCCCGTGGTATTGCATGTATGAGTCATATATAAAGGATAGAGACTCCCTGCGAGGAGTATCGTGTCTTGTTTTGTAATCGAGCTCTGCTCTATTGGAGGTTGCCCCCTCGAAGAGGCCTGTGAACATTTCTCTCTGAATAATAAAATCATTGCTATTCTGTGCTCTGGGTATATTTTCTTCGCATATTCTGTGTTCTCGGTATCTTTTCTTCGCAAATTCTATGTTTGGGTATTACTTTGCAGGTTAAGAGCATAACAAGTGGTATCAGAGCACTTTCCAGGGCTCGGTGGGATCTCCAAATTTTAGCAAATTTTTTTTTGGCTAGAGACGTGTTCCGGCGTCTTTAAACCACGGGATCTGTCGTTAAGCGCATAAACCTACGGATTTGGGGAGGCATGCACGCAGGAAATACAAGAGGTGGTCACGTCTGTTGGACTCCCTTGTAACCCCTGTGGGTACCCCTTCGAGTAGTAGCGCATTAGACAGAACCGCGCACAGACTGTCTTCCACGTACCCTCTGGGTATATAGGAAGCCCCCTAGCTCCCTTGAAACCTCGCCATAGATAAACCTTCGGCCGTCTTGTGGCTACAGTACACCGAGAACAGCACTCGGAGAGATTATTCGCCCATACGATAGGGTAGTCGGGTTGTACGGCTAAGGGTACGGTCGATCCTCCTTAGTTAGAGCCCTGAAACATTGGGCCAAGTACTACTGTCAGACCCTTATGTATATTGCGATCTGTAGCACCTGACACTCCTCAAGACCATAGTTCCCTTTCTATCGGGGGATCACACATCACCTATTCCAGATCAGCAAGTGCAACAGCAGCTGACATCAGTCCCGCAGCTCCATCAGATCAACAGCAGCAGTTGTTCCACCATTCAGATCTCTCAGATCCACCAGATCGGAGTAGTTGTGAAGGGTTCCTGTCCCTGGATATAATTTTCGCAGGACTTTTGGCGGCATTGACATTCTGAGGATTTGGCGACTGCAGTATTGATCAGGAAGGAGTAAAACTCCATTAGGAGTTTTCCAAAAAAAAAAAAAAGAGTCTGAGATCTTCCGGGGCGCTTATTGGTGACGTAGCCCATCAGAATCAGGACGACGAGCTGAGCAAGGTGGTACCATTCAATTTCTTAGTAAAAATTTTTTAGGCGGTCCCAATTTTTTCCTTAGGTTGGTGTATGGTAGAAACTCGCGCTCAAGCGATGGCCAATGAAAGGATCGACAAAATTGAAGACCATGTGCACTCCCTCCAAACTGCAGTGAAGAATATCGAACTTGAGCTTAAAGGAATAAGTAACCAGATACATGATGCACTCCCAAAGGGCAAGGAGCCAGCCCACGAGGAGGCGTATAATGGCCATGAATACCATGAGGGTGAGTCTAGCCACTCTCAGCACGTCTGGCATGCCCATCCACCACCTAGTCAGCGACCTCCCAAGTTGGATATGCATAAATTTGACGGTTCTCACACGTCCGCATGGCTAGCACAAATGGAGCAGTATTTCCAATTGAATCATATCATAGATGAGGGGACTAAGCTTATGGTGGGCACCATGTACTTGGACAATGAACGATGGCAATGGAAGGAATGGCATCAGCGTTGCAATGGACATTTTCAGAATTGGGCCCAATTTGCCAAAACTCTTCGCAGTCGCTTTGAACAGGAAGACTCCTTTTTGGGGCGTCTCACTAAGCTCCGACAGACGGGTACATTGGAGGAATATATTACTGCTTTTGAAGCCTTAGCCTTCCGCACTAGGGGTCTCACAGATGAGTTCTACATGGAATGCTTTATCAGCGGTCTTAAAGAAGCCATCAAAGCTCAGGTTCTACTCCACCACCCTCCCACATGGACAGAGGCTTGCCAGGTAGCCCGTAAGGTGGAACGTGCATTAACAGCCCAATCCAGCCGCCCCAACTTCCCCGCTAAAGGTCGTCCCTCACAGGCTCCCAATACGACTCAGACACTTAAGATTCAAAAGGTGTCACCTGCGGAAATGGCCGAAAGAAGGAAGCAAGGGCTATGTTACTACTGTGATGAAAAATATTCCCCGGGTCATAAATGCAAAGAGCACAAGTTTTTTCAAATAGATGCCACTGACTACAGCTCCACCGAGGAAGATCCACCACTTGAGGAACCGGAGGAGATCGAAGAAGATAACCAAAAGGAAATTGTATCTGATGAACCAATTATTTCGCTAAATGCATTGGCAGGAATTTCTTCCCCTCAAACTCTCAAAATCAGGGGTTTTCTTAAACATTGCCCAGTAGTAGTCTTGATTGATAGTGGAAGTACCCATAATTTCATCCATCAAAAGATCGCTGAAGCAGCACATTGTTTCGTCCGGGCAGTTTCTAACTTCCAAGTCCAGATTGCAGATGGAGGCACAATGAAATGTGAAGGTCGCTGTGAAAATGTCAAAATTCAAATGGGGGATTATCAATTGAAAACCCACATGTTTGCAATACACATGGGTGTAGGAATTTACAGGGTAAGTTCCTCAGAAAGAATACCAAAAGGACACCGCTCACAACCAGATCTCAAATCAATACACCAGTATTTTTGACGTGGTTAAAACCCTCAGAGTGCAAGGAGGGAAACAGTCCACGGCCTGTCCCAACGTGGGTACTACAGGCAATTTATTAATCAAAGAATGAAAATTTACATAAGCTTCTCTCATGCACGGATTACCCGAACAATGACCCTCCATGCGCTTTAAATAGAACTCATGGACCAATCGGGTGTCAAGCCACGGATCAAGTGTCGGTAATACCGAGGTGAGAGTGAACCGTCGGATCACTACATATCGTGACCGTCGGATTGTAAGTTACAAAATGTACAACGGTAAAGAAACACACTTTACCTAACTCTATACCTAACTCTAAACTAGACCAAGTTGAACTTAACTATATCCTATGTGTCGGAATATCCTAACATCCCCCCTTAAGAACAACTTGGGATAGGATTGAAGGATTTACAAATATGACACAATAGGAGAAGGAAGGAGGCACTAGAGCCTATCCCCCCTTAGTGACAACTTCCTGAACTCCAAGCATATATCGAAGTTTAGTGAACTTCGCCTCTGTGAGAGCCTTTGTGAAGATGTCTGCAACCTGATCATCTGTTGGACAATATTGCACTTCAAGAACATGGTCATGAATGAGCTTTCTGATGAAGTGCATGTGTAGTTCAATGTGTTTGCTGCGCTGATGCTGGACTGGATCTTTGCATAGCTGAATGGCACTTTGATTATCACACCAAAGTGTGGTTGGATGCTGCTGCTCAAAGCCAAACTCTGATAGGATCTGACGAAGCCACAAGGCTTCCTTACTAGCTTCCACGGCACCACGATACTCTGCTTCTGCTGACGAAAGAGAAATGGCAGCCTGTTTCTTACAAGCCCATGTAATAGGTCCTGAACCAAGAGTGAAGACATAACCGGCAGTAGACTTCCGATCATCAGGGTCACCAGCCCAATCAGAATCAGTGAAACCAACTAACAGAGGAGCTGCTTTGGCACTGTAATGAATCCCAAACTGTACTGTACCTCGAACATAACGAAGTATTCTTTTAGCTGCTTTCCAATGACTTTCACGGGGGTTTTGCATAAAACGAGCAACAAGGCCAACAGCAAAGGAAAGATCAGGACGAGTATGGGTTAAATACAAGAGTTTTCCTACAAGTTGACGGTATAAGGTAGCATCAACTTCAGGAGAAGTACAAGAGACTGAAAGTTTGACTCCAGACTGAAAGGGAGAAGGGGCTGGCTTACAGTCTTCCATGTGAAAATGACGAAGAATATCACAAGCATACTTGGACTGGGAAAGGGAAATACCCTCCTTGGATTGCAAGACTTGAAGACCGAGAAAATAGTGTAAGTGTCCTAAGTCTGTCATTTCAAATTTCTTTTTAAGGCTAGACTTCACATGGTTTATAAGGTTGGGATCACTACCAGTAAGGATAAGATCATCAACATAAAGAACAAGGATGATAAGAGAGTTGCCCACTTTCTTGGTGTAGACAGTATTGTCAGAATGACACCTAGAAAAGCCAGATTCTAAAAGAAAGCTATCCATTTTGGCATACCAAGCCCGAGGAGCTTGCTTGAGACCATAAAGGGATTTCTTAAGTCGACACACAAGGCTGGAGTCTGTTTGTATGAAGCCAATGGGTTGTTCCATATAGATTTCTTCCTGCAAGTCCCCATGCAAGAAGGCAGATTTAACATCCATCTGATGGACTTCCCATTTTAAAGAGGCAGCAAGGGAAAGAACAAGGCGGATAGAGTTCATTTTGGCAACAGGGGAGAAGGTTTCAGTGTAGTCAATGCCTTCAACCTGTGAAAAGCCCTTAGCAACAAGACGAGCTTTATGTTTATCAATTTTCCCATCTGGTCCATACTTGGTTCTGTAAACCCATTTACATCTAACAAGTTTTCGTCCCTTTGGTAGAGGAACAA
The DNA here is from genome assembly GCA_031772625.1 of Pinus tabuliformis. Lineage (NCBI taxonomy): Eukaryota > Viridiplantae > Streptophyta > Pinopsida > Pinales > Pinaceae > Pinus > Pinus tabuliformis. The sequence goes on from CM062819.1 coordinate 429,719,503, forward strand.
GATCCCATGTATCATTTGTCATCAATGAATGATATTCTTCATTCATAGCTGCTTCCCAATGTGGATGGCCTGAAGCTTCTGCAAAAGTGTCAGGATCATGATTTACTGGAGCTTGAGCCAGTAAAGAAGAGGCTCTTTCAAACTGAGAACGTGTACGTCGCTGATCTGTAGGATCACCGGCAAGATCACCTGCTGCATCCCGAGTAGCACGGACCCATCTTGGAAGTTGAGGATCCTGAGAAGGTGGGGGAGGATTGTCATCCTCACTTTCATCATCTGAAGAAGAAATGTTTTCAAAAGTAGAAGAGATAGGAAGAGGTGGCACATCCGCCGGACTAGGCTCGCAGGCCGATTTATTTTCATCAAATTTTACATCTCTTCTAATGATAACATTTTTGGACTTAAATGGAATAAGTCTATAACCTTTTACATCTTCAGAATATCCAACAAAAGTACATTTCTCACTCTTAGGTTCTAAAGCTTTATGCTTTTCATCTGGAATATGGGCCCATGCTTCACTTCCAAACACACGAAAGTGACTTACATCTGGTTTAATGGAACTCCAAGCTTCTTCTGGAGTGATATTCTCTAGAACCTTAGTAGGAGTGCGATTGATTATATAATTTGCACAATTAATTGCTTCGGCCCAAAAACTAAGACTGAGTCCTTTAGATTGCAGCATACAATTAGCCATTTCCTTTAAGGTGCGATTTTTCCTTTCAGCTACACCATTTTGTTGTGGAGTGTATGGAACAGTATGTTGCATTTGAATTCCATTTTCGGTGCAAAAGTTGATGAATGTGTTTTTAACATATTCTCCACCATTATCAGTTCTTAGCTTAAGAATTTGATGTCCAGATTGTTTTTCAACAAAGGCTTTGAAGGCCAAAAAAGTGTTAAATACTTCGCTCTTGAGTTTTAAGAAGTATACCCAAGTGCGTCTGGAGAAATCATCAATGAAAGTTAAGAAGTACTTGCAGCCAGAGAATGAAGCAACAGGAAGAGGACCACATAAATCACTGTGCACAAGCTGTAAAGGGGCTGAGGCGTGCCAAGAGGCACGTTTGTCAAAACTGTCCCGATGATGTTTTCCGAGTACACATCCGGAACAAACACCATCTCTGCAAGATACCATAGGAAGACCTGTCACCATATTTTCTTTACATAGATGCTGAAGGGAGCGATAGTTTAAGTGACCAAATCGCTCATGCCAAAGTTTGCTCACTTCATCATTATGAGCAACAAATACTGAGGGAAGATTTGATGACCCAAAGTTGTGAAACTTATACAACCTTTTGGAATCATCAGCAAGACCAGTAGCTAGAATCTGTTTAGGATCTTTTAGATCCTTGATTACAACATCATGAGGTGAAAATTCAACAATTTTACCTTCACCTGAATGAGTTATCTGATAGACAGATAGAAGGTTGCAGGATAAGGTTGGAACACATAATACATCATTAAACTGACCATTGTCTAGATGAACAGTTCCAGTCCCTACAACATTAAGAGATCTATCATCACCAACATATATATTTTTGGTGTTACAATCATTTAAAGAAGAAAACATGGCTTGGTTTTTGGCCATGTGACAAGAGGCTCCAGAATCAATGAGCCACTCATGAGAATGAGAAGAAGAAGAAGATACATTTAATGCATAACCAGACTGAGATGATTGACAATGACATGCAGAAAGTGCCATTCCGGAAGTTGAAGTTGAAGTAGGCTCCACATGGATGTTATGTTTCTTCATTGCGGCTTCCAAGGCTTCCATCTTCTTAAAGCATTTAGATTCTAAGTGGCCATCTCGATTACAAAAGTTACAATGTCTATCAGTCTTCTTCCATTTGTTTTTATTGGTCTTATCATTTTGCTGAAATGATCTTTCATTTTGAGGCTGAGATGGTTTAGGACCATTCTTTTGAGGATATGACTTCTTAGGATTCTTTGAATTTGGTTGCTGCTGGGCGGCTAACGCTTTCGTGGAAGAGTTTCCAAGATTAAGAAGACCAAGGTGTAAGAGTTTTTCTTGTTCTCTTATTAAGGAATCACAAAAGGAGTCAAAGGAAGGGGCCTTGTAGTCTTGTCCTTGACAAATGAAAGCTTCCCTTGTAGAATGGAAAGTGGAAACAAATACAGAGTAGGCTGGTCCCAACTTAGTAAGGATGGAATAAATAAGGTTACCATCTTCTTTCTTAACTTTAACACCTTCCAAGAGATATCTAAGGGTCTTGAATTTGGACAAGAAATCTTCAATGCAAGAAAAATTATTAGGATCCAAAGTAAGCAACTCATTTTCAAGTTGATGGGCTCTAATTTCATTTTTAATCCCAAAAACTTTAGCAAGTTTTTCTAATGCTTCATGAGGAGTCTCAAGTTCTGCAATGTGGAATCTAAGATCAGGAGAAACAGACATCCCTATCAAACCACGTGCTTGATCTTGTCTATTTTCCCATTTTGCCGCCTTGTCTTCATCTTTTGGTTTCTTCTCTTGGTCTGTGGCTATTCTGTAGAGACCTTTACTTCTAAGTAAATCTCCCATGTAGGCTACCCATTGGAAGTAGTTAGTGCTGTCAAGAATGACTTGGCATGGACTTTCCATTTTTTGAAAAAAACTGAAGCTGAAGATGCTGAAAGTAAGTGGTCCAATGGATAGATCTCGAAAAAATAGGCGGTTTTAAAAAAAACGGCTCTGAAAAAGGCTTCCGGATGAAGAAGTTATGGCTTTTTAAAAAAAATTGTTGACGTTGCCGGCAAAGTGCGCGAATGTGCGGGAATGAAAAAATCCGCCCCCACAAAATGGAGACTTGAACCCAAGACCTCTACTCTCTTAAAATAGCTTTGAACCAATTGATCTATACAAAAAATTTGAGAGAGAGAGAGAGAGAGAGAGAGGGGGGGGGGCCTTGATTTGCGTGCTTGCCTTGAGAAAGCTCTTTTTCCCTACAAAACAAAAAACACAAAACCCAACACGAATATGCAAAGAAAACGAACCTTGCGGCTCGAAGTTAGCTTTAGCCAAAAAACTAGAAATTTTAAAAAAAATCTCAAAGTTAGCTTTAGCCGAAAAACTAAATATTTTTCTCAATGTTTCTGATTTTCCGAGATCACACTAAGGTGCAGGGAAAAGAGCATACGCATGAGAAAAATCCTTCCTTTCTGTTTCTGATTTGCCCAGATCGCACAGAGTCGCAGGGCAAAGAGCATACGCAGAAATGAAAGGTATAGATCCGGTTAAAAAAAAAGGCTAAATAAACCGAAACCGAAATAAGCAGAGAGAAAATAACAGTAAACTGCAAAAAACACTGTATACCTCCCGATCTGAAAAATGACGCAGCTAGGGCTACCGGAAACCTTTTCGCGTGAAACGAAAGGGGTTCCTCACTGAAACAGATGCTCCGAACGCAACAGAGCAGTCCTCTCGGCCCGAAAGCAGTCAGAAACAGCAGATCTAGGAAACGACAGCCGCATGCAGTTCTACCGGCTTCAGATTTGGATCACCAACGGACGCGGCCCTCAAATAGCTCTGATACCATGTAGGAATTTACAGGGTAAGTTCCTCAGAAAGAATACCAAAAGGACACCGCTCACAACCAGATCTCAAATCAATACACCAGTATTTTTGACGTGGTTAAAACCCTCAGAGTGCAAGGAGGGAAACAGTCCACGGCCTGTCCCAACGTGGGTACTACAGGCAATTTATTAATCAAAGAATGAAAATTTACATAAGCTTCTCTCATGCACGGATTACCCGAACAATGACCCTCCATGCGCTTTAAATAGAACTCATGGACCAATCGGGTGTCAAGCCACGGATCAAGTGTCGGTAATACCGAGGTGAGAGTGAACCGTCGGATCACTACATATCGTGACCGTCGGATTGTAAGTTACAATATGTACAACGATAAAGAAACACACTTTACCTAACTCTATACCTAACTCTAAACTAGACCAAGTTGAACTTAACTATATCCTATGTGTCGGAATATCCTAACAATGGGGGGTTGCGACATTGTCCTAGGCGCGGAATGGCTCCGCACTCTTGGGCCAATCACAATGGATTTCCCGGAGTTATATATGAGTTTTAAGTAGAACAACTCCACACATACCCTCCGTGGACTACAGGCGGGAGCCCCCTCTATCATCAGCTCGCATAGGATGGAAAAATTGTTAAAAAAGGGCCATCATGGAGTGGTAGCTCAATTCAATGCCATCCAGGTAGTAGACACCATGTCTCCGCCAATTCATCCTGAGATGCAACAGATTTTAAATAAACATCGGACGGTCTTTGACAAACCTCATGAGCTTCCACCCTCGCGAGGGGAACATGATCATAGCATCACATTGGTTCCAGGGGCCCAACCCCCAAATGTGCGGCCATACAGATATCCGTTCACCCAAAAGAATGAAATAGAAAAAATCATCAAGGAATTGTTGGAAGCAGGTGTCATTCGTCCCAGCATTAGTCCTTATTCATCCCCAGTGGTCATGGTCCTCAAGAAAGATGGGGAGTGGCGGATGTGTCCCGACTTCAGGGCCCTCAATAAGTTAACAGTCAAAGATAAATTTCCCATCCCAGTGGTTGATGATTTGCTGGACGAACTCAATGGGGCTCAATTCTTCACTAAGTTGGATCTTCGCTCAGGCTACCACCAAATTCGCATGAAGGAAGTCGACATTCCCAAGACAGCTTTCAGAACTCATGAAGGCCATTATGAGTTCCTGGTCATGCCATTTGGTCTCTGTAATGCCCCCTCTACTTTTCAGAGCCTTATGAATCACCTCCTCAAACCATATCTCAGAAAATTTGTCCTTGTCTTCTTCGATGACATCCTCATCTATAGTGGCACTTGGGCGGCACATCTTCAGCATGTAGATCTACTCTTGCAACTGCTCCGCACGCATAAATTATTTGTCAAGATGTCTAAGTGTTCGTTTGGCATGGAAGAAGTTGAGTATTTGGGCCACATTGTGGGGCGTGAAGGTGTCAAGGTGGACCCCAAAAAGATCCAGGCAATGCAAGAATGGCCTCAACCTAAGACCTTGAAAAGCTTGAGAGGATTTTTGGGTCTCACAGGCTATTATCGTAAATTTGTCCGCAACTATGGCCGCATAGCGAAGCCCCTAACGCAACTCCTAAAGAAAAATTCCTTCTTCTGGAACGAGGAAGCACAACAGGCATTTACCGCTCTCAAAACCGCCATGTGTTCCACTCCTGTCTTAGCACTACCAGACTTAACCAAATCATTTGTCATTGAATGTGATGCTTCGGGAACAGGTATTGGAGCAGTCTTAATGCAGGAAGGGCGACCATTGGCCTTCACCAGCCAACAACTAAGTGGGAGGAATCTGGGCCAATCTACCTACGAGAAGGAAATGATGGCCATCTTACATGCAGTCGAGACCTGGCGACCTTACTTGTTGGGGCGATGTTTCCAAATCCGCACAGATCATCACAGTCTTAAATATTTTTTGGAGCAACGCCTATCTTCCCCACAACAAAATAAATGGTTAGCCAAAATGCTGGGATATGATTATGAGATCATTTACAAGAAAGGGAAAGACAACAGGGTAGCAGATGCATTGTCGCGCCAATTTGAGGAGGAAAGTACTCTGCTCGCAATTTCCCTCCCCATTCCCGACTGGATTGAAGAGGCTCGTAGGGAATGGTTTTCATATCCCGGGCTCTCCCAACTCATTTCTCAATTGCAGGTAGATCCTAATTCCAGCAAGGGCTACTCGTGGCAGAATGATATTCTTCGCTACAAGGACAGAGTCGTAATATCGCCAACATCCACCCTCAAAAGTTGCATTTTGGCAGAATTGCACTCATCTCCCATTGCAGGACATTCGGGCTTTCAGAAGACGTACGCTCGCACCAGAAGATCATTTTTTTGGGCCGGCATGAAACAGGACATCCTTACTTTCGTAGCAGAATGTGACGTCTGTCAACGCCACAAAGGGGAAACCGTCAACACACCAGGCACATTACAACCATTGCCCATTCCGGCGTCAATTTGGACGGAGGTCTCCATGGATTTCATTACAGGTCTTCCAAAGTCTGGGAACAAGTCAGTCATCATGGTGGTTGTGGACCGACTGTCGAAGTATGCTCATTTCTGCGCCCTACCCCAACCATTTACACCAACTTTGGTTGCTCAAACTTTCATGGATCAGATCTTCAAATTGCATGGCATGCCCACTTCTATTGTGTCCGACCGCGACCCAATCTTCACCAGTAATTTTTGGCAGGAGCTCTTCAGAATACAAGGCACTCAACTCAAACTCAGTACTTCATATCATCCGCAAACAGATGGTCAAACAGAAGCCGTCAACAAATGTCTAGAAACCTACCTTAGGTGTTTCACTTCAGAAAAGCAACACCTTTGGGTACAGTGGTTACCTTTGGCGGAGTGGTGGTATAACACCAACTATCATGCCACCACCAAAATGACTCCCTATGAAGCAGTCTATGGACAACTTCCGCCTTCCCCTACTTCTTATCTCACGGGGTGCTCCAAAGTACAAGCCGTGGATCAACTCCTACAACACCGCGCAACCATGCTTGCCCATCTGCGCGAGAATCTTCATCAAGCTCAGAACCGTATGAAGCAACAGGCTGACCAACATCGCTCAGAGCGCCAATTTCAAGAAGGGGATCAGGTATTTTTGAGGCTGCAACCATATAAGCAAACATCACTCAAAGACAAGGGTTGTCAAAAGCTCTCCCCAAAATTCTACGGACCATACCAAGTACTTCAGCGCATTGGAGAAGTGGCTTACAAGTTGGCTTTGCCACCTATAGCAAAAATCCACCCAGTTTTCCATGTATCATGCCTCAAGAAAGTGATTGGGAACAATTGCCAAGTTCAAACCAGTCTACCTGAATTGGATGAAGAAGGGTCAATCTGGCTTCAACCTGAACAGGTTTTAGACACACGAGACAAGCACCTGCGCGGCCGCATGATTAAGGAGGTCCTCGTCAAATGGAAAGACACCTCTCCGGAAGATGCAACTTGGGAACCAGCCACTATTCTTCAGCAGTTTCCGCAGCTTCAGCCTTGAGGACAAGGCTAGTCTTAAGGGGGAGGGCATGTTAGGGTCCCACCCTAACCCCCTTATTTATGTCATGGGATCACGTCATAGTCAAGAGTCAATAAAGCCCATATTAATATTTGTAAGTGGTTAACCCGCAATTAATGACGGGACCACAGTTAGTTGCAAATGGGCGGTAGTATTAGATAGATGGTATTAATAAAACCCACGATATTGGCCCGTGGTATTGCATGTATGAGTCATATATAAAGGATAGAGACTCCCTGCGAGGAGTATCGTGTCTTGTTTTGTAATCGAGCTCTGCTCTATTGGAGGTTGCCCCCTCAAAGAGGCCTGTGAACATTTCTCTCTGAATAATAAAATCATTGCTATTCTGTGCTCTGGGTATATTTTCTTCGCATATTCTGTGTTCTCGGTATCTTTTCTTCGCAAATTCTATGTTTGGGTATTACTTTCCAGGTTAAGAGCATAACAAAGTGTTTGTAAATTGGAATTTTGATGTGTATATATCATTATTTGATCATGTCTAAGACTTATTGATAATTTGGTATGTGTCACACTTGATTTTATGTTTAAACTCATTGTGTTTGCCCCTTGTTTTATCCTTCAGACTTATACAAATTTCAGATGCACAAGTTATTGCACTAAGGTTAGGAGAGAACATGGTGCACCCTTGAGGCTTAGTTAGGACCCCTTCCATGTTAAGGGTGCACCCTACACCCTCCAAGAGTACATAGCACACTCCGAAGCATCTTCTTCTCCTTCCCTTTTTGAACTACACCCTTAAAGCAAGCCTTCTTCCTTGTTGAGTGCGTGGCGCATAAATTAGCAACATCATGGTCCTTTCAGCCTTTAAGCTTGCGCCCTGCACCATTATTGGCTTCTCTTGAGTGTATACTACACTTGGGAAGGTCCAATCCTAACCCCTTCATCCTTCAGACTTACGTCTGATGCCCTCCTTAGCTCCCTTGAGCGCATTGTAGAATTCCCCATTGTAGATCAACAGATTATGCAATATACTAAAGAAAAATACAAAATCTACTTCTACAACAAACTTTGTGGAAGCTTAATTGAATATGAGCAAGATCAAATAGAACACATATAACTGAGAATGAGAAAGCAATCACAAATGAACACAGAAGAATACTCTGGGGAAAGCCTCAGCCTAAAACCCCGATCTCTGTAATATCATACAAGTGGAAATATGTTCAGATTACACAAAGCTTCAGCTCACAAGCCATCCAGCTCTTAGCACAATCGAACAACATAGCTCATAGACTGAATAGACACAACATATGCCTTTCCTCAGCCCTCCAAGCCTCCTATTTCCTTGCGCAGTTTCTCTTGGGGTCCAATGCTGCCACCTGTGTGAATTGGCCTCATCACACAACCATCAAAATCAAAAGTAATTGCGCAATCTCCAAGGAATGAATTCCTTCTGCATGCAAGAGATATCCTCCAAGGAATATTCCTACAACTAATAGTACACTGTCCCATCACCTGATCTCAACTGGGTCTCTGACTGAACTGACATGCATGAGTTATTTATGAGAGAATATTCAGTTATATGAAGTACAACAGTACATGCATGCATGCATTAACTAACTGAACTCACAATCAATTCCACAAACTATTGGAACTAATCTAACTGGACTTAAATCAGATAACTGAGCTAACTAATTACAACTCAAAGTACAACTCATCCTGATCTCCTTAATCAAGGGTTAACTTCCTCAATCAGTGGAGAAAATGTTGCATGTCTTCACATAGACCTCATGTTTGATTTCCTACAACTAATTAACTCAAGATGAATTAATTAATTATTTTACAAACAACTGCTAAGATCAAATTCGAATTTTACTTCTCAATTTTAGTTCAGGGACTAACTAAAATTGGAAGGTATCCCAAAATGCTATTTATAGCAGTGCTATTTTTAGCACTTCTATTTTTAGCATTTCTTGTTGCTATTTTCAACACCCTCTCAACAAGAAAGGGATTATCAGTAACCCCAATCCTGTCTCTGTGGAACTCGAACTTGCATTTTGACAATGCCTTTGTCAAAATATCTGCATCCTGTTCCTCAGTCGAAACATACAACAACAACATGATCCTCTTGACCACACAGTCTCGAAGATGGTGATACCAGATATCAATGTGCTTGGACTTGTCATGAAAAACTAGATTCTCAGAGAGTTTGATACAATTCTGGTTGTCACAATATATCACAGTTGGATCCATCCTTTGACCAAACAATCCCACTAGAATATTCCGCATCCAAATGGCCTCACATGCAACCTCACTGGCAACCATGTATTCAGCCTTTGCTGAGCTAAGTGCAACTGCCCTCTATTTCCTGCTGTACTAGGAAATTGCAGCTGAACCAAGGTTGAAGATTCATCTAGAAGTGCTCTTTTGGTATGATGGACTCCCTGCCCAATCCGCATTTGTGAAGCCCTGAAGCTTTACTCCCTCTGTCCGTCTATACCAAAATCCATACTAAGATGTGCCTCTGAGGTATCTCAACACATGCTTCGATGCCTTCCAAAACAGCTTAGTAGGCTGAACCATATCTTGACTCAGCTGGTTCACCGTAAAGCATAAGTCTGGTCTTGTGTTCACCAGATACATAAGTGAACCCACAAGTTGTCGATAAACATTAGCAGTTACTACCTCACCTGAAGTAGCATCCTCCTTCCTCTAGTTCCCAGCTAGAGGAGTCTACATGGGCTTGCACTTCTCCATATGGAATCACCTGAGTATCTCATTGGCATACTTGCCTTGAGACACAAAAAATTCTCCATCCTTCTGCCACACTTCCATGCCTAGAAAGTAGTGCATAAGACCCATGTCTTTCATTTCGAACTCTCTTGTAAGGTCCTCCTTACAAGGTTTGATTAGATAATCATCACCTGTCAAGATCAGATCATCGACATAAAGAACAATGATCAATGGCTTCCCTTCTACCATGATGTGGTAAAGGTTCACATCTGCTTCACTCTTGGTGAAGCCCAACCCGGTGAAATAGCTATCGATCTTGGTGTGTCGAGCACAAGGTGCTTGCTTCAGCCCATATAGAGCCCTCTTGAGTCGGCACACATGCGACTCACAATCGAAGGTCTCGAAACCTTCTGGTTGCTCAATGTACACCTCCTCCTCAATCTTCCCATTGAGGAATGATGTCTTCACATCCATTTGATGGATCCTCCAACCCATATGAGCTGATAGTGCCAACATCGATCTAATCGATGAGTACCTTGCTACAGGAGAAAAAGTCTCATCATAGTCGATCCCCTCAACCTGTGAGAAACCACGGGCAACAAAACTTGCCTTATGTTTCTCAACGCTACCATCAGCTGCCTGCTTTACCTTGTAAAGCCATCTGGAACTCACCATTAACTTGTCCTGAGGTCTTGGGACAATATCCAAAACACAATTCCGAATGATGGAGTCGTACTCCTCCACCATTGCATTAACCTAATCTGGTTGCTGCACTGCCTCCTCGAAAGAAGAAGGCTCAGACTCTACACACTCCCTAACCAGGGCCATGTAACCAGTGTACAACTTGGGAAACCTCCTCTATCTGCACTGAGAAGATGGTTGTCCCACATTCTCCCGCGCATCCAACATCAACCTGTCAGCTTCCCTTGAGCGTTTCTGCCCATCTCTGGAAGACTCAGCATGAGTGGACGTCTCCACTCTTGGATCCTCTGCATGTGTCTGCTCCGCATCAATTTGAGGCTCCTCCTCCTTAGGAACTGAAAGTTCCTCATCTGCATGCAACTTGAGCTCCCACTCAAGTGATACTCACATGGCTTTCTGCTCATCGAACTTCATATCTCTGCATACCACAGTCCTCTGACTGATAGGAAGGAACACCCGATATTTGTGGGGTGTATCCGTTTACCCCACAAGTATTCCCAACTCAACTATTAGATCTAGATTCTTTCGGGCATCTTTGGTCACATGGTAGTAAATTGATGATCCAAAGATTCAAAAGTGACTGACATCTAGTCACTTCACGGAAAAGGCCTCCATAGGTGTCTTCATTCCCAGTATACGGAGTAGGCTTTTGTTCTGCAAGTATACTGCTGTATTGCATGCCTCAGCCCACAAATGCAGTGGTAGGATTTGGTCATGCAACATCACTCGAGCTGCTCCCACAATCGATCTGTTCTTCCTTTTGGCCACCCCATTCTGTTGTGGGTTATGGGGTGCCATAAACTCCCGTTTAATTCCTTCTACGGCACATAAGTCCTTAAACTGTTCGGAGACATACTCTCCACCATTGTCGCTACGCAAGGCTTTTATTTTCTTTCCAGATACTTTCTCTGCCAAGGCTTTAAACTCACAAAACCTTAAGAAGGTCTGATCATTTTTTAGCATAAAGTAGATCAAACATCTACGATAAAAATCATCAATAAAAATAACATAATACCTTTATTTAGCGGTGGAGCCTGTAGAGAATGGTCCACAAACATCTGAGTGAACTCGCTCTAGGATTTCTCCAGCTCTACTGTCTCGATCCAGAAAGGAATATTTCACATACTTACCCAAGGTACAACCTTTGCATGTATCTGTCTTCTCCAGTTTTCCCTTCGGAAGTTCTGTATAAATCTGCTGCATGATCTTCAAGGCTCCATGGTGCAAGTGGACTAATCTTCTATGCCATAGCTTGCCAACATCTTGGCTCTGCACCATCTCAGCTTTGGAACTCAATGCAACATAGTCGTCTACCTCCAGCTTGTAGAGATTCTTTACTCGAATCCCGATCCTTTTGGTCTGTCGAGTGCTGATATGCCTCAGGAATACCTTTCCTTTACTAAAGACTACATCTAGCCTTTATCTTCTAGCATAGCAACGGACACAAGATTATTCTTCAGACCTGGTACATACTTTACATCATTCAGGGTGAGGGGAGCTCCATGTTCCCTTTGAAACACAACCGTACCTTCACCTAAAACATGGTACTTTCCATCATCACCCATCTCGATCCCCATTTGGAGATCCTTCTCCTCCAAGGTACTGAAAATATTCTTGTCACCTGACATGTGGAATGAAGCTCCACTGTCCAGGTACCAAACCCATCCCACCATGAATGAAACAATGCATGCAATAAGAGATAAATCCCACTCAAACTATGAGGCCAGTGCCTCACCATCAGATCTCTTCGAGGATCCCTTCTTGGATTTCTTCTATGGACAATTCATAGCATAATGGCCCACTTCATGACAATGAAAGCATCGCACTTTCGATTTGTCAAAATTCTTCCCACCATGGGAAGAACTGGACTTGGAATGGGACGCCTTCCCTTTCCCTTTCCTTGCCTTATCGCTAAGGATAGATTTTCCTCATCATCTTGCTTTGATGAGGATCCATCTCTGGTGCTTCTTCTTATCACCTCCTACATTAGATCCAACCAAAGTCATTCCCAATCTGGCAGTTTTTCTCTTCCATTTATCGAGTCTTGGTAGCTATGTCAGCTCTTAGGAAGATCGAGGAGTGCAAGACTCACCATGTCATCATCGACTGTCATGATCCCCACACTTCCAAGCTCATCCTTGCAGGTGGTGATCTTGTTCAGATATGTAGAGATCGTGTCGCCCTTTTCACACTTGATTTTCTGAAGCTTGTCTTTCAGCGCCAGCTTCCTCTGATCACTGCTGTTCTGATATAGATCTTTCAATGTTTTCCACATCAAAAATGGTGTCTCCTTCCCATGGAGACTCGAGACTATGTGGTCTCGAACTCCCTCCAGAAGGATTCTCCTTGCTCTAGCCACACATTTCTTCCATTCCACCAATTCTGTAGCATTCACTGCTGCCGGCTTGGGGACTTCTTGATCAATGAAGTCCTTTAGACTGTTATCCTCTAATATTGCTTCCATGTGATCCTTCTAGGCTATATAATTCAAGCTGTCATCAAGGGCATACTCGAGTCTTAAACCGTTGAACGCCATTGGTGAAATTTAGATGTGATAAGAACTCGATTTCTATATTTAGGAACCTCAAACTTCAAACTTCTCCCTTCTTGTATACAGTTCTCTCCTTATATCACTTTTGCTTTGATACCATGTATAAATTCCTACTGTAGATCAACAAATTATGCAATATACTAAAGCAAAATACAAGATCTACTTCTACAACAAACTTTGCGGAAGCTTAATCGAATATGAGCAAGATCAAATAGAACACATATAACTGAGAATGAGAAAGCAATCACACATGAAAACAGAAAAATACTCTGGGGAAAGCCTCAGCCTAAAACCCCGATCTTTGTAATATCATACAAGTGGAAATATGTTCAGATTACACAAAGCTTTAGCTCACAAGCCATCCAGCTCTCAGCACAATCGAACAATACAACTCACAGACTGAATAGACACAACATATGCCTTTCCTCAGCCCTCCAAGCCTCCTATTTCCTTCTGCAGTTTCTCTTGGGGTCTAATGCTTCCACCTGTGTGAATTGGCCTCATCACATAACCATCAAACTCAAAAGTAACTATGCAATCTCCAAGGAGTGAATTCCTTTTGCATGCAAGAGATATCCTCCAAGGAATATTCCTACATCTGATAGTACACTGTCGCATCACCTGATCTCAACCGGGTCTCTGACTGAACTGACATGCATGAGTTATTTATGAGAGAATATTCAGTTATCTGAAATGCAACAGTTACATGCATGCATGCATTAACTAACTGAACTCACAATCAGTTCCACAAACTGTTGGAGCTAATCTAATTGGACTTAACTCAGATAACTGAGCTAACTAATTACAACTCAAAGTACAACTCATCCTGATCTCCTTAATCAAGGGATAACTTCCTCAATCAATGGAGAAACTGTTGCATGTCTTCACATAGACTTCATGTTTGATTTCCTACAACTAATTAACTCAAGATGAATTAATTAATTATTTTACAAACAACTACTAAAATCAAATTCGAATTTTACTTCTCAATTTTAGTTTAGGGACTAACTAAAATTGGAAGGTATCCCGAAATGCTATTTATAGCAGTGCTATTTTTAGCACTTCTATTTTTAGCATTTATTGTTGCTATTTTCAACACGCATATCAAACTTCCAAGCCTCATTGGCGTTCCTTCACCCTTTAGATTTGTGCCTTGTGCCCTCCCTTGAGCTTCCTCTCTCCAAGTTGAGCACACAACACATCCTTAAGCCTTGGAGTGTGCCCTGAACCTAAAAACCTCCTTGTTATTCTTGAGCACAACGATATGTTGTCAACAAAATGTTTACATGAAACATGTTAGAATAGGATATTTTTTAGACTGATGTTTGCTTACCATGAGTGATCTTAGTTGCGGGTATTTCAGAACAACATGGAAAAAATGCATTAAGAGATATGACAAAGAGGATAGTCAAAGGAAGCATTCAATAACTAAGAACATGTGATGTGATAGAATGAAAAACATTGAAATCTTGACAATTGAAGTTGCCCAAAATAATCCATATGATAAGAAACCCTTTGGAGAGTGAAGACATCAACAACATGGAATCCTCATGCAATATCAAAGATACAAGTGGAAGCATTGTCACCTATCAAGAAAGTCCATGTCATTAATCACTATGAGTCCAAGTCATCAATATTAGTGACTTGTCATGTTCTCACCACATGATGATGTGGAAATAATGATGTAATTATGTTATTATTATTAAGAAAAAAGAGTGGAAGTACAAGAGTCATGTATGTTGAAAAATGCAACAAGAAATTCTCAATTTGATTTTTCCTTGATTAAAATAAGAAAAATAGAATTTCCACATCAACAGACATCTTGGATGGTGTTAACTTGTGCGACATGGCTTGTGTCACCCAGTTTACTTAGTAAATTCGAGTTGGAGGAGTTTGAGTTTAGTTTTGCATGTGTGATTGCTAATTTGTAGTAATCAAGGTTAGTTCTCTCCGGGTGTTTTCAGTTAAAGTAGTTCCAACTATTGGAGGAACTAGTGGAAGGTCAATTAAGCAGTGGGACTTCAGTCAAAATTAGTAATAATATAGTTAACTGATCAATCAACCCAAAATATCTAGTGCATGCAGAGAATTTGAGTTACCTAATTGAGGTGGAGATTCCAGGGTAGTGTAACATTAGTTGTAGACTAGTCTTGAGTGTACAGGGGTTGCATGCAGTCAAATGATAAACCTAGAGGAATTGTGTAATTCAATTGATGGAATTTCCTAAATAATAGGGGCTAATTCCTCAAGGAGCATATCAAGGAAATAGGACCTCAAGCTGAGGGAAAATTTGACTAAGTTTGGGTCATAGGCTTTCAGTGCGAAAATAGATAGGTTGTGCGCTTGCAGGTGAGCTCAATTGAGTAAATAAATTGTAATAAATCTCTATTCATTTGATTAATGCAAGAAGAAATTGAGGTTTTTATCATATTTCTTTCCCCAGATAAAAATACTTGTTGCATGTGTGTTATTTCTTCTTTCATGTATGAGATTTGTGTTCTAAATTGTGAATTAATGTCCACAAAGCAGTAGTGTAGGCTTGTGTCTTGCGATTTTGATTAAAACTTCATGAGAAATTGAAAATCTACAACCTGATTCCTACATGGTATCAGAGTTGCATTCACATTAGAGAAGGAAATTTGAATTTGTTTCTCAGATGTTTGAATTTGAAGATCAATGTAGTAGGATTTCTTCAAATATGAGAAGATGGCCTTCAATGGACTAAGGCTAGAGTATGCCTTGGAAGGCACTTCTAATTTTGTTGCATGGAAGGAATGCATGGAGGAAGTATTGGATGACAATGGGTTGCTAGAATACATCAAGATAGATGTTGCAAAACCTCAAACATTTAATGCCTAGAACCTTGCTCAGTGGAAGAAATATGTGGCCAAGGTGAGGAGAATCACTTTGGAGGGAGTATGGGATCATATTGTCTCAAATATCCATGGAAAAGAAACTTCGTTCGCGATGTGGAAAAAACTGACATAATTGTTTGAGAATAGTAGTGACCACGGGAAGTTGATGCTCAAGTACAAACTTTGAAGTATCAAGATGCAAATGAATGACACAATTCTGTAGTATCTGTTATGAAACCAACAAACAAAAAGATAGAAAAGATAGATCAACGCCTTAGAATTCAACCTCTTTGAGGGGGAAACCTCCTATACGTTACACAAATGAACAATTCTTGGATGATACAAATGACAAAACCTCCTTTCTATATATAGGAGTCTAAGGGGTCACAATATAACCAATTCGACCTAACAATAATAATATAAAGGCACAAAAATAACAATAGTGGGATTCTATGGGGCACAATAATAACAATAAGGGATACAATGACAATAGTAATGGGGGGATCGCTAATTATAGGGACCTAACATGCCCCTCTCCTTCAAAAAAGTGTTGTCCTCAATGCTTGAGTAGTTCTGGATGCTTATGTATAAAATTCTCATCCTCCCATGTGAAATCTTCAACGGGTAAGTTCTTCCACTTGATGAGATACTCTGAAATTGATCGATTTCGTAGCTGTCGAGTTCTTGTTGCTTTGACTGCTTCAGGTTCCAATATGATTTTTCCTTCATCATCAAGTTCTGGAAATATTGTTTGAATTGGAATCTTGTCACCTATAACCTTCTTTAAGTATGAAACATGGAAAACTGGGTGCACTCGAGAAGCTACAGGAAGCTCCAATTTGTATGCCATAGTACCTATCTTTTGCAACACCTTGTATAGACCATAATACTTTGGTGATAATTTATTATCCTTATTAGCTTGCTTGAGGGACAATTGTTTATATGGTTGTAGCTGTCGGAATACCCAATCACCTACATCAAAACTTCTTTCGCTGCGATGTTGATCTGCCTGTTGTTTCATTCTATTCTGCGCCAAGGTGAGGTTATCCTTTAAGAGTTGGAGAACTTGTTGCTGATGCTCAATGTGATCTTCCACTGCTTGAACCGTATGATTTTCTCTTAAATATGATGTGATGGATGGTGGATGATATCCATAAAGTGCCATAAATAGGGTCATTTTTGTTGCAATATGGAAGGAAGTGTTATACCACCATTTAGCCAGAGGCAACCATTTGACCCATTGTGTCTGTTTATTAGATACAAAGCAACGAAGATATCATTCCAAACATTTGTTTACTATCTCAGTTTTCCCATCAGATTGAGTATGATAAGATGAGCTATGAGCTAACTGAGTACCAAGGCAAGAAAATAATTCTATCCAAAAAATTCCAGGGAAAATGGGATCTCTGTCGCTTACAATAATCTTTGGGTTTCCATGTAGCTTTTAAATTGTTTCCATAAATGCAGTAGAAACTGTACTCGCTTTAAGTGGATGAGATAATGCACAAAAGTGTGCATACTTGGTAAGTCTATCAACTACCACCATAATAACACTCTTTCCTTTGAACATGGGTAAACCTGTGATAAAATCCATTGAAACCTCCTCCCAACGTTGGCCTGGAATCGATAAAGGTTGTAATAGTCCTGGGGTATTAATTGTTTCAACTTTATTTTGTTGGAAAACCAAACATTCCACCACAAACTTTTAAATATCCAATTTAAGGCCATCCCAAAAAAAATCCTTCTTAACCCTGTGGTAGGTTTTTAGAAATCTCGAGTGCCCTCCTAAGGGAGAGGTGTGCAATTTGTTTGAGTTGGGAATTCTTACATAGGTATAATTGATCCTTGTACCATAACGAATCATTTTTCCAGCTAAATGTATCAGATGTATTGGGATCTTGTTATATCTTTTGAATGAGCATCCACACTTCCTCGTCATTATTCCATTCATCCCTTGCTTCGTTTAACCAATCTGGTTGGATAATAGAAATGATGCAAAGAAATGCTTCCACATCCTCATCCTTTCTTGAGAGTGCATCTGCCACAACATTTTTCTTCCCTTTTTTGTAGATGATTTCAAAGTCATAGCCCAACATCTTTGTGACCCATTTTTGCTACTCTTCTAAAGATAATCTTTGTTCTAAAAAGTATTTAAGACTATCATGATATGTTTTTACCTTGAAGTGTCTTCCCATTAGGTAGGGTTGCCATTTCTTAACTGCATGTAGTATTGCCAACATTTCCTTCTCATAAATAGCTTTGTGTAAATACTTTCCTTTGATTGGACGACTTTCGAAAGCAATGGGTCTTTCTTCTTGCATTAAAAAAACACCAATTCCATTTCCTAAGGAATCACATTCCACAATAAAGGTTTTTGTGAATTTTGGTGTAGCTAAGACTGGTGCTTGGCACATTGCCTCATTAAGATGTTCAAAGGCCTTTGTTGCTTCTGGAGTCCATGAGAATGCATCTTTCTTCAATAATGTTGTTAGAGGTGCTGCTATTCTCCCATAATTCTTAACAAACTTGTGATAATACCCTGTCAACCCGAGAAATCCTCGTAGATGCTTTATGGATTTGGGGATTTTCCATTCCTTAATGGTTTTAATTTTGCTAGGGTCTACCTTAACACCTTCATGAGATACAATATGACCCAGATATTCCACCTCTTCTACTCCAAAAAAATATTTGGATATTTTTGCATATATTTGTTTCTCCTCCAATAGTTTGAGCACCATATGAACATGTTGGACATGATCCTTCCAAGACTTGCTATAGATTAGTATATCATCAAAAAATAATAACACAAATTTTCTAAGGAAGGGTTTGAAAATGGAATTCATCAAACCTTGAAATGTAGAAGGTGCATTAGTAAGCCCAAAAGGCATGACCAAAAATTCATAATGACCATCATGAGTTCTAAATGTTGTTTTTGGAATGTCTTTAGTCTTCATTATGATTTGATGACATCCTGAACGAAGATCCAACTTGGTGAAGTAAATTGATCCATGCAATTCATGCAATAATTCATCAATGATAGGAATGGGAAATTTATCTTTAATAGTGAGCTTTTTTAGCTCCCCATAATTTGGACACATGCGCTATGATCCATCCTTGTGAACCAATACTACTGGAGTAGAGAAAGAACTTTGACTAGGTTGAATTATACCAGCCTCTAGCATTTCTGCAACCATATGTTCAATTTCACTCTTTTGGACATAGGGATATTTGTAAGGCCTGATATTTGGAGGAACACTTCCTGGAATCAAATTGATAGCATGATCATGATCACAAATAGGTGGGAGGCCTTTGGGAGTCTCAAATACCTTGGAATGATTGTCCAAGAATTTTTTGAGATCTGGAGAAATATATGGTTTCCATGTGGGAACCTGACGTAGGCCAAGCCTGCAATAACCAGGATCTTCAATATAACCCATATCAAATCATGTTGTTTAGTTTTTGCCCAAATCAAAAACACCAATTCCTGGCATTTTCAAAACTTTTCATCACAACCATTTTATAAGCATCAAATTGTCAAACAACTCATTATTCAAATGTTTCCATAATCCATATTCCATACTTCATTAGTTCCTCAATTCCATTCTACCACCACAAATTCACATGACTTTGGATACAATCATAAGTCAATGAAAGGAATATACACTTGTTCCTTTTTAACAATCTTAACATTGTTTACTCAATCAAACCAATAGAAATTATAATACCATTCATCCTTTTCTCAAAGCACATCAACCCACACAAATCACTGGATTAACTCTAGGAGCGCTTTATACAAATCCATGATGTGCCTCATTCCATTAGTTTTGATATTGGTTCACTAAATCAACACATTCACAATCCAGCTCACTTCAATGTTTTTCATTTAATTACATGCTTAATTCTCATAGGTTTGACCATTGACTTAAAACATATTTGATTTACATCTCAACATCCAACTGACTTATGAAGATTTCATATGTGTTAGTACATGTGGAAATCTCAATCTAAAACTTCCTCTTAAACTCAGAACACTGTGCATCAACCTTTCCAGCGTAATTCTGTTTATTAAACTGCCCAATTGACATCCCAAAACCTTCAACCATAGGTTTCCTTACCTCACGGTTTTACAGTGCCCTAGCTTTACGTTCAATAATTCTGCTAGGCTCGTTCTTTCTCTGCAATTCCAATTGATAATTTTCTGTCTCCATTTAATGTACACACCATCAACGAAGGTCTGCAAGTCATTGGTTCTGCATTAATTCATGTTGCAGCGCTCGATCTTCCAATCGATCGATCCATCCTGCAATTTAGAAACATTCAAATGCAGCCCTTTAAATTCACAACGTTGGCTTTGACATTGCCACGTTTCAGGTTTTATAATAAATCGTTATTGATTTACAAAGAGCCAACGTCCAATAATTCTTTCCATAGTTCTGTCCAGAACACGCTTTCAGCAATCTATGACACCTGTGGCTTCAACGCACTAAACGAAGAGCAATTACTGCCATCGATTTCATTCAACAGAACTGGTTCAGCAATTTAATGAATTCCACAATCGAAATTCATTAATTTGTGTCCTTGAAATCTTCATATCAGTGCTATGCGTTTTCAACCAACAGCATTTTTAATTACAATACAAACACATCATTAACCACAGTTCAATACATTCAACGTGTTCATTTAGAAAATAATACTGCCATACCTGAACACCAATTCTGAAATCGAATTCTTCTACTCCACTGGGTCTACGTTATAGATTTCCCATCCACTGAATTTAAAACCCTCGTATTCAGCATTCATTCTTTCAGTTAGAATTCAACGCACAATTTCAACATTTTTTTATTAACGCATTCACACATATTCATGCCCAACTCGTGCCTTCTATAAAGTCGATTCTTCAACTGGATATGCCGGAGCCACTCATTTGACACGCAATTCAAACTATGTCAATGCCATTTGAAACATAACAATTTTCAATTGAATTCCAACAGGGTTTTAAAACATAGTTCTGCGCCCTCCTACATTCAACTCCCAATTTCCACTGAACCACATATTAACCAATCTAAATTTAAAATCGACTTCCAATAGAAACTTTCACTTAGAATGGTGCCCTATTAATTTGCAAACAGAGATTTTAACGCCACTTTACCCTTAATGATTTGTATGGTAGATTTTACACATAAATGTGATTTCAAGCCCATCGATCGTCGTTAACTCAACAATACCATGAACTTCAGGAAACAAATATACAATTTCTCAATCAACAAATGTATATAAACTGAAACAAAACAATAACTTACAACTTTTGCTGGCCAGATATTTCAATTCTGTGGCCCTTACAATTTTCTGAAGGCTTACAGCCTTGGTTGTTCCAAATCAGCTCTCTATCTCACAATCTCAATGTCTTGTTCTCTCAAAACCCCTTCCTATTTATACAATTTTAAAAAATGGTCTAATTAAATGCTCAATCCCCTTAATATCTCAACAAATCCCTAAATCTCTCAACATCCCTAAAAGATAGATTCTCATCCCTAAAACTTAGAAACTAATTCCAACTTAGGCTCCCTCATTAATTCTAAATAATCTAGAAACTAATTTCTCTCACATTTACAATTTCTCACAAATAATTAATTAATCACTCAAAATAATATTAATATTTACATGAAATTTTAATATTTCTTCAAAACATGAAACCCCCTAGCTTAGGTAAAATACAAGGTGTTTTTCGGAGATGATGCTCCTGCATCAGAACCTCTAGTGAACATAATTGTGCAATTATGCCTCGTTGTTATTTCTTTAGAAGCTTTGTCATTCCGTTAGAGCTGATTATCTTTCCTGGTTTCCCTACAATACCCCTTAATTCAACTTTCTTTCCTTCTGCAGAGAATTTCATGAAAATTTCTTGAAAATTAAAAGCTATTGTACCCAAGGATTGTAGCCATTGGACTCCTAGTACAACATCAGCACCACCCATTGGAATGGAAATCATTGGGCTATTCAATACATATTCTCCCATGGATAGCTTGATATTATGGCACTTTCCTGAGCAATTTATGGTTCCTCCACTTGCAACCATCACTTGACACTTTGGTGCTGGATATAGGAAGCAATTCAATTCCTTGGCTATCTTACAATGAATAAAATTATGGGTACTTCTCGAATCAATCAACACTATTACCTTTTTCTTCTTGATATGCCCTTCTATCTTGATAGTTTGAGGAGTGGTAATTCCAGCCAATGCATTACAAGATATGGTCAGATTCATTTCTTCTTTTTCTAGGGTTTGTTCCCGATGTATATCCTCTTCTTTTGACGTTTCTTGTTCCTTTTCTTCCTCATCTTCACAATCGATGTAAAATAATTTCTTCTTGGCACACTCATGACCTTTAGTGTATTTTCTCTCACAACTGTAACAAATCCCTTTTCCTCTTTTTTCTTCCAATTGTTGTGGTGTCAACCTTGTAGGTTGTGGATGGCTAGGGGCAACAACACTTCCATCTTTATGATTGTGAGTGGTAGGCTTCCTTGTTGCCATAATTTTGCTTTCCATTTTTCTTGCCAACTTGAATGCCTTCTCCAATGAATCTGGTTCCCAAAGGCAAACCTCATGTTGGACGTTATCTTTTGAAGTCCCTATGAGAACATCAACCATATGCTCCTTTGGAATATATTTTACCCTTATATTCAATTTTTGGAAGTCCTCAATGTGCTCCATCATTGAACCCTTTTGTTTGAGATTTATCAATTTGATAAAAAAAAGTGTTGCTTTTGTATCCTCATAATGTGCTATCATTTCATCCATAAAAATAGCCCAAGTGACAATTTGTTTACGAAAGAAAAGCCATCGATACCATACAAACTGATTTGGTTCCAAATATAAAGTTGCAATGCATACCTTTTGTGTGTTTTGCACATTATGGAGATCGAAAAATTTCTCCATCTGTAGTATCCATGTTCCGGGATCCTTGCCATCAAACTTCCTCATATCGATCTTTGGAACATGGTGGTTCTTCGATCCAATGTTAGAGTCTATGAAATCATGATTAACATTTATTTTGTTCTCATCATGAGTTTCCTTTACTACCCTTTTGCCATTAGTAAGCATTTCTTGTAGAAACTTTGTCAAATTTGTCTTCAAATCTGTCTTCAAATCTTCCATGCTTTTCTTCAAATCTATCTTCAAATCATCCATCTTAGCTTCCAAACTGTCCATCTTAGCTTCCACGCCGTCCATCTTAGTTTCCATGCCATTCATCTTAGATTCTACGCCTTTCTTAAACTATCCATCTTAGCTTCCACGCCTTTCTTTAAACCATCCATCTTAGCTTCCATGCCATACATCTTAGCTTCTACGTCTTTCTTTAAACCATCCATATTAGATTCTGTTACCTTTTGTGTGAGTGACATTTGTTGCACTTGGTCTCGTCATTTTGATATATCATGTTGCATTTCTTCCTCTTCTTCATGAGTCATGATAGAGCTTTCAGGTTGCTTACTAGGTGTTTCCATTTTATTTCTTCGGGGCATCAATTATCGATAATAATGCTTCACTATGCCCTTTGAATTCCTTCAAACTATTTTTTCAAACCAAGCTTATGCAAAAATTAAAAAAAAACTACACACCTTTTTTTTCACTTTGTAGGAGCTTGATATTGAATCTGATGTATTTTTGTAATTTTGGATCTCCAAGGTCTGAAATTTCTTCTTGCGGCAACCCTCTGCATAATATTTATAACTCCTCAAGTCTGATCAGGATTGGATTCCCCAATGAAGAGTTATGTCAACTCTCCCATGATGACCTAAGTATAGACTTGTTTAGTAGAGCAAACTTATACGATGTGCCGCGAGTCACTGTTTCAACCTTAGGTTCTGTAGGTTTTAACCCCATACAGAATTTACCTACATACGAATTTTTAAACACAGAAATCAACAATGCGAGAGAATAACACATAAAACACATATACACAGAGATTTTCCCTTGGATCCAAAAACTGGGACTACCAGCTTGATTTTTCATTATGTTCCTTTCATTATTACAATACATATTTATACATGCAGAAGCATCCAATACCATGGAACGAAAACCATTGTGTCCAAAACCATGGACTGAAAACCATAGGTAGGTTCGCCCAACCTAATTAGGGTCCAAATTTTGTTTTTCCCAGGGCGCTGCCCTGGACCCCGTAGAGGGGGGCCACTTGCCCCCCTCAAACCCACCGGATAGGGGGGGCGACCTGCCCCTGCACAATCGGCCCAACGAAGGGGGGGCTCTGCCCCCCCCTGTGACCCCCCTTCTGCACAATCGGCCCAACGAAGGGGGGGCTCCGCCCCCCCTCTAACCCCCTCGGTTCACTATGTAGGTTAGTCATGGAAAGAATCTAACAAAACCCAACATTCTCCCACTTGTTGTTTTCTTTCCACAGGGGGCCACAGGAGAGCTTAGTCATTTTTCCACCCTTGAAATGCCCATTGTTTCTCTACACCAAGAGAACTTCTCAGAGCTCACAGATTTTGTTAATGCATCTGCAGTATTCTTCAAAGTGTCCACCTTTACCAGCAACACCTTTTTGTCTTCTATCATTTTCCTCAAAAAGTGATATTGAACATCAATGTGCTTTGTCTTTGAATGGTAAGCAGGGTTATTTGCCAAGAAAATTGCACTTTGGTTGTCACAGTCTATCCTTATAGCTCCCTGTATTAACCCCATACTTGAACACAATCTCTGCAACCAAATTGCTTCCTTGCTTGCATGAGTGGCTACCATGTATTCTGCCTCTTTAGTTGATAGTGCCACTACAGATTGTTTCTTACTCATCCAACTGACTACACCTCCAAATAGGTTAAACACATACCCACTTGTAGATCTTCTCTGATCTAGATCTCCAGCCTAGTCTGCATCAACAAAGCCATGAATATCCAACACTCTGTACAATCTTGGTCTTCCTTGGTAGCACAAACCATAATCACTAGTGCCACGCAAATACCTAAAAACCCTCTTCACTGTTGTCCAATGCTCCTTTCCTGTTTTTGACATAAACCTGCTCAATACTCCCACTGCATGTGCAATGTCTGGTCTAGTACATACCATTGCATACATCAGGCTACCGACTGCACTTGCATATAGAACATGGGACATGTCCTCTTCCTCTTCTTGTGTCTTGGGACACTGTTCAATAGATAACTTTACACCTACAGGAATAGGAACCTTCATTGGTTTACTATCCTGCATATTAAACCTCTGCAATATTGTCTCGACATACTTCCTCTGGTTTAACCAGAGCTTCCTCTTTGCCCGATCTCTTTTAATTTCCATGCCCAAAATATAGTTTGCAGCACCAAGATCTTTCATGTCGAATTTTGAGGACAATTGGGTCTTCAAATCCTGGATAATTTCTTTGTCATTTCCAACCAGCAACATATCATCCACATACAAGACTAGATAAATAACATGGTCACCAATTAATTTAAAAAAAGTGATATGCTTTTCTTCTGGTGAAGCCAAGTCCTCGTATAAATGTATCAAATTTCTGATACCACATCCTTGGTGACTGTTTTAACCCATACAAAGACTTCTTCAACTTGCATACCAGTTCTTTCTTACCCTTCACCGCAAAGCCTTCAGGTTTCTTCATGTAGATCTCCACTTCCAGATCCCCGTGAAGAAATGTTATCTTCACATCCATCTATTCTACCTCAAAATCAAAAGCAGCAGCAACAGATAAAAGTAATCTAATAGAAGTTACCTTTGCAACAGGAGAAAAAATATCACCAAAATCAATTCCCAACACTTGGGAATAACCTTTTGCTACCAACCAAGCTTTGTATTTCTCCACCTTTCCTTCTGCATTTGTCTTCCTCTTGAACACCCATTTGCTGCCAATGGGTTTCCTTCAAGTCGGAAACTCCACCAGATCCCAAGCCTCATTTTTGTGCAAAGATGCCATTTCATCAACCATGGCCTCTTTCTAGAGTTTTCCATCCTCTGAATCTACTGCTTCCTTCACAGTTTTGGGATCATCATCAGTAATAGATAAAGAAAATTTTTAATAGAAAGCAGATGGACTATACCTTTCTGGCTGTCTTCTTTCTCGAACTGATCTTCTTACACACAGAGTTTTTGGCTCTTCATCTTCTGATTCCTCCTCTACTGTAGAGTCTGATTCTTCCTCCTTTAGTTCAAACTCTATCTTCTCAGGTTCCTTTGGTTGGACTTCATGTTTAATAACATATTTCACCTCTCTGAACACCACATCTCGGCTGTACACAACCTTCCTTGTTGCTGGGTTCCAAAGCTTATAACCCTTTAAACCATCTTTATACCCAATAAAGATGCACTCTTTAGATTTACTATCCAACTTGGTTTGTTTCTCCTTTGGAGCATGTACATATGCATCACATCCAAATACCCTCAGATGTGAAAGAGATGGTTTCTTACCAGTCCATACCTCTTGTGGAGTCTTATCCTCCAACGCTGATGAAGGTGATCTGTTGACCAGGTAACATGCTGTCTCCATTGCCTCTGCCCAGAATTCCTATCCTAACCCGGCACCACTGAGCATGCTTCTTGCCCTTTCCATCAACGTCTTGTTCATTCTTTTTGCAACTCCATTTTACTGAGGTGTATATGGAGTAGTCTTCTGCCATGCTATACCACACTTCTTACAGAATTCTTCAAATTCCTTACTCCAAAACTCTCCACCGTTATCTGCCCTCAACACCTTTATCTTTTTCTCTGTTTGGTTTTCCATCAGAGCCTTAAATTCTTTAAACCTGTCAAAGACTTCAGATTTCTTCTTAAGGAAATATATCCATGTATTCCTTGAGAAGTCATCTATAAATGATACATAGTACATAGACTTACCTAGTGATGGAACCTTCACAGATACAAACACATAATTGTGCACAAGCTCTAATATTTGTTTCGCCCTCTTACCACCAGAGGGGAAACTAACCCGATTCTACTTCCCATATACACAATTTTCACAGAAATCACAATCTAGAGAGCTATTACTCATACCTTCTACCATACCTTTACCATGAAGTATTCGAAGGCCCTTCTCTCCAATATGTCCAAGCCTTTGATGCCACAACATGGTCTTCTCTCTAGACACCACTAGATTCTTAGCTCCACTTTCAGGAACCACATAACTGTTGCATCCATCAACAACAATGCTGCCTTGCAGCTTGTATAGAGTTCCAGTCTGAACTCCCCGCATCAATACGAGTGCTCCCTGAACCATATTGCAAGTATCCTTCTCAAACACTATTTTTACCCCTGCATCATCTAACTTGCTTATTGAAATCAGATTTCTGGCCAATGCAGGAATATGCAGAATACCCGGAAGTGTTCTAACCCTTCCACCTTGCAACTTCAACTTTAATTTTCCATGACCAATGATTCTAGCCTTCCTGTCATCCCCCAAGAAGACATCACCACCATCATATTTCTCATACTCACAGAACCACTCTCTATGGGGAGTGAAGTGAAAGGATGCACCTGAGTCAATCAACCATGCCTCATGATCTACATGTGTACTTGAAGAAGCCAAGTACACATCCCCACCTTCATTTGAGGTGGTTTTCACCTCTACAGAAGGAGCATAATCAGATCCCTTTCCTTTATTAGGAGCTTTAGATTTACAGTCCCTTTTGTAGTGTCTTTCCTTTCCGCATTTCTAGCACACCACCTTTACAGGCTTTCCTGGAGATTTAGATCTCCCTCTAGATTTATATCTCCCACTCGATGAATTATTTTTGTTTCTATTCTGGGACCGTCCTTGTACAGACAAGGCATCACCATTTTGGCTCTCCATATTTTTCTGTCTCATCTCTTTCGTCAACAAGGAAGAGACTATTTCATCAAACTGCAAGGCAGTTGCATTGCTACCTATTGCAATAAGTAGACTATGCCACGAATCTGGTAGAGAACACAACAAATTAGTGCACTTATCATCATCTGAAATTTTGATATCAACAGATGCTAACGGACTTACCACAGTATTAAATGCGTTTAGATGCTCTGTCACCGAGTCTCCATCTTTCATTCTCAGGTTATATAGCTTTTTCTGTAGGAACAGTTTATTCACCAGAGACTTAGATTGGTACAAAGTCCCTAACTTGTCCCACAAAGCCTTCGCCATAGCTTCCCTTGATACATTAAGCAATACTGAATCTGAGACACACAAGCGTATTTTGCTCTTTGCCTTCTGATCCAACTTCTTACATTCTTCATCGGATACTCCCGTTGGTTTAGTACCCAGATCTACCATGATCCACTAATCTTTATCCACCAACAGATCCTCCATCTTGAGTTTCCACAACTAAAAACTCTGACCATTAAATTTCTCGATATCTATCTTTCCACTGCTTGCCATATTCTTTCACCACCAGAATCTATCTCGTAGATCTCCCACTAAATAGGGTCTACCACAGGCCCGAGCGAAACCCCTCAGCAACAAAGGCATCCCCTTGAAGCCAAAACAACTCTGATACCAAATGTAGGTTTTAACCCCGCACAGAAATTACCTACATACGAATTTTTAAACACAAAAATCAACAATGTGAGAGCATAACACATAAAACACATAGGCACAAAGATTTTCCCTTGGATCCCAAAACCAGGACTACCAGCTTGATTTTTCATTATGTTCCTTTCAATGTTACAATACATATTTATACATGGCAAAGCATCCAATACCATGGACCGAAAATCATTGCATCCAAAACCATGGACAAAAAACCATAGGTAGGTTCACCCAACCTAATATAGGGTCCAAACAAAATTTTCCTGGGGTGCTGCCCCGGACCTTGTAGAGGGGGGCTACCCGTCCCCCTCAAACCTCTCGAATAGGGGGGGTTTCCGCCCCCCCTGTGACCGCCCCTCTGTGCAATATGTGCAACAAAGGGGGGGATCCACAACCCCCCCCCTCTAACCCCCTAGTTCACTACATAGGTTAGTCTTGGAAAGAATATAACACAACCCAACAGGTTCTGAAAATGGTGCCAAAAGACTACAGTCCATCCTCTTTCTAAAACTTCTTATAGAAATTCAATCTGATGCTCAAAGAGAAAGTTATGATGATTTTACCAAGGTGACCTGTTTGGAATGTAATTCGGGGGTCTGCAAAAACCCTAACTTCCTCAGATTATATCTCCGCAAATATAGCGAGACAGGATTTGAAATTCAGAGCCAAGGTTCAGACTGATTTCTTCTCAAATGGGTTTTTTTTAGCTTTTGAAACTTCATAGAGAAAGTGTTATAGTGAAAATTCCATGATGGCCTGTTTTAGATGAAATTCTGGAGCTTGCAAAAACCATAACTTCCTCAGATGATATCTCTGAAAATATAGTGAGACAAGATATGAAATTCAGACTCGAGATTCAACAAGATTTTGTCTCCAATGGGTTTTTTTTTTCACTTCTGAAACATCATAGAGAAAAGTTATAGATAAAATTCCACTATGACCTATTTGGAGTAGCGAAACCCAAGAATCCAAAGCCTCTGATACCAAATGTTATGAAACTAGCTCACAAAAAGATAGAAAAGATAGATCAACTTCTTAGAATTCAGCCTCTTCGAGGGGGCATCCTCCTTTACATTACACAAATTAACAATTCTTGGATGATACAAATGACAAAACCTCCTTTCTATATATAGGAGTCTAAGGGGTCACAATATAACCAAGCCGACCTAACAATAATAATATAAAGGCACAAAAATAACAATAGTGGGATTCTATGGGGCACAATAATAACAATAAGGGATACAATGACAATAGTAACGGGGGAATCACTAGTATCATAGGAACTTAACAGTATCTGATCAAGTTTACATAGTGTCATGATGAACTTGGTGGAGTCGTTGTTAATATCCCTAAAGAAGACTTGGTAACCTTAGCCCTTCTGGGCCTTCCCAAGAGCTAGCATAGCTATAAATATTTAGTGAATGGGAGGGTGAAACTATCGAGTTTGGAGCACTTATGTTTTGATTTGGTACAGGAGGAAATAAGGCCGAATATCAGAGATGGGACTTCATCCAAGGGCGAGGATGAAGAAAAAATTGCAATGGCTAGAAAGGAAAAGAAGGGAAAAGGGAAGAAATCCCAATCCAAACCAGAATCCAGTCAAGGGGGAAAGAAGAAATATTTGTCAAAAGTAAAATTCTTCCATTGTCCTGAACTTAGGAACTATGCCATGGAGTGTCCACACAAGAAGGAAAGAAATAAGACCTTAGGGGGAGAAGCAGGTGAAGCTTTGGCTTCACAGTTCGAGCTTGAATTTATCCTCATTGCATGCATGGCCAACACAATGATGGTGAGCGCGTGGTACTTGGACTTAGGTGCATCATTCCACATGACAGGAAATAGAGATTTTTCCAGTAACCTGGAGCATATGCACATATAGATGGGGGATGACAGAAGGTATATTGTGACTGGGATTGGTACAGTCACCTTTCAGAGGGAGTAAGGATCCCCCCTTAGGCTCAAGGATGTCATGTTCATTCCATGCCTAAAGAAAAATCTCGTCTTTATTGTGGTTTTGGAAGGCTGTGGTTATGATGTGATCTTAAACAATGGAAATACATTCTTGAGACACATAGCCCTATGACAGGTGAAGTAGATCAAGGTTCATGTGAAGAACCTATACAAGCTAGATGTGGAGGATTGTGCTACATTAAGGACAAATGTGGAGAAGGTGCAAAGTCGCGATGTCAGTGAAATTTGGCATAGAATATTTGGCCATTTGCATCATGGTGCTTTGAATATCATGCAATAGATAACCATAGGCCTCCCCAAACGAGAGCTTGAGCAGTCGGATGTATGCAAAGGATGTACTTGAAGGAAGTACACAAAAGCCACATTCCATGATCAAGACAATAGCACATGCAGTCCTTGAAAGGATCCACTGCTAGGCACACATATTTTGTCATTTTTATTGATGACTTCTCACGTGAGTGTTAGATATTCTTCATGCAGAATAAGGATGAGACTTTATCCAAGTTCATAGAATTCAAGGCACTGGTTGAGAAAGAAATGGGCAAGAAGGTGAAGGCTCTAAGGAGTGATAATGGAGGTGCGTACATGTTGAATGAATTTAAAAATTTCTTTTGCAAAATAAGGAATTCGATGAGAGTTAACAACTACCCATAACCCACAACAAAATGGGATGGATGAGAGGAAGAACAATAGCATTGTGGGAGCAGTGAGGGAGATGTTGCATGATCAAGGCCTACCTCGGAATTTGTGGGCTGAGGAATGTAACATAAAAGTATATTTGCAGAACTAGAGTCCTCATCGAATTCTTGGCATGATTAAACTGGAGGAACATTTCTCGAGGAGAAAGTCGGATATGTCACACTTCAGGATTTTTGGAGCCTCTGTTTACTACCATGTCTCCAAAGTATTAAGGAAGAAGCTACGACTGACAACATAATTGGGGGTATTTGTGGGTTACACATAAACTCTCAAAAACTACCATGTGTAGTTTCCATCCCTTAGAATGAAAATTGTGTGAAGGGATGCAAAATTTGATGAAGACAAAGTGATGCGGTGCTCTCTTGATAGGGAGCTTCATATCCCACCAAAACAGGAGACTTTAGCTCCAAAGGAGGAACCTCAAGAAGTTGTGGAGCAGCCACAAGTTGAGGAGAAGAGAGTGGAGATAGCTACTCAAGCAGAACCATCCAGAGAAGACAGGAAAAGGACCAGGGAAACAAAGAGACTTGTGAAGGATGCGAGGGAGAATGTGGGTGCTCCTTCAAATCAACACAGGTAGAGAAGGTCACTTGATTGGTACATTGGCTACATGGATCTAATGACTGAGCTTGTAGAGACTAAGCCATCCTATTTCGAGGAAGCAGTAGAACAACCTATATGGGTTGATTGAATGGTGGTGGAATATGAATCCATTGTAAAGAACAATGTTTGGGAAGTGGTCCCAAGGCCAGAAGATAAATTAGCCATGGATTCAAGATGGATCTTCAAGGTAAATCATGCAAAAAACAAAAGCATAGAAAAGTCCAAGGCCATATTTGTGGCCAAGGGGTGCTCTCAATTTGAGGGGATTGCTTATGAGGATACCTTTACTCCTGTAGCAAGGTACTCATCCATCATATCAATTATTGCTCTGGCTGCACAGATGGGGTGGAAGACCCACCCGATGGATGTGAAAACAACATTCCTCAATGGATTTATTAAGGAGGAGGTTTATATTGAGCAACCAGAAGGATTCAAGACTTTTTATCAAGAGTCTCATGTGTGCAGACTCAAGCGAGCATTGTATGGTGTCAAGTAAGCACCCCATGCTTGGTACATGAGGATCGATAGCTATCTCACTAGTTTGGGCTTCAACAAAAGTGAAGTAGATGAAAACATTTATCATATCTTGGTAGAAGGTAAATTGTTGATTATATTCTTATATGTTGATGACTTGATTTTAACTGGTGATGAGAAGTTGATCAGATCGTGTAAGGAGGACCTTGCAAGAGAGATTGAAATGAATGACATGGGTCTCATGCACTACTTCCTTAGATTGGAGGTATGGAAAGGTGATGGGGAACTGTTTGTTTCTCAGGGAAAGTACACCAATGAGATACTTCAAACGGTATGCATGAATAGTTGCAAATGCATGGAAACACCTCTAGCAACCAACTCGAGGAAAGAGGATGCCACTTCAGGTGAGTAAGTGGATGATACTGTTTACCGATAGTTGATGGGTTCACTAATGTATCTTGTGAACACACGATCAAATATGTGTTATGAAATCAACCACCTAAGCTAAGCTATGGTTAGTCCAACCAAATTATTTTGGAGGGAAACTAAGCATGTTCTACGATACTTGGACTATGGTACAAATAGACAAAGGGAGTGAAGCTGTGTGGCTTCACAGATGCAGATTAGGTGTGAAGTCCATCAGATCGAAAGAGTATATCAGGTGGAATTTTCAGTGTTGGGTCCGTCATGGTTTCCTAGTACAACAGGAAGTAAATATTTGTGGCACTCAGCTCTGTGGAAGTAGAATACATGGTTTCCAGTCAAGCAACATGTGTGACAATCTAGATGAGAAAGATACTTGTTGGTTTTTTTGGTTAGATGATGAATCCAACTGTGATTTAATATGATAATCATAGTTACATCAAGCTCTATGAAAATCCTATTTTTTACAATCGATCCAAGCATATAGATATCTGGTATCACCATTTATGGGACTATGTGCAGAGGTGGATAATGTTGTTGTAGTACATTCCAACAGAGGAACGAGATGTTGATATTTTGATAGAGGCCTTTTCAAGAGAGAAGTTCAAGTTCCATAGGTGCAGGATAGGGGTAGTTGATAATCCCTTTCTTGCTAAGAGGGAGTTTTGAAAAATGCAGTAAGAAATCTTCAATTTGAATTTTCCTTGATTAAATTGAGAAAATTCAAATTTCCACATCAACAGACAACTTGGATGGTGTTAACTTATGTGACATGGCTTATTTCACCTAGTTTACTCATTAAATTTGAGTTGGAGGAGCTAGAGTTCAATTTTTCATGTGTGATTGCTAATTTGTAGCCATCAAGGTCAGTTATCCCAAATTATTTTCAGTTAAACTAGTTCCAACTAATGGAGGAACTAGTTGAAGGTTTGTTAAGCAGTAGGACTTAGTCAAATTCAATGATCATCCAGTTAACTGATCAGTCATCCCAAAATAGCTAGTGCATGTGGAGAATTCGATTTACCCAATTGAGGTGGAGTTCCAAGGAAATGTAACATCAATTGTAGACTAGTCTTGAGTGTATATGTGTTTCATGCACTCAGATGATCAGCCTAAAGGATTTCCAAAATTCAATTGAGGGAATTTTCTAAATAATAGGGGATAATTCCTTAAGGAACAACACAAGGAAATAAGAGCTCAATCCAAAGGAAAATTTGTTTATGTCTAGGTCAGAGGCCTTCAGTGAAGATAGAGATAGGTTATGCACTTGCAGGGTGAGCTCAGTTGAGAAAAGAAATTGTAATACTTCTCTAGTCATTTGATTAATGAAAGCAAACATTGGAGTTTTTAGCATATTTCTTTCTCCGCATAAAAATAATTGTTTCATGTGTGTTATTTCTTCTTTAATGTCTATGATTTTTGTTCTAAATTGTGAATTAATGTCTGCAAAGCAGTAGTGTAGGTTTGTGTCTTGTTATTTTGATTAAAATTTCATGAGAAGTTGCAAATCTACAACCTAATTTATACAATGTATGGAAAAAGGAGCCATGTGAATAAGTCCAAAATTCATACGTAAATCCCAAATTCATTTAGAAGTCCAAGAGTTATATAGAAGTTAAAAGGTCATTAGAAGTTTAAAACTTATAAGAGAAATTCAAGAGTCATGGGGATATGAAAGGTCACGCCTCAAGTTATAAAAGGAGCCTCATTACTAAGGAAAAATATTTTTCACCTTGGCTTCATCCACAAGGCATTAGAGAGATAAAGATAGTACTTTTGGGGAGAAAGTAGTGGTTCTAATGCTCCACTATTGGAGCTAGTGATGTTCATTGTACTCATGTATCTTGGAACTTTTGCTTAATACTTGAAGCCATTTAGCCAACACATTTTCATGCATGGATCATGGATGTTTGAAACTATTCTTCTAATGTTTGTGGTTTATGTTGGCTTTCATATTTACTGAAGTAATTGAACTATTTCGATGACTTTGGTGCTCAACTTGTTGGAAATTGTTAATTTTTCATAGGGATACATTGTTCTATGCTCTGATAATTGCATTTCTTCATAAATACATTAAGTTCACCCCATATAATCATTACATTATTCATATCTACACCATTATTCATAAGCATATTCAATCATATATAAAGAAAAACATCATCATCATCAATGCAACATAACATAAAGGAACAATAGAAGAAAAGCATGCACACACATAAAGACACCACAATTGGTCTGAGACCAGGGAAAAACCCACTATGGGGAAAACCCTTGTAAATCTTATTCTTCTTAGATCGTGATCAAATGATTCAGAAAAAGAGAGTACAATGATCCATAACTTTATCTATGCAACAAAACAACTATGATATCCATGAAACAGATCTAATCATGCTTATAATCAAAACCCTGATGCTGAGGACTATAGTGTTCTGTCATTGACTGTAGTCAACTTCTGGATATTGTTGTCACTGTGATGAACACTGCTGAACACTGTCGTCACTGTGATGAACATTGTTGAACATTGTTGTCACTAAGCAGAATCTTTGGAATACTGAAATATCATCTTTGAGTCTCAGAAGAAGGGAGGAGGGGATGTGCGAGTGTCAATAGAAATTTTGGATGCTCTCTACAAAACTACAAGACTGCGTCTTGAGCAGATCTAGATGCTCCCAGGTGAACTAGATGAGGGCGTCTAGGGTCAAACATACTCAAATCTACCTCAAACCCTAGACTCTCTCATAAGGCTTTTGTGTGAGCATCTATGGAATTTTGTATGCTCTCAAGACCATACTATGCATGTGTCTAGGGACCAATACAACCCGAACTGTCTCTGAAACCCTAGACACTCCCATAGGATTTTATGCTAGCATCCAGGGCTTTCTAGATTCTATATGACCACTATGTGCTAGCATCTAGGGACTAAAATCCCCAGTTCTGTGTGAGCATCTAAGAATCATAAAACCCTAGATCAGTGTGAACTTCACCCCTGAGATTTCATACCCTTGCGTGAACTTTCCTTCGATAGACCTGTGTGAACCAAGACAATAAGAGAAGAGAAGATGGTTTGATCAATGTGTCCAAATGAGCTTGAGGTCTCTTCTATTTATAGGCTTCATGAGGGTCCACTTGGGGTTGAGGTTGACCTATCCAATTTAACATGTACTTAGGGCTGACCTAACCCAATATACATGAGTGAATAAATAAATTCGAAAATGAACTTTTGCTTTTCCAAATAAGGTGATATTTAGGTCGATTTTGGTCCTCATGAGAAGAGGAATATGTTGAAATTATTATAGTCATCATATGAGCTATCCAAATTGGAATTTGACTGTAGATTAAAAAATTAACACTCCCTCTCAACTAGGGAGAATTCCACTTGCCAATATCTTTCCATCGATCAATATGCCATTTTGGTGTCTTCAAGTGTCATCGCGTATCATCCTTGATCACATATGTCATGTAGTCATCATGGAATTACCACCTCAAGTATATCAACATCACAAATCATCAATGTACATCTTGATCTATCCCTTGCTTATTCTTTTTTATCTCTTGATTGTTCCTGCTCGCATGCTGAATATTCTCGAATCTAGAAGAAGAAGAATTTGTTACCATATGGGAGCTTAAGATACCACCCTCT
Source organism: Pinus tabuliformis (assembly GCA_031772625.1). Classification (NCBI taxonomy): domain Eukaryota; kingdom Viridiplantae; phylum Streptophyta; class Pinopsida; order Pinales; family Pinaceae; genus Pinus; species Pinus tabuliformis. The sequence continues at coordinate 429,755,719 of CM062819.1, forward strand.
ATCCATCACGCTGGTACCTGGAATCTATGCCAGCGGGCTACTACCCGGAAAATCATCATCAATCTTCATCAGATAACATATTATCAAGGAGCACATCTCAGCTTGGAACAACATCGGGGAACACATCTCGATTTGAAATCTCATGGGGGATATATACATCTACAACCCCATATTGAGAAATAGGATATCCAAACACACATGGAATCACATCTTGACCCTGGGATCACATCAGGGAGCTCAATCGCAACCTGGAATTGCATAGGGTTATCTCAACCCATCCTATTTCCTACTAATATTCCCATCAATGAACCTAAATAGTCATGTGGTAGAACACCTGCATCATAATCGATTTGGTTTTTACACCCAAAGTACACTCTTAAATCGTTGGCCAAACGAGGAGCGGTATTCTCGACAAGCCCTGCTTGTGGGTATGATGCCAACTAGGGTATACTCTGCATCGACCAAACAGGGGAGCAAAATTCTCCCACCCTATGAAGATAGGGGACAAACATCTTCAACCCTATGGGGAATAGATAGGGGTCATACACTATTGTCCAAAGTTCCCTCAACCCCAGGATCTCTCTATCTCAATTCCTCACCTTGGGAGCTTAGACAGGGAGGAAGAGTTGGCTCAATGTCCTCGATCAATGCTACTCTCATTATACTCAAATATGGTATCTACTTGTCTCAATAGTAGGTGTTTCCTATTCATACAAGAAATCAAATCAAATATCATGGAAAAACGTAAATACTCATATAAATAACAAAAGGATGCCATAATCATCCTCCCTCTCAAGAAGGTGCCAACCACAAGCCTAAGCTTGTCTTGAATAGTTGCACTGTCTCAATATATGAGAGTATCTCGGTCCCAACTATAAATATGGGATTTTCTGCCAATCAAATCTCACTTTATGTCATCACAATGTATCCATGTCATATCCAGATCATGCTCAGATAAAAATCTAGGGAGATTCTTCATCCTACCTCACAGCTAGCCATGCTAGAAACATCGTACTCATCCTCAATCGTACTATGGACCTCTCATCCAATATATCATGATAGATCTCATATTAAATCAACATCCAAATGTTCTTAACAATAATATCTATCAACAACAATACATCCATGCAGTCACATATCACAAGAGAAATATCTTAAAAATAGAATATCTCATGCAAATATTTCAAAGGATGCTCAGTGGCAACTCTATGTGAATGAAGAAGCTCACTCATGAATTTATTCAGGTTATATGCACATCATATATATATAGATGGATTTTCAAAATAGAACATCAATGCTTCAATCAATAGTCATATGCCATGTCAAGTTCAACAACATCTTGAACTTCAAATCAGAGTATCTAAGGATTTTCATTTTCATTATTCAAAAACATTTTCCAATAGATTTGCAATATAGAATTTCTTTTCCAAATTTTAGAAATAGATTCATCATGCCATGATACATCATTTCAAGCTTCAAAATATATCTCCCTCTATTTTAGATCATCAGAGGTTCATCACCTGTCGAGAGTATACTAGCAGGATATAAAACCAAAACCATAATCAAAATTAAATCCATACCTTGGAATTCATCATCCTGAATTCATTAGATAACTGTCAAATATAGGAATATCTAGATTAGGGAGCTTTCTTCATGCAATTCTCTAAGGATAAGGCCTTGCTAAGCCAACATAATCAACATTACATAAATCAATGTTGTACCATCACATCAACATAGTCAACTTGTCAAATTTTATAAGTCAGATCACAACCATTATCAAAGTCATCAACATCACAATATCAGTTCTTTCCACCAGGAGACAGGGAGAGCTCATATCATGTCATGACTTCAGTTATTATTATGCAAACAAGTTGTCATCAACCATGCGTTATCAATCCGAACTTGATCAAGTCATTCTCATAATCATAATACAAGTAATATCTGTCACTAGGTGCAAATGCATACACCAAGTATGAGTCATGCAGGTTTTATTTTCATGCTAAATCATAACTATCATTACCTCAAGCATTGTGCTAGGAATGATGAGGCTAATACAAAATCATTTTTTCGAATACTCACATAAGTCATTATGCCCACATAGCATAGACATCAGGGCAAATAAAAAATCGTCAAATTAGATCATTAGACATTAGGTCAAGTCCAAATTAGAGAGATCTATAGTCAAAGCATATCTTAATCATAAATTCAAAGTTATTATCAAGCATCATGACAAAACAATGTTCATCTATATCAATCAGCCAAATCATGCCAACCTCTTGTAGCATAAACATAGTGACATATCTATATGTATGTCCCAGTCACCTGCAAACACAATTTTAGTCTTCATAATCATGTTATGGAAAACATTCAAGCTTTTCCTTCTTCCATATATTTTTATCTGCAACACATATGTGGAACTGATATCTTCTAGGTGACCATCTGATTTCATGCACAATGCTTCATTTTTATGTGATCAACAATTTAACCCAACAACTTCAGAAATCAAATTACATTGGAAGAATATATTAGAGACACCTTGATTCAGAGTTCAGAGAGCTTCAGAAATCTTTAGATGATGGTAAACTATAGTCAAAACCTTGGACACTCCCTTCAGGTTAGCATGGGAGTGTCTTTAGCTACTTGGATGCTACCTAGGCCTTAGCACGCGTGTGTTTAGGGACTCGATTTCCCAGTTCAGTGCCTGCATTAGGAGTAGAAACCCTAATTCCTATACAATCTTCAGATCTGAGACTTTGTTGCTGATCAATTATATCAAAGGCACATAAATCATACTTCAATAGTACAAAATCCAAATCCAAATAAGAGTAAGAATCTTGAGAAGAGATTCTCCCTCTGATTGGGAATCTATGTCATCAACCTGTCTCTACTAGAGTCAAGCAACAACAGATCTGTTAGATTATAAACATATATATATTATGGCTATCAACATCATGACAGCAATATTTCATCAAAGGTTAGATTCAAAGCGGTAGATAGATGCAACATCATATCTTAAATATTATGAACACAATGTTGGCATTATGTTTCTGGTATGGCTATATGTTACAGATGTTGTACTTGATGGCAACACCCGTGGCAAGGCTCTCAATATGTTGAAAATTAAGAAGTACGCAGGAGATCAGTTTAGAAGGTGTGTACCCGCAGGTACACCGTGAAGGGAGCGCGGCCAGACACGCAGGTCAGCCGTTCAGGAGGTGCGTACCCCCAGTGCACTCATTTCAAGGCAGAGAAAAGCACACGTGGGGTTTCTTATGTTTAACCTTTGGTATTTAGCCGATGGTATTTGTGTTACTATGGTTTTGGCTCGTGGTATTGATCCATGACTTTAGGAGGAGCTTGCCTATATAAAGCAAAGGAGATCACTTGGCTATGCATCTTTGGCAATTGAATATCTTAAGATCTGAAATATTGGGTTATGGTCTTAAAAGCTTGATCTATATGAAGTTGAAAGAAAATCTGAAAAGGGTGATCTCTCGAGCGCATGATCAGATCTGGGCATCTGAGCATCTGTGCCACTCTGGTGGACTGCCTATTCGGCCCTAATCAGAAGTACGCAAGTGTTTAACAGAAGATCTGCGTGGGTACGCAGAGCAGAAACAGAAGATTTGCGTGGGTACGCAGAGCAGAAACAGGAGAGCTGCGTGGGTACGCAGAGCGATGAAGGTTCAGGTGCATACGCACAGTAAAAGTACGCGGTGCGATAGTGTCTTTGGGTGCGTACCTGTAGTAACAGTACGCGGCGCGATAGTGTCTCTGGGTGCGTACCTGCAGTAACAGTACGCAGCGCGGTTGAAGAAATAGTGCGTGGGCACGCAGTGCAGCAGAAGGGTCTCTGCGGGTATACGCAGGGGCGCAGAAGGTGAAGTGCGTACGCACGCAGACCAGAGAAAGAAGAACTGCGTATCTGGCTTAAGACATTTTGTTTGGCTGTATTTTTCTATTGATAAGGTGTTCTGGGTTTGGTTCTATTATTGTTAATCTGGTTACTACAGTTGTCTGGGTGAATTTCTTATACTTGATGATCATTTGATGTTTATGGATCCAGTTTGAAAAAGTGGTCCTTGTAAGAAAAGAAGTAGGGGGTTGTAGCTCCCTTCCAGGAGAGACTGGAAAACGAGAGAGAGTTGTAGCTCTCTGTAGGTTGCAGCCTGCGTACTGGTAAAGGACTGCACCAGTACAAATCCATTGTAAAAGGAGTTTCTAATTTGAAAGAAGATAGAGACATATTGCAGCAGGTGGTTTTCACCCACATTGGGTTTCCACCTTACATCTTGTGTTCTTTGGTGTGACTATCTGTTTTCTTTGTTCATGCTCATTATTTTATGGTACTGACATGCAAAAATAATTCAAAGAACAAATAAGGAAGATTTATTAAAAGAGTTTGATAATACTGATTCACCCCCCCTCTCAGTATTATTTTCAACAATTGGTATCAGAGCAGGTCCTTCGGAGAAGCTTGATCGCTTGAAGGAAGATCATTCATCATGAGCAACTACGAGAGGGAAGCATCAATCAGGCCACCAATTTTTGATGGGACAAACTTCAATTATTAGAAGGTAAGAGTTACTGCCTATCTTCAATCTCTTGGTACAGAAGTTTGGGACATCATAGATACAGGCTACGCTTTTCCTTCAGCTACACCTACAGATGCGGCCGAAAAGAAGAAATATGAAACAAATGCTAAAACAGTCAATACATTGTTGGGATGCCTATCTCAAACAGAATTCGTAAAGGTTATGCAATATAAATCCGCAAAAGAAATATGGGACAAGATTGTCTTGAGTTACGAAGGAGATGAACAGGTAAAGCGTGCTAAACTTCAAACTCTCAGGATTTAGTATGAGAATCTCAGGATGTATAATGATGAAAGTGTGGCTAACTATTTTCTTCGGGTAGATGAGATTGTTAATTGCATGAAAAATTTGGGTGAAGAAATAAAAGAGGCTATTGTGGTTGAAAAGGTTCTAAGATCATTATCCCCCAAGTTTGAATCTAAGGTGTCTGCAATAGAAGAAAAGGAAAATCTACGAATTCTTACCATGTCTCAGCTTCATGGAATTCTAACTGCTTATGAAATGAGAAAAGGAGGTCCTTCAGATAGAAGAGAAGCTGCTTTCAAGGCTTCAGGCAAAGGAGATTATTATGAAGCAAGCCACGATCCAGAAGAAGAAGAAGAAGAATCAAATTTTGTCAGAAATCTTCAAAGGGGTTCTGGAAGGTTCAGAGGTAAGTTACCTTTTAAATGCTTTGCTTGTGGAAGAGTAGGTCATTATGCTGCAAAATGTCCTTATAAGGATAAAGGAAAGGAACCTGCTAGATGGAACAAGAAACAGAGTGCAAATAAGAAAAGCTACTACACTCATGAAGATAGTGATGGTCTATCAAACAGTGATGAAGATGAGCAAGGTAATGAATATAAATTGTTAATGGCATTTGAAGATGATGATTATATGGATGCTATAGATGTGGATAACCTTTATGAAGAAATTACTAGACTCAAGAGATGTATAGAAGAAAAGAATATGATCATTGATACTCTACAATTTCAAATTGATGAAAAGGAAAAACATTTTGAAAAATTAGAAGGTGAAATTGTTGGTCTTAGAAAAGAGATTGAGAAAACAAAAGCTATCAATCTTAAGTTTGTCAAAGGATCTGAAACTTTGGATGAGATTATCAATGTACAGTGGTCTCCACTAAACAAGACAGGTCTGGGCTATAATGGAGAAACTTCTCAAGCATCCACCTCAAAAAGTTATCTTGATGCAGTAAGAAGAAATGAGCAAAAGCATAATGGAGACTATCAGGTAAAGCAGGGACGAATTGCAAACAAAGACTATCAGGGACAATCCGCCTTAAGGGTGAACAAAAGCTACAACCAGCCACAGGTAAAATCTTCTCAATTTGGTTCAAGAATGGATGACAATAGAAATTACAATCATTTGGCTGGTAGATTTGATAACCGCAGAGGTTTCTTCAATGGACAATGTTTTTCTTGCCATAAATTTGGTCACAAAGCAGCTCAATGTGTTGCATATAGAACGATCATGACGAGAGAAGCTCAAAAACAAAGAAGTATGACTGGGACTACAAAAAGGACCTATAACAATTTTTCGGTTCTTGAAAATGAAGTTGAATGTTCTATTTGCAATAACTTTGGTCATGAAGATTCTGAATGCAGGAGCAGGTTTCAGCAGAAAAAGGAACAAGCCTCAAGCACCAAAACATGGAAAATAAAGGAACCACAAACAGAAAGATGTGGGATAGCATTTTATGCAGAGGGACAGGAAAATCTATGGTACATTGACAGCAGATGTTCGAAGCATATGACAGGTGATAAAGAAAAACTTGAGTCATATTCTGCTTTAGAAAAGGGAAAGAAAGTTTCTTTTGGAAATGATACTCCTGCAACTATAAAAGGAAAATGCATTGCTCAGTTAAAAGAAAAGGTCAAGGCTGGAAATGTTTTGTATGTTGATGGATTGAAACATAATCTTCTAAGTGTCAGCCAGATGTGTGATCAAAGAACCGAGGTGATATTTAGATCAAATGGATGTCTTGTTCGTGATCTTGATACAGGTAAAACAGTGATAAAAGGTAAAAGAACTCCAAATAATCTGTACATATTTGAAGAAGGACAACAACAATGCTATCTGAGCAAGGAAGATGAGCACTGGTTATGGCATCGAAGGTTGGGGCATCTAAGCTTTTCACAAATGAGGAAAGCGTGCAAATATCAGGTAGTTTGCGATCTTCCAGATATCAAAATTCCTGACAACACCATATGCAAATCATGTCAGTTTGGAAAACAAACCAGAACTAACTTTCCAGAGAAGGAAGGATCAGCTAGCATGCCCCTTGAGCTAGTACATACAGATACATGCGGTCCATTCAGGAAAAGAACATCTCGAGGAGAAGAATACTTGATATTATTCATTGACGATTTCTCCAGGTTTGTCTGGTTAGGACTTATGAAGCACAAAGATGAAGCATTCGAAAAATTCAAATCCTTCAAAGCCTTGGTTGAAAATGAATCAGGTCACAAAATTAAGTGCCTCAGATCCGACAGAGGTGGGGAGTTTACCTCAAATGAATTTTTCGATTTCTGTGAAGAACATGGGATAAGAAGAGAATTCTCTACAGCTAGAACTCCTCAGCAAAATGGAGTTGTGGAAAGAATGAACAGAACGGTCCAATAAATGGCTCGTGCTATGCTTGATGAGTCAGGAACTCCCGCAACTTTCTGGGGTGAAGCTGCACATGCTGCGGTTTTTATTCTCAACAAGACAAATGTCTGGGTGAACAACACTCAAACTCCTCATGAGCTCTGGAGTGGTAGGACTCCTTCAGTAAAGCACTTCAAAATCTTTGGGAGCAAATGATATATCAAGAATACTGATGAGCAGCTTGGCAAACTTGAACCTAGAGCAGATGAAGGCATTCTTCTTGGTTACTCTCCACATAGCAAAGCATACAAATGCTACAATAAAGACTTGGCAGAATTGTTGACAGCATTGATGTAGTGGTTGATGAGAAGGGGTACATCCCTAGGCAAGTACATCATGAAGACATCGAAGAAGATGAAGGCTACCCTCAACGACAGAATGATGAAGAAGAAGAACCTCAAGAAGAACCTTAAGAAGAACCAGAGGAGCAAACAAGAATAGAAGAAAAGACTCCATCCAGATATGTTCAGAAGAATCATCCAGAATCTCAGATTATGGGGCAGAAAGAAGCAGGTGTACAAACAAGAAGAACAGTTGCAGAAGCTTCAAGCTATTTGGCATTACTCTCCTCTACTAAACCACAAAATGTGAAAGAGGCATGCAAAGATGAATGTTGGGTAAAAGCAATGGATGAAGAACTTGAGCAGATCGAAAAGAACAACACTTGGGAGCTGGTTCCTAGACCAAAGGATAAGAATGTTATCGGAACAAAATGGGTCTTCAAAAATAAATTGCATGAAAATGGAGAAGTAATTAGAAACAAGGCCAGACTTGTTTGTAAAGGGTATGCGCAGCAAGAAGGAATAGACTTTGAAGAAACCTTTGCTCCTGTTGCAAGACTTGAAGCCATCCGAATGTTCCTTGCTCTCTCAAGTTTTCAAAACTTCAAATTATTTCAAATGGACGTGAAATCAACCTTTCTGAATGGAGACTTGGAAGAAGAAGTATACATTGAGCAGCCAGATGGGTTCATTCTTGGAAATGATCCAAATCTTGTATGCAAATTGAAAAAGGCTCTCTATGGTCTCAAACAAGCTCCAAGGGCTTGGTACTACCATTTGGACAAATATCTTCATCAACAAGGTTTTTCAAAAGGATCAGCAGATAGCAATCTTTATATAAAAGTTGAAAATGACAAATTGCTAATACTTGTTGTGTATGTAGATGACATTATTTTTGGCAGCAATGAAGAAGCTATGAGTCAAAGCTTTGCCTTGGTCATGCAGAAAGAATTTGAAATGTCCTTGCTAGGAGAACTGACATATTTCCTTGGTTTGCAAATCCAACAAAAAGAAGGAGGAATCTTTTTATCTCAAACCAAGTATCTCAAACAGATTTTGAAGAAATATGGCATGGAAGATGCAAAACCAGTATGTACACCCATGGTCACAGGATGTAGCCTCAGTGCAAATGATGAATCTGCAGCAGTACATCAACCAACCTACAGATCTATGATTGGAAGTTTACTTTATTTGACAGGTACCCAACCGGACATCATTCATGCAGTTGGAATAGTTGGAAGATTTCAGGCAAATCCGAAGGAGACTCATCTTCAGGCAGTGAAGAGAATTTTCAAATATCTTCAAGGGACTCAAAATTATGGCTTATGGTATCCTAGAGATACAGATCTCACACTTCATGCTTATACAGATGCAGATTGGGCCGGAAGCGTGGATGACAGGAAAATCACAAGTGGTGGTGCGTTCTTTATGGGTTCCAGACTGGTATCTTGGTTCAGCAAGAAACAGAGTTCGATTGCCTTGTCTACAGCTGAAGCGGAATATGTTGCTGCTGCATCTTGTTGCACTCAACTCCTTTGGATGATGCAGACTTTGCAGGATTTTCAAATCACTTGTACACCACCTATCCCCATCTTATGTGATAACACAAGTGCAATCAGCATCTCAAAGAATCCTGTCATGCATTCAAAAACCAAGCACATACCAATCAAGTATCATTTTCTCCGGGAACAAGTGCTTGAACAGAAAGTCAAGTTGGAGTATGTTCCTTCTAAGGAACAAGTTGCTGATATTCTCACCAAACCATTGCCCAGGGAGACTTTTGAATACCTCAGGCAAAAGCTGGGGGTTGTTGATGCATCATCTTATTGTTGAAACTCTTCTGATTGATGGTTGTACGCATGGTTCATCTGGGGTATATGCGTACATGTGCTGGGGGGCTGATTGGTTGAAGATTGATGGTACAGGTTCAGGGGGAGCATATCATGCATTGTTGGAATTATGGAGGATGTTCAGAAGGAGATCATGGAAGTAGCTGCAATATGTCTCTATCTCTTTCATGGTGGATTATGGTTCTTCGTTGCAGATCTGGTTCATATTCAGGGGGAGCATGTTCTTAGGGGGAGCATAACCCTTTGCCCTTGATGTCAAAGGGGGAGAATGAAGCTGAAGTTTTTGAGGTTGAAGTTTTTGAGGTTGCCATCAAGTCCAAAGGGGGAGATTGTTGGCATTATGTTTCTGGTATGGCTATATGTTACAGATGTTGTACTTGATGGCAACACCCATGGCAAGGCTCTCAATATGTTGAAAATTAAGAAGTACGCAAGAGATCAGTTTAGAAGGTGCGTACTCGCAGGTACACCGTGAAGGGAGCGCGGCCAGACACGCAGGTCAACCGTTCAGGAGGTGCGTACCCCCAATGCACTCATTTCAAGGCAGAGAAAAGCACACGTGGGGTTTCTTATGTTTAACCTTTGGTATTTAGCCCACGGTATTTGTGTTACTATGGTTTTGGCTCGTGGTATTGATCCATGACTTTAGGAGGAGCTTGCCTATATAAAGCAAAGGAGATCACTTGGCTATGCATCTTTGGCAATTGAATATCTTAAGATCTGAAATATTGGGTTATGGTCTTAAAAGCTTGATCTATATGAAGTTGAAAGCAAATCTGAAAAGGGTGATCTCTCGAGCGCATGATCAGATCTGGGCATCTGAGCATCTGTGCCACTCTGGTGGACTGCCTATTCGGCCCTAATCAGAAGTACGCAAGTGTTTAACAGAAGATCTGCGTGGGTACGCAGAGCAGAAACAGAAGATTTGCGTGGGTACGCAGAGCAGAAACAGGAGAGCTGCGTGGGTACGCAGAGCGACGAAGGTTTAGGTGTGTACGCACAGTAAAAGTATGCGGCGCGATAGTGTCTCTGGGTGCGTACCTGTAGTAACAGTACGTGGCGCGATAGTGTCTCTGGGTGCGTACCTGCAGTAACAGTACGTAGTGCGGTTGAAGAAACAGTGCATGGGCACACAGTGCAGCAGAAGGGTCTCTGTGGGTATACGCAGGGGAGCAGAAGGTGAAGTGCGTACACACGCAGACCAGAGAAAGAAGAACTGCGTATCTGGCTTAAGACATTTTGTTTGGCTGTATTTTTCTGTTGATAAGGTGTTCTAGGTTTGGTTCTATTATTGTTAATCTGGTTACTACAGTTGTCTGGGTGAATTTCTTATACTTGATGATCATTTGATGTTTATGGATCCAGTTTGAAAAAGTGGTCCTTGTAAGAAAAGAAGTAGGGGGTTGTAGCTCCCTTCTAGGAGAGACTGGAAAACAAGAGAGAGTTGTAGCTCTCTGCAGGTTGCAGCCTGCGTACTGGTAAAGGACTGCACCAGTACAAATCCATTGTAAAAGGAGTTTCTAATTTGGAAGAAGATAGAGACATATTGCAACAGGTGGTTTTCACCCACATTGGGTTTCCACCTTACATCTTGTGTTCTTTGGTGTGACTATCTGTTTTCTTTGTTCATGCTCATTATTTTATGGTACTGACATGCAAAAATAATTCAAAGAACAAATAAGGAAGATTTATTAAAAGAGTTTGATAATACTGATTCACCCCCCCTCTCAGTATTATTTTCAACAAATGACACTTTCTATCAAGTGACTCCATCAAGTTAGGACATTCAGTTTAACCACATGTCATCAAGACATGACCACAGGTAGTAAGAGATCTAGAATATCAATCTCATATTTATACCTCTAACATCAAGGCTAGCATGCTTATCATGATCAATGAGATCAAGTTAGGTCAAAAGCTTTAACAAAATAGGAGTGTCAATCTCTCTTTCCATATGCTTTCATCATGCTTATCACAAGAATTATCAACAGACTCATGTATATTAGTCAATGATCTATCCTTCTATATAAAATCCAACATGACAAGTATCAAGAGTATCATTTACTAAATTCAAGGTACTTTCCTTCTTTATAGGATAAATATGTCCAACAGATGGATGTTAACCATTCATCAAGTGTATCAATGTATCAATCTTAGATAGCCTCATAGAATTCAAGAAGATCAAAATGTTCAACTCTGGGTGCATCATTTCATCATAGGAAACATAGATCCAAGTTGCTTTCATATGCATGTATGAGTCGTCAAAGAAAGAGACATTCTCATCATACCTTAGGGCTTACCATGTCATCCGATGATACAACTGAAATAAAACATACCATGCATACCTTGTGGTATTCAAATACCTGTGCACCATTTGATTAAACATAGGCTACATTAAGCACTTTGTCATCTTTTCATATGGTTCCTTTTAACCTTTTCCAGCTCTAGCCATCCTTCCTACATTTAAAATGATCCTCAAGAAGGATATATCTAATCAAGGACGTTAAAAACATACATATACTCAAATACATATGAAGGACATATAATAATAATCAGATCCATAAATTTCAACAAAAATAAGAGGAATCATGAGTCAAAAATACTTATCTTCAATGAGAGGTGATCCTCTCCCTCTTGAACCAATCTTCAAGAGCCATTAATTTCCATGGTCCATATACCAATGTTGCCTTCAATTATACAACCATGTCTATTAGGGATTATCCCATCTAGGGCTTCATCATCTTCAAATTGACCAGCTAGGTTCCATATCTCATATTGTTTCCATAAACCAGGTTTTTATCTCCAACCCTAACCTCAAATAATCCATCAAACCCTAATAATCAAGTTTCCTAGGGTTTTCTTCAAACCCTAAAATTCTTTTTGGCCTCCATCATCCACTTCTTTCTTGCATCAAAGGTGTCATCATCGAGGTGATCTCCATGAATTTTCTTCATCCCATCTCTGATCCCATGCTAATTTTTCATAGGGCTACATTGTTCTTTGCTTTGAGAATTGCATTTTGTCATTAATACATTAATTTCACCCCATATCATCATTACATTATTTATACCTAAACCATTATTCATCAATGCAACGGAACATAAAGGAATAATAGAAGAAAAGCACTCACACACATAGAGACACTAGGATTGGTTCGAGACTAAGGAAAAACCCACTATGGGGAAAACCCTTATAAATATTCTTCTTCTTAGATCATCATCAAATGATTTAGCAAAAGAGAGTACAATGATCCATAACTTTATCTATGCAATAAAACAACTATGATATCCATGAAACAAATATTATCATGCTTATAATCAAAACCCTGATTCTAAGGACTGTAGTGTGCTATCACTAACTGTAGTCAACTACTGGATACATTTGTCACTATGCTAAACACTACTGCCATTGAGAGGAATCTTCAAAATACCAAAATCTCATCTTTGAGTCTTGGACACAGGGAGGAGGGGATGTGCGAGTGTTTATAGAAATTCTGGACTCTCTCTACAGAACTAGAAGACTGCGTCTGGAATAGTTCTAGATGCTCCCAGGGGAAATGGATGAGCGCGTCTGGGGTAAAACATACTCAGATCTACCTCAAAACCTGGACGCTCTCATAAGTCTTTTATGAAAATGATTATGGCAGTTTAAACGCTCTTAGGACCATACTATGCGTGTGTCTTAGGACAAATATAGCCCGAACTGTCTTTGAAACCCTAGACGCTCCCATAGGATTATGTGCCAGCGTCTAGGGGTTTTTGGATGGTGTATTAACCATTATGTGCCAAAATCCAGGGACTAAAATCCCTAGTTCCATTCCAGCGTCCAGGAATCAGAAAAGCCTATATCAGTGCGAGCTTCACCCTTGAGATTTCAGACCCTTGCATGAACTTTCCTTTGACAGACCTGTGCGAACCAAGAAAATAAGAGAAGAGGAGATGGATTGATCAATTCTTCCAAATGAGATTGAGGTATCTTCTAATATAGGCTTCATGAGGGTCCACTTGGGGTTGAGGCTGACCTATCCAATTTAACATGTGCTTAGGGCCGACCTAACCCAATATACATGAGTGAATAAATAAATTCAAAACCCAACTTTCACTTGTCCAAATAAGGTGATATTTAGGTCAATTTTGGTACTCTCACAAAGAAGAATCTATTAAAATTATTATATTCATCATATGATCTATCCAAAGTGGAATTTGACCATAGTTGTAAAAATTGATAGAAATGTGTTGTCATGATTTTAATGATCATAACATCTATGTGAACTACTTTGATTGATGTCTAAATATTATTCCTTGTTTATGTGCGTGTGTATTTACTAGATTAGTACTATTAATTCTCTTTTAGAGACTCACTTTTCTTCCTTACTGTGAAATAACCTATTGAGGCCTAGAAAATCGTTGCTTCAACACAGGGGGAAAACCACCCAGTCTGAACCTTAAGACATCTCCTTTTCCATTTAAGTAGTGGCTCCGACTGGATTGTTTGGGACCAATTTCCCAAAGAAAGGTGATTGAATGAGTGTTTAATGCTTATAGTGAAGTGAAATGGATGGATTTGCAGTAATGAATTAAATGAAAAAATATACGCATTAATCTACTCTATAACCCGGGATTGTTTAACTTTTATCTAGATGCGATCTATAATAATTTTCCTTAGTAAATGACAATATAGATTGCTCAAATACCAATGGAAATGAAACTATTTCAAGGTGATTAGTTTGATTAAGTAGTTAATCAAAATAATGTGTAAATTCATATCACATTTAGAATATCTCAACAAATTTCTTAACATGTCTAAAAATATCAATGGCAAGATGATTAGTAGTGAATACATGTAACATTGTTCTTTAAATATCAAGTAATAAGAAAATTGCAAAGATAAATTCACTATTTATTTATAAACAAAACAGAGGTACAATGATATAAATACCAGATATGCTTTGCTCAGCTCATAAAAGAAATAGCAGCAATTTATTCCTTCCCACAAAGATGATTCCAGGAGTACAGTAATGCAACTTCTCAAAATTCTTTATGAAAATTCCTAAACAATGTTCTAGTTGTTCTATTGAGAAAAGGATGAAAGTACAGTAGTGCAAGCTTTCCTAAGCCTTCCTTCATAAAATTCACGACCTTTATTTCCTACACCAGCTAAGCTTAAATAGCAGAAAACAACTCTAATCTATTGTGCAGAGCGTTGAGGGCATTAAACAAATACCTTCAACAATGCTTAAAGGAAAACAATATTTTGGTAGAAGTTTCTGAAAATGATTTTCTGTCATCATTAGCTTCATTTGTTCCATCAAATTCTTTAGATGTTTGCCTGTCTATTTGAACTGATCTGCCATTGTTAGCACAACTTTCTCTCTCTGTCATGAACCTAAACACGACAAACAAGAATCGATAAGATAAACATAAATTAGATGACAAACAAATTTTATTTGAAACAAATCACTTTTACAGGAAATCAGGAAAACATAGAGTGCAATAAATCTGACACTAACATCATGGAAAGGAATGCAGAGTGAGGAGGTGGAGCTTTACGGCTTATCGCAATTGGAAATCAGAGTTTTGGGGTAGATCATAAAACAATTGCAATCAGAATAGAATCAGGGGAAAAACTTCAGAACAATCGCAATTGGTTTAGATCGAGAGTATTTCATATAAAATCCAAAAGGGGGCCTTCTCAAATAAAGTCGCAATCACTGTCGGAATGGGCAGGAGACAGAGAAACGATGTTATTTTGTTATTCACGATAGGTGCAGACGCGGGGATTTAAATGAATTTCAACATATAATTCTACTAGGTTCAGTCTAATCTCTATCATAATAGGCAGGAGTCTTTGGAAACTGTGATAGTTTCCGACGCAGGGATTTATGGAATAGATTTTATAATCCTGTTAGGTCCGAGATTTATCACAAATCGCAAATTGGCTGGGGTGAAGGATTTATCATAAGCCGTGTCTCTTTGAAACTTGCAATTGCGGGATCCCTAGGTGACATGGCAGTGATGTCACGAATGATGTCATGATGTGACATGGTGGGTGACATGGCGAGTGACATGATGGGAGACATGGCAATGACATGGAAGCTGACGTGGATTTGATGTCATATCGCAATTGGTATTGGGATGAGGCATGAATTTTTAGAACTTTTGCGATTGCGATATAGGCCCTAGAGTGATATTAATATAAATTGCAGTGTATAATCTAGGTGGATCTGGGCCTTATCGCATATCACAATCAACAATTCGGAGCGGGGTCGGACTTAAGCTTTTTTGGTACCTTTTGCGATAGCTGCGGACGCGGGATTTTATGGATTGCAATGGATAATCCCGTCAGGTCTAGCTTTATCGCATATCACAAAAGAGATAGGTAGCAAGACTTGGGCAATGGTTCTTGTGATTGCGCGGATGTGGGACTTTAATGAAGTGAAGTTGATTTTCCCGCCGAGTCTGGGCTTAATCGCAACCAAAATCATTTAAGGCTCAGACTTAAGTTTTTTGAAACCTTTTGCGATTTCCATGGACGCAGGGACTTATGAATTGGGATGTATATTTTCCCGTCAAGTCTGGTCTAATCACAATCGCAATGGAGTTTGGAAGAGGGGTCTTTAGCCTTTGGAACTTTGTTTATTTGCGATGTGGGGAAGTGGGATGAGTCAGAGTTTGTGAGAATTTCAACCTTAGGGGATCAAAAACTCCGATTTTTTATTTTATTTTTAATTTTTAATTAATTTTAATCAAATAACCCATATTATTTATTATTTAAGGGTTTTTAAAGCCTAAGAATAAATCTTGGTTTTGGGGGCTATTTATTTTGGTTTTTTGGGATAATTAAGGTTTAATACTTGGGTTTTAAAAAAGCCTAAGTATTAAACTTTGATTATAATATTTTTCTAAAATTGAAGGGTCCCTATTTTAATATAATAAATTTCATAGGAAATTTATAATACATTAAAATGGGGGTTGTTGAATAGTACACTAGAACCTTGATACATTTACAATCAAACATTTCACAAGGAACACTCTCTTACTGATTCAAAAGCACATGCACACTACTCTCTCAGGCTAATTGCTTAATCCAAGGAAAATATCTAAGTTAATGGCAGTCAGACCATATTTCCATATGGGACTCCTACACCAAAAGGTGTGAGTTCTAATTGGGACCTCATATTGGGGAGATCCCCTATATGATGTCGGGTTCCAACACTGTCAACATTCTAGTGCTAGGAGTGTAGCTCTTTTTTTATGGCTGATAACTCATCACATCCCAATCATTCATCTTCTGTAAAAGGTAGTAATATCCCGAGTTCCACCCCAATTCCTATTCCTAAGGTAGGAGGGTATTCTCAACCTGGTCCAGAGTTAGCCTACGAAGTTACCTATGATCAACTCCGAGCAATTCAGCCTATTCTATGTGAGTTTATGAAAGCTATCAGTTTACTTCCTGTTGCTCATAATCTTCCTCATCACCCCAAGAAGAAAGAAACAACTTGTATTAGTGTATTGGTTAAATCAATGGAAGATTTGGTTTTCTCGACTCTTCAGGAATTATTAGAGTCTTCAGAAGACACAACCCAACAATATCCGCTTTTGCATATTAATGAAGAATACGAGGAATATCTTGTTCTTTCTAACGAATAACAACTGATGTTGGGTAGTGGATCCCTCGCATAATGGTTTTGGGGCTTAAAGTCCATAATTTTGGGTAAAAGTATGGTAAAGGTTCCACAAAGTGCACGAAGCGTGAATTGTAATGAGTCAAGTCAAAGGGTTGTCCACCCGAAAATAATGTAAGAAAATAGAAAGTGAGTCAGCTTGCCCATGGTTCGCGGACCATGGGAATGTATAAATAGAGCAAGGCTCTATGGTTAGAAGTCAATTTTAGGTTTTTGGATCTTGAATGTTATGGGTTTATGAAGGCAATATTCTCTCTGTGTCTGTAAGTCCGAGTCGAGGGTGTTAGTAGGTAGATAGAGGCTCTACAGCTGTGTGCATAGAGGCCTGGTAGAGTTTGCAACTGTGTGCGTGGACCCCTGCAGATGAGTGTGCAGGGCGGATCTGGTTGTACTGAACAGAAGATAAAGAAAGATAAGAGTTTCTGAACCATTGCATGTTTTATCATGAATCTATTTGTTTTCTTATGTTCTGAATGTATGCATATTTATGATTGTGTGCACTGGTTATTACTGTTAAATGTTTGCTTAAAGACCTTAAGAAGTAGATCTGAGTGATAATAAACACATATAATAATAAGAATCTAGGCAGCGCCCGTCGCAGATCTACGCGAAGCCACACAGAGCTATGCAAGTGCACAGATCGGATCGCGACCCCTCCAATCCTCATCAAGACATCCCAAGGGTGCGGAAACCTGGTTCCATCACCCTCCCCTACTACCTCGGGTGAGACTTCAGCCCGCGCTCCGCAGACTGTTGCCGAAAGGGCCGGTAGTGCAGGATTTGTTTGGCTAAAACAATTATGAACTTGGGTTAGGCCTCAACAAGCCAACAAATCGTTCCATTGCCAAGACCAGGATCTGCCTAAGGGATGTCTGATGTTGGAACAGTGGAACCCTACAAAGAAAGAACTTGAAGATTGGTTGGATCAGAAGCTTCACGAGTTCGTGGTACAGGAAAACAAAAACCCATAGATATATGAGCAGAGGTGGCTGGATCGCTACATATGCACGAAAATCCATGAGATCTTCTTCACGTCCTTCTTGATAGAACTATATGAGTGGATCGCGAGGCTAGCTAACAGTCAGGGAAGGTGCATACTGGAACAGCCCATCGTGTGTACTCTAGAATTGGTGTGTAGACTAGAGGCATCTGAAGATAAAATTGCACAGCCAATAGATCACTAGTTGGATCTGATAATAGGGGGGTTTATCACTGAGTTCATGATAAACACAACTGTGAGCTACAACGAAGTAGAGTGGCATTTTTTCAAGGGACCGTGGGGTAAGTACATCAAATCATTGAATACTTGGATTAAAATGTTGTTATGTGAAAAATGGGTTAAGTGAATCCATTGATGTTTGGGGTAATGCGAAGTGGAAGAGGCTACCAAGGGATCGAAGGATTAGAGAACAGTCCCCTGATTTCATTGTCACAAGAAATCGAGGAGGAGCTCGCTGGGTTCTCTCCAAGGAGCGTGGTCTGGTTGATAAAGCAGTGCATTCCACTGTTACCACCTCCATCCATGCCACCACCCACTTCACCTACATCAACCCCATCTTCACCTACCCCACCTCCACCACCATCGAGGGGTGGAATGGCGAGTGCGATCAAGTTTCCTGTATTTAGAGGTGTAGGAAATGAGGAACCAGATCAGTTCTGGTTCGTGGTAAAGGCTGTATGGGAAGCCCAAGGTGTAATGGATGATAACATTCAAAAGGCTACTCTGGTAAGAACGCTACAGGATCGTGTGTTGATGTGGTATATAAAGAACTCTAGAGATCATCCGAATGCGGGAATAATGGAGATCTAGGATACATTGAAAAAAGAATTTAGTCGGCCAAAATCAGAGATGCAGTCGATTATTAGGTTTAAGGAGATCATGATGTTGCTAAGTGAAACCCCATGGGATCTAGATCAAAGATTGAAGAGTACAATCCGTGAGGCTAACATAATGCTGACAGATGTGCAATGCCGAGCATGGTTTGTGACATCTTTGACACCACATCTAAAGGACAACAATGTCACAGCAAAAGATCTCAACCGAGGCTGAAGCGTTAGAGATAGCGATGAGGTTGCATGAAACTCCAATACAGGATCCTGGGTTGGGAGTTCAGCAAATCCATGTGTAACTACAAAACTTATGATTGGAGATGCAAAGTCTGAAGCAAGATAGGGTGCCCTAACCTGAGGCACGTGAAGAAGTGTGGTGTATCAAATGCAAAGGCCAAGGTCACGACAAGGATCACTGCCCTGTATTCGCGAACTATCTAGTGGGAGGAGGACCGATGCCATTAAGACTGGAGGTACAAGCAGGGCCAAGTGCGACGCTCGCACTATGGTGTGCAATTTGTCAAATAGGAAGAAAACACGTAACAGACAACTGTCACTTATTGCAAAAATATACCTAGACTCGCAGCAATTGTATTGCAACTTTTGTAGATCAGTGGGTCACAACGAGCGAACGTGTCGAAGCTATGAGCTCATGATGTATAGGACCCTAGCCTATCGAATGTAGACTGAAATGCAAGGTTTCGATCCAACTGCAGGGCCACATGGTGGATTCCAAGGACACAGACAAGGGAGAGGAGGAATGGGACCTAGACAAGGGCGCGAACAACTGATTTGTTATAATTGCGGAGGGCTGGGGCACTATGCTCGCAATTGTACTAACTCGACGAGAATATCTTGTTTGTACTGTGAGCAGTTTGACCATGAAATGGTAGATTGTTCGACGTTGATTTCCCAGTTGCGCTAAAAGGGGGTACTACAACCTACTCCAACTTAAAATATCCAAATGATGAGGTTTGAACCACACAAAGAGGACCCCAACGTAAACATGGTACTCAGGAGTGGTGCAACTACAGGGGAAGATGTGAGGAAATAGCCTGGAGAAGATGTAAAGGTTCGCGATGCTCCTACAAAGGAACCTAACCTTGAGATGGAACACATGAAGGGTACATCTAAGGAAGCTAAGAAGAGTTTCATGGAAGCCTCTACTCTAAGTAGTAAGGATCCACGTGAGCCAGGAATGGATCCTTCTATGCTAACTACCTTTTTAGAGAGATGCATGAAGCTACTATGAATTGAAAGAGTTGATAACTAGGTGCGCAGGGTCAGGTGAACCGTGCATGGTTCAGAAACTAGGAAAGCATGCATTGTGCACCAGGCGTGAAATGCAGTTGATTGCACAGATTGTTGACTATGAGATGGATCAGGTCATTGTGGATTTGGGATCAGATGAAAATGTGCTACCTAAATAGACATGGGAACGCATGGGTAGGCCTGCACTACAATGGTCTCCTATTTAATTACAGATGGTGAACCAACATAAGATCTTGCCCATGGGGAGATTGCAAGGAGTTACAGTAGACATCGAGGGCGCGAGCACACAAACAGATTTTGAGGTAATAGAAATTGTGGATGACAATAACCTGTACCCTGCATTGTTAGGGACAGACTGGGCCACGAATATGAATGGAATCAACAACCTAAAGAGACAAAAAATGATATTCGAGAAAAAGTCTCTACGCATTGTGGCTTCGCTGGACCTAGCTAAAGGAGCGCGCTACACTAAGCCTGTGCGCGATGAGGACAGTGATGATGAACTGGATTGCATTTACCAAATCACAGTGCAAGATAAGGATTAGGTGCATTCGAGAGCGAATGGGAGAATCTCATGGAAACGTGACGGTTCTTGCACGTCGGACTCAGATGAAGAGATTGAGCGATGGTAGAACTAATTTCATGAGGTAACAACGCTAAATTGTAATATGATGGTGAGATCACTACGCCGCGTTACGATAGAAGAAATGGAACTGCCAATAGAGGCGGGAGCACCAAATGTGGAGGAACCTGTAGACTGCTGTGAAAAAACAATACGAGAGCAAAAGCGGCAGAGCACACAAAACGGGGCGCTGCGTGCAAGTGGAGTATGCTTTGGAAGACTAGGTGGAATGGGCGCGAATTGAGAAGGTGGATGTGTGTACGGGTGGGAGGTGTTCAGCATCGAATGCGGCTTGGGCAACCAGGATGAAGTGGTTCGAGCGCCCGCCTACGACGAAGGATGCGGCCGCATGTTGTACAACCACCGCCCCAATTAAATCTGCGTGTGCTAGGGGGTAGATGGAACAATAGGACCGTAAACAAAATAGGGAGTACGAAGATAACCCTGTCTGTGATCAGACGTGAGGAAACTAGGAAGGTGGAGAGAATTTCCCCGACCACCACCCCTGTAGTTCAGACTGAATGTGCGAACCTGGGCAAAGAAATTCAGTAGTTGTAGAAAACCATTCAACGCGGCAGCTTGAGACTTCGCGAGCTCGATGAAGAATGGGCACGGTTGAGGAGGAAAAGCGCGATGTTGGACACCGAAATCTGCCAACTGAAAATTGGAGTCGCACGAGTGGGCCACGCGAATATGAGAATAAGGGGACCCGAGCTGGCCGGTCCTTCTATGGTACTAGAACGGACTGTGACCCTGCTATCATGGCTGCGACCACATTGACAGGGGCATATACCATATACAGCAGAATGCGATGGGCTACAGTATACAAAGGTACTCGAAAGGTGCCCGCAGCCTGGGCTAGTAGGAAAATTGAAGTGTCACACCAGGGGTGCAACCACCTGACTATTCATAGGGGACCCAGTCTCAACGCTCCACGTAGTTGGAAGAGGGCGTGGGACTATAAAGAAGTCTGTAGGAAGGATGCATGGCTCGAACATGGCACGTGAAATTAGTATGAAGCACAGAACGCGTCTGCATACAAGGGACTGTGCTACCACGTGGGGAAGATGGTGGGTGACCGTTGCAGATACTGTTCATGACAAGATTTCCTATTTAAGACACCGAGGAGTGGACGGTAGGCAATTAAGACATAGGGTTAAACAGATCTACCACCAAAATCATATTAATGAGCCATGAATGGAGGGAACGGTCGAATTTAAATTCAAAGACACATATAAAGCACAGAGGGTGTGTCACCAAACAACCCTTGGAACTTTGCATATTAAGTCGTTCTGTTATCAAGCAAACAAGAGCATGATGAATGAGGCACTCCTGAGAGAGAGTCCATGGTTTCAAGCATTGCCGAAGGATATGCAAGAGACCCTAATTAGGATGTCAGCCATAACCAAGGATGTGACGCAGAACCCTACGCTGCAGGGAGGGAGTACAGCTGAGATCCCTAAATCATCTCGAATGTCGTGAAACAAGAAGGACCCACAGGTAATAGGACTGGTCTAGATGTCTCCGCGAAATCCGCGATTCGACAAATTGTCGATGGAAGAAAAAGGAAAAATGGTTACTATCAAAAGCGATGATGAGGAAGAGGACCCTCTAACCTTTGTCGAAGAAATAGAACCAGAAGAAGAGATGGAAGAAGACATCCAGCCAGTACAGGCTCCAGCAAAATGGCCTAAGTATGTCCCTCCACGGAAAGGGAGGGTTAAGGTACCTAAAGATTTGGATGCCGTTAACAACACACTTATCACCCTGTCTCTCCCTAAAGGGGTTTTGTTTGGAGGAACAATGACTGGCTGCATCCCTACTATGAAATTTGAAGACTGAGACCTTGCAGATACTGAGAAGTTCCCCATTTGGAAACTAGCGAATTGATGGAACAAAGCATGGAGGGGGCCATTATGACATTACAGCCGTAGAAATGGCTACGAAAGGTGGAGGAGGCCGGGCTACTCTACTCTTATCAATTCCACATTTTCATTGGGCCCCCATTATAATATTGGTCATCAGGAAACTGCTCTGCCTTGTGTACGATGGGTACTTATGGCTAGACAAACTCATCCCCATCACGGTGGAGCTCATTCATAAGATCTCTTGGCTTCCCTGTGAAGGAAGGGACCCCGCGAAAATAGTTGGTATGAGTGGTGATTTGACGATGACAGAAGCCATGAAAAAGAAATACAAATTGGAGAAAAAGCAGAGAGGGTATGCTATTACTAGTATTCAGGACAAAGGGGTCCACATTGCTACCCAGTTGCTGGCAGGAAAAGTGATGAGGAAATGCCAAGGCAGTGAGGTCCCAACAATGGTCGTCATGTTAGCTGAGCAATGCACAGAAGGGGAACGGTTCAATTGGGCGCAGTTCCTCCGCGGTGAATTCCTAACCAACTACAGGGAGGCCCAGGAGCAGGGTAAGACCTTCCACTATGCATGGTTGCTCTTACCCATCCTATTGGTTACAAGTGAATTACCCGAAGATAGTCAGTTTCATTCCCTGGACTAGGATTGGCTAGAGGCCGCAAAATACGCGTCACTATGGACGATGAAGGATGCCGCAAGAATTCGAGAAGTCAAGATTTTTTGGATACTGATGGACGTGAACATACAGTAACCTTGTCTATCTGCTGAGGTATATGACAGTGTGAAGAATGTAGCTGATTTTAAGGCAGACATGCACCATGTATACATCTAGGCATGCAAGGATCCAGAGTAGACGTGGACCATGCTTCCCTTCATTGCCATCGACGATGCTATTTTCGCAGTGTTGGATACCTGACCACCGAAGTGGCGCGGACTAGATGCGGTAGGGCACGATGAGACTGCCATCCAAAAACAGAGGCCAAGTTCTTAGCACAACAGAAGTGGAACAAATAGCTCGCTACGGAAGTACGGGTGGCTCAGGAGGCAATGTAGGCTTCCGCAAGCAAGGCGACAGTAGGAGGGGCTACTACGACAGAGGACGAAAGCTGCTCGAATGTGACCACAGAGCTGGAAATGGATACAAAGACGGAAGGTGCAGTGCCAACCACCACCTGTTCGCCCTTAAAACGACCACGTGCAACAGATTAGTTAAAGTCACGGAAGAAGACCAAGGTGTCCAAGTTGGACGGGGAACTTATCACATTGACCGAAGGTGACCTATGTGACATAGGGGATACAGTTCGTGAAGTCACTCGGGAGGCACTTGACGAGGCCATGACAGAGCAGCAGACTGTGTTGGGGGTGCTTAGCGCACAGCTGCAAGAACTCGGAACATGGGTCCCACAGCCAGGAATAGTCATTACCCATGGAGCTAGGGGTATGTCAGTAACTGAGCAGCTGCTACAGGCCAAAATGACTAATACTATCGCACTCCCGGTAGGAGCATTGACAGAAGACAACATGGTGGACAGAGCTGTGGTAGGCTGGCTTATAGGGCTTGGATTAAATTTGGCTGCCGTCCCACGCGAGAGCTTATACCAACTCCAGGATGACACAACAACAGAGCTCTGCACTAGGGAAGGACGTGCAATACAAGTACTTAGTGAGAAACCAATTAACGTCGAGCAGTCAAGGCTCCAATGTGATGAAGCAGTAGCACAAAATTGGCAGTTGGATCAAATTGTGGAGGAAGCATGTTGTTGTGCCCCTAAGCTCGAGATTGTGATAGATTTACCTGTCGGCATATGGATCCACAAGTTGGCCAGTGGGTTTTGCGAAGCAAAGGAAGAAGCAGCAAGGATCTAGTTGGCCCTCAACTTGCAGATTGCAAAACTGAAATTGAAATCACATCCCTCTACACCACCGGAGGTCACAGAGCAGCAGAAAGGCATCATTCAATCTGAGCAGGAAACAGTAGCACGTGCCATGTAGGAGTGCACCGACTTGTTGGATCAGTCACTTATTATGGTCACTTCACTACAGGAAGACCCAACCTTACAGCAGTTGGAGACAGAAGCAAGGGAGTTATAATAAGCCTATGATAATGTAAGGGGGACTGCACGATAGTTGCTATTATGCAGCGCTTGGCCAAGATGAGGGATGCCCAGGCTCTCAAGGCATAAGTTGACGCTGCTCGAAAAAAGGAAGTAGTGATTAAAGAATGCATCCAGCCTTGGCTTGATGAGGCATTCGTGGTTTCCACCACCATCGAGGGAAAGTTAGCACACATGCAGGTAGTATATGAACTTGGACAAGCAACTGAAACTAATACTGATGCATCGGTGGCTCGCGTACAATGGGTACAACAGATGGCGGAAGACTTTGTTGCGAGTGTAAGCGAAGTGCAGAAGTTGTTGGATGACCTCTGCACAAAGATTTTCGCACCAGCCGAGTGACTTGGGATGAGTCACGATGATTGTGTTGGGGGCATGTTGGGTAGTGGATCCCCTGCATAATGGTTTTGGGGCTTAAAGTCCACAATTTTGGGTAAAAGTATGGTAAAGGTTCCGTGAAGTGCGCAAAGCACGAATTGTAATGAGTCAAGTCAAAGGGTTATCCGCCTGAAAATAATGTAAGAAAATAGAAAGTGAGTCAGCCTGCCCATGGTCCGTGGACCATGGGAATGTATAAATAGAGCAAGGCTCTAAGGTTAGAAGTCAGTTTTTGGTTTTTGGATCTTGAATGTTATGGGTTTATGAAGGCAATATTCTCTCTGTGTCTGTAAGTCCGAGTCGAGGGTGTTAGTAGGTAGATAGAGGCTCTACAGCTGTGTGCGCAGAGGCTTGGTAAAGTCCGCAGTTGTGTGTGCATACCCTTGCAGCTGAGTGCGCAGGGCAGATCTGGTTGTACTGAACGGAAGATAAAGAAAGATAAGAGTTTCTGAATCATTGCGCGCTTTATCACAAATCTATCTGTTTGCTTATGTTCTGAATGTATGCATATTTATGATTGCACGCACTATTTATTACTGTTAAATGTTTGCTTAAAGACCTTAAGAAGTAGATCTGAGCGATAATAAACACATATAATAATAAGAATCTAGGCAGCATCCGTCGCAGATCTACGCGAAGCCATGCAGAGCTGCGTGAGTACACAGATCAGATCATGACCCCTCCAGTCCTCATCAAGACATCCCAAAGGTGCGGAACCCTGGTTCCAACACCTCCCCTACTACCTCAGGTGAGACTTCAGTCCGCGCTCCACGGACTATTGCCGAAAGGGCCAGTAGTGCGGGATTTGTTTGGCTAAAACAATTCTGAACCTAGGTCAGGCCCCAACAAGCCAACAATCGACAACTGATTTTGAGTTTAAAAAAGACTTGAATGGTGAAGAAGAAGGTTCATCAGACTGAGAAAAGGAGGAAGAACAACGAGACGAAGATATGGTTGACCAAGACTTGGATTGGATGGCCCAAGGGCCACTTTCTCTCTTGGACAATCTTCATAGAATGCCAAAACATGTAAAGAAGTCACTATCAAAGTTTGATCTTGACAAGAAGGCTAAGGCAGATGACCATCTTGATGATTTCTACATGCGTCTTTGAATGCTAGAGGTACGATATGATGATGTTTTTTATAAGCTCTTTCCTTTCACTTTATAAGGTAGAGAAGTAGTATGGTATCATAGTTTTCCTATTAATTCAATCTATGGATGGAGGGAGTTTAAGATTCTTTATGGAGAAATTTTTCGATGATAAATCTCTGACCATGTTGTTAAAAGAGCCAATAAATATTAAGATGGGGGAAAGAAGAAATTCAAATATTTCAATCAAAATTTTAACCATACATTGAACAAGTTCCCTCCAAACACACAACCTCGCAATTCTATTACTATAGATTATTATACAGTTGTCTTCCCAACAAACATTTCTATTTTTGTTAAGAGTTGCACAAGAGACATTTTAGCTTTAAAATTGCATAAGAAATCATCATGGAGAAAGACTTGCGTTCCATTAGAGCTATTACTGATGATAAAGAATCTAAAGACTCCAAGGAAACTGGAAAGAAGTCTCAAGGCTCTTCAAATTAGGTTAAAGAAAAGGATTTTGTTGATATTGAAAGCTTGACTAAATATTTAAAGACGCTCACTAATGAAGTCTCATAATTAAAGTGAAAGTCAAGTGAGGTCCCCCAAGTCTTTCTTATTCAGAAGGAATAACAATAATCAACTAGCTAAATCTGCCCAGAGCTCAAATGTTATGTTGAATGTTGAAAGCATAGGCATGGAAAAATACTACTCCTTCCTTCAGGAATGGCATTCAAAGAAAAATTTTCCACAATGGAACCACAACATGATCGCTCTGGCAGCCCATATTGTTGATACTTTATTAGCAGATGAGCAGTCTGAGCAAAAACAAGAAACAAATGAGCTGTCACAGTTGAAGAAAGTATGGGTATTGGACACTTAGTTAATACCTTTGATTTCATTCTCAATACTAGCAAGAAAAGTGTTAAAGGGCCACCCGAAAGTGAAGCTCCCCTCAGAAACTAACTTGTCATTATAATTTGAGGAGAAAAGGGCTCGTTTTTGAATATGAAGTGATGAGAAAAGAACTAAAGAAGAAATTGTTAAGAAGAATCTCACAACTATCCAATATTGCTCAGAATGCAAAAAACAAGTCTGGAAATGCTACTGCTTCTAAGAAAACTTCCACTAGCAGTAAAAACAAGTCTATAACTCTGAAAGTTTCCAACAAATCTGCACCTCCAAACACTACAACACTACCTGCTAGAAATGAAGCTATTGATTATAATATAATTCAGGACTCAGAAATAGGTTGTGCCAAAATTTCCATCTTTGAGCTTGCAAAGATAGTAGGACAACGTGGACTACTTGTCCAAGCCTTCTCATAGCCTTCATTAGGTGACAAAGATTCTAATTTTTAAATGGTGTCTAATAAGTCTCTTGGAACTATCGAATTTGTGGTTAATGTTGTAACTTTAGATACTAACACTCTCTGCCCCCCATTTCTGTTAACTTTTTAAATCATTAATTACAATGTCCATAATTGTTTGGTCAATTTGAATGCATCAGTGAATGTAATTTCATTATCCACCGCTAAGAAAATTAAAGCTAAATGGTATAAAACTAATGCACACATCATTCAACTAGACATATCACTTGTCTAGGTCATTGGTGAACTCAAGAATGTTATTATCCTCTTGTCATCAGACCACATGGTACACCAATGCATAAACATTGTAATTGTGGACATCCTTGAAGCTTATGCTTACTCTTCAGTAGACACTGGTCTAGTAAGTTAGAGGGGTATTTTGTAATAGATTGGTCACACGTATTGCTTCCGTACAAGGACATAAACAACGAGATTTGGGTGGAAAGTGAACCCTACATGAAATATATTGTGACACCACTTGAGGGTCCTAATGAACCTGTCAAATTTGTAGACATAATTGTTCAGATTATCTTCAGGATACATCGCATAAGGATTATTCTTCATCAACATTTCGAACCAGCAACGGTGGTTCATCTTCAGGATGGGAAAGAATATTGGAAGACTGGTCTTATTTTTCACTTATATATATAGAGCTGCTTAGCCGACAGATGTAATTAGTTTAATTATTCTTTTTCTTTTTAGGTTTATGATTAATGGTTGTATTAATTTTATTTGTTTTAATTATATAATTATTTTAATTTAATTTTGATTTATTATTTTAATTAATTTAATTTGCTTTTAATTAATAATTTCTAATTTAATTATTCTAATTATAATACCTTTAATTATTAAATTTAATTTCAATTTCTGTAATTATATTTAATTATTGATAATTCGTTTTAATTATTTATTTATTTTAATTGATTTTATATTATATGATTTTTTAAATTATATTTATATTAATTAATTACTTATTTTAATTATTTAATTTTAATTAATTAATTATTTTAATTATTTTGATTATAATTATTATTATTATTTAAGTATGGGGGTTTTACGCAGTGCATTATATTAGATATCATTTTTGGGATTCAACTGCGTTAAGTAAGTCATTCACGTATGACCATTTCCATGAGAGGTAGTTGTAACTGACTAATTTCTCATGATTTTTTTGAATAGTTCACTTAGCACTCATTGCATCGGGTGATGCTCACAGGGGTGAAGAAATGGGATTGAAACTAGTGAAATGAATCACATAGCGTCAATCATCACTTCCGGGGCTTGCACCCGGTAACCAGGACTTCCCGAGAGGTCACCCATCCCAGATCGCCTCTGGCTCAAGCGCGCTTAACTGTGGAGTTTTCCCCACAATCAAGCCCACTTAGCTTGCTACCCCATTTGCAAAACCTTAGCAAGTATTGTGCCTCATGAACCATTCAAGTAGAGATCCCTTCACTCTTTTTGAATTTAAGTATGGGGGTTTTACGCAATGAATTATATTAGATATCATTTTTGGGATTCAACTGCGTTAAGTAAGTCATTCACGTATGACCATTTCCATGAGAGGTAGTCGTAACTGACTAATTTCTCATGATTTTTGAATAGTTCACTTAGCACTCATTGCATCGGGTGATGCTCACAGGGGTGAAGAAATGGGATTGAAACTAGTGAAATGAATCACATAGCGTCAATCATCACTTCCGGGGCTTGCACCCGGTAACCAGGACTTCCCGGGAGGTCACCCATCCCAGATCGCCTCTGGCTCAAGCGCGCTTAACTGTGGAGTTTTCCCCACAATCAAGCCCACTTAGCTTGCTACCCCATTTGCAAAACCTTAGCAAGTATTGTGCCTCATGAACCATTCAAGTAGAGATCCCTTCAAGTAGAAATTAGTCAGTTACGACTACCTCTCATGGAAATGGTCATACGTGAATGACTTACTTAACGTAGTTGAATCCCAAAAATGATATCTAATATAATGCACTGCATAAAACCCCCATACTTAAATTCAAAAAGAGTGAAGGGATCTCTACTTGAATGGTTCATGAGGCACAATACTTGCTAAGGTTTTGCAAATGGGGTAGCAAACTAAGTGGGCTTGATTGTGGGGAAAACTCCACAGTTAAGCACGCTTGAGCCAGAGGCGATCTGGGATGGGTGACCTCCCGAGAAGTCCTGGTTACCAGGTGCAAGCCCCGGAAGTGATGATTGACGCTATGTGATTCATTTCACTAGTTTCAATCCCATTTCTTCACCCCTGTGAGCATCACCCGATGCAATGAGTGCTAAGTGAACTATTCAAAAATCATGAGAAATTAGTCAGTTACGACTACCTCTCATGGAAATGGTCATACGTGAATGACTTACTTAACGCAGTTGAATCCCAAAAATGATATCTAATATAATGCACTGCGTAAAACCCCCATACTTAAATTCAAAAAGAGTGAAGGGATCTCTACTTGAATGGTTCATGAGGCACAATACTTGCTAAGGTTTTGCAAATGGGGTAGCAAGCTAAGTGGGCTTGATTGTGGGGAAAACTCCACAGTTAAGCGTGCTTGAGCCAGAGGCGATCTGGGATGGGTGACCTCCCGGGAAGTCCTGGTTACCGGGTGCAAGCCCTGGAAGTGATGATTGACGCTATGTGATTCATTTCACTAGTTTCAATCCCATTTCTTCACCCCTGTGAGCATCACCCGATGCAATGAGTGCTAAGTGAACTATTCAAAAATCATGAGAAATTAGTCAGTTACGACTACCTCTCATGGAAATGGTCATACGTGAATGACTTACTTAACGCAGTTGAATCCCAAAAATGATATCTAATATAATTATTTTAATTATTAATTTTAATTGTTGTAATTGTTTTTAAATGTATATATTTTAATTATTATTTTAATTAATTATTACTTTTGATTTTAATTGTTTTAATTCTATTTATTTTAATTATTATTTTGATTTTTAATAAATATAATCATAATAACTAAAATTAAAAATTATTAATTTTAATTTTAGTTATTATGATTATATTTATTAAAAATCAAAATAATAATTAAAATAAATAAATAATTAAAATAAATAGAATTAAAACCATTAAAATCAAAAGTAATAATTAATTAAAATAAACAAATAATTAAAATATATACATTTAAAAAAAATTACAACAATTAAAATTAATAATTAAAATAATTATAATCAAAATAATTAAAATAATTAATTAATTAAAATTAAATAATTAAAATAAGTAATTAATTAATATAAATATAATTTAAAAAAAATCATATAATATAAAATCAATTAAAATAAATAAATAATTAAAACGAATTATCAATAATTAAATATAATTACAACGATTGAAATTAAATTTAATAATTAAAAGTATTATAATTAGAATAATTAAATTAGAAATTATTAATTAAAAGCAAATTAAATTAATTAAAATTAATTAAAATTAAATTAAAATAATTATATAATTAAAACAAATAAAATTAATACAACCATTAACCATAAACCTAAAAAGAAAAAGAATAATTAAACTAATTACATCTGTCGGCTAAGCATCTCTATATATATAAGTGAAAAATAAGACCAGTCTTCCAATATTCTTTCACATCCTGAAGATGAACCACCATTGCTGGTTCGAAATGTCGATGAAGAATAATCCTTATGCGATGTATCCGGAAGATAATCTGAACAATAATGAAACTTGTAGACATAATATTTGGAAATTGATCACGGGTGTTATCAAGCACCATCATCACCCATCCCAATAGATACATGGTTGGAACTCCTTCCTTTTACTGCAACTAGTACTAATTAATCTTGTAACATAGTTTTACATAGTAATAATAGTGCGGGAACTAGTTTAGTAATTGACAATGTTTGGACTTTATACTTTGATGGTTCAAAAACTTAGGATGGCTCTAGAGTTGGTTGCATTCTCATAGACCCACATAACAATAAGTACACCCTATGATCCTAATTGGAGTTGGAGTGCACAAAAAATACTATCGAATATGAAGCACCCGTTCTTGGATTAAAGAAATCCATCGACTTGAAGGTATAATTTCTCAACATAATTGGTGACTCAGAAGTAGTCACTCGCTAGGTACATAATACTATCCACTATGTTTCACCAAGTTTAAAAAACTACCAATAGTAGGTATGGTGACTTATTACTTTTAAATATTTTAATATTATTTATGTTCCTAGAATTAGAAATGTCGTAGCAGACACATTAGCTAATGCAATTGCTATAATGTCACCTTTAAAAAATGGTTTTTCTATAGAGATTATATATAAACCATCAATGCCCGATAACATGACTAATTTTCGTGTTTTCAATGACGACGAACATATACCACATTCTATGGCTAATGCAAACGTGTTCAAAGATGCGACCATTTAAGAAGATGCACACTTCAAGGATTTACAGGAAGAAACTGATACAATGAAAGGAAATACCATGCCTAAAGGTGTAGTGTCCTTGGAAAAATTATATCACCTACAAAATATATTTAGAGGACCAATTAATACTCTCAAAGCTCGAAGTTGTCATTTAAACAAGTTAATCTAGAAACATAAGACGAAATTAAATATGTAAACCTTGGTACATGTTTTTCTCCACAAGAACAACAAGCATTCATCCACCTTTTTAAATAGTACTGTGATGTGTTTTCATGGAATTACGATGATTTAAAGACATATGATACTCGTATTATGTAGCATGTTATTCCTATTAAAGAAGGGGTGAAACCTTTTCAACAAAATATAAGGAAATTTTATCCAATTGTAGAACCATAATCCAAAAGAAATTAAGAAAGTTGTTGGATGCTCAAATATTTTTTAAGGTCAAACATTCTACTTGGGTTTCAAATTTGGTCCCTGTCAGGAAGAAGTTTGGTGAGATAAGGTTATGTGTTTACATTCACAATCTCAATTGGGCATCATACAAAGATAATTATCAAGTTCCAACTATGGAACATATCCTCCAAATAATGTCTGGGTCCAAGATGTTCTCATTGCTAGATGGTTTCTTTGGCTACAATCAGGTGCTAGTGGCAGAACCAAACCACCTCAAAACCACTTTCAGGACCATGTGGAGAAATTTCCCCTTTAAGTGCATGCCATTCAGGCTTATCAATGTTGGCGCTACATTTCAAAGAGAAATGGACATTGCTTTCCATGGCCTGATTGGCCAAAGTGTGGTAGTCTATCTAGATGATGTAACTATATTTTCTAAAAGAAGATCAGACCATGTGCATCATCTAAAACAAATATTTGAGTAGTGTCACAAGTATGATATTTCTCTCAATCCCAAGAAAATAATATTTGGTGTGTTAGAAGGTACTCTCTTAGGAAACATCATTTCCAAGAGCAGAATCAAAGTTGATCTAGAAAGGTTCAAAATTATAGCTCAACTCGTGTTCCCTGTAAATAAGAAGGCTATGCAATCTTTCTTGGGAAATATTAATTTCTTGCACAAGTTCATCTCTGACTATGCTAAGATAGTTAAACCATTATAATAGATGATAAATAAAGATGTAATCTATAAATGGGACAAAAGGGAAAAGGATGATTTTGCTCGTACCAAACAAGATATTGTTTATGTAGCTACATTGTTTAGTACTAATTATGGAAAGGGCTTCATAATTTACACTTTCACCTCATATTCATCTATTATGGCCGTATTGACGCAAAATGATGTCGAAGGAAATGAACAACCTATTCATTTCATGAGTGCTGACTTACAAGGGTCAAAGATGAATTTCCCTGTCGTTGATAAACATGCTTATTTTGTATATAATTCAATTAATCATTTCAGGCCCTACCTCCTCAAATCTCACACACTCATATATGTGCCTCATCTAGCTATCATAAAACTTTTTGTGCAACAAGAGCTCGATGAGAAGAGGGAAAATTGGATGACCTGTTTGCAAGAATATGATCTGGAGTTCAAGCCAATTCATACCATTAAGGGTCATGGCCTTTGTCAACTTGTTGTAGAAGTAAGATATTCTCCGAAGAAATATCTTTTAGGATGGGAGTAGGAAATAGAGATGTATAATGTTGAACAAGTTCCTTAGGCAAGCTCAACAGCACCATGGTATTAAGATATATGATAATTTTTAGAGCACAACACCCCTCCCACACACTTATTGAATAAACAAAAGAGTGAAATTCACCTTAAAGATCTATCATATCGACTCGTTCATGGAGTAATTTTCAGAAATCATCATAATGGTTCTTGCTAAGATGCATAGAGCCTTAATAAGACACAAAGAAGGTATTAAGATATTTGCATGATAGACCAATAGGTGGAGATTATGTGGGTGATACAACTGCATTTAAAGTAATGAGGGATAGTTATTATTGGTCCACCTTATTTAAGGATTCTCATGCTTATGCCCAAAATTTCCTAGCTTTTCAAAGTTGTGTCATTCAAGACCAGACATCATCCACCCCACTGCTACCAGTGGTAGTTGAGGAACATTTCCAACAGTGAGGACTAGATATTATTGGAGAAATATTCCCACACTCATCAAATAAAAACCGATACATCCCAACAACATATTATTTCACTTAGTGGACCAAAGTAGTTCCTTTAAGACAAGTCAATGACCATGAAGTCATCCAATTCCTAAAGCAAAACAACATAACTAGGTTTGGCATTCCAACGTCTCTTGTCTTCGATAACACAAGTTATTTTTCTTTGTTGAAACTTTATGAATTCACATTAGAAACTTGTATCATATTAAAGCTTAAATCACATTATTACCCACAGGGAAATGGTTTAGAAAAATCAATAAACTAGAATCTCATTCGTATAATCAAGTAAATCATTTTCTATGAGTAAAGGAACTGACACAATTCTTTGGTAAATGCATTATGGGTTGACTGTGTAACTACTAAACCATCCCTCAAAACCTCACCATAATTTTTGGTATATGGTAAAGAAGTTATCTTGCCTCCTAACCTGTATCTCCCAGCCTTGCAACTCTCCCAAGAGTCCCAAGGTAGACCATGCCTTTTGGTTCAATGTAGGATATATACTTTTCTTAAACTTGAGGAAGAAAGGCTCAAAGCTAAAGAACAATTTTCCATACACCAAAACCATATTAAGTGTTGGTTCAATAAGAAATCTATAGGGACTAAGACTTTTGATGTGGTGACTAAGTATTGAAGTGGCATAAATCCCATGAAGAGGAAGGTAAACTCACAAAATTTCAATCTTTGTGGATAGAACCTTATACCATAAAAGAAAAACTTGGCTATAATTCTTTCAATTTGAAATATTTAGATGGGAGGATAGACCCTCTTCCCATTAATGGCTGAGATTTGAAGCTTTATTTCTAGTCACATCTCTAAGTTGTGTTCCCTGTACAATTTGTTTCTTTATCGTCTGTTGTTTGTTTTATGTTTGTCGTGTCGAGTCATCTCCCATATTTTTTTTGTCCTAGTCATTGTACATAAATAAGACCTAGTGCATGGATCCAAAGGGCTTTGTGGTGGAGAAAAGAGGAAATATGACAACCACAATGCTTGGTTATCTATTAGTTCCTCTTCTTTGTTTAGGAATATGCCATAGGTTGAGCTAAGTATGGATGGAAAATATGATACATCCAAGAAGTAAACCTTGAGAGAACCTATAATATCTGCATCTATTCTAGTATCCCAACTCCTCAATTTGGTGTTAAATATACTTGGTGTTTGTACATGCTTATCAAATCTAGTAGAGAACGGATAAGGAGAAAATATATAGCGAGCAAACCAATATCAGAGGTTATGTTAATACTTCTCTCAAGGGGAAACCTCTTTTGCTCTCAATAAGTTAGGATCCCTCTTCTTCCCATTGAAATAATAAGTTTCAAAGCATAGTTCTATTAAATAATAAATAAAGGGTGAAAGAAGAGAAAGGATTCCTACGCAGGGAGGTGAAGCAAGTGACTTCACTGGGGTACTATTCAAGCTTGCTAGCAGTGAAGCAATTCTTATGCTCCTGTAGTGACTCCACTAGGGTACTTTCCATGTTATTGACCCGTGAGAAATACATAATACCATAAATACGAAGCAATATAGCCCAAAACATAGAAATATCACATGAAATGAGACAAGTTGCGAAGATATTTTTATTATTCAGAAGAAAAATACAATGTTCACTTGCCCCTTCGAGGGGGAAACATCCAACATAGCAGAGCTCAATTACAAAAGACTCGATGATCCTTCCCATGCTATTTAAGACTATTTACAGATTAATGAAATCTAAAACCCTAACTACTAGTGGTCCCTTGCATAACACGGGTTGACCACTTTATTTATTAACTATGGCATGTTTATAACTAATTGTGGTCCCTTTTATATAATGTGGGTCAACCCATAACAATTATTATTAATGCAGATAACCGCTTATGGGATTTATTGACTCAACTAACTAACTATGACTTTGACTAGGCCCCTTGGGCTTATTACATAAATAAAGGGGTTAGGGTTGGACCCTAACATGCCCTCCCCCATCAAAAGAAGCCTTCTCCTCAAGGCGGAAGATAAGGAAAATTCTAAAGAATAGTGGTGGTTCCCATGTCACATCTTCTGGAGAGGTGTCTTTCCACTTGATGGGGACTTCCTTGATCATGCAACCACATAGATGTATTTCGCAAGTATTGAGGACCTATTTTGGTCGGAGCCAAAGTGAGCCTTCCTCATCCAATTCTGGAAGACTTGTTTGATCCTTTCAATTATTCCCCACCACTTTCTTGGGGCACGATACATGCAAGACCGGGTGGGAATTTGAAGTAGTTGGTAAGGCCAATTTGTAAGTGACTTCTCATATACACTAAAGTACTTTAGTAAGGCCGATAGAATTTTGGTTCTATTTTATGGCAACCCTTTTCTTTGAGAGAGGTTTTCTTATATGGATGGAGTCGCAAGAACACCTGGTCACCGACTTGAAATGACTGCTCAAAACGATGTTGGTAAACCTGTTTCTTCATTCAGTTCTGGGATTGATGTAGATTATCTTTGAGATGGGCAATCATGGAAATACGATTCTGTAGGAGCTGATCAACTACTTATACTTTGGAACATATGGGACATAAGAAGCCAGTGAAGATGGGAGTTGGCCATACACTACCTCACATGGCATCATCTTGGTGGCTTCATGATAGTTAGTATTATACCACCATTCAGCTAGAGGCAACGACTATACCCATTGATGCTGCTTGTCTAAAGTGAAGCACCACAGACAGGTCTCCAAACATTTGTTGATTACTTCGGTTTGACCATCGGTTTAGGGATGATAAGTTGTACTTAGTTGGAGTTATGTGCCCAAGAGCTTGAAAAGTTCCTGACATTTTTTTTTGGTGAAAGTGGGGTCTCGATCAGACACAATAGAAGTCAGTATGCCATGCAGTTTGAAGATATGGTCCATGAAAACTTGAGCCACCAATGTTGGGGTAAATAGGTGTGGTAGAGCAAAAGAATGAGCATATTTGGAA
Organism: Pinus tabuliformis; assembly: GCA_031772625.1. NCBI lineage: Eukaryota > Viridiplantae > Streptophyta > Pinopsida > Pinales > Pinaceae > Pinus > Pinus tabuliformis. The sequence goes on from CM062819.1 coordinate 429,792,828, forward strand.
AGTCTGTCAAAAACCACCATGATGATTGATTTGTTGCCTGAAGTTGGGAGACCTGTAATGAAATCCATGGAAACATTTGTTGAGCCAGAAGCAGTGAGTGGCAATGGTGGTAATGTTCCTGGTAGCTTGATTGTTTCCCCTTTGCTGCATTGGCATACATCACATTAACCTACAAAGGTAAGAATTTCATTCTTCATGCCTATCCAAAAGAAAGAGCATCATGCCCGTGCATAAGTCTTCTCAAATCCTAATTGTCCTGCAATCATAGAGGAGTGTAGCTCTTCCAAGATGCGGGGTTTGAGGGTGGAGGTAGGGGATATCACTACTCGATCCTTGTAGCAAAGGATCTCATCCTTCCAAGAGTAGTATTTGAAGGAATTAGTATATGTTCTTAAGTTGTTAATGATTTGGGACAAAGAGGGGTGGCAGAACCATTCATTGGGGGCCTCTTCAATCCAATCTGGTATGGGTAGAGAGAGTGATAGAAGGGTGCCCTCATTGTCAAATTGGCACAATAAGGCATCTTCCAATACATTTCCATGCTTGTTCTTGTAAATTATCTCATAATCATAGCCCAACATTTTTTCAAGCCATTTATTTTTCTTTGGAGATGATAAAAGATACTCTAGAAAATATTTTAGGCTATGATGGTCAGTGCGGATTTGGAAACATTGGCCCAATAATTATGGTTGCCAAGTGTCTACTACATGTAAGATGGCCATAATTTCTTTCTCATATGTAAATTGATCCAAATGTTTTCCACTGAGTTGTTTACTGGTGAAAGCCAGCAGTCTACCTTTGTGCATTAATACTGTGTCGATGCTTGTACCTAAAGCATTAAATTCAATCACAAATTTTTAGTGAAGTTTGGTAAGGCAAATACTGGATTGGAGCACATGGCCTGTGTTTGAGTCAAGAAGGCCTGCTAAGCTGCATCAGTCCATAGAAATGATTTTTTCTTGAGAATATTAGTGAGGGGTTTGGTAATGTGTCCATAATTGTGGAAAAAATTGTGATAGTAGCTCATGAGACCCAAGAATCCTGGTAAACACTTCAAGGTTTTTGGTTGGGGCCAATCTTTCATTGCCTGAATTTTTTTTGATCAACCCTCACTCTATCATGACCCACAATGTGCCCCAAGTACTCTACTTCTTCCATGCCAAAGTCACACTTGGATAATTTGAAAAATAATTTGGGATCCTGGAGAAATTACAATATTTGGTCAACATGCTAAAGGTGTTTGTCTCATGTTATGTTGTAGATGATAATGTCAACGAAAAAGACTAGGAAACACTTTCTAAGATATGGTTTCAGAATGTGGTTCATGAGGGTCTAAAAAGTGGATGAAGCATTACAGATACCAAGTGGCATGACCGGGAATTCATAATGGCCTTCATGAGTTTGGAAAGCTATTTTGGGAATGTTAACTTCCTTTATGTGTATTTGGTGATAGCTTGAGCGAAGGTCTACATTGGTAAAAAATTTAGCACCATGTAGTTCATCAAGCAGATCAACAACTACTGGAATAGGAAATTTGTCCTTGATAGTGAGCTTGTTAAGAGTCCTAAAGTTGGGATACACGTGCCATTATCCATCTTTCTTTAGAACCATCACCAATGGAGATGGATAAGGGCTGGTGCTACAACAAATAACACCAGATTCAAGGAGTTCCTTGATGATTTTTCAATTTCATTCTTTTATCCAAAATGATATCAATATGGGTGGAAATTTGTTGGTTGGACCCCTAGAACCAAATGGATGTTGTGACCATGTTCACTCCTAGAGGGTGGGAGCTCTTTAGCTTTGTCAAAGATCCACTGGTGGAGATCTAATACCTGTTGCATATCAGGACGAATATGAGGAGGAGTGGATTCAATGGCCTGGATGGCATTAAATTGAGATACAACCCCATGATGGCCCTTTTTTAAAATCTTCTCCATTCAATGCAAGCTAATGATAGTAGTAGCACCTGCTGGGAGTCTCTTCAATGCATGAGTGTGACCGTTCTTCTCATAGAAAATTTTAGGGGCGAATGTTCGCCCTTTGGCGAAATTAAGGGGTTTTAAATTTTTAGTGGGCGAATATTTTGTATCATAGTACATTTTTACAAATCACCTCAAATAGCCCACCTTATTTTAAGGGAGAGGGTAAAAAAGGTAAATTTAGCCCTTGAAATTAGGAGTTACAATCTTCCATTCGCCCATTTTCAAGAATAGGTTTTAATTAAGTGAATCCATTCGCCCATTTTCAAGAATAGGTTTTATTTAAGTGAATCCTATGGGCCAAAGGCCCTAATACCATATTTATAAAAGAGGTATGGTAAATTAATAAAAATATAAATAAATGAGAGGTATGGTAAATAAATAAAACATTTTTTATATTTACTCCATAAGTCACCTTATATACATGCAAGGGTGTAAACAAATAAAAATAGAAGTAAAGTGGAGGTATGGTAAATAAATAAAACGTCTTTTTATACTTACTCAAAAGGTATGGTAAATAAATAAAAATATAAATAAACTAGAGGCATGGTAAATAAATAAAACCTCTTTTTATATTTAGTCCATAACTCTCGTTCTATTTATGAAGGTTCAAGAAAGAGGTTTTATTTAAGTGAATCCTATGGGCCAAATACCATATTTGTAAAAGAGGTATGGTAAATTAATAAAAATATAAATAAATGAGAGGTATGGTAAACAAATAAAACATTTTTTTATATTTACTCCATAAGTCACCTTATATTTACGAACACTCAAAAAATGCGTTATATTAGTATTAATAAAAATAAAAATGGCACATGGTATTGACCCATGGTATTCACCAAAATGGCACATGGTATTGACCCATGGTATTCACCAAAATGGCACATGGTATTGACCCATGGTATTGACCTGGAATGTAGCCTATTTAAATGGGGGAATTAAACCAACATAGATCCATCTTTACTCTGGATCTACTAACCCCCAAGAGGTATCAAATATCATGATATGCAAACTAGCATAGAGTGATTGATCCGATCAAGAGTAAAAATGGATGTTGTAATTTAATGTATGTTAAGCATTTTAGCTTGGTTAAAATAAAAAATAATTTAAAAAAAAAAAACAACTATTAATTTTATTAATTTTTATAAATTACTAATAGTAATTTTTAAGCTCCAGGTCTATGATAACCCATGGTATTGACCCATGGTAATACCATGGTATTCATGTGAGCATAGACTATTTAAAGGGGAAATTCTATCATCTTAGATCCATCTTAATTATGGGTCTACCAAGTGCTCAGAGGGATAAATAGATTTCATCCCCCTAAGAGTGGTAGATGTGGAGTTAAGATGGATATAGGTTGGTTTTTATGATAATGAAGATATTAAATAGACTTAGGAAATTATATGGTAAAAACATCTTAAGGTGAATGGTTAAAGCATAGACATTGGACAAGTATATTTGTATACTTCTATTTTGAACTGAAACAAATCCAGGGCTAAAAGGAATGGATTGATTGCACTAGTCATCCTTCTATAACTTTCCAACATATGCAGGAGTAAACAAATTGTAATTTGGGTAATTTTTCTAATTGCAAATAGGAACATACTTGTGTATTGGCAAGGTGGTTATGAGGTCCCTAGAAGTGATGAATTTGAATTTTTCTTGGTTTTATATATAGTATTAGGTTTTTTCTCATGCTTTCTGTGAATGGCACGGGTGAATTTTATCCTACACCCACTAGGTTATCGATATGTAATTTCGGTAATTTTGATTTCAAAAGATATTTTAAAGAAATGCAATGATTTCATTTGTGTATTCATTAAACACAAGATTTTATAATTGAGTAAAATATTCGCCATGCCTGGTGAGAGAATCGCCAAAAATTTATATATACATATCATATTATTGATAAAATCGCCTTCCATTTTTCCTATATACCATGGAGATTCGCCCATTTATTATACATGTAAATTTAGGGGGGGTTCTTAAAATTTTCCTTGGTTCTTCTTAAAGCTCATATATAATTCCTGGAAATCCATTATGATAGTTCCTAGTGTGTGGAGCCATTCAACACAAAGGACAATGTCAGAACCACCCATTTCAATGGAAAACATGTGGATTTTGAGGTGATAATATCCCATCTGAAGCTTAATATTTTCGCAGTGTCCTTCACATTTCATAGTCCCCCCATTAGTGATAAGGACTTGGAAATTAGATATCAACCATATAAAACAATGAAAAACTTTTGCTACTTTCTTATGGACAAATTTATGAGTGCTTCCACTATCAATCAACATCACCACTAGCCGATGTTTAATAAAACCTCAAATTTTGAGAGTCTGGAGTGAAGAATTCTAGCCAAGGCATGTAGTGATATAACCGGCTCATCAGGCGTAGCTGGGAGACCATTGTCTGGCTTGGTTTGAGGTTCACCCACTTCTTCCTTACACACTTTAGTGGATGGAGCTTCATCGAATGAGTTGTTTTTAGTAGCATCAACTTGAAATAATTTGAGTTCCTAGCATTTATATCATGGGGAGTACTTGTCAACACAACAGTACAAAAGTCGTTGTTTCCTTCTTTCGACCATTTTGGTTGGTGAGACCTTTTGAACCTTTGGTGTTTGGGTGGGACATGTCTTGGTGATGAAATTAAAATGATTGGCCTAGGAATTTAAGGCAACTTCAACATCTGAGGCCTTGTGTCATGTGTCCAACCAAGTAGCTGGGTGATACATTTAGACATGGGCTTGGAAGGCTTCTTTTAGGCCACTAATGAAACATTCGAAGTAAAATTCATCTCCTAGTACTTTAGTTTTGATAGCCAATTGTTCAAAAGATGCAATGTAGTCCCTGACTGTACTCGTTTACCTGAGCTTATTGATATGGCCCCAAAAATGAGATTCCCGATTGAAGTGTTCACAGATGGATTTTCAGATCATGTTCCAAGTTGGCCTCTTTGGATAACATTTCTTATACCACTACCACCACTGTCATCTCTCTTGGTCCAAGTAAAGGGCTTCCACATATATTTTATTTCCATCCTCCTAGATATCATTAAGGAAGAAATATTGTTCCATTTATGCCACCCATACTTCAAGGTTAGAGCCATCAAATTTTTATATGTCTAACCTGGGTGTTTGTTGGCTTGAAGATTGGGGATTTCCTTGGAAATGAAGGCGATGGATGGAATCTCCTTATATGTGTTCATAAACACTAGGTTCCTCCCACATGGGTTCATGAAGAGTCTTGACAGCAGACATTAGCAACTGGAGCTAGGAGGTAATGGACTCCTGGAACTCATTGAATATTTTCTTGAGGTTTTCAACCTTCTTGACAGCCCTTTTCGCAACCATGACTTGAGACCTGGTATTGAGAATACACTATCCTTGTTCAAATTTTGAGCTTACTTAAGTGTAGTATGCTTGGAAAGAGGGCAAGCTCAGGAGTCTAGTGATTTGGGTCAGTTGAAGCCGCATCGGGAAAAATTTGGGACCACCTGAAAATTGAGGGCTTACAAGTGAATGGTACCACTGGGACCAACTTGTCATCCCGAATCTTATGGGCTAGGTCTCTTGCAAGCGTAACAAGATGGTCCTCAGATTTTGTTTTTTAACCTCGAAAAGAGTTTTACTCTCAAATGATCAATACTATAGTAACCAAATTCCATAAAGTTTGATACAGCCAAATATCCTGTGAAAATTTGGCTTGGACTATAGTAACAAAAACCCCAAGTTTTGGGTATTGCAGAATGTGTTGTGACAATTTGATCTTGACTATGGTAACCAAAACTCTATCTACAGAAAGATTCTAATCTGCGCTATGAAAACCCCAACTGCTACATCTGATCTGTGCTGTGGTGGGAGAATCCCAACTATTGGATCCGATCTGGACAACGGCAGATGAACCCCAAAAGCTGGATCTGGTCTGGAAGAAAAGGTAGGGGATGATCTTCAAATAGCTAAGGGAATTATGGTCTCAAAGTAGTGTCAGGTGCTACAAATCGTAATATACGTAGGGGTCCAATGATAGTGCTCAAACTAATTCTTCAGGGAACTAACTAAGGAGTATAGATCGTACCCTTGGACGTACTAACTGACTACCCTATTGTATGTGCGAGTAATCTCCCCGAGTGCTATTCTCAATGTACTGTAGCAAAAAGACGACCGATGAATTATTTAAGGTTAGGTTTTAGGTTACCCTAGGGGGATTTCGATATACCCAAGAGTACATGGAAGTGTAGTCCGTGCACAGTCTGTTTAATGCACTACTACTAGAAGGGGTACCCACAGGGGTTACAAGGGAGTCCAACAAGAATGCCCACCTCTTGTAGTTCTTGTGTGCATGCCTCCAAAAATCTGTAGGTTTAGGCACTCAATGAAAGATACTATGGTTTAAAGACATCGGAACACGTCTCTAGCCTAAAACAATTATGTGAAAATTGGAGGTACAAATGGCCTTGGAAAATGCTTTGATACTACTTGTTATGCTCTTGACCTACTAGAAATCCAGAATACCAGAAATACGAAGCAATATAACCCAAAACACAAATATCACATGAAATGAGACAAGATACAAATATATTTTTATTATTTAGAAGCGTAATACAATGTTCAATTGCCTCTTTGAGGGGGCAACCTCCAATAGAGTAGGGCTCAATTACAAAAATACTCGATGATCCTTCCCCTACTATCTAAGAATATTTATAAATTAATGACATCATAAACCCTAACTACTAATGGTCCCTTGCATATCACAAGGTAACCACTTTATTTTTAAACTATGGCCCATTTGTAACTAATTATGGTCCCTTTTGTATAATGTAGGTCAACCACTTACAATAATTATTAATGCGGACAAGTATAACCTATTACGAGATTTATTGATTTGACTAACTAACTATGACTTTGACCAGGCCCCTAGGGATTATTACATAAATAAAGGGGTTAGGGTTGGACCCTAACATTCTAGGTGTGCTAATACCAAAGCAACACCATAGATGAAGTTCATACTCGTAATATCTTAAACTCACCATGTACATATTACGCTTTCCTAGATTGAAACAATTGTGATGTGGCATATATGTTGAGTGTTTGAATGACAGAAAGGAAAGTAAGGTGTTATGTATACAACCGAGCCGAAAGGGGATGTGAAGGAAATCTAATTGGTGAATCAATACTTCTTGAAGGACTAACCCTTTAACTAAAAAGTTATTCCTAGGCAAAGAAGCTAAAGTTTTCGCAGTGTGTCGCCAAGTGTTGTTGCTACTACAACACCCTCCAAAACTTCACTACATTCAAGTTTTAGAGCCTACCAAACTATCATATCAAGTGTCACTTTGGTCGTCAAGTGTCATTTCAATTCATTTCATATGTTTCAAGTGCTCTTGATCATTCCTAAGTTTTATCGTGTTTTTTAGAACATCTCTAGTGTGCTTCATGGTTATAATACCTTTGTTGTTGTAAAATGACAATTTTGGCTACAATCACACATAATTTGTCTATTGTTCTTGGACAGTGTTTGTAAACTAGAATTTTTATGTATATTTCTCATTGTTCAATCTAACCTAAGACTGATTAATGAGTTGGTATGTTTTGCACTTGATTTTATGTTTAAACCCACTATGTTAGCCCCTTGTTTTATCCTTCAGAATTAGACAAATTTCAGTTGCACAAGTTAGCTCAGTAAATCTAGGAGAACACATGGTGCCCTCTTAAGGATTACTCATGACCCCTTCCATGTTCAGAGTGTTCCCTACACCCTCCAATAGCACATAGCACACTCCCAAGAATCTTCCTCTCCTTCCCTTTTCAAACCATGCCCTTAAAGCAAGCCTTCCTCCTTGTTGAGCGCATGGCGCATCACTGAGCAACATCATGGTACCTTCAACCTTCAACCTTGTTCCCCACACCCTTCTTGGCTTATCTTGAGTGCATAACTCACTTTGGAAGGTCCAATCCTGACCCCTTCATCCTTCAGACTTGCAACCTGTGCCCTCCTTGGCTCCATTGAGTGCATAACATACTTCCAAGCCTAAGTGTCCTTACTTCACCCTTTAGACCCACACCCTACACCCTCCCTTGAGATTCCTCTCTCCCATTTGAGCACAAAACACATCCTTAAACCTTAGGTACTCAGTCCTTCCTCCTTAGTAGTACGACCTATGCCCAAAAACCTCCTTGTTCTTCCTAAGTGCACTGATATGTCATAAACATAAAGTTTACATGAAACATGTTAAAATAGGAGATTTTTTAGACTGATGTTTGCTTGCCATGAGTGATATCAATTGAAGATATTCCAGAACACCATCGAAAAGATGCATGAAGAGATATGACAAAGAGGATAGTAAAAGGAAGCATTCAAGAACAAAGAACATGTGATGTTACAGAATGAACAACATTGAAATCTTGATGTTCGAAGCAACTAATAAGCCCTAGAAATGGGTAATTATATGGGCTCATTTGGCCTTCTAACTTAACTTAATACACCATTCTCATTAGTTTATTGCATGTTTTTTATTATATTTATGCTAAGAGAGTGAACTGGGTTAGTCATTATGCCATGAAGTCTAATGTGTGCTTTATGCAGATTTTTGGTAGATTTTGGGACAAATTCAAAGGATTAATGAGCATTTGGCAGCCAATATTCGAGGAAAACAAGGGAGAGAATTTGTAGGAGGGTGTCCTACTCATTTATGACTCCCTACCTTGAATCCTCCTTCAGAAAAATCGGAGCACAAGCAGCCACATTGAAGCATCAAAGGGGCAACCGAGCAAGTGAAGAAGAACTGTTGTCTATCTCTAGTCTTGGGAGCCGAGCCTCCTTGATTTTAGGAAAGCTGTTGGAGGCTCTAGTTGTATAAATAGGAGGGTTTAGGTGCTCAGTATTTTAGTTGGTTGTTAGTCAAATTTTTTCACTTTTGTTGCAGCTCTTGCTCAGCTCATTTTCGAGCTTACTTTTGTGAACCAGTTTTATGTAATGTGACTATTATTTTTGATAATGGAGATGAAATATTTTCTGAGATAGCACTGAGTTCTTTAATGGGGCTGAAGCTCTTGGGTTAGGGCCCAACCCAAGCTGCCCAACACCTCTTGTTTTGTATTTATATTTTTTGCTACAGTTCATAAATTAGTTGCTATTAGATAGATTTCTTCCTTAGTAGAATAGGTTGCTTTTGGTGGTTTCCATAGATGTTTCCATTTCAGTTGCTGAAGTAGGTTAAATAGTGGTAAAAGAAAGATACAAAAAGGCCATCAACAGAGCTTGACCTCCTTTCCTCCTTCGGGGACCATGAATTGAGGTCAAGATCTATTTGCTGCCATAAAAACATAGTTTTGCTTCCTTCATGCAATTTCTAGTGTTACAATTTGATTTAGAGGTTAATTCTTTGCTTTAGATCCATTTTTCCATGTTCATTTCTATTTCTGCAATAAATCTCTTTCCATGCTTTTCTGTTCATATAACACTTCTCAACATTTTATTCTTCTAGGTCAGATTTTAGGTTAACATAAGAGATAGTTCTGTTCTTTTGGTACAACTAGTTCTTTTCTTGCTCAATTTTAGTATTTTGACTTGCAGCTCTCTTATAACACACCTCTGCTCATAATACATCGATAAAGCAGCCATCATCATCTCTTTTCTCACAGGTTTCACAAGTCACTCATAGCCCTTCACGAATCTGCCCTAGTTTCTGCATTTTTCTCATAAGCTTTCCTCTTGTCTCTTGAACAAATCCAACCATCATTTTCTTTCCTAATCATCCTTGATAAGCTTCAGAAACTTTGAAACCTCCCTCTAATCTTCATCTACCATTTCCCACCATTTTTCCACCTTTAAAACCTATAAAAATAGCTCTCAGCATCCTCCTGTAGATCCTCCTGTAGATCCCTTGCAGCCTCCTGTAGAATTTCCTGAGAGTGAATTTTTGAAGTCTGGTTGCAGAGGAAGTCTCCAGAAGGTTACCAGAGGCTTCTTAAGACTCCCCCACACCTTCCTACACCTTTTCAAACCCCAAGGTTTCCTTCCATCTCCCCCAAATCTTTGCCACAACCACAAACAGATAAATTACAAGCATAACAATTTCACATAAAACACTCCAAAAACCCAAAAAGATGTTTTTTTTCTCATTTCCTTCCAGAAGTGGCTTGAATAGATGTAATTTAATTTCTCAGTAGTCAATGGCACTCATTTCATCAGTTTTCATCTCTTTTTCTGCAAAAGTAGGATTAGTTGGAAGAATTAGGGTTTGCTAGGGTTTTCTTTACACTCCAGTCTTCTTTCTCTTTCTGCAAGTAGAATAGCCTCTTTAGAGTTACCTTTATTTCATCACAACTAAAAGCTTCTTCTGAGAGTTCATAGAAGTTGGCTTAAGCTCTGAGTGATCTTGTGCCAGCTGACAAAGTGACAGCCTGTAGTAAGAGCTAGTACTTGTGCATACAACACTGTCGCTTCCAAGTTTGTTACGAACTACCGGGTTGATAAAAGTAAAGTAGGAAGCCCCAGGAGTTGTAGCATTCTTGCTGCAATACTGGTGCTCACCACTTTTTGGCGCCATTGCTGGGGAAGCGTCAGAGTATTTTGTGATTACTGTTTTTCTTCTATTTTCTACTGCAACATTCTGCTAAGTAGTTTATTTCAGCAAAAGTAGAGTAGTTGTTTCTTTCAATTTTTGCATTTCCTTGCTTTCATTTCAATTCTGCAATTTCCATTCTAGCAAAAGTAGATTAGTCCTATCAATTCTACAATTTCCGTTTCAGCAAAAGTAGATTAGTCCTTTCAATTCTACAATTTCCATTTCAACAAAAGTAGATTAGTCCTTTCAATTCTGTAATTTTCATTCCATATTAGTCATTTCCTTGCTTTCATTTCAATTATGCAATTTCCTTTCAACAAGTTCATTTCAGTAGTTGCAATTTGTTTGTTCAATCAATTTCAGTTTTACAGGTACAAGAAAAAAAACAAAAATGACCAAAAAATATTTCCTTTCATGCCTCGTAGGAATAGATATAATTCAGGAAAATTCTTACCCAACACCCCCACCACATCACAAAGCCACCCTTCTCTCTTCTTCAATGGCAGTGATCCAAAAGAACCTTTAGGTGAGCATCCTGAGATATTTGAAGAACCTATAGGAGAAGAAGAGGAAGAAAGCATCCCTCCCGAGACAATGGCTGAAAATAGAAATGCTAGGGGGAATGGAGAAAGAGTAGAGGGTACCTTTCCCATCCGAGAGACCAATGGGGACACTAAAATGAAGAACATAAGCCCTTCCAACCTACCTCACTTCCATGGATTAACTACAAAAGATCCTGACACCTTCCTATTTGAGTTTGTTGTTATCTGTCAAACCTACGACTATGCAGAAGATGAGCAAAAGTTGAAACTGTTTCCTTCTACCCTCAAGGATGTAACATTGCACTAGTTCATGGGGTTACCTGGAAACAACATCAGAACTTGGGCTCAGATGCAACAAGCCTTTAATAACAAATATCACGACTACTATAGGCCAAAAGATACCAAGGAAGAAATCTTTCGAATGACCATGGGAAGTGATGAATCCTTGGAGGATTATAAAGAGAGATTCCAGCTCAGTTATAAAAGGGCCAGGTGCACACTTGACCCCGAATCTCTGAAGTTGGTCCTGCTTAGAGGAATTCCAGAAGACCTTCTAGACACCCTCCATTTACTGGTTGGGGGAGACATCTACCAACTACCTTATGAAGACATCAAGACTGTGTTTAGGAATCATTCTAGGGCAGCCAGAAAGAGAGGTAGGGGGATTCAACCCACAGCCAGTACCCCCTCATCCAGTTCATCCCTCAAAGGTGAATTTGGAAAAATGTTGGAAGATTTCAAGAGTAAGATGCTGCAGACTCTTACCATGCAAATGGATACCTTGCATATTAAAAGGAAACAAGAGGAAGCAGACAGGTCTTTGGCCATTTTTTGTCCTAGGTGCACCAAAAGGCATCCTAGGCTCGAATGTCCATTGAACTCTATAGAGGTGTGTTCAGTTTATGAAGAAAATCATCCTACAGATAAGTGCCCTTCCTTGACCGGACTTAAATCTCTATACCAAGGGGTCGAAGGAGTCACCGAACCACTCTATTTCATGAGCCAAAGGAGACCGCATGGACCTAGACCTTACCAGCAGGGAATGCAAGGGACTTCCCAATCATACTAGAACCCCAATCAAGCCACTTCCATGCCTTCTTGGGGCCCCCTGCTCATCCTCTTGGTCCACACCTCCTCTTTTGTCATATCCATCTCAATATCGTGCTCAACTAGCTGCTCATTCATTTCACTCCTATACTCAGTCACAACATCAGTGGAATGCATCTCATCAGGGGTGGAGGCCCTAGTACAACTCTCCTCCTACCCTTTTGCCTCCACCACCTGCTCAACCACAACCATTGCATCCTGCTCCACCAAGGAAACCCCAAATGCCTGCTCAACCGAACCCGAACTCGAATAACAGACAGGATCAACAAGTATATAGTGGGGAACCATCATGCCCAACCTATGCTATGGAGATTCAAGATATTAACCTATGGTCTGGGAAGATTCTCCCAGACAGCTAGCCTCCTCCTAAGGAGGTTGAGGAAGATAAGGAGGAAAGTGAACCGAAAGCAATTCTACCTTTTCCGGAGAGATTATCTAGCACAACCTAGCCTACCCCAGAAGAAACTGAACTTGTGGGAGAATTAAAACAATTATGTGTAAAGATCTCACTTCTCCAAGCCATAAAGGATGTGCCTATATACAACAAGATGATCAAAGGGAAGTGCTTCAGGCATCCAGGCTGATGCAAGAGAGATGTCCCAACCATAAATTTCATAGGAAAACTGTCCAACCTAATGTTGGGGAAAGTAATTTGTCTGAAGTATCTAGCCCTGGAAGCCCAGTAATTGATGTCCACATCAATGGCACCATGATCCCCCATACCCTGATTGATCTAGGGGCTGCCATTAATGTGATGACCAAGGACACTATGCTCAAGCTCAACCTCTAGGGCTCCTTGAGAAAGACCACAACAGTACTACGGTTAGCAAACCACTCCACTGTGACCCCTGAAGGGATTGTGGAAGATGTAATGGTCTCCATTGATTCTTGGGGATACCCTGCTGATTTCCTAGTTCTCCAGCTCACTGGGTATCCTCTCATCCTGGGAAGACCGTGGTTGGCTACTGAAGATGCCTACATCAGCTGCCGAGTTGGGAACATGACAATCAAGAATGGGCATATGTCCAAGCAGCTAGTCCTATACCCTCCTGCCCAACCTTTGCTAGAACATGATCTACCTCTCTGGTTGGACGAGGAAGATGAGGATGAAGTCTATTTTGCACCATTGTGTACAGTGGAAACTGCCATAGGGGGGAAACTACAAACTAAGGATGATATCATTGAAAACTTAATTCAGAATCCACCCCCATGTATGTTGCCATTAGAAGAGCTAGTGAAAGAAACCCAAGACAATCCTTTAGCTGATTTCTGTGTGGCCGACCTGACCTCTCTCCATGTTAAGAATATAGAGTTTGGCCCAGAAAAAACCTTGAAAATCAACTCATCCCTATCCACCTCCCAGGAGAAGGAACTGTGTAGCTTATTGAGAAAACATTTAGATGCCTTCGCCTGGAGCTATAAGGAGATGAAGGGAGTGCACCCTTCAGTCTGTACTCATCACATTTACATTAAGGAAGATTGCAAGCCAGTTAGGCAGCCCCAAAGGAGGATGAATCTAGCCCTTAAAGACATTTTCAAGGAAGAAATACAAAAGTTATTGGATGCAGGATTCATCTACCCCATCTTCGATAGTGAGTGGGTCTCTCCTTTGGTGCTAGTACCAAATAAAAATGGAAAGTGGAGGATCTATGTTGATTATCGGGAACTGAAAAAGGCCACCAAAAAGGACCATTTTCCTTTGCTTTCATAGATCAAGTGTTAGATGGTTTGGCGGGCAATTTTTTTTTCTCCTTCCTTGATGGGTTCAACGGGTACAAGATCCAAATCAGCGCGGAAGACCAAGATAAGACCACTTTAACTTTTCCTTGGGGTACCTTTGCCTATCGGGTCCTTCCTTTTGGTTTGTGTAATGCTCCTACCACTTTCCAGAGAGTAGTATTGAGTATATTCTCTGAACTGGTTCATGATGCAGTGGAAATCTATATGGATGATTTTACTCCTTATGGTTCTAACTTCTAGGAAGCTTTGTCTAACCTGGGAAAAGTTTTGGACAAGTGTATTGAAATGAAACCGTCCCTCTGTCCAGAAAAATGTGAATTCTTGATGACTGAAGGGGTCGTGCTAGGTTATGCAATATCTCAATAAGGATTGCAGGTGGACCCCAACAAAATAGCCATCATCCAAAGGGTCCCACCTCCTCAAAAGGTGAGAGATGTCTGAAGTTTCCTAGGCTTAGTAGGATATCACAGAAGATTCATTAAAGATTTCAGTAAGCTAGCCTCTCCATTGTTTGGTCTTTTGGGAAAAGATGTCGAGTTCATATGGACTGACAATTGTCAAGAAGCCCTAGACACCTTGAAAAGTAAACTGGTGACTACCCCAATTTTGAGAGGCCCAAACTGGGCCCTACCTTTCCACATTCACACAGATGCCTCGAACAAAGCAATAGGAGCAGCCTTAGGGAAAGTTATTGAAAAGTTACCTTATGCCATATACTTTATAAGTAAAAAATTGTCAAAGGCAGAGTTGAACTACATAGTAACTGAGAAGGAACTCCTAGCTGTAGTACATTCCTTAAATAAATTCAGACATTACATCATAGGCTATCAAACCTTTGTACACACTGATCATGCTGCAATTAGGTATTTAATGAACAAACCAGATGTAAATGCTCGCATTATTAGATGGTTTCTTTTATTGTAATAGTTTGATTTAACCATTGTTAATAAGCCTGGTAAGGAAAATGTTGTTGCTGACTTTTTGTCTAGAGTAAATATGCCTGCAGGTGAGGAAGGAATGGTGGATGATCAACTGCCAGATGAACACCTATTTTCTATCTCAGTACTCTCTCCATGGTTTGCTGATATAGTAAATTACTTGGTCTCAACATAGTTCCCACCACACCTGTCCTCAAAAGAGAAGAGGGAGATCGTGAGGAAAAGTGCCCCTTTCACTTGGGTTGGGAGCAATCTCTTCAAACTTGGCCTAGATCAGATTTTGAGATGATGTGTCAAGGAGGAAGAAGTTTTTGACATTCTCCTGACCTGTCATGATGGGCCTTGTGGAGGCCATTTTGCAGCAAAGAGGACTGCCTTCAAAATTCTACAAGCAGGATACTATTGGCCCACTCTTCATCAAGATGTGAGGAGATATATCAACCAATGTGATCGGTGCCAAAGGATGGGGAAACCTACTCCAAAGGATGAGATGCCCTTGCAACCTCAAGTGACTTTTGAGCCATTTGAGAAGTGGGGCATGGACTTTGTGGGTCCTATCAACCCTCCTTCAAACCAGAAACAATACATCATTGTGTGCATCGATTATCTGACAAAATGGGCAGAGACAAAGGCAATCAAGGCAGCAACAAAAGAAAAAGTAGCTGAGTTTTTAAGAGAGAACATATTCTATAAGTTCGGGTATCCAAGAGAACTGGTTACATATCAAGGCAGTCAGTTCACCTCCAATCTGATTGAAGACCTGCTCACACATCATAAAATCAAGCATAGGACTTCCACCCCTTACCATCCACAAGCCAATGGACAGGTGGAAGCCACCAACAGAGCTTTAGAGGGAATTTTGACTAAGGTAGTGAGCAACAACAGGAAAGATTGGGCAGATCGATTGGTTGAGGCCACCTGGGCCTACAACACCACATGGAAGACCACCACTGGATTCACACCCTATGAACTAGTCTATGGGAAGAAAGCTTTGCTGTTAATAGAGTTTGAATACAATACACTAAGGATGGCAGCACAACTGGACCTAGATCTCAGCCATGCACAAAGGGAAAGGCTACTCCAGCTTAATGGATTGGATGAATATAGATTGCAAGCCCTTCTCCACATAGAAGTAATCCAGCTTTAGAGGAAGATATGGCATGACAGAAACATCAAGGAGAAACAATTCCAAGAAGGAGATTGGATGCTACTGTATGACTCAAGGTATAAAGATTTCAAGGGCAAGCTGATGACAAGATGGCTGGTACCCTACATAGTAGAAAAGTGCAATGACAATGGTTTAGTTATAACTAGGACCATTGATGAGGAAGCCATCCCCGTGCTTGTCAATGGGCATAGCTTGAAAATCTACAAGAATCCCCTCTCCAAGCAAGAATTTATTGAAGATCTGAGTAAAACAGTGTTGGTAATGGAGCAAGTCTCTACCTCCACTCCACCCACTCAATTAAGAAAAAAATAAAAAAATAATAAGGACTCTAGTGAAAACTTCTATGAGGCGTTTGAGTCCCATCATTAGGCTGGAAACCTCTTTTGAGGCAGTCCAGTGCTGACAAAAAAAAATAAAAAAATGAAGAGAATAAAGATCCTTAGGTAAAAACCTCCCTCGGAGGCACCTAGGGCAGGCAGGTAGGGTGAAAACCTCTTGGAGGTGCTTTGGTTTTCTTTTCTAAAAAAAGAAAAAAAAAAGAACAGAGAAAAATAGAAAAAGAGAAAATTGACTTTTTTATTGCATTGTAGGTCACAGATGGACCCCAGGAAGCAAGGAGACATGCCACCAAGCCTATTACATATCCTCTAGACTCTTCTCCATCATTTCTGATTCTTTTTTCCACCTCTCGGTGTTTTTTCTGAATACTGTGCATCCTACAAGAAGCTCTGTGTGTTCTACAGGAGGCTCCTGTAGAAATCACAGAGAGCTCGAAATGAAGCTAAAAAATGATTGAAGAGCTGGGGATTTTCACAGAGAGCATGTAGACCATCCTACAGCCATCCTCCATCCTAACCCTCTGTTAGGTTCCTATACCAATAGGTTTCATTTTTCATGATTGACAGTGGAAGTGCCAAATATGTTCATCTTTTCATGCTGCAAAGGTTCCATATTTTGTAAAAAGGCATTAGTGGAAAGTTAAAAAATGTAAAGAGGGTATGCCCTAAAAGAATTATCAAAGGGCAAAAAGAGTAAATTGGTCAGAAAAAATGATAAAAATGAACCCCAAAGAAAGACCAGGAAAGTGGCTAGCCAAAATGCCACTGCTAGCTTGATGGATGGCCCAACAGTTCAATCTGGACCATGCCATGTTTTAAATTGCTTGTTCTAGACTAGAGAATGAATATCTGTCCAAACAGTTCAAGCTTGGCAGATCAGTAGCTAG
Organism: Pinus tabuliformis; assembly: GCA_031772625.1. Taxonomy (NCBI): domain Eukaryota; kingdom Viridiplantae; phylum Streptophyta; class Pinopsida; order Pinales; family Pinaceae; genus Pinus; species Pinus tabuliformis. Next base: position 429,810,104 of record CM062819.1, read on the forward strand.
GTAGAGAAATTAAGGAGCCCAACTGCTTAATCTGGGCCCTTGGAAGAGATAAGGGTTGATTTAGGTAGGAGGGCAGTCAAAAGAAAAGAGGATAATCAGGGTTTGCAAGCCTAAGTGCACCCACTCAAATGGAAGAAAAAATGCTAGGTGAATTAGGCTGGGTAAGTAGCTTGAGGTTGCAAAAGCAAGGTTTGGATCTCTTTTGTATGGTCAAAACAAAACTCATCTCATCAATGACAAAAGTGCCAAAGCAGTTGTTTGATGGCAGAATTATGGAAGCATGTCTAACTCCCTTTCACCCCACCCCCCCCCCCCCCTCAAATTTTCTTACTAATATCCCCTGAAGGACCTTGGGATTTGCCCAACAAGTCCTATTTTCACTCCATTTTTGTAAAAATACTAAGTCAAGCTTTGACTTTCTTCAATAAAAAGAAGCCACATTTCTAGTGTAAAAATCCTCATTCCAAATTCCATTCACTTCTTGTGTCTAAGTTTTCCTTCATAAACTTAGCTTCATGCCCCTACACCTTCACTTCACAAGGTCATATTAACTCCTAACTCTATTATCAGCTCCCTAGATCATTTCCTTACCCCCTATTATACAAAAAATTATATAAAAACCCAAAAATAATACATATTCCCACCCCTGGGCACTATAGCCCTATAACATAAGTTTGGGGAAATACCAAGCTCATTTGGGGCTTGGCATTAGCCTTTCCGCGTTCAAACCTGGAATTGATTTAGCATTTGGTTAAATTAATAACCATTCCCTTCCCCTCTCTTACCCATAACCCTTAATGTTTTACCCTGCGCGCTCACATTTTCGGGTTTTGTTTAAATATTTGATTAAACAGTCAAACTCTACCCCCGGCGCACATACCATAACCCACAAACCCAAAGGTTTGAACCCCCGCCATATTAAAAAATGATATAATATTCAGCGGGCCCCGTACATTATCGTACCCGCAGCTCACAGTTCCGTCCACCGTCGGATCGGGCCCTCCCCATCCGACGGCTCTCACCGATTTCGGAGCCGCCCCGACGTCCGACGGTTAGCTTCCGATAGCCTAGCAGTTTCTCCGCCGTACAAAAGACGCGTGTCTCCACGCGATTGTATCGGAGCCCCTCTGACACTTACCGCCCTCGTACAGAAGGCGGTCCGATAAAACCACAAACTGCCTTCTGTCTCTCCGCCCCTGACGACAGCGCTACGTCACCTCCGCGTCAACCCGCCACTGCTACGTGTCGCTGCCACCGCATCTGCCTCTGTCCCTACGCCACCATCGTGTCCTGTGCCACGTCGTCAAACCAGTCAGCTGCCATGTCACCCTATTGTACCAGGGACTCGCCAATGACGTCATGCTGACGTCATAAACAAGAAGTGCCAAAATGCCGCAAAAGCCCAAATTTGTGTTAAAAATCGCAAAAAACATCGTTTTCATTTGCTTTTCATGCAAACAAACGTTGTAAACTTTTTCATGCCACTCACGTCCACTGCGCATTCGACGTGCCCGACAGTCGCCAAGACCTACTCGACCTGCAACCTGACCTGTTCGGCCTCCGCCCGCAGCCATTCACCACATCATTTTTCAAAGTAAACAGGTATTTAGCTAAAAAACATTAGTAACCCTGTTTTTCATGATTTCTCTGCAAAATTAGCCAAATACACCTAAAAATCCACTTGAAACATATTGGCACCTGCAACCTTTTCCTCTCTGCCCCACATAACTTCATTTGCGGCCAAAACCCGGCATCTCTGCCCCCCTGATAAAATTTCCATCGCCAGCTCGAATTACAGCTCCAATTCACCCGCGGAATCACTAAGAACAGGTTGCTAAAGCCCTTTATTTTTCCCCTTTTCCAGTGTACTTATTGCAGAGCCCTCCTTACTCTTCATTCCCCTTGAGTTTTACTCCTCAATAGCATCTCTGCACAAAACTTGAACTGTGAGTTCCTTGCTCAGAAAGCCTTCATCAGAACTCTGTCCCTTGCTGAAATACAGGCCTAATTCAACTGTGATCACAGTCAAAACATGGAGGCCCCAGTTGCCCTCAATATTGCACCACTAAATGCACCCCATAGATAGCTAGAATGGCTTCCACTGGCAGATAGAGATTATCAAATTGATGACATGGAAGGAGTAAAGCCTCATCTTCAAGCCTTTTGTGAGATAAGGAATAAATTCAGAAACAAGACTGATCCATTAAGAATATGGGAGTCCAACATGCCCATGTACTACTTGCCCTCAGTAAATGTTTTTCCTGACCTCATCCATCACTGCTGTTCCAATTATGATCCTTCTCAGAGGGCAGTGATGAGCCCTGCTGGTAAAGTCCTCTTCTACATTACTCCTCAGTCTATCAATGATATGTTGCAATTCAAACCAACTCAGCCATTGGTCCCCCTTTCCATGAAGAATCTGCTAGATCAAGCATCAAAATTTCCCTCTGTAGAGATTGACCGAATTGCAAAGTTTTTTATGCCCCTAGACTGTTACTCCAGATTTACAATCCCTTATCTCCATGTTGCATTTACCGAGGAGGGAAAAATGCTTATAGATATGATCTCCTACATCCTGGGATTCAGAACAAGTGAGATTGTGGACAACACTGTCTTTGCCTTAATGTCTATCTTCACTCCAGGACAGCCCCCTGCTGTCCAGTATGATTATGCTACCTTCATTGCTGATAAGATTCATGAGCAATTCATGAGCCTAGAAAGGGAAAGGGTATTCAAATACACCTCATACATCTATCATTTGCTGCTATATTATCAATCTGAAAGTTTCCCAGTTGTCCTCAAAAAATTGGATGCTAGGGGGGAGAGGAGGTCAGTCATATTTTGGTCATCAGTATTCCATCATATTAGTTACTCCCCATACACATACTGTGAGTTCATTGACCTGTTTATCTATCCAGCTACCTGCTTACTATCAACAGATCCTCCCCCCAGACTCACTGATGAGATGTAGAAGATTCTACAACTTTCCAAAAGCTACAGCATTGGTGACTGATATTTCTACCAAAACCACACAATAATCAGGGTCTATGGCTGTGAATTAGCCCCCTACAAACTGCCAAAATATGTCCCCATGAGACTCTTTGCCTTAGAATACTTTCGGCAGTTTGGTAATGCAGATATGATTCATTTCTTTGGAAAAAGAAAAAAGGCACAGCTGAAAATCAGACATCAATTGGGTCCCTTTATTTTCAATAAATGGGAAGAAGCATGGAAGGATGCTGATCAGATTTTGGGAGAGAAACTTAAGCTCAAACTAAGTTTCACTTGGTCACCTTATGATCCCAATCACTTTATAAGCCTTAGAAGAATCAAATATAGGCTTGCAGGATATGTACATTACAATATTCCTCAACTTGAACAATATGCCAATCAACAAGAATGGGTAGAAGGCACCCTAATAGAAGAGCTCACTGAAGAAGAAATAACAAAAAAAGCAATCAAGAATCTGGAAAAATCTATTGACTTGGAATCTTTTGGACATGTCTTTTTTATAGCTCCTCGGCACCTTGGAGAAGGCACTTCTTCTGCCACGGCCCAGCAACAACCTGCCCAAGAAAGTGCCCCACCAGCAGCAACAAATATATGTAAAGTAGTGCAACATTCAGAGGAACAAGTGCACAATTTTGGACAGCAAGAAACAATGGCAGATCGGCCTGCTTCTACTGATGAACAAAGCCAAGGGCAAGACCCTTCTACACAAACAAAGGTGACAGAAATTCTAGTATTGCAGACACCTCTTAATGAAGAGAGGGCAAAGAAGAGGGACAGACAGGAAGAGACCCCTCCAGTGACATCTACAGATCAGCAAGGAGAAAAGAGACAAAGGTTAAATCCTTTTTCAGAAGAAGAAATGCTAGAGGGGCCCACAGAACAGCAAATTCCCCCAAGCATGGAGACATCGGCCAGCTCCTTTCAGTAGGAGTAAGAGAGACAACAGGGAGTGGAAGTAACATCCACAAGGAAACAGGGCAGACAACCCTCTGATATTAAAAAAGCATTTACTGATATCAAAGCCAGGAATGAGCCAGTGAGACTACAGCTGTACAACCAGCTAATAAGGATGGCCCCTACCAATCAGCAAAGGCTAATGGCGGCCTATGATATCTAGGAAGGAAGATTGACCCTCGGTCACTTCAGACCTACAACTCAACAACCCCAATCAATTGCTGATTACATTAGAACCAATCTGGAAGTGTTCGCCAAAGATATCCATCTGATGGACCAGATTGAATTGCACAAGCAGACTGGGGAGATGGTATATTCTACTCTAGCAGATAAGACATTGTTAGCCCACAGATTGCAAAACTCTTTGCACAATACTGTTGCCCAACTAGAGTTGGAGAAAGCCTCATCATAGGCCAAGGACAATAGGATCAAGTCCTTGGAGGAGATCATCATAGAGTTGGGACATGACCCCACTGATCCCAAGGGTGTGCAGGCCTTGATAAAAAAGAAGGATGAAGACATAGCTGCCCTAAGAAGACAAATCAAGATGTCACCCACATTGCATCCTCAAGCCACAGAGGTGGCCCAACAAAAAGAAGAGCAGGACGTTGTAGCTTTGCTTACAACCTTACATAAAAGGTTGGTAGAGACAGAAAGTGCCTTGGAGGCATCATTACAGGGGAGACAGGGAGAGTTGGCCTCTCAGCCAATTCAAACAGCTCAGATTCTTACAGCTGCTCCTCCCACGGCCACCACAACAGTCCCTCCCACTGGTACAACATCAGAAGCAGGTGCCTCAAGCTCAGCACCAATTTCAGCAACTACCTCAGCACCTACAGAGCAAGGCACCAGCTTGAAAATGGACAACATGATGAAAGAAATAGAAGCCTTGGAACTGCAAATGGCAGAATTGAAGGAAACCATGGAAAAGCTGCTGAAAATTGAGGAAAAGTATGACAAGTCAAAACAGGAGGTAGCTGAAAAGACTAGGGAAGTAAATGCCCTGGAAAAAAGGATAAAAGAGCTGGAAAAGGAGCTCACTTTTGGTAGCACCCTAGCAGACATCAAGAAAATCTTGTGGACCAATATTGGCCAATCCATTATAGACCAATGGCAATCCATTGAAACTATTCATGAGCAAATGGATTTAATAAGCTTGGCTCAGTTTGAGAACCAAAAGGCTAGAACATCTCTAGGAAATATGCTTGAGCAAGCTAACAGAATGATCCAAATTTTGAATACTCACACCAAAGGGCAGTTGGCTGAATTGGGAATCAGGAACAGGACTGAAACTATTTTGCTAATAAAAAGGGTGCTAACCCTTAGGAATTTTGTGCAGACATTGGAGAGAAAATGCCAAGAGATGCAAGCAGAGGTGAATGACTTCAGAATAAAGATCGCAGCATTACAGAGCAGAGGGCTACCTAGCCTAGTAACCAGTGCTGGAAAACTGCTGACACATGAGCTTTATGCCAACAGAGTGAACAATTTTGCTGCCAACCAAATCACAGCTTCCTCAAGCACTTCAGAAGATACAGGGCCTCCAACTGGATAGGCTGTCTTTGATAAATTAGAAAATCTATTCTATATTGCACATGAGATAAATCATCTCTTTGAAGAACAGCCAAACTTTTACATATACACAGAAGCTGATGAAACACTGATAAAGATACAAAGACATCAGCTACCTATAGAAGATTGGTGGAGAGGAATGTTGGAGACGTTGCTCAGGTGATTTTGGGTATTAATTCTTTGTGTAAACTATAGTTCAGCATATACAGGTGGCACGGTCCAGCAAAGCAACATAAAGCAGAATTGGAATATCAAATACAGCTCATCAAAATCCAAGTAGCCCAGCACCAAAGATGAAGACCATAAAGACCGAGACAACAACAGGCAGCATAACAGCACTAGAAAAGCACACGCAGTATAAATGCGCGGCAGGCAGCCGACTCATTCAGCCCAGAAAGTCAAAAATTCTGTGACATAATAGACAGCTAGCAGGCCAATATTAACTATAGTATTGAATTCTTCATTTACTTCCTTAGAAGAGTTGGTGATGTAATTTATTACATGAAGACTCATCATCTAGATATTTTGTATCATATTTTTGTATATATACCTCCCCATAGAACGTATTTGGGGTTGGTTGATGATTTTCGCTCTAAGAGCTGCGCTGTAACTTACAGATTTTCTAATACAAAGAGCTGATGGAGTTTATGATTTCTGCACTATCTGGATGTGAATGTGATGAGCTGCGTTCTGCTACAGGATTCCTGTGTTGTTTAATGAAACAATAAGTTTTTCTAAACCATGTTTTGTCTTTTCTATGTTTGCTAAATTTACATGTATGTTTCATGATCTCAGTGACATAGAAAAAGAATAGCTCAGGACTTGTTTAAATACACCCTTTGCTCAATCTCTGTTTCTAATTATGTTTTCTCCAGAATTGGTCATGAATATGAATTCTTAATTGCTCATATTTGCACTGATTCTCTCATTATGAATGCTATTTAGGAATTCTTAATTGCTCCTAGATAATATTTTCACATTTCCCTCTATCAGCATAGTGAAAGACCCTTAACTGCCTTTCATTCCCTGAGTCCATGCCATCAATTCCTAGATTTGAAGATTTGTTTCATGGATACCTATCTGGCCCTATAGTACTACCTCTTTCCCAACAAACACTTTCAACAGTACATAGTCATTAACTCCATTGTCCAATAGTTAAGCTATTCTGAGAAGCTGCACATCAGTTCTATTTGAAACCATCATCCAACCAAATTCAAAACAAAAACCTGTACATCATAACTAGCCTAAAATTACACCCAAAAAAAGCTAAATCATAAAGAGAGAGCCCTCTCTAGTTGCAGGTAGGCTAGGACCTGTGGCTAAAAGATTGGTTAGTGGTTACCTCGGCCGTATTCCCTTGGGAGTCAAAGGGAACAACCTGAGTGATAACATCATTGGCGACTCCACTGGGGAAGAACCAATTTTTCAATTGTTGTCTATTCCTTAAAACTACAGATGAAGCCTGAATGTCAGCCAGGAAGCCTTTGAAACTGTTCTTGCTTTGCATTTACAGGATTAAATAAAAGCTGCTTCAGTCAATCTTCATTCTAGTTTTAAGCTTCAAACAGCTGTTCCAAAAAATTTGATCAGTTCCTTCCTAAAATTGGAAATTCTCCCAGAAAAATACCAAAAACAAATTTGGAAGCTGGCTCCAAAGAAGAAAACTCGTTATACCAGGTCGAATCCTGACCCAGATCCTCCAGCTATTTTTGACAATCCTAATTTAATCCCAAAGATTCTTAGGAAACAAGAGGAACAAGAAGATCTTGCTGATTCTAGCCCTGAAGCAGTTCAGCAAAGTTATATTCCAACCCCTGCTAAACCTTCAGTCCGTCCTCACATAACCAAGGAAAATTTTAAGGATGGAAAATTTTCTTGAAGTTTAAAAACATTGGCGAATCTCACTAATCCCTAATATGCAAACTATAAATTTTTTAATGATATATTTGCAAAATTATTCAAATTTATAATGATTTTATATATAGTCTCTATATAATGTTGGCGATTTTTAAGATAAAATAATTTTATATTCTAAAATTTGGGCGAATCATCTTTTATAAAAATTGGAAATTGGCGAATCATTTTTTGGAAAAATCATGGAAAATTAGCCCACTGGGCAAACATTAGCCCCTAAAATTTTCCATGCACATAACTCCTTCTTCTCATTTTTCCTCATCCACCTCTCAAAGCACCTTCTCTACACCACCATCTACTACCCATATTTCTACCACCGTTACTGCTGTCCCAGCTGTCCCATTTCTTGTTGTTGTTCCATTTGTTCCTATAAATATGGCAAATAGATATGCCCCTTTGCAGCTACCTGCAAATCCTGGGGCTATGCCTCAGGACTATCAAAGTAAGATCACTTATTTTGATGGTACAGGTACATATACTTCCCTACAGCATACAAAGAAAATGCAAGACTACTTTGAGAATTATGAGATAGATGATGATGATGTGAGAATGAAAATCTTTGTCCAAAGTTTAACAGGTGAAGTAAGAACTTGGTTTAGAGCACTTGCTGCAAATTCCATAGCCAATCCGGATGCTCTTTACCAAACATTTCTCAACAGATGGGAAAAGAAAAAAGATCCACTGCACATTTTATCTGAGTATGACACCATAAAAAGAGGCCCACAAGAAACTGTCCTAGATTATTGTGCAAGATTCAACAATGTTTACAATGCCATCCCTCAAAACCTTAGACCTCCACCTGACTTAGCCTTAATCAAATTCCCTGATGGATTTGATTCTGACATGGCATATCAACTGAGGGAAAGAGCCCCTCCAACCTTAGCAGACATGCAAAACATAGCTGTTAGTGTAGAGGCAAACCTTATTGCTAAAAGAAATCGGGCAAGAGCTGAGAGAAGAACTACTTTTAAAGAAGAACCTTCAGCATTTGAACAAAAATTGGATGCAATCATCAAAGGTATGGACAGACTTGGGGATAGGGTGGAAACCATCGAGAGAAAATCATCATGGGAAGGTCAACCAAGTGCTGCTAGAAACCCAAACTTTAGAAAGAATCAAAATCCAAATGTGGGAAGGGCTGGTCCCGACCAGAACATTAGACCTCCTTTTCAAGAAAACTATGTTGAAGCCTCAACATCTAGTGAACCAACCGAGGACCCTCACATTAATCTAATGGGTTTGGACAGTGAACATTAGGTCTTTCTAACACAAGAGGATCAAGAGGCCCATAATTGCAATCAATTTCAAACCAAATCAGGAGAGTCATTTGACTTTAGGGAAGGCTATGATGCAGCAGTTTATGAGGTACATAAACAGTATAAACTAAGGAGTAGAACCATAGATGTGCCTGAACCTATCAAACCAAAGGATAATAAACAACCAAAAAGGACAAAAGACAAGGCTGTTCTCCCAGAATCCTCTGATAAAACAGACCCACACCCAAGAGAAGTCACTGTGGAGGATATATCAGATGTACAGCCCTCTAAAAATCAGCCATCCTCATCCCTCCCCTCAAAAGCAAGTTCAAACAGCATTCCTGAAAATAAATTCAAAACAGATTCAATTCAAAATCATACCCATGATGAAGAAAAGGTCACTGAAAATTCTGCTGCCCATAATACGAAGACTCAGATAGAAAAACCCTTCAACTTGGAAACAGAAATAGGTAAGCTGAAGATAGCTATTCCTCTCTCTGAGCTCGCCAAACATGAAGTATATAGACAACAAATCAATAGGTCACTCCAAATATCAGACAATAGGGATGCTGTAAATGTTCTAGATGATCAACCTGAATTACTTTTTGGTCCTGAAGTTAATGGAAAGACAACAAATGGAGGAGTTCCACCTTTTTATGTCAGTTTAAACATTCATGACAAGGTGTTACACAATGCAATGTTTGATTCAGGAGCTTCACACAACCTAATGCCTAAATATGTGATGGAAAAACTAGACCTAGACATCACAAGACCATACAAAGATTTGTTCTCATTTGATTCCAGCCAAGTCAGGTGTCTAGGCCTAATTAAAGATTTGTGTGTTTCCCTGGTCCAATACCCAACCAAAACAATTCTGATGGATGTGGTGGTAGCTGATATTCCACCCAAATATGGTATGCTCTTATCCAGATCATGGGGGGCCAAACTCCAAGGATCCTTGCAGTTGGACATGTCCTATGCCACTATTTCAGTCTTTGGGCAACCAAAGAGATTATACCGTGAAACACTAATGAAATATGTGGTGAGTAGTCAAGATAAGCCCCAAAACTTCCCCATTTATTCAATACACTCTGATATGGACTCATTCATCTTGTATAATGCTGACATGTGCACCAAAACTAATGCCAGACTCCTGATAACAGCACAACTAGAGAGTATGAATGAACAATCTACTGACCCAGATCAAAAAATTGTCAATATGACTAATGCAATAAAGAAAAATGACACATCAAATGACTTACAAGAACCCAATCTGCCCATGGTGCAACTTTCTAAAACTCTCAATGCAAACCTTGACCATGAAACCTTATGGTATTTAGAGTTTGATGGCTCAGTCAACAAATTAGGAGCAGGGGCAGGGGTCTGGGTACACAACATGCAAAATGACCAGGCTGAAGGTCATGCATACAGATTAAACTTCAGATGCACAAACAATATGGCCGAGTACGAAGCCCTTTTATTAGGTCTCAAACTCATCAAGAATCTAGGTGCAACCAAAGTCTCAATTCTAGGGGATTCAGATCTGATCATACAGCAGATGAAGGGAAATTTTGTCACAAATGATCTGAGATTGAGAGCTTACAGAGGAGCAGCCATTGAAATACTCAACACTTTCTTAGAATTTCTCACCAAAATCTCAAGAAAGCATAATTTACATGCACATAGCTTGGCAACTTTTGCCAGCACATGTAAGCTACCCTTTGAACCCAACCACAACTTCACTGTTGAAATCAAACATAGGCCTGCTGTCCCAGATAATGTCAAAAATTGGCAAGTCTTTGAAAGTGACACACAGATAAATAACTTCCTGACTTTGAAGGAAGAGTTTTCCAGCATAAACATTGACACTAGCACTATGGATGACCAACAACAGATGGACAGAATTGAACAAAATATATCAGCTGAAATAGCAAATCTGATTGTGCATCCTACTACCTTTAATAACAACAATGTACAGGAGCTGAAGCAAACTGATTTTGATGAAATAGCTGAAGCAGACGCTGAATTAATTGATCTAAAAAACAATTTTCTGCCCACAGGCTTGACTCCTTTGGAGGATTTATTCGATTCAAATGATATCTCAAGGAAGCCAAAAATGCAACCACTGAATGCTGAAATTGAAGACTGTAACATTGGAACCTCAGAAAACCCCAAAATGGTAAAACTCTCCAAAACTTTACCTGCTGATCAGAAACTGAAATACATTGACTTGTTCAAAGAGTTCCAAGATGTATTTGCTTGGGGTTATGAAGACCTCAAATCTTATGATACCTCAGTCAGCCAACACACTATACCTTTGAAAGAGAATAAAAAACCCTTTAAACAGAAGCTTAGAAGAGTGAATCCCATCCTCCTCCCTCTGATTGAAAAAGAAGTTAAACAAATGTATGAAGCCGGAATCATTGCTCCAATTAGGTTCTCAGAGTGGATTTCAAATCTAGTGCCTACTAGGAAGAAAACGGGAGAGATTAGGCTGTGTGTTGACTTAAGGAATTTGAACAAAGTCTCTCTCAAAGACCATTATCCCTTACCAAAAATGGATCATATCCTACAAAGGGTAGTGGGAGCCTCTAGGATCTCATTGTTAGATGGATTCTCTGGATTCAATCAGATTTTAGTACACCTGGATGATCAAGACAAAACTGCCTTTACAACACCTTGGGGAACCTTTAAATATGTCAAAATGCCTTTTGGGCTTAAAAATGCAGGGGCCACTTTTCAGAGAGCAATGGACATAGCCTTTGCCAAAGAAATCCATGATTTCCTAGTAGTCTACCTTGATGATCTCACTGCCTTTTCAAAATCAGACCAAGAACACTTAGAACATTTAAGGCAAGTGTTTCTAATTTGCAGAAAATATGGCATATCTTTAAACCCAAAGAAATCACTGTTTGGCCTACAAGAGGGCAAGCTCCTAGGTCACATCATTTCAAAAGATGGCATTAGGATCGACCCGGACAAAATTCAAGCTATCCTTCAAGTGCCTCATCCAAGAAACATCAAAGAACTACAAGGCTTTTTAGGGAAGATTAACTTCTTGAGAAGATTCATTCCTAATTTGGCCGAGCTCATAAGACTACTAAACAATATGCTGAAGAAAGACTCTAAAGTCAAGTGGACCATGGAAGCCAAACAAGCCTTTGAGGACATCAAAAGAGCTTTGACAAATACACCAGTCCTCACAAGTCCCAGGTTTGACAGAGATTTCATCATTTTTTCCTTTGCCTCTGAGCATACAATTGCTGCTGTCCTATTGCAAAAAGATGACCAAGGGTGTGAGAAGCCCATTGCATTTTTCAGCAAAGCCCTTAGAGATGCTCCCTTAAAATATCAGATTATGGAAAAGCAAGCTTATGCCCTGGTAAAGGCCATCAAAGATTTCAGAATTTACATTTTATACTCTCATGTGATTGCCTATGTCCCAAATGCTGTGGTTAAGGACATTTTAACACAAGAAGGAATTGAAGGCAAAAGGGGCAAATGGATTGCCAATATCCTAGAATATGACATTGAAATCAAGCCTACAAAACTAATAAAAGGACAAGGGTTAGCCAAACTAATGACTGAAACCAATTTCCAAGCCCTTGACATCAATGAACTGGACAACGAACAGGAGATGGCGACTCCACAGATCAATCAAGCCTTTTTGCAATCTCCCTGGTATGCTGATATATGTTTTGTATTGTTAAACCTGCAAGCTCCTCCAGGGTTGTCCAGAACTAAGAAAAGATTCTTGAAAATGAAAGCATCAAAGTTTTGTATCATAGACAATGCTTTGTTTTGGAAAAATCATGAAGGAATTTTACTTAATTGCCTAACATTGGATGAAACTGACAATGTCCTTAAGGAATTTCATGCAGGTGACTGTGGAGGACACTTATACTGGAAATCAACTGTTGATAAAATCCTAAGGGCTAGATTTTATTGGCCCTCATTGTTTGCTGATGTGAAAAAATTTGTAATGTGTTGCCATAAGTGCCAAATCTTTGAAGGCAAGAGAAAGCTGTTACCTTTACCCCTCAAACCTATTTCAACTGAAAGACCATTCCAGCAATGGGGTTTAGACTTCATTGGTGAAATCCACCCTTCATCCTCTGGCCAACATAGGTGGATTTTGACTGCTACAGACTACTTTACCAAATGGATAGAAGCCATCCCTTGTAGGAAAGCTAATGACTCCATTATTATGCAATTCTTAGAAACCAACATCTTGTCAAGATTTGGCTGTCCAGATAAAATTATTACAGACAATGCTGCTGCTTTCAAATCCAAAAGGATGATCAACTTTTGCCACAAATACCACATTACCTTGGGCCATTCCACAGCCTATCACCCTCAAGGAAATGGCCTAGTTGAGTCCTCCAACAAAAGCCTCATCATCATCATCAAAAAGGTGTTGGAGGAGAACAAAAAGAATTGGCATAAGAAGTTGGTAAATGCACTATGGGCAGACAGATTGACCACTAAAAGATCCATTGGTACAAGTCCATATGAACTGGTTTATGGAATGGAGGCAAGGTTCCCTTCATCTTTGGGAATCCCTGTGATCAAGCTACTACAAGAAATACAGGCAGAGCCCAATGATATTCAAAGAAGGATCAACCAGACTATACATTTGCAGCAAACAAGAGAAGAAGTATATCAGAGAACCCAGATTCTACAGGATAAACTCAAGAAGATCTTTGACAAGAGAACAAAGGCTGAAGACTTCTTCATAGGAAACAAAGTGCTAAGATGGGATTCTAGGAGAGAGGACAAAGGGAAACATGGCAAATTTGATTTCCTATGGAAGGTACCTTATGTCATTCATGCTGTACAAGGTAATAACACATATTTTCTGAAGAGTTTGAATGGCACAAATACTGAGGAAGGCCCAGTCAATGGGTGAATGCTCAAGCATTATTTTGATTCCATGTAATCAGCATAACACCACTGTGTATTGTACATAAATATTTGTAATTCCAGCATTTTATTTACAGCGGTTAGATAAGGAGACAAGTGTAGCAAATTTTGAGGAAAAATAGGGAACTGCACCATTTTTGATATATGTTTTGAGTCTATCATTGGAAATCAAAAGAAAGCACTTGGGAACTATAAAGATGATGATAAATACTCAGAGAAACCAGCAAAGACAGAGCTGCAATTTCAGAGCAAACCAGCTCATAAGGACTGTATACAGGATATAGAGGTTCAGATCATTGATATTCAAGAGAAGGAAATTTTAGACTACAGCAACAGCTGAGAAACAAGGCAATCTGACCTGCTGTTCTTGGCCTTTCACAAGGAAAGGCCATCCCCAAGTGGAGCCACTGTTAGGTTCCTATACCAATAGGTTTCATTTTTCATGATTGACAGTGGAAGTGCCAAATATGTTCATCTTTTCATGCTGCAAAGGTTCCATATTTTGTAAAAAGGCATTAGTGGAAAGTTAAAAAATGTAAAGAGGGTATGCCCTAAAAGAATTATCAAAGGGCAAAAAGAGTAAATTGGTCAGAAAAAATGATAAAAATGAACCCCAAAGAAAGACCAGGAAAGTGGCTAGCCAAAATGCCACTGCTAGCTTGATGGATGGCCCAACAGTTCAATCTGGACCATGCCATGTTTTAAATTGCTTGTTCTAGACTAGAGAATGAATATCTGTCCAAATAGTTCAAGCTTGGAAGATCAGTAGCTAGGTAGAGAAATTAAGGAGCCCAACTTCTTAATCTGGGCCCTTGGAAGAGATAAGGGTTGATTTAGGTAGGAGGGCAGTCAAAAGAAAAGAGGATAATCAGGGTTTGCAAGCCTTTTGTGCACCCACTCAAATGGAAGAAAAAATGCTAGGTGAATTAGGCTGGGTAAGTAGCTTGAGGTTGCAGAAGCAAGGTTTGGATCTCTTTTGTATGGTCAAAACAAAACTCATCTCATCAATGACAAAAGTGCCAAAGCAGTTGTTTGATGGCAGAATTATGGAAGCATGTCTAACTCCCTTTCACCTCCCCCCCCCCCCCCTCAAATTTTCTTACTAATATCCCTTGACAGACCTTGGGATCTGCCCAAAAAGTCCTTTTTTCACTCCATTTTTGTAAAAATACTAAGTCAAGCTTTGACTTTCTTCAATAAAAAGAAGCCACATTTCTTGTGTAAAAATCCTCATTCCAAATTCCATTCACTTCTTGTGTCTAAGTTTTCCTTCATAAACTTAGCTTCATGCCCCTACACCTTCACTTCACAAGGTCATATTAACTCCTAACTCTATTATCTAGCTCCCTAGATCATTTCCTTACCCCTTATTATACAAAAAATTATATAAAAACCCAAAAATAATACATATTCCCACCCCTGGGCACTATAGCCCTATAACATAAGTTTGGGGAAATGCCAAGCTCATTTGGGGCTTGGCATTAGCCTTTCCGCGTTCAAACCTGGAATTGATTTAGCATTTGGTTAAATTAATAACCATTCCCTTCCCCTCTCTTACCCATAACCCTTAATGTTTTATCCTACGCACTCACATTTTCGGGTTTTGTTTAAATATTTGATTAAACAGTCAAACTATACCCCCGGCACACATACCATAACCCACAAACCCAAAGGTTTGAACCCCCGCCATATTAACAAATGATATAATATTCAGCGGGCCCCATACATTATTGTACCCGCAGCTCACAGTTCCGTCCACCGTCGGATCGGGCCCTCCCCATCCGACGGCCCTCACCGATTTCGGAGCCACCCCGACGTCCGATGGTTAGCTTCTGATAGCCTAGCGGTTTCTCCGCCATACAAAAGACGCTTGTCTCCACGTGATTGTATCAGAGCCCCTCTGACACTTACTGCCCTCGTACAGAAGGCAGTCTGATAAAACCACAAACCGCCTTCTGTCTCTCCGCCCCTGACGACAGCGCTACGTCACCTCCGCGTCAACCCGCCACTGCTACGTGTCACTGCCACCGCATCTGCCTCCGTCCCTACCCCGCCACCATGTCCTGTGCCACGTCGTCAAACCAGTCAGCTGCCACGTCACCCTGCCGTACCCGGGACCCACTGATGATGTCATGCTGATGTCATAACAAAAAAGCGCCAAAATGCTGCAAAAGCCCAAATTTGTGTTAAAAATCGCAAAAAACATCGTTTTCATTTGTTTTTTATGCAAACAAACGTTGCAAACTTTTGCATGCCACTCACGTCCACTGCGCATTCGACGTGCCCGACAGTCGCCAAGACCTACTCGACCTGCAACCCGACCTGTTCGGCCTCCGCCCGCAGCCATTCACCACAACATTTTTCAAAGTAAACAGGTATTTACCCGAAAAACACCAGTAACCCTGTTTTTCATGATTTCTCTGCAAAATTAGCCAAATACACCTAAAAATCCACTTGAAACACATTGGCACCTGCAACCTTTTCCTCTCTGCCCCACATAACTTCATTTGCGGCCAAAACCCGGCATCTCTGCCCCCCTGATAAAATTGCCATCGCCAGCTCGAATTACAGCTCCAATTCACCTGCGGAATCACTAAGAATAGGTTGCTAAAGCCCTTTATTTTTCCCCTTTTCCAGTGTACTTATTGCAGAGCCCTCCTTATTCTTCATTCTCCTTGAGTTTTACTCCTCAATAGCATCTCTGCACAAAACTTGAACTGTGAGTTCCTTGCTCAGAAAACCTTCATCAAAACTCTGTCCCTTGATGAAATACAGGCCTAATTCAACTGTGATCACAGTCAAAACATGGAGGCCCCAGTTGCCCTCAATATTGCACCACTAAATGCACCCCATAGACAGCTAGAATGGCTTCCACTGGCAGATAGAGATTATCAAATTGATGACATGGAAGGAGTAAAGCCTCATCTTCAAGCCTTTTGTGAGATAAGGAATAAATTCAAAAACAAGACTGATCCATTAAGAATATGGGAGTCCAACATGCCCATGTACTACTTGCCCTTAGTAAATGTTTTTCCTGACCTCATCCATCACTGCTGTTCCAATTATGATCCTTCTCAGAGGGCAGTGATGAGCCCTGCTGGTAAAGTCCTCTTCTACATTACTCCTCAGTCTATCAATGATATGTTGCAATTCAAACCAACTCAGCCATTGGTCCCCCTTTCCATGAAGAATCTGCTAGATCAAGCATCAAAATTGCCCTCTGCAGAGATTGACCGAATTGCTAAGTTGTTTATGCCCCCAGACTGTTACTCCAGATTTACAATCCCTTATCTCCATGTTGCATTTACCGAGGAGGGAAAAATGCTTATAGATATGATCTCCTACATCCTGGGATTCAAAACAAGTGAGATTGTGGACAGCACTGTCTTTGCCTTAATGTCTATCTTCACTCTAGGACAGCCCCCTGCTGTCCAGTATGATTATGCTACCTTCATTGCTGATAAGATTCATGAGAAATTCATGAGCCTAGAAAGGGAAAGGGTATTCAAATACACCTCATACATCTATCATTTGCTGCTGTATTATCAATCTGAAAGTTTCCCAGTTGTCCTCAAAAAATTGGATGCTAGGGGGGAGAGGAGGTCAGTCATATTTTGGTCATCAGTATTCCATCATATTAGTTACTCCCCATACACATACTGTGAGTTCATTGACCTTTTTATCTATCCAGCTACCTGCTTACTATCAACAGATCCTCCCCCCAGACTCACTGATGAGATGCAGAAGATTCTACAGCTTTCCAAAAGCTACAGCATTGGTGACTGGTATTTCTACCAAAACCACACAATAATCAGGGTCTATGGCTGTGAATTAGCCCCCTACAAACTGCCAAAATATGTCCCCATGAGACTCTTTGCCTTAGAATACTTTCGGCAGTTTGGTAATGCAGATATGATTCATTTCTTTGGCAAAAGCAAAAAGGCACAGCTGAAAATCAGACATCAATTGGGTCCCTTTATTTTCAATAAAAGGGAAGAAGCATGGAAGGATGCTGATCAGATTTTGGGAGAGAAACTTAAGCTCAAACTAAGTTTCACTTGGTCACCTTATGATCCCAATCACTTTATAAGCCTTAGAAGAATCAAATATAGGCTTGCAGGATATGTACATTACAATATTCCTCAACTTGAACAATATGCCAATCAACAAGAATGGGTAGAAGGCACCCTAATGGAAGAGCTCACTGAAGAAGAAATAACAGAAAAAGCAATCAAGAATCTGGAAAAATCTG
This sequence comes from Pinus tabuliformis, assembly GCA_031772625.1. NCBI lineage: Eukaryota > Viridiplantae > Streptophyta > Pinopsida > Pinales > Pinaceae > Pinus > Pinus tabuliformis. The sequence continues at coordinate 429,827,987 of CM062819.1, forward strand.
TTGACTTGGAATCTTTTGGACAGGTCTTTTTTACAGCTCCTTGGCACCTTGGAGAAGGCACTTCTTCTGCCACGGCCCAGCAGCAACCTGCCCAAGTAAGTGCCCCACTAGAAGCAACAGATAAAGGTAAAGTAGTGCAACATTCAGAGGAACAAGTGCACAATTTGGGACAGCAAGAAACAATGGCAGATCGGCCTGCTTCTACTGATGAACAAAGCCAAGTGCAAGACCCTTCTACACAAATAAAGGTGATAGAAATTCCAGTATTGCAGACACCTCTTAATGAAGAGAGGGCAAAGAAGAGGGACAGACAGGAAGAGACCCCTCCAGGGACATCTACAAATCAGCAAGGAGAAAAGAGACAAAGGTTAAATCCTTTTTCAGAAGAAGAAATGCTAGAGGAGCCCACATAACAGCAAATTCCCCCAAGCATGGAGACATCGGCCAGCTCCTTTCAGCAGGAGCAAGAGAGACAACAGGGAGTGGAAGTAACATCCACAAGGCAATAGGGCAGACAACCCTCTGATATTAAAAAAGCATTTACTGATATCAAAGCCAGGAATGAGCCAGTGAGACTGTTGAGCCTCAAACCTACACCTTCCCATACACCCTCTCAGCCTTCTTTTCCACTCATTTTATCCACCAAGTTGATTAAATCATTGTATTTTAGTTTAAAAACGAGCTTTTGACATGGTTTTCTAACTACGCTGATGACTGTTGTTTGGTTTAGAATTTTGCTCAGACAGCTGCGAAAGCTTCTCAGTTTCCGCAGCCGATACAGGTTTCCGCAGCTGACCCAGGTTTCTACAGCCAGCACAGGATTCCGCAGCTGTTTTTTCAAACACCATGCTACAGGTGTCTTCTCAAGAAATGAGCCACGTGGGCAAGTTACAGGAGTCAAGGACATGGATCGTGTCCCTCCAGATCATCCAGCACGGCCATAAAAGCCCGCGGTCAAACAAGGGGCAAAGGATAGTCAACGAAAGTGTTCAGTGGTGGCACGGCTCTGCGTAGCTCTGTTTTTGAGCACGTGAAGCTACATGGCACAATCCTTAGCCACGAAGACATCCTGGTAGTGCAAATCCAACAGCCATACCTCTCAGATTTAATAAACATGATGACAGTTACCTAGATCCGAGCTAAGGAGGATTCACGTGTCTCTGGCAGCGTGGTTAATAGCGTAGATTTAGTTAATCTGTTTTAGCTTTCTTTCCTTATAAATAATGCGTCCATGAACACTGTACAAGTTAATCGTTGTTAATGTAATTTGAAGACTGTTGTATTTCCCCACTGCACTTTTACGTTGCTGTTTAATATATGAGAAGATTGGTTTAAACTTCCGCGTGTCGCTGTTTGTTGAATTGGTTGAAGTGGCAGAGGGCCCCTGCTTACTGAGACCTTGTACAGTTGTCTTTTAACTTTTGCATTGCTTTATTTCTGTTCATGTATATTAGCTGTACAGTTGTCATTTAAATTCTGCGTTTTATTTCATCATGTATATTAGCTGTACATAACAAAGCTTTTGATTTCTGTTGATTTACATTTTCGTTGCTGCTCTTTTATGGTTACAACTGATCAGTGTTTTTGTAGGTGTTCTTAGGCAGCCCGGGGCAATTTTTCACCTTTTCTTTCTATAAATATTGGCATACGAGATCATCTTGTCTTTGTCGTTGACTCTTGTTTTCTGAAGTTTGATTTTCAAGTACTGTCATTTCCTTTAGTACATTTATTTTCTGCTCTTAGATATCATGCTATTCATCTGCTAACGGTTCCTGTCTATAATCAAATAACTTTATTAGGAACCAGAATATCACTCATTATAGCTTGATTTAGGTTGCTTTAGATCTCACATTGCTTGACTTGTTCATGACTGTTTCTCACAGGGTAAATTAAGCTGAAAGGCAAAAGGTCAAGAAAGTTAAAGTAGTGTGATTAGTTTAGTTTAACTTCTTTGGGATTTCACATTGCTTAACATTTCTTGATATCTTCTCTCACAAGGAAGATTGAGTTGAAGAGTTGAACTAGTGTGGATTAGTTGTTCTTACTTTTAATTGAGTTTAGTGTAGATTTCACTTTCATTTTCAATTTAGCAACAAAGATACTGGGCCGATGTCATAGTTCATTGTTTGATGTCTTTATTTCTTTTGAAGAGTTGATTTCATTTCAGTTATTTTAAAGCTTTCTTTCTTTTAAGTTTTGAAAACCACTTAGAGATCACCATAACCATCCACATTTCACTTGCTTTATCATCTTTTCATCATCTCACAGTAGGGAAAGATAAATTCAAAAACAAACTTAAAAAAACTAAAAACAACAAAAGACTAAGGAAATGGTTATCTAGTACATACAGTACACTTCACTTCGTCAGTTTACGAACCCCGGGTTGACATTATAAATAGCAATTTAGATCACACTAAATTGACCAAACATTTTGGCGCCGTTGCCGGGGAAGTGAAATTAGGTAGCCAAATTCTTAAAAAAAAAACAAGAAAATTTCAAGGAAGGAAAATTGATAACCTCTCAAAGTATGCTCTCCTCTTGCACTTAATGTGATCTGGAGGATCAGAAAAGAGAAAGTTATTGGTTTAATAGTTTCTTGAGTATGCTCTCTTCTTGCACCTAGAGTGACCTGGAAGATCAGAAAGAGAATTATTACCCTGAATTGAAGAAAAATAAAAAATGACATGCATAGAGCAAGAGATTCTAGGGGAAGGTTTTTAGCTAGAGCCAAGAGTTCGATTTTTACAAGTCCATCTACTTCAAGGAATAGACAAGAGACACCTTCATCATCTCCAACTTCCACTCCTAGCCCTAGGATTCCTGGAATTCAAGAGGCAGGAGTCGACTCTCCCACACCTTCCATCGAATCTGAATTAGAAAGAGATCCTTTCCTTCCTTCTACAGAGAGACAAATTGTAATTGAAGAAGTAGAGTCATCTGAAGAAGAAGAGGGAGAAATTCCTTCTCGTTCACCCTTAGTAGAAGAACCAGAAGACTCTGAAGTCTCTAGGGAAACTACCATGACAGAGGAAGGAGCAATTGGATTTGGTAGAGGTAGAGGTAGAGGAGGAGGAGGAGGAAACAATGGAGGAGGTAGAGGTAACATTGGGCGAAATAGGGATGGAGATAACTCATTCGGATTTCCTATAGTCGATGAGGACTCCCGAGCCACCATGAAAAACATCTCACCATCTGTCCTCCCAAACTTCCATGGGTTAAGGAATGAGGACCCTGAAACATTTCTATTTGAGTTTGAAGTCGTGTGTCGAACTTATGATTATCTGGAAGACTCTCAAAAACTCAAACTGTTTCCTTCAACATTGAAAGGAGCAGCCTTGAAATGGTTCATGGGATTACTCACTCAATCCATTAGGTCTTGGAATGATATGAAACAAACATTTTTGGATAGGTACCTGGACTATTGTATGCCCAACAATCACAAGGATGAGGTATTCAAAATGATGCAAAGAGAAGATGAAAACTTGGAGGATTTACTTGAAAGATTTCAATACAACCTGAAAAGAGCAAAAATGAGTAACTTAGATGAGGAGACCTTGAAAGCCCTTCTATTAAAAGCCATTAGAGATGAATGGATAGATATTTTGAACATGATGGGGAAGGGAGATATATCTCAACTTTCACTCAATGATATAGCAGAGCTATGTATCCATCTCTCAAGAGGGAAATCTAAAACTCAAAAAGGGCCTAGAGATCCTTCTCTCATCAGAGCAAATAAATCTGCAACTGGATCAGTAAGTAGGGCTGAGATTGGCAACATGCTTGATGAATTCAAAACTGACATCCTAGGGAGTCTTAGTGAGCAACTGGACACCCTTAAGATTCACAATAAGCAGAAAGTAGAAGCTGAGGCTTTGGCCATCTTTTGCCCAAAGTGTAGGAAGAAACATGCTCTAAGGGAATGTCCCTTGGATGCAAAAGTTGTAGAAACATGTGTAATTTGTTCAGAGAACCATGAGACCAAGGATTGTCCTTCAATTCCTGGGCTCAAAGCTGTCTTTCAAGAAGATCCAAATACAATCGAATCTCTCTGTTTTGTTGCAAGGAGACCTTGGCAGGGGCAACAAAATCAAGGGTTTAGCAACCCTATGAACTTTCAACCCCCACCAAATTGGAATCCTTGGCAACAACCTTGGTCCCAACCTCAAAATATTTTTCAATCATGGGTACAAGGTATGCAAAATCCTTATGGGAGATTTGCTCAATTTTACCAATATCCTCCATCTTTTCAAAACCAACAAGCTCCACAACTTCCAAATCAAAATCCACAATTGTCATTGCCATTTCCACAACAACAACAACCTTCTCAACAGAATCCAAATTCTCAACTCTTGCTTCCATTCCAACAGAAGTCAAATCAACTTCCTTCTCAGCCATTGCCAAACCCCAATAATAAAAACCCTCAAAATGCTTACATGATGGAAGGTCAACAATTTCCTACCTATATGATTGTTCCTCTCAATGAAGTACAACTCAGATCAGGTAGAGTCCTAGATAAGCCTTCTATAAATGCTCAAAAGCAAAGCATTTTTGAGGAAGAGTCTCTTGAAGCCAATAAGGGTTCTGAAGCATCTCTTCAAAACCCAAACACTCAAAAAGAAAAAGAAAAAGAATTAACCCCCACAACTCCCATAGTTGAGCAACCTGCATCTTTATCCACACCTCCTTTTCCTGAAAGATTACAAATTGATAAAGGAGTGGAAAAACAAATTTGGTTGCCTGACTATAATTTTCTAGATGAATTGAAGAATGTCTGTATCAAGATTCCCTTGTTACAAGCCATTAAAGAGATTCCTATTCTAGCAAAAACAATAAAGGAGTTGAGTCTTAAAAGACCAGGAAGGAAACCAAGAGATACCAGAAGAATCCACCTGGTAGGGAAAATTGCAGATATCATGATGGGAAAAATTACTATGCAGAAATATGTAGATCTCGGTAGTCCAATTGTCAAAACACATATCAATGGGGTAGAAATACCAAATACTTTGATTGATTTAGGGGCTGCTATCAACATCATGAGTAGACAGACTATGGAACAGCTCAAACTTCCTAATCTTCTTTTTACACCTACTTTATTGCAACTTGCAGATCGATCAATTATTAAACCAGATGGTGTATTAGAAGACATTCCAGTCTCCTTAGATTCTTGGGAATATCCAGTGGATTTCATGATTTTAACTCCCAAGAGTAATCTAGGAGGACATCCTCTTATTTTAGGAAGACCTTGGCTAGCCACAGCTAATGCTTTCATAAGTTGTAGGTCTGGGGATATGTATATTTCTGATGGTAATTCGACAAAGAAGTTCAATCTGTATCCTCCAGCAAAAGCAATTACAGAAATAGGAGATAATGAGTGGGTTGATGATGAAGATACTATACAACCTGTCTTTACCATTTTTGAGATCAGTGAAGATAGTCAAATTCTGAACACATTAGAAAACTTTGAACCATCTTCAGAATATGACCACACACAATTTCAGTTGGATTCTGACATTGAGTGTCTATCATCTAGACAAATGTCTCTTTTCTCTATGGAAGAGTTTGGTAGTTCTGCCATTGAGATTTTTCCAGGAAAAACATTGAATATCAACAGAAACTTGGAAAAGTCACAACAGGAGGAGCTAACCAAAATCTTGCAAAAACATTCTACTGCATTTGCATGGGAGTATACTGATATGAAAGGTATTGATCCTAAGACTTGCATTCATCACATCTACATTGAGGAAAATAGTAGACCAATCAGACAACCTCAAAGAAGGATGAATCCAAACCTTAGGGAGATAGTGAAAGAAGAGCTCCAAAAGTTACTTAATGTAAACTTCATTTACCCCATTTCAGATAGCTGGTGGGTTTCTCCTTTGGTTATAGTACCTAAAAAGAATGGTAAATGGAGGGTTTGCATTGATTACAGGGAATTGAACAAAGCAACCTTGAAGGATCACTTTCCTTTACCCTTTATTGATCAAGTATTAGATACTTTAGCAGGCAAAAAGTATTTCTCATTTTTGGATGGTTTTAGTGGTTACAATTAGATTCAGGTAGCACCTGAAGATCAGGACAAGACCACATTTACCTGTCCATGGGAAACTTTTGCTTACCGAGTACTTCCTTTTGGATTATGTAATGCACCCGCAACATTTCAAAGGGCAGTACTAGGAATCTTTTCTGATCTAATTCATGATTGTGTAGAGGTCTATATGGATGATTTTACAGTTTATGGTAATTCATTTGAAGAGGCAATAGAAAATTTGGAAAAAGTCCTTATAAGATGTAAAGAAACAAATCTTTCATTAAGTCATGAAAAATGTTTTATGATGTTTACTGAAGGGATTGTTTTAGGACATCATATTTCAGGAGATGGGATTAAATGTGATAGATCAAAAGTTGAAGTCATCTCCAAGTTACCTATTCCAAATTGTCAAAAGGATGTTAGAAGTTTTCTTGGATTTACTGGATATTATAGAAGGTTTATTGAAAACTTCACCAAAATAGTATCTCCACTCTTCAAATTACTTACAAAAGACTGTGAATTCAAGTGGGATCCTGACTGTCAATCTGCATTTGAAACTTTGAAAACTAGAATATCTGAAGCACCCATTTTGAGAGGGCCAAATTGGAAACTTCCTTTCCATATTTCTACCGATGCTTCAGATACAGCTCTAGGAGCTGTGTTGGGTCAAAAGGATTTAGTTCCTTATGCCATTTACTACACCAGTAAAAATTTGACTCCTACTGAGTTAAATTATACTGTGACTGAAAAAGAGTTCTTAGCCGTTGTTCATGCAATCAACAAGTTTAGACACTATATAACAGGATATGAAACTTTTGTCCATACTGATCATTCTGCAATTAGATATCTCATGAACAAACCTGTTACTAATGGCAGAGTTACAAGATGGCTTTTACTTTTACAAGAATTCAATATTACTGTGTTAGATAGACCAGGGAAACAAAATACAGTAGCTGATTTCTTGTCTAGAATCCAGAATACTAACGAAGATTCTCCTGTAGAGGATAAGTTTCCAGATGAATATTTGTTTGCAGTAACTACTAAAACTCCTTGGTATGCAGATATTGCTAACTATTTGGTTACAGGGAAGCTACCTCCACATTTATTTCCTAATGAGAAAAGGAAAATCATTCAGGAGAGTTCAAAGTATTCATGGATTTCTAATGAATTGTTTAAAACAGGGCTAGATTGTGTGACCAGAAGATGTGTTCGGGAAGATGAAATGCCTGACATCCTTAAGGCATGTCATGATGAACCGTGCGGTGGACACTTTGCTCACAAGAGGACGACCTATAAAATCCTTTCTTTAGGATATTATTGGCCTTCTCTCTTCAAATATGCAAAACAATATGTTAGAAGGTGTGACAGCTTCCAAAGAGTCGGGAGACCAACTCTTTCAAATGAAATGCCATTACAGCCACAGGTACTCATCGAACCCTTTGAAAAATGGGCTTTAGATTTCATTGGACCTATTAATCCACCATCTAAACAAAAGAAGTATATATTGGTTTGCACTGATTATGTCACTAAATGGGTAGAAGCCAAGGCATTGCCTTCTGCCACTGAAAATTCAGTTGTTCAATTTCTTTTTGAGGATATTTTTACTCGTTTTGGTGTTCCAAGAGAAATTGTGACAGATCAGGGAAGTCAATTTACATCTAACTTGATGGAGAAGCTGATGGAAGAATACAAAATCAAGCACAGAAAATCTACTCCGTACCATCCGCAAGAAAATGGTCAAGTGGAATCTACAAATAAAGTTCTTGAGAGCATCATCACCAAAACTGTTCATCTCCACAGAAGAGATTGGGCAGAAAGGCTTCCTGAAGCCTTATGGGCCTATATAACTACATGGAGGAACACAACAGGACATTCTCCCTATGAACTTGTTTATGGGAAAGAAGTCCTGCTCCCCATTGAGTTTCAAGTCAAGACCTTCAAGATGGCAGTTCAGTTGGGGATGAATCTATCAGAAGCCCAAAAGCACAGAATGGAGCAGCTGAATGAGCTAGATGAAATAAGACAAGATGCAATTTTAAGGACTGATCTAGTTCAGCACCAAAGAACTAAGTGGCATGACAGAGATATCAAAGAGAGAAAGTTTCAAAAGGGAGATTGGGCGTTACTGTTTGATTCCAAGTTTAAAGACTTCAAAGGAAAATTTCAGACTCATTGGATTGGACCATATGAGATTGATGAAGTCTTTAGCAATGGAGCAGTTCGAGTCAAGACTATTGATGAGTTTCAAACTCCTCTCATTGTGAATGGCCACCGATTGAAAATTTATCATAAGCCACTCTCAAAAGAGGACTTTGTCAAAATGTTTCAAGAAAATTCTGCAATGAGGCTGGTGGAGAGGAATCCTTCTCCTCCATCAGCCTAGTCTTTGTTTCTTTCAGTTAAAAAAAAAAAGAAAAAAAAAAAAAGAGAAAAATCTTTTGTATAAGCCTGAAAACCAATCATGGATTGGCAGTCTTATACAGAAAATATAGAGTGAAAATCAGGGGCACCTGACACTCTATATTTTCCAAAAAAAAAAAATATCTCTCCCTTTCCATCTTCACTCCACTTCACTTGTCATTTCATTTCACCTCCATCTCATTCTCATCTCCATTCCACTTCACTCCACTTCATTTGCATCTCATTCCACTCATCTCATCTCATTCCATCAATAAAAGTCCCTCTCAGGACTATTTTATTCAGTTGGTTCTTCTCTAACTATCTTTGTGCAGTTAAAGGGGTGTTGTCCTAGTTTCCGTAGCTGGAAACTGTTTCCACAGCTAGAACCAGTTTCCGCAGCCAGAAACGATTTCCACAGCCAGCATCACTCTGTCTCCATAGCCGGCATCACTTTGTTTTCAAAAAAATCACAGTCAAAGCTTAGTGTCATCATCACCAAGTGCAGCAAAGACATGGGGCATCTTCAAGATCAAAGAACAACCATGGGTCAGAAGCCTTAATCAAGAAATGATAAACTTCCAAAGGTATGATCAAAAATCTCTACCAAATAACAATTCAATGTCATTATTATGCATAGTTATTTAAACCATGGCAAGTTCCACTAAATGCAATGATTTGATTCGACAAGCCCCATACCACTCCGCTTCCACCGACATCATTCCACACACCCTATTCATTTCTAACGGTTCCATGATCATTCTAAATTTATGGACTGCTCTTCCATTTATTGGCCGTACTTTGAGACGTGACCTACTGAACTACGGCTCTCCTTCACCATAATTCCCGCAGCCGTCTGCTGAGACGTGTGCGCAAGTCATCCGATTCAAAAGGACTCAGCCGTTATTCTGCCCATTTATCACTTCACTCCCGCATGCATTCGATGTTAAACTTGTTACTGTTGCTTACCCTTCACTACCCTCGGTACGCATACCATTCCCTGTTCTCCATTTCCGCTGTGTTCACTACAGTTTGCTCCAAACCCTGGCCACAGTCACCACATACATTCCGAACTTTGATTACGGCCACTCCAGTTACCCTAAGAATCCCGTAATCAGCCGTTTTTTTTCCTGAACCGTCATACGCAGTAGAATTTCCAGTCGGAATTTGAAGCCGAGAATGGGAAAACTGCTAAGAGCTGAACCGGAAGGCCCGAAATATCTGGAGGGTTATCCTCAAACGAAGGAGTCGTTGAAGAAAGCAAGGTGGCTGAGATTCATTCAAAAGTTCACGGGCTATAATAAAGAAGTGACTAAAGCTTTTGCCAGGTCCTTCAATGGACAAACAGCGGAGGTTGGAGACTTGAAATTTACAGTGACCGAGGCCACAATAGCAGCTGCAACAAGTCTTCCACAAGAAGGTGAAAGGTGGTTCAAGAACAGAGGTGTAGAAGATCAAATATGGAAAACAATGCTCAAAAACCCAGGTATGGATACCTCTATATTTACCAAAGGAATTCCTGTGCATGCAATAAAAGAAGAATGGTCCACGCTGTTATTACTTGTCCAGAAATTTATCACATGCGAGGGTCGTTTTGGTACCATGTATATGTATCATGCCAGGATAATGATGAATTTCATGGAGGGTTGTACCCTTAACTTGCCTTATTTTCTGTTATCAAGCTTGAAGAAAATGTGCTTTACTGTTCAAAAACACGTAGGTAGTATTGAATCCCATCTTTACCATCACGGGTTCATAAAAATCCTTATTGAAGATCAGTTGAAAAACACTAAGGATACTTGGGAAAAGTTTTTGACAAGAAATCACTTCCAAGAACTGACTGAAGCCTCTGCAAGCAGTTCCCCAAAAATTCCAAAGAGAAGTAGGAGAAAAGAAAAGAATATTACAGCCCAAGACCCTCCTACAGTAGACATTCAGGAAACTGTTCAGAAAGAGGAAGAAGAGGGAACTAAAAACAAGAAACAAAAGAAGGACAAAGGCAAGATAACCATTCAAGAAACCTATCCATCACCTGAACAATCCGTAGAAGAAGATTATCAACCTCTGTCAGAGAGGTTAATAGATCTTCAAGCTGCTGCCATAACCAAGAAAAAGCAAAGAGGAAAACAGGTTGCACAAGAGAAAAGTACTAGTTCCTACCTAAGAAGGAGCACTAGGCTACAAGGGAAGGGGAATAAAACCAAAGAAAAATAGTCTCATTTTATTGATTTAGATAAAGAGACACTTGAGAAATCCCCAACTCAGCCAAGTATTGAGCCAAGTCCTCCACGAGAGGAAAGCCCTTTTCAGCCAGAAAGAGAAAGCAGTCCTCCTTCACCAGAATTTGAGTTCAGGCCGAGAAAAACACCTGAGGTAGATTCCACCCAGCAAGAAGCATATAACTACTTAGAGTCCTTGGAACAATCAGTTGCAGGACCAAGCACCACCTTGCCACTTGATGCACAAGTACAGTCTTTAAAACAGGAAGTGTTTGAATTGGAAGTCTTAAATAGGCACATCAAACAGGAAAACAAAACACTCAAAGAGCAGAGCAAGGTAGACAAGATTGTCCATGATAACACTATGCTCCACCTAGGACTGTGGCAGAAGAAGAACAAGAAGCTGAAGAAGAAGTGTAAAAAGTTGAGCAGGGCATTGATTAATCTTAAGTTCAAATGTCTAGTCAGGAAACCAAGGACCATTTTAGCATCAAAGAGAAAGAGAAGAGGGCTAGATGTTCTGGTAGAAGCCTCAGAGCATATGGATTGAGGAAAAATAACTAAGTTTTGGTTGCATGAGGACATGCAACACCTTCAGAGTGGGGGTATGTTGAGCCTCAAACCTGCACCTTCCCATACACCCTCTCAGCCTTCTTTTCCACTCATTTTATCCACCAAGTTGATTAAATCATTGTATTTTAGTTTAAAAACGAGCTTTTGACATGGTTTTCTAACTACGCTGATGACTGTTGTTTGGTTTAGAATTTTGCTCAGACAGCTGCGGAAGCTTCTCAGTTTCTGCAGCCGATACAGGTTTCCGCAGCTGACCCAGGTTTCTGCAGCCAGCACAGGATTCCGCAGCTGTTTTGTCAAACACCATGCTACAGGTGTCCTCTCAAGAAATGAGCCACATGGGCAAGTTACAGGAGTCAAGGACATGGATCGTGTCCCTCCAGATCATCCAGCATGGCCATAAAAGCCCGCGGTCAAACAAGGGGCAAAGGATAGTCAACGGAAGTGTTCAGCGGTGGCACAGCTCTGCGTAGCTCTGTTTTTGAGCACGTGAAGCTACGTGGCACAATCCTTAGCCACGAAGACATCCTGGCAGCGCAAATCCAACAGCCATACCTCTCGGATTTAATAAACATGATGACAGTTACCTAGATCCGAGCTGAGGAGGATTAACGTGTCTCTGGCAGCATGGTTAATAGCGTAGATTTAGTTAATCTGTTTTAGCTTTCTTTCCTTATAAATAATGCGTCCATGAACGCTGTACAAGTTAATCGTTGTTAATGTAATTTGAAGACTGTTGTATTTCCCCACTGCACTTTTACGTTGCTGTTTAATATATGAGAAGACTGGTTTAAACTTCCGCGTGTAGCTGTTCGTTGAATTGGTTGAAGTGGCAGAGGGCCCCTGCTTACTGAGACCTTGTACAGTTGTCTTTTAACTTTTGCATTGCTTTATTTTTGTTCATGTATATTAGCTGTACAGTTGTCATTTAAATTCTGCGTTTTATTTCATCATGTATATTAGCTGTACATAACAAAGCTTTTGATTTCTGTTGATTTACATTTTCGTTGCTGCTCTTTTATGGTTACAACTGATCAGTGTTTTTGCAGGTGTTCTTAGGCAGCCCGGGGCAATTTTTCACCTTTTCTTTCTATAACTATTGGCATACGAGATCATCTTGTCTTTGTCGCTGACTCTTGTTTTCTGAAGTTTGATTTTCAAGTACTGTCATTTCCTTGAGTAGTACATTTATTTTCTGCTCTTAGATATCATGCTATTCATCTGTTAACGGTTCCTTTCTATAATCAAATAACTTTATTAGGAACCAGAATATCACTCATTATAGCTTGATTTAGGTTGCTTTAGATCTCACATTGCTTGACTTGTTCATGACTGTTTCTCACAGGGTAAATTAAGCTGAAAGGCAAAAGGTCAAGAAAGTTAAAGTAGTGTGATTAGTTTAGTTTAACTTCTTTGGGATTTCACATTGCTTAACATTTCATGATATCTTCTCTCACAAGGAAGATTGAGTTGAAGAGTTGAACTAGTGTGGATTAGTTGTTCTTACTTTTAATTGAGTTTAGTGTAGATTCACTTTCATTTTCAATTCAGCAACAAAGATACTGGGCCGATGTCATAGTTTATTGTTTGATGTCTTTATTTCTTTTGAAGAGTTGATTTCATTTCAGTTATTTTAAAGCTTTCTTTCTTTTAAGTTTTGAAAACCACTTAGAGATCACCATAACCATCCACATTTCACTTGCTTTATCATCTTTTCATCATCTCACAGTAGGGAAAGATAAATTCAAAAACAAACTTAAAAAAACTAAAAACGACAAAAGACTAAGGAAATGGTTATCTAGTACATACAGTACACTTCACTTCGTCAGTTTACGAACCCCGGGTTGACATTATAAATAGCAATTTAGATCACACTAAATTGACCAAACAGAGACTACAGCTGTACAACCAACTAATAAGGATGGCCCCTACCAATCCGCAAAGGCTAATGGCGGCCTATGATATCCAGGAACGAAGATTGACCCTCGGTCACTTCAGACCTACAACTCAACAACCCCAATCAACTGTTGATTACATTAGAACCAATCTGGAAGTGTTCGCCAAAGATATCCATCCGATGGACTAGATTGAATTGCACAAGCAGACTGGGGAGATGGTATATTCTACTCTAGCAGATAAGACATTGTTAGCCCACAGATTGCAAAACTATTTGCACAGTACTGCTTCCCAACTAGAGTTGGAGAAAGCCTCAACACAGGCCAAGGACAATAGGATCAAGTCCTTGGAGGAGATCATCATAGAGTTGGGACATGACCCCACTGATCCCAAGGGTGTGTAGGCCTTGATAAAAAAGAAGGATGAAGACATAGCTGCCCTAAGAAGACAAGTCAAGATGTCACTCACATTGCATCCTCAAGCCACAGAGGTGGCCCAACAAAAAGAAGAGTAGGACGTTGTAGCTTTGCTTACAACCTTACATAAAAGGTTGGTAGAGACAGAAAGTGCCTTGGAGGCATCATTACAGGGGAGACAGGGAGAGTTGGCCTCTCAGGCGATTCAAACAGCTCAAATTCTTACAGCTGCTCCTCCTATTGCCACCACAATAATCCGTCCCACTGGTACAACATCATAAGCAGGTGCCTCAAGCTCAGCACCAATTTCAGCAACTACCTCAGCACCTACAGAGCAAGGCACCATCTTGAAAATGGACAACATGATGAAAGAAATAGAAGCCTTGGAACTACAAATGGCAGAATATAAGGAAACCAAGGAAAAGCTGCTGAAAATTGAGGAAAAGTATGACAAGTCAAAACAGGAGGTAGCTGAAAAGACTAGGGAAGTAAATGCCCTGGAAAAAAGGATAAAATAGCTGGAAAAGGAGCTCACTTTTGGTAGCACCCTAGCAGACATCAAGAAAATCTTGTGGGCCAAGATTGGCCAATCCATTACAAACCAATGGCAATCCATTGAAACTATTCATGAGCAAATGGATTTAATAAGCTTGGCTCAGTTTGAGAACCAAAAGGCTAGAACATCTCTAGGAAATATGCCTGAGCAAGCTAACAGAATGATCCAAATTTTGAATACTCGCACCAGAGGGCAGTTGGCCGAATTGGGAATCAGGAATAGGACTGAAACTATTTTGCTAATAAAAAGGGTGCTAACCCTTAGGAATTTTGTGCAGACATTGGAGAGAAAATGCCAAGAGATGCAAGCAGAGGTGAATGACTTCAGAATAAAGATCGCAGCATTACAGAGCAGAGGGCTACCTAGCCTAGTAACCAGTGCTGGAAAACTGCTGAAACATGAGCTTTATGCCAACAGAGTGAACAATTTTGCTGCCAACCAAATCACAGCTTCCTCAAGCACTTCAGAAGATACAGGGCCTCCAACTGGACAGGCTGTCTTTGATAAATTAGAAAATCTATTCTATATTGCACATGAGATAAATCATCTCTTTGAAGAACAACCAAACTTTTACAGATACACAGAAGCTGATGAAACACTGATAAAGATACAAAGACATCAGCTACCTACAGAAGATTGGTGGAGAGGAATGTTGGAGACGTTGCTCAGGTGATTTTGGGTATTAATTCTTTTTGTAAACTACAGTTCAGCATATACAGATGGCACAGTCCAGCAAAGCAGCATAAAGCAGAATTGGAATGTCAATTACAGCTCATCAAAAGCCAAGTAGCCCAGCACCAAAGATGAAGACCATAAAGACCGAGACAACAACAGGCAGCATAACAGCACTAGAAAAGCACACGCAGAATAAATGCGCGGCAGGCAGCCGACTCATTCAGCCCAGAAAGTCAAAAATTCTCTGACATAATAGACAGCTAGCAAGCCAATATTAACTACAGTATTTAATTCTTCATTTACTTCCTTAGAAGAGTTGGTGATGTAATTTATTACATGAAGACTCATCATCTAGATATTTTGTATCATATTTTTGTATATATACCTCCCCATAGAACGTATTTGGGGTTGGTTGATGATTTTCGCTCTAAGAGCTGCGCTGTAACTTACAGATTTTCTAATACAAAGAGCTGATGGAGTTTATGATTTCTGCATTGTCTAGATGTGAATGTGATGAGCTACGTTCTGCTACAGGATTCCTGTGTTGTTTAATGAAATAATAAGTTTTTCTAAACCATGTTTTTTCTTTTCTATGTTTTCTAAATTTACATGTATGTTTCATGATCTCAGCGACAGAGAAAAAGAATAGCTCAGGACTTGTTTAAATACACCCTTTGCTCAATCTCTGTTTCTAATTATGTTTTCTGCAGAATTGGTCATGAATATGAATTCTTAATTGCTCATATTTGCACTGATTCTCTCATTATGGATGCTATTTAGGAATTCTTAATTGCTCCTAGATAATATTTTCACATTTCCCTCTATTAGCATAGTGAAAGACCCTTAACTGCCTTTCATTCCCTGAGTCCATGCCATCAATTCCTAGATTTGAAGATTTGTTTCATGGATACCTATCTGGCCCTGTAGTACTACCTCTTTCCCAACAAACACTTTCAACAGTACACAGTCATTGACTCCATTGCCCAATAGTTAAGCTATTCTGAGAAGCTGCACATCAGTTCTATTTGAAACCATCATCCAACCAAATTCAAAACAAAAACCTATACATCATAACTAGCCTAAAATTACACCAAAACAAAGCTAAATCATAAAGAGCGAACCCTCTTTGGTTGCAGGTAGGCTAGGACCTGTGGCTAAAAGATTGGTTAGTCGTTACCTCGGCCGTATTCCCTTGGGAGTCAAAGGGAACAACCTGAGTGATAACACCCTCCATCCCACACTTGCACCACCTCACTTCCAATTATTTCTTTCCTTCCTACAAATAAAAACATAAACTTGTTTTTCAAAAAGAACCGAGGAAATGAAGAAACAACACCCCTGCAACTCACCTACAGCCTACCAGATACTTCTCCATCACCATAAGATTCTTCAAGAAGCCTCCTCACAGCCCCCTGCATAAGCCTCAACTAAAAATTTTAGAGGGAGAAGTAGCTACAGGATCTCTTGTAGGACTCCTGTAGCAGCTGATCCCCTTAAAAATCAATCTCCAACAGCAGAATAGGTGTAGCCACAGGTATGTAGAAGACATCCGAAGAAAGAGCACTTGTACAAAGTAGCTGAGCCACATATCAACAAGCCACCAACATATGGCAGCAGGAATATAGGTATGCAGCACCAGAGTATGAGTACGCAGCAGCAACAAAAGCTTAGCAGTGTTGTAGCACAAACATTTCGACTTACAGGTAAGTGTCTAAACCCATTCCTCTATTGCATCTGTATAATTCGAAACTGCATAAATGAATGGAATGGTTGAATATTAAACTTGAAAGGTGGCCAGTTAACTGGCCACCCTCATCCAGTTCGACCACGCTCATCTGGAGATCACACTGCACGTGTGTCTAGTCAACTCACGGAAAATCCAAAAAGATAGGTAGTGGCAGATGTTGAACTCCAACACAAATGATGGGAAGTGATTGTGGGTAGAAAGCATAAAGTCTCATGATGACACTGTAGTGGGGACCAACGGTCTGAATAATGGTAACATACCCTTTCTGCCACCTCACCTCGTCGCCAGAAACCTCTCCAGTAAGCATAAGTATGCTCTCTCGAGCTTATTCACCACCTTTGTTTCCATTTTTATCATCGTGCCCTCGACTGCAGTGAGCTCCCTACCACCTCCAAAGCCTCAAAATCATTGCTCTCTATCATTTTCAGAACTCCTTTGCTTATCGGGTTCTACAGGAGCAGTAACAGGTCCTATAGGAGCCCTTTCTATAGGAGGGCCAGTGAGCCGTCTTGCAGAAGAAAAAACAGGATTTTCATTCAAATTCGGGCTCGAAGAGGTAGGATCAGTGCAAACCCACTTTGTATTTTCATATATACAAGGGGTGATGTGATTTTAAGAAATAATTGAGCATGAAAAAGAAGAGGAATTGCACTCAAAAGTTCTTCCTGCTTCTTAAGAAAAAAACACAGTTTTTGTCTGTTCTCCGTTTCTGAAGTATTGTCTCCTTCTCCACCTTGGTACTGTTGGGTTGTGTTATATTCTTTCCACATAGTTAACAGGGGGTTTGAGGGGTACCTGTAACCCCACTTTATAGGGTCCAGGGCAGTGCCCCAGAAAATTTTGGTTTTGGACCCTATGTTAGGATGGGTAGACCCACCTATGGTTTTGTGCATGATTTTTGTACATGTTTTTGGACACGATGGTTTTCGGTCAATGGTATTGGACGCGATGGTTTTTCAGTCCATGGTATTGGATGCTTCGGCATGTATAAATATGTTTTGTAACATTAAAAGGAAAATAATGAAAAATCAAGCTGGTAGTCCCAGTTTTGTGATCCAGGGGAAAATCTCTGTGTATATGTGTTTTATGTGTTCTGCTTTTGCATTATTTATTTTCTGTGTTTTAGAATTCATATGCAGGTAATTTTTGTATGGGGTTAAAACCTACATTTGGTATCGGAGTTGTTTTGCTTCAAGGGGATGCCTTTGTTGCTGAGGGGTTTTGTTCGGGCCTGTGGTAGACCCTATTCAGTGGGAAATTTGCAAGATCGATTCTCGCGGTGAAAGAAGATGGCGAGCAGTGGAAAGATAGAGATGGAGAAATTTAATGGTCAGAGTTTTGAGTTGTGGAAACTCAAGATGGAGGATCTGTTGGTGGATAAAGATCAGTGGATCGTGGTAGATCTAGGTACTAAACCAACGGGAGTGTCCGATGAAGAATGGAAGAAGTTGGATCGGAAGGTAAAGAGCACAATACGATTGTGTGTCTCAGATTCATTATTGTTGAATGTATCAGGGGAAGCTACAGCAAAGGCTTTGTGGGACAACTTAGGGACTTTGTACCAATCTAAGTCTCTGGTGAATAAACTATTCTTGCGGAAAAAGCTCTATAACCCGAGGATAAAAGATGGAGACTTGGTGACAGAGCATCTGAACGCATTTAATACTGTGGTAAGTCAGTTAGCATTTGTTGATATTAAAATTTCAGATGAAGATAAGTGCATCATTTTTTTGTGTTCTCTACCAGATTTGTGGGATAGTCTGGTTATTGCAATAGGTAGCAATGCAACTGCCTTGCAGTTTGATGAAATAGTCTCAACCTTGCTGACGGAGGAGATGAGATTGAAAAATATGGAGAGCCAAAATGGTGATGCCTTGTCTGTACGAGGATGGTCCCAGAACAGAAACAAAAATAAGTCATCGAGTGGAAGATCTAAATCTAGAGGGAGATCTAAATCTCCAGGAAAACCTGTAAAGGTGGTGTGCTAGAAATGCGGAAAGGAAGGCAACTTCAAAAGGGACTGTAAATCTAAAGCTCCTGAAAAAGGAAAGGGATCTGATGAAGCTCCTTATGCAGAGGCGAAAACCACCTCAGATGAAGGTGGGGATGTGTACTTGGCTTCTTCAAGTACACATGTAGATCATGAGGCATGGTTGATTGACTCAGGTGCATCCTTTCACTTCACTCCCCATAGAGAGTGGTTTTGTGAGTATGAGAAATATGATGGTGGTGATGTCTTCTTGGGGGATGGCATGAAGGCTAGAATCATTGGTCATGGAAAAGTAAAGTTGAAGCTGCATGGTGGAAGGGCTAGAACACTTCCGGGTGTTCTGCATATTCTTGCATTAGCCAAAAATCTGATTTATGTTAGTAAGCTGGATGATGCAGGTGTAAAAACAATGTTCGAGAAGGATACCTGCAAGATGGTTCAGGGAGCACTGGTATTGATGTGGGGAGTTTGGATTGGAACTCTGTGCAAGGTAGTATTGTTTTTTATGGGTGCAACAGTTCCGTGGTTCCTGAAAGTGGAGCAAAAAATCTAGTGGTCTCTGGAGAAAAGACCATGCTGTGGTATCAAAGGCTTGGACATATTGGAGAGAAGGGCCTTCGAATACTTCATGGTAAAGGTATGAGTAATAGCTCTCTGGATTTTGATTTCTGTGAAAATTGTGTATACGGGAAGTAGAATCGGGTGAGTTTCCCCTCTGGTGGTAAGAGGGCGAAACATATATTAGAGCTTGTGCACAGTGATGTGTTTGGACCTGTGAAGGTTCCATCATTTGGTAAGTCTGTGTACTATGTATCATTTATAGATGACTTCTCAAGGAATATATGGATATATTTCCTTAAGAAGAAATCTGAAGTCTTTGATAGGTTTAAATAATTTAAGGCTCTAGTGGAAAACCAGACAGAGAAGAAGATAAAGTTGCTAAGGACAGATAATGGTGGAGAGTTTTACAGTAAGGAATTTGAAGAATTCTGCAAGAAGTGTGGTATAGCACGATAGAAGACTACTCCATATACACCTCAGCAAAATGGAGTTGCAGAAAGAATGAACAAGATGTTGATGGAAAGGGCAAGAAGCATGCTCAGTGGTGCCGGGTTAGTATAGGAATTCTGGGCAGAGGTGGTGGATACTGCATGTTACCTGGTCAACAGGTCACCTTCATCAGCGTTGGAGGATAAGAATCCACAAGAGGTATGGACTAGTAAGAAACCCTCTCTTTCACATTTGAGGGTATTTCGATGTGATGCATATGTACATGTTCCAAAGGAGAAAAGAACAAAGTTGGATAGTAAATCTGAAAAGTGCATCTTTATTGGGTACAAGGATGGTTTAAAGGGTTATAAGCTTTGGAACCCAGTAACAATGAAGGTTATGTACAGCTGAGATGTGGTGTTTAGAGAGGTGAAAGATGTTATTAAACATGAAGTCCAACCAACGGAGCTTGAGAAGATAGAGTTTGAGCTAAAGGAGGAAGAATCAGACTCTACAACAGAGGAGGAATCAGAAGATGAAGAGCCACAAACTTCAGTTGTGAGAAGATCAGTTCGAGAAAGAAGGCAGCCAAAAAGGTATAGTCCATCTACTTTCTGTTCAAATTTTGCTTTGTCTGTTACTGATGATGATCCCAGAACTGTGAAGGAAGCAGTGGATTCAGAGGATGGAAAACTTTGGAAAGAGGCCATGGTTGATGAAATGGCATCTTTGCACAAAAATGAGGCTTGGGATCTGGTGGAGTTGTCGGCTGGAAGGAAACCCATTGGCAGCAAATGGGTGTTCAAAAAGAAGACAAATGCAGAAGGAAAAGTGGAGAAATACAAAGCTCGGTTGGTAGAAAAAGGTTATTCCCAGGTGCCAAGAATTGATTTTGGTGATATTTTTTCTCCTGTTGCCAAGGTAACTTCTATTAGATTACTTTTATTTGTTGTTGCTGCTTTTGATTTTAAGGTAGAACAAATGGATGTGAAGATAGCATTTCTTCACGGGGATCTGGAAGAGGAGATCTACATGAAGCAACCTGAAGGCTTTGCGGTGAAGGGTAAGAAACAACTGGTATGTAAGTTAAAGAAGTCTCTATATGGGTTAAAACAGTCACCAAGGATGTGGTATCAGAAATTTGATACATTTATACGGGGACTTGGCTTCACCAGAAGCAAAGCAAATCATTGTGTATTTTAAATTAATTGGTGACCGTGTTATTTATCTGGTCTTGTATGTGGATGATATGTTTCTAGTTGGAAATGACAAAGAATTATCCAGGATTTGAAGACCCAATTGTCCTCCAAATTCGACGTGAAAGATCTTGGTGCTGCAAACTATATTTTGGGCATGGAAATTAAAAGAGATCGGGCAAAGAGGAAGCTCTGGTTAAACCAGAGGAAGTATGTCGAGACAATATTGCAGAGGTTTAATATGCAGGATAGTAAACCGGTGAAGGTTCCTATTCCTGTAGGTGTGAGGTTATCTGCTGAAGAGTGTCCCAAGACACAAGAAGAGGAAGAGGACATGTCCCGTGTTCCATATGCAAGTGTAGTCGGTAGCCTGATGTATGCAATGGTCTGTACTAGACCAGACATTGCAAATGCAGTGGGAGTATTGAGCAGGTTTATGTCAAAACCAAGAAAGGAGCATTGGACAACAGTGAAGTGGGTTTTCAGGTATTTGCATGGCACTAGTGATTATGGTTTTTGCTACCAAGGAAGACTAAGATTGGACAAAGTGTTGGATATTCATGGCTTTGTTGATGTAGACTAGGTTGGAGATCTAGATAAGAGAAGATCTACAAGTGGGTATGTGTTTAACCTATTTGGAGGTGCAGTCAGTTGGATGAGTAAGAAACAATCTGTAGTGGCACTATCAACTACAGAGGCAGAATACATGGTAGCCACTCATGCAAGCAAGGAAGCAGTTTGGTTGTAGAAATTGTGTTCAAGTATGGGGTTAGTATAGGAAGCTATAAGGATAGACTGTGACAGCCAAAGTGCAATTTTCTTGGCAAAGAACCCCACATATCATTCAAAGACAAAGCACATTGATGTTCAGTATCACTTTGTGAGGGATGTGATAGAAGACAAAAAGGTGTTGCTAGTAAAGGTGGACACTTTGAAGAATATTGCAGATGCATTGAAAAAATCTGTGAGCTTTAAGAAGTTCTCTTGGTGTAGAGAGACAATGGGCATTTCAGGGTTGGAAAAATGACTAAGCTCTCTTGTGCCACCCTGTGGAAAGAAAACAACAAGTGGGAGAATGTTGGGTTGTGTTATATTCTTTCCACGTAGTTAACAGGGAGTTTGAGGGGTACTTGTAACCCCACTTTATGGGGTCCAGGGCAGCACCCCTGAAAATTTTGGTTTTGGACCCTACGTTAGGATGGGCGGACCCACCTATGGTTTTGTGCATGATTTTCGCATGTTTTTGGACGTGATGGTTTTCGGTCCATGGTATTGGATGCGATGGTTTTTCTGTCCATGGTAGTGGATGCTTCGGCATGTATAAATATGTATTGTAACATTAAAAGGAAAATAATGAAAATCAAGCTGGTAGTCCCGGTTTTGGGATCCAGGGTAAAATCTCTGTGTATATGTGTTTTATGTGTTCTGCTCTCACATTATTTATTTTTTGTGTTTTAGAATTCATATGTAGGTAATTTCTGTACTGGGTTAAAACCTAGAGGTACTCACATATACGAGGAGTGATGCAATTTTAGCAAGAATTAAGCTTGAAGGAAAGAGAAATTGCATTAAAAAGTCTGCCTGTTGCTTAAGAAAAACACAGTTTTTTTCCTTTGTTTCCTAGTTTTTGAAAATTGTTGTCTCCTTCTCCACCTGAGGCATTCCAAAGACTCTAAACATAATGACAAGGGGATTTATGCAGAAGGAACCTCTAAACTTAGCCAAGCTAAATAAACACCCCGATGTAGTAGCCCTTTTTACTAGGGCCAATTGGATGCCATTTTTTGAAAAACTTCGTGGGTATCATGAAGAAGTAACGCAGGAGTTTGCCCTATCCTTGATATCTCACTCAAAAACCCATGCCACTATTAATTTCAGGGGTCTCACCATGGAAATCACCCCATAGTTCATCAGTAGGGTTACCAGTCTCCCACTTGGACTACTCGGGAGCAAGGAGGAAAAACCACTGGGTCAAGCTGCCAAGAAAATATTCTTCTAGCCAAAGGAGCATCCTGTAGAGGACAAAAATGGCATCAGGAGAACAAGAATACCTTACCCTTGGGATGAGGTCAGTTATCAGATTATCAAATACATCTCCTGTGAAGGAAGGTACAACATAGTTTATGGGTACCATTTCAGAATTTTGCATGAGTTGAGATATGGCATGGATCTTCTTGCACCCCAAAAACTTAGTATTCCCTATTTTCTCATCCAATCCCTAATAGATTCCAACATTAAATTGAAGGCAGGAGCTCCAGACCAATTGGCTCACCATGGGCTAATTAAACTGCTAGTGGAAGAGGCCCTCCACACCTTCACAATACCCATAGCCTGGGAGATTTTTAGAAATATGACAAGGGAAGATGATGTAAAATCCCTCACATATGACCTCAGTCCATCTGAAAGTGAGGGAGAAGAACGAAAAGGGGAAGATGAGGAGGAAACCAAAAAAGAGGAAGAGAAAACACAAACAGATAAAGAGGAACCTGAAACAGGGAAGGAAGAAACCTAAATGGAGAAAGAAAAACATGAAACAGAGGAGGAAGGGACCAAAGCATAGAAGAAGAAGGAGCCTAGAACATAAGAGAAAAATACTAAAACAGAAAGGAAAAAGACTAAATCTGAGAAGAACAAGGCTCAAGCAGAGAGGGAAGAAACTAAACAAGATGAGAAGGAAGTTAAAACAGGGATAGAAGAAAAAAAATGAACAAAGGCAGAAAAGACAAAAGAAAAAGAAACAGAAACAAAGAAGGCATAAGTGTCTCCTGAAACACTAGAAAGGGAGGCAGCAGCTGTTTTGGCTGCACTCAACACCCTAGTTAAGCCTAAACCAAAGAGAAAAAGGCAACCATCCATGTATTTCAGGGCTCGAAAAAGCACTAGGATAAAATAGGGAAGTCACAGCCACCCTCAAAAGAGCCTATCACCATTGAAGATTCTCCTACTGCCAAAAAGAAGGAATCTCCATCTAAAACCCCCATCATCTATGAAAGAGGAAGCCCTAGATCTTCCACTTGGAAGGAAAGGATAAAACTACAGGACTCTAAAACTGTCCTACAGGAGGTGCAGACCGCTCTATAGGAGACCTTGACAAAGCTATAGGAGACTGAGAAACTTGAGAAAAGGGTAGAAGAGCAGACCAAGGGGAAGGTTGAAATAACAGGGATACTAGAACCTGACCCTTAGCCTAGTTTAGGCTCTTATTACAACCTTCTAGAAGAAGGGAAAATCATCCCACAGAAGTTTACAATCCCACTTTTCTTTGAGCTGGAAAAAGAAAGAGTAAGGAGCCACAGATGGATGCAAATTGCAAAGTCCAAAGGGGTGGAAGACATTGGCCACATGGAGAGCAAGCTTAGAGAGATGGGCAGAGAGCTGGCCACTGTAAAACATGCAGAAGCAATCAAAATATCTCACTTGGAAGCAGAGAATGAAATGTTAAGAAAACAGTTGCAAGAAAGGGAAACCCAGGTAGAGACTGAAATGTTGAGGAAACAACTGCAAGAAAGGGAAACCTAGTTAGCATGCATGGACAGCTAGGCTATGGAGGCACTATAGTGCAGGCAGCTAGCCAAATCATATGGAGTATACCTCAAAGATCAGTGGCTACAGTTCCAAATCAAGACTCTGGCCCAGAGAGGCACCATACTTTTTTAGGATTATGGACAATTCCTGGATCTATGTGACCATAGTTCAGTAGAAGACAAGGCAAAGCTGGCAGAGTTTTACTTGCATAACCTGGTCCTCGTTGATATGAACCTATGGGACCCCAATGATAGGTTAGGGGATTTGTAGCTGATGGCCATGAGGAGAAAAAGGCCACAGAAATCAAGAAATTGATGGCAAAAGAACAAAATGAGCCTCTAATGATTAGGGCAGAGCCAGAAGACCCTATGGTTCTCCTTAGCACACACCAGCAACTTGTAGATGATCCTCAAGGTACCCCTAAGCACATCAATGAGCAGGACCAGGCTATTGCACATTTTGAGGAGATGGAGAGACTGCTTGGATATGACTGCATTCATGCCTGCATGAGAATATGGAACACATTGCCACACACCCTACAGATCAGGGAGTATCACTCCCCAAACAAGATGAGAGAAGCCTTGAGGAGAGTGCCACTGTATAAGCACTCTATGCAAAGTTTGAAGGCCAATTGGATTCGCCTCAAGTTGAGTCCCTCACTATTGCTAGGACTGCTAGAGGGCACAAAGGAGGAATAAGAAAGAAAACAATGGGAAGAGGTGGACAGGAAGGCTGGATTCCATGATAGGGAAGAGGATCTCACAACAGAAGCCTGGAATGTTAGGGAGGCCATTAGGGCCATCAAAGATGAGGAGATAGACTAGTTTCTCAGAGGATGAGCAACCCATTCAATAGGGGGGTGATGATGAGCCCCAGAAATGGGTAATTATATGGGCTCATTTGGCCTTCTAACTTAAATTAATCCACCATTCTCATTCGTTTATTGCACGTTTTTTATTATATTTATGCTAATAGAGTGAATTGGGTTAGTCATTATGCCATGAAGTCTAATATGTGCTTTATGCAGATTTTTGGTCAATTTTGGGACAAAGTCAAAGGATTAATGAGAATTTGGCAGCCAATATTCGAGGAAACCAAGGGAGAGGATTTGTAGGAGGGTGTCCCCCTCATTTATGACTCCCTAACTTGAATCCTCCTTCAAAAAACTGGGAGCACAAGCAGCCACATTGATGCATCAAAGGGGCAGCTGAGCAAGTGAAGAAGAACTGTTGTCTATCTCCAGTTGTATAAATAGGAGGGCTTAGGTGCTCAGTATTTGAGTTGGTTGTTAGTCAAACTTTTTCACTTTTGTTGCAGCTCTTGCTCAGCTCATTTTTGAGCTTACTTTTGTGAACCAGTTTTATGTAATGTGACTATTATTTTTTATAATGGAGATGAAATATTTTCTGAGACAACACTAAGTTCTTTAAGGGGGCTGAAGCTCTTGGGTTAGGGCCCAACCCAAGCTACCCAGCACTTCTTGTTTTGTATTTATATTTTTTGCTACAGTTCATAAATTAGTTGCTATTAGGTAGATTTCTTCCTTAGTAGAATAGGTTGCTTTTGGTGGTTTCCATAGTTGTTTCCATTTCAGTTGCTAAAGTAAGTTAAATAATGGTAAGAGAAAGATACAAAAATGCCATCAATAGAGCTTGACCTCCTTTCCTCCTTTGGGGACCATGAATTGAGGTCAAGATCTGTTTGCTGCCATAAAAACACAGTTTTGCTTCCTTCATGCAATTTCTAGTGCTACAATTTGATTTAGAGGTTAATGCTTTGCTTCAGATCCATTTTTCCATGTTCATTTCTGTTTCTACAATAAATCTCTTTCCATGCTTTCCTGTTCATATAGCATTGTTCAACATTTTATTCTTCTAGGTCAGAATTTAGGTTAACATAAGAGATAGTTCTGTTCTTTTGGTACAACTAGTTCTTTTCTTGCTCAATTTCAATATTTTGACTTGCAGCTCTCTTACAACATACCTCTACTCATAATACATCAATAAAGTAGCCATCATCATCTCTTTTCTCACAGGTTTCACAAGTCACTCACAGCCCTTCACGAATCTGCCCTAGTTTCTGCATTTTTCTCATAAGCTTTCCTCTTGTCTCTTGAACAAATCCAACCATCATTTTCTTTCCTAATCATCCTTGATAAGATTCAGACACCTTGAAACCTCCCTCTAATATTCATCTACCCTTTCCCGCCATTTTTCCACCTTTAAAACCTCTAAAAATAGCTCTTGGCATCCTCCTGTAGATCCTCCTGTAGATCCCATGCAACCTCCCGTAGAATTTCCTGAAAGTGAATTTTTGAAGTCTGATTGCAGAGGAAGTCTCCAGAAGGTTACTAGAGGCTTCTTAGGACTCCCCCACACCTTCCTACACCTTTGTAAACCCCAAGGTCACCTTCCATCACCACCAAATCTCTACCACAACCACAAACAGATAAATTACAAGCATAACAATTTCACATAAAACACTCCAAAAACCCAAAAAGATGTTTTTTTCTCATTTCCTTCCAGAAGTAGCTTGAATAGATGTAATTTACTTTCTCAGTAGTCAATGGCACTCATTTCATTAGTTTTCATCTCTTTTTCTGCAAAAGTAGGGTTAGTTGGAAGAATTAGGGTTTGCTTTACACTCCAGTCTTTTTTCTCTTTCTGCAAGTAGAATAGCCTCTTTAGAGTTAGCTTTCTTTCATCACAGCTAAAAGCTTCTTCTGAGAATTCATAGAAGTTGGCTTAAGCTCCTAGTGATCTTGTGCCAGCTGACCAAGTGACAACCTGCAGTAAGAGCTAGTACTTGTGCATACAGCACCGTCGCTTCCAAGTTTGTTACGAACTACTAGGTTGATAAAAGTAAAGTAGGAAGCCCCAGGAGTTGCAGCATTCTTGCTGCAATACTGGTGCTCACCAGCAACCTAAAATACTCTATAAGATAAAAGACCCTTTGGAGGGTGAAGACATCAACAACATGGAATTTTCATGCAATATCAAAGATACAAGTGGTAGCATTTCCACCTATCAAGAAATTCCATGTCATTAGTCACTATGAGTCCAAGTCATCAATATTAGTGACCTGTCATGTTCTCACCACATGATGATGTGGAAATCGTGATGTAATTATGTAATTATTGTAAAGAAAAAGGAGTGGAATTCCAAAAGTCATGTATGGACAAAAGAGCCAAGTGAAGAAGTCCAAAAGTCATAAGTAATTCCAAAATTATTTTAGAAGTCCAAGAGTCATATATGGACAAAAGTGCCGTGTGAAGAAGTCCAAAATTCATAAGTAATTCCAAAATTCATTTAGAAGTCCAAGAGTCATGTATGGACAAAAGAGCCATGTGAAGAAGTCCAAAAGTCATAAGTAATTCCAAAATTCATTTAGAAGTCCAAGAGTTATATAGAAGTCAAAAGTTAATTAGAAGTTTGAAAGTCATAAGAGAAACTTAAGAGTCATGAGGATATGAAAGGTCATGCCTCAAGCTATAAAAGGAGCCTCATTACTCAATAAAAATTATTTTCACCTTGGCTTCTCCCACAAGGAGTTATAGAGATAGAGATAGTACTTTTTGGGAGCAAGTAGTGGCTCTAATGCTCCATTATTGGAGCTAGTGATGTTCATTGTACTCACGTATCTTCGATTTTTTTCTTAATACTTGAATCCATTATGGCAACACATTTTCATGCATGGATCGTGGATGTTTTGAGACTAGTATTCTAATATTTTTTATTTATGTTGGATTTCATATGTACTGAAGTAATTGAACTATTTCAGTGACTTTGGTGCTCAACTTGTTGGAAATGTGTTGTGATGATTTTAATTATCGTAGCATTTATGTGAAATATTTCACTTGATGTCTAACGATTCTTCCTTTTTTATGTGCATGTGTATTTACTAAATTAGTACTATTAATTCTCTTTTATATACTTAATTTTCTACATTGCAGTGAAAGAACCTTGATACATTTACAATCGAACATTTCACAAGGCACACTCTCTTTCATATTCAAAAGAACATGCACACTACTCTCCCATACTAATTGCTTAAGCCAAGGAAAATCTCTAAGTTAATGGCATCCAGGACATATTTCTAGATGGGACTCCTACACCAAATGGTGTGAGGTCTAATTGGGACCTCATATTGGGGAGATCCCCTGTATGTTGGCGGGTTCCATTACCATCAACAATTACTTAGTTATTTTACCATCATTCCTTTTCTCTACACACCTTTGATTACTTAGTCAATCTTATCCTCATTTACTTTTACTTTTCACACTCATCTTATCGTCCAATTTGTCGCACCTCACTTTTAAACTATTAATATTTCTTATATCACTTCTATCCTAAGTACCTTTGGCATATCTCCTTATGAAAAATGGTATCCAATTAGACATATCATGGAGTGACACTTAGAAGGAAGCAATTAGACATAGAGGATTGGGAAATTGGATGGAAACCAAAAAATACATCATGTGTGAGCTACTTAAGGTCTCGTGACCCTTTCTACTTTACACACAAGAAATATAAGGGGCCCATTTCTTTGTAACTGGGTGTTGATATTATCCCATAATACATGTGGGATGAATAGGGTAGAATTATAAATCAAAAACAAATATTTATGTGGATTAGATCAATGGTTGCTGAGTCATTTTGCATAGATCAACGACATTTGAGTCATGAAATTCCGAAGGTCTTAACTTGAGTTCCGAGTGTCCATTTTTATAAAATGAGAGATCATTATATATATATATATATATATATATATATATATATACATATATATATATATATATATATATATAGATAGACAGATATATTGAAAAAATAAAATAATGGTCCCGACCAATCTTGGGTGATCAAAATTGGATCATTATTGTAACAACCCCAGGGTTAAAATTTAATGTAATAAAGTTAATAATTGAGAAATAAGACCAAGGTCATGGTACATTTATTCCAAGTTGAATGTTGGGAAAAACATCCTAGTGGGCATCACTTGTTTATTATGGCTAAGGAAATTGATAAAGGCATTGGTATTGGAAAAGAGGCAGTAATTGGAATTTTATTTATGAAAGGTCATAGGTTTTCATGAGAGGGAATTTGAAGGAAAATAGAGGAAATTGAAGAAAATAGAGGCCTCAATGATAAAAAGGATTCTGAGGATCATTTCACAACTTTTTATCAGTTTCGCTTTGGAATTACTTTTATATAGAGAAGAGAACCAAGAGGAAGAAGAAAGAAGGCAAGGAAAGGAAGGAAAATGAAGGACATTGAAAGGAAAGGAAAAATAAGGAAGGTTGGATAAAGTAGCTTCAACAAGAAGAATTGTAGGTAATAGGTTGCATGTGTGATTTCCTAGTTGGTTTGTGAATGCATGGTACATGCATTTGTGTATTTGGTTCTCTTGCTATCATTGGCATGGGTTTTTTTGGGTGTGACTGTGGTTTCCACCTTTCCTTTCCATTTGCAGATAAATATGGTGTGATGGGGTTCTTTTATTTGGTTGAGCTTTGGATTGTCAAAATATTTTGGAACCAGGAAAGGTGGTCTTAGGAAAATTCCCAAGGGTTGGGGGTGGATGTGGTTTAATCTTCAGGAAGCCCTTGACAGGTGGGTGGAGACAAGAAAATTCCTCAAGGTATTGGTGAAGAAATTATGAGGCATCCATGCTTGTTTTGGTCATTGGGATCTCTTAGCTTGTTTTGGTGGGATTACAGTAGCCTGAGGGTGCATGTGGTTTAATCTTCAGGAAGGCCCAATTGTTTATGTTTTGGTTTGCTTATGTGATCTATTGACTCTTTTGGTGAGATTGTGAGAGCATGATGATGGAGGTGATTTAATATTCGGGAAGCCCTGGTTGTTTATATATTTAGATCCCACAATCATGCTTGGAATATGGCAGTTGACTGAAAGAAATATTTGGTTCAGCTCAATCTATGGTTTGGTGGTACGTGAAAGTCCCTGACTTGGTTGGATTTTGCATATGTTAATAAGAGATATTTTCGTATTGTATTCTATAAGTACTTGTATTTTTTATTATGTGGCTTTGATGGTTGTTCTATCATGGTTATTATTTTGGTTATATGATAGTTATAAGCATGGTTCCATAACAGGTTCTAGCTATGGCTCTTGATATGTTTTGATTAGTTGATGAATGGTTAATGAATGCATGAGCTAAAAAATGTTATTGCAACTATTATGAGAGGGAATTAGACCTTCTTGGTGATTCTCAGATAAGTTTTAGACCCCTATGTTTAGATATGCATTCATGACATGTAGATTACATGTTCACCATATGTTTGACAAAATGATTGTCATGGTTAGGCCTGGTTAGGTCAAGTCCTTGATCAAGTTTTGTATGAATGGATTTTTCTTGATGTTATTTATCATTCTAGAAAGTATCATTGAGTTATGGGTAGTGGTCTAGAGGCTATCTTGAAATGGTGGCTCAGAATTTAGGACCATACCCTTTGAGCTAGAAGTTTTGGGCTATAACTGCACCCTTGCAGGATTATGCATGTGGTGGGAGACCTATAACCGCATGGAGGCCTTGTCATGCATGCGGTTGTGGGCCCAAGTCACTACCAAAGAAATCCATCTCAAGGTTTGGGAACTTGGAGTGGTTGTTTAGCTCCTGGGTGTCCTGTAGCCCTTGAGGAAGGTCAATAAAGTTCAAGTTTGTTGACTCTAATTACTTAACTGTGCCTAGGATCTTGGGTCATGTCATAATAACCCTCAACTCATGTTCACCCTGGTAGTCTAGTTAAGGTGGGTAAATGTGGGAGGGGTGGTTGCAGATTGGCATCAGAGCTCCCAAGTTCAACACTTGGACTAGATGGGAAAAATGTGTTTGTCATTCATTCATGTCATTTGTCTATGTGGTTGTTATGCATGCATTGTCATGGTTATCATTGTTGTGCATGAGGTCATTGTATGTGTTTTCTTATTATCATGCATGATGTTGATATATTGATATGATTATGTATATACTTGTATTGTACTAATCTAGATTGATTTTACAGATGAGATAACCTCCCTTGAACTTCATTGAGGTATGTGGATTATGCTTATTAGATGAGTAACACAAAGATGGGTGCTCTCCAGACATAACAGATACCTTGAGAAGGTTAAAGGCAGAAACCAGAAATTGTAAAGTAGATAATGACATAATCATTAAATCAAAGGAAATACTTACTAGGGCACATGAGTAACAAGTAGAGGTCAATGTAGTTATCCTTCAGAGTTTGTCATATTTGCATAGATAGGGAAAACCACATACTAGTTATGGATAGGAGCACAAGACTAATGGGGCATATGGTAACATGTCTCATAATGGGCACATGTCAGATATGGATGACACAGTCAGAGATGGTAAGTTCTTAGAGACACTTGACAAAAGAGGCAGTGGCTATGGGTTCTATTCTAGTTCTCATTCATACAAGTATCATGGTCATAATCATTATCATCCTTACAGGGGGAGTGAGAGGGGATATTTTCTAGATGAGTTCAAGAAAGCCAAGACACCTACATTCTATGGAGAGCTAAAGAAATTGGAAGATACAAAGGTATGGTTTCTTGGAATGAAGAAATTCTTTGAGTTACATGACTATACAGAGAACATGAAGGCATGGATAACTATTTTCAGTCTCAAAGGGAATGCAAACATCTGGTGGGAATGTGTGAAGTGTGTTAGAGACATTAGGACAAAGGAGTTGAGTTGGCATATATTCTAGAGACTCTTCAGGAAGAAGTATTGTCAAAAGGTACTATGACAGTAAGGCTAAGGAGTTCTATGAGCCGAAGATGGGATCTATGACATATGAGGAGTACATGACTAAATTCTTGGAGTTGTTGAGGTATGTGTTGTATCTTAAGGATGAGAATACAAAAGTTCAGATATTTATTAGTGGAATGCTATTAGCATTTAAAGATCGGATTGAGTATGATGAGCCTCGGTCACTGGAGGAAGTCATTTGAAAGTTGAAGCATTGTTATGAGAAATCGAATTGTAAGACTAAGTCTAAGTAAGGTTATAAAGGGAATGATAAGACTAAAGGAAAATGGCCAACGAAGTGGGAAAGACCTCAATATGCAAATGAGAAGGAAAATGTTTCTCCTTACAAGAAGTTTAATGCAGTTGAGAAGGGACATGCGTCACAACCTAGAGAGCAACAGAACATAGGTAGTGGTCCTTTACAGTGTTGGATATGTGGTAAGGATCACTACAAGAAGGATTTAACATTGTATTAGGGTGATAGGCCTTATATCTACAATGCTTAAGAGGCGTAGACAGTTGAGGATGTTGGGTAGAGCATTCCTTAGATCTATGCAACATTTGATAACAAGTAGTTGGATCACCAGGCATCGATTATTGAGATGGAAGGTAAGCTTTTTGATCAAGTTGTTTCTATTTTGGTTGACCCTCGATCTAATTATAGTTATTTTAATCCTAACTTGGTGCACAAGTGTGGTTTGGGATCATATAATATGCTTTTGGGTATGGATTGGTTGTACCTTCAGAGGACTAAGGTGGATTGTTATGAGAAGGCTATCGAGTGCTTGGATGATGATGGAGAGAAGAGAATATTATAAGGTAAGAAGAATCCTACATCAGTGAGAATGGTTACAACTATGTAGGCAAAGCGTAGTTGTAGGAAAGGGTGTGTATTATTTGTAGTAAATGTTTCTAGTGAAAAAGGTAAGGATGTTGAGGATGTGGAAGTCTTGAAGAGGTATATGGTTTTGTAGAAATTTTAGGATGTTTTTCAGTAGACATTTCAGAGTTTCCTCCTCATAGGGAAGTGAATTTCTCTATTGAGTTGGTACCAGGAGAAGCACCAGCATCAAAGGTACCTTACATGATGAGCACTCCAAAATTAGTGGAACTGAAGTTGCAATTGAAGAAAATGCTTGACAAGAGATACATTAGGCCAAGTGTATTGCCTTGTCTTTCACTAATGTTGTTTGTAAAGAAGAAGGATTGTACTCTTAGGTTGTGTATTGATTACATGCAGTTGAACAAGTTGACGATCAAGAACATGTACCCATTACTGAGGATCGATGATTTACTTGATTAGTTGAAGGGAGCAATAATGTTCTCAAAGATTTATCTGAGATGAAAATATCATCAGGTACACATCAAAGAATATGACATCTACAAGATTGATTTCCGGGCTAGGTATGGGCACTGTGAGTTTGTTGTGATTGCTTTTGGTTTGACTAATGCTCCAACTACTTTCATGTGTTTGATGAATAGTGTGTTGTGTCCTTATCTAGGCAAATTTCTGATAATATTCATTGATGATATATTGATATATTCTAAGAATGAGGAAGAGCATACAAAACACCTAGCAACAATGTTGAGGTTGATAAGGGAGCATCATTTGTATGCCAAGCTTAGAAAGTGCATTTTCTTTCAGATAGAGGTACATTACTTGGGACATGTTGTTTCCAAGGAAGGCATAATAGTGGACCCAGAAAAGATCAAGGCTATCATTGAATAGGAATCTCTTAGAAATGTGGATTAGGTTAGATCATTCATGTGGTTAGCAAGTTATTACAGGATATTCATCATGAAATTCTCATGGATTTACTATCCTATTACGTCATTATAGAGGAAAGGAAAGAAATTTGAATGGATAGAGGAATGTGAAACTAGTTTTAAGCAGTTGAAGTAGTTTCTTACAAACACTCTAGTTCTAAAGATTGCAGATCCACATAAAGAGTTTGTGGTGTGTACAAATTCTTACAAGAGAGGACTTGGTGGAGGAACATGTGGTATGTTACGAGTCAAGGGAAGTGAATGAGCATAAGTAGAATTATGTGACTCATGATATTGAGTTGGAAGTGATCATTCATACATTGAAGATGTGGAGGCACTATGTTTTTGGTAAGAGGTTTGTGTTGATGAGTGATCATAGTGGGCTGAGATACCTTTTTAACCAACCTAATCTGAATGTAAGGCAAGCTAGATGGTTGGCCATGCTCAGTGAGTTTGACTTTGAGATCAGGTACATTAAGGGTAAGGAGAATAGGACTGCATATTCTATTAGCATAAAAGTGCAGGTAAATCACATTGTAACTATGAGTTCATATGGGACAAATTTACAACATCAGATCTTATAGGTAGGAAAATAGGATGACATGTACCAACATCTTAAGAAGATGTTACAATAGTAGGGTATAGGTGAACATGATGTGGATTATCATCTCACATTAGATGGTTTGGTGAGATTTAGGGATAGGATCTTTGTGCAGTACAATAGTGAAATCAAGAAGCTTATCTTGAGGGAATTTCATGTTAATTCATATTCATGTCATCCATGATATCATAAGATTTAAAAAAATGTGAATAAGTTCTATTATTGGTCGAATATAAAGAAAGAAGTAGCTGAGTTTGTCGCTAGGTATTTGGATTGTCAACAAGTAAAAGTAGAGTGTAACCATACAGGTGATATATTATAGCCGATTGCAATTTTGAAGTGGAAATGGGAGGGAATTTCCATGGATTTCATCACAGGATTGTTGAGGACATCTAGATGGCATGATTATGTTATGGTCATGGTTGACAAGTTGACCAAGGTAGCTCACTTCATTCTAGTGAACTCTACTAATTCAACTAGTGAGGCAACAAAGGTATTCATGAGGGAGATAGTGAGATTATATGGTATTCCTAAGAATATTGTATCCGTCAAAGATGCCAAGTCCACTTCTAGGTTTTAGGAGGTGTTATTTGCAAGTTTGGGTATAAAGTTGGCCTTTAGTACAATTTATCATTTGTAGACAGATGGACAAACAAAGAGGGTCAACAAGATTCTTGAGGACATGTTGAGGATGTATGTTATGCACCAACAGAGGAGGTGGGAGGAGTATCTTCCATTGGTTGAGTTTGCTTACAATAATGGGTATCAGGAGTCACTAAGGATGAGTCTACTTGAGGCACTTTATGGTAAGAGTTATAACACTCACATTAGCTAGAGTGATCCAGTGAATAGGGTACTGATAGGACCAAAAATATTGTTGGCATAGATGGAATAGGAAATGAAGGTTATCAAGAAGAATATAAAGGAAGTACATGATAGACAGAAGAGTTATGTAGATCAACATCGCGTATTTAAGGAGTTTTAGGTTGGGGAACATGTGTAGTTGTGCATCAAGCCCAAGAGGAGCTCCTTGAGGATTGGATCATGTTCCAAGTTAGCACCTCAGTATTACAGGCCTTTCGAGATCCTTCAGAGGATTAGACCAGTGGCCTATAGACTTTCATTGCCTCCGACAGTGAAATTCCATGATGTTTTCCATGTTTCATTGCTTAAAAGATATGTGAAGGATATTGATCATGTGATTGACTGGTATGTATTGCAGGTGGAGCCAAAAGGAGAATACCAGCCATAAACTTAGTGCATATTGTAGCAGAAAAAACTCATGCTCTAGAACCAAGCAATCGAGAAAGTTAAAGTGTAAAGTGGAAACACTTTGGGCCTGATGAAGCTACATGTGAGATGTCAAATCAAATATAGGTTATGTATCCTTCATTTTTTTCTAGTTGAGGTAAGGGAGTTTTGGTATATT
Organism: Pinus tabuliformis; assembly: GCA_031772625.1. Lineage (NCBI taxonomy): Eukaryota > Viridiplantae > Streptophyta > Pinopsida > Pinales > Pinaceae > Pinus > Pinus tabuliformis. The sequence continues at coordinate 429,863,768 of CM062819.1, forward strand.
TACATATCTATGTATGGTTTTTATTGTAAATATTGCAATAAGCTGTGTTATAAATCTCCAATAAGCAGTATGATTGTCATGTTGGTTTTGCTTTTCAGTAGGTTGTTCATTGTAAATATTGCATTGAGCTATTAAGCTCCATGGGCTGTATATTTTGGTTTTCAGTGGTCTTGCTGGTTATAGGTGTCATAGAACACCGAGGACGATGTTCCCCTAAGCGGGAGGGGTCTGTAACATCCCTAGGTTAAAAGTTCATGTAATAAAGTTAATAAAGGTGAAATAAGACCAAGGTCATGGGACACGTATTGTAAGTTGAATGTTGGGAAAAACATCTTAGTGGTCATCACTTGTTTTTTATTATAGATAAGGAAATTGGCAAAGGAAAAGAGGCACTAATTAGAATTTTATTTATGAAAATAAAAGAAAATAGGAGAAAATGGAGACGAAAGGGAACATGTTTTCATGAGAGGGAAATTTACGGAAAAATAAAGGAAATTGAAGAAAATAGAGGCCTAAATGATAAAAAGGCTTCTGAGGATCAATTCACAACTTTTTGTCAGACTGGTTTTGGAACTACTTTTATAGAGAGAAGAGCACCAAGAAGAGGAAGAAATCAAGCAAGAAAAGGAAGGCAAAGGAAATACAATGAAAGAAAAGCAAAAACAAGGAAGGTTGGATCAAGCAGCTTCAACAGGAAGAATTGTAGGTAATAGGTTGCATGTGTGATTTCCTAGCTGGTTTGTGAGTGCATGGTACATGAATTTGTGTATTTGGTTCTCTTGCTATTATTGACATGGGTTTTTCTAGGTGTGACAGTGGTTTCAAATTTTCCTTTCCATTTTTGGATAGCCATGGTGTGATGGGGTTCTTTTATTTGGTTGAGCTTTGGATTTCTGAAAGATTTTGGAACTAGGTGAGGTGGTCTGAGGAAAATTCCCAAGTGTTGAGGGTGGAGGTAGTTTAGTCCCTTGGAATCCCTTGACAGGAGGGTCGAGACAAGAAAATTCCTCAAGGTATTTATGAATAAATTCTGAGTAATCCAAGCTTGTTTTGGGCATTGTGATCTATTTACCGGTTTTGTCAGGATTGCAGTAGCTTGAGGTTGGAGTTGGTTTAATCTTTGGGAAGCGCTGTTTGTTTATGTTTTAGTTTTATTATGTGATATATTGATATGTTTTGGAGAGATCACAAGAGAATAAGGGTGGAGGTGGTTTATTCTCTAGGAATCCCTGGTTGTTTATGTCTTTAGATCATACAATCATGCTTAGAATATGGCATAGGGGTGATTGGATGAAAGAAAGATTTGGTTCTGCTTAATCTATGGTCGAGTGGTACATGGAAGTCCCTAAATTGATTGGATTTTGCATATGTTAATAAGGGATTTTTTCCTATTTTATTATGTGAGTACTTGTACTTTTTATTATGTGGTTTTGATGGTTGTTCTATCATGGTTATATGCTAGTTATAAGCCTAGTTCCATAACAGGTTCTAGCTATGGTTCTTCATATGTTTTGATTAGTTGATGAATGGTTAATGAATGCATGAGCTAATTTTTTTTATTACAGCTATTATGAGAGGGCATTAGACCTTCTTGGTGACTGTCAAAAATTTTTCAAACCCCTATGTTGAGATATGCATTCTGGCCTGTAGATTATATGTTCACCATATGTTTGACGAAATGATTGTCATGGTTAGGCTTGGTTAGGTCAAGTACTTGATCAAGTTTTGTATGAATGGATTTGTTATGATTTTATTTATCATTTTGGAAAGTATCATTGAGTTTTGGGTAGTGGTATGGAGGCTAACCTGAAAAGGTGGCTCAGAATCCAGGACCGCACCCTTTGAACTAGAAGTTTTGGGTTATAACCGCACCCTTGCAGGCTTATGCATGCGGTTAGAGCCCTATAACCATATGGAGGCCTTGTCATGCATGAAGTTGTGGGCCCATGTCACTAAAAAATTAATATAGCTCAGGTTTTGGGCACTTGGAGTAGTTGTTTATCTCCTGGGTGTCCTGTAGCCCCTAAGGAAGGCCAGTAAAGTTCCAGTTTATCGATTCCACTTCTTTAACTATGCTTAGGAGGTTCGGTTTTGTCATAGTATCCATAAACTCATGTTTACCCTAACATACCAATTAAGGTGGGTAAATGTGGGAGGGGTGGTTACAATTATATTGTTTTTCATCCATCTTGATGCTTTTGGAGTGAAAAAAGTGGAGGAATCAGTTCATAGGACCATTTTTACTAGCATTCCTAGTTTGGAAAATTTGGGTCAAAAAATTCAACAACTATTTTTAGGCCTTAATTTAACAATTTTTATGGTTAAGACCTTACGATGGATATATATTCCATAATACATGTGCCGATGAGTTTCTAACAACACAAGAATCATCTCAATTAGAGCTTGTATGAGAAAGTTATGCCTCTCGAAAGTTGACCTATTGAAATTGACTAGCATAATTCAAGAGGATGCCACATCAACCCCCATTACTCATGGAAAAGGCGCTAGCCATGTGCTAATGATAAACAATACTCTTTAATATTCCATATTGTAACTCTAGTTAAGATTTGAAGGAGTAAAACCTAACCACTAGTAGGCTATCGAGTAGTGTTATAATCAAGCCACTAGGAGGAAAAAGGGTTCCATTCTTTCTGAGTGAGTTTTGTTCCATAGATGAGCAGAGTAATCGAGAGGGATATGTGAAAATAATACAGAAAGTATTTGTGCATTGTAGTAGCCCACGTGTCACAAGCCTTAATTCTTTGTACTCGCAACAATTTTCTATTCAGGGAAAGAGAGCAAACCAACCTCACCTTATAATTGGGTTTTATACCAAAAGGGTTTCCTAGATTATCTCTTTTATAAATATTGATTTGTGAGTTTTTATTTAATTCTTATCCATTTTATGCATAATTATAATTTTCATGCATACTCAATAAATTGAGTAATTTATAGTTCTAGAAATATAAAGAGAAATAAACCCTCATAGTGTATATTTTGGATTTTTAAGTATAATTTATCAGATATGTTGTGATGAGCTATATAATGGAATATTCATGGACGTTTATGGATCATATTGGTATCATAGAAAGTTTATTTAGGTATATTATGGAGATTTGTAGGGGATATAGTTTGATTAAGCCAAAAGTCATAAAACCCTAGTCATGGCCAACGAATATGTGAATAATCCTCGTGATTTTGTAGATGAGAGGTTTTCATGGCTGAAAGCACAAGTTATAGATATAAAACATAACGTAAGTATCCTCATGGTGACATTTACCAATAATACTTGGTTATTCAAAGAAGACATGGGTTCTAACACAAAGGTTTGATTAGATGGGATATCAGGAGAATGGGATGAAATAGAGAGCGGGACAAAGAAAGGACCCGAAAGAGATCAACTCAGTTTGAGTGTCATGAACCATTCATAATCCCTATTTTAATTGTAAGAAAAGGTCGATATGAAAACCTATCAAGGCAATATCAATTCTCTAAAGCTAAATCATTGGTTGCAACAATTAGGATCTTATTTCAATGTTCATCATATAGAGTAAGAACAAAAGATTTCATTTGTGCTGCTGAAATTTGAGGGCCATGCCCTAACTGTTGATCTAAAGATGATCTGAGGTTGTCATTGATGTTGACCCAAGAAGCACCAGGGGCTACCCTAATCTTGCAAGGGAATTTTGACTTGACAAATTACTCTATTTTGAGTCAAGGATCTTCTATATGGATTCTACTTGTCGAGATGTTTCCGTTGATATATGGCACACCAAGTAATTCTTCACGGTTTGAGAGATGTTCAGGTTTGAAGTTAGTAACCCTAGTTAGTGGGCTAAAACCCTATGGGGTTGTGGCATGGCACTCATAATTGGTTTTGGTCATTGAATAGTCAATAATTAATAATTTTTTAAGCTCCTAAAATCCCTTCAACATTCTCTATAGAAGCTCCTCTCAACTCTATAAAAATAAATCTCATATATCTTCCAAATGATGTGATCGTGGTATTTTCGCTATAACTTCATTTCTACAAAGTCTTAGGTTCTGAAATGAAAACCCATTTGATTCATAATCCTAATGAACGTCGTGACCAAATTTCATATCTTGTTTCACTATATTTTCGGAGATATGATCTGTGGAAGTTAGGATTTTTGTAGGCTCCCAAATTTCATCTCAAATAAGTGACCTTGGGAAAATCGTCATAACTCTCTCTCTGAGAAGAGGATTGGAATTTGGTAAATAGTGGAGGCTAGTGCACGGACTGTAGTTTTCTATGTATCAATTTCAGAGTCGAAGGAGGAAATAGTGACATGTGGCACACTGTACAAGTTCGCTCTACTGAACTAGTCCATAATTAGGTCATTGTGAGAGATTGGGCATAACTTTGTCTTGAAGAGTCCAAATCGGGTCAGACTTATGGAATTGGAAAGAAGACTCAGAGGGATACTATAGGACCAAAGATCACATATTGGGGATCTGAAATCACAGAGATACATCAGATTAAATATTGTGCTCCTAGAAGGCGAGAAAAACTAGATCAAGTGTTGTCAAGGGGTGCAAAGGACCAGACTTTCTAGGGCAGCAAAGAGCAAGGTGCAACAAAATGATGCAGTAGAGGTAAGCTACAGGTAAGTATCTTCTATATATGCATGTTCATTTCTTAATTGCATTAGGTTCTTTGTATTCTAATTTGTTGTTTTTGTTTAGCACTGACATATGCTCTGCAGGATGAGGTAAGTTTTGCTATTATCATGTCATGGGTATTTCCTTGAAGACTTTTTGTAGGTATTATATATTCATCAAGAGAAGACTCAATGCATAATCTAATGTTCTGAAGAGTGAGAAAGGGTAGCATGACAAGAGCAACAATCAAGGTGCAAAACAACAACAAGAAGTTCACCATATGAAGTCTTCAAGTGGGAAGCACTGCATACAATCATTGTAAAAGTATCATTGTATAGAGTCATTGTAAAAGCATCATTTTAAAAGTTGTACAAGTGTCTATCTTCCAATATTTGAAGAGGCAGTGTTGGGATGTCTAGGATCATCATTAGGTGGTTGTGTCGTAGTTGGGGTTATGGTCTAGTGTATCTTCTTCTTCTACATCATTCTATATCATTGCAAAGTGGACCATTTTCCCTAGTACGGGAGTCCATTCTTATTTTATTCTTCTATAGGGTGGTAGGGTAGTGCTAGGGTGCGTTGTAGCTCATTGGGTGTTGGGGCATCCGTTCAGTTGACTACTGAAGAATCTTGGGCGTTGGAGTGTCCATCCAGTGGGAGCTGGAGAAGAATGCTTTTCTAGAATTCTAGGAATTTTTTGCTTTCATTTCAGTTGGGGTTGAAGGTTAAATAATTTATTATAAAAGTGTTCGGTGGTTTTTGACCCAAAGGGGGTTTTCCACCTAAAATCTTTGTGCCTCCTAGGTTCTTTTGTCTACTCTTATTACTGCATAAATGTTAATAATTATTGAAGATTAACTAATGCTCTGAAAATATTTGAAAGTGATCATTTCTAAGGAATACTGATTCAGCCCCCCCCCCCCCCCCCTCTCAGTATTTTCCAACAATTGGTATTAGAGCTTGGTTCCTTCAGTAACAGCTTAACCGCTGGAATTCAATTTTCATAGCATAGTGTTATAGACATTTTTGGGCACTGCAACCCCAATCATACATGTCCATAAACCAAGGGCTCCTAAGTCCCTAAAAGTGTTGTTTCATACCATAAAGGAACAAGGTCAGCTGATTACATCATCTCCCAGAAGTTCTCCACAGAAAACTGCTCAGAACTGGTCAAAGCTGGACCATACAGACTGCCCAGTGCAGAGGGTGCGATGCATACTAAAAAGCCCTTCTGTAGGGTGCGATGGACGAGAGTAGACAAATGGCAGAGACAGTTTGCAAGGGGGATTGTCATGGAATCCTCTAGAAACTTCTGTGACACTTGCCTCTCTGAATTCACCCAGGGATGAGTAAGAGATCATCAATCTCCAAGTGGAATCAAGAACTATCAGAGAGAGGACACTAATCAAAATCCCAAAAGCTGACTCACCCCCCTGCAATCATCTATATATGGATTCCTCATCCCAGAGATCCAGAGGCTAGAATTTTGTATCTTGTAAGGAAGTGTTGTTGGTTTCTTGGTGGAATATCATAGTGTTTGGTGATCTAAGTTTTTCATGAGGTGAAAGAAGGGATTTCATGCTAGAGGATGACACTGGGTCAGAAAAATTGGTTGTAATCCTCTTTTCTATTCTTGATATTAATAAAGCTATTCAAGTTTTCCTCCACATTCTTGTATGTTTGATGATATATGCATTTGTGTGGTCAATATATATCTGGTCCTATATTGTTTATGGTTGTAGATCCCTGTTCTTTGATAGTATTATGCTACTTTGATTCCACAGGTGCTCTTTGAAGCTGGGTAGACGAAGGAGAAGCGGCAAGGATCTATCAGAAGGGAGAGGAACCGAGCAAGGAACCAAGCGCAAGACTGAGGTTGGTGTCCTTCATTCCCCTCTTATCTGCTTCTCATAAAGGAAAATGAAAGTAGTTTTAGTTAGTTTGTTTCTAAGATAGCTACCAGTCTTAGTGGGACTAGCAGCTCTGAGTGGACACTAGATTTCCCGATAACAAAATGAAGAATCCACTGGGGAGCGAATAGATTGTTTGCTTGTCTATATTTGTTTGTTTCATAAACTTACAGATGGAGCCTGAAGTCAAGCCAGCTAGCCTTCGAACTGCATTTGCTATGCAAGTGCAAAGTAGATCAATGCTGCTTCAGTCTATCTCCGGGTTTTGTTTATAAACTGAACAATCGATTTTCGAACCTTCTAATTGCCCTAGTGGTGGCTCTAGTAACCTAATTAGGTCAACCCCTATGATTTATATTTACTGAACATCACTTGCTCGGCCTAAATCCCTGAATTGAGCTGCAAACTGTGACCCGGAACCTAGTTGAAGTCTCGTCCCTGGACCATCGCACCTTCTCCTCTTGGGAATCTGGATGCATCACACCTCCCATGTGCAGTAGGTGCACTGCATCGCACTTTCCCTGTGTTGTAGGTGCGCTGATTAGACAAGACCTCTTCTGCTCTCAGATTTTGGTTTCTGTGTTCACTCTCTTCAGCTTTATTAAGGAGTTTTGTTGTATGTGATCAGTATACCACTGTGGAAACTCCCTTCCATTCCATCATTCTGCCTCGATTGTGCAAAGAACTGTGAATTTTTTTATGTATTGTGTGCCATTTTCAGTTCTCTTTTACAGAGAAGTAGCATAATCAAACTGTCGTCTTTTGATTTGAAAGTGTTGCAAATGTCATTTTCAGTCAAAGGAAATAATTCTATTGTTCTTGATGGTAGATTATACGGTTACTCTTGTATTTGATTTGAATTAGTAGTTTCTCAAGTGTCGAAAGCAGTTTTCAATTCAAAATAGCAAAGTGTCGTCATTATCTTCCTTTCATTTTTGAAGAGAAATTTGTTATTACTGTCGCTTTGAAAAGATAATTCAGATTTGTACATAGCATTCTTCTTGTCATTGACACATTAATAAAGCTAAAAACAAATACATGCATGTGCATTTGCATTTAGACTGCTTGTTGGTTTGATTTAGGACAGTGCATCTAGTGTGTGCTCTCTGCTCTATGTTGAAAGAATATCATCTCTCTTTCTTTAGTAGCTAGGATTTTCATTGCAAAAAGAAGATTAAACGATTGTTTATCATCTTAGATTGCATTTTAGGAATTGTATATCTACATCACGTGGTGAACCTGAAAGGAAAATTTCTTAAGAAAGATCAACTGTAAAATAAATTCAATGAACATAAAAATGCTTTGGAACCTAACGCACAACATCTAGAAGTCTAGGCTAGAGACATATTCTGGCATCGTAAAGCCTGGTAACTATCGCTTTCATTGTTGGTTGGGTGATTCCTCCTCTTTGAGACAACAAGTGCCAGTACGGACTTGTGCTCCCACATACCGTCGAGTATATATTGGGAGACCACAATAGGCTATATCCTTTATCCATATGAAGCCATGTCTGCCGCCCTATCGATCGCAATGCACTAAACATAGAATTCGGGAAGATTGACTGCCGTACCGTAAAAAGTATTCTGTAGTTTTGCGATTGGTTTGGTAATCCCTCTGTCTAGATTTCCAGAGTAGTCTCTTTCGTTCCTTTTCAGACTCCTTAAAGGAAAAGGTCCATCTGAGCACTTGTCACTTCAGGCTCATTAAAAATCGAAGGCAACTAATGTTATAGACATTTTTGTGCCTTACAGCTTTGAGCATGAAAAGTCCATAATCCAAGGGATCCAAAGTCCCTAAAAGTGTTGTTCCTGCCCCTAAAGGAACAAGGTCAACCAATGACAGCTTCTCCCAGAAGTTCTCCACCAAAAACTACTCAGAAACAATCAAATTAGGATCAATTCCAGTGCTCCACTAGCTGTCTGCGTTGCAAAGCACCCCAGTACACTAGATAGGTGCGTTGCAACGCACCTAAATGCACTACCAGGGTGCACTGAGTGAGAAATTCCAAATGGCAGTGTCATTCCGCGAGGTGTACAGACAATGGAAGCTTCCAGAATCTTCCTCAATGACACTTGCCTCACTGAGTTCGACCAAAGATGAGTAAGAGGCTCTCAGCCTCCAAGTGGAAGCAAGAACTGACAGAGAGAAGCCACAAGTCAAAACATAAGCTGAATCATCCTCTCTGCTTACATCTATATATGGATCCCTCATCCCAGAGATCCAGGAGGCTGGAATTTTGTACTTTGCAGAGAATTGTTGTTGGTTTGAGATTGAGATTAGTGCATTGGGTGACTTATGCTTTGTTGGAGGTGAGGAAGGGATTCCTTTGCTAGGAGGTAGATGCTGGATCGGGACTCACTTGGTTGTATCTCCTCTTGGACTTTCTTATCATATTAATAAAACTATTTGAGTTTCTCCTACATGCTGTGTATCAATGATGTTTTGTTATATTTGCATGTTTTGCTTAATCTGATCCTAAGCTTTTTATGAATGTAAATCTATATCTTCGTGTAGTTTCTCTCTTCTGTGATCTTGCAGGAATTCGGTGAAGCTGGGCCGGTAAGGGAGCAGGGAACTGGGAGCTATTGAAGAGAGGAGCGATTGGATCAAAAAACTAGCGCAAGACACAGGTTAGTTTATCCTTCCTCTTCGTCTACATTTCATAAAGAAGAATACTCAAGTAGTTTTTCCTTGTTTGTTGCTAAGGCACTGTCACACCTTAGAGTGGGATAGGGGCGTTCTGAATAGATACTTTTCCCAACAACAGAATGGCGACTCCGCTGGGGAGCGTATCTAGTTAGTTTATTTGTGTTTCTATTGTTGTTCTTCTCATAAACTAAGGAGTGGCGAATCGAACTGCATTTGCCATTTACAAGTGCAAAGTAGAGATCTGCTACTCTAGTCCATTCACTGGGCCAGTTTATGATCTGAACAGCTGATCCACAAATGCTCTAACTGCCCTTTGTGATAGCTCTTAGTCCTCCTTTAAATCATCCCTCTAATTGTACCTTATTGATAGCTTTTATCCGGCCAAAAACCATAGATTAAACTGCAAACCGTGACCCAGAACCCAGAGAAAATTCTCGTTTCTGCTTCAGCGCAGGCTCTGTGAAGAGGTTCTGCATTTCAACGTAGGTCCCGAGAGGGCTACCTGCACTGCAATTCAGTTTCTCTGTGCAACAGGTGCGCTGATCAGCCTTTTCCTTGTGCAGCTGTGGTTCTTTGCTTCATTTTGTTCAGTTTTATCTCTGATTTTTGCAGCCTGTTATCAGTGTGTGTACCTATCTGAAAACCCCTTTTCTTTGCCTTAATTCCGCCTCAGTTGTATAAAAGAAACTGTATTTGTTTTTGTGTATTTGTTACATCATTTTCAGTTTCCCATTACAAAAGTAAACTAGTCATACTGTCGCCCTTAGATCTAGACCTGTCGTAAGTGTCGTTTTGATCTTAGGAGTAAATTTGTTTGCTGTTGACAGTTTATTGCGCTTTTACTTTTGTCTTTTGGTTTGAATTTGTGAATTTCTAGTGTCGAAACAAGTGTTTACTTCAAAATCATAAAGTGTCGTAATCGTCTTTTTGATTTCAAAAAGAAACTTGTTTGTGTTTTCACTTGAAATCGAATTCAAATTTGTACAACAACTTTCTTTTTAGGCATCAATATTAAGAAAGTGAAAACAAATACATGCACAAGTGCATTTGCATTTTGACAGTTTGTATGGTTTGATTTAGGAAAAGTGCATTTACAGTGTGCTCTATGCTCTTTGAGAAAAGATTGTGTCTTTCTTTTCCCCTTGTAGCTAGGATTTTCATTGTTGAAAAGAGATAAAAGCTTGCTTATCATCTTTAGACTGCATTTAGGATTTGTATCTACATCTCGTGGTGATCCAAAAAGGCAAACTTCTAAGAAAGATCAACCTAAAATAAATTGAATGAACTTAACAACGCTTTGTAACTTAACGCACAACATAGAGGTCTAGGCTAGAGACGTGTTCCGGCGTCGTAAAGCCTGGTAACTGTTGTCCTCACTGTTGGTTGGGTGATTACTCCACTGTGAGACGATAAGTGCCAGTACGGATTGTGCTCCCACGTACCGTCGAGTATATATTGGGAGACCCCTATAGGCATAAAACCTTTATCCATAGGAAGTCGTGTCGGCCGCCCTACTGATCGCAATGCACTGAACACAGCATTCGGGAAGATTGACCGCCCGTACCTTAAAAAGTATTCTGCGGTTTTGCGATTGGTTTGGCACACCCTCTACCTAGATCTCCAGAGCAGTCCTTTTCGTTCCTTTTCAGACTCCTTAACGGAAAAGGTCCATCTAAGCACTTGTCACTTCAAGCTCATTAAAAATCGAACGAGACTAGAGTCATCTTTTGTTTTTTCTCGACTCTTTAAAATTGAAAAAGCAAGTTGTGTCCAAGCGTCGTTAAAATTTATTTTAAACGGAATATTCATACCCTTTTTCCCGCGTTGATCTTTAGGTTGAGAAAATGGAACCTACCAACCAAGGAATTCCCCTTGGTGGAAATCGTAGTCCCTTCTCCTCTTGGGGAGATGTTGGTGCGCCCCATATGGCCACATTGTCGCTTCCAGGACTGACAATTGGCTTGCCAGTCTGGCTCTTCTCAACCAATGTCGTTCAGAACACCACTATTCCTGAACAGTCGAATCAGCAATTAGACGAGTCCAGAGTTACCCACCAACCTTCTACTTCCTCTAATTCTTCCTCTCCTCCTTCCTCTTCGCTTGATGGGGTTGGCAAAGCCAAAAGTCAAGTTCCTAAGGAGAAGAAGGAAAAGAAGAAGAAAGAGAAAAAGAAGAAGGAGCCAAAAGTGAGTGGGGGCAAACGAGTGTCGTCTAACGAAAATCCACACACTGCACTGACTAGGCCTAAATCGCCATGTGTCATTTGCAAGGGAGACCACTTTCACAGAGATTGTCCCTGCATCCCTCGGATACTAAGGGACTGGTCTCCCCGTTTGCACAATCCGGTGGCGTCAACCTCTGATAGCCATGTTGAAAGCACACCGTCAACTAGCGAAAGTGAAGTCCCAGGACAAAAAGGGAGAGCTAGATCTCCTTGTAAACTATGCGAAGGCAATCACACCATCCACTGTTGTCCCTTCTTAGATGAAGCTAAAAGAGTTTTGGATGATCGTCCGGTTTCACCGTTACAACTTCCTCCTGGATATAAAAAACTCTTGCTGAGTCCTTCGTTAGTTGAAAATCCAGCTGGCCCGCTCAAGTGGTCAGCTGAAGCGCCGGTCATTGAAGATGAACCAGCTGAATCCATACCCGACGAAAGTCAAAAGGTCGAGGCGGCAGTTGACCCGGTCTTGCCTTCAGAGGTTTTATCTTCGAATGATACAGTCACTGAGGAGAATAAAGATGACACCATCCAAATTCTCTTCATCAACACAGACTCCGACGAACACGGGGGCAACCTACCCATTCCTTTATCGCAGGAAGGAAGTTCGTCAGAGCCGTACCCGGCTGTCTACTCGGTCCCACCTCCAAGCAACCTAGTTGTCTCCTTGGGCTAGAATCAACTAGGCAGACCCCGTTTACCAGCAAGCATACCATTCAGAATTATCATCCAAATATATAGAATGGTCATGGCTGGTACCATCATAGATGAGGGGGCTTCTGTGAGTATCCTTTCCTCTACTGCTTGGAAAGCTCTTGGTTCGCCATCGCTTTTGCCTGAGATGAGAAATATGACAGGCTTTGATAAAGGAACCAGTCGACCTTTAGGGATCCTCCCCAATGTGCCCATAACATTGAAAGGAAAGACCGTTCAAATGAATGTGATGGTCATTCAAGGACCCTTGGATTATAACCTACTCCTTGGATGAGACTATATTTATTGCATGGGAGCCATCGTCTCCTCACTCTTTAGAGTAATGTGTTTTCCGCACGAAGGAAGAGTGGTCAAGCTCGTGGACCAGCTTTCATTTCCCGGATCACGCATCGCAAATAGTCATATACCATCCCTAAATGGTCTCTTCACGCAAGAAATGTCTCAACCCACGGTCCGTCCTCCCGATGAGCGCGAGTAATTCGGAGGGATATGACTGGAACCCAGGGGGCATGCGTCCTGGTCTGCTTCGGCAGGAAAACTTCGGGTATAGGGTAGGTTTCTGTGGGAGAATATGACTAGTCTGTACCCCGTCCGTGATTGGAAGAGGGGTTATTCTAGAATAAGATTCTCTTGTCAAAGTTATGTGTGTGGCGCTCGTTGTCACTCACCTTTGTTTATCTCGGTAGACATCGCCAGAGAAGTGTTTTGTTTACACTGTAAATAGAACAATCTTTGGGTAGCCTGAAAGAGGTAGGCCTTTCCTGGTAGAACAAATGTTTTATATGCAAATTGAGGGGTAACCTTGAAATCGTACTTTATACCTGGGGGCATGCAAACCTTTTGGAGTGCAAGCAAGGGGCGGCTATTTATTTTTTTAAATTTTTAGGACCTCTAACCCTTTAAACTCGTAGGATTAGTCGTTTCCGAACTTGCATAACGAAAGGATGCGGGGCATAGCTTTGTAAGGCGCAAGCTCCATAAAAAATGGCATCTTATATGAGACATTCTTATCATACGACTGGATAATCGAGCAGTTTTAGCACATAGTTCATGCTCATTAAAAAATAAACATAAGATCGAGCAAGTGTTTCAACCCGCGTTTAAGCTCGTTAAAAAATGAACTATCCTCTGGTAAATAACCACCGTGAATGTAACATTATCAGCCATTAAAGCCTTGGTCGTGTTTGCACCGTCACCTCCACTTTTCCGTTGGCCGATCATTCACCTCCATTTGATTGTTTACCCATTTTGAGGAACAGCTGCGAAGAGTGATTTCACTAGCCATCCTTGTGACACTGCCGTGCTTGGAAAATTCCAACCCTTACCTGGAATCAGCTGCTACCCGTTTTATCACTCGTTCCTCAAAAGACGAGTCTTCTTTAAGCTCTTTTCATCTGACTCGTAAAATATGAAAAGATTGCCGAGTTTTGGCCTTCCAGCTCGTTAAAGCAACCGGAAGTGCTATCCCTCCTCTAGATTTTAATCTTTTTGGACCTGAGGGATTATTGCACAAAAAGATTGAGCGCTTGTTTTGTTCGGCTCGTTAAAACTATCGAAAATTCATCCCTTCTGTATTGTTTTATACTTTTTTGGACTTAAGGGATTAGATGATGAAAAAGGAATTCTGGAGTTAACTTTACGTACCTTTTCAGACTCTCTAAAAATGAAAAGGACCGAGTTATCTTTGTCGTTAGACTCGTTAAAAAGATTAATAGCGACAAACTTGTCTTTAGACGAGAATGAGTTTCACTATCGCTAGGCTCGTTAAAACATAGCGATGGGTTTGCCCGAAGGGAAAATTATAGAACAAGCATATGTTATCCTCCTCAAGCTTGACAAAAATAAAGAGGTACTGGTCAGCAATGACTGGGGAAAAATTGGGAAGAAACTCAAAGAACCTTTATTGGTAGCAAGTCGCTCTTGAACATGACACTTCCACTCCATACCTGAGTCGGGTTGGGTTGTTTCATTCACCGGTCACATCACCATGGTCTCGCCATACCATCCACCTTTGGGGTAAATGCTACCAATCCATCATATAAGTGTCGCCGATATGTTCAATAGAAGTCATCCAGAGAAGTCACCCGTGTCCCATCCACTACCATACATTATACTTCATTCTTTCATGACCGCCACCCTGAACCATATATCATCAGATCGTTTTCACCTCCATCAAAATCATTTGCTCCGTTCCGTGTCATTGATGTGGGATACATCAAGGCCCTCCTTTGACGGATCGCTTCTTGTCGACATCTGCTCATTATCCAAGAAGTTGATCTAGGAACACCCCCTTCAGTACTTTGAAGCTTGCATGCCTCAATGGAAAGTTTCTCACTTCCGGCGACAGGTATACATCAATGACCTTCGACCGAAAGATTTTGCGTGGTGTTCGACGCCAAGTCCTTTATTCACACCACGTGAATTGTACTACAATACCTTGAGGGTCATCATCCTTATTGGTGATTCCTCTCGCGCTTGTTAACAGTTTACATCATTGACTGGTAATCAAGCGATGTCTTTCCATGTTCGACTTCAAAACATTTCTCACATGGATCGACTTGTACTTAGAGTGAAGATCGGACGAAATTGAAGACCCCGGATCTAGTTTCATCCATCCGGGCTGCGATATATATTCAGGAAAAATAAAGACATTGACATGTACAGCATTGCAGAACAGATAATCATCCTACCAAAAGGATGATGATTTCATCAGAGTCATCAGTCTACCATCAGACGATTGTCTGTCCTATGTACATAAAAATGAATTTATAAAGCTGAGCATGGGAATGCCCGCCTCAGCTAGATCATGAAAACAGTATGAAAAATAATGTATTGTATTGTATCTTATTACAGGTCTCCTCCCAGCATTGAAAGAACTTCAGATCCTCCTAATAAAGCATTTCACCCGATAAACGGCCTCATACTTTAGCGGGCAACTGTTATAGACATTTTTGTGCCTTACAGCTTTGAGCATGAAAAGTCCATAATCCAAGGGATCCAAAGTCCCTAAAAGTGTTGTTCCTGCCCCTAAAGGAACAAGGTCAACCAATGACAGCTTCTCCCAGAAGTTCTCCACCAAAAACTACTCAGAAACAGTCAAATCAGGATCAATTCAAGTGCTCCACTAGCTGTCTGCGTTTCAAAGCACCCCAGTACACTAGCTAGGTGCGTTGCAATGCACCTAAATGCACTACTAGGGTGCGCTAAGCGAGAAATGCCAAATGGCAGTGTCATTCCACGAGGTGTACAGACAATGGAAGCTTCTAGAATCTTCCTCAATGACACTTGCCTCACTGAGTTCGACCAAAGATCAGTAAGAGGCTCTCAGCCTCCAAGTGGAAGCAAGAACTGACAGAGAGAAGCCACAAGTCAAAACATAAGCTGACTCATCCTCTTTGCTTACATCTATATATGGATCCCTCATCCCAGAGATCCAGGAGGCTAGAATTTTGTACTTTGCAGAGAATTGCTGTTGGTTTGAGATTGAGATTAGTGCATTGGGTGACTTATGCTTTGTTGGAGGTGAGGAAGGGATTCATTTGCTGGGACTCACTTGGTTGTATCTCCTCTTGGACTTTCTTATCATATCAATAAAACTATTTGAGTTTCTCCTACATGCTGTGTATCAATGATGTTTTGTTATATTTGCATGTTTAGCTTAATCTGATCCTAAGCTTTTTATGAATGTAAATCTATATCTTCGTGTAGTTTCTCTCTTCTGTGATCTTGCAGGAATTCGCTGAAGCTGGGCCGGTAAGGGAGCAGGGAGTTGGGAGCTATTGAAGAGAGGAGTGATTGGATCAACAAACTAGCGCAAGACACAGGTTAGTTTATCCTTCCTCTTCGTCTACATTTCATAAAGAAGAATACTCAAGTAGTTTTTCCTTGTTTGTTGCTAAGGCACTGTCACACCTTAGAGTGGGATAGGGGCGTTCTGAATAGATACTTTTCCCAACAACAACTAGAGTCATCTTTTGTTTTTTCTCGACTCTTAAAAATTGAAAAAACAAGTTGTGTCAAAGCGTCTAAAATTCATTTAATTCAGAAGCATTTTCCCCTTTATTTTTAGTTGATCGAGTAATCTGCAATCGTGGAGGAAAGTCAATTGAAACCCCGTCGTTTGCAGAGACTTACAAGTCAACCATCTTTGTCTTCGGAAACAAAACTATTTCGAACAAAGCGAACTCGTTTAACCGGATCAAAGTCCCCTGGTTTGGTTGGAACAAGTGTTCCAACACCTTCGGAGACTCTGGTTACTCCAAACATTTCTGGTATCCCTGCCTCTATAGAAGAAGTTCCGCAGCCACTAGAGGATAGTAGAACTGATCCTTATGTGAAGGTAAACACTTCTATTCCTGAACCGGCTCCACCCACAGCTGATTCGGAAGGTGTTATTACCCAAACAACTGTCGCTGCAGAATCTATACCTTCTTCGGCACCAGAAATATTTTACGGACCTGACGGTCTACCTCTTCCACCTGGGTTGATTGCAATAGAAGAGATTGTGGAGGATCCCCCATCTAGCACTCCATCGCATTTTGGAGTTGGGATCACCCTATATCCTTCTTCGTAAAAAATTAGTCTACCGTTATCAGAAGTT
Organism: Pinus tabuliformis; assembly: GCA_031772625.1. Taxonomy (NCBI): domain Eukaryota; kingdom Viridiplantae; phylum Streptophyta; class Pinopsida; order Pinales; family Pinaceae; genus Pinus; species Pinus tabuliformis. The sequence continues at coordinate 429,880,485 of CM062819.1, forward strand.
CCTGTAGAATTGCTAGGAAATCTTTTGGATAGACTAGATATGTCTGAACAACCGTCGACATCCAGGACTGTGTCATCTGACACAACAGCGGCATAGCCTCCTGCTGTTACTCCAACGATGTTCATTGATATACCATCTGTCCCGACAATTTATCAACAACAAGCCAGAGTCCAATCAGGGACTGTTTCGACGACATGGTTAGTTCCTATTTCTTCATCCGGATTCTCATCTGGTATTTCTTATGTTGAAACTCAACAAATTGATCCAATGTGTATTCAAAGGCCAATCTACCCTTTAAGTACTGGATTGCCACCATATGGAGGACAGTATGCCTTTTCATTGTTCCCTCTCGGAGAACAACCATATGGGAGTTTACAACAAAGTTCAGGTCAAACTGGAATGACATCCAGCGGTTGGGTACCAATACTGCCTCAGCAACCAAGGGTTGTATATTCAATGCAACCAGTCCATCTTATGTCGAATATTCCCACTATACCTACTACCGTGACTGCATCGCAAGTACAAGCGTTAACTATTGTATGTCAACCCCAAGTTTCTCAGGTTGCAATACAACAGCCTTTCGTCTCAGTGATTCAATCACAACCTCAGGTTAGTGCCTCCTTATCTAGAGCGACTCAGGCTCAAACAAGTACTATGACTCCTCATCTTGGTCAACCATCCAGTATTGAACAAAAACAAATGGTCCAACAACCATGGCTGGTTCAATCTCAACAACTGCAATTCCAGCAATCATATCAAGGATCTGAGCAACAAGTCTTTGTAAGTAATGGGCAATCGTATTTCCAAAGTAGTTATCAACAACCATACTATAATGGTTATGCCCATCAACCTTATCAAAGTTACTAGCATCAAATGCATTATGTTGGTATGCAAATACCCACTGCTTAGGTGATTCCATCTTATCCTGGGTATGCTTCGCCTAACCTGAATCAACAGTTGCCCTTTGTAGCAACTCTAGACTTACCAGATCTAAACCGGCTGATGAATGATCCAATTGCTTAAGCCCCTTGGTGGCCGGCGATTCCGTATAAACTTCCATCATATATTCCTAAATTTAATGGAAATTCAGGTGAAGACCCGTCGAATCATGTGATGACCTTTCATCTGTGGTGTTCATCCAACACTCTCAATGATGATTCAATCAGGCTTCGCCTTTTTCAGTGAATGTTAACTAGTCCGACAGCAAAATGGTATATCGAATCGCCTAGAGCTTCATTCAATAACTTCAGTGCCCTAGCCACAACCTTTTTAACCCATTTTCAGTTACCCATAAGGTACGAAATGGGAACAAAGCTTCTTACCAATTTCAAACAAATGACGGCCACTCACATATCTAATCATATTCATGAGTGGCGACGTCGTCATAGAATGGTAAAAACATATGTTCCTGATCAGCTGTTAGCTGAATGGTTTATTAAGTCATTATTACCTTCCATCACAGAAGACATGGCAAAGGGAGGAGTCGTCACTGAAGAGCAAGTCATTGCTTGTGCACAATATCTAGACTTGATCTATACTCAGTCTGGCAAGCTCTACAATAAAATACCTGATGCTCCTAGACCAGAATTTTCCATTCCTCCCCATCCTAAATCGAACAAAGACTCTCATGCCAGTGATGGCGTGATAGATACGACAAGCACGAAATCGACAAAGGCTACATCTAAGAAAGCCTGTAAGATTTCTGATCAAAATGGAAAATGAAGAACTTCTCGCCTTGGAGGTAAATGCCGTGTTGACCGACAAGGGCAAACAACTGAAGCAACCAGGGGGCAAGAAGAAAAAGAAAGGGAGAAAGAAGAAGCAAGATGAGTCATCTCCTGAAAAACCTTTTGCAAACCCTTCTGGGCAAAGGAAACCCCCTGTGGGGTGTCAGATATGCGATGAGGATCATCGAACGAGAGATTGTCCACATAAAGCTGAAGTTAAGAAACTCTTTAAGAGTTCAAAAACCTCAGCGGTATTGACTGATCCGTTTCCAAACCTGGGAACCAAACTGGTTTCTAATCAAAATGCTTCCCAATCCCAAGTGCTTATGTTGTCCATTTCAAAACAGCAAAATGATGCTTTGATATCGATAAGGAATAAATATTACGGGAATCCACAACTGTTGAACAACAAGGCTACTGATCAATTGAGTAGTTCGACAACAACTTCAACCAAAGTTGTGCCACCCATCATTCCTGAGCTAACGATAAAGTTGCCAAAGGGAGTAGTACACAAATCGACATTTAATCCTCGTGCCAAAGCAGCACATAGTTATAATATAGTAGAGGACCTGGCCAAATCGCCGTCCGCTATGTCGACACTTGAGGTACTGCAAAGTTTCCCCTCCCAGAAGCAGGCTTTATTATCAGCGATAGGTGGGATTGACCCAATGGATTCCAATCTTGTGTCCTTTAATCACAAAGGATATGACCCTCAGTTACCAGCTCAACTAGCTTTCCTTATTCAAGTGAAAGCCCTCAACAAAACTGTTCATCAAATAATTATTGATAAGGGGGCATCTACATGTATTATGTCGATGAGTTGCTGGAAAAATTTAGGCTCACCACCCTTGTCATGATCGTCAACGATGTTAAAAGCATTTGATGGACGATCATACACTCCATACGGGATTTTAAGTAACTTGCAAGTTGAACTGGGGGGAAAAACAATAGAAATTGATGTTGAGGTTATCGATGGAAATCTCGATTACAACATCCTACTGGGAAGGCCCTAGATTTATGCTATGGCTGCAGTTGTGTCGACATACTTCAGAAAGATTGCATTTCCCTTCCAAGGAGGGATTACGATCGTCAACCAACAAACCTTCCTCCCCAATAGTTCACAAGTTACGGGAAGCATTCCAATGATCCATGGAAGCTCTCAATCACTTCAAAATGTCGGAGTAGGCCTACTAAAAGACCCTACATTAATGGGGACTTTTGCCCTACCGCCTCCAAACAATCTGGCGGAAGTGGCCACGGTGGGAACCTGCAATATGATGTCTTCTAGATTCAGAAGATTCCTGAACATTTTGATAGCATGGATCATCGCCATTTTAGAAATATTGTAGCAATCAATTTTCTTGGCCTGGGGGGCAGACCCAAATCAACACTCATCGAGTGTTTGGATAGATAGGTCTAAGGAATTTGGCACCTCTTCAGATCCTTGGTCACATGTACATTCTACAGATGAAGGAATCATTCAATCAATGATGATAGGAGAGGCACCATGGGAAGATTACCACCATCGTTCCCATCTTTCGGATTACCACGAAGATTATTCCAGCGACCTTAATCATCCTTCAATTTTTGATTTTCTATCAAATACTGTAAATATGGTGGATTTCGAGGACGGTTCTTATCTCGTGTCAACCTCGTTAAAAAATGAAACAAGGAGTCATGAGGATAGTTCTTTTACTATGTCAACCTCATTAAAGAATGAAACAATCTTTGATTATGATCTCATAAAATCCAAGTCGAGTTTTTCAAAGATCTCGAAAGTAAACCTTCATTCCAACCACTGTGTTGAATGCAATGAAGCTTGGGGGGCATGCACCTCGATTTACATGATTATGCTGGGGGCATGCAAACTTATCACGAGTAGTGTTACTGCAAGGTTCAAGCTCATTAAAAAATAAACCTCACCACGAGCAGTTTTTATGTGAAGTTCAAGCTCGTTAAAAATTAAACCTAAGCAATGAGCAAATGTTTCCCCCAGAGTTTAAGCTCATTAAAAAATGAACCAATTTCCCATAAATAACCATTGTGAATGCATTATCATCAGCTTTTGAGCCTTGGTCGTGTTCTCATCATCACCTCCACTCTATTTTAGCCAATCATTCACCTCCATTTGATTGTTTACCCCTTTTGAGGAACAACTGCGAAGAGTGATCCTGTTAGCCATCCTTGTGACACTGCCGTGAATGGAAAATTCCAAACCTTACCTGGAATCAGCTACTACCTGAAATTATCACTCGTTCCTCAAAAGACGAGTCTCCTTTAAGCTCTTTTCATATGACTCGTAAAATATGAAAAGATTGCTGAGCAATTGGCCTCTCCAGCTCATTAAAGCGACCGGAAGTGCTATCCCTCCTCTAGATTTTAATCTTTTTGGACCTGAGGGATTATTACACAAAAAGATCGAGCGCTTGTTTTGTTCAGCTCGTTAAAATTACCGAAAATTCATCCCTTTCATATTATTTTATACTTTTTCAGACTTAAGGGATTATATGACAAAAAAGGATTATTGGAGTTTCCTTTACGTCCCTTTCAGACTCTCTAAAATTGAAAAGGACCGAGTTATCTTTGTCGTTAAACTTGTTAAAACCAAATAGTGACAAACTTGTCCATATAGACAAGAACGAGTTTCACTGTCGCTAGGCTCGTTAAAACATAGCGACGGGTTTGCCCGAAGGGAAAATTATAGAACAAGCATATGTTATCCTCCTCAAGCTTGACAAAAATAAAGAGGTACTAGTCAGCAATGACTAGGGAAAAATTGGGAAGAAAACTTGAAGAAACTTTATTGGTAGCAAGTCACTCTTGAACATGACACTTTCACTCCACATCCGAGTCGGGTTGGGTTATTTCGTTCACCAGTCATATCACCATTGGCCCGTCACACCATCCATATTTGGGGTTAACGCTACCAATCCACGTCAGTGTCGCTGGTATGTTCAAGAGAAGTCGCTCAGAGAATTCACTTGTGTCTCATCCGTTGCAATACATTCATGCTCCATTCTTTCATGACCGCCACCCTGAACCCTGTATCATCAGATCGTTTTCACCTCCAAAAATCATTTACTCCGTTCCGTGTCGTAGATGTGGGATTCATTAAGGCCTTCCTACGACGAGTCACTTCTTTTCGACATCAGCTCATTATCCAAGAAGTTGACTTATGAACAACCCTTTTAGTACTTTGAAGCTTGCATGCCTCAATGGCAAGTTTCTCACTTCCGGTGACAAGTTTACATCAATGGCCTTCGACCGAAAGATTTTGTGTGGTGTTCGGTACCAAGTCCCTTTTCACACCACGCGAATTGTACTGTAGTACCTTGAGGGTCATCATCATTCTCGGTGATTCCTCTCATGCCTGTTAACAGCTTACATCATTGGCTGGTAATCAGGCGATGTCTTTCCATGTTTGACTCCAGAACATCTTTCACATGGATCAACTTGTACACTGAGTGAAGATTGGACGAGTTTGAAGACCCCGGATCTAGTTTCATCCATCCGGGCTGTGATATATTCAGGAAAATAAAGACATCAAATGTACATTGTTGCTGCACAGATGATCATCCGAATCAAAGGATGATGAATCTATCAGAATCATTAGTCTGCCACACAGACGGTTGTCTGTCTCATGTACATGAAAATGAATTTATAAAGCTGAGCATGGGAATGCCCGCCTCAGCTAGATCATGAAAAATATTATGAAGATAATGTATTTTATTGTATCTTATTACAGGTCGCCTTCCAACTCGAAAAAAACTTTGGATCCTCATGATAAAGCATTTCACCCGACATCAAAAGATTAACGACCTCATGCTTTAGGGGGCAACTTTTATAGACATTTTTGGGCACTACAACCCCAATCATACATGTCCATAAACCAAGGGCTCCTAAGTCCCTAAAAGTGTTGTTTCATACACTAAAGGAACAAGGTCAGCTGATTACATCATCTCCCAGAAGTTATCCACAGAAAACTTCTCAGAACTGGTCAAAGCTGGACCATACAAACTGCCCAGTGCAGAGGGTGCGATGCATCCCACCCGCTCAGTGAAAAAGGGTGCGATGCATACTGAAAATCCCTTCTGTAGGGTGCGATGGATGAGAGTAGACAAATGGTAGAGACAGTTTGCAAGGTGGATCGTCATGGAATCTTCTAGAAACTTCTCCTGTGACACTTGCCTCTCTGAATTCACCCAGGGATGAGTAAGAGATCATCAATCTCCAATTGGAATCAAGAACTATCAAAGAGAGGACACTAATCAAAATCCTAGAAGCTGACTCACCCCCCTGCAATCATCTATATATGGATCCCTCATCCCAGAGATCCAAAGGCTGGAATTTTGTATCTTGTAAGGAAGTGTTGTTGGTTTCTTGGTGGAATATCATAGTGTTTGGTGATCTAAGTTTTTCATGAGGTGAAAGAAGGGGTTTCATGCTGGAGGATGATGTTGGGTCAGAACAATTGGTTGTAATCCTCTTTGCTATTCTTGATATTAATAAATCTATTCAAGTTTTCCTCCACATTCTTGTATGTTTGATGATATATGCATTTGTGTGGTCAATATATATCTGGTCCTATATTTTTTATGGTTGTAGATCCCTGTTCTTCGATAGTATTATGCTGCTTTTATTCCACATGTGCTCTTTGAAGCTGGGTAGACGAAGGAGAAGCAGCAAGGATCTGTCAGAAGGGAGAGGAACCGAGCAAGGAACCAAGCGCAAGACTGAGGTTGGTGTCCTTCATTCCCCTCTTATCTACTTTTCATAAAGGAAAATGAAAGTAGTTTTAGTTTGTTTGTTTCTAAGATAGCTACCAGTCTTAGTGGGACTAGAAGCTCCGAGTGGACACTAGATTTCCCGATAACACATGGAGATGGGAAAGTCAAAGAAGCAGGTTACAAGGATTTCAAAGTAAGGTACAGGTACAAAAAAATCTCAAGAAAGTGAGTATTGTGTACCAACCCCTGATTTTGATGCAGATAATTATTAGATATTTGAATCCAAGATGGAAGTATCTTTGCAGGCACTTGGAGTATGGGAATCAAATGTTTCTGGAGACACATCTACCGACGAAGCTAAAAGGTACAATTCAAAGGCCATGAATGTAATTTTGAATGTTTTGCCAAATTCTGTGAAAACAAAAGTTGGTCAATGTTCAATAGCTAAAGCTCTTTGGAAAAGGCTTCATAATCTATATTCAACAAAGAAATCAGGTCAAGATGTTATTGAAAACTCGGATCCTTCTGAGTATGATGAAGAAGGGTTGACCATAGAATAATTTTCTAAGGAGGAAATCAAGCTTATTAGTGAGCACCAGTATTGCAGCAAGAATGATGTAACTCCTGGGCTGCCAACTTTACTTTTATCAACCCGGTAGTTCGTAACAAACTTGGAAGCGTCGGTGCTATATGCACAAGTACTAGTTCTCACTGCAGGTTGTCACTTGGCCAGCTGACACGAGATCACTAGGAGCTCAAGCCAACTTCTATAGATTTAAGAAGAAGCTCTATTTGTGGTGAAAGGAAAGAAATATTACTCTACAGATGCTATTCTAATTGCATAAAGGAGAAAGACTAGAATGTAAAGCAAAACCTAGTAAACCCTAATTAACAAGCTAATTCTACTTTTGCCAAAGACACTATGAAAACCATGAAAGAAATGCCATTAACCACTCAAGGAAGTAAAAAACATCTAACCATGCTATTTCTAGATGTAACTAAGCAAAAAACGTATTTTTGGATTTTTATGTGTTTTGATGTGAATTTAACATGCATCTAATTTATTGTGTGTGAGTGTGGTAGTGAAAAGGTGGCGTTAGAGGGTGGTTTTGGAGCTTGGGAGGATGTAGGATTATGTGGATAGGTCCTAGGAGGTATTAGGTGGCCTTCTAGAGGCTTTTCCCACACTCGGCCTTCAAACGAAAGCCTAAAAGAAAAACTACAGGAGGACACAGGAAAACTACAGGAGGAAAACAGGGAAACTACAGGAGGTCTACAAGAGGAGGCCGAGAGCAATTTTCGTTGTTTTGAGGGTGTGAGAGAGGGTGGAAAATATGGATGAAGGTTGGAATGAGGTGTTAGGGTGGCTAAGGTCTACCATGAATTACCAGGAGAGAGAAACATGATTGGGTTTGCTCAAGGAGAGAGGAAGAGGTTCTATGAAAAATGAAGGAAACTAGGGTAGAATTGAGGTGAGGTTTGGGAGACCTATAGGGCATGGATCAGATGGAGGGTGTGATTTCTGGTAAGCTGACCTACTACTGGAAGAGATCTGCTACATAGAAAATGACATTCAACCAAGAAAATCAAGCAACCAATGAAATGAGTGCATCCTAGGAAAAACAGAGTTTTGCATTAAAATGGCCTAAACTATGATGTATAGAAGGAAATGCTGGGAAATTCAGTAAGAAATGAAAGCATGCAAAAGGACTATTGCAAATCAAGAAGTGAACATGATAAATAAGATCTAAAGCAAAACAAAACTAGATTATCAACCTACTAGAGAGCTGCAAACACTAGAAGTCTTAGGAATGAGGAAAATCTATGTTTTTGGGGCAGCAAGAGAGTCTTTGCCTCAAATCATGGTCCCAAAGGGAGGAAGAGAGGTTAAGGAATTGTTTCTAGCCTTTTGAATCTTCTCTAATCACTACTTAACCTGCTACAGAAAGCACTGGCTATGTCACCACTGGCTTGATCTTCTCTTCCTTGTTGTTCTCCCTCCTCACTGACAGTAGGGTTGACATCATAGGTTAATGCCTTGATGTCATCCTCAGCTGTCATATTTCTAAAAAATTCCCATGCTATAGGGATTGTAAGGGTATGAAGGGCTTCTTCTACTAGGATCTTGATTAGGCCATGGTGAGCTAGCTGCTATGAATTTCCTTCTTGTACCTTAGTGCTGGAATCAATGAGGGATTGAAGGAGAAAGTAAGGGATACTGAGCTTTTGATGTGTTGGGGTATCCATGCCATATGTCAATTCTTCGAGGATTCTGAAAGGATATCCATAAGCAATGTTGTGCCTCCCCTCACAAGAAATGTATTTGATCACTTGGTAGCTAACCTCATCCCAAGGATATGGTACACTAGCCCTCCTAATTCCATTTTTGTCTTCAACAGTGATTTCATTATCTTGGAAAAATTTCCTCTTGGCAACCTGGCCAATTATTTTCTCATCTTTACTGCAAGGCAGCCCAAGAGGAAGGGTAGTGACGCTATTAATGAATTCTAAGGTTATTTCAATGGAGAGGCCTCTAATGGTTAAAGTAGCATGAGTTCTTGTGTGAGGGACCAGAGAGAGAGAAAATTCATGGGAAATTTCATCATCAAACCCTCTAAACTTCTCAAAGAAATTCATCCAGTTTTCCCTTGTAAATATTTCCACCACTTGAGGATGTGCATGGAGTCTAGTGGAGTTAGTAGGCTCTTTTCTCATAAACCCCCCTATCATATTGCCTGTACTTCTTTTGAAAAACCAGATGTGGAGGTGGAGACAAATAATTTTGAGTGAAATAGAAAAACAGAGGGGACTGTGTTTAAAAAAAAAAAACAGATATATATCTATATATATATATATATATATATATATATATATATATATATATATATATATATATATATATCTATATATATATATATATATATATATATATTATGTATTTCTACCCTCTTAAAGACTCATTTTATCTTCAATTTGAGACCGACTCTTTCACATTTTGATATTCAACAAAGGGCATTCATGAACCTTACCTCTTTAGACTGAAATTCGTGCTAAAAATCATGTTTCCTCCCTTCAAAATGACTCACTGCCCCTCCTGTAGAAGCCCGTTGTCCCTCCTGTAGATTTCCCGTAGGTGCTCTTGTAGAAAATGCTGAGAGCAAAAACATGGAGGAAATCGATGGAGGATGGGGGATACGAGGCTTTGGGGGCATAAGAAGACCACTGTGTGGCTGAGTTATGAGGAGAAACTGAACAAAAGGTGGTGAGAATGCGCGGGGAGGAGTGCTCATTACCTTTTATGGCTGTTTTCGGTTATGAGTGCTGAGCTGGCAAGGTGTACATTGCCCAAATTAGGACCATTGGTCCCCACCTACTTGGTCATAAGGAACCCCCTCGTAATCATCCCCTCATTATTGCATTGGAGTTAACTCTTCCTCCCACTACCTGTCCTTCGCATCTTTTGCTTGAGTTGACTGTGCGCACGTGTGGCTGATATCTTGGTTAAGTGGAGTCAACTAAATGAAGGTGGCCAAGTTAACTAGCCACCTTTCCCTCTTTTGATTTCAACCATATCATTGCCTTCATATGATTCCTAATTACACAAATGTAGATAGAGGAGTGACTTAGCTACTTACCTGTAATCCGAGTGTATTTGCTGCCATCCACTGTGAGGCGCTGTGGCTTTCTCTGCTGCATGCCTTCATTTTCCTTCATGCATGCTATCTCTGCTTGCTGATGTGTTGTTGTGTGTTTTTGTAGGTTCTTCTTTTGCTGGAGCTGAGTTGCATGTGCCTTTTCAACCTTCAGATGTGCTGTCCCTTGTTGCTGGTGCTAGACTTCTATGGGATCAGTTGCTACAGGAATTCCTACAGGAGCTCCTGTAGCTGCTTCTCCCCTTGAAACTTCAGCTATTTCCCTGTGCTTGGAGCTCGAGAATGATGCCAGAGGTGGAGATGAATGATGGAGGGATAGTAGGTAAGCTTCAGGTAAATTTAATGGTTCCTTTTCCTCCTTTTATTTTTGTTTTTTTTTCAAAACTGAAAAACTGTTTTTCTGTGTTTTTTTCTTGGAAAGGAAAAAAATAATAATGATGCTTGGAGTGTGATGCAGGCTTGGAAATGATGGCAAGGAGGTTTGAAGATGGTAAGAGGGATTATAGGTTCCTCATGAAGCTTTTCTTGTCCCTCAAACTACCTCCTGTAGACACTTTTGGCTCTCTGTAATTCCTACAGGAGACTTTTGTAGAAAAAACAGAGCCTCTTGTAGAAAACATAGTTTTGGAAGAAGAGGTACAGTGGGGTGAAAGAGATGCTAAAAATGATGGAGGAAGGTGTGGAGAAGATGAGATGGATGCTGGTATGAATGTCAGGGTCCCCTTCGCACCTTCTTCTGCTCCCTATAGTCCTCTTGCAAACCTGTAATGCAATAAAAATTCATTTTCTCTTTTTCTCTTTTTTTTTTGAAAACAACTAGGGTGCCTCAGAGAGGTTTTCACCTTAATTGCCTGCCTTGGGTGCCTCCGCGGGAGGTTTTCACCTAGGGATCTTATTCTTTTCCCCCTTTTTTTTTTGAGATCACTGGGCCGCCTCAGAAGAGGTTTTCAACCCAATGATGGGACTCAAGCACCTCATGGAGGTTTTCACTTGAGTCCTTATTTTTTCTCTTTTTTCTCAAGTGAGTGGGTGAAGTGGAAGCTAAGACATGATCCACTACCATCACTGTTTTATTCAAATCTTCAATAAACTCTAGCTTGGAGAGGGGTTTCTTGTAGACTTTCAACCGATGTCCATTGACAAGCATGGGGATGGCTTCATCATCAATGGTTTTGATTAGAACTGAACCATTGTCATCGCATTTCTCCACAGTGTAGGGTCCCAAACATCTTGTCCTCAGCTTGCCTTTGAAACCCTTGTATTTTGAATCATAGAGTAGTTCCCAATATCCCTCTTGGAATTGCTTCTCCCTGATATTTCTTTCATGCCATATCTTTCTATTAAGCTGAACTACCTCTGTATGGAGAAGGGCTTGCAATCTGTATTCATCCAATCCATTGAGCTGAAGTAATCTCTCCTTCTGTGCATGGATAAGGTCTAGGTCCAGCTGAGCTGCCATCCTTAGGGTATTGAATTCAAACTCTATTGATAGGAAAGCCTTCTTCCAATAGACCAGTTCATAGGGTGTGAACCCGGTGGTGGTCTTCCATGTTGTGTTGTAGGCCCAAGTGGCCTAAACTAATCTGTTCTCCCAGTCTTTTCTTTTGCTGCTCACTACCTTGGTTAGGATCCCTTCAAATGCTCTATTAGTGACCTCCACTTTCCCATTGGCTTGTGGATGGTAAGGGGTGGAAGTCCTGTGCTTGATCTTATGATGTGTGAGTAGATCTTCAATCAGGTTGGAAGTGAACTGACTGCCTTGGTCTGTGACCAACTCTCTCAGAATGTTTTCTTTTTCTTCTTCCCCTATAGGTTCTTCAATTATGTCTAGATGTTCACATAAGGGTTCTTCTTGATTGCAGCCACTGAAGAAGAGAGAAGGTTGGCTGTGTGAAGCAGTGGGGGTGTTGGGTGTTGGCATTATGATTCAAGTGTTGTCCTTGATGGCAACTCACTCAGAGGTTGGTACAGGTGCTCAGAGACTGGTACAGGTGATGACAACTTATCTAGTGGACAAATCTCAGTACAGCAGGACAAGAAAGAGATATACGCAGGTTCAGCAAGGCGAAACAGCGTGTACACGCAGGTTGGCTTCAGCAAAAGCGCGTGTATGTGGAAACGTACCTTTGGTCCATGGCGGTTAGTCCTTGGAAGTTGTGCCTATGGTTTCGGACCATTGTGTCTCGACGGGCGTGTCGATCCCTAGTATTGAAGTTGATGGTATTGTGTTACTATGGTTTTGGCTCTTGGCATTGAGCAAGACCTAAGGCTATATAAGGAAAAGATCACTAGGCCAAAGAGAGCAAGTGTGAGCAAGTGTGAGTGATGAAGATCTGAGAAAGTGTGTGATCCAAGTGCTGGTTATGGGTTGGTGATCTGAACCAAGGTTTCACCCATGTGGAGGATGATGAATGATGGAACGAGATCTCAAGGCTTGGAATGATTATCTTCATATGGTTTGACTCTGGATAGACTAGATCTACTGACGCATGTTTATTATTATGATCTGGGTATGCTTTGATGTCTGATATAGCTGCAGAGTTTTAAGGTTGAATTTATAGATCTGTACGCAAGTTGGTTTTGGTAAAAGAGCGTATACACGCAGGTTGGGGTCATCCAAGTAGCGTATACAATGTGAAGTATGATATTTGAATATGGAGCTGGATCTGGTTGTTGCTATGATTGTCTGATGATTGTTGACAGGGTTACAGTGATTCAGAATTGGGTGTTTCAGTGATTGATGATGCAGGTTGTGCTACAATGATGATTGTCTTATGGATCTAGTATGAAAATGTATGAAACATGGTCCCGGGTAGATCGTAGGCCGGCACCTACGTATTGGTAAACATATCAGCCAGTACAAGAGCCAGGGGGGTTGTAGCTCCCTTCCAGGAGCAGCTGGAAAACGAGTGAAGGTTGTAGCCTTCTGTAGGGTTGGCACCTACGTACTAGTAAATGGATCGGCTAGTACAAAAGCTATGAGGGTTGTAGCCCTCTGCAGGTTGCAGCCTGCGTGCTGGTAAATGACTGCACCAGTGCATTGTAAAAGAAGTTTCTTATTAAAGAAGAAAGAGACGAATTGCAGCAGGTGGTTTTCACCCACATTGGGTTTCCACCTTATATCATGGTGTTCATGTGTGTGGCTCTTGTGTGATGTTCTGTTTTGTTATTCTGCACCTGTTTACTGTTAATATGCTTAATAATGATCTGATGCATTTACTGAAGATTAAGATAACTGAATTATAAGATCTCTGGATATACGCGGGTTTCATTAGACACAGTAGCGTGTACACGCGGGTTCACTTAATTGAAGTAGCGTATATGTTTCTGAGTATGAAATAGAAAAGTTTGATTGATCTGATAATACTGATTCACCCCCCCTCTCAGTATTATTTCCAACAATTGGTATCAGAGCAGGTCCTTCAGAGAAGCTTGATCGCTTGAAGGAGATTCGTAGAACAATGGGGAAGAAAGCACGTCAGAAGAAGAAGACAGCTCAAAAGAACAATGACAACCTGTCGTTGTGTGGAAGCAAGTATTCAGATCCAGAAGCACCTCAGATTGAAGATGGACAAGCAAATGAAGCGTCAGATCAAATCATAGATCAACAAGATCTACCTAGCAAAAGGGAGAATGCCCTCAAAGAAGAAATCATCAGATTAGAAGAACAGTTGGAATGTGCCTTCAAAGTTCGAGAAATGCTGCTAGCACTGAATAAAGAGCAAGAAAACGAGATCCTCAAACTAAGGCATCAGTTGGATGAAGAAAGGAAAGTTGGAGAGACCTTGAAGAAGCAATGTCTTGAAAAAGAAGAACAACATCAAGTTGAGGTAAATATCTTGAAAAGCAAATTAGAAGAAAAGGATAAGCTTTTACGATTTCAAGATAGCTCTAAAGTCTTGGATGATATTCTTAGTAGTCAAAGATCTCCTGCTATCAAGACTGGTCTTGGTTTTCATGAATATGTTGAAGGTGAATCTAGTTCACAAGGTGAGGCAAGAAACTCTAATGAGAAATCTGAAATGCCCAAAAAGGAACAACCAAGGAAAGAAATTCCTCAAGGAAGATTCTCTACTCCTAACTATGGACGTGATAGACGATTATTTCCTCCACTGAATAATGTTGAATGTTATGTGTGTCATAATCTTGGACATGTTGCAGCCATATGTAGAAGAAGACGGTTTCAAGACCATCATGCAGAAAGATCATCACATTCAAGATACTTTAATGGATATTGCTTTTCTTGCAATATGTTTGGCCACAAAGCTGCTGATTGCTACAAGAGGAATATGAAACATGTAAGATGCTATGCATGTAACAAGTTTGGACATAAAGCAAGAGATTGCAGGAACAAAGCTCATGATAAGAAGAAATCATCAACATGCGTGAAGATATGGAAGAAGAAGGAAGTTCAGTCAGAAAGATGTGGCACAGCACAGGGTACTCAGCACAGCACAGACATAACAGACTCAGGGGGAGCTGAAGGTATAGAACTTCAGTGTTCTGATTCTCATACGCAAGTTTCATGAAGACAAGTCGCGTATATACGCGAGTTACATGCTGCAAAGTCGCGTATATGGAGAAAGGGCAGCAGAACAGATGGTTATATGGAGAAAGGGCAGCAGAACAGACCCAGGTTCAGTCATGGTTGGCTCAGGCTCAGGGGGAGCAAAACAGACTCAGGAAATGGTTGGCTTACACTCAGGGGGAGAATATTCTTCGAATAAAGCATTGTTGGCATTATGGTTAGAAGGTGTTGATAAAGTCTATGAAGCTAAATGATACATCTTACTGTTTAGGAATGGTATTGCAGGCTGATGCTTATGGTACAGATCATGATGCTGTTGATGGCTTTCATAAGTCTTGGTCTAGATATTTCATCACTATGTCATGTATCTCTTTTATGATGTCAAGGTCATGTAACGGCATATGTTGGTTTCCCCACTATGCCTGGGATGAATGATGAAATGTTCATGTATTATCATGTATCTTCACATGGTTAGGTGGATGAGTCAATATTGGGATATCCCCACTAGGTTGGGTGATGAATGTATGTTGAGTCTTTTGGTGATAGGAAGGTCTTCTATGATGTATAAGTCTTTGTTCTTCTTGAAGAACATCTTTTGCAGATCTTGCCTACAGTCAAGGGGAGCATGAACAGCACAATTCAGCAAGAGCAGGATGGATAGATTGGTACACTTTGGCATACACAAAGGGGGAGCACATTTGGAGATTTCAGCATGTACTCAGGGGGAGTATGGACAGCAGTATGGACAGCAGAAGGTATACCAAGGAAGAGAATATCTTGGTCCACCCTTTGCCCTTGATGTCAAAGGGGGAGAGTGACTTGGTGTGGTTGGTGTGGTGGTTGCCATCAAGTCCAAAGGGGGAGATTGTTGGCATTATGATTCAAGTGTTGTCCTTGATGGCAACTCACTCAGAGGTTGGTACAGGTGCTCAGAGACTGGTACAGGTGATGACAACTTATCTAGTGGACAAATCTCAGTACAGCAGGACAAGAAAGAGATATACGCAGGTTCAGCAAGGCGAAACAGCGTGTACACGCAGGTTGGCTTCAGCAAAAGCGCGTGTATGTGGAAACGTACCTTTGGTCCATGGCGGTTAGTCCTTGGAAGTTGTGCCTATGGTTTCGGACCATTGTGTCTCGACGGGCGTGTCGATCCCTAGTATTGAAGTTGATGGTATTGTGTTACTATGGTTTTGGCTCTTGGCATTGAGCAAGACCTAAGGCTATATAAGGAAAAGATCACTAGGCCAAAGAGAGCAAGTGTGAGCAAGTGTGAGTGATGAAGATCTGAGAAAGTGTGTGATCCAAGTGCTGGTTATGGGTTGGTGATCTGAACCAAGGTTTCACCCATGTGGAGGATGATGAATGATGGAACGAGATCTCAAGGCTTGGAATGATTATCTTCATATGGTTTGACTCTGGATAGACTAGATCTACTGACGCATGTTTATTATTATGATCTGGGTATGCTTTGATGTCTGATATAGCTGCAGAGTTTTAAGGTTGAATTTATAGATCTGTACGCAAGTTGGTTTTGGTAAAAGAGCGTATACACGCAGGTTGGGGTCATCCAAGTAGCGTATACAATGTGAAGTATGATATTTGAATATGGAGCTGGATCTGGTTGTTGCTATGATTGTCTGATGATTGTTGACAGGGTTACAGTGATTCAGAATTGGGTGTTTCAGTGATTGATGATGCAGGTTGTGCTACAATGATGATTGTCTTATGGATCTAGTATGAAAATGTATGAAACATGGTCCCGGGTAGATCGTAGGCCGGCACCTACGTATTGGTAAACATATCAGCCAGTACAAGAGCCAGGGGGGTTGTAGCTCCCTTCCAGGAGTGTCACACGGAATCTGTCAAGGGTGCGGACACGACTGACCTTCCTAGAAGTCTAAGACATTCTAATGACAAACAAGACAAAATGGAGTGATCTTTCTCTAAATACACCTTTTACAACATGAAAACTACAAGTGTTTAGGCTTACCTTATTCCAAAACGCTGTTGTTGAAGTCCGTTCTTGACGATCCGGATGAGCTCCTCCTTCAAGTCAATTCCTGCAACCACAAACAATCAAACAATTACCAAGCACTTGCATTTCATATAATAAAACATATATTCAACATGCAGACCAAGGAACACATGAAATAACTCATTAACATAAGCTATTGAGAAAAATAAACCAGTTTGTATTAATAACGAAACAAAGAAACTCTTACAACCTGGCCTTGGTGTTGTGCAAGTTCCTCCCAGGGTCCATCAAGGGTTTTCCTCTACTTTGACAAAGCTCACCCTCTCCCAAGTAGAATCAAGTGAAGACAATCTCTCCTCACAAAGGCTCTAATGGAAGACCTAAATCCTGCAGCATTTACCCAAAGAAAATGTATAGCTCCAACCTCCCCTCCTTCTGGCTCAATGCCTTCATTTATAGTGCTGTAAAGAGGTTATTCAGGTCCACTATCAATGGGATCATCCCCCTCTATGGGTGGGATAGCTCCCTTATTGATGGGATAGGTTCCCCCTTAATAGAGATACATGAACCAACTGGAGGCGCATCCATTTCATCAAACCGACCTCTAGAATGTTCTAGAAGTAACCACAAGTAACTTTTTCAAGATAAAACTCGCGCATTTTGCCTTTTACAGAGGGACGCACCTGTCCCTTAACATACAGAGCGTCCATGGACGCATATTTTGTGAACATGGTCAGCGTCCCCGCAGGTAAGGCTAGAGAGAACCTGCGACCCCAGAGATAAACATGATTTTTACAAGACTTTCTCTCTTCTTTGAGTTTGAGATGGATAACAGAGGCATGAGACTTGCCTAAGAGGGTAGCATGACTTGTTGATTGGAGCCATACTAACTGTAAGTAGTCAAGGTGACATTTTTTAGTGTAACAGATTGCCCCCTAAAGTGCGAAGCCTGGAATAGAATAGGGTTTTGTAATTCTAGGAAGGGTGAAGCGCTTTATCATTTCAAGGATTGCCTTGTGGATGGCCTGGTTGGAACCTGCAATTTTCAACACAAAATACATGGATAAGATTATATCATCACTGAGGTAGGCATTCCCATACTCAGATTCAAAACTTTAACTAATGGACTAACTATTCTGATATAGGAATGATCTTGCAGTACATCATTTTTATAGACTTTTGTAGACACAGTATGGACGCAGCCATCTGTTTATGATTAGTCTACATAGATAATGAATACAAAACTCCTCGCAGCCTGGATGGTAGAAACTAGATCCAGGGTCTTCACTTCTACTTCCCGAATTGGTACGATTCTAGCCATGTGATTAAATGATTCGATGTCGAACATGGTAGAAACCACTTGATTACCAGTCAATGATGTAAACTGTTAACAAGCGTGAGAGAAACCACCAGTAATGTCAATGGTCCTCAAAGTACCAAGCACAACCCGTGAAATGTGAATAGATGTTTTGATGTCGAACACTTCACGGAATCCTTTGATCGAAAGTCAATGATGTAAACTGACGTCAAAGGCGAGAAACCTGCCATTGATGCATGCAGACTTCAAGGTACTGTCGATTCCTAAGTCATCTTTCTAGATAATGTGTCGATGTCGATAGAAAGCGACCCGTTGCAGGCAAGCCTGCAACACGAAATCATTGTTCAAGTTGAAGAAATGTTGCTGTAAGGACTGACTCAGGGATGGTCAATGGATGACAAGTATTTTGCAGATGAAAGTTTTGCTTGCAGACCTCTTGAACACATAACGACACAACAGATGGTTTGGTGACGAATAACTCAAAGTTGATCCCTGAACCCGGTAAAAGATTTTCAAAGTGATTTAGTCAACTGTGAGGTAAAAGATTTCCCAACCCAGGTGAATGAAAAGTGTCGTGTTCAAGAGTGGTAATAAAGTTTCTTCTGAGGCAAAAGGTGACAAATAGGTTCATTCTTCTCTTTTTTCCCCCACCATTTCTGGCAAGTACCTCTTTATTTTTAACAAGCTTGAGGAGGATAACATATGCTTGATTATAAGCTCATCCTTCGGACGAGTCCAACCTAGTTTAAATGCGAACCCTAGGAAGGAGTGGTTCGTTCCTGTTTGTAATTGAACAGGTCCTTTACTGTAAAAGTTTAACGAGCCCAGTATAGGAGAAACTCGGCGTTTTTCATTTTTAGAGAGTCTGAAAAACTTAAGGAAACTCCACGTTGAACTTTTTCGTATATTTGTGTCCCTCAAGCCCGAAAAAGTATAAAATAATACCTGGGGGAACCGCTTGATCTTGCGACCAAGGAGTACTTTCATAATAGAATCGTTGATCTGAAAAGTAAAAAGCGATCAAAGACACGTCGTTTTATTTCCTTATCGAGTTTGAAACGACAAAAACCCGGCAATCTTTTCCTGATTTTACGGTCAGAAAAGAGCTAAAAGGGGACCGTCTTTTAATTCCGTTTTAACGAGTGAAAAAGAAACACTCGGCGATCTTTTCATGTTTTAGGAGTCAGAAAAGGGCTTAAAAGATGACTCTGAAATTTTGTTTGTGAAAAATTACAATTTCCCTTGAAATCCCTTCGTCCTGCACAAAAGCGACACATTACTCATACCTGTTTAAAATAGGCAAAAATACATTTGAAAACATCTTTTCATGGTAAAAAATGAACTAATTCATCCAAAAAACCTATAAAAAGACCTTTTACCATGTCATTTTTACCGTTTCACTGTTGAGGTTGAAAAAGGAGCTTTTGACAAGAAACTTCCCGTGGTTGCTGCGGAAAATCTGACCGTCGGAATCGAACGCCGCTTCACCGAGGTATTTTACACATCCCACTCTTCATTTTTATCCGTTTAGTTTTTTGTTTTTGGTCTCTGTTTCATTTTTTGGGGGGGTTTTGGGTTCAAAATGCGCCTCTCGGCGGACGCAGGTGCCCTTCGGGTGACCGCGTCCCCCGACTTTTTCTCACACGGGAAAAAGGTCTGGGGACGCAGTCCGCCTTCAGGCGAGCTGCGTCCGGACGCCCTGTGCTAAAAAGCCGGGGTGCGTCTTCCGCAAAGGGCGCATTTCAAAACCCTAACTCTCTCAAAAAACCACCAAATTTTCTCAAATTAATTTCTAATTGACTCTTTTGATGTGCAGGGGCCAAAACATGTTAGACTGGAGAGAGAGAGAGCACGTAGAAGACGATGAAGCTGCGATTAACCACCAACCCTCTCTGGATGCCTTAAGAACATGTGGATTGTACAAATATTGGACCATACCGGGCATGAGGGGCCAGGTAAGATTTTTGGAATGGCTAGTTGAGCGATGGAACGTTCAAGATCAATGTTTTTACATGGGAGGGCACCAGCTCGAGATAGAGCCCTCGGATGTATACTTTCTCACTGGCTTGCCAAACAGAGGTGAGCAACTCAACCTTGCGGGGACCAGGCCGGGTGGCCAATCCCTTGATGATCTCCGCGAGGAGTGGTGCAGACCAGGGACTCACCATAAAAAAGGCGTGGAGATAAAGCACATCGCTCTGGCGGAACTTAGAGTTATTGCATTTACGGTCACTAGGATTTGTGGCGCGGCCGCCTTGCACATTGCTTCCGGATCCCAAATGCGGATGGCAGTTGACTGTTACCAAGGCACCATCTTCAACTGGTGCGAAGCTGTGTCGGCTCATATGAAGAGCCAACTAACCAAGGCAAAGAACGGACGACTAAAGACTTTTGGATATGGGCCTCTAGTCGTGAGCTTTGCCTTGGAGAGAGTTCCTATGCTGATCCCTCAGCAACTCACTGTTGATGACTTGGGTCCTCGGGAGCCAAAGCTTGTTCGATGGGTTGCGGTGATGGCCCGGCATCCTGACGAGGGTGCTGCAGTGGTTCGATTCTCTGACAGTTACTTCGACTGGCTAGAGGGCCAGCTTTTTGTGATACAAGACTTTCCATATGCCGGAATGGATTTCAGAGGTGATCCGGACATGGTTCTTCCACAGGGAGAACAATGGGATGACAGAGGTACTTTCATTTTCACAAGTTTTCTAATTATGTATTTTTTTTATTTTTCATATATATCGTCTCAAAGTAACAGTAAAATTTTAAAAATGCAGATGTTGGACCACAGCGTCCAGCCAATCTCCGGCCTTACGACAGACGACATCCAGCTGCACCGGCACCGGCCTTACAGGATGCGACAGCAGAAGTACTAGCCGATTTGGAGCATGATCTAGAGCGTCTCACGGCAGATATACCTGAGACTACTATGGATGACATTCCAATGAGGCTTCAGCGCTTCGTGGTTGCAGTCCCTGGACCGTTTAGGAGATTTCTGCGCAAGATAGCCCGCGCAGTGGTGTCGTACAGAGAGCACCACCAGTGATTGACTAGTCACTTTTGTAGTCACATGTGACATTTTTGACTTTTTGCACTATCATTTTGCCGATCATAAGGTGTGTTAAACCTATGATCGAAGACGATGTATATATTTTTTGACACACTTCTATCTATATCTATATATCACTATTATCGGCTTATCTTGTTTAACATGTATGATGAAATGTCTTTAAATTTACTTGCATGATTATTATAAATGTCTGTCCAACACTTGAGAAGCAATTGCATCTGCTAATGTATTCAAAGACCTTGGAATATGTTGATATTCAATGTAATCAAATTCACGTTCCAAGAGACGCACTCTCAAAAACAACCTTAATAACACAGGATTTCTAATGGCATAAACTCTATTAAGCTGTAATACAACAAGTTCAGAATCTAACCTCACTATCAAACGTCGAATTCCAAATGAAATAGATTCGGATAATAATTCAACCACTGCACTGTATTCTGCAATGTTATTCGTTGTTTGACCGAGGCTTACCCCATGCATAGAAACTAACTCGTCAGAGGGCGAATAGATAACCCAAGCTGCGGAAGAGATATTCCGTGTACTACGACAAGCACCATCAGCAAATCCAATGTATGTTTGGAGAGGCGTCGACATCTACAATATCAAGAGTAAAACCAAGATGAGCCAAAATAATGACGAAAAAACACACTTGCTAAGCTAAGCACACTGACTAAACTAACACACTTGCTAGCTAGAAAGGAAATCTAACCTATCTAAAAATTTCTCCATCCACCATTTTAAGCATAATACCTCTTTAGGTAAAGTCCATTTCTGGGTTTGCCCAAAGAGTCCCCATCAAAATCAACTAACTCATAAGCCCCTTTTGCTAGCTTTCGCTTTACAATGTAGGGCCCATGCCACATGGGAACGAATTTTCCAGCACCTAGCTTATCGTTCGCTTGATCATATAATAGTACTAGGTCTCCTTCCGAAAAACTTCGAGGGGTTACATTTTTATCGTACTGAGCTTTCATTCGTTTCGCGTGAGTCTCGATAGCTAAAGTAGCGTCACGTCGAGTCTCATCTAATTTAGCTAAGTATAACAACCGTTTCTCCTCTTCGGAAGTAGCTGGAAGTAATTCGACAGCCATTTGAAGTGATGGGATTTCGCACTCAATAGGTAACACAGCTTCTAAGCCATAAACTAGCTGAAAAGGGGTGAAACCTGTTGAATTTTTCACTGAAGTTCGATATGCCCATAGTGCCGAAAATAACATGTTATGCCAATTCGTTCGATGGATACCAATGATCCGTCGAATCATGACGACTAGAACTTTGTTGATTGACTCAACCAAACCGTTGGCTTGCGGATAATAAGGTGTAGAGCTATCGTGGCGCAAACCAAGCTGGCTTGTAAGTTCAGTCATCATGACATTTCGAAAATGGCTTCCATGGTCCGTAATGATTGCTTGTGGGACACCAAACCTAGTTATGATATGATTGAATACGAAAAGTGCAGCTGTCTTGCCGCTTGCGTCGAATGTAGGCATCGCCTCGGCCCACTTAGTAAAATAATCAACCGCAAGGATGATATACGCATGCCCCCCGGCCGAGTGAGGGTTACAAGTAATAAAGTCAATGCCCCATTTGGCGAATGGACCAGCGGCAATTATAGGGTGGAGAGGAGCAGGTGGAGCGCGCATCTTGCGATCAAACACTTGACAGTTGTGGCATTTTCTGACGGCAAGGATACAATCTTTAAACATAGACGGCCAGAAATAGCCAGCGCGCAACACCTTCTGAGCTGTGGCATACCCAGACATATGACCGCCACATGCTCCAGAGTGACAATCATTCAAAACTCTCTCAGCCTCATCGTGAGTTAAACAACGTCGAAAAACTAAGTCTGCCCCCAGGCGATAAAGTGTATCTCCAATAATTCTGTATTGCTGGGATTGAAACCGAATTTTTCGACGGTTTTCCTTGGAAGTTTCAGGCCGAAAGGTTTGGGTTTGGAGATAGATGATTATATCCCCATACCACGGATCTACAGTGCTAATAAGAAACAAAGATTCGTCCGCAATGGACTCCTCTGCCACAGTCTCTGTGTCAGCACTCGGGAAATCACACATCAATTCCGCAAAGACTAAAGATTTCTTAGACTTGGACTTCTCAAACTCCAAGTCGAACTCTTGCAGGATGACGATCCATTTAGAGTACTTGCCCCCTAGCAGTTGTTTTGTCAAGATATAAATCATAGGGTTGCAATCCGAAATAACAGTAGTTTTGCGGAGAAGAATGTAGTGACGAAAACGCTGGACAGCTTGAACGGCTGCCAGGGCCAATTTCTCCACATGTGAATATTTTAACTCAGTTGGATTTAAGGTTCTGCTAAGGTAATATATCACATGCTCTGCCTTGAATTCATCTTCTTGAACTAACACCATTCCAATGGTGGAATGCGAAGCTGCGAGGTATAAGAAGTAGTCCTGGTTGTAGTTGGGAGGATGCAATAACGGTGCATGGGTCAACGCGTGTTTCAGTGCATCAAAAGATTGTTGAGCAATCTCGTCCCAAAAGAATTGTACATTCTGTTTCAACAACCGTGTAAAACCTTTAGTGACCTCGGCGTAGTTAGGGATGAATCGGCGTAAAAAGTTTGCTTTCCCTTGCAAACTTTGGAGTTGGCGCAAACTCGAAGGAGGAGGCAATTGGATGATAGCCTCGACTTTCGAGGGATCGACGCGAATGCCGGTTTTGGAAACAACAAATCCCAGCAATCGACCTGTTTCTATACAGAAAACACACTTGTGGGGATTCAACCGAATTCGATAATGCCTACACCTCATAAAGATTGCTCGTAGGTGGACAAGGTGATCAGCTCGGTGTAAAGAATGAGCAGGCAAATCATCGAGATAGGGTTGCACAATGTGCTTGATGTCATGAAATGCATAAGACATGGCCCGTTGAAAAGTAGCACCGGCATTCTTAAGGCCAAAAGGTAATTTGCAATAAGCAAATGTCCCCCATGGACAAATGAATGCCGTTTTTGGTTGATCGGCAGGTAGAATATTGATTTGATTATAACCCGAGAAACCATCCATGAAGGAAAACATCTCACTTCCGGCACAATCATCAATAATTTGATCGATATAAGGCGTAGGATAGTTGTCTTTTGGACAAGCTCGATTGATATCCCTATAATCGATACAGATTCTTATTGTTCCTTGTTTTTTATTGACGGGAACAATATTCGATACCCAATCCGTTAACGGGATCGGATAAATGAAACCTGCTTTCAACAGCTTTTCGACTTCGGCTTTGATTGCAGCTGCTTTTCGAGGGTGAATCTGACGCAACCGTTGCCGAATGGGTTTAGCATCCGGGTAGGTTTTGATTTCATGAACAACAATGGCAGGATCGATTCCTGGCATTTCTTCGTAGGACCAGGCAAACACGTCGCGGAATTCTTGGAATAGGGCCTTGTAAGTTTCAATTTCTTCGTCAGTACATGCGGCACCTATATGAATGTTCTCCTTGATTCCGGGCTTCACTGAAATATCAATGGGAATAGTACGAGAAATATTCCCTAAATTCAGCTCTGAATCAGAATGTTTCGTTGGATCCTGAGCGTCTTTGACATATTCAGCGGTAAAGATAGATGAAAAATCATTTTCAAATGCATCATCCTTAGGTAAAAACGAAGATCTGTGATGGAGATCTTCCCATGGTAGATCATCTACACTTAGGATTTCGCGAAGTTGTTCGTCAGATGACACTTCTTCGGGAAACGTTATCCGTTCTAAGGGTGAGGTGAAAAGTGACTCTTCACTGACCACATTCATTTGGTCGGTTGAATGAAAGTCGGTAAAAGACATAAGAGCTTCATAAGCAATCTCATACGGACTCAACGGCATAACATCACCGAGTGAGTCTAGCTCAGAGTCAGAGGGAACATACCAAGGATCATCATAAATAATGTTTTCTGACGTGATCATATGAATTGTTGCGAACGAAGGGTCTGCATTGAGTGGAGGGAGAGGAAAAGTTCCCAGTAAACCGGAATCCTTAACTAAACCTACACCAATGTCCCTATAAGGGATTGTCGTTTTACCAACATGCTGGATAGTTTCTGAAGAGGTTGGGTCGGATGAAAAGTATGTCAGCTGATCAATAGTCACGATCTTACCGTTATGTGGAAACTTAATGACTCTGAAGACCGATGAAACGACCGCTGTCATAGCATATGACCAACTTCGACCCAAAAGAAGGTTGTAGTCTAGAGGGGCATCAACCACTTCCACATCCAGACTAACGGTTTTACCTTCGACCCCTATAGGCAATTCTTGTAGAATACCAAACGGACGGAACCCACGGCCATCAAAGGCCTTAAGGATGGTGGGGGATTGGTTCAACGAAGGAGAACCAAGCGATCTCCAACATTGAATCGACATAATACACGTAGAAGCTCCCTCATCAATCACAGTCCGATGAATAGGCCTGTTTTTGACTATCACTGGAATTTGGAAAGCCATTTGATGGGGGAGACGCGGTGTACTACTTTCTAGATCAAAGATCATTAGGTTCGGGTCCTGAACATCGACAGCTCCAATAGCCGACAAAAGCAATTTTCGTTGCGCTGGACATGATTGCAGCACTTCGAGTGCCGACATTGCTGAAGGTGAAACAGCTAAGTCTTCAACAATGTTGTAATTCTGGGCTGCTCTCGCATGTGGATTGAAAGCAGACCTTCGAAGTACACCCTTGGCGGGCGGCTTAATCACTAAGTCTGGGTTAGGTTTTTCGATCTGTAGTGGATCGGAACCAGGAGCTGAGGTTGATGGGTTAGAGTTAGAAGATTCTGCTTCTTTACCATCAACAGGAGCCTTACTACCATAATCTTGCGATCGAGTCGCAATCCTGACATGAGACATCATCAAAATGGGTTCTTCACTGGCATTCGAAGAAGAACCTATCATCTTATTTTCCTGCTCGGGGAATGGATTCTTTAACACAGCAGGAGTCGGAGAACCTTTAACTATTTTCACTACCTCGGCCCGATGAGGGCAGTCTCTCGTAAAATGATCTTCTTCACAAATGAGACAAGGATAACGAGGTTTGCGCTTTTCGTCATTAGTTTCCGACTTTTCCGTTTTCTCCTTTGGAGCCTTGTCTGCTTTAGCCTTCTTCTTTCCTTTCTTCTTTCCACCGTTTTTGGATTTGGCCGTAGATGACTCTACAGCGTGAATGTCGGCGGTAAGTTCAGGAGGAGAAGACTCTCCTGTCGGAGAATCAGGCAAAGTGATAATTGGAGTATTGGAGGTCTTGGAAGACTTCTTCTTACTCTTCGTAGTCACGATACCGATCATACCATCAGCGGCATGAGATCCCGAAGGAGCAGCAGCGATTTGGTTTGACTTTGGAAGATCCGGAATTTTCTCGTGTAACGTACCCGACTGAGTGTAAACTAAGTCAAGGTATTGTGCCTGAGCAATGACTTGCTCCTCAGTAACTACGCCGGCCTTAGCTACATCTTCAGTAATTCTTGGTAATAATGATTTTACAAACCATTCAGCTAAAATTTGGTCCGGGATAAAAACTTTCACTAATCTCCTTCGACGTCTCCACTCATGGATGTGATCAGAAATGTACGTGGATGTCGATTGTTTTAGCGAAGTTAATAATTCCGTACCATTATCGTATCTGACTGGTAACTGAAAATGAGTTAAGAATGAAGTAGCTAACTGGCTAAAGTTGTAAAAAGAAGCCCGTGGCAACTCAATGTACCACTTGGCTGCGAGACCAATGAGTGTACGCTGGAAAAGACGTAAGCGGATAGAATCATCTGAGATGGAATTTGATGCACACCAGAGGTGGTAAGTCATCACGTGATTAGACGGATCCTCTCCAGACTTACCTTCGAACTTGGGTATATCGCTGGGCAACTTATTTGGCATTGGCGGCCAGAACGGAAGATATTGAATTGGATCGTTCGTTAGGCGCGTCAAGTCGGGTAAATCTAAAGTCGCAATAAATGGTAACTGCCGGTTAGGATCTCTAAAACTCTGAGTCACAATACCAGCCCCAGGAGGAGGATATCCAGGATAACTAGGAACAGGATTCGCATTGGGGATATTATATCCTCCTGGAAAACCAGGATTAACCGGACCGTACTGGGGTTGTTGAGGTGGTTGATAATTGTACCCAGGATACGGTTGATACTGGTAAACCGGTTGTTGGGCAGCTTGCCCAGGTTGATACTGTCCCTGGTACGGAGGTTGAACAAATTGAGGTTGAGTAGTAACAACCGTACTTGTACCAGGTTGACCTGCAGGCATCTGGACTGTGGTTTGAACCGTGGGTCCAGACAACGGTACAGATGTCTGAGGAACGGTTACAGGGACAGTAGAAACCGGAGCTGCCGATACTCCAGATGTAAGCATGGTAGATGAAGCGGTAGTTGCTGCAGCCGTGTGAGGTGGAGTACTCGGTGCAATTGGCGGCTGAGTAACTACAGAAGTTACAGGGGTCTGAACACTTGACTGGACAGGTTGCGGTTGCTGGGGTGGACCAGGAACTGCAGGTTGTCCTGCTTGAGGTACCGACTGTATACTTGGTTGCGACATCTGTTGACCCTGTGACGGATCCCATGTTAACATTCCAGGGTATTGACTCGTAACAGGTTGAGGATACTGAGATCCATAGCCGTATTGAGGATAGGGTTGATAACTGTAAGGTGTAGTCCCATATGATTGCCCTTGAGGTGGTTGATAACCTTGACCAGGGTATTGACCCGTAGGTTGATAACCTTGAGGTAAATACGAATACTGGGGTTGACCTTGACCTTGAGGTTGGTATCCTTGAGGTTGATACCCTTGGGGTTGATACCCTTGGGGTTGCCATCCTTGAGGTTGCCATCCTTGAGGTTGATACTGATACTGAGGTTGACTTTGGGGTACATATTGAGGCTGGGGTTGATACCCTTGGGGTTGATACCCTTGAGGTTGCCCCCCAGTCACAAATGAAGTACCTTGAGGTTGCCCCCCAGGCATTAACGAAGGTTGCCCCCCAGGCGGTAATTGGCCACCTTGAGGTTGGTTAATGGGAGTTGAACCTGACATCATATAAACTTCACCTATACTCAATGGTACATTACCACTGTTTCCAACTAATAACCCATGATCAACAGGTTGAGGAGATGCTCCCGCAAAGGTACCAGAAAGTGATTGATACCCAGTAGGAACAGAAGGACCGCCATGTAAAAATGATTCAGGACTTTGCGAAAACACAGATGACTGACCAGACATATTTACAGGAGAATGAATTCCTCTAGGTGGAACCGGAGTACGAGGTGTAGAAAAACCTACTGAGTTGTCTAAAAAATTGGTTAATGCAAGGTACCAAGATTCACTTCTAGGAGGACTGTAAAAGATGGATTCACGCTCCCTTAGATCAAGGGTAATTAGATCTTCAGAATCAGAAACGCCTATTTCTTCCTCTGGAACAAGTTCTTCTATAGCAATTAATCCAACAGGAAGATTTTCGGTGATAATTCTTTCTATTCTTGGTGAATCAGGAACACTAGGAGTTGGAGTAACAGGTTCTGAAATTTCAGGTTCTTCGCCTGTTTCACTGGCAGATGAAAAACTACCAGCAAGCTCGGAAACTGTAACAGCTTCGGGATTGTAACCTGTTTCTAATCTTTGGTAATCTGGATGGACTACCAAAGAAGATTCTCCTTCTTCAGGTGAACCTACTTTACTGCCACTAGGAGTTACAAGGACCTTTAAACCCTCTAAATAACTGGGGTCGTCTCGAGGAGGTGAACCCCTAAGTTCACGGGATCTTCTCAACAATTCGGCCACAGATACAACTTCAGGAGACTGGCCCGCAATACGACGGGACCTTCTCGGTAATTCCGCCACAATTAAAGATTTTAACTACAACACACGAAAACAAAGTAAAAAATTTCAAATCAAACCACCTAAAGTCTTCTAAAGAACCAATCAAATTTGAAGCACACGCCTAAATAATCTAGAGCGTCAAACCACACACAAACAGTAGTCTTCCGGACCAAAAGCGCTAGTTGGTGATTAGGCCCAACCTCGCAGGATTCAGTACAGAAATAGTGGGTGGAACAGTTACCCCGGCAACCTGCTTAATGAATAGACTGGACCAAGTTCCTCCACTTTAACCGTCTCGAAGTGAAGCGAACCCCCCAGAAAATCCAAGTGAGTATAACCGACGTCTGCTCCAGGTACAGTGGGACCTTCCCTCCACCGTCACCTTGGGTAGAATCCTAGATATTATGGCCACTAAGGTTACCAATCACAACAATTACACCTGGGGGAACAGTCTAAACTCCGACAGCACGCAAGGGCAGAGTAGCAAGCTCCAATCCCCTTACCGGCTCCTTGACAACAATCCAAGGTTTACCGATAAGTGACCCCTGGCTCCTCGACAATGGTTAATCCGAGGTTTACCGTTTGTAATACGTACTGCCTGGCGTCGTTCCCAACGAGGGAGGAATGATCCCCTCACTGGTTCGGACACGAGCTCGTGTTTCTCCTTTAAGAGGAGCTTTCCCAGAATGTAACTGAAACAATTGGATTTGTTCTACTCAAGATAGACTATCTGTTTGGTTTTGTAGTCTTGGAGAGTTAAGTACTCACCTACTCCAAGACCCTAGCCTAAGCTATGTTGGTGCTTCAGAGCCCTAGAAAAATAAAGATTACTAGATTGATTTTAATTTAAGCGTTACTTTTAAGGTTGTTTCTTAAGTCAAAAGGTGATGGAAGTGAAACTAGTGGTGTGTTGACTCGACTCGAAACCACTACAAAATGCACCTAAAATGATTTATCCACTACTTTACTTTTTCGATGAATTGCTTAACTAAAAAGTTGAGAGAATGCAATCTTTATAAAAGCAACTTCTTAATTGAAGACAATCAAAGAAACAATTCGTTTTTCTTTTCCAAGCATAAAAACATAACTTCTCTTTACATGCACGAAAAAACTCTTTTCTTCTTTTGAAAACAAAAAGCTACTTGAAACAAGACTTTTAAGAAGATGTTTTTGTATTTTTCTTTTAATAAAGCAAATAAATCTAATATAACCAAAAATCAATCTTAACAACTCTTAAAATCTATGAAAATGCACTCATAAGCAAACTAAAGGCAAATTTACTCTAAGCAATCTTAACGAGGCCAAAACTAACAATGATTATTTCTAAGGTGTTTTACTTGATCACAATCAAATCAAGGACTAGCTTATTGCAGAACCAAAAACTAGTCAAAACAAAATTCTAATCTTTTTGTCCTTTTTGAAAATGGAAATCAATACTTTAAAAACAAGCAATTCGAAATTTGACCCAAAACAACTCAAATGACAAGTTGCTCAAACAAGGAGACTTTACGGCAGGCTCAACTTCTAAGAAGGTTGACTAACCAGAGATATCTAAGGCTGGACAACTTTCTAAGCTCAAAGTCACTACAAAGCCTTTCCAAAAATCAAACCCTAGGTCTAAACTTCGTTGAAAACCACTAAAACACTCAAAGCTCACAAAACCAGTTCAGGTAAGAATTCTTGACAGGGTACTAAAGGATCTGGGCAGAAAACACTAAGAAAAAACAAAATCTAAAAGTAATTTAAGGCAAAAATGGAATTTTCTTAACTTTTACAGGAAGACGCAGGCCAACAGTTGTCACAGGTGCGGCCCCGCACTGTGCAGTCGACAACAGCGCGTCCAAAGACGCACTGTGCAGCACACAGAGACTGCGTCTTTCTGGAAAAAGGAAGAAAAACTAAAGCCAACTAAAGCTACAGCTAAGCCACCCAAATACTAATTCTCACAGTCAAAAACCAGAAAATAAAAATGATTTTCTCAAAGCAAAGTTCATATAAAGGAAAAGACTCTCTCATTAATGGATTCCCCAGCGGAGTCGCCAATTTGTCACACGGAATCTGTCAAGGGTGCGGACACGACTGACCTTCCTAGAAGTCTAAGACATTCTAATGACAAACAAGACAAAATGGAGTGATCTTTCTCTAAATACACCTTTTACAACATGAAAACTACAAGTGTTTAGGCTTACCTTATTCCAAAACGCTGTTGTTGAAGTCCGTTCTTGACGATCCGGATGAGCTCCTCCTTCAAGTCAATTCCTGCAACCACAAACAATCAAACAATTACCAAGCACTTGCATTTCATATAATAAAACATATATTCAACATGCAGACCAAGGAACACATGAAATAACTCATTAACACAAGCTATTGAGAAAAATAAACCAGTTTGTATTAATAACGAAACAAAGAAACTCTTACAACCTGGCCTTGGTGTTGTGCAAGTTCCTCCCAGGGTCCATCAAGGGTTTTCCTCTACTTTGACAAAGCTCACCCTCTCCCAAGTAGAATCAAGTGAAGACAATCTCTCCTCACAAAGGCTCTAATGGAAGACCTAAATCCTGCAGCATTTACCCAAAGAAAATGTATAGCTCCAACCTCCCCTCCTTCTGGCTCAATGCCTTCATTTATAGTGCTGTAAAGAGGTTATTCAGGTCCACTATCAATGGGATCATCCCCCTCTATGGGTGGGATAGCTCCCTTATTGATGGGATAAGTTCCCCCTTAATAGAGATACATGAACCAACTGGAGGCGCATCCATTTCATCAAACCGACCTCTAGAATGTTCTAGAAGTAACCACAAGTAACTTTTTCAAGATAAAACTCGCGCATTTTGCCTTTTACAGAGGGACGCACCTGTCCCTTAACATACAGAGCGTCCATGGACGCATATTTTGTGAACATGGTCAGCGTCCCCGCAGGTAAGGCTAGAGAGAACCTGCGACCCCAGAGATAAACATGATTTTTACAAGACTTTCTCTCTTCTTTGAGTTTGAGATGGATAACAGAGGCATGAGACTTGCCTAAGAGGGTAGCATGACTTGTTGATTGGAGCCATACTAACTGTAAGTAGTCAAGGTGACATTTTTTAGTGTAACAAGGAGCAGCTGGAAAACGAGTGAAGGTTGTAGCCTTCTGTAGGGTTGGCACCTACGTACTAGTAAATGGATCGGCTAGTACAAAAGCTATGAGGGTTGTAGCCCTCTGCAGGTTGCAGCCTGCGTGCTGGTAAATGACTGCACCAGTGCATTGTAAAAGAAGTTTCTTATTAAAGAAGAAAGAGACGAATTGCAGCAGGTGGTTTTCACCCACATTGGGTTTCCACCTTATATCATGGTGTTCATGTGTGTGGCTCTTGTGTGATGTTCTGTTCTGTTATTCTGCACCTGTTTACTGTTAATATGCTTAATAATGATCTGATGCATTTATTGAAGATTAAGATAACTGAATTATAAGATCTCTGGATATACGCGGGTTTCATTAGACACAGTAGCGTGTACACGCGGGTTCACTTAATTGAAGTAGCGTATATGTTTCTGAGTATGAAATAGAAAAGTTTGATTGATCTGATAATACTGATTCACCCCCCCTCTCAGTATTATTTCCAACATTGGGAAATTTTTTTCCTCAGTTATCTCTACTCCTACGAGGCATGAAAGGAAATATTTTTGGTTTGTTTTTTGTTTCTTTTTCCCCACACTAAAAGTACCTACAGAAACTGGAATTGTGATTGAACAAAACAAATTTCAACTAGTTGAAATGAACTTGCTGAATGGAAATTTGTAGAATTGAAAAGGAAAGCAAGGAAATGCAGAACTAAAAGGAAAGAAATGACTAGTCTACTTTTGCCGAAATAAACTATTAGTAGAATGTTGCAATAGGAAATAGAAGAAAGTAGTAATCACAGAATACTCTGACGCTTCCCCACCAAAAACACCAAAATGTGGTGAGCACCAGTATTGCAGTAGGAACTCCTAGGCTGCCAACTTTACTTTTATCAACCCAGAAATTCGTAACAAACTTGGAAGTGTCATGCTATATGCACAAGTACTAGTTCTCACTGCAAGTTGTCACTTGGTCAGCCGACACGAGATCACTAGGAGCTCAAGCCAAATTATATAGATTTCAGAAGAAGCTCTATGTGTGATGAAAGGAAAGAAATATTACTCTACAGATGCTATTCTAACTGCAGAAAGGAGAAAGACTAGAATGTAAAGCAAAACCTAGTAAACCCTGATTAACAAGCTAATTCTACTTTTGCCAAAAACACTATGAAAACCATGAAAGAAATGCCATTACCTACTCAAGGAAGTAAACAAAATCTAACCATGCTATTTCTGGAAGTAAATAAGAAAAAAACATATTTTTGGATTTTTATGTGTTTTGATGTGAATTTAACATGCATCTAATTTATTGTGTGTGAGTGTGGCAGTGAACAAGTGGTGTTAGTGGGTGGTTTTGGAGCTTGGGAGGATGTAGGATGGTGTGGATGGGTCCTGGGAGGTCTTAGGTGGCCTTCAGGAGGCTTTTCCCACGCTCGGACTTCAAAAGAAAGCCTACAAGCAAAACTGCAGGAGGACACAGGAAAACTACAGGAGGAAAACATGGAAACTACAGGAGGCCTATAGGAGGAGGCCGAGAGAAATTTTCGTTGTTTTGAGGGTGTGAGAGTGGGTGGAAAAGGTGGATGAAGGTTGGAATGAGGTGTTAGGGTGCCTAAGGTCTACCATGAATCACCAGGAGAGAGAAAGATGATTGGGTTTGCTCAAGGAGAGAGGAAGAATTTCTATGAAAAATGAAGGAAACTAAGGCAGAATTGAGGTGAGGTTTGGGATGCCTATAGGGCATGGATCATATGTATGGTATGATTTTTGGTAAGCTGGCCTGCTCCTGGAAGAGATCTGCTGCATAGAAACTGACAGTCAACTAAGAAAATCAAGCAACCAATGAAATGAGTGCATCCTAGGAAAAATAGAGTTTTGCATTAAAATGGCCTAAACTATGATGTATAGAAGGAAATGCTAGGAAATGTTGTAAGAAAGGAAAGCATGCAAAAGGAATGTTTCAAATCAGGAAGTGAACATGATAAAGAATATCTAAAGTAGAGCAAAACTAGACTATCAACCTACTAGAGATCTGCAAACACTAGAAGTCCTAGGAATGAGGAAAATCTGTGTTTTTGGGGTAGCAAGAAAGTCTTTGCCTCAAATCATGGTCCCAAAGGGAGGAAGAGAGGCCAAGGAATTGTTTCTAGCCTTTTGAATCTTCTCTGATCACTGCTTAACCTACTATAGAAAGAACAAATGGAAGCAAGCTACTAAATCATCAAAAGCAACCTATTCTTAACCATAAGAGAAATACATCTAACAACAAACTAATCTACAAAATGAAATAAAGCATAAAAATACAAGTAAAGAGAAGCTTGGCTGCTTGTATTGGGCCCTAACCCAAGAGATTTAGCCCTCTAAGGTAACTCAATGCTAGCTCAAAAAGGATTCCATCTTCACTATCAAAAAGTAGAAAGATTACATAAAATTGTCATAAAATAGTATGCTCAAAATTTGAGCAGAGTTTACACAAGGAAAAAAAAATGTCAACCCTAGTGAGGCCCTAAGCCTCTCTACTTATACATCTGAAGCTACCAACAACTTCCTTAAAATCAGGGAGACTTGTCTCCCAAAACTCAAGATAACTATCAATCATCTTCCACTTGCTCAACTGCCTTCTAGTGCATGATTCGGCTGCTTGTACTTTGAGATGAATGAAGGGGAATTCGAAGTGAGGAGAAATAAATGAGAGGGATTCCATCCTATAATTCCTCTCCTCTGTCTACTTCGAGTTATTGCTGCATTTTGACCACTAGATCCTTGACTTTTACCTCGAAATCCATCAATAATCTGCATTAAATACATGTTAGACCACATGGCATAATAACTAACTCAACTCACCCTATAAGCAAAAATATAATTAGAAAATCATACAATAAGATAAGAGAATGGTTGATTTGACTAGGTTAGGAGGTAAAATGAGCCCATATAATCACCCATATATGAGGCTCATCACTTATAAAAGAGCTCAAGGTTGAGAAGATCTGTTCCAATACTCTTGAAGAACAAGTTCAAGGTCTCAAAATTGAAGTTGAAGAACACAAATGTATTGAAGAGTCACTTAAAAAGAAGTTGGAAGAAATCAATAATACAATGACATGAGAACTCAAGAGAGAAGTCCAATAGAAGCAACAAGAACTCAACACAGCATTTGAAGATATTAGCAGGATCAAACAATAAATGCAGGAAGCAAAAATTGAAAGGAAGGAATCTGATAAAACATACATATATGCTGTTGACCAAAAGAAAAAGGAATTAGAAACATCTTCAATAGAAATAAGAAGGTTCAGGATTGAAAATGAGAAGTAGAAGGAATAGATACAGGTTCTCAATAAAGAAGTAGAGAACACCACTCTTCTCAAGCTACAGGTTGAGGAGGCAGAAAAAGAAGGAAGATCTTGAAAAGATCGTTTCAAGGAGATCTTTCTCAAAAGCAAGAAGAACTTGATGCAACTCGTGATGAGATCGACAAACTCAAGTGTTATAGACATATTTGGGCACTTCAACCCCAATATTATATGTCAATAAACTAGGGCTCATCAACCCCTAAAAGAATTGTTTCATACCCTAAAAGAACATGGTCATCTAATTACATCATTCCCCAAAAGTTCCACCTGAGAAACCATCCAGAAATGGCCTAAACTGAACCATACTGACTACTACATTGGCCAAGTGCGATGCATACTGAGTGGTACACTATTTAGGTGCGATGCATATTGATTAGGCCTTCTATAGGGTGCGATGGGCGAGGATGGACAAATGTTCGAGACAGTTTGCTAGGTGGTTGCTCATGGAATATTCTAGAAACTTCTCCTATGACACTTGCCTTTGTGAATTCGCCCAGGGATGAGTAAGAGGTCCAAGAAATCTCCAAGTGGAACCAATTGTAACAAGTGGAATGACACTAATCAAACCCCAGAGATGACTCACACCCTTACACACATCTATAAATGGATCCCTCATCTAAGGGATCCAGAGGCTGGAATATTGTGAATTGCAAGGAAGTGTTGATAGTTTGTATTTGAGGAAAGAGCATTGTATTGTTGGTGTGATCTTGCTATTTAATGAGGTGAATAGGGATTGATGCTGGGAGGATGATGCTGGATCAGACCACTGGGTTGTAATTCTCCCTTCTATTTAATAAAGTTCTTCAATTTTTCTTCCATATAATTGTGCAATTGTGAATGTTATCATTTGTGAATGCTATTGTATATTCATTATATATCTGATTCTGTAATGTTTATGATATAATAGATCAAGATGCTTTGACAGTTCTTTGTTACTATGTTTCTACAGGTACTCTCCAAGCAGGATAAGTATGGGGAGGAGTTGCAAGCTCTGTCAAGGGGGAGAGAGATCAAGCAAGGGATTAAGTGGAAGTTCCAGGTTGGTCCCATTGTCCTTCTCTTATCTATTATACATAGAAGAAATAGTGAATTGGTGTAAACTTTTGTTTCTAGGATAGCTTCCAAACCTAGAGGGCCAGTCGTTCGAAAAGACACTAGTTATCCCAGAAACAAAATGGTGACTCCACTGGGGATCGAATAGAT
Source organism: Pinus tabuliformis (assembly GCA_031772625.1). Lineage (NCBI taxonomy): Eukaryota > Viridiplantae > Streptophyta > Pinopsida > Pinales > Pinaceae > Pinus > Pinus tabuliformis. The sequence goes on from CM062819.1 coordinate 429,916,988, forward strand.
GTTTGTTTTTTTTGTTGTTTATTTTATAAACTATAGATAGAGCTTGAAGTTAGCCAGGTAGCCTTCGAACTGCTCTTGCTCTGCAATTGCATAGTAGATGAATGCTGCTTCAGTGAATCTCTGGTTTAGTTTATGAATTAAACATTTGACTTACAAGCATTCTATATGCCCTTTTGGTAGCTCAGTAACCTCTCAAGACATTCCTCTGTACTTTTCTCTTTACTGTCCATCATAGCTCAGCTTAACTCATTGAAAATAGCTGCACATCTGAGCAAAAACCCATTTCAGTTGTGCTCCCTGGCCCATCTCACTATCTATCACTATAAACCAGTATGCATTGCACTTCTCGAGTGTGTAAAGTGCGATGCATCCCTGTCTCTATGAAGCCCAGGTGCAATGACTGACTGAACCTTTTTCCATTCTAGAAATTGGGGGTTTTTGTCCTTGTTTTCAGTTTTGTTTACTTGTTTTGCTGCTTATGAATAGTGCCTTATTACTGAAACCTCCTTGCATCACATATATCAGCCTCCATTAGATTAGGATTAGTAAATGTTTTTATGTATTTGTCCATCATTTACAATCCTTTGTTGAAAAGTTGCTTAAATCGATCTGTCGCTTTGGTACAAAAAGTGTTGTAATTGTCGTTTTGTGTCGAAAAGAGAAGTGTCATGGATTCTTCCTTCCCTGGGTAGTCGATTGAAATTTTCATCATGTATTTGGTTTGATTTGTTGATATTCGAAGTGTCAAAAGCATTTTTTATTCAAAATTGAAAAGTTTCATTTAGTCTTCCTTTCTCTTTTGAAGAAGAAATTGTCAAAAATGTCATTTTGAAAGAAATATTTCAGATCTTTGCTGCATTCAATTTTCCTTTTTGGAATTTTTACATTAAGGAGAGCGAAAAACAAATACATGCATTTGAATTTGCATTTATTTTGTGTGCAAAAAATGATTTAGGAAAATGCACTAGTGTGTGCTCTTTGCTCTTTGTTTGAAAGAATTGTAATCTGCTTTCCTTAGTAGCTGGGATTTTCATTGCTCAAAATAAACAACAATTGTTTATCATTGTAGATTGCATTTTAGGAATTTCAAATCAACATCACGCCGTGAACCATTGAAATGAAAAATTTAAACAAGATCAACTCTAAAATAAATTTCAATGAACTTAACAATGCTTTGGAACTTAATGCAACACATCTAGAGGTCTAGGCTAGAGACGTGTTTCGGTGTCGTAAAAACTAGTAACTATCGTTTTCATTGAAGGTTGGATGATTCCTCCTCCTTGACATGACAAGTGCTAGCACAGACTTGTGCTCCCTGTACCATTGCGTATATATTGGGAGACCACAATAGGCTTATATCCTTTATCCATAGGAAGCCGAGTTGGCCTCCCTATTGATCACAATGCATTGAACACAGCATTTGGGAAGATTGTCTGCCGTACATAAGTCCTTGGTAATTTCTCTTTAATTTATCACCAAGGTATATATTGTAGTTTTGCGATTGGTTTGGTAATCCCTCTATCTAGATTTTCCAGAGTAGTCACTTTCATTCCTTTTCAACTCTTTAAAAGAAAAGGTCCATTTGAGCACTTGTCACTTTAGGCTCATTAAAAATTGAAGGAGACTAGAGTCATCTTTAGCTTTTTCTCGACTCTTAAAAACTGAAAAAGCAAAGTTGTGTCAAAGCGTCATTAAAATTAATTGAATTCAGAATAACATCCCTATTCCTTAGTTGATCTTAGGTTGAGATATATGGAGACAAATCTGGGGTCCACCAGTGAAGGAATCCCTTTTGAGGGGAATCCTAGTCCTTTCTCTTCTTGGGGAAATGTTGGTGCTCTGTATATGGCTACATTGTCCCTTTCAGGAATTACCATTGGCCTGCCAGTATGGCTATTCTCAACCTCTGTGGTTCAAAATGTTGTGATTCCTCTGCAATCGAATCAACCTCCAGTTGATACTGAAGTTGACCCTTCGCCTTCTTCTTCGTTTGTTTCTCCCTCCCCTTCCTCCTCTTTGCTTGGTGAAAGTAGTGATGCTAGTAACTAGATGGCTGAGAAGAAGAAGAAAGGGAAGGAGAAGAAGAAGAAACCAATTAAGCAAGGGGGCAACCATGCTTCATCTGGTGAAAATCCGCACATTAGACTTTCCGAAGTCAAATTTCCATGCATAGTTTGTGTGGGTGACCATTTTTCTCGAGATTGTCCTTGCTTTCCTCGGATCTTGAGAGAATGGTCTCCCCATTCACAACATCTTGTGTCATCAACTTCTGGAGATCATGTTGATAACACACCTTCAACTAGTGATAGTAAAGTTCATGGATAGACGAGAAAGGTTAGAGTTCCATGTAAGTTATGTGAAGGGAACCATACGCTTCACCTTTGTCCCTTTTTAGATGAAGCCAAAAGAGTGTTGGATAACCGTCCTGCATCATCGCAGTGACTTCCATCTGGCTACAGGAAAATCTCCCCAAGTCCTTTACTAGTTGAAAAACTGACTGACTTAAATCAACCGTCGGTCGAAACCACTCTCTCTGAAAGTGAATCTCATGAGTCTATACCCGACCAAAGTCAACCAGTCAAGGTGACAGTTGACCCAATTTTACCTTCGGAAAATCATACCCTTCCCGAAGAGAGTGAGAATGATACCATTCAAATTCTCTTTGTTACTTTAGATTCCAATGAACTTGGGAGAAATCCGCCCGTTCCTTCACAATAGGAAGAAAATCCCCTAGTTCTCATAACTCAAGGGGTTAATTCACCCATTTATTCGGTACCCCCTCCAAGTAGTCTAGTCACCTCCTTTGATTGGAACCGACTGGCAAGATCTCGCCTTCCTTCTTATGTACCTTTCCAGATCATAGTACAAGTTTACAAAATGATTGTGTCTGGCACTATCATAGATGAGGGTGCATCAGTGAGTATCCTTTCCTCAACTACTTGGCAAGCGCTCGGTTCACCACCACTTGTGCCTGTTACACAGAATCTGTTGGGCTTTAAAAAAGGAACTAGTTAACCGTTAGGGATCCTTCCTCAGTTACCTATCACTTTGGGAGGAAAAACCATTTATCTAAACATGATGGTAGTCCCAGGACCTTTAGATTACAATTTACTTATTGGACGTGACTATGTTTATAACATGGGAGCTATTGTTTCAACACTCTTTTGAGTGATTTGTTTCCCACATGAAGGCAGGATTGTCATCGTTGACCAGCTTTCATTCTCTAGTCCAAATATGGATCCTAGTCAACCATCTTCCCTAAATGGTCCTTTCATACCAACGGTATCATCCCCACCACGGGTTAATTATGTGGCAGCTTGTTCCATACCTACATCGACTGACGATCAATTCAGTGATGTTGTACATTAGGTACTGGGGGCATTGGAACCAGATCTTTCCTTCATGACCACTTATGAGTTGTGATCGAAGGAGGTGGAGGATAGTTCATTGTCTTGTTTCAACCTCGTTAAAAAATGAAACCAGGGATCTGAGCAGAGTTCCTTGTCTTGTGTCAAGCTTGTTAAAAAATGAAACAAGGACCCCTGGAGAAAAGTTCCAAGTCGAGTCTTTGATTTGATCTCGTAAAATTCCAGTCGAGTCTTTCACTTGATCTCATAAAATAACCTTCATTCCATCCACCTGATAGCCATGAGTAGCCTGATGAATTCAATGAAGCTTGGGGGGCATGCACCTAGTTGTAAAGATAAGTTTCCCTGTAGGTGATGTGATTGGTCTGACACACCATTCACCTTTGTCTATTCTGGACGAAGCCAAGAGGTGTTTTGTCTATTCTGGATGAAACCGCCCTACCTCACCGTAGTGATTTCCATCTAGTTATAAGAGACTTTCCCTTTCATCATGCTGGGGGCATGCAAACCAATTCAAGCATAGTTTTCTGGTTCAAGATTGTCCAAAAAATGAACCCATTTTCAATATTTAGTTCTGTCGTTTTGAGCTTGCATAAAAATAAAACTGAAACTGAGCATAGCTCCCCCATGGTTCAAGTTCATTAAAAAATGAACCTACCTTGAGTAAATTAACCTTTGTGATTGCCATTCTATTAGCCTTTTGAGCCTTGGTTGTGTACCTCTCATCACCTCCATTCTTTTGGCCGATCATACGCTTCCACTTGGTTTTTTACCCTTTCTGAGGAATAGCTGTGATGAGTGGTCTTGTTAGCCAACCTCTTCACAGAAACCACCATCTTTTGAGAAGTTCCAAGCTTACCTGGAACTAGTTGCTATCTTAGACACCACTCGTTCCTCAAAATCGAGTCTCCTTTAAGCCCTTTTCAGACTCGTTAAATATGAAAAGATTGTCGAGCACTAGCCTTTCCAGCTCGTTAAAGTGATTGGAAATGTCATCCCTCTCGTATATTTTAATCTTTTTCAGACCTAAGGGATTATCTCACAAAAAAGTTTGAGCGCTTGTCTTTTTTAGCTCGTTAAAGTGATTGAAAAAGTCATCCCTTTCGTATTATTTTATCCTTTTTCGGACCTAAGGGATTATTTTACAAAAAAGAACTTCTGGAGTTTCCTTTTCATCCCTTTTCAAACTCTCTAAACATGAAAAGGACTGAGTTATCCTTGTCGTTAAACTCGTTAAAACAATAGTGACAAACTTGTCCACTCTAGACAAGACCGAGTTTCACTATCGCTAGACTCGTTAAAACATAGCGACAAGTTTGCCCAAAGGGAAAATTATAGAACAAGCATATGTTATCCTCCTCAAGCTTGACAAAAATAAAGAGGTACTGGTCAACAATGACTGGGGAAAAAGGGAAAAAACTTGAAGAAATTTATGGTAGCAGGTCGCTCTTGAACATGACACTTTCACTCCATCACCATTATTGAGTCGGGTTGGGTTATTTCGTTCACCGGTCATCTAACCATTGGTCTTCCACACCATCCATCTTTTGGGGTTAACGCTACCAATCCATCTCAGTGTCACCGACATGTTCAAGAGAAGTCATTTAGTTGAGAAACCACAATCCAGTTAATGCCTCATCCATTGCAATACCTTTAACCTTCATTTTTCATGACCACCATTCCTGAACCTTGTGTTGTCAGATCATTTTCACCTCCAAAAATCATTTGCTTCATTTTGTGTCGTAGATGTGGGATACATCAAGGCCCTCCTACGACAAGTCACTTCTTGTCAACATCAGCTCATTATCCAAGAATTTGACTTAGAAACACCCCTTTCAGTGCTTTGAAGCTTGCATGCCTCAATGGAAAGTTTCTCACTTCCGGCGATAGGTTGACATCAATGGCCTTCGACCGAAATATTTTGCGTGGTGTTCAACATCGGATCATATATTCACACCACATGAATTGTACTGTAGTACCTTGAGGGTCATTATCATTATCGGTGATTCCTCTCGCGTCTATTAATAGCTCACATTATTGGCTGGTAATCAGGCGATGTCTTTCCATGTTCGACTTCAGAACATCTCTTCACATGGATTGACTTGTACATCGGGCGAAGATTGAATGAGTTTGAAGACCCCAGATCTAGTTTCATCCATCCAGGCTGTGATATATTTAGGGATATAAAAACATAAAATGTACAAAGATACTACAAAGATGGTCATCCGAGCCAAGGATGATGACTCTACATCTGAAGAATCACTAGTCTACCTCTGCAGATGACTATCTAATCTATGTGCATGAAATGAATTTATAAGGCTGAGCATGGGAATGCCCACCTTAGCTATATCATGAAAATTGTATTATGATGATGTATTGTATTGTATCTTATACAGGTCACCTTCCAATTCGAAACCTCGGATCCTCATGATAAAGCATTTCACCCGACATCAAGATTTACAACTTCATGCTTTAGGGGGCAACTGTTATAGACATATTTGGGCACTTCAACCCCAATCTTATATGTCAATAAACTAGGGCTCATCAACCCCTAAAAGAGTTGTTTCATACCCTAAAAGAACATGGTCATATGATTACATCATTCCCCAAAAGTTCCACCTAAGAAACCATCCAGAAATGGCCTAAACTGAACCATACTGACTACTACACTGGCCAGGTGCGATGCATACTGAGTGGTACACTACTCAGGTGTGATGCATACTAATTAGGCCTTCTATAGGGTGTGATGGGCGAGGATGGACAAATGTCCGAGACAGTTTGCTAGGTGGTTGCTCATGGAATCTTCTAGAAACTTCTCCTATGACACTTGCCTCTTTGAATTCACTCAGGGATGAGTAAGAGATCCAAGAAATGTCCAAGTGGAGCCAATTGTAACAAGTGGAATGACACTAATCAAAACCCCAGAGATGACTCACACCCTTGCACACATCTATAAATGGATCCCTCATCTAAGAGATCCAGAGGCTGGAATATTGTGAATTGCAAGGAAGTGCTGATAGTTTGTATTTGAGGAAAGAGAATTGTATTGTTGGTGTGATCTTGCTATTTCATGAGGTGAAGAGGGATTGATGCTAGATCAGACCATTGGGTTGTAATTCTCCCTTCTATTTAATAAAGTTCTTCAAGTTTTCTTCCATATAATTGTGCAATTGTGAATGTTATCATTTGTGAATGCTACTGTATGTTCACTATATATCTAATTATGTAATGTTTATGATATAATAGATCAAGATGCTTTGACGGTTCTTTATTACTGTGTTTCTACAGGTACTCTCCAAGCGGGATAAGTACGGGGAGGAGTTGCAAGATCTATAAAGGGGGAGAGAGATCAAGCAAGGGATTAAGCAGAAGTTCCAGGTTAGTCCCATTGTATTTCTCTTATCTATTATACATAGAAGAAATCGTGAATTGCTGTAAACTGTTTTTTCTAGGGTAGCTGCCAAACCTAGAGGGCTAGTCGTTCAAAAAGACACTAGTTTTCCCAGAAACACAAGGGATCACAAAAAGAATACTTACAATATAAGATAGATGAAGAAGCAAAAATGAAGGCAATTAAAGATGGTAAAGCTCTAGTTGAAGAAGGTACAAGCTCCACAGCTTCGCAGGATGATTCTAAGAAGGAAGTTGATCAAAGTGAAAAGCCAAAGAAGAATGTTGCAACTCCAAAGAACAAGACCAAAGCAATCAAGAACAAAGGACCACAAGAAAATACAACACCACCTCTAAATAAGAATGAAAAATCTTTGAGGTATGTTTGTTTATTTAATGGTTATTGCTTTCTATGTGCTAACTATGGACATATGGCTAGGGATTGTGAAGTTTTTGGCAGGTACAATCATTATCTGCAAAACCCTAGAAGAAAGTTTGTAGGATCACAAGACAGGTTCCACGATGACTTCGTTAGAAGAGAATATGTGCTAGATGGGCCAAATATTGAATGTTTCAAATGCCATAACTATGACCATAGCACTCGTGGTTGAAAATATTAGATGGAATCGCCTATGGACAACATTGAATGCTTCAAGTGTCATAACTATGGGCACATGGCTCGAGATTGCAGGAATAAGAAGGTCTAGAAAAGGAAACAGGTACAAGAAGACAAAGCAGATAACAAGGTTTCAGCAGTTATGCTTTCAGGATTTGTAAAAGCAAAAGGTCATGAGGAATTAGCAGTTGCTTCAGATAATGACTCAATTCAAGATGGCCCATTAGGTGACTCACTATTTTGAACAATCTGGTTTGTTGACTCCTTAATGTTTGTACAAGAGGAGTCTATGCCGTAGTATATGGCACAAGTCTACGATTGACATGAAGGTAGTTTGAACAAGATGGTAGTTTCATTAAAGGTTCACGGGGAGAAAAACAGTTGAAGGATTACAGGTTACCAGGAACAAGACAAGATTAGTTTGCAAAGGATATGCACAAGTGGAAGGAATTTATTTTGATGAAACATTTGCACCAGTTTCCAAAAGGGAAGCCATCCAAATGTTTCTCGCCTATGCATGCTCAATAAAAATAAAAGTCTACCAAATGGATGTTAAGTCAACATTTCTGAATGGAGAATTAGAAGAAGAAGTTTACATCGAACAACCTAAAGGTTTTCTACTATCAGAAAAAGAAGACTATCTTTACAGGTTAAGGAAGGATCTGTATGGTCTCAAGCAGGCTCCCAGAGCATGGTATGCTCGTCTTGATGGATATATACGTCAACAAGGGTTCAAGAAAGGTACTGCTGATAGCAATCTTTATGTACAAATAGATAAATATAATTTAACAATCGTTGAGGTATATGTGGATGATATAATCTTTGGTAGCAATGATGATTGACTAAGTAAGAGCTTTGCTACAAAGATGCAAAGTGAGTTCGATATGTCTTTACTTGGTGAGTTTACATACTTCTTAGGACTTCAAATATCTCAGCAAGAGAAAGGATATTTATATTTCAAGCCAAGTACATCAAGGAAATGCTCAAGAAATTCAAAATGGAAGATTGCAAACACGTCCTTACTCCGATGGTAACAGGTTGCAAATTAAGCATAGACGACGCATCTAAGGATGTGGATCAGAGGTTGTATATATCTATGATTGGTAGTCTTCTATATGTAATAGCCTCTCAGATAGATGTTATGCAAGAAGTTGGATAAGTAGCAAGATTCCAAGCAGCACCAAAAGAATCACATATTATTGCCGTCAAAATAATTCTTCGATATCTAAAGGGCACAATAGAATATGGCTTGTGGTATCCCAAGGGAAACAATCTCATTATTCAAGCCTTTACAGATGTAGATTGGGCAAGAAGCGTTGATGATCGTAAGAGTACTAGTGGAGCAACATTCTATCTAGGTGGTTGTCTCGTATCATGGTTGAGAAAAAAGAAAACCTTAATCTCGTTATCCACAACAAAAGTAGAATATATCATTGCAGCAGCTTGTTGTACTCAAGTTCTCTAGATGATGAAAACTTTTCAAGATCTCCAGGTCAAGTTTGATGAGCCTATTCCCCTATTTTGTGATAACACCAGCGCCATTAGTATCTCCAAGAATCCTGTGATGCATTCCAAAACAAAGCACATTCTGATTAAATATCATTTTGTTAGAGAGCAGGCCGTCGAAAACAATATCAAGCTTGAATATGTTGGTACAAAATAAAAAATTGTTGATATCTTCACTAAACGTTTACCTCGTGAAGCATTTGAATATCTTTGCCAAAAGCTTGGGATTCTCCCAAGTTCTCATTAGATTTTCCTTATTCAGAAAATAAAGGGGGAGTGGAGTGTGTATAGGTCTGCAAGATGGTTTTGTTTTAGGGGGAGTTACCCTTTGCCATTTATGTCAAAGTGGGAGATAAGGCAATAGGAAGAGTTTCCCTGATTGCAGGGGGAGTACTTGTGTTTCCATCAATGCCAAAGGAGGAGATTATTGATCTAAAGATGATCTGAGGTTGTCATTGATGTCAACCCAAGTAGCACCAGGGGCTACCCTGATATTTCAAGGGAATTTTGACTTGAAAACTTACTCTATTTTGAGTCAAGGATCTTCTATATGGATTCTAGTCCTCGAGATGTTTCCACTGATATATGGCATGCCAAGTAATTCTTCATGGTTTGAGAGATATTCATGTTTGAAGTTAGTAACCCCAGTTAGTGGGCTAAAACCATATGGGGTTGTGGCATGGCACTCATAATTGGTTTTGGTCATTGAATAGTCAATAATTAATAATTTTGTAAGCTCCTAAAATCCCTTCAACATTCTCTATAGAAGCCCCTCTCAACTCTATAAAAAGAAATCTCATATATCCTCCAAATGATGTGATCGTGAAATTTTCGCTATAAATTCATTTCTGTGAAGTCTTAGGTTCTAAAATAAAATCCCATTTGATTCACAATCCTGATTAATGTCATGACAAAATTTCCAATCTTGGTTCACTATATCTTTGGAGATATGATCTGTGGAAGTTAGGGTTTTTGCAGGTTCCCGAATTTCATATCAAAAAAGTGACCTTGGAAAAATTATCATATCTCACTCTCTAAGAAGAGGATTGGAATTCTGTAAAAAGTGGTAGATAGTGAATAAAATATAGTTTTATGTATAACAATTTCAGAGCCGAAGGAGGAAACAGCGACACATGGCACGCCGTGCAAGTTCGCTCTACTGAACTAGTCCATAATTAGGTCATTGTGAGAGATTGGGCATAACTTTATCTTGAAGAGTCAAAATTAGGTCAGACTTGTGGCATTGGAAACAAGACTTAGAGGGATACTATAATACCGAAGATCACATATTGGGGATATGAAATCATAGAGATACATCAGATTAAATATCGTGCTCCTAGAAGGAAAGAAAAACTAGATCAAGTGTTGTCAAGGGGTGCAAAGGACTAGACTTTCTAGGGTAGCAAAGAGTAAGGTGCAGCAAAATGATGCAACAGAGTTAAGCTATAGGTAAGTATCTTCTATATATGCATGTTCATTTCTTAATTGCATTAGGTTATTTGTATTCTAATTTGTTGTTTTTGTTTAGCACTGACATATGCTCTGCAGGATGAGGTAAGTTTTGCTATTATCATGTCATGGGTATTTCCTTGAAGACTTTTTGCAGGTATTATATATTCATCAAGAGAAGACTCAATGCATAATCTAATGTTCTAAAGAGTGAGAAAGGGTAGCATGACAAGAGCAACAATCAAGGTGTAGAACAACAACAAGAAGTTCACCACATGAAGTCTTCAAGTGGGAAGCACTGCATACAATCATTGTAAAAGTATCATTGTACAGAGTCATTGTAAAAGCATCATTGTAAAAGTTGTACAAGTGTCTATCTGCCAAGAGTTGAAGAGGTAGTGTTGGGATGTCTAGGATCATCATTAGGTGGTTGTGTCATAGTTGGGGTTATGGTCTAGTGTGTCTTCTTCTTCTACATCATTCTATATCATTGTAAAGTGGACCATTTTCCCTGGTACGGGAGTCCATTCTTCTTTTATTCTTCTATAGGGTGGTAGGGTGGTGCTAGGCTGGTGCATGAAGTCACCAACAGGTTCAATCCTGTGAAAAATTTAGGGTGGTAGGGTGGTGCTAGGGTGAGTTGTAGCTCATTGGGTGTTGGGGCATCTGTTCAGTTGACTACTGAAGAATCTCAGGTGTTGGAGCATCCATCTAGTGGGAGATGGAGAAGAATGATTTTCTAGAATTCTAGGAAGTTGTTGCTTTCATTTCAGTTGGGGCTGAATATTAAAGAATTTATTAGAAAAGTGTTCGGTGGTTTTTGACCCGGAGGGTGTTTTCCACCTAAAATATTTGTGCCTTCTGGGTTCTTTTATTTACTATTATTATTTCATAAACATTAATAATAATTGAATATTAAATAATGCTCTAAAAATATTTAAAAGTGCTAATTGCTAAGGAATACTGATTCACCCCCCCTCTCAGTATTTTCCAACACTAACTTGGTAGGAAATCAACGTGGATACCTTGAGGTTGGAGATATATCCTCCAATGACTAAGAGGGAGGAATTTAAAACCCTCATAAAGTCACAATTTTACCATATTGGGTATGTAGAGGACCAATGGATCTAGTGGCACTACTTCAGGCAGAAGCAGGGGAAAAGTGTATAAGAGTACACCAAAAAATTTAGAAATATGGCTATAAGTCTACACAAACACCTACAGAAGTAAGTGATGTTGTTAAAGCCCAAAACGATGGGTGAGGCTTCTGTACAGGAATATTACCTTGAGAAAATATGCCTGAAGAAGAAGACAACCACATCACACTAGTGTAAAGACCCAAACAACCATTTAAACCATTGTAACATTGATATTCATACAAAGGAGAAGTGTTAGAAGTTGCATTTATTGCTTAACCCAAAGAAGAAAAAAAGAAATATCATAAGAAGAAAAATATCATGGTCACAGATTCGAGCAACAAGGTTGAAAGTAACTTAGACATGGATGAGAATATTATCTATATATTAGTTCAAAACGAAGTGAATCTAAGTAGCCTTCAAAAATAGTAAGAGAACGAAATGACCAAGCTCTTCACTATAAATATAAAGGTTACAAATACCAAGGTTGATGCTCTGTTTGAATCAGTATCAGAGACAAATCTCATTGCAACAGAGATGGTAAAAAAATTTGGGTTGGAAATTTGTGATGATCCAATCCCATATCCATTAGGCTAGGTAAATAAAGATGAATAAATAAAGGTAACCAAATAGTGGAAAATTAGATTTGTTATTGGGGTTGATTTTACTGATGAATTAGAACTATATGTAGTTCCCCTTGATGTATGTGGAGTCATCTTTGGAAGTCCCTACATGTACATGTAGGATGTAATATTCATGTGAAGGTCCAATCAATACCAGTTCATCAAGGATGGAAAATCATTCACCATCAATGCACACAAAGGCAAGCCAAAATTTTCTTTGGTAAGTGCCAACCAAGCCAAGAAATTGATCAGTTCTAGTAAGAAGTATGTTTTATTATTTTTAAGAGAAAAATAGTTTATAGAAGAGTCAATGAGAGAAAATGCATCCTTGGATGGGTGTATTAAGAAATACAAAAAACAAATTGAAGAGTTGTTAAAGGAACACAGATATATGTTCTATGTAAGGAGGAAGGCATGCATGCTACTATTCTGAAGTATTTCATGGGGTTGTTATTAACTACCCCACCTACGATAAGGATCTCTATGTGATGGTACGAGCCGTGAAGAAGTAGAAACACTATTTTATGAGAAAGGAGATAATAGTCCACACAGATCACCAACCTATATAGTACCTACAACCCCAAAGTAAGCTACAAAAAATGGTCATTACAAGTGGACAAGGTTTCTACAATAGTTTCATTTAGTGATCAAGTATAAGAATAACATCATAAATACATTTTTCAACAAGATTTCAAGGCCACCTACATCAAAGTTCATAGCTTTGGGAACTCTGATGCACATGGAACAATTCACCCATGCTGTATACAAAGAGGCAATTGATAGGATGAGGACTTCAAGGAGGTGTTTTACTTCTTGTAGAGCCAGAGTCATGTACACAATGGTGACAACACCATTGACTACCATTCCTGGGATGAGTTACTCTATAGGTTGGATAAGTTATGTGTTCCTATAGGGGAGTGATTCCAGTTGATTAGAGAGGCACACACCTCCAAGGTTGCAAGGAATTTTGGTGTAGGGAAGATAATGACCAACTTGCAGAGGTATGTGTATTGGCCCAAGATGCAATAAAAAGTAGCTAGGCTCATAAGAGGATGCATGCTTTGTTGTACTAACAATCCTAGATACAGGAAACATGGTCTCTGTCATCCCTTACCTATACGTACTTGTCTTTGGGAAATCATTCCTATGGACTTTGTGGGCGGTTTACCAACAATCAGGAAGGGAAACAACTATTTGTTCATGGTAATTGATAAGTTCATTAAGATGTGTGTTCTGATTCCCTGTTAAATTACTGTAAGTGGGAAAGAAGTAACAAACTTTTTCTTTAGATAGGTTTGGGTGAACTCTGGGATACCGAGGAGCATCACTTTATAAAGGGACATAAGATTTCTTAGTGCACTTTGGACTACATTTTGGGAGAAGATGGACATGAATTTAAAGAGGTCTACAACATTCCATCCAAAGATAAATGGGCAAAAAAAATAGCCAAAAATAATTTGGTGTTGCTTTTGATGGGTTATAATCAAGAAAATATGAATACCTGGGATGAAAATATGGTATATATAAAATATTATTATAATAGATTAGTCCACACTTATACTGGTAGGTCCCCACTTGAAACTTGTTTTAGATATTTTCCACCTTCACCTTTGGATATTGCATATGCATGGCAAGGAGGAGAGAGGGAGGATATTACAAGGGGAGACTTAAGGGATGAAAAATTTGTTGAGAATATTCGAAAAATCCACATACAAGTAGAGGATACACTGTTAAATTCACAACAAAAATATAAGGTCAATAATGATCAACATAGAATAAAGAAGTCATTCAAGGTGGGAGACAAGGTATGGTTATAGATGAACAAGGGGAGGCTACATGGTCTCGGTAATAAAATGAAGGATTTGTGGTATGGTCCCTTTGAGATACTAGAAAAGGTGGGAGATAATTCCTATACACTCAATATACCCCCATACATGCACATATACTCAATTAATTAATCAATTCCTTATACCCCCATACATGCACATATACTCAATTAATCAATCAATTCCTTATTTATCCCATTATATATTTCTTTCATTTAAATGAAATTAAATAATTTTAACCAATGTATTAAGTAATTAATTTATTAACTAATAAACTTTTATATATAATTTTATCCCAATTTATCCCATAATACCTCATATATAAGTATTAATATGAATTTATATATTTTTAGTTTTTAAAAGAAAATAATACATATTTGGTTACATATAAATAGACTTCGTAATAAAAATTAATTAACTAATTAGTTATTTAATTAATAAATAATAAGATTTTATCCTATAATATTATAAGTTAATTTAGTTTTAAATTATAAATAAAAAAGATGATATTAAATTATTTATTAAATTTAATAGTTCTTAGTTCAAAGTTCTTTAATTAATTATAAGTAGATATGTTTAGTTACATATAAATTTAAATGGAACTAAATAGATCTAACAAATTAATCCACCCACGGGAGAAAATCCACCTTGACAGCCATGGGATCCAGCTTTCCTACCACACACGCATGCAAGCCAATCCTCCCAGTGGATTGATCGCAGCCATTAAGCTCCTCCATGCTCATGGCAAACTTGTACCAATCTTTGTTCCTTCCACAGACCAACTTGCAGATATCTTCTTCACCAAATATCTGTCTAAGCTCACCTTCACTCGTTTATGCGCACATATTAGTATATGTTAGCTATACTACCTCTACTGTAACTAGCTTTATTACATAGATTGAACTCCATTATTCCTGTATACGTATTCGATTCAACTACATGGTTAAGTAAGCAGTGATTACAAGCTGAAGACACTGTACTCACACTGATTATATAGAGTACTATAGATACCATGTTTGTGTTCAATGAAGCTGAATAGCCTTAATACTGTAACAATACTCATGCTTGATATCGGAGTTATTGAGGCCAGGTTAATGAAGTGAAAATGAAATCCACTTCCTTACTGCCCCAGTGCGTGCGGTTTATCCCTAACCGGCTAAGCGCAACCTGCCCTGCCTCACCCTTAAGGTGGGAATAAGGTGGTAAATTTAGTAAGCAAAGTGACCTCCAAGAATTCATATAAGTATAATAGGCCGGCTTTTGACCGTGGACACGCGGGCCGACTCTGTACGCCGCATCGGGAGGGAAGAACTAATGGCGGATAACGGTTCGTGCATCGTACTATTTGCAAGACTCACGAGACTCCCATTATTTAATTAATTGACTAGATTTTACCTAACTCTTAGTCTAGTCAAATATAGTTGTTCCCTAGTCAATTGTAGTTGTTTCCTTTTGGTCAAAAGTAGTTGTTCCTTTCTAGCCATTTGACTCATCAATCTCTCTATTTAACTTGTTGCCTTGATCTGGTTCTTCTTCTTGTCCTGGCAATGAACCACACTTGCTGGTTCGAAATGCGTCGACAAATGAATTTTGATGTGATTATCACCGAAAACCTGTCTTAAAAATCTTAATATGGATCACAAAAGCCTTATTTCCACAACTTTAGAAAGATTCAAATGATGGTCAATTGTAGTTAAACCCCCAGATGCTCCCTTCAGGTTAGCATGGGAGCATATTTAGCTGCCTAGAAGCTAAAGATCTAAGACTTTGTTGTAGATCAATAATGTCAGATGCACATAAATCATATTTCAACAGTACAAATGAAAATAATAATAATCATCCAAGCGGCTCTAGGGACACTCAAAGGTCAAAGAGGGCTTATAATAGCTCAAAAATCAAATTTGTCAGATTGATGTGAAACTATGATAAGATCGTAGTGCTCATCGCCTTGATTCCAATAGTGCAAATGACACTCAAATATGAGTTCGTATGAAGAAGATAGAGCTGGTCAAAGTTGGGCAAGTGGCATGTTTAATGATCCAACAAATTGACTGAGACCCGGCCATAGGGCAGGCAAAATTGCTTCCTACATAATTTTCCCAATGACCCTTATTTTCGGCAAATTTAAAAATGACTTGTTTCTAAAAAAATGAAAAAAATATATTAAAAATAGGGTGGGACAGGCCCGTCGGACCTCCCCACCCCACCAGCGATATATTAATATTATATATGGGGTGGTAGGTGGCCAAACCCCACCACCCCTAGTCCTTGAACTAATATAAATGAAAATATAATAAGTGTGGAGTCGGCGGAGTTTGAACCCACCCCTCCCGCCACTCGGGTGGCTCCAAGTGGCGGAATTCCACAACAAACCCGCCATATGTGATCATGTAAACATGCCGGTGGAACCATAATCATTAACCACCGTCCCAAGTTGCTTACTATTTTCCACTTTCAAATGGCGGTTCCAACCGCAACACTATTTATATGTATAAAAAAAACAAAATATTGTATCGTGGGGATTCGAAACCCAAATCTCCATACACCTAGTTTACTCCGTTACTATTACTTCATATGGTCACTTTGTAATATCCACCCAAAATGCGATTTAAACCAACATTTTCGTAGATGCACGGGGGAGAGCAAGCAGTAGAGGTCCGAACAAAGGCAGCTGACCGAGATGTGAGAAATAGAACCAAGAGCAGAGAAATAGAACCAAGAAATGGATTTCGAGACATAATCTTTGCAAATATTATTCCCTAATGTAGAAAGGAATCTAAAAGATTCCCTCAAAGGTAAAATTTCACATTGTCAAAATACTATCAAGTTTATAGCCATTTTTATTAGAATTTCAAAGGCAGTGTGATGGCAAAGAAAAATTCACCATATGAGCAACAAAATTGTAGGTGTCCCGTAACACAAAATCTTTAGAGAATCTTTAGAGAATCTTGAGGAATCTTTAGATTCCCTTGGAGGTTAAATTTTTCTAGTGTCGGAATGTAGTCGACTTTATACTCATTCTTCTCAGAATTTCACAAGGATTGTGATGGTGAGATCAGATTTGTAATTTGAGCAACATATCTCCAATCCCTCAATGGAGAGGAATCTTTGAGGGAATCTTCAAGATTCCTGAAGGCCCATATTTTGATGGTGTTAGAATTTGACGAATGGATAGTCGATTTTACACTACGCGACGCCAGAAATTCAGTGGTGTAGTCAGTTTCAGCAGTTGATCATTTCATTTTTTGGCCATCTTCAGAAGTGAAGGTACATGAAGCAGTCATGTTATGTTCCCTTTCATTATTGCTGAGATGATGAATTAATTTTGAGATCCATGTTTGAAACTATGTCAAGGGATCGTTATTGCCACATTATGTGAGATTTCATTAGCTTTTAATGCTATGTATTTTTGTTGAGATCACCATGTAACTATGTTTATGGGACACTCATTGCCACATTATGTGAGATCTTCTTAGTTTGTCATGATGAAGGAAGCCCATTTTGAGTGAGAATTCCTGTAGAGAGAACGTCTCATGGAGAGACAAGCCACTCTTGTTGGATGGCATATGAACTTGTTATGACAAAGAATAGTCCATGTATATCAGCATAATTTGCAACATTATATGAAACAGCTTCCACTACCTTGACATTGGGTTCGGAGACGTAACCCACACTAGGTGAACTCCATTATCAAATGTATCATGTTCTTGATTTGCTTATCGTTGTCATGTTACCTCTTATTTAAGAATTCACATGTGGTTATTTTATGGTCTTTAAAATGAAATTCTATTAACATCACATAAGTAAAAGATCTTGGATAATTTCGGTAGTTGAAGAAATTCGTGAAAAGTTTGGTATCAGAGCAATCTTCTCACTGATGTGAATTTCAAGTGTGAACAACTGAATGTGAAACAATGGAGGATGACAAAGAAATGTACGAGGCCTTCTTAAGGATGTCCAAAATGGTGGACATAATATATGAAGCTTATGAGAAGATAATAGAGGAATGGGAGAAAGAAATAGTAGAGGATGATGCTCCATCTACCCCCTCGAGTGACCATTCATCACCTTCATTGTATTCTCATAATTCGAATGAGGAGATCAACCAGAGCCTTCAAGAAGAAAAATATGAATTTTAGAGGCTTCTACGGGAAGAGAAAGAGGAGAAGCGGAGATTGAAGCTTCAGTTACAAGCCACAGAAAAGGTCTTGGAAGAGTTGAAATGTAACAAAGTCTTAGTGAAGCCATCATCACCTATTTCAGAATCGAAAGTTGAGGTAAAAAATGTTGATTGTTCTTCAGTTTCATTTTCAAATGACACTGTTTCTATTGGAAACATGAAGGTACCCATTACAAGAACTAGCATGAGACTCCTTACCAAGATGGGGTATAAATGAAAAGGGTTTGTGTTAATGGCCAAGGCATGACTCAACCATTGGAGGTTGTGTAAAGACCTTGATTCACAGGTTTGGGATACACTGAAGGAGAGTGCTCAAAGGTGTTAGAAGCTTCCAAGAAATTTTTGAAACCATTGAGGAAGGAGAATGATGGGAACACATCACCATCATCCCATGACAGTGCACATTTTAGAGGAAGAGCTGAGGTAAGCTCTCATCACCATAAATGCATGAGAGACATCCAGGAAAGGTATAACAAGTCTTAGTTTCTAAAGTTCATTTTGATTACAATCATATTGTTAATGATGAACATAAATCATGGCATAGAAAAACATGTAGTTTTTGTGGTTTACATAACCATGTGTTTGTTGAGTGTTGGAAAAGAATGGTAGCATGAAAGAGGATGAGGTGTGAAAGGCCTTCTCCACAGCAGGGAAAGAAGCAGGTTAAGTAGGTTTGGAGGAAGATGACTTTTTGCAGTCATTGCAATAGAGGTGGTCATCAAAGAGCCATATGTTGAAGGCTCCATCCAGAGAAACATCTTAATGACAAAGCACTCGTGCATGAACCAGTTGAAAAAGTTGTTTGACAAGCAAATCTACCTCAGGGAGATGACCCATTCACTTTGATAAGTGAGTGATGGTTTTTCTATATTTGATAATTTGTCATGGCCACATTTTTGTAAATCAGGTGTTGTGATATAACTGTAAAAGTGATGATGTATCTTCCATCACTTGTTGAAGCAACAATGATGTTTTAGCCTTTTATTGATAGCTCAGTGTTGGAGGCTCCATCCAGAGAAACATCTTAATGATAAAGCGCTCGTGCATGAACCAGTTGAAAAAGTTGTTTGACAAGCGAATCTACCTCAGGGAGATGACCCATTCACTTTGATAAGTGAGTGATGGTTTTTCTAGATTTGATAATTTGTCATGGCCACATTTTTGTAAATCATGTGTTGTGATATAACTGTAAAAGTCATGATGTATCTTCCATCACTTGTTGAAGCAACAATGATGTTTTAGCCTTTTATTGATAGTTGGCATATTGTTTCTATTTTGATGTAAAATTGAGCACAAATTATGTGTTATAAACTCGTGGAAAGAATGGGATGCTTGGGTCATTATTGGTCATGTAGTTAAGCATGTAATTTTCAAATATTGTACTACAAGTTTGCAGAGGATGCAGGTGTTAGCTCGTCGCTTATGGCTTTGAAGAACAAAGGTGAAGGGTAAGGAAGGGTGACCTGTCAGGACTCTTGTGGTGCAGATAATGTACACAAAAGTTATATATTATGTTCATGATTTTGGGGGACCAAAAGCTCCTCAATGGAGAGGAATGATCAAGGTGGCTCTAGACACACTCAAAGGTCAAAGAGGGCTTATAATAGCTCAAAAATAAAAGTTGTCAGATTGATGTGAAACCAGGATAAGATCGTAGTGCTTGTCGCCTTGATTCCAATTGTGTGAACGACACTCAAATCTGAGTTCGTATGAAGAAGATAGAGTTGGTAAAAGTTTTGGTCAAAGTTGGACAAGTGGCATGTTTAATGATCCTACAAATTGACCGATACCTGACACATGGAATCTGGCCACCAGGCGGGTGAAATTGTTGCCTACTTAATTTTCCCAATGACCATTATTTTTGGAAAATTTAAAAATGTCTAGTTTGTTTTAAAAAAACAAAAAACAATATTAAAAAATAGGGTGGGACGGCCCGTCGGAACTTCCCACCCCACCGGCCATATATTAATATTATATATGGGGTGGCAGGCGGTCAAACCCCACTACCCCTGGTCCTTGAACTAATATAAATGCACATATAATAAGTTTGGAGTCAGCGGGGTTTGAACCCACCCGACCCAGTGAGTCGACCCACCACTCGGGCGGCTCCAAGTGGCGGCATTCCACAACAAACCCACCATATGTGACCGTGTAAACACATCGGTGGAACCATAATCATTAACCGTTGCACCAAGTTTCTAATTTTTTTCAACATCAAACGATGGTTCCAACCACAACACTATTTATATGTATAAACAAACAAAATCTTGTATCACAGGGATTCAAAACCAAAACCTCCACATGCCCAATTTACTTCGCTACCATTATGCCAAATGGTCACTTTGTAATATCTGCCCAAAATGAGATTTAAACCAACCTTTTCGCATATGCACAGGGGAGAGAAAACGACAGAGGGCCGAACTGAGGCAGCTGAGCAGGATGTGAGCAATGGAACCAGGAGTGGAACCTTGACACAGATGACGAGGTGGAAATATGTCGGCATGGATTTCGAGATAAATTTTTTGCAGAGATTATTCTGCGATGTAGAAAGGAATCTAGAAGATTACATGGGAGGTAAAATTTCACATTGTGAGAATGCTATCAAGTTTATAGTCATTTTTATCAAACTTTTGTAAGTAGTGCAATAGTGAAGACAAATTCGCCATCTGAGCAATAAAATTGTAGGTGCCCCATAGCACAAAATCTTTAGAGAATCTTGAGGAATCTTTAGATTCCCTTGGAGGCTAAATTTTTCCAGTGTTAGAATGTAGCTCTGACTTTATACTCATTCTTCTCAAAAATTTTCAAGGATCTTGATGGCGAGATCAGATTTGTGATCTGAGTAACAGATCTCCAGTCCCTTAGTGGAGAGGAATCTTTTTGGGAATCTTTAAGATTCTCGAAGGTCCAGATTTTGATTATGTCAGAATTTGACGAATATATAGTCGATTTTACACTACTTGACGCCAAACATTCAGTGTTATAGTCATTTTCAGTAGCTGATCCTTTCATTTTTTGGCCATCTTCAGAAGTGAAGGTACATGAAGCAGTCATGTTACGTTTCCTTTCATTATTGTTGAGATGATGTATTATTTTTGAGATCCTTGTTTGGTATTATGTCGAGGGATCATTATTGCCACATTATGTGATATTTCATTATATTTTAATGATATGTATTGTTGTTTAGATCCCTGTGTAACTATGTTGAGGGGATACTCATTGCCACATTATATGAGATCTTGTTATTATTTCATGCTGAAGGAAGCCCATTTTGAGTGAGAATTCTTGTAGGGAGAACATCTCGTGGAGAGACAAGCCACTCTTGTTGAGGGAATATGACTTTTTTATGACAAATAATAGTCCATATATATCAACAACATTTGTAACATTATATGAAGCAGTCTCCACTACCTTGACACTGGGCCCGAAGACGTAACCCACATTGGGTGAACTCCGTTATCAAATGTATCGTGTTCTTGATTTGCTAATCGTTGTCATGTTTCCTCTTATATAATCATGCACATGTGGCTATTTTATGCTCTTTAAAATTCAATTCTATTAACTCCACAAAAGTAAAAGATCTTAGATAATTCTTGTAGCTGAAGAAATCTGGATCAAATAAGAGTAAGAATATTGAGAAGAGATTCTCCCTCCGATTGGGAATATATGTCATCAACCCGTCTCTACTAGAGTCAATAAACATCAAATTTGTTAGATGATAAACATATATATATCATGGATATGACATTAATCTTTCATCAAAGGTTAGAATCAAAGCAACATATATATGCAACATCATATCTCAAAGGTTATGAGCACTTTCTATCAAGTCACTTCATCAAGTTAGGACATTTAGTTTAACCATATGCCATTAAGACATGACCATAGGTAGTAAGAGATCTTGAATATCAATCTCATAGTTGTACCTTTAACATCAGGGTTACCACGCTTATCATGATCAATGAGATCGAGTTAGGTCATTCAATAAAGCTTTACTAAAACAACAAAAGTGTCAATCTCTCTTTCCATGGCTTTCATCGCGCTTATCACAAGAATGATTAGTAGACTCATGTATAGGAGTCAATGAGCTATCCTTCTATATGAAATCCATCATGACAAGTATCAAGAGAATCATTTACTAAAGTCAAGGTGCTAAACTTATTTAGGATCAAGATGTCCAATGGATGGATGTTAGCCAATCATCAAGTGTATCAATGTATCACCATTAGATATCCTCATAGAATTCAAGAAGATCAAAATGTTCAACACCAGGTGCATCATTTCATAGGAAACATGGATACAAGTCACTTTCATATGCATGTATGAACTATCAAATAAAGATACATTCTCATCATACCTTATGGCTTACCGAGCCATCCAATGTTACAGCTAAAATAAAACATACCATGCATACCTTGTGGTATTCAAATACTTGTGCACCTTCTCATGGGTAGCTTGTAGTGCTTGTCACCTTTTCATCAAGTACCTCTTTACCTCTTTCCATATCTAGCCATCCTTCCTGAATATCAAATGATCCTCAAGTGGGATCCACTTATCACATCTCATCAAGGAGGTTAGAAACATTTAGATACTCAAATACATATGCAAGAAGTATAAGTAATAAACATAATCATCATATAAATAGGTCTAAATGAAATTAAGAAGCATCATAAGTTCATAAATACTTCAATTGGAGGTGATCCTCTCCCTCTAGAACCAATCTCCAAGAGCCATCAATGTCCATGGTCATTATCCAACTAGGCCTACTAGGGATTATCCCATCTAGGGCTTCATCAAATATTTTTCAAGTGCTTGAGCATCTACACATTGACCAACTAGGTTTCATATCTAATATTGTTTCCATAAACCAAGGTTTTCTTTCTGACCCTAACCTCATAGCATCCATCAAACCCTAATAATCAAGTTGCCTAGGGTTTTATTCAAACCCTAGAATTATTTTAGGTCTCCATCATCCAATTCTTACTTCCGTCAAAGGTGTCATTATCAGGGTGATCTTCATGGATTTTCTTCAGCCTAGTTCTAAAATCATGATAATTTTTCATAGGGATACATTGTTCTTTGCTTTGATAATTACATTTATTCATTAATACATTAAGTTCACCCCATATCATCATTACATAATTTAGATCTACACCATTATTCATCATCCTATGTAGTTATATAGAAAGAACAACAACATCATCATCAATGCAACAGAACATAAAGGGAAAATAGAAGAAAATCATGCACACATATAGAGACACCGTGATTGTTCTGAGACCAGGACAAAACCCACTACGAGGAAAACCCTTGCAAATATTCTTCTTCTTAAATCATCATCAAATGATTCAACAAAAGAGAGTACAATGATCCATAACTTTATATATGCAACAAAACAACTATGATATCCATGAAACATATCTAATCATGCTTATAATCAAAACCCTTATTTTGATGGTTGTAATGTGATATCATTGACTGTAGTCAACTACTGGGTGTTGCTAAACACTACTGTCACTGAGTGAGATCTTTGGAATACTGAAATCTCATCTTTGAGTCCTGGACATAGGGAGGAGGAGTTGTGTGAGCGTCTTTAACAATCCTGGATGCTCTCTGTGAATTGTATGCCAACATCTATGGTAGCCCAAATACTCCCTAGACCATTCTGTGCATGCGTTCGAGGTCCAACTCACCAGATCTACTCCAAACTCCTAGGCACTCTCTTCCAGTTACCTTGTGTGTGTCTGGGACAACCTGGATGCTCTCAGGACCACTCTGTGTAAGTGTTTAGTGATCGACACCTCCAGATCTGCCTCTGAAACCCTAGATGTACTCATAGGCTTCTGTGCCAGTGTCTAGGGCTCTTTGGATGCTGTCTTGACCACTGTGTGCTAGCTTCTAGGAATTAGAAAAACCTAGATCAGTGTGAGCTTCATCCCTGCGATGTTGGACCCTTGCACGAAATTTCCTCCGACAAACCTATGAAAACCATGACAATAAGAGAAGAGAAGATGGCTTGATCAATGTGTCCAAATGATCTCGAGATCTCTTCTATTTATAGGCTTTCATGAGGGTCCACTTGGGGTTGAGGTCGACCTGTCCAATTTAACATGTGCTTAGGGCCGACCTAACCCAATATACATGATTAAAAAAATAAATTCAAAAATTAACTTTCACTTGTCCAAATAAGGTGATATTTAGGTCGATTTTGGTCCTCTAGAAAAAAGGAATCTAATGCAATCATCATCTCAGTCATTTTCACTGTCCAAGTTGGAATTTGACTGCAGTTGCAAAAATTAATAATTTCAAATTGTAGATTTTTTTCTCTACTGCCTTATTTTCTTTTACAGGTATGTTAACTACTTGAAATAAAATAAAAAATACAAAACATTTACTCGTCTAGCTTCTTTCATTCACATTGATATTTGTTCACATTCATAGGCATATTACAATTCTATTGCATAACATAGTTTTCTCACACAACATTTGTAGGCATATCATGGTTTTAATTTAAGAATTAATTCTAAGTTCTAAACACATGCCTTCTGAAGATTTTGAAATTGTTTCAAAGCTCTCAAATTATCTGGATTGATTTCATTGCTTTCATAGTTATTTGTATTTATTTATTAGATAAATGCACTACTTTCATAGATAACTATCATTTCTTATTTAGATAATTGTCATTTCTTTCATAGAATAATTGTTTTTTCTTTCATAGTAAATTGTATTTACCTTTCATAGATAAAAATTTAAATGCTTTCTTAGAATTAGTTTACTGCTTTACTAGTTTAAATGTTTAGATCATATTTACTTCATTCCTATATTAAAGAGTATACTATATTAAGGGTTTATTGTTTTCCTAGATTAGAAGCTTATCGCTTTCTTAGAATATATTACGCTTGCTTTCACTAGTTGAAATAGTCATATTTATTATCTTTATTTTCATTGACAATAGCATGTGCTATGTTTACATTTCATCTCATAAATATAATTTCATTACTTTCATTAATTCTTAGATTAATATTTGTCACTTTATTGTATTCTTTGGTCATTTGTTTCTTGCTTCCAATAGAATAAAATTCTTCTTTAGCATTGAAATTGACAAGTTAATCTCCTAGATCATATAACATAATGTACTTCACACTTGTGTATGAACTTGGATTGACATTTTAGTGTAAGTAATTTAAATTTCAACTAAATTACTCAACAATTTTCATGCATATACAATAAACAATAATTTATAGATCCAAAAATATAGAGAAATAAACCCTCATAGTGTAGATTTCATATTTTTAAGTATAATTTATTAGATCTTTTGTCATGAATTGAAATATCCACAGTAGTTTGTAAATCATCGGGCCTCTCACCAAAATTATTTAAACATAATTTATAAAAAAAATTAACTTCAGAATATTTGAAATGAGAACCAACTTAGAGAACAAAGTCTTAATTGCATATTTCTAAAATTGGATCTCTATTCAATTAAAATGAAAGGGAAAACCCTAACTACAAAGAATTTATGAAGACAAAGAGAAGATTATAAAGAAGATGCCAAGCATGTTGTGATAGAGGATGACGGGCAAAGAGACTCTGATATTTTGGTTCTTGTGGTTTTATTGTTAAAGTTTTCTTTGATGAGTTTTTGTTGAAGGAAATTTTTTCCTTCGAAAGAGTTTTGTGAATCATCTAGCTTTAATTTCCCCATCATCTTTCTCATATTTATTTCCAATGGATTATTTTATGTATGTTGAGAAGCAAGGTTAATCTAGGATTGATTATGTTTTCTCTATTACTCTAAAAATTTTCATTATAGGGTATAAGATCCATAACTTTTAAAAAGAAAATGCAATTTAATTGTTAAACTTTTAACATTGGGATTTTATTAAAAGAAATATTTGAATGTTATCTCGCACTTATGAATTTATATGGTGATGGATTCTTGTCTACACTCTCATTCTGAAATTTATGGGTGTTCTTTATTTTGTTATGAGAAACTCTCTTTCTTTATTCTATGTCACTGATCATCCATCTTTATGAAGTATCTTGTATATTTGTAGAGACTATCCTTGAATATAGTTTCTTCTCATTCTTCCAAGATAAATTTTATCATATGGTCCACGAGAGACAAAACTATTATTTTGACTCTCACAAAGAGCTATTTCTGGGTATGCATGTCATTTGTGGTTTCTAGACTATTTCTTTTAGAAAAGAAATGAAATATCATGAATGTCCATTGATGCTCTTAAGATATTAGAATGTGTGAAAACATTTTTGAGTTCTTTAACAATCCAGAGCATCACTTTACTTTTGTTCTATTGTTTTGTTTCATATATATCTCTTCATAAATGTATGAATGAATGTGTACCCTAAAATGAATAATTCAATTAACATTTATTTATTTTCTTTAAGGACCCATCCATCTTCACTCTTCTTTCATCTTGTAAATTCATAAATGATCCTTGATTTACATTATTTTAAAAAAGGGAAAAATATTTGTTGAAATCAAACCTAGTAGATGAAACTTATTCACATTCGTGTGTGTGTGTGTGTATATATTCTTCATGTGCTTATAAAGAAAATATGCTATATAATATCCTTGATGGGGTTTGTTATTTAGCACTCACACCCACTGAATTCATCAGAAACCATATAGGATAATATTCCACACATTGAAAGAGAAGTACCACATCTATAAAAACATTGAGAGTCTTTCTTGTTCGTCACAAAACTTACTCTCAATTTTGGTCTCTTTTCCCTTGACCAACAAAAAAATCAACAATACAACTTCTTGTTAAGCCCTATATAAGTCCCATGTTAACCTTAAAACCCCTTATTGACCCCTAGACATTGATTTATTACATTTCTATTGTTACGTTGTTATGCATTCTAGAAACTATTGGAAGGCCAAACTCCTTCTTTTCATTTTAGATGAAATAAAGGGCCCCTCTTTAAATCTTAATTTTCCTGCTTGCTTTCACTTAATAGGATTTGTATTGGTAAAATCTTGCATTCTCTCTTTAATCATCACTTTGGTTTTTATGGCTTAAATTTGGATCTATTTTGTTATTCATTGAAATAAAAGGATTTAATTTCCTAATTTCTATGATTGGTACTAATAAACATTTGCTCTCAATTGCAAAAAATTGTTAAGTTAAGAGCCACTACATAATCATAGATTATGTAGCAGCTCACAGTCATGTTTATAATGTAAATGTGGTAATTTATATAAACTAACATAGTGATTTCATATAAGTATCATTTATTTTGATGATACCTTTGTTTTCAAATGACAATCCCTGTGTTTTCAAATATTTTATTTTTATATTCATGGTCTTAACCTAAAGTGTATAACTTTGGTTGGTTGCGCTATATGTTTTGATTGATTGGTGATTTGAATTAATCATGTCATATCCACCTTCTATATGCATTATTTAATGGCCCTTCGATTCCAAATTAAATGTATGATTTTGGCAATTCATTTCACAGATATGCACTTATGGTAAGTACTTGGTTTGACTGACTTGTCATGTTAGTACGCCTCATCACCCACTAACTTGGAAACTGAATGCCTAAGTGTCAATCTGTATCAACACCAATTGGAATATGGTTTGATTAAGGTTCATTTTCCACATTCCAAGGTCATCCTTTCTCTATGATAAACCTGTACTTGATAATTTTTTATTTGACCTTTGGGGTTTTCTTAAGAGGGTTTCATTAAACTGTTAATTTTCGCCATTCTCATTTTGGTCCTGAGGGTTCTGTGACTTAGGGTTGCATGTATGGTTTTCCTTTTTCAAACGGTTTTTCACCCTGAATTCTAAATTTTACTATGTAACATGCCTTCATTAGTCCGAGCATAAATCATTTTAGAAGAAATCGTAGAGGAAAATGAAGAGTGTTTGAAAGTGTTTCGTCGAGTAGGTTGGTGGAATTTTTTACATTTGTTTCGAGGGCATTGTAATGAAGTAGTCAAGGATTTTGTTGCTTCCTTCAATGGAAGAAGAGCATATGTTGGTGACCTTGAAATTAAGATCAATTTGCAGTTTGTGGCAGCAAGCCCCCAATTACCCATGGAAGGCGAGTGTTGGTCCAAAAACATTGCAGTCAAATAAGGATTGTATACTTTGTTAAAGGTTTTCCTATATGGTTTCTCAAACCAAAATGGCATAACTTGTTTCATTTTATTCATAGATACATAACTTATGAGGGTCATTACAGTGTTGTTTTCATGTATCACATTCAACTTTTGATGGCATTTTTAGGCCAAAAACTTAATTTCCCATACTTTCTCATGAAGAGTTTAACAAGAATGTCAAAGGATTACCAATATGAGCATAAAACCCTGAATGATCTCTTTTCCACCATGGGTTAATATGTATATTGGTTAGATATAATTTAGCTCATATTGGGATCAATTTCTCACTTGATATTGCTATAGTAAACCTCTAGCTTTTGATCATGTTCAGTCTTCTACCACCTCGACTCCTGACCCTTCTCCTGTTGATTCAACTCCATCCATGGCTGAGGAATTACAATAGGATGAATGTGAGGTATTTCCTCAAATGATAGGGTCAACCTCTTCGGAGGATATTCAAATTAAAGTTTCCAAAATTTTAACTTCTCTCTGAGTTACTAGGAGTACAACCAAAGCTCATAGGTTCAATTCAGTCATTGAATCTCCTTAGCTTCAAACACAACCTATTTAGCCTGAAAATGAACATGAAACTAGTCAAACATAGGATATGGTAAAAATAAAGTGATTGAAAAGAAAATTTGTTAGGGCTCGAAGATACAGGCCTAAGGGTTCTCCTAAAACTGTTCCTTTGGTTGACTTGGAAAATAGTCTTGAACCATCTCTTCAGAAAAATAAATCACAACCTCAAGATCATTCTCCAGGTCATGAAAATATTGTCAATTATGGTGATACTTCCTCTGGAAACCCTCACTTGTGGTGATGCTTCCTATGGAAACCATCACTTGAATGATTTGATTGTAAATATGTATTGGAAACAACAATATTTGCTCATTGTTCCTTGTCTAGTACATAAAATCAACCAACTAGTTTATGAAAATGACCAGTTAAGGGTCGCATCTCTGAGAAGGATAAGTCAAATGACAAGCAATCATTTTCCGTTTAAGGTAAAAATAGGTCTAAAGATCATCTCTTAGAAGGATAAGTCAAATGAAAAGCAATCATCTTTCATTGAAGGTAAAACTAGGTCTAAAGATACTCATATTGTGATAAATTCTCCTAACCTTAAGGTTACCATCTCCTCAGAATTAGAGGGACCTAGTGCCGAAAAATAGTCAATTTGTTTGAAAAAGTGATGCTAGTAATATTTGTTTTATTTTGTTTTCTATTTTAATAAAAGGGCCACTATTGAATTGTAGATTCTGTAGCAACCCCATTTTAGTTTTATTTTTATGTTATCTAATCTTAGTATATTTTCATAAAAAATTTCAATGATGGCAAGGCAACTCTCTTGGACAATACGATTCAGGATGCTTTCACCCACTGTGTGTTTTCTCATAACCCTCTATGGGAATCCTATCTCTCATGTGCCTTATATTAATTTGTTCATAGGCCGAGAAGGCCTGAACTTGAAAAATATTTTTTTAGTTCATGTAACCAAATAGCTCAAAGACAATTTATATGGTTATTTTTAAGGCTGAGGGCCTAAGGTTATAAATACCTCTCATTTTGATTGTAAAGGGGATTAGAAAGGGGAAAATTTGGGGAAAGAAATGTTGTTAGATTGTTGACCATGGAATACTTATTTTTATATAGTTAATTGACCTGGTTGGATTAAGTCTATTGCTTGTATTTATTTTATGTAATCTTATTGATATCTTCATTAAGTATCTGTAATTGAATTTTTGAGATCTAGAAGATAGAGATTTCCTTTGTTTAATGATTTTATTTCTTGAACATAAGATTGCTTATTATCACATTTCTTTGTTAATCAAGTGTTATTCCAATTTTTGTTCTCTTAACCAGATTGATACACATCTCTAGTGACTTGTGTCCTAAGACTGTTTTCTATTTGGGAATCAAAACTATTTGAGTACCTATGGGTGGGTCCCAGGTGTTTAGATCTGTATGATGTTTTCTTTCACTTACAGATTGAATTAATATTGTAACTGTAACTAATTTATAGACTATATCATTTCTTATACCCAATGGTTTATTGGTTGTATCCATAGATCAAAAGATAGAAGTATATGCATTTGAAAAACAATCAATTACATTTTTCTCCTTTTTCTTATCTTGGCCAAGCAATATAGATTACATATATGTTAGTTAGTCTTGCATATATACATTCTCAATGTGAAATATTTTCAATAAGCATTTTTGTGCTATGTTTATTAATGAAATTGGGTAGCTTGTATGTTTATAGTTATCAGTTCATTTATCATTCACATTGAGAATTATTTAATAGATAGTTGCATCTACAAATAACATTTTATTTTGTTCCTCTCAATATTTTCACGAGTTATTTGAAGATCATTCTTGTCTTGAACTAGTTTCATTATGATCTAGTCTTTCACACTTGTTGTAACATAGTTGTATATGTTGTACTATAGAAAAATCCTGTAATATAAATCTTGTATTATATTCTAATTCTAATTTATAAATGTAACCTGTAAATTAGAATTATTCTGTATATCGCATTTAGAATTTTAGCCTTATGCTATTAAATCAGTTTAGGTTGATAAGTTTGCACTTATATATTTTATATTTTAGTTAATAGTAGGATTTTAGTTTTATTATTTAATAATAACTTATCAAAGGATAATATAGCATGAAATTAGTTTAGATTAGGTTTAGGTCCTCCCTGGATTCAATCCTTCATAAGAAGAAATGATCCAAGGCCAATGGAACCTTCAAAATCGTCAAGGTTGGCTATTCCAAATGGCTTTGGCTGTATGAAGAGCTTCAGTCCGAGTTACTTCCTTATTATTAACTTAGGTATATATCACTTGCATCAAAAAAATGGTGCTAGAAAGAGGGTACCTCCAACTCTAAATGGCTAAAAGTGGTCACAACAACCCTGGATTTAGAGTCTTCAAAAGGTCATAAATAAATTGTCAAATGAAATTATTGATCTTAAAAAAGGGAAATTAGAATGACCTTCAGATAGGGGAAAATTTAAACAGTCATTTAAGATACCACCGTCTCATAAACCACCTCCTCTTAATGAGGGTCTGAATATTGAGGGACTGGAAAAAAAATTGCAGGCTTTGATAACAGATCTTGATCCAAAAGTATACTATTTTAGATATAGAATGTGACCCAATAGATGATCTCAAGAAAATTAAGTCTAATATCTCCTTGTATGAGATCTGGAAAATTCTTGTAATTCGAAAAGGAAGTACAACAACACATAGCCAATTGGAAGGCTCCTACAAGTAAAGATATAACTACCTTTGATAAATCTATTTTAGAAGATGTTCAAATTCTAAAATGTAATAGCCCTGCTATTCAGAAAAAGAAGCGCCCACTATTTTTGTTAACCTTGCAAATTTTCAATCGAAATGTGCACAATTGTATGATTGATACAAGTGCATCTTCTAATGTAATTCCACTTTACATTTGCAAAAATGTTAATGCACAAATGGAACCTTATGATGTGAAAATTGTATAGCTTGAAGAAACTTTTGTTAAGGTAGTAGGTGAACTAAATGATGTTCTAATCATTTTTTTAGAAGATATCAGAGTCCATCAGATCGTAGATATTGTGATTGCTGACATTCTTGATGTTTATGGTTTTTTTTTTTAGTAGGGATTGGCTGCAACATCTTAAAGGATTTATGGAAACTGATTTGACTCAATTATGGTTGCCCTGGAACAAAGAACTAAATAAAATTAGAATTAATAGGGATCCATACATGAATTATTGATTTGAATGATATGAATGAACCAGTTAAAACAAATGATTTTTTGGCTATTGAGTCTTTCTTTGGGAATTTTGTTGCTAATTTATCTCCTATTTCTAATTTGGAACAACAATATGATTTAGAAACAATCAATGCATTAGTTACAACTAATCATAAGGTTGTTGATATTAGTAATATATCAAATCTTGATAAAAACTAAAATTTGGTCACGTTATTTTGATGGTTCTATGTCTAAAGAAGGGACTGGTGTAAAATGTATGCTTTTGGACCCTGGAGGAAATAAATATTTTATTGCATGCATATTGGAATTTCAATGTACTAACAATGTTGCAGAATATGATGCTTTAATTCAAGGACTTTGTAAGGTTCTTGATATTAGAGTTAAATGTATGAAAGCTTATGCTGACTCTAAGATAATTGTTAGACAAGTAAATAATTCCATTCATCATCTTTCAGCTCATTTTAAGTCCTTTATTTTTTTTTTGCTAAAGCAAGAGAGTATCCTTCCATTTCATTATCCAAAAAGTAAAGTTACAACATTTACAAAAAGCATTTACGCTTCAAGGACTCAGGAAAAATCCAGTCATTCTGACCTAGAATGCCCTTCCCCTTAGCAAAAAAAAAAGCTAACCTCTCAAATAAATCCTTAGGTTAGACATAATGATCTTTGACTAAATTTAAAAGTCCAATAACCCCTTACTACCATATCTTGAAAGTCTTGATAGTACTGGTGGCCCCACAAAACTGCACACCCAATCCTGACCGTCGATTCGTTCTGCGAAATCGGACGGCTCGGAAAAATATCGCATCGCCCAGCTGATCGATTGATAATGCACAATGGAAGGTGGTATTTCTGACCACCCCTTGCCACGTGTTGGGAGCCCAGTGGAATCGCTCCCCAAATCCCAATACCGCTTACCACGCCAAAGCCAAGCGATCACCCTGAAACAGCTTTGAGCCTGGTTTTCTGCTTCGAATGAGGAATGCAGGTAAATAGCTGCCACTGGAAAGAGCCAACCACCCTGCCCGCGTGAGCTCGCTTCAGAACTAGTCTCTGAGACTGCCGCTGACTGTAAATAGGCCCCAGTGTTGCGATCCGAAGGAAGAAGGAGATATGACAACTCACACCCAGGTATAAAGTAACCGGTCTGAGCTTGCCCTTCTTCAAGGAACCAACTGAAGTACAGTGATTGTACGTACTTAGAAACCTTCATTCATATCTTTTACTCTGGCCCAATATCTAAAAATCTCTTTGTCCTCTACCACTTGTTCATGGCAGAGAGCTTTTAATCTGCTCTGAGGTGTCTCCTGCCACTTCAGCTCAATTCTGCATTCTGAATTAATCACTCCTTGATTAGCCAGTGTATCCGCTAGTTTATTGGCTTTTCTTCGAACATGGTTGAAACTAACAGTTCGAAGACTCAGGAGATGATTTTGAATTCTCTGATACACTTGAATTAGCCTCCAGTGATTTGAGACTTTCTCTGGCGTTGTTCCACAACTGATTCTTTTGACCGCATTAATGGAGATTTCTGAATCTGCTTCAACTATGACATTTGAGCTATGATTCAGTTTCAGAAGCTCTAAACATTGTTCCAAAGCCATTAATTCAGCCATATTGTTAGTGGCTTTCCCTAAATGGCAGTGGAAAATAGAGATGATGTTTCCTTCTTCGTCTCTTACCACTCCACCATAACCAGTTGTTCCAGGGTTGCCTTTTGAAGCACCATCAATATTGCATTTCAGATAGCCTTTCGGTGGAGGATGCCAGAAATCCTTATCCGTTTCTAAATCTTTTTCCTTTCTGCATTGACCATGGGGAATTATCTCATGCATACCCAGTTGCATGAGAGTTCTCAACTCATACTCAGTGAGAGGATTCTTGGGATGATTGCGGACAGTGGTGCTAACTGTCTCCTTAATTTGTTTCAAGATCAGATCCAACAGGCGAAGAGGAATAGTTTTTTCCTCCTTGAAAATTCTTTTATTCCTTTCTTTCCAAACATTCCAGATAATGAAGCTTGGTGTAAAGGCCCAGGCTAAATTAAGGAGCTCATTCTCTGAAAATTTTCTTCTCCACTTGTTTAGGATGTTAATTATACTTTCTTTATCTTTGTCTGTTTGTTGAAAAATGGTGGCAAAAGAATCCCACAACCAGGTGGTGAATGTGCAGCTGTTGAGAATGTGCTCCATTGTTTCCTCTTGGGCTTCACATAGCTGACATCTAGAAGGCCCAATAACACCCCCTTTTCGAATATTGTCCCAAGTTAAGATTTTCTTGTGATGAACTAACCACATGAAGAGCTTGATCTTCATCCACCCTTGATGGCTCCAAAGTTGCTGCCAAGATTTTGCCGAAACGCAGGAATCAAGGTTCAGGATGATTCTTTTTGCTTCCCTAAGATTGAAGGTACCTTCTTTATTGAGGCCCCATCTTAACTGATCATGTCCCTCTGTTACCAAGATTTTCCTTTGTTTTAATATACTCATGAGTGCCTCTGTCTTTATTTTTATGGGATTGTCATCTCTGCAGTCTATGCTTCTCCAATTTCTCCACTTTCCAGAGTTGTGAGGAAGATTCTAGAAATATTTAACTTTGATTAATCCTTGGGAATCTATTTCTTTCTTGAGGCTTATAAAGTCCTCTCTTAACAGCATTGGTTCTTGTTGCCATTTATCTTCCCAGAAGAGAGCTAGATCTCCTCCTCTAATTTCCCAGAAACTGTAGTTTTGTACTAGGCTTCTGTTTTCCCAGGCTTTATTCCAGATGTAAGAGCCTCTTATGTTTCCCGACATTCTTATAAGATCTCTTGTTTTCCAGGAGCTTGCATATTTTTCTTTCCAGATCTTAGCCCATTGAGCTTCTGGTTCCTTAACCCATCTCCACCAGAGCTTGGCTCCCAAAACTTTACTCAGAATCTCCTGATCATCTAAGCCTAGGCCTCCATGACTCTTGGGTTTGCAGATTTTTTCCCAAGAAACCAGAGCCCACTTCTTCCTTGTTTCCTCCTTTCCCCAAAGGAAATCTCTCTGGATATTCCTGAATTGCTGCAACACACCTTTGGGGGCCGGGAGGGCTGATAAAAGGAACACAGGGATTGATTGCAGAATGGCCTTGATCAGAATCAACCTACCAGCTAGGTTCAACGATCTGATAGTCCATTTTTTGACTTTGTCTTGCATCTTGTTGAGCACCGGTTCCCAAATACTTTTGTGCAATGGTCTGGCTGTGAGGGGAATTCCCAAATACTTTGAAGGGAGGGAATCCCTTTGAAAGCCTAGAATTTTGGAGATATTTCGCTGAATAGCAATGTTAGTATTAAATAAAAATATCTTAGATTTGGAGAGATTAACTTCCATACCTGTAGCCAAGGAAAAATCAATTAGGATTTGTTTGTAAGCCAAGGCTTCTTTGACTGTAGGAATTCCTTGCAGCATGGTGTCATCCACAAATTGTTGGTGAGTCATTGCCTGACCATTCTTCGTTAATTGAAGGCCCTTAATCTTACCCACTACTTTGGCTTGTTTAATGGACCTGCCCAGTCCTTCCATCATGATGATAAAGAGAAAGGGAGAGAGAGGGTCTCCCTGCCTTAGGCCTCTAGAAGGAGTGAAGATCTTTGAGGGTGAACCATTCACCAAAATCGAAAAGTTGGAAGAAGTAACCAGAGCCATAACCCATCTGACCCAGTTGTGATCGAACCCAAAAGCAGTAAGGACCTTCTTGACATAGATCCAATTCACCTTGTCATACGCTTTGGCTATATCTAATTGCATGATCATACCAGCCTGCCTCTTACTGGTTAGCGAGTGAACTACTTCATGGGCTTGAATAATGTTATTAAGGATTTGTCTACCTTCCACATACCCAGATTGTTCCCCTAAAATTAAAGAAGGAAGTAGAGGTTTGAGTCTACTAGCCAAAACCTTGGAAATAATTTTGTAAACCACATTGCATAAAGCAATGGGTCTGTACTTATCAGCAGTCAGGGCTGAATCTTGTTTGGGGATCAGGGAGATGAAGGAGGTGTTGAGGGATTTCAGAATAGTTCTGATTCTTCTAGAGTCCTCCACCGCATTCAAAATATCCTGTTTGACAATGTTCCAACAGGCCTTAAAAAAGTCTACATTGAAACCATCTGGTCCTGGAGCTTTGCTATTCTGCATGTCTTTAATAACTTCACTAACTTCTTCTTTAGTTACTGGTTTGTTCAGGTTAAAATTTTCCTCTCTAGACACCAGCTTGGGGATATTTTTTGTAATTTCTTTGATGCATTGCTCTCTGTTTAGATTGTTTTCCTTAGTGATGCCTCTGAAATGTTGTACCAACACTGTTTCGATATCCTTATGAGAGGTCTGAAGTTCCCCATTTTCATTCAATATCAAAGAGATTCTATTGTGAGCTCTATTGGCCATGGTGGATCTATGGAAAAATCTGGTATTATGTTCACCTTCTTTGAGCCATTGAACTCGATACTTTTGTCTCCAAAATATTTCCTCTTGTTTGCATAATTTCTCCCATTCTTGATGGTGTTTATCAGCTTGTTCACTTTTAACTTTATCAAAACCATCAGTAATCAGTGCTTGATTGAGTTCCTGAAGTTTGATTTCCACTAATTTTTTATCCACAAAAATGTTACCAAACTCCTTCTTGTTCCATTCTTTGAGCCTTAGTTTAATGTGCTTGAGTCTTTTATGAAGGAGAAACATTTTAGTGCCCTGGATCTGCAAATCTTCGGACCACCATTTTTCAATATTGCTGATGAAATTTGGGTGGGTGAGCCAGATATTCTCAAATCTGAAGGGTCTATTCCTGGGAGAATCGATCCCCTTGATTTCTAATTGAATCGGCCAGTGATCAGAGCCTCCAAAGGGGAGAACACTAGCTGTCATTTCTTTGTTTGTGAGCATAAGCTCCTCTGATATCAAAAATCTGTCTAACTTGGAGGCGACCTGTGCCTCCCCTCCTCTTTTATTGTTCCATGTGAAACGGCCATTGTGCGTTTCAGAGTCCACCAGTTTCATATCATCTGTGAAGGTTTGGAATGCTATGGAATCTTTACTTAGCAGTCTAGTACCTCCTTTTTTTTCCAAAAGAGATTTAATCATGTTAAAATCTCCTCCCATGACCCAAGGAATTTCTTCATGCCTGCTTCTAAGATCAACCAGGGATTCCAGAAACTTGAGTTTTTCATCTATTCTTTGAGGCCCATAAACGTTTGTGACCAGGAAGGTGTCCAAAACCCCTATTGGTTGAAAAATTACTGATAAGTAATTTCTTGATGCCTCCGCATCTGTTATGCTAACTTTTTGTGGGTCCCATAGAGTTAGGATGCCCCCTGTTGTGTTCTCTGCTTTAACTTCTAGAAACTCAAATCTATTAAGCCATTTACTATGAATCTGTTTTAATTTCTGAATAGAGCATTTTGTTTCCTGAATGAAGATTATGTCCAGCATTGCTAGTTTCATTCTATTACTTAGCATTCTTTGTTTTCTTTTACTACCTAGACCTCTGATGTTCCAAGATATGAAATTCATAATTAAAGATTTGTAAAGGAGTAACTGGTTAGGTCTTTCATCTTACCCAAATCTATCATTAGCTTTCCACACTCCATCAAGAGCTCATTTTGATTTTTCTTGCCCCTCTTCTTTCTTGGATTTCTAGTCGCTAATCCTGGAGTTGATTTCATAGTTTTCACACCTCTTTGCTCTTGCTTGTGAATGTTTTTACCTTTATCCAACCCTCTTTCCTGAGCTTTCCATAAAAACAACTATTGTATTTTGTTGCATTCTTCTTGAGGCAGTGAGTCTATTCCTCCCTTGGTTCCCTGCATCAAGAATCCTTCTAGATCCAGGTTTTCCTTATCAAGAATTTCCAGTAGTTCCTGATCTTCCAGATCTATTTCACTTTGGGTCATTTCTTGGTCCATTTCCATTTCTGTTTCACTCATAATCTTCTCTTTTTGATAACCCATATCTTGAGAATGTTTGTTGTCTTCTTCCTTCTCTTTTTCATTGGGACCTTCCTCCTGAGATTGGTTTTCTCTCGTGATTTCTTCATTCTCTTCCAGCACTTGAAACTTGTTCTGACTGACCTTCTGCACCTTTTTGCACTATTTCTTTGGCCCCCTTTTTCCCCCTTTTCCTTTACTTGCCACTTTCTGAAAGCTTTCAGTCTCCTTCATTGTATTAGGTTTCCCTTTGTTATCTGCTTTACCAAGAGGGCAGTCTCTGAATAAATGTCCATGCTCATGGCATCTACGGCATCTGAATGGGATATGCTCGTAGTCCACAACCTGCACCCACTCTTCATCAAAAACTTCCAAGATAACTTCATCCGGAAGAGCTCCTGATAGATCCATTTCCACACATATCCTTGCAAAGGAGGTATATTTTCCTCTTCTTGTGGCTTCAGAAGCTTTGACAAAACGTCCTAGTTTATTGCCAATGGCAGCTAGCGATTCTGTTTTCCAATAATCTAGAGGTAGAGAATAGAGCCTTACCTAAACAAGAACAGATGAAAAGGTTGCCCGCTCTGGGACAAATTTCATCTTCTAAGGCCTCATATAGAGACCGACTGCTGCATAAAAGTAGGGTCTTCCTTCGAATATTCTATCTTTATCTTCGATGTTTGAGAACACCACTGTGAAGAATCCCTTTGACCCAAGATGTAGGTCAATGCTTCCTTTGGGTTTACAATGGTATTTGATGCACATCTGTAAAGCTTTTTCAGTGGGCTAGAGTCCCATGAATTTACAGATAATGGCATAGGTCCCCATGTGTTCCCTGTGCGCCTGCAGAGCAGGATCATTTAATATTATCCTAGGAGTGATTTCTGCTTTTGGTTTGCAGGGTCCTTTTTGTTTTTGTCTCTTGCACCCTGAATTTTGTCTTCTTCCTCCTTGTCCTTTGTGCTACTATTTTCCTTGGTCTTGTTCCCATCAGTCTCCTTTTCATTATCCCTGTTCCTGCCTTCCGCAAAACCTTTGCTGCTCATGATCAGTGTCTTGCCTCTGCTAGCTGCTGCGTCTTTGTAGGAGGGAGTCGAGCTCCCTCCTCTTACGCCCTCCATTAAAAACGATCTTCCACACCTCTCTGAAACCCTGGCTAATCTCTTCCGCTCCCGTTCCAGTCTCCCCCCTCATTTTAAGTACTTTCAATATGAGGTATGGGATCTAATATAAAAAATTTCAGCTTTTAATATTGATTATGTTTCTAGAACTGCAAATTAGGAAGCAAATTTATTAGCTAATGTAGCTTCTATGTTGATCCCAACTGAAAATTTTGAACCTAATTCTTTTTTAGTAGAATTAATTTTTAGACCATCCATAACTGCCAACATTACTCATTGGTGTATCTTCGATGATGACAAGTAGATAATCAACTTCTTGCATATTGAGGGCACATTAAGCGATGTGGTCATTGATGAAGTTACATACGAGTAGAATTTATGGGATTTTTCTCAAATTAGAAAAAATTACTCATCAAATGAACTTTCTGAGATGGTAAAACTGTTCCATAAGTTTGTTGTTGATTTAGAGCATCTTTATGATTCACATGATAGATTAAAAAAGGCAAAAAATTGCAAAATAAATAGTTCTATTATGGGAGATGAAGTCATTAATTTGGGAACAAAATATAACTTGCAGTGCATTAATTTAGGGATAGGTTGTAATTCCAAGGAAATATATGATTTCATTAATTTATTCAAGAAATACAAAGATGTATTCTCTTGGACCTATAACGATCTCAAAACTTTCGACCCTAATACAATGCAACAAATTATTCTTATGAAGCCCCAAACTAAGCCTTTTTATCAGAAACTTAGGAAAATGAATCCTATCTCAAATTTGTAGTTAAAGATGAGCTACACAAACTTTTGGCTACTAAGATTATCTTTCCCATGTGACACACTCAATGGGTTGCAAACCTCGTACCTTTTCTAAAGAAGAACACTGATATATGTATATGTGTTTCTTCTAGGAATTTAAATCAAACCTCAGAAAAATATCATTACCATGTGCCTCCCATGGAGAAAATAATTTAGCATGTCTCTAGCTCTGAGATGTTTTCCTTTTTGGATGGTTTCTCAGGTTACAATCAAATTGTGGTAGCACCTACTAACCAACTGAAGGTCGCGTTACGAGCTCCTTGGGGTACCTTTGCCTATAGGAAAATGCCTTTCGGATTAATGAACACATGGGAAACTTTCCAGTAGGCGGTGCATATCACTTTTATAGGTCTCATTAATGAATCTATAGTCATATACTTGGACAATGTAATTGTATTCTCAAAACATAGATCTAACCATCTAACACACTTGCGAGATGTGTTTAAAAGGTGTAGAAAATTTAGAATCTCCCTTAACTCGAAAAAATCATTCTTTGCAATAACCCAAGGAAAATTACTATGATGTATTGTATCAAAATATGGAATTAGGATCAATCCCGAGAGATCGCAAGGCATTAACTCCTTAACTCCTCCAAATTCCAAAAAGGACATGCAGTCTTTCATGGGAAATTTCTCCAGTTCCTAGCTTTTCCAAAATTGTGAAACATCTAAAAGATTTTGTAAAAATGTCTATTGTTTTGAAATGGGGATAATAATAAAAAAAAACTTTCGACACCATTATATTGGACACTATGGAGGATCCTTCATTAATAAGTCTTGATTTTTCCATGGAATTTTTTTTGTACACTTTTTCCTTAGAATCTACCTATGCAATTGTACTCACACAAAAAGTGGACCTTAATATTGAAATACCTATTGCTTTTATGAGTTATACTTTTAAAGGATCATAACTTAATTATTCACTAGTGGAAAAACAAGCTTTGGTTGTGTACAAAGTTGTAAAGCATTTTTGTTTTTATTTGCTTAAATCTAAAACTAAAGTGATTGTCCCATATCCAACAATTAGAAAACTCTTGATACAAAAGGAACTTGGGGAAAAAAGGCTCATTAGATGACTACCCTCCAAGAGTTCGATCTAGAAATTAAACTGACACAAGTCATTAGAGGCTAAGGTTTGTGCAAATTGGTTGTTGAATATGGTCCTTTCCCTAGTGATCATTCTGCTATTTTATATGATTCCTCTATGGAAAATGAAGTATCCTTACTTTAGAATGAAATATCTTGTCAGGGCTATAATTTCCCTTCTTGGTATTCTGACATTACATTTTATCTAGAAAATGGTACAACTCCCTCACATTTAAATTTAACACATAGAAGAGCATTGATATTGAAATCAACTTCTTATCAACTTATTAACAATGTTCTTTTTAGGAAAAATTACGATGGAGTGTTATTTTGTTGTTTAAAGCAGGAAGATGCCACAAGAATTCTTTGTGCACTCCATTTTTTCCCTGATGGAAGAAATTTGGTGTTGCTACCACTGTGGATAAAGTTCTAAGGGAAATATATTACTGGTCAAATCTATTCAAAGATTCCCATGCCCTTGTCAAAAAATGTGAAACCTGCCAAAAAATCGCCAACAAACTTAAAAAATTTGCTTTCCCTCTTCAACCCATCATTGTTGAAGCTCCATTTCAGTAATGGGGTTTGTACATAATCATCCAGTCAACCCTCCCTCATCCCAGCAACATAACTTCATTATTACAACCACATATTATTTCATTAGATGGGTTGAGGAAGCACCTTTGCATGTGGTAAATTCTAATCAAGTAATTAATTTTTTGCAGTCACACATTATCACTTGTTTGTGTGTTCCTGAGTCTTCAGTTTCAATAATGCATCATATTTTTCATCTCATGAGTTAGAATAATATGCAGTAGAAAAGGGGATTAAGGTAAAATAATCAACAAACTATTATCCGCAATGAAATGGTCTTGCTGAGTCATCAAACAAAAATTGGTTGGAAATCCTTAAAAGACCAATCTCGTAAAATCATAAGAAATGGCATACTGCACTTTTCAATGTGTTATGGGTAGAAAGGGACACCTAAAGCTACTATAGACAACTCACCCTTTTTTCTAGTTTATGGTAGAGAGGCCATTTTACCCCCTCATATTTTTCGGCCTTCTCTCTAATTGTCTCAAATTGTTCAAGAAGTCAAGTCATCAACTATGGAGAATAAAATTAACACTTTATTAAAGTTAGGAGAAGAGAGACAAAAAGATAAAACCAAGTTGGATCAACATCAAAAGTTAGTAAAAAATCGATTCGGCAATAAGCCTTCTTCTGACCATGACCTTGAAGTTGGTGACCTTGTTTTAAAATGGGACAAATCACATGAAGACAAGGGTGAACATTTTAAGTTCATAGATTGTGGTTGGGACCATTCATTATTACAGATAATATTGGACCCAACACTTTCTGATTGTAGACTTTGGAGGGTCAATAAGAGTCCCTCCTTGTTAATGGGAAACTTTTAACGAGATCTTTTGCATGATCTCCTTTGGGAGACTTCTGTATATATTTCTGAGTTTGGCTTTTATTTTCCTTTTCCTTTCTGAGTGTGAAGTTTGAAGCTTTTAGTTTAGTGTGTTTTTGGTATTATTTTTCTTTCTATTTCATAGTAGAATATTCCTAAACATAATTGTTTTTGAAATGAAAATATTATCGGATGATTATTCACTAGTGTTGAGTGCTGGATGAGTTCTTCCAGTTTGGTTTAAAAAATAGACCACTTGCTCAAGTTGTTTTTAATTTTTTTCTCAAGTTTATAAACTATCTAAGCCCATTTCATTTTAGAATATTTCTCATCGTAAATGAACATATTATTTTAATAATATCATTATTATTAAATTGGTAATTGAAAATTTTCACGCCATCCCTTGCTCTTAAGGAGTAGATTTGCTTCCCTGTCTATTAAGTGATCCATTAAGGTTTGGCACCAGAGTGTAATTCAAAAATATAAAAGGATTAAAATATAACTAAAAAAATAAATCTCTATTTATGTTATTAAATAATTG
Organism: Pinus tabuliformis; assembly: GCA_031772625.1. Classification (NCBI taxonomy): domain Eukaryota; kingdom Viridiplantae; phylum Streptophyta; class Pinopsida; order Pinales; family Pinaceae; genus Pinus; species Pinus tabuliformis. Next base: position 429,959,912 of record CM062819.1, read on the forward strand.
ACTAGGGGGTAAGAGGTCTCATTACAAGCCGAACAACCATGATCATGAGTACTGATGAAAGTGACATTACCTGGTCACCAAGCCAGGGTAATGGCTTCGAGTTGAAAAAATGAAAGACAAGGGGTCTCATCATGAGCCAGCTTGTTCACTTCTGTTAGTTGTTGTGAATGGCACTACTACTATCTGGTTACCAATCCAGGACCGTAACCTTCAACTAATATTTAAAAAACTCATTAATTAAAACTCTAGATATATATCTAATAGATGGGACACTAGCAAATCATTGGGTTAAAAGGTGACCCTATCGAGGCTATGGATGCTTGCTGGCAATAGTGGCTCCACCTGTGGTATTAAATTCATGGTTTAGCCAACTTCCACAATTTGTTGTTCATCTCCACTAATTTTTTATCTGTAAGGCTTCTTCTAAAAAGGATTTAGTGAGTTTTTAGTTCAATTTCTATATATTGAAGTCCTTTCTATTTCAAGGAGTGGATGAATGCTTATAATATTTAATAGACTAAACTAGAAGAAATTAATTTTCAACATTTTATACATGATTATATTGCATCTCGATTTTATTCCTTTATTTTGTGATTTTAGGCAGGGAAAATTGGTTCGCTCAGTTAGTCACCATTGTTGGTAGGCCAATCCCCTCCCTTTCATTTTCACTAAAAAATAAAGGGCCCCTCTTTAAATATCAATTTCCTACTTGTTTTCACTTAATTAGATTTGTGTTGGTCAAATCCTACATTCTCTTTTTAATCATCATTTTGTTTTTTCTAGGTTAAGATTGGATCTATTTTTCTATTCATTTAAATACAAGGATTTACTTTCCTAATTTCTATGATTGGTACTAATAAAAAGATGCTCTCAATTGCAGAAAATTGTTAAATTAAGAGCCCCTACATAATCGTAGATTTTGTAGTAGCTCATAGCCATGCTTATAACGTAAATGGGGTAGTTTTTATACACTATCATAATGATTTTCTATACTTATCATTTATTTCAATGATACTTGTGCTTTCAAATGATTATACGTGCATTTTCAAATGTTTTATTTTTATATTCATGGTCTTAACCTAAAGAGTATAACTTTGGTTGGTTGCGTTGTATGTTTTGATTGATCAGTGATTTGAATTAATAATGTCATATCCACCTTCAATATGCATTATTTAATGGCCCATCGATTCTAAATTAAATGTATGATTTCAGAAATTGATTCCACAGATATGTATTTACTGTTGGGATGGTGTCCCTGGGGTTAAATTTTGTATTTCCTATTTGTAAAAATGTAAAGTCTCTGTGATTTTTGGAAGCGGAGCACAAAGATAGTAAGATTCAAATGGGCTTTAGTAACTTAGGTTGTTAGGTGTTAAGAAGGTTTTGAGACTCACCCATGGTCCACGGACCATGGTATTGTAAAAGGAAATACTATAAATAGAAAAGTCATAACGAGTCTAAGAGATCATCAGAAGATATAAAATCATTGTTTGGGCAAGTAAGCTAAGGTAGGAAGGTCGGTTTCATGTACCTAGGAAAAGGGGAAGGCTCCTACCGCTGAGTGCACGGAGACCTTGGTAAGTCTACAAGTTGAGTACACGGACCCCTGTAGCTAAGTGTGCAGGGAAGGAAAGTCTGTACTTTGAAAGATCATCTAATAAAATACAGTCTTGATCCATACTTTGCATATATGCTTATCTGTATTTATTTATGCAATTTATGTGTTTCCACTCTGTATCTGAAAGTATATGAATTAATGTTTATCTAATGTGAAAAAGTGATATCAGTATAAATTATGCACACTTTGACTAGTTAATGGCCTTTGCGAAGATATAGTTGTTGTGTATAAGATTTATTGTTATTAATTGTTTTGGAAGGATTAGGGTTCGTGAAGACAAAACTAAGCCCTAGAAGCCATAGGAACCATCACACAGACCTCTGGATGCGGAAACCTAGTTTTGTCATCCCCCAATACTACTTCGGGTGAGATTGTAGCCTGCGCTGCCCGGGTTGCTGCCAAAAGGGCCAATAATCAGGGTTTTGTTGGTTGGTGCAGCTAACGTTGAACCTGGGTCAAGCCCCATCAAGCCAACACTTACAGTAAATACTTGGTTCAACCAAGTTTTCATGTTAGTAGACCTCATCACCCACTAATTTGGAAACTGAATGCCTAAGTGTCAATATTTATCAATTCCAATTGGAATATGGTTTTATTAAGGTTTGTTGACACCTAATCGGAAGGATTGGGTGAACAACTATAATTAATGTAAATAAATAATAGAGGAGATAGAGAGTCATCGGGAGATGAACCGAACAGTCACTCCCTCTTGTATATAATAATGAACAACCTGAATGAATAAGATAGTTTTGATTTGAGGAGTTACCTCTTGGTTCGACATGGTATCAGAGCATGCGCCATTTTTTGGCTTCCATTTTTTTAATTTGTAACTCCTATTCTGTTTTTCCTTTGTTTTGCATCTTTTTCAGGCTGACATCTCTATCAAAACCCTGCGAAATCTCATTCATTGTTGTTGCATCGAATGGTGCATTGAAGCTGAAGGTGCTGTAGTGACTTGTATTTCCTCTCTTGGGTCGGATCTCAAATGTCATAAACCCGCATATATAAATATCACCATGTCTGCTTTTAATCACATATCGCAAGTCTCTTTGCCCTGATCAATACCGCTGCATGTTTGTGATGTGATCATACCCTTCATCAACCCTTTTGTATTTGAAGCTCTACATACATTTTCTTATTCACCACATATCTTTTTTCATATAAACTACCAATGGTGATGATGTAACCCGCTCGGACACAGTTCCTGAGGTTTCACTTTATCAGGCTCATTCTCCACCATTGATCTCAACCTCAAGATCCGATGGCTGACATCAATTTCAGGTGACTCACCTGCACAGAGGTTACCCGCCTGAAAAGTGCCTTTTAATCTCCACTGTTGATCATCACCCCACAATCCGACGATCCACAGTGATTTCGGGTCAACTACATACACGATACTTACCCACCCGAAATGTGTGCTTTTTTTCTCTCTCCTCAGGTTCATTCTCCATCGTAGATCTAAAATCCCAAGATCCGACAGTCTATAGTGATTTTGGGTGGACAACTTGCACAAGAGTCACCCACCCGAAATGAGCAGTTTTTCTCTCTCCTCTAGATGCTACGTGTCCACTGTTGAATGGAATTAGGTGCTCTCCACTAAATACCACTTACCATTTCTCATCCGCCCGAAATCCCGCTTATCGCTTTAAAACCGCCCTCCATCTTGGTTAATGCCCTGACTTGATTTGCTTGCGATAACCATTGATCACCTACCATCGATGACCCTCCTTCGTATTTCTCTTCCGCTCATATCCGCTGATTCATCTCTGCCACTCATCTCTGCCATACATAGTAGCAAAATAACTACAACTCCAGTTAGACTCTGGTATTCGGGTGAACGTTGAATGTTGTTAAGTTGAACATTGTTGGTATAACAATCATTTTTTTACGAGTCAAATTTTGCAGCAGAACTATTTTTCTTTCCACAGTACACAGATTTTACAATGCATTCAATTATATCTATTGTGGGAGTAGTTCTCAATGGGAAGGATAATTATCTTGAATGGTTGCGAAAAATCCAACACGCTCTCATTTTTAATGAGCTATGGAAAGGAGTGTGTGTTGGAGAAGGAGACAAAGAGCTAGTCCAGCCTACCTCAGATAAGGAGCTTGCCATTTGGGAAAATAAGAACAACAAGGCCTATGCATTGATTGAAGCATCAATAAGTGAAGAGGTGAGTCAACATATTTTTCCATTTTCAAATGCATTCGAAGCCTTACAAAAGTTGAAGGAACTCTATGACTCACACTTTGCACTTGAAGTTGTTAAACTCATGATTAAACTCTTCGCCCTTGAATTAAAATAATGATCCTCTTGCTCTTGCATCCGAAGTAAAATCTATAATGCATGATATCAAAGTCACTAATGTTGAATTGGACATTCCTTTGATCACTTTTCTCAAGGCACTTTACCCTACTTACTCCAATTATATTGAGTCATTGCAAGCAAATGGAAATCTCAAAGATATTACCTTTGACTCCCTTATGAAAAAATTTGCTGAAAGAGAGAAAGATTTTGGAAAGAAGACAGCCCCTGAATCTTATGAAGAGATTTTGTTCCTTGTTCATAAAGAAAAGAATCTTGCCCAACATTCTTCCAGAGGAAGAGGTAGTCGAAGAGGAAGAGGAATATATTTCAAAGGTGGGGGGGGGCAGACACTCTCAAGGAGAAAAGTCATATTTGCACTGCATATGTTGCAAAAGAAATGGATCACATGATGCCTCCACATGCAAGTTACCTTAGGACAAAATTGAGCAGCAAAGAAACCAATCCAAAGATAAAAGTAATGACAATGACAAAGTAAATCACCTGAATCTGCTCACTATGTTGTGGTACAATGTAATATTGGAGTAAATGAAGACTTATTTAATGCTTCACTTGCTTCTTCGAAAAATGATTGTTTGCTTGATTCGGGAGAAACTTGCCACATGACTGATAGAAAAGATTTTTTTGAAGAATTTACTAACAATGTTTATGGAGCAGTATACTTTGTAGACCAATCAAAACTCAAGCCATGAGGGCTTGGCACAGTCAGGCTTAAATTGCCTAGTCTTCCAGACTTTCTTCTGCATCATGTTCTATATCTCCCACAGCTGAGGAGAAACTTGTTGTCCATGGTCCACATCAACCAGTAAGGACATTCCATTCATATGTTTGATGGCAAGCTTGAGGTGAGAAGAGCATTAGACCACTCACTTGTCATGACAGGTATAGAAGAAGAAAGGCTTCTCAAGCTGCAGGGTACCTATGCTTGTGCACAAACTTTCTCATACAATTCTCATTATCAAGAAGGTACACTTACATCAAGTTTATTATGGCATGTTAGATTTGGACATTTGAACTATGACATCCTTCGCTTGTTGAAGAAAAATGATGTTACTGGTTTGCCTACAATTCGTAGGAAACTTAAGCAATGTGATGCTTGCATTCTAGGAAAGCATAGCAAACAATCCTTTCATGATTCACACTCCAAAGCACATAGAAAACTTGAACTCATTCATTCATATTTATGTGGTCCAATGCCTGTTTCTTCTGCAAATGGAAATAAATATCTGATGACATTCATTGATGACTACACCAGAATGTGTTGGGTTTATTTATTAAAGAACAAATTTGATGCTTTTCAAACATTCAATAACTTTCATAAATCGATTGAAAATGATGCACAATCTCATATTGGCTCTATTCGAACTGATAATGGAAAAGAATACACTTCAAATGAATTTGAAAACTATCTTCGCCAACATGGGATCAAACATCAAACAATTGTGCCTTATAATCCCCAACAAAACGGAGTAACTGAAAGAATGAATAGGACAATCTTAAATATGGTATGCTCCATGTTGTTCTTCAAAAATGTAAAAATGATGTTTTGGGCTGATGCAATTCTATGTGCTGTATATATAAAGAATAGATGTCCATCTAATGCTATTAGAAACAAGACTCCTTGTGAAATGTGGTATGGGCACATTCCTTCGGTAAAGCATCTCAGGGTCTTTGGTTCCACCTGTTATGCCTTGATACCAAAGGTACATAGAAAGATACTTGGTGCAAGAAGTCGTAAGTGTATCTTCCTGGGGTATTCAAACACCTCCAAAGCACACTATCTCTATGATGAAGTCAACAAAAAGTTTGTTGTATCTAGAGATGTAACCTTTCTTGAATCATCCAAAACTGACAATGTTGTTGAGCATAAACTTGATCGCTTGGATAGATTCACAAATGCAAAATCATTTCAAGAATTTGATAATTAGATTCCACATATTGAAGGGGGGATCCCTATACTAGATCAACCTTTGGAATCTTCTTCTGAAGCACTCTCTCCCCTGCATGAAACTCCAACAACGGATGATACTTTGAGTGATGTGGTTGACAGAATTGGGAGACTCAATCTTGATTTAGTCTCAACTCAGTCAACAAAGCAGCCTGGACCATCTGATAAAGGTCCCCCAAAGTGGCTGACAAAGACACTTGAAAGTGTTCATCCTGATGAGGTTGGAAAAACATGAACTAGAAATTCAAACCAGAAAAATGGAGGTGATGTAGATGACTCTAATTCACCTGTTGATATGGATGTTTCTTATGATTGTGAATTCAATTTGTCTACAGATTTTGAACCAACTTCCTTCAAAGAAGCTGCTTCTCATGATGAACGAAAAGAAGCAATGTAAAAGGAGTATGATGCCTTGATAAAGAATGGAACTTGGAAACTGGTTGATCCTCCATTGGGAACCAAACCAATTGGCTGCAAGTGGGTTTACAAGAACAAGTATAAAGTTGATGGCTCACTTGACAAGCACAAAGCCAGGCTTGTGGAAAAAGGTTTTGCACAGAAGGAAGGGGTCGATAATGAGGAGACTTTTTCCCCCACAACAAAATGGGCTACCATCCAGAAACTCTTTTTCCTAGCAGCTTAGAATGGTTGGAAAGTCCATCAAATGGATGTAAAAACTGCTTTCTTGAATGGAGATCTAAAATAAAATGTTTTTATGTCCCATCCTGAAGGATTTATTGCGAAAGAATAGGAACATAAAGTATGCAAACTTGTGAAATCCTTGTATGGCCTCGAACAAGCACCTCGAGCTTGATATGAAAAGCTGACTGAGCATCTTCTGAAACTCAATTTCAAACATTATGATCTTGATGATGCAACTTTGTTTGTTAAGAAGGTCGGAAAAACATTTGTATATCTTGTTGTATATGTAGATGATATTTTGATAATAGGGAACAATGAAAACTACATTGCATCCATAAAGATGGAATTGAAGAAAGGTTTTGAAATGACTGATTTGGGCTATGCTCATTACTATCTTGGTATTGAAGTAACTCAACATCCAAAGTCCATATTCCTTTCTAAAAAGAAGTACATTGGAGATCTGTTGAACAGGTTTGGCATGACTAAATGCAATCCTCTGACTACTCCAATGGAACAAAACTTAAAGCTCGCATCCATTTAAGGAAAATAATTTGAGGATGCAACAAAGTATAGACAGCTTGTAGGAAGTCTCAACTACCTAACTATTACCAGACCAGACATTTCATTTGTTGTTGGAATCCTCTCCAGATTTATGAAAAATCCTTGTGAGGGACATTGGTCTGCTGCAAAAAGAGTTCTAAAGTACTTGAAGGGAACTCAAGACTTTAGAATCAAGTATACACAGGTGGGCGACTTCAGCTTGATTGGATACTCTAATTCAGACTTCGATGGAGACAAAGAAATTGGGGTATCTACTTCAGGTTATGCTATGAGTCTTGGATCAGGAGTTGTCTCCTGGAGATCATGCAAACAATCAGTTCCAGCAGATTCCACAATAGAGGCAGAATATGTGGCAGCAGCTGAGGCAACAAAAGAAATTGTGTGGCTCAGGAAAATTCTTAAAGATTTGCAGGTAAAACAAGTGCAACCAACTCCACTCATGATTGACAATACCTCTGCAATAAATTTGGCCAAGGACCCAAACAAAGCACATCAATACTAAATATCATTTGATTCGACATTGTGTTGAGGCCCAAACAATTCATCTCTACCATTGTTCCACTAATGAGCAAATTGCAGACATCTTCACCAAAGCACTTGGAAGAGAAAAGCTTGAAAGATTTGGAATGATGCTTGGACTCACCAACATCCCTTCAGATTAGGGGGGGAATGTTGACACCTAATTGGAAGGATTGGGTGAACAACTATAATTAATGTAAATAAATAATAGAGAAGATAGAGAGTCATCGGGAGATGAACCGAACAATCATTCCCTCTTGTATATAATAATGAACAACCTGAATGAATAAGATAGTTCTGATTTGAGGAGTTACCTCTTGGTCTGACAAGGTTCATTTTCCACATTTCAAATTTTCCCTTGCTCTGTCATAAACCTATACTTGACAACTATTGAATTGATCTCTAGGGTTTTCTCAAGAGGGTTTCATCAAATTGTTCATTTTTTTCATTCATGTTTTGGTCCTGAGAGTTCTATGACTTAAGGTTTCATGTCTATTTTTTATTTTTCAAGGCCCATTCCAACCCAACCTATGGCTTTTCCTCTGTAACATGCCTCTATTATTCCATGCAGAGCTTATTGGAGTAGAAATCATAGAATCAAATGAAGAGTGTTTAACTTTGTTTCGTTAAGTAGGTTGGTGGTAGTTCTTACAACTATTTCGAGGGCACAGTGATGGAGTAGTCAAGGTTTTTTCTGCTTCCTTCAATGGAAGAAGAGAATGCATTGGTGACCTTGAAATTAATATCAATTTTCAGTTTATGGAAAAAACGACCCAATTACCCATGGATGGAGAGTGTTGATCCAAAAATGTTGCGGTTAAAATCATTCCATGGAATAAATTTCTGGCGAATAATGACTGTGAATACTTTGTTAAAGGTATGCCTATATTGTTTCTCAAACAAAAATGGTGTAACTTGTTACATTTGATTCATAGATACATAACCTATGAGGGTCATTATAGTGTTGTTTTCATGTATCACATTTGGCTTTCAATGGCCTTTTTAGGCTAGAAACTTAATTTGTCATACTTTCTCCTGAAGAGTTTAACAAGGATGTCAAAGCCTTACCAAGTCAAGCATAAAAACCTTGAACGATATCTTTGCCACCATGGCTTAATTTGTATATTGGTTAGATATCACTTAGCTCAGATTGGTGATGATTGGGATCTATTTCTAACTTGAAATGACTATTCTAAACCTCTAGCTTTCAATCCTATTCAATCTTCTCCCACCTTGGCTCCCGACCCTTCTCTTATTAATTCCAATCCATTCATGGATGACGAATTATAATAGGATGAATGTGACGTATTTCGTGAAATGATAAGGCCAACCTCTTCGGAGGATAGTCAAATTAAAGCTTCCAAAATTTTAACTTCTCTCTGAGTTACTAGGAGTACATCTTAAACTCATAGGTTCAATTCCATTGTTGGATATCCTTGGCCTCAAACACAACCTATTTAGCCTACAAACAAACACAAATATGGTCATACATAGGATATGGTAAAAATAAATCAATTGCAAAGAAAAAGTGTTAGTGATAGAAGATCTAGGCCTAAGTGTTCTGCTAAAACCGTTCCTTTAGTTGATGTGGAAAATAGTCCTAAACCATCTCTAAAGAAAAATAAATAGAAGCCTCAAGATATTTCACTAGGTCATGAAAATACTGTCAATTATGATGATATTTCCTTTGGAAACCCTCACTTGGATGATTTGATTGTAAATATGTATTGGAAACAACAATATTTTCTCATTGTCCCTCATCTCGAACATAAAATCAACCAACTAGTTTATGAAGATGACCAATTAAGGGTTGTGTTCCAGAGAAAGGATAATTCAAATGAGCAACAATCATCTTATATTGAAGGTAAAACCAGGTCTAAAGATACTCATATTGTGATAAATTCTCTGAACCTCAAGGTTACTATCTCCTTGGAATTAGAGGACCTTGTGCCTAAAAATAGTCAATTTGTTTGAAAAAGTAATGTAGGTAATATTTGTTTTCTATTTTACTAAAAGGATCGCTACAAAATTGTAGATTTTGTAGCATCCCCATTTAAGTTTTATTGTTATGTTATTTAATCTTAGTATATTTTCATAACAATTTTTCAAAGATGCCAAAGCAACTCTCTTGGACAATACGATTCAAGATTCTCTCACCCACTGTCTATTCACTCATAACCCTATACGAGATTTTGTCTATCATGTTTCTTATGTTAATTTGTTCATAGGTTGAGAAGGTCTGAACTTGAAAAGATCTCTTTTTGGTTCTTGTAGCCGAATAGCTCAAGGATAATTTTTATAGTTATTTTTTATTGTAAGGTGAGAGCCTAAGGTTATAAATACCTCCCATTTTGATTGTAAAGGGGATCCAAAAGGGGAAACTCTGGGAAAATAAATGTTGTTGGATTTATGATTGTGGAATACTTATTTTTATACAGTTAATTGACTTGGTTGGATTCAATCTATTGCTTTTATTTCTTTTATGCTCCACAGTCTTATTGATATCTTCTTTATGTCTCTGTGACTGAATTTCTGAGATCTAGAAGATAGAAATTTCCTCTATCTAATGATTTGATCTCTTGAATAGAATATTGTTTATTATCACATTTCTTTGTTAATCAAGTGTTATTTCAATTTGTGTTCATTTAACTAGATCATGATACACATCTCAAGTGACTTGTGTCTTGAGAGGGTTTTCTATCTGGGCATCAAAAAGATTTGAGTATTTGTGGGTTGGTCCTAGGTGTTTATATATGCATGATGTTTTATTTTACTTACAGATTGAATTAATCCTGTAATTGTAACTGATTGGTAGATTATATCATTTATTCTACTGAATGGTTTATTGGTTGTATCCATAGATCAAAAGATATAAGTATTTGAATTTGATAAATAATCAATTACAATTTTCTCCTTTTGCTTATCTTGGAAAAACAATATAGATTACATATATATTAGTTAGTTTTGCATATATACATTCTGAACGTGAAATATTTTAAATAAGCATTGTTGTGCTATGTTTATTAATGAAATTGGGTAGCTTGTATGTTTACAGTTATCAGTTCATTTATCAGTCACATCGAGAATTATATAATAGATATCTACATCTAGAAATAGCATTTTATTTCATTCCTCTCAATATTTTCATGAGTTATTTACAAATCAATCTTGTCTTATGATTTGGTTTTTCACACTTGTTGTAACACAGTTGTATATGTTATACTATAGAACAATTCTATAATATAAATCTTGTATTATATTTTAATTATAATTTCTAAATGCAATCTATAAATTAGAATTATTTTATATGTCACATTTATAATTTCAACCTTTTGCTCTTAAATCAGTTTAGGTTGATAAGTTTTCATTTATATATTTTATAGTTTAGTTAATAGTAGGATTTTAGTTTTATTATTTAATAATAAATTATCATAGGATAATATAGCATGACATTAGTTTAGATTAGTTTTAGGTCCTCCTCAGATTCAATCCTTCATAAGAAGAAAGGTTCCAAGGCTAGCAGAGCCTTTAAACTAGTCAAGGGTGACTATTCCAAATGGCTTGGGTTGTCTGAAGAGCCTCGGTCTTGGTAACTTCCTTCTTGTTGACTTAGGTGTATATCACATGGTTCAATGAAAACCTCTAATGGTACCATTTTATTATGATTGTACCTTCTCACTCACACACACACTAAGGATACATAGTCTTAGGATCATCAAATATTTTCTTGTACATTGTCTTCATTTAAAAGGAAGTTTCACCCTTTATTAGGACTATAGTTATTGGTTTCTTATTAATTTTAAGGTGCAAAGTTAATAACATATGGTATTAGAGCTTATGATCTTAGGATTTTTCTACTTCAAATAAGTCATCATGCCATTTTCACTATAGCTTTTTCTTGGAGGTTTCAGATAGTGAATCTTGGAGAATATTGAGAATAAATATTGGCAATATCTGGTTCAATTTTATATCTTGGTTTGATACATTTTCAGAGATATACTCCAAGGAATTTTGGGCTCTTTAATGTGTTGAATTATGGTTTTCATTAATGTCAACCCAAGAAATGCTAGAAGAAGCCCCACCTTTAATGGAAAAAATGATAAGGTAAATTATGTATTCTAGGGTCAAGATCACCATCATTGGATGATTCTCATCATGCCAATTCCAATGGTATGTGGCATGTCATGAGGGTCCTCACAGTTTGAGAGATATGCCCAATCAAAGTTGGTTCCCCCCTCTTATGGTCAACATCACCAAAAATGAGATGATGTGGAAACTCTTCACTGGTTTGCAATTTTCTTAATTAATGATACCAAGATGGAATTTTGTCTAAGTTTTAAATTAAATATTTTGTGGAGTCCTTTTCAGGGACATATGGGTTTTTGGCTCCAAGTAAAATTCAAAATACAAAATGAAATTTATTTTAAGATGGTTCCATCCAAATATGTAAGTCGACCTCAATTAAATAATTAAAAATAAAAAATCTTCCTTCCATTTGAATTTAAGCCAATCCCTCCTATAAGACTCTCTAGAAATTGTAAAATAAGGCCCTCTCTCCCCTCAAAGACAAGCATTTGGACACTAATCTTGTGAAATAATGTATGTGATATCTTTGTGGCCCTGTGTAGTCTTAATGATCAACGAAGGAGGTCTAGTTTGAAGGTATTCATCTTGAATTTCCTTGTTTTGTTTGGGTTGGGATATTGTTCGAGGTTAATTAAGGTACTTGTATTCTATCCAAGAATAAATCCTCTCTCCTTCAAGGAAAAACAATGTGATATCTGAAGTCCTTTTCATTTCTGGAATTTTCGGCACCTAATAAGGAAAATATTTTTGAATATATAGAGAAAAGTTTTTGGTTTTTTTATTTGATAAGGGGTATCACTAAATTTCTGAGGCCATTAGGACTTCCCAATGGAACTTATCTAAAGTGTTTCTTTGGGGATTTTACATTCAGATCAGATTTTATCCATTCGGCCATCAAGTAGCCTCTTCATAACAAGTATTCAAGTTGTATATGAACCAGCTCTACCTTATAACAGACCCTAGTCTAAGTTATTTAACACTCTGTCTTGTGCACTAATCAAGAGATTTGAGAGCTACTGAAGTGTTTTGTTTGGTACATTGAGGTTTAATTGGTAGATCAGTGCACTATTTGAAGTCTTAGCCTTCAAGCTTCATCCTGAAGAATCTGATCAACTTATAAGGTAGTCTTGAGATAAGCCCCTTTAGAAACAAGCATAAGCATATTGAGAAAAATCTCAAAGACAGGTTCAACCATTCATTGGTAAGAAATTTTGGTAATAGTTGAGGCTTTATCATGTATAGAATTGAAGATGTCTTAAGAATTGTTGCAGACTAGAGGCATTTTTTATAGAGAGGGTTTGTCCCTACAATAGTGAATACTCTGAGTTGTCTTGATAAATCTTGCATTGAGACAAACCCTAAATTGAAGACAGGCCTAAAAAATTACATGAACAACTCCATGTTATGAAACCATCTCACAAAAAGATAGAAAAGATAGATCAATGCCTTAGAATTCAACCTCTTCGAGGGGGCAACCTCCTTTACATTACACAAATGAATGGTTCTTTAATGATTCAAATGACAAAACCTCCTTTCTATATATAGGAGTCTAAGGAGTCACAATATAACCCAACCAACCTAACAATAATAATATAAAGGCACAAAATAACAATAGAGGGATTCTATGGGGCACAGTAATAACAATATGGGGACAATAGGGGCACACCAATATTAATAAGGGATACAGCTACAATAGTAATGGGGTAATCACTAGTATTATAGGGACCTAACATGCCCCTCTCCTTCAAAAAAGTTGTCCTCAACGCTTGAGTAGTTCTGGATGCTTCTGTATAAAATTCTCATCCTCCCATGTGGAATATTCAGCGGATAAGTTCTTCCACTTGATGAGATACTCCGAAATTGATCGATTTCGTAGTTGTCGAGTTCTTGTTTCTGTGATTTCTTCTGGTTCCAATATAATTTTTCCTTCCTCGTCAAGTTCTGGCAATATTATTTGAACTGGGAGCTTGTCACCTATAACCTTCTTTAAACATGAAACATGGAAAACTGGGTGCACTCGAGAAGTTGCAGGAAGCTCCAATTTGTATTCCATAGTACCAATCTTTTGCAACACCTTGTATAGACCATAATACTTTGGTGATAATTTATTATCCTTCTTAGCTTGCTTGAGGAACATTTGTTTATATGGTTGTAGCCGTAGGATTACCCAATCACCTAAATCAAAACTTCTTTCACTGCAATGTTGATCTGCCTATTGTTTCATTCTATTATGCGCCAACATGAGGTTATCCTTTAAGAGTTGGAGGACTTGTTGTTGATGCTCGATGTGATGTTCCACTGCTTGAACCTTAGAATTTTCTCTTAAATATGATGTGATGGATGGTGGTTGATATCCATAAAGTGCCATAAATGGGGTCATTTTTGTTGCTGTATGGAAGGAAGTGTTATACCACCATTTAGACATAGGCAACCATTTGACCCATTATGTCTATTTATCAGATACAAAGCAACGAAGATATCCTTCCAAACATTTGTTTACTATCTCAATTTGCCCATCAGATTGAGGATGATAAGATGAGCTATGAGTTAACTGAGTACCGATACAAGAAAATAATTCTGTCCAAAAATTTCCAGTGAAAATGGGATCTCTGTCACTTACAATAATCTTTGGGTTTCCATGTAGCTTTTGAATTGTTTCCATAAATGTAGTAGAAATTGTACTGGATTTAAATGGATGTGATAATGCACAAAAGTGTGCATACTTGGTAAGTCTGTCAACTACCACCATGATGACACTCTTTCCCTCAAACTTGGGTAAACCTATGATAAAATCCATTGAAACCTCCTCCCAACGTTGGCTTGAAATGGATAAAGGTTGTAATAGACCTGGGGTCTTAATTGTTTCAACTTTGTTTTGTTGGAAAACCAAACATTCTGCCACGAGCTTTTGAATATTTGATTTAAGGCCATCCCAAAAAATTCCTTCTTAACCTTGTGGTAAGTTTTTAAAAATCCTAAGTGCCCTCCTAAGGGAGAAGTGTGCAATTCCATAAGAATATTTTGTTTGAGTTGGGAATTCTTACAGTGGTATAAGCGATCTTTGTACCATAACGAATCATTTTGCCAACTAAATGTATCAGATGTATTGGAATCTTGTTGTAACTTTTGAATAAGTGCCCACACTTCTTCATCATTCTTCCATTCCTCCATTGCTTCGTTTATCCAATCTGGTTGGATAATAGAAATGGCACACAACAATGCTTCACATCCTCATCCTTTCTTGAGAGTGCATCTGCCACCACATTTTGCTTCCCTTTTTTGTAGATGATTTCAAAGTCATAACCCAACATCTTTGTGACCCACTTTTATTGCTCTTCAAAGGATAATATTTGTTCTAAAAAGTATTTAAGGCTATCATGATCCGTTTTTACCTTCGAGTTTCTTCCCATTAGGTAGGGTCGCCATTTCTTAAGTGCATGTAGTATTGCCAACATTTCCTTCTCATAAATAGCTTTGTGTAAAAACTTTCCCTTGATTGGTCGACTTTCAAAAGAAATGGGTCTTTCATCTTGTATTAAAATAGCACCAATTCCATTTCCTGAAGCATCACATTCCACAATAAAGGTTTTTGTGAAGTCTAGTGTAGCTAAGACCAATGCTTGGCACATTGCCTCTTTAAGATGTTCGAAGGCCTTTGTTGCTTCTAGAGTCCATGAAAATGCATCTTTCTTCAATAATGTTGTTAGAGGTGCTGCTATTCTCCCATAATTCTTAACAAACTTGCGATAATACCCTATCAACCTGAGAAATCCTCAGAGATGCTTTATGGATGTGGGGATTTTCCATTCCTTAATGGCTTTAATTTTGCTAGGGTCTACCTTAACTCCTTCATGAGATACAATATGACCCAGATACTCCACCTCTTGTATTCCAAAGAAACATTTGGATCTTTTTGCATATAATTTTTTCTCCTCCAATAGTTGTAGCACCCTGTCAACATGTTCAACATGATCCTTTCAAGACTTGTTGTAGATTAGTATATCATCAAAAAATACTAACACAAATTTTCTAAGGAAGGGTTTGAAAATGGAATTCATCAAACCTTGAAATGTAGAAGGTGCATTGGTAAGGCCAAAAGGCATGACCAAAAATTCATAATGACCCTCATGAGTTCTAAATTTTGTTTTCGGAATGTCTTCAACCTTCATTCTGATTTGATGATATCCTGAACAAAGATCCAACTTGGTGAAGTAAATTGATCCATACAATTCATCCAGTAATTCATCAATGATAGGAATGGGAAACTTATCTTTAATAGTGAGCTTGTTGAGCTCCCTATAATCCAGACACATGCGCCATGATCCATCCTTCTTGTGCACCAATACTACTGGAGCAAAGAAGGAACTTTGACTAGGTTGAATTATACCAACCTCTAGCATTTCTGCAACCATACGTTCAATTTCACTCTTTTGGGCATAGGGATATTTGTACGGCCTGATGTTTGGAGGAACACTTCCTGGAATCAGATGAATAGCATGATCATGATCACGAATAGGTGGGAGACCTTTGGGAGTCTCAAATACCTTGGAATGATTGTCCAACATTTTTTGGAGATCTGGAGAAATAGATGATTTTGATGTGGAAACATCTAGTGAACATAATTGTGCAGTTACACCTCTTTGTTCCTTTTTTAGAAGATTTGTCATACTGTTAGAGCTGATTATCTTTCCCAGTTTCCCTATAATACCCCTTAATTCAACTTCCTTTCCTTCCGCTGAAAATTTCATCAAAATTTATTGAAAATTAAAAGCTATTGTACCCGAGGATTGTAGCCATTGGACTCATAGTACAACATCAGCACCTCCCATTGGAATGGAAAGCATTGGGCTAGTCAATACATATTCTCCCATGGATAGCTTGATATTATGGCACTTTCCAGAGCAATTTATTATTCCTCCATTTGCAACTATCACTTGACACTTTGGTGCTGGATATAGGAAGCAATTCAATTCTTTTGCTACCTTATAATGAATAAAATTGTGGGTACTTCCTAAATCAATCAACACTATTACCTTTTTCTTCTTGATTTGTCCTTCTATCTTGATGGTTTGAGGAGTGGTAATTCCAGCCAATGCATTACAAGATATGGTTGGATTCATTTCTTCTTTATCTAGGCTTTGTTCCTAGAGTATATCCTCTTCTTTTGACCTTTCTTGCTCCTTTTCTTCTTCCTCTTCACAATCTATGTAGAATAATTTCTTCTCAGCACACTTATGACCTTTAATGTATTTCCTATCAAACTGTAACAAAGCCCTTTTGCTCTTTTTTATTTGTTGTGGTGTCAACCTTATAGGTTGTGGAAGACTAGGGACAACAACACTTCCATATTTATAGTTGTGAGTGGTATGCTTCTTGGTTTCCATAATTTTTCTTTCCATTTTCTTGCTAACTTGAATGCCTTCTCTAATGAATCAGGTTCCCAGAGGCAAACATCATGTTGGATATTATCCTTTAAAGTCCCTATGAACACATCAATCCTATGCTCCTCTAGAATATTTTTTACCTTTATGTTCAATTTTTGTAACTCCTCAATGTGCTCCATTATTGAACCCTTTTGTTTGAGACTTATCAATTGGCTAAAAAAAGTGTTGCTTTTTGTATCCTCATAATGTGCTGTCAATTCTTCCGTAAAAATTTCCCAAGTGATAATTTGTTTATGGGAGCAAAGCCATTGATACCATGCAAACTGATTTGGTTCCAAATATAAAGTTGCAATACGTACCTTTTGTGTGTTTTGCACATTATTGAGATCGAAAAATTGCTCCATCTGTAATATCCATGTTGTGGGATCCTTGCCATCAAAATTCCTCATATTGATTTTTGGAATATGGTGGGTCTTAGATCCAACATTAGAGTCTATGAAATGATGATTAACATTTCTTTTGTTCACATCATGAGTTTCCTTTGCTACCCTTTCACCATTGGTAAGTATTTCTTGTAGAAAATTTGTCAAATCTGTCTTCAAATCTGCCATGCCTGTCTTCAAATCTATCTTCAAATCATCCATCTTAGCTTCCACACCATTCATCTTAGCTTCCACACTCTTTATCTTATATTCCATGCCATTTATCTTAGCTTCTGTTAGCTTTTGTGAGAGTGACATTTGTTGCACTTGGTCTTGTAATTTTGATATATCATGTAGCATTTCTTCCTCTTCTTCATGAGTCATGCTAGAGCTTTCAGGTTTCTTACTAGGTGTTTGCATTTTCATTCTTCGGGGCATCAGTTACCGATAATAATGCTCTACTATGACCTTTGAATTCCTTCAAAATAATTTTTCAAATCAAGCTTAAGCAAAAATTTAAAAAAATATACACAGCTTTTTTCACTTTGTAGGAGCTCGATATTGCCTCTAATGTATCTCTGTAATTTCATATCATCCAGTTCTAAAATTGTGATTTGAAGTAGCCCTCTGTGTCCTCTTTCCAATGCCACTAGTCTGATCCAAATTGGATTCTCCAAGGAAGAGTTATGCCAAATCTCCCATAGTGACTTGATTATAGACTAGTTCAGTAGAGCAAACTTGTACGACGTGCCACGTGTCCCTGTTTTGACATTTGGCTCTGAAAAATATATATAAGAAACTACAGTCTGTCATCTTTTTGTACCTTCTTATGAAATTTCAATCCAATGCTCAAAGAGAAAGTTATGATAATTTTCCCCAGGTCACCTGTTTGGAATGTAATTTAGGAGTTTGCAAAAAGATCAACTTCCTCAGATCATATATCCACAAATATAGTGTGAAAAGATCTGAAATTTGGATCCGAGGTTTAGTGTGATTTCGTCTCAAATGGGTTTTTTTTTTTCACTTCTGAAACATTGCAAAAAAAAATTATAGCGAAAATGCCATGATGACCTATTTGGAGTAGCGAAACCCTAGAATCCAAAGCTCTGATACCAAATGTTGTGAAACCAGCTCACAAAAAGATAGAAAAGATAGATCAACACCTTAGAAT
Organism: Pinus tabuliformis; assembly: GCA_031772625.1. NCBI lineage: Eukaryota > Viridiplantae > Streptophyta > Pinopsida > Pinales > Pinaceae > Pinus > Pinus tabuliformis. The sequence goes on from CM062819.1 coordinate 429,978,589, forward strand.
TCAACCTCTTCGAGGGGGCAATCTCCTTGACATTACACAAATGAATGATTCTTTGATGATTCAAATGACAAAACCTCCTTTCTATACATAGGAGTCTAAGGAGTCACAATATAACCCAGCCGACCTAACAATAATAATATAAAGGCACAAAAATAACAATAGAGGGATTCTATGGGGCACAATAATAACAATATGGGGACAATAGGGGCACAAAAATATTAATAAGGGATACAAATACAATAGTAATGGGGTAATCACTAGTATTATAGGGACCTAACACTCCAATAACTATATGCACTAATTGTTGAGTATCTATGGCCTAACTATGGAGTCTTCTGGAAAATTTTAAGGTATGGTTTTTGAACATTGCAAAAAGATTGAAAGCCCTAAGCATTGATTTTTATGGGAAATCAAATCCTAATTCAAACAATTAATTATTACGGAGAATTGATGGTGATATATTGACTCAACTATTGAAGATTTAGGCCATAGACCCGTGCACATACGAGTACTAATCAATTAATATTTGTAGCATCTCTTGCATACTCTACATGATAGAGAAGTTAACCTTAAGAAGTTAATTTATGCTTGGATTCTCTTTTAGTATGAGAATTATGGGAGAGTTGTATTGAACATTTCATGACTGGGACATGAAATTGAACAAATCTTATTCTAGGATATAGTAAATTTTCACAAAATTCTCATCATTAGCAACCAATACAAACATTAGGAAAGGTCAATTTTCATTAGAACATCAAGGGTAATTTATCCATTGGTTTAATTGTCACAACAATTTGAAACAATTGAAGAAGTCTATCCTTGTTTAGCAGTAAGGGTTTCATTGAATATTCTTGTAAGTGATTCATTATCCCTCGTACAGGAGCCCATAATTTTTTGCTTATTTTATTATCATATTTAGGGTGGTTGGGTGGTGGAAGGTAAGAGAATGAGTTCTCCTTTAGATTGTAGCCTGAAAATACTTCAGGGTGGCAGGGTGATGCTAGGGTAAGTTGAAACTTGCAGGGTTTTGGAGCATCCTATCAGTTGTAGCTGATAAAACTAGGGTGTTGGAGCATCCTTCCAGTTGGAGCTAGTAAAATCAGGGTGTAGGAACATCCTTTTAGGAGTTGGAGCTTCCTAATAAATTGAACACTTTTTCAAAATACTAGGGTTCTGGGGCTTCCCTTTTCAATTGAATTTGAAACATATTTTGTACTCATAAAATTATTAGAAAAGCATTTGGTGTTTTTTCTCCTAGAAGGGTTTCCACCTAAAATTTATTTTGCATGGTTCTTTTTATGTGTTGATTTTTAATTTGTTATTAATACTTTGAAAAATTAATCAATTTACTAATGATAAATATTGACTCACCCCCCTCTTAGTATTTCCAATAATTTGTATCAGAGTAGGTTCGTTCACAAGGAATTTAACCATTAGAAAGGAGATCATGGAGGGCACAAAGATCAGAGTTCTAGTACTTAATGGACAATTGTTTTTGCATTGGGATGGAAGGATGAAAGCATATGTGTAGGGACTAGGATGTGAAGTATGGTAATCTGTAATGACTGGATACACAGAACCCTCAACTTCACTAATGAATAACACAAGTAGGAATCTCTATGATAATAATTATAAATCTAGGAAGTCTATTATGAATGGTCTAATAGAGTCAGTGTATGTAAAAGTAATGCATTACAAATCAGAAAAATATGTATGGGATAACCTCCAAAATATATATGAAGGGGGAACAAAGGTCAAGGAAGGTAAGCTTTAGAACTTCAGAGGAAAATTTGAGTAGTTGAAAATGAATGAAGATGAAAATATTGCAACTTATTTTCTATGAGTTGATGTAGTAAATCCCATACAAGGATTGGGAGAACTAATTGAAACAAAGTGATTGTCTAAAAAAATACTAAGATCACTTCTGATGAGATTTGATGAAAAGGTCTATATGCTAGAATAAACATTAGACTTAGAAAAGGTCGACATGTATGAATTGCATGGAATACTTACAACTTACGAAACGAGAATAGAATTGGATAAAATTTCCAAAAGAGAAACAAAGTTTACAACATATGAGAAGATAGAGAAAAAAGAAACAAAAATCAAAGCCAAAACACAATTGTAGTGGTAACAAAATTTCAAATGAAGAGATAACAAACTATGTGAGAAAGTTGAAAAGAGGAACATGCAAGTATGATGGAAATCTCGTCTTGAAATGTTTTAATTATGTTAAGATTATTGATTTTTCTTCTAAGTTTCCTTACTCTAAGAACTCAAACAATGATGATGAAGAAGAAGCCCCAAGGAAAGCAAAGAAGAATCAAAGAAGACACAAGAAGCAAGGAAAAAAGAAAGGCTTTAAGAAAATATTTTATTCAAAAGAAGGTAGCTCCTCATCTGAAGAAGAGAGTGATAGAGACATTGAAAATGACACTGGAAGAGTATTACATGAGGGCTTCACCCAATGAACCTATGAAATATCACATGTGTTCATGGCATACTAAACAATACCCTTATTTTGACTACATATTAGAAAATGCCTCTAAAAGTCACATTATTTAACCCCCTACCAATACGCCACTCAATACACCTTCCCAATTTTAAAAACCCCTACTTTCACTAGATATTGTAGGTGTCCATTTTTTCATTAACATTTTTTATACCCTTTATAGTTTTTCATTAACTTTGAGCACCATTTTTTATATCTACCAATATAAAAACCCTTTACCCCATATTATATGCTCAATCTATTATGTCAATTTTTCCTCAATATATATCCCCAAATATGAACACATGTGGTATGGTATTTCACCCCCAGTGAAGACCCCATGGAGTATTATTCATGGTAAGGGAAAATGGGAAGGAAACTCTGGGAGAGAAGGAAGAATATGAAGAAGAAGTAAGTGAGGTTGATCTTCAAGGAGAGCTTTCCAGTTCCTTAAAGGATCTTAAGGTTGAAAGGAGAAATTTCAGAGCACTGGAAGCCAAGTTAAGAGAATTGAGTGAACATGCCAAAAGACTCAATAAAAAGACCAAAGAATCAGAGAAGATCATCATGAATCTTGAAGTACAATTTGAAGAGGCAAAAAAACTTGAATAATCACTTAAAAGAGAACTAGAAGAAAGAAGCAATACAAGCGAAGATTTGGAAGTAGAGATATTCTCTCTACGAAAGGAAACCCATAAAAGGAATGTATAGTAGAACTTTGAAAATAGCTCCAAAGTATTGGATGAAATCATTAGTAGTCAAATACCATGTAGTGACAAGACAAGATTAGGCTACAAGAAAACACTCATTAAAGGCTCAAGTTCCTTAATGACATAAAAGGAAGACGAACAAAAAACTTATGTAGAAATTATTAAGGGTTCCGTCAAGAAGGAACAAAATTTTCCAGAAAAAGAGAAGGTTCAAGAGACACAGAATAAACATCCCACAATGAAGAAATCTTAAGAATGAGGCCTTTCAATAATGGCATCACAAAGAATATCTCTTCCTCTTAGGTAACAAACCATCTTTCTTAGTGTTTGATATTCATGCAATAATTTTTAACATGAAGTTGTAAAATACAAATCCTATGCTAGGAATATAAGCAACTTTCAAAGTTACTCCAAGAATGATTATCCTGAAAACTCTTGGTAATATTACAAGCAAAATTATAACAGGTTTGGATACTTGAGTAATGAAGTAGAATGCTACAAATGCAACAATTTTGTACATTTGGATAATATTGCAAGCTAATCACTTCTCAAAGGGAATCACGTCATGTTGTCAAGGCTCCTTCAAAGATTTGGAAAAAGAAAAATGAAAGTTGTGGCATAGCCTTAAAGGATCAAAGCAATAAAAGTGTATGATATTTCGATAATGGTTGCTCAACACATATAATAGAGGATAAGAAAAAAATTGTGTCTTTGTAGGAAGATAGTGATGGAACAGTCTCTGTTGGAAATGATGGCTCTGTAAAGGTAATAGGAAAGGGTGTAGTTAAGATCAAAAGAAAGAAAGACACAACAAAAAATGTGCTACTCATTGAAAAATTGAATAAAAAAATGCTAAGTGTGATTCAAATGTGTGATCAATGGCACACAATTTTCTATTTGAATCAAAGAAATGTGAAATAAGAAGGGAGAGATTAGGTAGGTTGGTCAAAACAACAAAATAAACTCCAAATGACATATACACCTTGGATGAGATTGGAAAGGAAGGTTATTTATTGGATAAATATGATGAAAGATGGCTCTGGCACAAGAGGATGGGACACATGAACTTTGACAACCTAGTCAGAATCAACAAAAAGGAATTTGTGAGAGAAATGCTAGAGATTTCAAAACCAGCTAGCACTTAATGTAATCATTGTAATCCTATAAAAAATATGAGTTGAGTTGAGGACCAAGGAACATTCAACTTCAAAACCATTAGAGTTGGTACACACCAAATTATGTGGACCAATGAGAACCAAAGGATTGGATGGTGAACAATACTTCATGCTAATGGTTGACGATTATACCAGGATGACAACAGTCAAATTTTTGAAGAAGAAATATGAAGCCTTTGAATGCTTCAGAATCTACAAGGAGATGGTTGAGAATGAAATTAATATGAAAATCAAATTTCTAAGATTTGATAATGGAGGGGAGTTCACATTTAAGGAATTCCAACACTCCTATGAGGAACAGGCAATACAAAGACAATTCTCAGCAGCCAAGACACCACAACAAAATAGATTCATTGAAAGAAAAAATAGAAAATTTAAAGAAATGGATAGGACCACCTTGAATGACTCCAAATTAGGTGATGTATTTTGGGTCCAGGTAATGGAGAAAAAAGTACACATTTTAAATAGAGGAATGCTTTGAAGAAACATTGACAAAACCATGTAAAAACTGTGGAAACGAAGACCAGTAAATGTCAAGCACTTCAGATTTTTTAGGAGTAAGTGCTACACTAAGAGAGAAGACAAGAAGATCAGGAAATTTGACTCTCGAGTAGATGAAGACATATTTTTTTGTGTACTCACAAAAGAGAAAGGCATACAAATGCTACAATATAAGATTCAACAAGATAATTGAGATAATTTATGTAACCTTTGATGAAACAAAGACGAAGAAGGGATCATCATCTTCAAGGAATGAAGAAACACAAGTACCAAAGCAAGAAGAAAAGGTTAATGAAGAAAATGAATAAGAGAAAGAGGAGTCAACTACCAATCAAGAAAACAATCAAAAGGCACCATCTAAAGCTCCCAAATTCTAGTAGCTAGAACAAATTCATCTTGCTTTATTATCCACACTTGAGCCTAGCAACTTTGAAGAAGCTAGCCATGATGAACACTAGATCAAGGCCATGGAAGAAGAATTGGATCAAATTGAAAAGAATGATACATGGGAATTGGTTCCAAGGCTAAAGGAAAAAAATTTCATTGGTACAAAATGGATCTTCAAGAACAAGCTGAATGGAGATGGACAGGTAACCAGGAACAAAGAAAGATTGATTTATAAAGGATATGCACAGGTTGAAGGAATAGACTTCTAAGAGACATTTTCACCTATCTCCATAATGGAATCCATCAAGATGTTCTTAGACAGAAAGTCAACCTTTATGAATAGAGAATTAGAGGAAGAAGTATGCATATAACATCTTGAAGGATTTCTACTCACTGGCAAGAAGGATTACATTTGCAGGTTAAAGAAGGATTTATACGATCTCAAGTAGGACCCTAGAGCTTGGTATGCCCACTTTGATAGGTATTTGTAGAAACATGGATCCAAAAGAGGAAGTGACAATAGTAACTTATACATAAAGGTTGAACAAGACAATTTGAATCTCATTGAAGTGTATGTGGATGATATCATCTTTGGGAGAAATGTTGACAGACTAAGTAAGAAGTTTTCTAGTGACATGCAAAGTGAGTTTGAAATGTCCTTACTTGGTGAGTTGACCTTCTTCTTGGGACTTCAGATATCTTAGGAAGACAATGGAATATTCATTTGTCAAACCATTTACATTAAAGAAATGTTGAAGAGGTTTTAGATGGAGGATTGTAAACTAGTTAGCACTCTGATGGTGATTGGTTGTAAGTTAAGCAAGGATGTATATTCAAGGATGCAAATCAAAGAATGTATATATTGATGATTGATAATCTACTATATGTGACAGCCTCAAGACCAAATGTGATGCAAGAAGTTTGTCAAATGGCACATTTCCAAGAAGAAATAAACTTAATCCCATGTTGTTGCAGTTAAAAGGATCTTTTGATACCTCAAAGGAACAACATGTTTTGGACTATGGTATCCAAAATGAAATCATGTAACTATCACAACCTATACAGATGCAGATTGGGTAGGAAGTGTTGATGATCGTAAACTAACTAGTGGAGTATCCTTATACTTAGGTGGTTGTATTGTATAATGGTTGAATAAGAAGCAATCTTCAGTCTCCTTATCCATATCAGAAGCAAAATATGTAGCAGCAACGACATGTTGTACTCAAGTCCTCTAGATGAAACACACATTGTAGGATCTACAGGTGAAGTTCAATGATCCGATTATGATGTTCTATGAATATAACAATTCTGTAAGTATCTCCAAGAATATTGTCATTCATTCAAAAATAAAACACATTCCTATCAAATATCATTTTGTTCAATAATAGGTTGTAGAAAAGAACATAAAGGTGGAATACATTGGGACAAAGGAACAACTAGCTGACATCTTCACCAAAGTTATACTACATGATATTTTTTAGTATCTTTAGTAGAAGCTTGGGATTCTACGAGGTTCACATTGATATGCTTTCCATCTAGCTAAGCAGAAAGAGAAAAGGTATGTTACAATAAAAGAGTAACAGACATCTTGTTAGTAACCCTTTGCCATTGATGTCAAAGGGGCAGAGAAAACAGTCAGGACGATCAATGCATGGAGTTAGGGGGAGAAGTAATCACAGGGGGAGTACATGTGTTGACATCAATGACAAAGGAGGATATTGTTGAATTATGGTTGTCATTGATTTCAACCCAAGCAGTGCTAGAAGAAGCCTTGACTTTAATGACAAAAATGACAAAATAATTTATTAAAGTCTTATAGGGTCAAGATCACCTTCATTGGATGACTCACGTTATATTGACTCTAATGGTATGTGGCACGCCATGAGGGTCCTCACATTTTGAGAGATATTCCCAATCAAATTTAGTGCTCTCGTCTTGTGGTCAACATCCCCAAAATGAGATGATATGGTAGCTCTTCATTGGTTAGCAATTTGTTTAATTAATGAGACCAAGATGGAATTTTGTCTATGGTTTAAATTAAATATTTTGTGGATCCTTTTTCATGGGCATAGGTGTTTTTGGCTCCAATTAAAATAAAAAATCAAATTTGAAATGTATTTTAAGATGGTTCCCTCCAAATATGTAAGTCAACCTCAGTTAAATAATTCAAATTTTGAAATTTTCCCTCCATTTGAATTTTGACCAGTCCCTCCTAGAAGACTCTCTAGAAATTATAAAAGGAGGCCATCTCTCTCCTTAAAGGAAAGTATTTGGACACTAACATTGTGAAACAATTAATGTGATATTCTTACGATCCTATGTAGTCTTGAAGATCAGCGAGGGAGGTATAGTTTTAAGGTTTTCATCTTGGTTTTGTTTGTTTTTTTTGGGTTGGGATCTCACAAGACGCGACTGAAGGTAGCTGCATTCTATCCAAGGCTTACTCATTTCTCCTTCAAGGAAAATGAATGTGATATTTGAATTCCTTTTCATTTCTGCAAGTTTTGGAACCTACTAGGGAAGTTATTTTTGAATATATGAAGCAAGGTTTTTGGTTTTTTTATCAGATAAGGGGACTCTATAAAGTTTTGAGCCCATTGGGTCTTCCTAGTGGCACATATCTAAAGAGTTTCTTCGGGGATTTTACATTCAGATTAGATTTTATCCATTTAGCCTCCCAGCAGCCTCTTCATAGCAAGAATTCAAGCATGATCTGAACTCGCTCTGCCTTAGAATAGACCCTAGTCTGAGTTATTTAATGCTTTTTCCTATACCCTAATCAAGAGATCTAAGAGCTACTGAAGTGTTTTTTTTTGTACATTAAGGTTTCATTGGTAGAACTATGCAATATTTGAAGTCTAAGCCTTCAAGCTTCATCCTAAAGAATATGATCAACTTCTAAGGCATCCTTGAGATAATCCCTTTTAGACACAAGCATAAGAATATTGAGAACTATCTCAAAAACAAGTTCAACCTTTCTTTGGCAAGCAATTTTGGTACCAGTTGAGGGTTTATTTTGTATAGAACTAAAGATGCCTTAAGAATTATTGCATACCTTAGACATTTTTTTTAGAGAGGGTTCGTTCCTGTGATAGGAATACTTTGAGTTGTCTTGATAAATCTTGAATTGAGACAAGCCCTAAATTAAAGTCAGGCTTAAATAATTACTCCATCAAATATACACATTAATTGTTGAGGATATGTGGCCTAACTATGGAGTCTTCTGGAAAATTTAGAGGTATGGTTTTTTATTCTTGCAAAAATATTGAAAGCCCTAAGTAGTGATTTTTATGAGCAATCCAATCCTAATTCAAAAAGGAAATTATTAAGGAGAATTTATGGCAATATGCTGACTCAACTACTGAAGATTTAGACCACAAACCTATGCACATCTGAAGACTAATCACTTAATATTTGCAGTATCTATTGCATAATGTACATGATAGAGTAGTTTACCTTAAGAATGTAATTTACATATGGATTCTCTTTTAGTATGAAATAGGGAAGAGTTGTATTGAACACTACATCATTGGGATAGGAAATTGCACATATCTTATTCTTGGTTACAATAATTTTTCATAAAATTTTCATCATTAGCAACCAAGACAAGCATCAGGAAACATTCAGTTTTCATCAGCAAACCTAAGTTACATTGTCCAAGGGTTTCATTGTCACATCCGTTTGTAGTAGTTGAAGAATTCTGGATTTGTTTAGCAGTAAGGTTTTCGTTGAATATTCTTGCAAGTAGGTCATTATCTCTAGTATGGGTTCCCACAACTATTTGTTTATTTTATTATCATATTTAGGGTGGTTGGGTGGTGTGGGGAAAGATAGTGAAGTCTCCTTCAGGTTTTATCTTGAAAATATTCAAGGGTGGTAGGGTGGTGCTAGGGAAAGTTGAATCTTGTAGGGTGTTGGAGCATCCTATCAGTTGTAGCTGATAAAACTAGGGCGTTGGAGCATCCATCCATTTGGACCAGGTAAAATCAGGGTGTAGAACCATCCTATCAGGAGTTGGAGCTTCGTAATAAGTTACTCTTTTCTAGAGTATTATGGAGTTGGAGCTTCCCTTTTCTATTGGATCTTAAGCATATTTTGTACTCATAAAAATTATTAGAAAAGTGTTCAATGGTTTTTCTCTCGGAAGGGTTTCCACCTAAAATTTCTTGTGCATTGTTCTATTGATGTGTTGATGTTTTAGTTGTTGATAATGCTTTGAACAATTAACAAATTTTACTTGATAATAAATATTGATGCACCCCCCTCTCATTATTTCTAACATAATTCTCCTAAAATTAGTCCCAAACAAATCAGTTTAGAATTTTAACTATAACTTTTTCTGGGAGGTTTTAGACCATGAAACATAGATAACATTGAGGACATTTTTTGGAGAATCTGGTTAAAATTATATATCTTGGTTCGCTATAATTTCATATATATGCACTAAGAAATTTTGGGTTCTTGAATGTTATTGAAATATGTTTCAAACATGATACTGATTTATGCCCATTTGGGAGAGGACAGGAGTAGTAGAGGTGATTTTCAAGCTAGGGTTATAGATTTGCAGAAGTGTTCTCCATGGAGGGATGCAAAGGAGGGAGCTCCACTCCCTCCTACAAACAGGCAGTGACCAACAGAGGTAAAAAAATGATAAAAGAAAATAGAGGTCCTTCAGAGGTAAGACAAAGAAACAGGGAAGAGGAGCAGGATGGCTCTAAATCGATGGAAAATAATAACACCACAGAAAGCAAGGAAGCGGACAAAGAATAGGAAACAAAATAAAAAACACAGAAAGGACCATGCAAGCCCAAAACTACTATCATGCCCAGAGTAGTTTTGAATGATCCTGCTTTGCAGGTTCATCGAGATCATATGCAGACTTATGCAATGTAAATTCATGGGCCTATGGCCCATTGAAAAAGCTTTACAGACATGGATTAAATACCACTGGAAACCAAAAGGAAGCATAGAACTACATCTGGGGTCAAAGGGATTCTCTACTATTTCTTTTGCAAATATTTAGGATAAGGACAGAGTGTTTGAAGGAGGGCCCTACTTTTATGCAGCAACTAGCTTGTACATGCGACCATGGGTTATGAATTTTGTCCCAGAATGAGAAACTTTTACCTCAGTTCTAGTTTGGGTCAGACTCTACTCTCTACCTTTGGATTACTGGCAACTAGAATCCTTATCTGCCATAGGAAACAAGCTAGGGCATTTTGTCAAAGCCTCTGAGGCAACTAGAAGAGGAAAATACACATCCTTTGCAAGAATATGTGTGGAAATGGATCTTTCTGGAGCTTTGCTAGATGAGGTAATCTTGGAAGTGTTTGATGAAGAATGGGTGCAAACAGTGGATTATGAACATATCCCATTTAGATGTCGTAAATTCCATGAGCATGGCCACCTATTCAAGGATTTCCCTCTCAGTAAAACGGAAAACAAGTGCAAAGCTAACACCATGAAAGATTCTGAAAGCTTTCAAAAGGTTGTCCGGAAAGGAAAGGGAAGCAAAAAGGGATCAAAGCAACTTCAATTAGAAAAACAACGAGCTAGTCAAAATAGGTCTCAAGCCCTAGAAGAAGAGGATGTGATAATGGAAGCAGAGCAGGTCAAGGGAGACAGTCCAGTGGAGGAGGGGAATGAAGAAATTGATGAGCAAACCCAAAACAACAATAAACAGAAAGGGGAAAGGATGGGTGACATAGAACTGGAGATGGACCAGGAAATGACCCAGAGTGAGATGGAAATGGAGGACAACGAACTCCAGGAGATTCTTGAAAAAGAGAATCTAGATCTAGAAGGATTCTTGAAACAAGGCACCAGGGAAGGAGTGGATTTGTTACCTCCAGAAGAGTTCCACAGAGTTCAACAGCTGTTCCTATGGAAAACTCAAACCAAAGGGCTAGAAAAGCAAGGAAAAATGAAAGACAAGGTAATGAAGGGGTGAAAGCTATGAAAACCACACCAGGACTAGCACCCAGAATCCCAGGAAAGAAACGAGGCCGTAAAAAGCAAAGCGAACTGTTGATGGAATGTGGAAAGCTAATGATAGACTCAGGTAAGATGAAAGACCTATCCAGTTACTCCTTTACAAATCTTTATTAATGAAATTCACTTCTTGGAATATAACAGGTCTAGGCAGTAGAAGAAAACAAAGACTACTTAGTAATAGGATGAAACAAGCAGCTCCTGAGGTGATCTTCATCCAGGAAACAAAATGTTCCATGCAAAAAATAAAAGAGATTCACAGCAAATGGCTCAATAAATTTGAGTTTCTGGAAGTCAAAGCAGAAAATTTAGCAGGAGGAATTCTCACGCTTTGGAACCCCCAAAAAATTGACATCATAGATGTAGAGGCATCTAGAGACTATCTATCAGTGGTCATTCAACCAATGGGAGATAAAGAAATTTACCTGGTCACGAATGTGTATGGCCCCCAAAGATTGGATGGTAAACTCAAGCTTCTAGACTCCCTGCAGGATCTTAGGGAAAGACATGCAAGAATCCCTTGGATCTTAGGGGGTGATTTCAACATGATCAAATCGTTGTCGGAGAAAAAGGGGGTACTAGAATTCTAAACAAGGACTCTTATGCATTTCAATCCTTCATCGATAATATGAAGCTAGTGGATATTTTAATGAACAATGATACCTATACTTGGAACAATAAAAGAGGAGTAGTGTCTCAGGTGACATCCAAATTAGACAGATTCATAATCTCAAAAGATCTTATGATCAAGGATAAGGACATAATTGCAAGAGTTCTTCCCTTTGGAGGCTCTGATCACTGGCCAGTGCAACTGGAAATTCAAGGAATTGGTACTCCAAAGAATCAACCTTTCAGATTTGAAAACAACTGGCTCTCCCACCCAGATTTCTGCAACATCATTACCATCTGGTGGGTAGAAGATCTGAATATTTAGGGCACAAGAATATTCCTTATTCAAAAAAGACTCAAGCATATCAAACTCTAGCTCAAGGAGTGGAACAAGAAGGAATTTGGCAACATTTTTGAAGCAAAAACAACAGTTGAGGGAAAAATGTAGGAGCTCAACCAAACCCTGATCAGGGAGGGTTTTGACAAAGATAAAAATGATCAGGCAACTCTATATCATCAAGAATGGAAGAACTTATGTAAACAAGAGGAAATTTTCTGGTGTAAAAAATCCACAGTTCAATGGCTAAAAGAAGGAGAACGTAATACTAGATTCTTCCACAGATCCACTATGGCGAACAGAGCTCACAACAAGATTTATTCGATTAAGGACGACGGAGGTAACCTGCTCAAATCTCATGAAGAAATAGAAGCAATTCTGATTTAGCACTTTCGGGGTACTTCTCAAGAAGCCGGATTAGACAGGGATCAATACATCAATATTATTTCAAACCATATACCTAAGCTGGTTTCCAGAGAAGAAAACTTCAACCTCAATAGACCAGTCTCGGAAGAGGAGGTCAGTGAGGTCTTAAAAGAAATACAAAATGGTAAGGCACCAGGCTCGGATGGATTTAATGTGGATTTCTTTAAAGCTTGCTGGAACACAGTGAAGTAGGACATTTTGGACGTAGTGGAAGACTCCAAAAGGGAAACAACTATATTGAAGGCTCTCAATACCACCTTTATTTCACTCATCCCTAAACAAGATGTGTCTCAAACCCCTGACAGGTTTAGACCCATAGCCTTATGCAATGTGGTCTATAAGATAATATCCAAAGTGGTGGCCAATAGACTCAATCCTCTTCTTCCCACCCTAGTGTCAGTTGAATAGTTTGGATATGTGGAAGGAAGACAAATCCTAGGTAACATCATTCAAGCTCATGAGGTGGTGCACTCATTGAATATCAATAGGAAAGCAGGAATGATCATGTAATTAGATATAGAAAAAGCTTATGATAAGCTGAATTGGAACTATATCAGAAAAGTTCTAACAACTTTTGGGTTTGATAATAACTGGATCAGATGGGTAATGGCCCTAGTTACTTCTCCTAGTTTTTATGTCCTGGTCAATGGTTCTCCCTCAGAGACTTTTAATCCTTCAAGAGGCCTTAGGCAGGGAGATCCACTTTCTCCCTTTCTCTTTATACTCATGATGGAAGGACTGGGTGGAGCGATTAAGAAAGCTAAATTAGATGGTGAGGCCAAGGGTATCCAACTTTCTGAAGATGGTCAGGCCTTAACTCATCAAAAATTTGTTGATGATACCATGCTACAGGGTATCCCCACGGTCAAAGAAGATCTAGCTTACAGGAAAATCCTGAGAGACTTTGCTATGGCTTCAGGTATGGAAGTTAATCTCTCCAAATCTAATATTTGTTTCTTTAATACTCACATTGCTATTCAGAGAAATATTTCGAGGATTTTGGGCTTTCAAAGGGAGTCCCTCCCTTCAAAAAATTTGGGAGTTCCTCTAACATCCAAGCCTTTACACAAGATTATCTAGGAGCCAGTGATTAACAAACTACAAGATAAAATCAGGAAATGGACTACCAGATCTTTAAATTTGGCTGGTAGGCTAGTGTTAACCAAGGTGGTCCTACAATCAATACCAGTCTTCATGCTATCTGCTCTTCCAGCACCAAAAGGAGTCCTGCAACAACTTAGAACCATTCAAAGAGATTTTCTTTGGGGCAAGGGGGAAGAATGAAAGAAATGGGCCTTGGTAGCATGGGAAAAAATATGCAAACCTAAAATCTACGGTGGGCTTGGATTGGATGATCCTAAGATTATCAACAAGGTTTTAGGAGATAAATTATGGTGGTGATGGGTTAAAGACCCAGAGGCTCAGTGGGAAATGATTTGGAAAGAAAAATATGCCAGCACTTGGTTAAATAACGATCTCATAAGAATTTCAGGACATAGATGTCACACGGAATTTGTCAAGGGTGCGGACACGACTGACCTTCCTAGAAGTCTAAGACGTTCTAATGACAAACAAGACAAAATGGAGTGATCTTTCTCTAAATACACCTTTTACAACATGAAAACTACAAGTGTTTAGGCTTACCTTATTCCAAAACGCTGTTGTTGAAGTCCGTTCTTGACGATCCGGATGAGCTCCTCCTTCAAGTCAATTCCTGCAACCACAAACAATCAAACAATTACCAAGCACTTGCATTTCATATAATAAAACATATATTCAACATGCAGACCAAGGAACACATGAAATAACTCATTAACACAAGCTATTGAGAAAAATAAACCAGTTTGTATTAATAACGAAACAAAGAAACTCTTACAACCTGGCCTTGGTGTTGTGCAAGTTCCTCCCAGGGTCCATCAAGGGTTTTCCTCTACTTTGACAAAGCTCACCCTCTTCCAAGTAGAATCAAGTAAAGACAATCTCTCCTTACAAAGGCTCTAATGGAAGACCTAAATCCTGCAGCATTTACCCAAAGAAAATGTATAGCTCCAACCTCCTCTCCTTCTGGCTCAATGCCTTTATTTATAGTGCTGTAAAGAGGTTATTCAGGTCCACTATCAATGGGATCATCCCCCTCTATGGGTGGGATAGCTCCCTTATTGATGGGATAAGTTCCCCCTTAATAGAGATACATGAACCAACTGGAGGCGCATCCAATTCATCAAACCGACCTCTAGAAAGTTCTAGAAGTAACCACAAGTAACTTTTTTAAGATGAAACTCGCGCATTTTGCCTTTTACAGAAGGACGCACCTGTCCCTTAACATACAGAGCGTCCAAGGACGCACCTTTTGTGAACATGGTCAGCGTCCCCGCAGGTAAGGCTAGAGAGAACCTGCGACCCCAGAGATAAACATATTTTTTACAAGACTTTCTCTCTTCTTTGAGTTTGAGATGGATAACAGAGGCATAAGACTTGCCTAAGAGGGTAGCATGACTGTTGATTTGAGCCATACTAACTGTAAGTGGTCATGGTGACATTTTTTAGTGTAACAGATTGCCCCCTAAAGTGCGAAACCTGGAATAGATTTAGGGTTTTGTAATTCTAGGAAGGGTGAAGCGCTTTATCATTTCAAGGATTGTCTTGTGGATGACCTGGTTGGAACCTGCAATTTTCAACACAAAATACATGGATAAGATTATATCATCACTGAGGTAGGCATTCCCATACTCAGATTCAAAACTTTAACTAATGGACTAACTATTATGATACAGGAATGATCTTGCAGTACATCATTTTTTATAGACTTTTGTAGACACAGTATGGACGCAGCCATCTGTTTATGATTAGTCTACATAGATAATGAATACAAAACTCCTCGCAGCCTGGATGGTAGAAACCAGATCCAGGGTCTTCACTTCTACTTCCTGAATTGGTACGATTCTAGCCATCTGATTAAATGATTCGATGTCGAACATGTTAGAAACCACTTGATTACCAGTCGATGATGTAAACTGTTAACAAGTGTGAGAGAAACCACCAGTAATGTCAATGGTTCTCAAAGTACCAAGCACAACCCGTGAAATGTGAATAGATGTTTTGATGTCGAACACTTCACGGAATCCTTTGATCGAAAGTCAATGATGTAAACTGACGTCAAAGGCGAGAAACCTGCCATTGATGCATGCAGACTTCAAGGTGCTGTCGATTCCTAAGTCATCTTTCTAGATAATGTGTCGATGTCGATAGAAAGCGACCCGTTGCAGGCAAGCCCACAACACGAAATCATTGTTCAAGTTGAAGAAATGTTGCTGTAAGGACTGACTCAGGGATGGTCAAATGGATGACAAGTATTTTGCAGATGAAAGTTTTTGCTTGCAGACCTCTTGAACACATAACGACACAACAGATGGCTTGGTGACGTATAACTCAAAGTTAACCCCTGGAACCCGGTTAAAGACTTTCAAAGTGATTTGGTCAACTGTGAGGTAAAAGATTTCCCAACCCAGGTGAATGAAAAGTGTCGTGTTCAAGAGCGGTAATAAAGTTTCTTCTGAGACAAAAGGTGACAAATAGGTTCATTCTTCTCTTTTTTCCCCCACCATTTCTGGCAAGTACCTCTTTATTTTTAACAAGCTTGAGGAGGATAACATATGCTTGATTATAAGCTCATCCTTCGGACGAGTCCAACCTAGTTTAAATTCGAACCCTAGGAAGGAGTGGTTCGTTCCTATTTGTAATTGAACAGGTCCTTTACTGTAAAAGTTTAACGAGTCCAGTATAGGAGAAACTCGGCGTTTTTCATTTTTAGAGAGTCTGAAAAAACAAAAGGAGACTCCACGTTGAACTTTTTCGTATATTTGTGTCCCTCAAGCCCGAAAAAGTATAAAATAATACCTGGGGGAACCGCTTGATCTTGCGACCAAGGAGTACTTTCATAATAGTGTCGTTGACCTGAAAAGTAAAAAGCGATCAAGGACACGTCGTTTTATTTCCTTATCGAGTTTGAAACGACAAAAACCCGGCAATCTTTTCCTGATTTTGCGGTCAGAAAAGAGCTAAAAGGGGACCGTCTTTTAATTCCGTTTTAACGAGTGTAAAAGAAACGCTCGACAATCTTTTCATGTTTTAAGAGTCTGAAAAGGGCTTAAAAGAGAACTCCAAGGTTTCACTTTTTCGTAAGTTTTAACGAGTTCGAAAAAGGGATAAAAATGTACTCATGGTTTTCAATTTTTCGTAAGTTTTAATGAGTTCGAAAAAATGATAAAAATGTACTCATATGGCCAACTTTCAATTTAATTTACGAGCAGGAAAAGATGGAAAGAACTCGGCATTTTCATTTGTTTTACGAGAATGAAAGATAGCAAAATAATCTCGAGATTTTCATGGGTTTAACGAGTCTTGAAAACAACTGAAATTGACTCGAGATAGGTTTCATTTTTACAAAAGCTTGAAACAGAGAAAAACTATGCTTCAAAGTAGTTTCATTTTTTCACAAGCTTGAAACAAAAAGAAAATTGTGCTTGATGCCCCCTAAGCATAACTGTTAGAGCGCATGCCCCCCCCAGCTTCATTTCATTCAACTAAAGTGGATGAAAATGAAGGTTCAAGTACGAGATCATTTGAGAGACTGGACCTAAAACAAAAACTGAAATAACTAACCTAAATACACAACTTAACATCTATGAGATCTAGTCAATCTCTCGACTCAAGTAGAGGAGGATTTGTTTCATTTTTTAACGAGCTTGACACAGGAAAAGAACTATGCTCGGATTTAGTTTCATGTTTACGCAAGCTTGAAACGAAAAACTATGCTTGTTATAAGTTCGCATGCCCCCAGCATAATGATGCAAATCAAGGTACATGCCCCCCAAGCTTCATTGCATTCAATGAGGTGGATGGAATGAAGCTTTACTTTCAAGATCTTGGAAAGACTCGTGGGAGTTGTTTCATTTTTTAATGAGCTTGACACAAGACAAGGAACTATGCTCATAACTACTTTCTACAATCTATATAGCCTAAAATCTAGCTGATTCATTTTTTAATGAGGTTGACTCAGTAAAAGAACTATCCTCATACTAGCCTGTTTCATTTTTTAACGAGGTTGGCACAGGAAAAGGAACTGTCCTCGAACACACTGATTCATTTTTTAACGAGGTTGACACAGTAAAAGGAACTTTCCTCGCTAATCCTACTTTCCTATATAACCTACTATCTACCTGATTCATTTTTTAATGAGGTTGACTCAGTAACAGGAACTTTCCTCATAACATCCAATTTCATTTTTTAACGAGGTTGAGAGAGGAACAAACTATCCTCGTAACATTGATCATGGTTTCCAACTGGAGGAAAGACATGTCAATGGACACACCTTGATCATGGCTTCCAAGAGGTCTTCATCCGAAGGAAGAATACTTCTTGGGAAGGAACACATGTCAAGGGACTCAAAAGGGATAAGAACATCGTGTTCAAGTAATCCCATAGAGTTTTCCATGTCAATTACCGGAGCTAAATCAAAGGAAGATGAGCAAACAGTGAGAGGCTCACTTACATTGGTAACTGAAAACATGGGATCAGTTGCCACATAATTAACCCGTGGCAGGGTAGATACCACTTTAGAATCAGGAACATTTAGGGGTGTCATATTATTGGTAGTTGAAAAAAGACTAGGGAACGAAAGCTGGTCTACAGTCACAATACTGCCATTGTGAGGGAAAGACATCACGCGAAAGAGTGTCGATACGACAGCTTTTATTGCATAAACATAGTCTCGCCCAAGGAGTAAATTGAAATCCAAGGGACCTCGAACTACCATAAGATCAACACAAACAGTTTTACCTTCCAAGGTAATAGAAAACTTAGGAAGGATCCCTAAAGGTTCACTAATTGTTCTGTTAAAAGCTTTCAGATTCTGCGTAATAGGCGCAAGCTGAGGGGAACCCAAAGCTTTCCAAACAGCTGAGGATAAAATACTAACAGAAGCACCTTCATCTACCTGAGTACGATGTATGTCCCTACCACCAGCCTTGACAATGATTTGGAAAGGGATGGAGGAAGGAAGACGAGGTTCTGTCAATCTATTCCAATCAAAGGAAAAGACCTCAGTACTTGGAGGGGGTTCTGTAGAAACAGGTGAAATGCCGCCCGGCATAGAAGAATCCGATGTAACAAGAAGAACATCAGCGGTATGTAATTTACTCTCGAAAAGGAGAGTGTGATCGACCGAATGTGAAATTGAATCGACCACTTGATCAACTAATGGATCATCAACCTGAGTGACATGAGTTTCACTCTCCAATGGGAGAGTGTGATCGACTGTACTTGAATTTAGATCAATCACTCCGTCAGTTGACGGTAGGTTGGGAGAAAGTTTACGGTAACCAGTTGGAAATTCTTGCTGTGGAACAGTAAGGTTTTCCAACAATGTTGAGGCTTCATCCATGTGAGGGCAAATGTGAGTTTGATGACTCCCTTTGCATAACTTACAAGGAAACCTAACTTTACCCTTTTTCCCAGGAACCTGACTATCACTGGTTGATGGATCAACGGAAAGTTGATGAGATTTTTCTGACCATACTTCCAAGACCTTTGGAATACCAGGACAATTGACAAGGAAGTGGTCACCCTTACAAAGCCTGCAAGGGTATTTGGGTTTACGGTGCATGTCGGAATTTTCCTCAACACAACTAACACTTACAGCCATGGTTGGTTGGTTGACTTCTTTCTTATCTTGCTTCTTCTTCTTCTTCTTCTTCTTCCCTTTCTTCTTCTTCTTAGCCTCCTGGTTACTAACATCAAGGCTTTTACCAGGAGAAGAGGAAGAAATGGAGGAAGAAAAATTAGGCGAAGAAGGTAAAGGGTCAACAGAAGGTTGGTGATGTTGAGATGGTGAACTCTGTTGAGGTGAAGCATTCGGTTGAGATGGAACAATTGGAGTATTTTGGGCCAACGAAGTTGAAAATAACCATATTGGTAAACCTATTGTAAATCCAGGTAATGACAAAGTAGCCATAAAAGGAGGACCAACATTTCCAAAGTAAGGAAAAGTACTAGGATTCTCGTTAGGAGGGGTTCCTAGGTTGATAAATTCCGGAACGTTTGCCATTATATTCAACTTCAGTGAATTTTATTAACAATTTAAAACTAAAATTAACAATTCACAATTCACACTTAACAACTAAAATTCACAATTCACACCTATGGTCTCTAAAAGTAAAAACAAACAAATTAACACGCGCTATCAAATCTAGGAGTCAAACCATACACAAACAGTAGCCTTCCGGACCGAAAACACTAGTTGGTGATGAAGCCCAACATCGCCGAATTCAGTACAGAAGTGGTGGGTGGAACAGTTACCCCGGCAACCTGCTTAATGAATAGACCGGCACAAGTTCCTCCACTTTAACCGTCTCGAAGTGAAGTGAACCCCCCGGAAAATCCAAGTGAGTATAACCGACGTCTGCTCCAGGTACAGTGGGACCTTCCCTCCACCATCACCTCGGTAGAACCCTAAAGATTATGGTCACTAAAGTTACCAATCACAACAATTACACCTGGGGGAACAGTCTAAACTCCGACAGCACGCAAGGGCAGAGTAACAAGCTCAATCCCCTTACCGGCTCCTTGACAGTAATCCAAGGTTTACCGATAAGTGACCCATGGCTCCTCGACAATGGTTAATCCGAGGTTTACCGTTTGTAATACGTACTGTCTGGCGTCGTTCCCAACGAGGGGGGAATGATCCCCTCACTGGTTCGGACACGAGCTCGTGCTTCTCCTTTAAGAGGAGCTTTCCCAGAGTGCAATTGAAACAATTGGATTTATTCTACTCAAGATAAACTATCTGTTTGGTTTTGTAGTCTTGGAGAGTTAAGTACTCACCTACTCCAAGACCCTAGCCTAAGCTATGTTTGTGTTTCAGAGCCCTAGAAATGTAAAAATTACTAGATGAATTTTAATTAAGCGTTGTGTTATTAAGGCTGTTATTACTCAAATGGGTAAATGGAGATGAAACCAATGGTGTTATGACCCGACTCAACTGAATGCAATCGAATATGATAATGCAATCCTTTCAATTCGATGAATCCTAACTAGAGTAAGGAGAGAGTTTCCATTCACTTCCAACAATGCAAAAAATTGATCATTAAGAGAAAATTTAACAAATTCTCTAATGCACTAATTTCATCAAGAAAAACTAATGCAAATCAATTCCAAACCAATTTTTATTTTTATTTTTGTGTAAATTCAAATCAAAGAAAGCTGATCTAAATCTACGATTGATTTTTCAGAATGTAAACTATGCAATTGTAATCTATGCACAATTCACATGAAAAGTATGCAAATGTAATCTATGCACATTTTTCATTCATATTCTGAAACTGAGAACTCTAATTATGCAAATGTGATCTATGCAAGAGAATTCTCAAACACAAGATGATTCTAATGTAATCTAAGAACCAATCAAGTGCAAGTCAAGAAAATTGGGTGAGAGTTCCAAAGATCAAAACATAAAAACACTCAAAGGCGATTAACACTCATACACAATTTAGCCCCCCCCGGCGAATGAGGGGGAAATTTTTTTGCAAAAACAAAAGCAAAAAGACGCAAAATTGTGAAAAGACTGAGAGAAACCTCCAAGTAATGACCAAAGGAAATCAAATTAAGAATTTCTCAAAAAAGAGACTCAAAACACCCAATTGATGAAAGCTAAAAGCAGGAATGCTAATGAAACAAGTTCAGGTGAAAATTTTTGACAGGGTACTAAAGGATCTGGGCAGAAAACACTAAGAAAAACCAAAATCTAAAAGCAATTAAAGCAAAAATGGAGTTTTCCTAAATTTTTACAGGAAGACGCAGGAAACCCGTTAGAACAGGCGCGGGCCCGCTCTGTGCAAACGGCAACAGCGCGTCCAAAGACGCACTGTGCAGTACTTAGAGGGTGCGTCCTTCTGGAAAAGTTAAGAAAAACCAAATCTAACTAAATCTAAAGCTAAGCCACCCAAATACTAATTCTCACAGTCAAAAACCAGAAAATAAAAATGATTTTCTCAGAGCAAAGTTCACACAAAGGAAAAGACTTTCTCATTAATGGATTCCCCAGCGGAGTCACCAATTTGTCACACGGAATTTGTCAAGGGTGCGGACACGACTGACCTTCCTAGAAGTCTAAGACGTTCTAATGACAAACAAGACAAAATGGAGTGATCTTTCTCTAAATACACCTTTTACAACATGAAAACTACAAGTGTTTAGGCTTACCTTATTCCAAAACGTTGTTGTTGAAGTCCGTTCTTGACGATCCGGATGAGCTCCTCCTTCAAGTCAATTCCTGCAACCACAAACAATCAAACAATTACCAAGCACTTGCATTTCATATAATAAAACATATATTCAACATGCAGACCAAGGAACACATGAAATAACTCATTAACACAAGCTATTGAGAAAAATAAACCAGTTTGTATTAATAACGAAACAAAGAAACTCTTACAACCTGGCCTTGGTGTTGTGCAAGTTCCTCCCAGGGTCCATCAAGGGTTTTCCTCTACTTTGACAAAGCTCACCCTCTTCCAAGTAGAATCAAGTAAAGACAATCTCTCCTTACAAAGGCTCTAATGGAAGACCTAAATCCTGCAGCATTTACCCAAAGAAAATGTATAGCTCCAACCTCCTCTCCTTCTGGCTCAATGCCTTTATTTATAGTGCTGTAAAGAGGTTATTCAGGTCCACTATCAATGGGATCATCCCCCTCTATGGGTGGGATAGCTCCCTTATTGATGGGATAAGTTCCCCCTTAATAGAGATACATGAACCAACTGGAGGCGCATCCAATTCATCAAACCGACCTCTAGAAAGTTCTAGAAGTAACCACAAGTAACTTTTTTAAGATGAAACTCGCGCATTTTGCCTTTTACAGAAGGACGCACCTGTCCCTTAACATACAGAGCGTCCAAGGACGCACCTTTTGTGAACATGGTCAGCGTCCCCGTAGGTAAGGCTAGAGAGAACCTGCGACCCCAGAGATAAACATATTTTTTACAAGACTTTCTCTCTTCTTTGAGTTTGAGATGGATAACAGAGGCATAAGACTTGCCTAAGAGGGTAGCATGACTGTTGATTTGAGCCATACTAACTGTAAGTGGTCATGGTGACATTTTTTAGTGTAACAATAGAAGGGGCTCATACCTTTGGAATAAGGCCTGGGATAATAGGGACTTAGTCCAAGGAAACAGCTTCTGGGAAATCAGAGATGGAACTCTGGCCCTATTCTGGGAGGATAGATGGCAACAAGAACCCATATTGTTCAAAGATGACTGGAGGGATCTCAAGGATGATACAGAAACCAAAGGGTTATCCAAAGTAAAAGACTTTTGGGATCAAGCCAATAGTAATGGAAAATGGAGAACCTGGAGAAACTTGGATTTTAGGGAGGACAACCCCCTAAAAGCTAAAGCAGAGACTCTACATAAAATGTTAGACCAAAGGAAGATTCTAAAGTCAAAAGGGCAGGATCAGCTAAGATGGGGCTACAAGAATGAGGGAGCCTTTAATCTCAAGGAATCAAAACTCATTCTCCTTGACCTGAACACACAAGCTCTGGACATGATTTGGCTTGAACTATGGAAACACCAAGGCTGGATGAAAATCAAACTATTCATGTGGCTGGTTCAACATAGGAAAATTCTAACATGGGATAATATTAGGAAGAGGGGTATGTTGGGGCCCTCCAAATGTCAGCTCTGTGAAGCTCAAGAGGAAACTATGGAGCACCTTCTCAACAATTGCATTTTCACCTCCAGTCTGTGGGATTATTTTGCCACCATTTTCCACCAGACTGACAGAGACAAAAGGAATATCATCAACACCCTAAACAATTGGAGAAGAAACTTTTCAAAAAATGAAGTTCTTGGCTCAGCATGGGCCATCTTCCCAAGTTTCATCATCTGGAATGTTTGGAAAGAAAGGAATAACAAAATCTTCAAGAATGAAAAGAGGCCATCCCAACACATTTTTAAGCTAATCTTAAAACAACTCAAAGAAACTGTTGGCACCATTGTGAAAAATCTTCCTAAGAACCCTCCTTCTGCTGCTGATTTGAGAATTCTCTGTGATTTAGGTATGCAGGATCTTACTCTGTAGGGACTGGGAAGGAAAGTAATCTCCATGGGGTTTGAGCATGATGTCTGGCATCCTCCCCCCAAGGGCTTTTTGAAATTCAACATTGATGGGGCTTCGAAAGGCAACCCAAGCACCGCTGGTTATGGAGGTGTGTTAAGGGATGAGAAAGGTAGTGTTCTTTGCATCTTCCATAGTCATTTAGGAAAAGCTACCAATAATATGGTGGAATTAATGGCTATGGAACAATGTTTAGATCTCCTGAAACAGGAAAACCGTTAAAGTGTGATAGTTGAGGCGGATTCAGAGCTTATCATCAACTCAGTCAAAAGGATCAACTCGAGAACCAAGCCAGAAAAAGTTTCAAAAAATTGGAGGCTGATACGGGGCTTTCAACAGATTTAGATTCACATCCAGAGCCTTCGTACAGTTAGTTTTAAACATGTTCAAAGGTCAGCGAATAAAATGGCGGATCTTCTTGCAAATCAAAGTGTTATCAGTACATAGAATAGGATGTGATGAACTGGAAAGAGCTGCCCCTGAGTAGGATAAAAACGATTTGGCATGAGCAGGCAGAAGAACATAGAGTCGTGTTTTGAAGAGGAGCCATGGCTATGGATCCCAGGTGATTTAGACAATTAATTTTATAGCCAGTCAGATGGCTCTGATTCTGAGATGTTGGGTAGTTGGGGGGGAGTCTCTTCTTCCCTCAGCTCCAGAAGAAAAAACACATCGAAAAGCAACCTTGGTGGCCGCAATACCATTAGCTTTCTGGCGGGGGTCGGAATAGTGAATGGGGGACAATTTTCTGGTGATCGCGGGCCTCGCGGGCAGAAAACAGTTTTTCTAATTTTGAAGCGATCACATACAGATTGCAACACGTGGTGGTGGGGTCAGTTTGAAAACTGCCCTCATCGCACGCTAATGTTTAGTGACATTGGCCGATGCGATATGATTGTCGTCCGTTGGATCTTCTGCAGCAGATCGACGGCTGGGAATGATCAAGCTAGTTGGTGGTTGCATTGGGTAAAGGGCATGCTTCTTACCATTGCAAAATAGTCCTAGGTCGTTGGATTGGAATTGTTGGATCAATGGTGCAGATCAAAGGATTAGGTTGCTTGGTTGGTGGGAAATGTGCTTGTCCTCTTTTTTGGCAGATTGGTAAATTGGGGGGATGTCCTTAAGTCAAAGCCAGTTCAACATTCCTGCAAATTGTTGGGACTCTCACTTTTGACTTCGGCTCAGTCCTTTGTTTTGGTTCTGATTCCGGTTTAATTTTTTGTTCAGCCTTGTACAACTTGTTTTGATTTTGAAAGTTGGGTGTTCTACCCGTTTTCAGTTGGGTGTTCAGGACCCTCCCTTGATCCACAACTCCTTGTGGATTGTTGTAATTTATGTATATCTTTAATGAATTAGAAGGTCCTACTCTTGCTTTAGCAAAAAAAAGAAATATGTTTCAAACATGTTAGTTTGGTATTTCTGCAATAACTATTTTTCTATGTGGTTTTAGACAATGAAATTTGGACCATATTAAGGACAAATCTTAGAGAAATATGATTCAATTTTCATAATTTGGTTTACTATAACTTTATATTTATACCTTTCAGTACTTGGGGATTATGAACAATCTTGAAATAAATTTTAAATAGGTAAGCTTGTTCTTTTCTCTATATCTTCTATTCTAGAAATTTTCAAACTGCAATTCTTAAAGAATTTCAAGAGACATATAGAGGTATCTCATGTACAAAGTTTAAAATTATATTTGAAGAATTGGACACATGTCATGATATACAAGTTTTTCTTGTTGAAGAGGCCAAAAATTAGTATGTTTTGAAAGTTACCATAACTTTCACTTGTCACATCAAAGTATATTCACACCCACGTAATTGTAGAAACTATATATTATACTATTACAAACCAAAGTTTCAGATATAAATGGACTCAAATTTCATAGATATATCAAGAAAAAATCCATTCATTTAGATATTCTCCAAATTAAGGTACATAACTTACAGGTAACCTAAATTTTGATTATATCCCATTTGTTTTGGTGATTGAAAGTGGTGATAAAGAGGAGTATTGTTATTATTTCCCAGCATGCATCCAAAGAAAGTTACTACACCAATTAAATCTACTGAATTCTCATCCTTAAGTCATGAACAAAGTGAAGACTTATAATTTAGGTTATCTCTAATTAATTTAGGTTATATTAATTAGAGAAGAATGTTAATGAAATGGATGGTATTATTTTTAAAAAAGTGGATTTCTTAGTTTCTCAAGAAATCTTAAAAGAGGAATAGAAATGAAGATGAATGAGAATAAGGAAGAAATGAAAAAATCCATCAGGAAAAAATAAAAGAATTATAAAACATTCTATTAAAATATCTTAGTGAAAGGGATGTGGAGATCCAAGGAAATCATGAACTTAAGGAGAAACATGGTGTTGAGAATCAATCTCACACAAGGAGTATGCTATCACAATTGGAGAGAACATATATTGAACCACCAAACCATAATCATGAATTCTCAATCCAAGATCCACATGACTTCAAGTAAACACCAAGGAACTACTACATTTCGAAGATCAATATGAGGAATTTTGATGGTAATGATCATGTATCATGGATATTTCAGATGGAGGAATACATTGATCTACACCAAGTGAAATCCTTACAAAAAGTAAATATTGCATACTTGTTTGTAGAATAAGACAAACGTGTATGGTATCAATGAATTTCTGAAAGGAAAAAGGATTTTGTTATATATTAGTTCATTTTTACAAAAAAATCAATAACACATTATGGGGATATTAAGAGCAATACAATCTTTAGTCAATTGGTAAATATTTGACAAAAGGGTCTAGTTATAGAGCACATTCAACAACTCCAAAAGTTGAGTGTCAGAGTAAAGAATATTTTAAAGGATAATTTGTTAGACCTATTTATGGGAACCTTAAAGGAAAGAATCCAACATGAGGTGCATATCTTCAAACCTAAATCTCTAGAGCATGCTTTAATTATAGCAAGGAATGTTGAAAGTAAAAATATGGCTACTAGAAAATTGGTCACTAATAACTATAGAGAAAATCATGCTCCCTCTCTTAAACCAACAAGGTTTACTACTCAACAAATAGATGAAGGAAGAAAAAAGGGACTATGTTTCAATAATGACAACAAGTATAGTAAGGGATATTGGGACCCAGAAAAAAATAAATTATTTTTGGCATATTAGGATTGTGCAGTAGGAACAGAGAGCATAGAAAGGATAAGGTAGAGTGCAACAGAGGGTTGGCTAGGAAGCAGGAGCGCAAACGAGGGTTAACATAGGAAGTAGGAGCACAACAGAGGGTTGGTGCAATGGATGGGGTGTAATGAAGGCATACATAGTGCAGTAGAAAGACAATGACAAGTGGAATGAGAAGGTGTGTGCAGAGGATATTGGTCGTTAGGATTTTACAGGAAAAAGAGTCAACCAAGGAGGTCGTGGCTAGTGAGTGGTTAGAGATATTTTGAGATAGGAAGCACTAGGCAGAGTGGAGCCAAACCAGGCAGAAGATATTTTGGACAACTACACCATGCATGGGAAAACTCAATAGGAACCAAAGGAAATATCTTAACGGCTTGCACGACCGCTGGGTCGAACAGGAAAATAGGAGGGAGAATTCAATAATAACTCCCGACGGTTATAAAATGGGTAGTATAAGACCGAGGGAGGGTTGATTGTTGGATATTTATTATTGTTTTGTGATCCATGGGTAATGGTTGAATATTTGAGACTGTCCTATAATCTAAGTCAGATTCGAATTTTGTACCAATGTTGGGCTAGTGTAATTTGAGAACCATGGTCAAGTCTATTATTTCTCATCAGTGTTAATGTAATAGTTGTTAGTTACAGAGTATATTAGTGTTGATGTAGATGGTTTTTTGTCTTCTTTTTTTATGGTATCATAGATGGATGGAGAGCCTAGTAGTCTGATATATGTAACTATGGGTATTTTTTCCCCTTTGGATAATATATATGTATAAACTGGTGTTAAGGGAATTGATATACCTTTTTGTGGCTATAAATTGTTGATGGAAATACCTTTCATCCCTCTTCGTTTATTGCATAGTTGTTTAAATATATGGATGAATCTCATAACTATGTGGATGTTATCTCTATTAAGTGACAAATTTACCTATTCTTTGATAATGGATTATATTCTCATTAAAGGTTTATATTTCTACTATTTAGTCCAAATTCTCATCCTTATGATGTGTTTTGTTGTGGTAATCTATAGTGATGATTTGGTTATGTATGGTCCTATGGAATTGTGGGTAATAAACCCAATTGAGTAAGAACAAGATATCTATCTATATACCTATATATATATATATATATATATATATATATATATATATATATATATATATATATATATATATATATATATATATATATATATATATATATAGATATACATATATATATATATATATATACATATATATATATATATATATATATATATATATATATACATATATATATATATATATATATATATATACATATATATATATATATATATATATATATATATATATATATATAGATAGATAGATATATACATAAACTGGTGTTAAAGGAGTTGATATACCTTTTTGTGGTTATAAATTGTTGATGGAAATACCTTTAATCCCCTTTTCGTTTATTGCATAGTAATTTAAATATATGGATGAATCTCATAACTATGTGGATGTTATCTCTATTAAGTGAAAAATTTACATGTTCTTTGATAATGGATTATATTATCATTAATGGTTTATATTTCTACTATTTAGTCCAAATTCTCATCCTTATGATGTGTTTTGTTGTGGTAGTCTATAGTGATGATTTGATTATGTATGGTCCTATGGAATTATGGGTAATAAACTCAGTTGAGTAAGAACAAGCGGTGTTTTCCTATACAATTGGAAGTGTCAGTCAGTGTGACCTATCAATGAAAACTATGTAATAGTCGCACACCTGTTAGTGAATTTAAGGCTCTCTAGGATCTACCACACTATGCATGGTCATGGTGAGTTTCTGTAGTAGATAGGTGAACTAATGTCTAGCACTATGCGCGACGCACAGTAGCAACAAGGTATGGTAGTATGTTCCAGTTAAGAACTACAGATCATAACCTCAAGACAATCATGTCAAAATATAGAAACTGGTTTGACAGCCATCCATTAACATCTCATATGAGACTTTACTCACTTTGTGGGTGTTGTCAAAAGGGAGAATGCTAAGCAGGTCTTTCTTGGACACCATGTCATAAATATCAAGTCTGTCAGTAGCCTGTGCACCAAAAAATGGTTTTGTTTCTAGGATCGGGATGGATGCATGATGGGATTATCTTTTGAGGATGTGGAAGCCATAGAATCCTGACAGGAAGGATATCACTCATTGGATTAAGCAAAAGGAGCATGAGTTTGTTACAAAAGAGATAGGAGACAAGGGTCAGAACACTGAGAAATGGTTGTAGAGGTATATGTACATTGATTTTTATGAGACCTTTTTATTTCCTAATATTTTAATGGAGTGAGTCCAAAGCTTGAAAAATAATAATCTCACACATCGGCACAACGAGTCAAGGAGGTGGGCGTTGGAAGAGGTGTGTTAGCTGAAATCAGTAAGCAATAAGACTTTGTGTGTTGTTGATTTATGGTTTGAGAGTGAGCTAGAAAGATATATTGTGGAGTTCGTAGTCGAATCGAAGATGTCCTATACTACAGTGGAGAAAATTTTCCTTAAGGGGCTAAGAGGTAGATCTATAAGATCATTGTAATTGTTGATTAAAATTTTGTTGTATGACCATGGGGTTTTTCCATTGGAATCTAATACCATGAACAGTTGAAAAACCTAAGCAAATAAGGAAGTGGGGGAAGCCCAGGAGATGATCTTAGGAACAAAGTACATAAAAGAGGAAAAAAATGGTGGTATAAGCTATCAGTGGTTCCTAAACTGCGCATAACAAAGGAAGGGAAAATGATGGAGTAGGAGAGCTATGAGGACGAAACATTGAGGAGTGGTTGAAGATATTTATGAGGGGACATGGAAGGATGCCTGTCAGCGTCAATAATTTCCATAAGAAGGAGCCTACGAGGAGGGGCTAGGAGAGGTCATCAAAGGACATGAAGTAGTGCCAACAACCAAAGTTATGAAGGGACACAGTCTGGTATGCCACATACAGAGATAGGAGAAATAAAAAAACTGAGCTTGCACAATATAGATGATTGAGAATCAAAATAGCTAGTCTAGTTCATCATCGACGTTGAAC
This sequence comes from Pinus tabuliformis, assembly GCA_031772625.1. NCBI lineage: Eukaryota > Viridiplantae > Streptophyta > Pinopsida > Pinales > Pinaceae > Pinus > Pinus tabuliformis. The sequence continues at coordinate 430,008,635 of CM062819.1, forward strand.
CCACCACCCCACGTGCATCTACAGACTAGGAGGTAAGCACTGAATGCACTCATTCAACTAGTGTAGGAGGTCATTGTAGCCAAGGGGGAGGAAATATCATTATTAGTGGAGTTGGCACAGTTGTAGGGGGATGACACAAAATATTCAGATTCAGAGTGGTGCAAAGACAGGCACACAAATTTCTATTAGTACAATGAGCATGGGAGGGAGTACTTGATCTGGGGTTACCGCATATACCACTATATGTTGGGTTGTGTTATATTCTTTCCATAGTTAGCCCACGTAGTTAAGCAGGAGGTTAGAGGGGTGGCGGAGTCCCGCCTACGTTGCGCCGATTGTGTAGCGGCGGGAGTCACGGGGGGTTTGACGGGTATAGGTAACTCCACTCTATGGGGTCCGAGGCAGCGCCCCGGAAAATTTTGGTTTTGGACCCTATGTTAGGTTGGGCGGACCTACCTATGGTTTTGTGCATGATTTTCACACATGGTTTTGGACGCGATGGTTTTTGGTCCATGGTTTTGGACGCAATGGTTTTTGGTCCATGGTATTGGACGCGATGGTTTTTGGTACATGGTATTGGATGCTTCGACATGTATAAATATGTATTATAACATTGAAAGGAAAATAATGAAAAAATCAAGCTGGTAGTCCCGATTTTGGGATCCAAGGGAAAATCTCTGTGTATATGTGTTTTATGTGTTATGCTCTTGCATTGTTTATTTTCTTTGTTTTAGAATTCGTATGTAGGTAATTTCTGTATGGGGTTAAAACCTACACTATGGAGGGCATAGATCTGAGGATGCCCATGTTTCACAGTGTTGGGACTGAAGACCCATAACATCATTTATTCATAAATGAAGTTATTTTGATAACTAAGTAGGTCCAAGATGAGGCCACCAAGATTTTGCAACTAGAATCCACATTTAGGGATCACATGCTAACTTGGTGCATGAAGCATTAGAGTGTGACACTAGATGGATCGAATAGGACTGGTGGACATTAAATAGGCGTTGATCAAGGAATTTCAGATGCCCAAATCAAAGTCCCAATGCATCACGAAACTTAAAGAGATTAATAAAAGTGTAGGAGAATTGACATGGGACTTTGACTAGTGGTTTAAGGTGTTGGAGGATAAGATGTCCTTAAAAATTCCAAACATAAAACACAAAGACTGGTTTATCACTGGACTACTTCCACATATCAGAATACCCTTTATACAACAAAATATTGTCATGAAATCAGAGGATCTGGAGTTAGCACTAAATTTAGAAGGCTCACCAGCAGGAGGAAGTGAGAGTAATGGGATGGCATAGGTGTAGTCTCAATTGGTTGCGCTAGCCTCACAACTCCAAGATTTGTAGAAGGGGAAGGAAACACAAGAAGAAGTATCATGTACCATTTAGTGGATGAAGGGTCACCATCAAAAAAAATGCAAGCTATTGACTAATTATATTGAAATTGGCACACCAAACTCCCTTATGCAGGGCATGGGATTGTGATGTGAGATCTACAGGGTATGGTACCATATACCCGCCAGTTGCCCGATGACGAAAAATAATGAGGCCATAAAACATACTTTGTTCTATGACATCTACAAGTTGGTTGGGAATGATATTGACCATTGTCACACATTGGAGATAATGCATGGAAAAACCTTTGATTCTTAAAGAGTGTAGGGGTAGAAGCCACGACAAATGGGATTAATCAACTAGGGTACCCCCAAGGTGGACAGTATAATCAACAAGGTTGAGGACATGGTATGGTGGCTAGAGGACCCAGTAGGGGAAGAGGAGGATTTGGCCGAGGGCATAGTATTATAATTTGTTACAATTGCAGGAAGGAGGGACTTTTGGCTCATGATTCCACCGATCCTTGATGTACGTGTATTTATTGCAAGTCCTTAGAACACCCAACAGAGAATTTCCCTCGATTGATTTCCAAGTAGCAGGAAAAGAAGGAGCCCAATGTCCAGATGATAGCTATTGAGCCACAAAAACCCAACAGTGGTGAGGTACTAAGAGAAGAGTTAAATCCACAGGGTCTTAGGTACAACAACCTAAATGGTTAAGGAGATCTCCAAAACTGCCTCTGAAGTTTGATCTCGTTAAGAAGTAGACCACATACAAGGAGGCTCAATGGAAAATAATTGTAGAAGAATGGGATCAGTCACATGATAGGTGTGAAGCAACTATGCTAGATATATTTGATGCCATTATAGGAAAGGAGCAAAGGAACGTAGTAGACCCGGTCCAGAGTCTGCTATAGAGCTGTATATAACTGGTTAAATATCCTCAAGCATTGGATCAAAAATTGGTATAACAATGTACTAGGACAATGGAGTAGACTACTGCGCAACCTTCACCGACGGTTATGAACCAAGTTGCTTGTAGAAAAAGGACCAACAAAAAATGTTGGTTCAATGCATAGATTGATGAATATGAGATGGATAATATTATTCTGGACTTGGGATCAAATGTCAATATCTTACCAAAAAGTACCTGGGAAATAATGGGGAGGTTGAAGTTGACATGGTCTCCAATCCAGCTAAGGTTGGCCAATCAACATCAGATTTTTCTGATCGGGCAATTTTAAGGGGTGCCTATGGACATAGATGGGGTGTCAAGCATGGAAAAATTTGAGGTCATCAAAATAATGGATGATATCAATCCCTATCCAACTCTTCTGGGGATATATCGGGCCTTCGATAACTAAGAAATTATCAAATTGAAAAGAAGACAGATGATTTTCGAAGGAGGAGATATTTGGGTCATTACACCATTGGATCCATAGGAAGGGGATCACTATGTAGAGCTTATGAAAGGTGAGGTTATTCGATAGGATCCAGGTAATATCTATAATATTATGGCCTAATTGGAGGATTATGTAAACCTAACAATTGGCAGAGTGTTGAGCTAGCGCAACATCGGGTCCTGCACATCCGACTTAGAGGAATCTTTGGAGAATTGGATGAATCAGTTACATGAGGTCAATACCAGGTGATGCACCCATATTATGAGAATGGTGCATTGGATTGGGATTGAGGTGAAAAATCCACCTCATTTTGACAATCTATCTGAGGTATATATTTTTGTAAAGGAATATGAAGATCAGGTACTAGATTGTCAGAAAATTCATGTGTTGGACATTGCATTATGCACTACACCAACCAATTAGTTGGCTACACATAAGGAGTGAGTCACAGGATGGCGAGGAAGTAAAGAATTTTTGAAAGTTAGGTTTGGACCCAACTTTAGGGTCCCTAAAGAAAATACTTAGGAATGGAGTGCCCTAGAAATCACTTGAAGCGATGCATCGCATCCTAGACGAAGAAAGGAGTACCTCAACAGGAGTGGGTACACCAATTTATCCATACCTTGGATGTTATTTTGGAAAATTGGTATATTAAGTTAGAGTTGTGTAGAGGAACCTAGGATTGGCATGAGTTGGCAGAAAATTTCATGGTGACCTTCAACTTTCAAGCGGCCGAAACCATGTTGGGGAAGGCTTTGAAGGTCTTGTGATGGAAGATATTTGCAGAGGATGACCTAGTCTTAATCAAGGATGGACCATTGCATGATGCATCTCATCATTCTCAGTGGATATAGGAAGTTTTGGAATGTTACAACATAGAAGAAAATGGAGAAGATGATGGGGAGGACCCTCGGAATATCCAAATTCCAGAAGTGGAAGGAGAGCACGCGGTGGAGGGACTGCCATTACATTTTAAGGAATATGCACAACTAATAAAAACAAAGAAGGTTAATATTGGGACTGACTAATATCCTAAGATGGTTGCCATCAGAGACTACTGGGATACAGATACTGTTGAAAAGGTTATGTACTTGCTACATTATTACCAGGATTTGTTCCCTAATACCTTTGAACAAATGAAGGGGATTGTGGGGGAATTGGGATAAATGAAGATTCCTCTCAAGACGAACACAAAGCCAATAAAGTAGAGGCCACATCCACTGAATCCCATTTACAAGGAAAAATTCAAGCAAGAATTGGAGATGATGACAATGAAGGTAGGAATCATTGATCTAATGGACGAATTAGAATAGGTGAGTCTGTTGGTGGCCCAGAATGAGAAAATTTTGGGAATCTAAATTTGTGTGGATATGCAGAAGTTGAATGACACTTGTGAGCATAACTCCTTCCCCACCTTGTTCACAGATGATATTTTGGAGAATGTAGGAGGGAAATAGGCCTACTATTTCATAGATGGATTTTCAGGATATCACTAGGTGCAGATTGCTAAAGAGGATCAACATAAAACTACGTTTTCAGAAAAGTGGGGTTGTTTTTAGTACATGGTGATGTTTTTTGGTCAAAATAATGCAGTAGCTATTTCCTCCAGGATAGTAATGGTGACGTTCAAGTAATACATGAATACGTTTTTGGAAGTTCATCTAGATGATTGTATAGTGTTTAGTCCACTAAATAAGAATATTGAAGTGTTGCGACTAATTTTATATAGGTGTAGGAAATTATATATTTCCTTAAATCTTAATAAATGTATCTTATGTTCTCCTTTTAGTATCTGGCTGGGAAATATCATATGTAAATAAGGGTCTGGTGGACCCAACAAAAATTGTCATAATTGTGGATCTGCAACCCCCTACCATAATGCGACAGTTAATATCTGCCTTAGGCCACATAGGATACTATCAGAAATTTATACAGGGGTATGCAAAAATCACAACACTCATGGAGAGCTTATTAAAGATAGAAGTAGAGTTTCAATGGGTTGAAGAATGTCTACGAATTGGATACATTGAAAGAAAATATGGTTTCGACACCTATTTTGGTCTTCCCATATTTTACCAAGGAGTTTCATGTGCACATTGATGCTTCCTCAATTGTGTTAGGGGGGAATTTTGGCTCAGCCAGGAGAAGGAGAGGTCAACCATCCAATTGTATTTTCTAGTCATAATTTGTCAACAACCGAACCAAATTATACTGTGATCGAAAGAGAAGGGATAATAATGGTATACTCCCTCCAAAAGTTTTAGAATTATCTATTGGGCAACAAATTTAAGCTATACACAGATCATTCAACCTTAAATTACCTAGTGAGCAAGCTTGTGTTGGGGGGGAGGATTTGTTGATGGTTTCTCTATTTCCAAGAGTATAAGTTTCAAGTAGTAGTCAAACTAGGGAGATTAAACATGGGGCCTAATCACTTGTCACCTCTGACTTCAGGTGAGGAAGCACAAAACTTGGAGGACAATTTTCCAGATGCACAACTATTTGTAGTAACTATGGTAGATGATTACTTTGTAGATATTGTGTAGTTCTTGATTATCGAGATGGTGTTGGAAGGTTATACCATGGCACAAAATAAGAAACTCGTTGTCAAGGTAGAAAACTATTAGTTGATTGCAGAAGGATTGTATAAACTGGGAGCTGACAAGATCTTAAGGAGGTGTGTTATAGAACATGAGCGGCCTATGATTCAAGCCGAAGCTCATGCCAGAGTCGCGTGGGGTCACTACGTAGGCTAGACTACTGCACAAAATATTTTATGAGTTGGGTTGTGGTGGCCCACTATACATGTTGATGCCAAGAAATATTGTAGGGCCTACGAAGTATGTCAAAGTGTGGGAATACCATCTTGACGGGATGAAATGCCTTTGAACCCCTAGCTCACTCTACAACCATTTGATAAGTGGGCTATTTATTTTATTGTACTAGTTGATCCTCTTCCAGAAGGACCGATGTGTGGTATATTGTCACTGCTACAGACTATATTACAAGATGGGTTGGGGTTGCAATGGTGAAAGACTGCAGTGCAGAGATCGTTGCGTGGTTTCTATTTGACCAAGTCATAAACAAGTTTGGGTGTCCTAGAATTTTGAATAGTGATCAGGGGAAGCATTTTTTGAATCAAACTATAATAGCACTAACATAAGAATTTGAGATTTATCATCAAAAGAGTACCCCATATCATCCTTAGGCTAATTGAACGGTGGAGGATTTTAATAATATTTTGGAAATTGTGCTCACCAAAGTATGTAATGTATAGTGCGATTATTGGGATCTGAGAATACCTACAATTTTGTGGGCCTATCACACCACATGCAAAAGATTGATTGGACATAACCCATTTCAGTTGGTATATGGAATGGAAGAAGTCATGCCAATGGAATTTTTGGTGTTGATTTTGCACATTGCACTATCTACCTAGATGATAGAAGAAAAAGTTGGGAGAAGAGGAAATATGATTTGTTGTAGTTGGAGGAAGATCGAGCGCTAGCAAGATTCCACCAAGAATTAAAAAAGGCACAAGATAAGGCATGGCATGACCAAATGATCAAGCATAGGAATTTTCAAGAAGGAGACATGGTGGTGCTATATGAATGCACTGGTTGGGACTATACATGATTAAAAATGTGACTTATGGTGGCTTGGTGCAACTCATGAATATGGATGGTACACATAGAAAAGGTTACATGAATGGGGGTAGGAAAAATATTTATAAAGGCAGCCAAGCTCCCACGCATCATGGTTAGAGGGAAGGAGAGCCCCAGTTTACCAACCATATATAAATAAGGCAAATTGGAGTAGTAAGTAGGTAAATTAGAGGAAGAGGGAGATATTAGGTTGAAATATATTTAGTTACCATTGGATTAGATCATTATTAATGTAGAGAAGCAAATTGAGTAGTGTGTCATGTTGGGGGAACCCATACCAAGAGTAAGTCATCAAGGGTGTTGATGTGATTAGGTGATGACATCAAAATCAAGGTTAGGAGGAGGCCTAATTGTGTCAAATTAATTACGGCAGATAGGAGATGATGGGAAAGGAAAAGATGTGTAGGAAGGAACGACAACTAGTTACTGAACATACTATAGGTAAGTGACTGGTAATTATGGAGTGGATCGAGGTGTACATAGGAGTTCCAATTGGAAGAATCACCATTATGACATGGAAAGCCATTCGTCGTACCCACCAAACCTTGGATGGGTAACCAATATGAGGACAGGTCATGTCAGCTAATGGTTTCAGAAGGATGTGACACCTTGATTAAAAGGATAGATAAATGGGTGGAGTGTGTGTGAGTTGATGGTACTATCAACTTGTATGAAATATAGAAAACCAGAGAAAAAAGGAAACCTATACATTGCCAAGAATAACTAAGGGGAAAAAGTGAGTCGAGAGGTAGGAGAAAACTGAGTGAAGGGAAAAAGCAAGCCAAGATGAAGGAAGAGAGTATGTCGGTAAAGGAGTGGAAGAAGCATGTAAAAAAACACCAGTCCCTACAAGAAGAGATGAAAAAGAAGGGCGTAAAAGGTAAGGAAACCCCAAATAAGGAAACTTTAGAGCCAATTTTTAGAAGAGACGAGTCTGGAGCCAAGTGTAAAGGTAGTAAATTTATTGGAAGTAGTAGGTTGTAGATACGAGCCTAAATACAAGTCGACTTTGTTAGGACCTGCAACAGAGATGACGATGTAGAATTTCCTGTAGATTCGCAAGCTCGTGAAATGTACTAAAGAAAAATAGAAGAATATACTTCTACTCTTTACAGTGGAAGCCCATAAAGATAGATGAAAACAATAATAGAAAGAGGAAGGAAAATCAATGGCACATAACACAATAAGTATTTTGGGAAAGCCACAACTCAAAACCCCACTATTTGTATTGCATTAAATAAAAAATCCAATACGATAAGACAATGCTTGTTCTCACAAGAAGAATCCTAGAACTCAGTATGATCAATCTCCTAGCTCACAAGCAAGCTCATGCCAAACCTTAGCCTCTTCTGCTGCTCTCCAAGCCCCTATTTCCTTGCACAATTCCTATGGTTGAATAGCCCATATTAATGGGAATCTAGTGTTGGCTTGTTGGGCCTGACCCAGGTTTGGAGTTAATTAGCCAAACAAATCCCTATACTATTGGCCCTTTCAGCAACAGTCTATGGAGCGCGGACTGAGGTCTCACCCAAAGTAGTATGGGAGGGTGCTAGAACCAGGTTTTCGCACCCTTGAGATGTCTGAGAGCTACGACTGGTTCTCTGTTTGTTCCTGCGTAGAGGTCACTTCGCGCACTTCCCATTCCTCGCGGCTTGATACACAGCCTTCGCGCAGCCCTAACCAGGGGTTGTGCCACACTCTGCGCTATTACCCGAGATCTTACTTATCTTCTAGTGTTAATTAATTACCTTCACCTACTTGAATGTCTTAAGTTATAATTAGCAATAGAAAACATTCATACATGAGCGCGCAGTGAATAAATAGTATACTTGAAAATTATATCCAATCATGCATTAAACCAGGAAAATATACATAGAATTATAGCAAAACTTCTCTTTATTGATTCTCTCAATGGTTACAAACTCGACCTACCCTACGCACTCAGCTACAGGGGTCCGTGCACTCAGCTACAGGCTACTAGGCCTCTGCACACTCAGCTGCAGAGCCTTCTCCTACTCTACAACCCACAGACACACTTTACACTTCAACTCAATAATTTAGACTTCTCATGCTTCCCTTCTATTTCTCCCTTCATTATCTTTTACACTTAGAGACTCACTCTATTTATACAATCCCATGGTTCGTGGACCATGGGTAGGTCTATCCAGCCAACATTACATTACAAAAACTAGGGTGGACAACCCTGTGACTCTATTATACTTTTGTGCCCTGTGCCCGCAATTCGCGGAACTTTTACAAAAAGATTTGGTCAAAACTTGGGCTTTAAGCCCCAAAACATGCATTGGGGGGATTCCATGCCCAATAGGCCCCAACACAAACATCGTGACTCATTCTCAAGTCACTCTGTCAGCACGGAGATCTTTGCATGGAGTCCCTCCAACTCTGCTCGAACTACTACAAGGTCAGCAACGCATTGAGCTACTGCCTGTTAGATCTACTATATGCATTGTTTCGAGACCGCGGTGTTGGAACTGCTTCTATGCATCTATGCTTGTATCCCCTACATTTGTTTATAGTCCCACACCTTTTTCCGGATCCTTGGAGCACGAATACTGTGCTTCTACCGGCTAGTTAGATAGTCGGGCCACCCATGTAGGGCTTCAAGTGGTTGCCATTCACTTTGCCTGGGAAAGGCTCTCCATTTAGTTCGACTAGCTGTACCGTGCCTCCATCTGTGGCCTCCTTAACAACGTATGGTCCCAGCCAATGCACTCTAAACTTTCTTGGGAATTTATCAGACTTAATGTCATATAGCAGCACTAAATCATTTACCTTGAAGGTGCGCAACTTAATATGGCGATCGTGCCATGCCTTCTCACGCTGCTTTTGCACCTGTTGATGAAGACCACCAGGAACCGTTCCTCCTCAAGTTATTCCAATAGCACGAGCCTTTCTTCTAGGGCTTCGCAATCCGTCATACCTGTGAGCGCTACTATGCGCAGACTAGGTACAATATAATCCATTGGCATGACAGATTCCATGCCATAAACCAACTGGAAAGGTGTCTGTCCCGTCAGTTTCTTGCACGTTGTCCTATAAGCCCATAGTACTGCAAGTACGTGCAGGTCCCAATTGCTCCACTGCACGTTGCACACTTTGATTAGCACAATCTCCAGTATTTTGTTGAATGCTTCTACTGTCCCATTGGCTTTAGGGTGATATAGTGTGCTTTTCTGATGATACACCTGGAACTCTTCTGTTAGCGCACTAATGGTTTCGTTCAGGAAATGTGTACTGCAATCACTCATTAAGATTTTTGGATAGCCAAATCGAGTCAACACGTATTCAAACAAAAACTTCGCAATTGTGGTGGTCATGCAGTCTTTGACCGGTTGCACTTCCACCCAACGAGTCAAGTACTCTGTCGCGGTGATAATGTATCGCGCACCTGTTTTTCCTTGAGGTTTGATAGGTCCTACAAAGTCGATTGCCCACTTTTCAAAGGGATACAATGTTATTTGTGGATTCAGAGGCATCTCATTCCTCCACGATGGTTTACCTGTCCTTTGACATATATCACAAGCCTTACAGTGTGCTTTTGAATCCTGATGAAGGGTTGGCCACCACAACCCTGTGCAGAGAATATTTTGTGCGGTCACTCATCCTGCATAGTGTCCTCCTGTAGCGCCCCCATGCACTTCCACGAGGATCTGACTTCGTTCAAATTCAGGTATGTACCTTCGTAGTATCTCATCATTGCCCATTTTGTATAGGTGCCCTGTGATGACAGAAAAATCAGCCATGCACATCACCAGTTCCTTCTTCTGCTGGATGGAGTATTCCTTCGGTGCAGTCCTCGTTGTCAGAAATTGGATTATATCTTCAAAGTGCTCGTCCATGATGCACACAACAAAGAGTTGTGCATCAGGTAATCCTTCCTCCAAACTAGTAGGTTCCTCTCTCGTCTCAATACGCGACAAGTGATCTGGTCCCACATTCAGGCGTCTAGGCTTCACCACAACCTCAAAGTCATATTCTTGGAACAATAAGAGCCACCTGCATATGCATTCCCCCAACACAGGATTATTGACCAAGTATTTTAGCGTGGAATGGTCTGTATACATCTTGAAATATCCTCCTAGCAAATAGTGCCATTATTTTTGGAGCGCATACACCATAGCCAACCCCTCGCGTTTGGTTGTGGAATAGTTCTTTTCTGCTTTGGACAACCTATGACTTGTGAACGCGATAGGGTGATCCAAGCCCTCTCCACCCTCTTGTGTTAGCACTGCTCCTAGTGCTATACATGACGCAGCAACATGGACATGAAACTCCACATCCCATTTTTGGAAGACCAGGATTGGGGAGGAGACCAATTTCTCTTTTAGTACATCCAGGCTCTTCATGCAATCATCATTCCAGTAGAATGTGACATCCTTTTTCAATAGTTTCTCCATTGACGTAGTGATCTGGGCATAGCTTTTGATGAACTTCCTGTAGTACCCCGTATGTCCCCAGGTAGCGTGAAACTGTTTAACACTTTGTGGTGCTTCCAAATTCAGAATTACTACAATATTCGTGGGGTCTACCATTAGTGCCTGTTTGCATACCACATGTCCCAACAGGTTCCCAAAGGGAACGTACACTTTTTGAGGTTCAGTGTGATTTGGTGTCATCGGAAAGCATCCAACATCAAGCATAAGTTCACTACATGGTGCTTAACCAATCCGAATACAGTCCAATCAGGCAGATAGACCTCTAGGAATTCGTGGATATATTCTTTGAATGTTGCAACAACTATGCACGAAAAGATGGCTGACACGTTCTTTAACCCAAATGGCATAATGATGTATTGAAAATAGCCCCACTCAGTCGTGAAGGTGGTCTTTCTCCTGTCTTCTGGCATGATTTTGATCTAGTGGTACCCTGAGAATCCATTAGTAAAAGAATATGCTTCTTGCCCACTGACATTTTCCAATACTTCATCTGTGAATGGATTCGGGAATGGGTCATGCACACAGGCATCATTCAATTTCCTGAGGTCCACACATATTCTTATCTCTCCCTTCTGCTTCTTCTCCTACACTACCATAGGGCTTACCCAGTCGGATTCTTCCACTGGCTCAATGATACTAGCTCTGAGCATTTTGTCTAGTTCTACATGGACCTTTTCCTTGTACTTTAGATTCAATCGGTAAGGCCTCTGCTTAACTGGCTTCACGTCTAGTTTTAGGGTGATCTTCATCATCCCTAAATCACCAATGATCCCCTTTAAGTTCATGATCTTGGTTGGGAATAAGTCTTGGTACTCGTGGAGTAACTCAGCAACCTTATCCACCATGGCATCATCCCAATAGTCACCGAGCATTGCATACTTTGGTTCGGCCTCCATACCAATGTTTACTTGCTTTGTCTTTACAAGCACGATGATGTCAGGGTCTTCAATGAATGGCCCTTGAACCTCATGATAGACTTCAGTTTCTGGGATCAACTTTTCATGGATCTTCGTCGTCTTCTTCAATGTTTACGCTGTAACACTCCAGCGTGTAGCTCAGCTGGGTTGCCCATTCATGCTGAAGCACTTCCATTGGCTCCTGGGGTATTTTAAAGATAGCTGCTTTTACTGCTTGTAGCGCATCATCAACAGTGTCCCACCAACGATCCTCAAACGTGAAGTTAGCAAGAATCCTTCGCACAAGATATCCCATTCGATCATGCCATGGTGGAGCTCCATTTCTATCTACCAATTCATGGATATAATATCTAGGATATGATAGAACAAGTGCACCCACTCAGGTTGTGGCTCTTCCCCATAGAACTTTGTCCATTTTGCGAGGTGTGCACGTGGATCATCCTGTTCGTCATACTTGTCTTTCAACCGCATCTAAGGCTTCCCAAACTGCATGTGCATCATCCTTCTGCATTCGTGCCAGTCCTCAAAACTTCATTGGTGCGTACCCCACCATCTTGTGGGCATAGCTCGCAGTACCCATTTCAGAGCATCGAAACATTGTTGTTCTAGTATTTCTCTTTCAAATTTGTTTAGGAAGTCATCCACCTTGCTTAACCCATCATACGTAGGTAGATCTCTTACCTCTGTTTCTACGCATCGCAGAAATCTCGTCATCATGTTACAGTTGAGCGTGGTTACCTCGTGTAACCGGTTCTTCCATCATTCTATCTCTTCGTTAGAATCTGAGGTACAGGAGCTTTCATGCTCCATTGAGATTTGGCCATCCGCAGTTGGATTTACCCAGTCGTGCTCGTGTGTAGTTATCTTGTAGATAGAGTCCAGATCATCGTCATTGTCATAGTCTTGCACTGGCTCCATGTAGCGTGATCCTTCTGCAGGATCTAAAGGTACCACTATGCGTAGCAACTTTTTCTCAAAGATCATCTTACGCTTCTTCAGATTTATCACTCCATTCATGTCAGTGGCCCAATCTATTCCTAATAGTGCGGGGTGGGTATTGATGTCATCAACAATATATATCACTTCAAAATTTTCTATCGCACTTGCTCCTTGGATATCTACTGTGATTCCCTGCAATCTTCCCATAGGTAGGATCTTTTGTTGGTTCACCATTCACAATTGGATAGGAGACCATTGCAGCGCAAGCCTGCCCATGTGCTCCCATATCTTCTTTAGCAGGACGTTCGCATATGATCCTAGATCCAGAATCACTTGGTCCATCTCATATTCACCAATCTGTATGGTCAATCTCATTTCCCTTCCTGTTCACGTCATGTGCTTCCCAAGCTTTCGGACTACGCGCGGTTCTCCTGGCATGGTCCCAGCGCATCTAGTTATGAGTTCTTGCAGCCCCTTTACAGCTTTGCTATCACGCAGTAGCTTCATGCATGTCTCCAAGAATGTAGTAAGCATTGATGGGTCCATTTCCAGCTCCATTCTGTCTTTACTTCCTAAAGTGGAGGCATCAGCAAAGCTCCTCTTAGCTTCCATGAAGGTCTCCTTAGCACGCTCCAAATCAAATTTTGGTTCCTTTGTTGGAGCCTTGCGAACCTAGATGCTTTCTTCAGGTTGCTTGCCTTTGTCATCCCCTGTCGTAATTCCACTTCGAAGCACTATATTTACATTAGGGTCTTCTTCGCGTGGCTCAGACCTCATCATTTGTAGGTTCTGAGTCAGGGGAGGTTGGAGTGTTCCTTTATCGCACAACCTTGCTATCAGTGTGGGACAATCCTTTGTCTCATGGTCAAAAAACGTATAATACAAGCATGATGGTCGTGTTGGATTCGTACAATCGCGGGCATAATGCCCTAGCCCTCTACAATTGTAACATATCAGTTGTCTGTGACCTATTCCTGGTCCCCCTCCATCTCGACCTCATCTGCGCCCTTGAAATCTAGTTTGCACCATCCCTGCATTCTGGTCAAGGGGTTGTGTTTCAGCCTGAACTCTGTAGATAGGAGTCTGATCCATCATCAGCTCATAACTTCTACAAGTGCGCTCATCATGGCCTACTGATCTACAAAAATTACAGAAGAACTGTTGTGAATTCTGTGTATACTTCTGCAATAAATAGCAGTTATCTATAGCATGCTTTCCTCCTATTTGATAAATCGTGCACCATAATGCAAGTGTTGCACTTGGTCCTACTTGTGCCTTCGGTCTCAATGGCATTGGCCCTCCTCCTGTAAGGTAATTCAAAAATTCCAAGCAGTGGTCCTTGTTGTGCCCTTGGCCCTTGCATTTTACGCACCATACCTCATCGCATACCTCTGGGTGGGTTGTCCTGTCTTGTTTCAAACTCTGCATCTCCAGACATAAGTTTTTCAATTGTGTGTGAATCTACTGAACTCCCAGGTTAGGATCTTGTATCATAGTCTCGTGCAATCTCATCGCGACCTCCAAAGCCTCAGCCTGAGTAGTTAACCTTTGTTGTGACAACGTGTTTTGTAGATGCAGTGTTAATGATGCCACAAACCATTCGCGGTGTTGCCCATTTGTTAATGTCATGTTCTCTTCATGAATTGTGCACTTCATTGTTTGATCTAACTCCCACAGGGTTTCACCTAGTAGCATTGTGATATCCTTGAATCCAATGATCGACTGTGCCTCTGACTTTGGCCTGCTAAATTCTTTGTTTAGTGCAGCTTGGATATTTGTGATCCCCGCATTCGGATTGTCATTGGAATGTTTAATGTACCAAGTAAGCACCCAATCCTGCAGAGCGCTGACCAATGTTTCCTTCTTTATATTATCATCCATGACACCCTGTGCTTCCCATATAGCATTTATTACGAACCAAAACTGGTTTGGATCTTCATTCCCTACTCCCTTGAACATTGGTAGCTTTATCGTACATGCCATACTGCTTCACGGTGGTGTCAGAGGTGGTATGGCTGAAGACGGGGGTGAAGACGGTGAAATTGGTGGTGGTATGGGTGGAGGTGGTATGTGCGGAATTCTCTGCCTTGTCAGATTTGTCGCACTTCTTGACGAGACCTTAATGAGCTCTTCTTCGCCCCCTCGCAGAGGTGAAATAAAGGGGCTAGTCTCTAGTTCTGTGCTACCTTCGTTTATGTAGATTATCCCACTTTGCGTAGCCCCAAACATCAATTTATTGGCATAACCCACTTTGACACAGTAGCATTTTAATCCAAGTGTTCAAATATTTAATGTACTTACCTTGCAGTCCCTTGAGGAAGCGTCGTTCTGCCTCGCTATAGCTGACTGAAGTATCTGCCGTGAATTTGGTTATGGATCCTCCTATGATTCGATTGAGATAGTGATCGACAACACGCGCAATCTTATCTTCTGATGCTTCCAATCTACGCACCAATTCTGGAGTCCACACAATAGGTTTGTCGCGTTTACACCTTCCTTGGCTATCTGCTAGCTTCATGATCGACTCGTACAACTTAGTGGGGAAGGATGCAAAGAAAATTTCATGGATCTCCATATACAAGTAGCAATCTAACCACTCTTCCTTTGATAGTTGTGGATTCCTGTTTTCCTGCACCGCAAACTCATGAATATTTCTATCCAGCCAATCTTCTATTCCTTTCTTTGTCAGATTCTAGTGATATGACATCAGACATCTCTATGTAGATCCCAGTCCCGACAATGAAACCATTTTTTGGCTTGTTGGGGCAATCCACAGTAAGAGAATTTTTACATCAAAACTTAGGGAGAACATTTACATGACTTCAGAAATACTTCCAACTCAAAATTCCTAAGCTAATTAAGTTAATTAAACTTAATTAACTATTGACAAGTTGCTATGAGAATAGAATTCGATTTTAATTCTCAGTTTAATTCAAGGACAAATTAAACTGGGATTTCTAGATTCTATTTTTAACATTTCTTGTTGTTATTTTTCAATAGACGACTCCCAAGGGAACCAAGTACATAGTGTTAATGCCACCCCTCCCCCGTAGAGTGCTTCACGAGGGGAAATGAGAAACATTATGCAGAGAATTGAGTATTCTGATCACAATTTATGTGACCCTTCTGGGCACCCAAATCTATAGGTCTACATGTAATTGTTGACAAATGAGCACCATTAGAGAGATTTTGAGGTCTAAAATGGATCTCCTATGGAATATTATAAAATAATAGTGGAAAAAAGAAAAAAACTCGTATTTTCAACTCACATCCCTACGATTTTACTCAAATTTTGAGTGGGAGCACTTGTTGGATGCATAATTTAATTTTGCATCCAATGAGTACCCATGTTGCATACTTTTGATGGACCCTACAACACGAAAAATGTGAAATACATGAAAAATGTGACTGCAATCACATCGTTTTCATGTATTTTACATTTTTCGTGTAGTAGGGTCCATCGAAAGTATGCAACTAGGGTAATACTTGGATGAAAAATAAAATTTTCCATCCAACGAGTGCTCCTACTTGAAATTTGAGTAAAATCATAGGGAGATAAGTTGAAAATACAAGTTGAAAAAGTAGTTTTCTATTTTTTTTTTAATTTTTTTTTACACCGAAGGTGTTCCGTTTTGAAATTGGTCATGTTAGGCATTATCCACTCTTTTTATCTCAGTTTGACATATGTCCCCCTTTAATCCGTGATCACCATTCACTTATCATCGGGCAGCGGAGCTGAGATTTGTGGTAGTGTACCGACTGCCTTTTACTTGTAGTGAGAAAGTGACTACGCCAATTTTCACTGTTAGATGGAAGCATATTCGCTAGATAATATTCTACTGTGATTGACCCTCCTCTTTGATTTTTTCTCTGCATTCTTTAAATGGCAAGGTTAGGGTCGATACAACACACGGGTTGAAGAAGGGTAGAATATGCTCAAAGAATCGCCTGAAAACTTCATCCATTGCCGCATTGACGAACATCTTCATGTTCATCCACATCGCAATCACTCCCCTAGGGTTCCTCAAAAAAACTTTACTTGTGCGTAAAATGTGTTTAGATCGAACCAGTGGACTACGATGGCAATGGAAATGAGATCCACTGAGCCTTATGGGCCAACGATCGAATTGAGTGCATCATCCATCAGCATGAGTGACGTTGTGGTGTACCTTATGTTGGGCCTCCTCTCCGCTTGTTGTAGTTTCTCTTCACTTATGTCTATGGCTATCACTTGCTTGTAATATATTCACTAATCTGAAACACATGCAAAACAAAAGTTATAAACTCTTGAGATGGGTTTCATTATGCATGTCAAGGTAAAGACTCACCTAAAGGGCAGCTTGGTCATTCCCTGTGCCAACGTCCCACGCAAGTTGGTGTTTAGGCGTGAGAGAGGAGAGGAACGAGAAAAGTTGAGGCAGATAGCGAGGTCTGGCATTCACATAATCCTTGACCATATTCCCAAACACAAACGCTCTTTTTGTTGCCATTCTTTCAAAAAAATAAGCAGAGAAAGAGCAAATTCTCAAATGTGTTACTACAAACTAAGGGCAATACCTTGTAGAGTAGGTCATCTGATACCAAAGTTAGTTAATTAACTCCATTAATTCCTTTCTTTGTTGAGCAGTTTCTTCTTTAGCCTTGGATTAATGTTTGAAACCATATCCGAGAAATTTGGAGGGTGCCTACAACCTCATTTTTTTATTAGGGTCTCTGGTTCAAGGTTGGTTGCCATTTTAGATCAATGATTAGCTTTTGAATTCAAGTTCATTTTGACATGATATGTTTGCAAATTGCGCAGATGAATATGATTGACTAATGTGAAGGCTTTGTTGTTTAATACTTTGATTAGCAATAAAGAGTCTCCAATAACTAATATGAATTGAATATTTTCACTTTGGCTAATCAAGGTCCTAACCAAAGCGAATATGCTTCGAGTCTCGACAACGTTCTTAAATGTCCTTTTTGAACCCCATTCAAATTGGTTCTTCTAGGATCTTGGATGATTCCATCTTCGTAAAGGTTATTTTCTTTCCCAAAAAACAAATATAGAAATAAAAAAAAAAATGCATAACCATTTCTATAACAAGTATAGTTAATGAACAATTCTCCAAAGACTTTCCCACAAAAGTAAGTCCAATTAGCAAGTAGGTAATTAAGTTTTCAATTTTTTCTAACAATTTTTTATTTTATTTTTATAATAATAATAATAATATAATTTTAAGATAAACACCAAGTCAAATACCAAATTGTTATATGAGATTCCCCTGTTTGTGGGATAAAACCTTCTAAGCACAAGACACCACATTAGTGTATGAGATCCCCTTCTTTGTGGGACAAGGGACCCAAGTTGATCATTAAGGTCATAGCCAAGCTAGACACCACATTGGTGTATGAGATCCCCTTGTTTGTGCGAAAGGGACCCACCTCCACATAGTGATTTGAGTGCTAAGTCTCCAAAGGAATACATACTCTACCCACTTTGGTTTTGTACTTGTGACCTCTTAGGAGGAAACACATGCTCTTAACCATTAGGCTCACTCAAGCCTGGAGATTCTACCCAATAATTGTTATGACTTGAAGAGAAATGAACTAGGATGCTTGGAGATTCTAGCTAATAATTGTTATGACTTAATGGTTTTTTGCTTTTAACACTATTGGTCTTTTTTTATCTTTTAATGTAATGTATAGCATAGCCAACTTATTTTCATAATTTTCTATTTACAAAATGCTCCAACTAAATAAAATCTTAAAAACATCAACCTGATGATGAAATGGAACTGATCATGAACCACACTTGTTGGTTTGAAATGCGTCAGCCAAAACTTTCTCTTATGTGATTTCTATCGAAAATTTTGTTCAATTCATCATGGATCATAGAAGCTTAAATACAAAAACATCAAAACTCTAAATTTATATTAAGAATTTAATCTCTCTTCAAACAAACCAATACTGTATATATTTTTAATTAAACAAAGTCTTCGGGTAGAAATCACATGAGAGAATTATTTTGCCGACGCATTTCGAACCAAAAAGTGTGGTTCTTCATTAGGGCCAGATGAAGAGGCAGACCATGGCAAAGGCTTAAATAGAGAGCAATGTAGAGACATAATTTCAAGTAACGACTATATTTGAACAATAATGTTTAAATTGTAATATAAATTTATTAATATATTAAAAAAAATGTTATTAAGTAATAGTTATATTAAACGACTAGTTTTTGAAAAAAATATTTAAATAATGATATTATTTCATTAATTTATTAAAAATATTAATAGGTAACGGCTATATTAAACGACTAGTTTTTGAAAAATAATATTTAAATAATGATAATAATTTATTAGTTAAATATTAATATGTAACGGCTATATTAAATGGCTAGCTTTTGAAAAATAATATTTAAATTAATTTATTAAAACCAAATATTACTAGTTTTTGGAAAATAATATTTAAACTATGACATTAGTTTATTAATTTATTAAAAACAAATATTAATAAGTAACCGCTATATTAAACAACTAGTTTTTAAAATAAATAAATAAATAATCAAAATCAAACTTTAAAGGAGGGGAGTAAAAAATTATAAAAACGAGTGAAGATCCTAATCGAGACAAGATCATTTCATAAATAAAGTGTAACATCGGAGTTAAACAAGGTTGCCCCCTCTCCCCTACCCTATCTGGCATTTACATCGATAAGCTCGAAGGCTATTTAGAGGAAGCAAGATGTGATGGCATGATCTTAGCTGGGATAGTCGTCATCCTTCTTCTCTATGTTGACGATATTGTTCTTTTCACAAGGTGCCCATCTAATCTTGATAAGCAACTCAGGCTTCTTAAGGATTTTTGCTCTACCATGGGTATGACTATTAAAACTGGTAAAACAAAAGTTATGATTATCAAATCCAAGAAGGACACTTACGCTAATTTTATGTATGACAATAATAACTTGGAGGGAGTGTATTCTTACAAGTACCTAGGAATAGATATTCATCACAAGCTCAACTGGAACCATAGCATTGAGAAAAGGATTAATGGGGGGTGGAAAGCTTATTTTGGTCTTGAAAATAATTGTAAAACAACAAACCTCATAATGTGGGATAAAAAGAAGTTCCTCTTTGAAACTTTAGTCACTCTTGTTATCTTATATGGCTGTGAGGTTTGGGGTTGTAGCATCTCTAGAGAATCATGCAGAAAGATTGAGCAAATCCAGAAACGTTTTATAACTTATAACCTGAAAATCAAAAGTAATACACCCTATCCTATTCTCCTTATAGAAGTAGGTCTTTCCCCTATTGAGAGCCTAGCTATGATTAGGTTTCTGTTGTACAAACACAAACTCAATAACATAGACGATCATAGACTTCCTAAGCTAGCTTTAAATTCCAGCCAAAACCACCTAAGGCTCAATCGGGGGTGGCATAAAGACACAAGGGCCTAGTTAAACTATTGGGAGATCAACGAGAATGATGCATTGCAAAACATTAATAACATTAAAGATATTGTTACTTCTAAGTTCAAAGAAAAAATGTGGTGTGAGAAAGATTTAGCGGCTAAAAGAAAATTAAGTTATTATAAGAAGGTCATCAACCCCACCCTAGAAGATCAAAAGTATCTCTCTATTTTAACTAGCTCAAAGAAGAAAATTAATATAGCAAAGATTAGAACGAATTCTCATGAGCTCCATAGTGAAACAAGTCATTGGGTAGTTCCTAAAACACCATGGATGGAAAGGATCTGCCATATATGTGAGAATAGGAACATCGAGGATGAAAACCACTTCCTCTTAGAGTGCCCCGCGTACAACCACATTAGATCTTAGTTTCACAATCTTTGTTACAATACTGGCCTTCCTAGCCTTTTACAATGTCAAAATTATAGTGAGCTCGGGAGGCTTCTCTCCAAGCATTTTGAGCATAAGAATAAAATCTTAAATCAAAATAAATAATTTGTTTCTTTAGGTTCGATAGACCAATGTTTGGTCTCAGCGGACGTTAACCATCATCATCATCATCATCAACTAATGGAAATAAAATAAAATAAATAAAAAATAATTAATGGAAAAATAAATAAAATAAAACAAAATATACACAAATCAAAATAAATAAATATACAAATAAATAAATAGAAATAAATAAATAACATATTAACACACACACACACACACACACACACACACACATATCCAAAGAAAAAGAATCAATAAATAAAATGGGGTCAACAATAAAATATGGGGCTTAGGCCCATTAAACGAATAACAAAAAAACTAAAAGGAGTTAAGAACGAATAGGATGATAAAGTACATAAAAAACATGAAGGATCAAGAAAATAAACTTTAATGAAGAATAAAACAACAAAAAATACTATAAAAAGGATGTCAATACCAACATATATAAAAAAACAAAAACAACTAGGAGGACAAGAGAGGGAGCCAACTTCTACTAATATTCCAACCATCATCTTTATTCAAATTATTGGATCTTTTTTCAATTTCTAGTGCCTCCCTCAATTTACAATGATGAAAATGGCTAACCTTAGCAACGTCTTGGGCCTCCTCAATGCAAATGTGATGCTTGGATTTATCTGCATTCTCTGCCAAAGCAGAGGAGCAGGTCCTGCCATGCTTGATGTTAGCAATATACTCACAAATCCTTTGATTAATTGAGCGACCAGTCTCACCAATGTAGGGAGTCCTACAAGAGCATGGGATAACGTAAACACCCTTCATATTCTTGGGGTCCACTAGGTCTTTTGCAGATCTAAGGGAGCTCTGTATGGTATTTAAAGGCTGAAAGGTTGAAGCCACCTTGTGCATCCTTAGGATCTTTGCAATCTTGTCAGTGGTCCCTTGGATAAAAGGAAGATGAACACCAGAAAATCAATCCTTGGTATCTTTCTTAGCAGTAGGACCTTTTTTAGCTCTGAGGAAAGGCTTAGCACATTGGTGTCTACTATACCCATTATTAAAGAAAACACTTAGGAGATGTGCTTTCTCTTCCTTGAGATGGTTCTCATCAGAAACTCTTAAAGCTCTAGTTGCTAAGGTGTTGAGAACACCAAGCTTTTGCGCTGGGAACTGATGAGAATTAGCATGAAGATATTGTTCTGTATGAGTTTTCTTATGATATACCTGAAGAGAGAAAGAGCCATTATCATTCCTTAAGAGGAGGATGTTAAGAAAGGGAAGACTACCATTACATTCAAATTCCATGGTGAACTTTATAAAACTAGATTGATTGTTAAGATGGAGGAAAAATAGTTCCAACTTTTCTTTACCATGGGACCAGATGACAAAAGTGTCATCCACAAACCTCTTCGACAACTTAGGTAGAAGACGAGAAGAGGCTAAGGCTTTTGATTCAAAATCCTCCATGAATAGATTAGCTACCACAAGGGAGAGGAGGGAACCCATGGCGACACCGCATTGTTCAATATAGTTGTTACTTGAAATTGTGTCTCTACATTGCTCTCTATTTAAGCTTTGCCATGATCTGCTTTTTCATTTGGTCTTGATGATGAACCACACTTGTTGGTTCGAAACGTGTCGGCAAAAAAAATTCTCTCATTTGATTTCTACCGGAAAACTTTGTTTAATTCATTATGGATCACAGAAGCTTGAATACAGTTTTTTTTTTTTTTTTTTTTATTTATATAATCCTCATTTTAAATAATTACGATCCCTAACTTCAAAAAAATATTAATAAAAATAAATGATTTAATATCACATTATTAAACAACATAAATTCAACAAAAAAATCGTATGAATGATACGAGAAGGAATAATATGGAGAGAATGCAATTCTTTCACGTCAAACTATATTGTGCACATATCAATGTTCTTTCGCGTTTAAACCCTTGACTCAATCTTGATATTGATATGTAATTTCAAAGCAATAGATATTTATTTTAAAGGCAATATATATATATATATATATATATATATATATATATATAATATTTTTTTAATTATTTAAAATAAATTTTATTAAAATTAAAATTAAAATTTAAATAAATTAATAATAATAATAAGTAATTTAAAATTTAAATCTTGATATTAATAGATAATTTCAAGGTAACAGATCACTTTTTTAACTTTTAAAAAATCAATAAATCACGTAATATATAATTTTAATATGATATAATAATTTCCAAATTATTTAAAATAATTTTCATTAAAATTAAAATATAAATAAAATAATAATAATAATAATATTATTAATCTCAATGACTCGAAATCACTATACCAAAGTCATTGTACCAATGATATACAATTAATTAATAATATTAATACAATACATTCCTCACATAGAAATTTTATGGGCAAAGAACATTAATTCATAACAAATATTTGAATGCAATTGAGATCTATTCTTAAAGGAATAAATTGCATTCTAATCCATTAATAAAATACAAATTTTATATGCAAAGAACAATAATTCATAACAAATATTTGAATGCAATTAATTAAGAATATATCTAAATTTGATATTAAAACATAAATGAGATTAAATAATTTTACAAAAATTAGGATTCACATAGTTGCGAGAGAGATTTTGCAAGCTAAAAGTCTTGTACATTAAAATATCACCTCTTCGAATACCCATCTACTGTACGGACCGAAGAATGGCAGAATACGCTCAAAGAATTGAAAGTTGTATTTTAGTTTTTATAATCAAACCAATACAATATAATGAATATGATGTAAGGTTTGTTCAGAAAAGTTTTTTTCAAAAATATTCAGGGGAGAACAAGATACAAACATTTTAGCAGGATTATATTCTTAAAAAATTTGCATATACAGACTAAAAAATTGGATGGTCCACATTCTATTTGCGTTGATATAAAAATAAAAGTAAAATAATAAAATTAATAATTATATTTATAGTTATAATTAATAATTAAATCAGATTAGATCTATCTTAATTTTGTAATTATTAAGGATAAAATTAGTAACTATATTTATAATTATAATTAATAATTAAATCAGATTAGATCCATCTCAATTTTGTAATTATTAAGAGTCTAGAGAGATACAATTTTTGAGCAAACCATTTTTATAGTGAAAAAAGGTTTGATCCCTCTTCACTCTTGGTAGATCCAGAATTAAGATGGGTATAGGCTGGTAATTAATCCCAAATATTTAACGCCCATATTACTTAGTGTGAAAAGGCATTGATTGAAAATTTTAAAATGATACAAAATATTAAAAGTGATGTGGGCTTGGGGTAGCTCAACTGGCAATGGCTGGAAATGAAGTCTCATTGAAATCTCGTGCTAGTCCTACCAAACTTATATATATATATATATAGCTTTAGCAATTACAAAATATATTATAGATTTTTGTTGAAACATTGACCCTCTTCTCATTTATTAATTAAATAAAAAAACAAAAGTGAAGAAGGTAAAGTATAGTTCGACCATCAATAATGAAAGAAAATGAATAAATAAGTATAAATGAGAGCGAACACGGATCTCTCTTTAAATAAAACAAAACAAAATAGTAACATCCATCTGAATCTGAAAATGAATCCAACCTCAAGCCTTGACCATGTAGATGAAAACCAAAGTTTGGCAAGGAGACCCAATCGAACAATGAAATTTTGAAAATCCTGCAAAGCTACAATCCCATACCAACAACATTTTCTAAAGCTATCGTTCATTCATTGCCGGAAATGTGTGATATTTTCTTGACCATAGTTTCAAAGTATTCAAGAAGGAAAAGGGTTTTTATAAATTGGTTATTATGTTTTTCTGGGTTATGGAAATATTATAAATATTTTTTTGGATTTTAGATGAGTTTTTAATCAATTAAAAGTAAAATTTTAAAAAGTTTTTTTTTCCTATATGTAAGAATGGGTAAGTGGGCTGGCTCAACATGACCTTGACATGGCATCCAATTTAAATTTCTAATCTCATTGTTTATATAATAATGTATATCAAAATTATATAAATTATTATTAATTAATGAGCAAGTGGGCTGGTTTAATATGGACTTGCCATGCATTCAATTTAAATTTATAATCTCATAATTTACATAATAATTCATATCAAAATTAAAATTAATTAAATTTATAAAACCATTATCAATTAAACTATTATTATTTCATAGTTAATATAGTAATTCATAACAAAACTATTATCAATTAAGTTGACAAAGCCATTACCAATTAAACTGGCTATTACCAAATTACATAATAATTCATATCAAAATTATTATTAATTAAATTTCTAAAACTATTATCAATTAAACTTACTATTATCATTTCATAATTAGTATAATAATCCATAACTATTATTAACAAAACTTATAAAACCATTACCAATTAAACTCATTATTACTAATTAAATTGGCAAAAAACTCAAACTAATTTAAATAAAATGTTATTGTCATAGAACCAATATTATATATTATTATTTAAAAATATAACAACAAAATCATATCATATATATTTATTTATTTTATAATTTAAATTCTATATATAAAATCATACACTCATATTTGACAAGACTCCGTTTAAATATCCTTTATTTATTTATTTGTAAAAAATTATATTTACAAATTTTAAATTAAGTTATTATCATTATAGGATCTGTTTAATATTAAATTTAAATTGTATTTTTAAATTTTTTTTGGTAAGTTTGGTTGGTAAGGCTACATCATGGTCATGTCCAAGAATAACACTAGAATAAAGTGGGGAATTGAACCAATAATTTATAATCTAGGAGTGTCTTAACAACCCGCTCAATTGTCGTCTATCCAATGCCCTGTAGACTAATTAGATATTTTAAGACTAATGTTTCTCCTCATTACCCTGCATGTTATAGCTTGGATATATATATATAAGATTTTGACATAGTGATATGATTGGGAAAAAATGATTTAGCCAGGAACAGTGAACCAACATATGTCAAATAGGTATCCACAAGTGTGAGTCTATTGCAAGCTTGAACACATTTCCTCCCCTCCATCCTCCACCCTTTAGGTTGTTATCTTTCCTCTGTTGCAACATTTTTGCAGTAACATCATAGGCATGTTTTATTCCTTCGGTGTATCTTTGCACCTTTAGGGGAAATTGATAGTTTTATCATTTTAACCGTTTACTCCAAAAATGGTTAATCATCCCCCATGGTTGACATCATCATATTGAACCCTATTGGTTCTTATAAAGTTGATTTTTGTTGTATATTTTTATTTTGTTGCCCAATTTTTACCTCAAAAATTCTCTAATGAATGTGCCCAAGTTGAAACCACAAGAATGGGCTGAGAAATTGTAGACTGTAGTTATCCTAAACTTATTCCTTATTTATACATTTTAGATGAGGGGAAGAGGTAACTTTTGCTACCAAGTGTTTATTGGCTTGCATACATGATGGATAATTATGGTTGGACCACCCCGTATCTATTATTGTTGAGTTAATCCACAAGATCATTGATCTCTCGATGGTGGGGGGGGAGATATGGGGCCACTTATCAATGATAAGACCCTCATAAAAACTATGGAAATGAAGTACAAGACAACGAGTGGGAATCGAGGGTTTTTTATTTCAATGGTACTAGAGTAGGATGTGTGGTTTGCAATACATGCCATTGCATGTAAGCTTCTTTGCAAGTGTCGAGTAAATGAAGTTCTAGATGAAGTTATTATAGTAGCAAATCGATGTGATAAGGGAGAACAATTTGCTTGAGCTCGCTCCATTCTTATTAAGGGAATTCAAGCAAGATTTCTTGGACACTCAAGAGTTAAATGAGGAATTCCATTATTCTTGGTTGTTGATCTTGATAGCCCTGGTAGAGTGGGAAAAACTAGAGCATTTCCAACCGGTGATGGATCCATCGAAACCTATTGTAGCGATTGAGTTTCTGAATTTGTGGGCCTATAATGACCCTGAGTGAAAGAGGATCAATATTATTGTATTTTTCCTATATGGAGAGGTGATACAGAAGCTCATAGAGCAGACACCACAATTACCTACTAAAAGTGTGAGGAAGTACAAGGGCATAAAAAAAATTTAAAATTTCACCTCGCCATATTTGGATTGTGGCATGGAAATACCTAGCAAAGGCCTAGTAGAAACAACCTTACAGGTTAATTGAGGATGAGATTCAAGGTATAGTGGATGCATGGGAACCCACATGGAAGATCCCGAAGGAAGAATATTTTGATGTAGATATGATATCAAGCAGAGAAGAGACCAATGGCACCCCTCTAGCCCAAGGCTAGCAACAGGTTCAGTCACCACTTGTCCTGAAGCCAAAACCGCAAAATGAACCAATCACTCCAGGAGGCCAATAGTGGTCAGGGAAGAAAAGAGCACTGAGGAGTAGTGCAGGAGGAATATCCACCATGAAATTTATAAAGAAGAAAAAATATTCTTGCTCCTCCCTAGCTCAAACAATCGTGACTAAGGATGACTTTGAACACATCAAGGACCAAATGGCAGATGTTGTTGCGACCAAGTATGATTGCCTTCATCAGCTCATAAAGGAAATGAATGCTAAACTGATATTTTATTCATTTCTAGGAGAAGGACGATCAGTGATGCCTGGGTTGCAACCTCAAGAAAGATCCTAGGCTCATGCAACCTCATCATTCCAACAACAAAATAGGGCATGTAGGATTTTGAGTGTCATGGAAGAAATATCTAGCTATCAACGTAGAGGTTGAGGTTCTGCTGTCAAAGTTGGAGTCAAAATAGTTAGTAAAAATATAGCACAATGCAGCTTGGGTGCTACAAGATAGACTCATGGCTATGGAAGAGGACTTTGGGTAGAGTAGAAGGATGGAAGAACAATTGCATCAGGAGAAAAAAAAGATAAAAGGAAATAATTTAGAGTGGTGCAATGCCTTCACCTAGGTTTATGGAGAGTGTATTGATAGGACAGTAGAGGATAACACCCTCGCCTAGGACATGGGAGTAAGAATCAAGGAGGTCATCCATGGATTGAATATGCTAGTCGTAGAGGTGACAACTAGATAGGAGTCACAAGTTCCATCGGAAGATCAGTAGCGAGAGGAAATGGTTCAATAGAGGAAGGAGAAATTGATTGCATATGAAAATAAGTGCCAGGAAGTGGTTGAGAAAAGTGACAAGTTATGGAATAAGTTGCCTAAGGTATTACTGGTATAGAGATTTGTTGAGAAAATCAAGGAAATAGATGATCAACTCCACCAAATTGACCAAATAGTGGCAAAGATGAAACTTTTTGATAGAAGGCAAGCCAAGCATGACAAGGCACGACTTAGGGATGTTGTGAGCAAGATGCACAAGGATAAATATAACTGGATAGATCTCCAATATTGAATCATGGTGATTGTAGATGAGTTTAGAAAATTGTTTGAGAATGTGCAAACTTTAAATAGTGAGGACATCGACACAGTCATTGGGGAACCAACCATCGGAACAGAGCACATAATATCCAAGATCAAAGCACAAGAAGTAACATGGGAAACTTTGTGAAACATTGTGGAGGAAAATATTTCTTCTGAGAGGGACTGAGTGGCTCGAGGACAAGCCAAATTTTTTTGTTGGGGGCCTATTGGGATGCAAAAAAAAATTAAAATTATTTTGGCATAGCAAGGTCGCGCAACAGGAATAAGGAGCATAAAAAGAATAAGCTAGATCATAGCATAGAGATAGTGCAGAAAGTAGGAATGCAGCATATGGATGGCACAGGAAGTAGGAGCACAATAGAGGGTTGGTGAAATGGATGGGGTTTGGAAAAGGCAGACACCGAACAATAAAAACACAACGACAAATGGAATGAGAAGGAGTGCGCAAAGAATATCATCCATTAAGATTTAATAGGAGAAGGAGTTGATCAAGAAGGTTGTGGCTAGCAAGCAACTAGAGATATTTTGAGGCAGGAAGAAGTAGGTGAAGTGGAGCCAAACCAGGTAGAAGATATTTTGGACAACTACACCACACATGGGACAACTCAACAATAACCAAGGGAAATATCTAATGTCCTATGGGACAGCTAGGATGAATAGGTGGGAAGGAGGGAGAATTCAAGAAAAAATCTTGATGGTTATAAAATAGTGAGTCCAAGATCGAGGGTGGGTTGGTTGTTGGCTATTGATTATTGGTTTATGATCCATGGGTAATGGTTGACTATTTGGGAGTTCCCTGTAAGCTAAGTTAGAGTTGGGTTCTATACCAGTGTTGGGTTAATGAAATTTGAGAACCATGGTCAAGTCTGTCGCTGCTCATTAGTGTTAATGTAATAGTTGTTAGTTATGGAGTATATTAGTGTCGTTGTAGATGGTTTTCTGTCTTGTTTTGATGGTATCGTAGATGGCTAGAGAGATTAGTAGTCTGATATATGTAACCCTAGGTATTTTTTCCCCTTTGGCTAATATATATATATATATATATATATATATATATCTATATATATATATATATATATATATATATATATATATATCTGTGTGTGTGTGTGTGTTGAAGGAATTGATATACCTTTATGTGGTTATAGATTGTTAATGGAAACACCTTGCATTCACTTTTCTTTTATTGCATAGTTGTTTGAATGTATGGATGAATCTCATAAGTATGTGGATGTTATCTCTATTAAGAACGGCCTTTTACATGTTCTTTGATGTCAGATTATATTGTCATTAAAGGTTTATCGTTCTATTATTTAGTCTGAATTCTCATCCTGATGATGGGTTTTGTCATGGTAGTCTATAGTGATGATTTGGTTTTGTATGGTCCTATAGAATTGTGGGTATTAAACCCTGTTAAGTAAGAACAAGTGTTATTTTCCTATTATAGTTGGAAGTGTTGTTTGGTGCAACCTGCCCATGGTAGTTGTGTAACATTCGCACACTTGTTAGCATGTTTAAGGCTCCTTGGGTTCTACCACATTGCACATGGTCATTGTGGGTTTGCACAATAGATAGGTGAACTAATGTATGGAAGTATGTGCGGTGCGAAGTTGCAGTGGGGTATGGTAGTATGTGTCAGTTAGGAACCGCACGTCGAAACCTCAAGACAATCTTGTCAAACTATGGAAACTTGGCTCTGATAGCCACCCATTAATGTCTTGAGTGAGACTTCAGTCACTCAATGGGTGTTGTCGAAAGGGTCGATGCTAAGTGGGTCTTTGTTGGCCACCGTGTCACAAATCCCAGGTCTATCAGTAGCCTATGTGCCAACAAGGGGCATAAATGAATGAGAATAATCTACTCTACATAGACTATGAAGATGAAGAAGATAAAGAAGTGGAAACTTCCCAAGATCTGGAGCTAGAAGTGACTACTCCAATAATCTCTTGTTATGCATTGACCAACAACAATACTCCACAAACCTTCAATATAAAGTGATATATCAAAAATAAAAAGGTAATAGTATTGATTGATTCTAGTATTACCCATAACTTTGTCAATTACAAATGTAAAAACTTCTTGATTGCTTTGTATATCCAACACTAGAATTTGAAGTAATGATTACAGATGTGTTGAAGAATGTAACTAGTGTCAGTATTCATAATTGTACTTTTCAAAAGAAACTTTATTATTAAAGAAAATGACTAATTAAAGCATGGGTTTCATGTTTGGGTCATTGTTTTCTAGGTTGAAGCCTCCATTGAAGGCTTCTAAGATTATATTTTGAGTCATTATCATTATATAAACCCTTCTATGGATATTTGTGTCATAACCAAAAATTATTGGTATGTATATTCTCCTTCTCCATCAATTTGACTTTCTATTCATTCAAGTAAAGCCTCAATTAAGTTGACAAAGTTGGCCTCAATTAAGTTGAAAAAGGTAGCCTCAATCAAGTTGACAAAGTCGGCCTCATGTTGGAGACTCAAACTACTATAAATACACAAGTTTATTCGGCTTATGAGTAACGACATGAATTCAATTTGTAATTCTGAAGTAAGATATGAACTGAAGAAAGAACCTATCCAATGCATAGTAGAGAAGCCAATAAAATGAAGGATTGATTACAGGTACTGAATTCTTCTGATGTATTACAAGAGACCGAAGTTTTTATATATTACAGAGACCGAATTTTTACAAGGACCAAAGTTATACAGGAACAAAGTTTATCTAATGTATTATAGGAACTGAAAATATACAGGAAACTGAAGATTACAAAAAGAATGATGACTTAATTATGGAAGGTTGACTTGATGGAGTAGAGACAATCATGTGTCTAGGTTTCCTCACTTCAATTTGAATCTATTGAAGGAAGAGTTCTTGATTGGGTTTCCCCCTACCTAGGGGTTTTTCCCTGACTGTGTACCTACAACTTGAGTCCTCCTTTGTTTATTGATTAGCATTAGTCTTGATGATAAGAATAAGAAAAATTGTAAGAATAACTAATAATGAAATATCACAAGACAATGTCATAATAATAAAAATCAATGAAAGTAAAACCCTAAAGTTATACCCTGATGGATTTCTCAACACGGTATCAGAGCTAAGGCAAGTGAATTAGAAAGCTAATAAATCATTTTCATAAAAACAAAGGTTAGTTTTGAAGGACGAACTGATTAGAAGAAGGAATGATTTACAAAAGATATGTTTTTGGGAACATACCTCTGCAAATAGGGCTATAGATCAGGACTTGAATATCAAAATACTGAAGGACCTATCTACCACATTTAAAAATATATAGTCTCATTCAAGGTCGAATAATTAGGCAAAAGAAGTGAAGTCTTGGGCATAGATATTAAGGTCTGAAATCATCTTTTTAAATCTAAACACTGTGTCACCTCAGGAGTCGGAAATATTTTGAAGTATCTACATTCTTGTAAACAATCACATCAAGAAATAGTAAAACATTTTAGGGCTAGATATCTAGCAATAAAAAGATATAGTGCCAAGTTAACTAGAGGCATTGTAAACATAGTTATAAGGAATAATTTAAATCTACAATTATAAAGATCCATGCATACATAAAATGGAATCAAGATCGATTTGATTGAAGGCGTGAAATCACAGTCATAATATAAATTGTAGAATCCCTAGACAACCAGCAAGGAAATGGATCCGGTACCACTTTGAAGGACTATTACTAAGCCAAAATATTTGAAGAAACTTAGACTCATGAGAAATAAGGACCTGGGCGTGCGCGCGTGCGCACACACACACACACGCACACATATATATATATATATATTCAAGGGACCGATACTTATAATTATCAGTAAAAATTTCAATTGAATCCATGTTGTATCTTGAGAATCTTACTATAGCAATTCACAATTTATCATTTTAATAAGGACCATGTCTAGAAAAGCCAAGTATCTCTATCTCAAAGGGAGGAAGTAGTTAACAATAGTAAATTTGTCTTAATTTTTGGATGAATCCTTGAAGTTCAGGTAAGCATTGTCTTTATTATTTATGTAACTGTTGAGGTACATATATCACGGTTCAATTAAAAGGTTAAATTCTTAGGGTTTAACTATTTGTATGAACCTAGAATTTGCAATATTATATATGTGTGTGTGTGTACACACACACACAAACACACATATATATATATACATATACATACATATATATATATATCTATATATATATATATATATATATATATATATATATATATATATATATATATACATACATACATACATATATGTATATGTATATGTATATGTATGTATGTATATATATCTATATATATATATATATATATATATATATATATATATATATATATATATATATATATATATATATATGAATGAGAATAGTACATATGAAAACCTTATTCGCCTATTCTCCCTAGAAACCTTGTCTCATACTGTCTTGGGTTTATAAGTAGTCTCTTGGGTTTGTACTTGCATACTTTTGATGATGTTTGTCAAGAAAAGTATTGTAGATACTGATGATGCTCATCAATAGGTAAATTATATGGACCTTAATGCCACTCTCTAGGTTATTAAAATCAAATTTTCTCACATTTTCTCACATTTATTTACATATTTTATTATATTTTTCTTAGTGAGAAGGGTAAAGATGAGATGTTATGTCATGTGGCCCAATGTGCATTAATTGCAGGATTTGGAGCAATTTTTGCTAATTTAAGTGCATGAACTCAAAGTAGACAACTAAGATGGATTTTACGAGATTGGATCTCCCTCCTTAAATCCTCAATCACTCAAAGATTCCTCCACCAGATCTCATCATCTCAGAGTTACAAGAAGACAAGCCCACCGAGGTCATTGGTAGCCAAGCTAGTGATAGATGAAGACAAGTTGATCTCAAGTTGGGCCAAGCCTCCCTAAATTTAAGGAATTTGTTGGTAGCTTAAGTTGTATAGATAAGAAGGCCTAGGGCCTCATTAGGATTCGAATTTCTTTGTTGTAGCCAAGAGACATTTTCGAGCTAAGACATTGTGACTGATAACTCATGTATTTTTGATATTTTGATAAAAATAAAAAGCATTCCCTTGGTCCATCTCTAAGTTGACTCAGAGGCCTGAATCTCTTGTGTTAGGGCCTAGCCCTAGTAGCAAAGGTTCCTCTTTTTGTACATGTATTCTTAGATTACATTCATAGTTAGCTGCTGAAGTGATTTTTCTTTTGTTTAAACTACAAGTATTTGGATGATTACTTAGTTTGCTTCCATTTGTGGATAGATAGATCAATGGTACAATAGTGACAGTAAACACATCAAAAAATCTTGTGGTAGTGGAATCTGCCTCATCTCCCTTATGGGATCTGCAGGGAGACCTAATCTTGCCAGCCTCATCCAAGTCTTCTCCACCTATGCTGCTAAAGTCCACCAAACCCTAATCTGAATTCTTGTTTTGTAGCAAAGTGGACATTTTCCTTGAGCATGTCTAACCATCTTGAAGCCTTGGACTGAGCCTTGGGTATCGTGCACCTCCTCTGTACCTTATTTCCCCATCGGACACCTTTCACACACTTCATTCTACCTTTCCTACCTCCCTATAAGCTTTCAACCTATTTCCTATAGTAAAAAATGGCATCATGTAGTAGAACTGGGACATCTTGTAGTACTACAAGAAACCCTGTAGTAGCCTATTTTAAGCCCGAATTGAGTAGAAATGATCATATGAGATTAGTTTAGGACTCCACTTGGCTTCCATACCCTGACACCATTCTAGACCTATTTCCCCATACCTGTCTCCCCTACCAAAGAAACAATTGGTTAATTAAGCGTTTGCATTCATAAAATTGAAAATCAAAAAGGATTTTTCTACAATTCCTAGTTAACACATGCATGCAGCAGTCACAGTAGTTCTTATATAAATTTCCATGCTCATTTAGTTTAGATAACTAGATGTTATATGCAGGGTTAAGTTAGGTCTCTTTTGCAAGCAATATGTGTAGATGCTTAGCTAGATGATTTCATGTCACTTTATAACACCTTCCAATTCAACACTTTCATTTCCTAGAGTAGGAAACATTCCCTTTCTGCATTAAGAGTAATTTTCCCTTTTCCATTTGGTAGTCAGACTCCTTCTAGTCAATAGAAGGTTGGTTTGAAAAACCCTAGTGGTCTATCGCCCTAGTTGAAAAGTGACAAGAGTATACCATTTCATCTACTGTATATACAACACTGTCACCTCCAAGTTTGTACAAACCCTGGGTTGATGAAGTAAAGTTGGTAGCCCTAAGAGTTGCAACATTCTTGCTTTTTTTGGCACCGTTGCTAGGGAGGTGTCTAAGTAGATGTGATTTATGCTTTCCTTATTTTTTTCCATTTAGCAAATAGTTGCAATCTTTGCTTTCTTTCCAATTCTGCAAGTAGTTCCATTCAACAAATAGTTGAAATATTTTCTTTCTTTCCATTCTGCAAGTAATTCTAAAAAACCCTGGAAAAAAAATCATTTCATGCCTCGTAGGAGTAGAGACAACTTAGGAAATTTTTTTCCAAATACCCCCACCGCATCTAACAACCAACCTTCCCTCTTCTTTGGTGGTTGTGATCTAGAGGACCCATTAGGTGAATAACAAGAGATATTTGAGGAGCCTATTGGGGAAGAATAAGAAGAGACCATTCCACCAACCTACACCATGGATGAAAATAGAAATGGGATTGAAAACAAAGAAGGAGCTGAAAATAGAGCTGAGGGTGATTTTCCCATTAGAGAAACTAATGGAGATGCTAGGATGAAAAACATAAGCCCCTCTACCCTTCCTCACTTACATGGCTTAACCTTAGAGGACTCAGATACCTTTTTGTTTGAGTTTTCTTTCATATGTGAAACTTATGATTATACCTCTGATGACTAGAAGTTGAAATTGTTTCCATCCACCCTCAAAGATGCAACCTTGCGTTGGTTCATGGGTTTACCTGGGGACAACATCACCACCTGGGATCAAATGCAACAAGCCTTCAACAATAAGTACAGGGATTATTGTAGGTCCAAAGATACCAAAGATGAAATTTTTAGAATGACCTTGGGACATGATGAGTCTTTGGAAGATTATGAGTAAAGGTTCCAACTTAGCTACAAAAGGGTCAAATGCACCCTCGATATTGAATCACTTAATATAGTCTTTCTTATATGGATAAGGGAAGATCTAATAGAAACCCTAAACATGCTATCAGGAGGTGACATCTATCAGTTACCCTATGATGATATCAAGACAATTTTCAAAAATCATTCTAGGTAGCCAGAAAGAAGGGTAGGGCTAGTCAAGCTTTGGCCAATTCATCCTCCTCCAACACATCCATAAAAAGTGAAATCGGGAACATGTTGGAATACTTCAAGAGTGAAATGTTGCATACCCTTGCTTTGCAAATGGACACCATGCAAATAAAGAGGAAGCAAGAGGAAGTAGAAATAGCCTTAACTGTCTTCTGCCCTAGATGCACCAGAAGGCACCGTAAAAAGGAATGTCCATTGAATCTTATAGAGATGTGCTCAATCTGTGAGGAGAACCACTCCACAGACAAGTTCCCTTATTTGCCTGGATTGAAAGTTGTGTATCAAGGAACTGAAGGGGTGATTGAACAACTATGCTATATCAACCAAAGAAGGCCTCAAGGACCTTGACCATACCAGTAAGGCATGCAAGGGGTATCCTATTCATATTACAACCCTAACCAAAATGCATCCATTCCCCCTTGGTTCCCTCCTGCTCATCCTTCATGGACACACCTTCTCCCTGGTATTTTTACCGAAATACCATTCCCAACCTGCTAATCAATCATTTCAGCCATATACTCCCCCACAAAATCAGTGGAATGCACCATCCCAGGGGTGGCGGCCCCCCTACAATCAACCTCTAGCCTTATTGCCTCCACCTCCATCTAAACCATAGCTCCTTCAAGTTGCTCCACCTAAGCAACCTCAGATTCCTACTCAATCAAATCCAAACTTGAACAACAGGCAGACACAACAGGTCTACAGTGGGGAAACATATTACCCTGCCTATGTTGTGGAAATTCAAGAAATCAACCTCAGGTCTGGAAGAGTGCTTCTAGATAATCAACCTCTAGGAATATTCCAATTTAATTCATCCTTGAATTAAGTTGTGAATTAAAATCAAATTTAGTCTTAACAGCTACTTGGAAATAATTAATTAAGTTATTTTGACTTAATTAGTTGGAGAAATTCAAGTTAGAAGCCTTTCTGAAGTCATGCAAGAGTTATCCCTTAAATTAAGGAGATAAGCCTTGATTTAAGGAGATAAGATTGAGTTATATTTGAGTTGTAATTAGTTAACTCAGTTTATTGAGTTAAGTCCAGTTAAATTAGTTTCAAACTGTTTGAGGAACTAATAGAGAGTTAACAGTTAGTTGATGCATGCATGCACTCAACTAGTGTACTCTAGTTAAATGAAGATTCCCTCATCATAAACTCATGCATGTCTATTATGACAAAGGCCCAATTGAGATTAAATTCAAGGAAAATGTACTATCAGTTGCATGTGTTTTCTTATAAAGAAAACTCATGCATGCAGTCAAGGAATCATTCCTTGAGGATTGCATAGTTCTAATAGTGTGTGAGATTAGGAGATCATCCACTGGGTGGAAGAGGTTTTCCACTTGGTTGAAGGTGAATCATCCCAAAGGAACTACACAAGGAAATATTAGCTTGGAGGGTAGAGAGGAAGGCTTGTGAGAAGCCATGATTGCCTGTGAGAATCTGTGAGGATTGTACTGAGCGCTGGCTCGCTGTGAGAGCTAAGGCTTTGTATAATTCTTATGTATTTCCACCTTGTATGATAATACAGATATTGGGGTTTTTAGCTGAGGTTTTCCCCAAAGTATTTTCATGTGTATTGTGTGATTGGTTCTTCTTCTTATGGTTATATTATTCAGGTCAATCTTTAAGCTTCCGAAAATTGATAGTAGAAGTAAGTTATAGTATTCTGCTTTGATTTATATTGCATTATTGGGTTAACCTACATAGCAGATTTTCTACATGGTATCAGAGCTGGATTTGTAGAAATTTTCTACATGGTATCAGAGCAAAGTTTATCAGAGCTATGAACAGTATACTGAGAAGAGAATTTGAAGTTTGAAGTTTGGGGTTGCAGGTGCAAACCGAATTCATATCATACTTCAAGGTTGGCCAATGGCATTCTATGGCTTGAGACTCGAGTATGCCTTGGAAGGTAGCTCGAATTACATAGCATGGAAATATAGAATGGAGGCTATATTAGAAGAAAATGGCTTGAAGGAATTCATTGATCAAGAAATCCAAAAGCCAGCTTCAACTAACGTACAAGAGTTAGCTGAGTGGAAGAAGTGTGTGGCAAAGGCGAGACGAATCATCCTTAAGGGAGTTCAAGACCATATTGTCTCGAGTCTCTATGGGAAGGATACTCCATTTTCAATGTGGAAGACATTGAAGGACCTCTACCAAAATAGTAGCAACCAGAGGAAATTGGTGCTCAAGGATAAGATTCGATGAATCAAGATGGAGAAGGGCGATACTATTTCCACATATCTGAACAAGCTCACCACCTGCAGAGATGAGATTGGTAGTGTGGGAATAACTAATGCTGATGATGATATGGTGAGCTTCACTCTCCTTGGCCTTCCAAAGAGTTGGAATAGCTACCAAGACTTTGTGAATGGAAGGGAGAAATTGTCGGATTGGGAACAACTATGGTCAGATCTTATGCAGGAGGAGATCGAGAGGAGTGCACGAGATGGTTCTCCATCCAAGGATGATGATGAAGAAAATCTAGCCTTAGCAAGTAAGGCAAGGAAAGGGAAGGGGAAGGCTTCCCATTCCAAATTGAATTCTTCTCATGGGGGGAAGAAGGGTGACAAGTCTAAAGTGAGATGCTTTAATTTTCACGAGATCAGCGACGACGGAAGGTATAGTGTTTCAGGAGTGGGAACAATTTCTTTTCAGAGGGAGAATGGAGCTCCTATCACCTTGACAGATGTGAAGTATGTGCCTGGACTGAAGAAGAACTTGGTATCAGTCGTGATGTTGGAGGACAAAGGCTACGATGTTGTCTTCAGTAAAGGAAAGGTGTTCCTAAGACACATAGCCACGGGTCAGACCAAGAGGATAGGGATTTGGGTGAAGAATCTCTATAAACTAGAGGTAGATGATTGTGCAACATTGAGTAGGAAAGAAGAATTGGTGCAAAGCCAAGATATTGGCGAGTTGTGGCACAAGCGGTCGGGCCATTTGCATCATGGGGCTTTGGAGATAATGTAGTAGATATCTATAGGAATTCCCAAAGTTAAACTTGAGCAAGTTGACACATGCAAAGGTTGTACCTTGGGAAAGTACACCAAGTCTTCCTTTCGTTATCGAGACAGTCGTGCAAAGGCTATCTTAGAGTGAGTTCATACTGATGTGTGTGGACCATTCTCGACGGCATCCACAACAAAGCACAGGTATTATGTGATTTTCATTGATGATTATTCTCGTAAATGCTAGATTTATTTCATGTAGAAGAAGGAAAAAAACCTTCACAAAGTAATGTGAGTTCAAATATTTGGTCGAGAAAGAGTCAAGGAAGAAGATCAAGGCCTTGAGAAGTGACAACGGTGGAGAATATGTCTCTCAAGAGTTTAAGGAATTTTGTGCAGTGGAAGGAATTAAATGAGAGTTGACGACACCTCATAAACAACAGTAGAATGGGGTGGCCAATAGGAAGAATATAACTATTGTAGGGGCATCACGGGCAATGCTGCATGACCAAGGCCTATCACTTCACTTGTAGGCTAAGGCATGCAACACAACAGTCTATTTGTAGAATAGAAGCCTTCATCACATGCTTGGGATGAAGACACTAGAGGAATCTTTCCCCGGTAAGAGACCAGATGTGGGTCACTTTAGGATCTTTGGCTCATCAATATATTTCCATGTGACAAAGGATGCATGAAATAAGCTTGAGCCGACAACAGAGTTGGAGATACTTGTGGGGTACACTAATACACCTCACAACTATCGGGTGTACTTGCCGACCAGTCAAAGGACAATGGTTCGCAGAGATCTCAAGTTTGATGAGAGGAAGGCCATGTGAGTTTCCCTTGAGAGGGAGCTCCAACTACAGGCTATGGAGCAACTGTTGGTTCCTAAGTAGGAGGAGCCTTAGATTGATGTGGAGCAGCCACATGTAGAGGTTTTAGGAGTGGAGACATCCAATCAAGTAGAGTCTTCTAGAGATGGATGGAAGCACACAAGGGAAGCTGACAAATTGTTGGAGGATGCGAGAGAGAATACGGGAGCATCATTTTCTCAGTGCAAACAGAGGAGGACACCTTAGAGGTACATTTGATACATGGCCCTTGTTGGGGAATGTGTTGACACCGAGCCATCTTCCTTTGAGGAAGAAGTGTAGCAGCCGATTTGGGTTGATGCTATGGTGGAGGAGTATAACTCCATAGTTTGTAATAGTGATTGGGACGTGGTTCTGAGACCAGAGAACAAGTCAGTTGTGAGTTCCCATTGGCTTTACAAGGTAAAGCAAGCTGTTGATGGTAGTGTGGAGAAGCATAAAGCAATATTTGTTGCCGTGGCTTTTCACAGGTTGAGGGGATTGACTATGATGGGACTTTTGCTCCTGTCACAAGGTACTCATCTATCAGATCTATGTTGGCACTATCAGTACAGATGGGTTGGAAGATCCATCAGATGGATGTGAAGACTACATCCCTCAATGGCGAGATTAAGGAAGATGTGAGACCTTCAATCGTGAGTCGCATGTGTACCGACTCAAGAGAGCGTTGTATGGGCTGAAGCATGCACCTCATTATTGGTACACCAAGATAGACAACTACTTCAACGGGTTGGGCTTCACAAAGAGTGAAGTGGATTCGAACCTGTACAACATCATGGTGAAAGGTAAGCTCTTGATGATCGTACTTTATGTTGATGATCTCATATTTATTGGTGATGATCAGTCGATCATGTCTTGCAAGGAGGACCTTGCAAGAGAATTCGAGATGAAAGACATGGGTCTCATGCATTACTTCCTTGGCATGGAAGTGTGGCAGAAGGATGGGGAGTATTTTGTGTCTCAGGGCAAGTATGCCAACGAGATACTTAGGAGATTCCACATGGAGAAGTACAAGCCCATGCAGACTCCTCTAGCTGGTAACTAGAGGAAGGAGGATTCTACTTCAGAAGAAGTAGTGGAGGCTACTATATACAGGTAGCTTGTGGGTTCACTAACGTACTTAGTGAACACACGACCATATTTGTGCTATGCGGTGAACCAGCTGAGTCAAGTGATGGTTTAGCCTACCAAGATGTTTTGGAAGGCAGCAAAGAATGTATTGAGATACCTCAGAGGCACATATTAGTATGGATTATGGTACATATGGATAAATGGAGTGAAGCTACAAGGCTTAACTGATGCAGATTGGGCAAGGAGTCCATCAGATCAGAAGAACACATCAGGAGGGATTTTCAACCTTGGGTTAGCAACAATTTCTTGGTACACTAGGAAATAGAGGCCGGTTGCACTCAGATCGGAAGAGGCAGAATACATGGCTGCAAGTCAGGTAGCATGTGAGACCATCTGGATGCGGAAAATCCTAGTTGGTTTGTTTGATCAGAGGATGGATCCAACTGTGATCTATTGTGATAATCAGAGTTGTATCAAACTCTCTGAGAATCCAGTATTTCATGATAGGTCCAAGTACATCGACATCCAGTATCATCATCTCAGAGACTGTGTAGCAAGGAGGATCATGTTGCTGCAGTATATTTCGACAGAGGAGCAAGATGATAACATTTTGAGAAAGGCATTGTCAAAGTGTAAATTCGAGTTCCATAGACACAGGATCGAGGTGGCAGATAATCCCTTTCTTGTTGAGAGGGAGTGTTGAAATGTGGCAACAAGAATATTCCCCCGTTGATGGACTCACTTGGTAGTCTGAAACGTTGTGTTCACAAAAATCTATAACAGGTCATTCCTCCTCTCTAAAAAGAATATTCCAATTTAATTTGTCCTTGAATTAAATTGTTAACTAAAATCAAATTTAGTCATAACAGCTACTTGGAAATAGTTAATTAAGTTATTTTGATTTAATTAGTTGGAGAAATTCAAGGTAGAAGTCTTTCTGAAGTCATGCAAGAGTTATTCCTTAAATTAAGGAGATAAGCCTTGAATTAAGGAGATAAGATTGAGTTGTAATTAGTTAACTCAGTTTACTGAGTTAAGTCCAGTTAAATTAGTTCCAAACTATTTGAGGAACTAATAGAGAGTTAATGGTCAGTTGATGCATGCATACACTCAACTAGTGTACTCTAGTTAACTGAAGATTCCCTCATCAGAAACTCATGCATGCCTATTTTGAGAAAGACCCAGCTGAGATTAAAGTCAGGGACAATGTACTATCAGTTGCATGTGTTTTCTTATAAAGAAAACTCATGCATGCAGTCAAGGAATCATTCCTTGAGGATTGCATAGTTCTAATAGTCTGTGAGATTAGGAGATCATCCACTGGGTAGAAGAGGTTTTCCACTTGGTTGAAGGTGAATCATCCCAGAGGAACTGCGCAAGGAAATAGGAGCTTGGAGGGCAGAGAGGAAGGCTTGTGAGAAGCTAGGATTTCCTGTGAGCATATGTGAGGATTGTATTGAGATCTAGCTAGCAGCTAAGGCTTTGTATAATTCTTATGTATTTCCACCTTGTATGATAATACAGGTATTGAGATTTATAGCTGAGGCTTTCCCCAAAGTATTTTCATGTGTATTGTGCGATCAATTCTTCTTCTTCTGGTTATATTATTAAGGTCAATCTTTAAGCTTCCGAAAATTGACATTAGAAGTAGGTTATAGTATTATGCTTTGATTTATATTTCATTATCGGGTTAACCTACATAGCAAATTTTATACATGGTATCATAGCTGGATTTGTAGAAAGTTTCTACAATTTCAGCCATATACTCCTCCGCAACATCAGTGGAATGCACCATCCCAGGGGTGCTAACTGTAGAGCTATGAAAAGGGTCTCTTTCACCTCTAATTAACTCACATTAATATGTCAATCCAGGAACGTTTTGTTATTTCAAAGAGTGTCTTAGTCTGAGGCTATCATTTGCCAAAGTAATGCTAGTAGTACAGTGTTCAGAAATACAAGAGTAAATGGATGCTTGTCTACAGCTTAACTTCTTCAAAAGATTAAATCACACATTCAAAAGACTAAGCAACTTATCAGTCAAGGGTTCGGTAGCAATAACCCATCCCTTTGGAAACTGATGGAAAAGGAAATCAGAGAACAGATCGTGGATCTGGGAGCCGAACAGTAAATGCCAATGCTCACTACAGCTTGAGATCGTTCTTCACACCAACACCAATAAATGGAACGGCAGATGAGAAATGGAACAGCAATTAAGAAATCGAACAACAAGTCTGCAATGGAATAGCAAATCCGAAATGGAACAACAATTCTGAAATGGGACAGCAGCTAAGAAATAGAACAGCAACTAAGTCTCACAAGCAGTAACAATCTTAATCTATCAGATCAAATGCATTAATCGTAATCAAATGGCAATCTTTCACTCTTAAGGGCGAATCTAACAGCACACACCAATGGAACAACACTGATTACTGATAAATTATGGAATAGCGCTTGAAAACCATATACGCACACAACACACTTAAATAGTAATCCGATCCAAGTATTAATCTTAGTTAGAAAGAATACGACTGCATTTCAAAATAGAACAGCATTGTTCATAAATCCAATCGTAAAGAACATAACTCCCAAGATGAATTTTGTAACGTTAATGAACAGGTGCACATCAAAAAAGCTCTGTAATGGAATAGTAACAGTATTCTGTCAAGACTAGCAATATTAGATCAACTCTTAAAAGAACAGTAATATGATGCAGATTCAATACAATTGTTCTGTCTGTAGAAGCCTTAATGAATTAAACATAACAGAGCATGTGATGTAAACTTGTAAAACACATCAGATTACCAAATAACGTCGATAATCAAACCATGCATAAACCAAACGTAATAATACAGGAGCAAGTGTCCTCCAGGGCTGGGCCCTTAGCCTCCAGGGGTACACCACTTGAAGTTATTCCAGACTCAGAGATGAAGTAATAACCAAGTTTGTATTAATGCATAAAGCAGAATTACAATAAACCAGTTCTTAACGAGACTCGATGATCAAAGTTTTGATCTTAAAAGAAATTACATAGAAGCATAACCGTATCTAACTCCCTTCCCGAGCTAACAGTGCTGCCCCTTTTATAAGGGTGATGGCGGAGATGTCTAAGTGCAAAAATAGATACAATAGTGATCCCTCAGGATCAAGGATCCTGAGGGATTCGCCTAACCGTTAGTCCTCAGTCATTTCTTTTCTTTCTTGCGTTGAGCTGATATCTCCACCTCCTCTCCCAGGTTGATTTGCTTTGATTTTCTTTGCCTTATTTGCATTCGGTCTCCCGTCAAAGGGACAGCGGTTAATCCATCCTTGTCCATTCCTCTGGAATGGCAACTTCTCGTTTTTCCTCCTTCCTGCACAAGGAAATGATATTTGTCAGCGTTTTCGTCTTGCATATTAATCTCACATGTTTTATTATAATTCTTTATCCTTTTCCTAGTTCATGATGCAAAAGGTTTGTAAGTTCTAATGAAAAGATACTGAAATAATCATCAAAAACATACCTTCTTTAGTACTCCACATTGACTCCCCTACAATCAATATCCAACCTTATTGCCTCCACCTCAATCTCAACCATAGCTCCTTCACCCTGCTCCACCTAAGCAACCTCAGATGCCTACTCAATCAAATCCGAACTTGAACAAGAGACAGACACAACAGGTCTACAGCGGGGAACATCTTACCCTGCTTATGTTGTGGAAATTCAAGAAACCAACCTCAGGTATGGAAGAATGCTTCTAGATAATCAACCTCCATTTCCACCTGAGGAGCTTGGAGAGGAAAAGGAAGAGAGTGTTCCTCAAGCCAATCCACCTCCTTTTCCTAAGATATTAACCATCCAATATAGCACACCCCAGAAGAGACTGAACTTCTCGGTGAATTGAAAAATGTGTGTTAAAATACCACTCCTCCAAGCTATCAACGATGTCCCCATATACAACAAGTTAATCAAGGATAAATGCTTCAAACATCCTGGGAGGTGAAAGAAATACACCCCTACCATTAATGTCATTGGACAATTGTCCGACTTAATGGTGGGCTGGGTGATTTGCTCAAAGTATCTAGATCCTAAAATTCCTATGGCAGATGTGCACATCGATGGTATCATTGTCCCCCATACCTTGATCGATCTTTGGGTTGCCATCAATGTGATGACTAAGGAGACTATGCTAAACTTGAATCTCCAAGGATCATTAGGGAAGACCACAACAGTCTTGC
Organism: Pinus tabuliformis; assembly: GCA_031772625.1. Lineage (NCBI taxonomy): Eukaryota > Viridiplantae > Streptophyta > Pinopsida > Pinales > Pinaceae > Pinus > Pinus tabuliformis. The sequence goes on from CM062819.1 coordinate 430,053,125, forward strand.
AACTTGCAGAAAGGTCCATAATAGCTCCTGAGGGAGTTGTTGAGGATGTGATGGTCTCCATTGATTCCTGGGAATACCCTACTAACTTCTTAGTTCTCCAACCTAAGACCAAGTTCAATGGTTATCCTCTCATCCTTGGAAGGCCATGGTTAGCCACTGCTGATGCTTACATAATTTTTAGGGTTGGGAATATGACCATTAAAAATGGGCATTTCTCCAAACAATTGGTCTTGTACCCTCATACTCAACCATCTCTGGAGCATGACTTACCTTTATGGTTAGAAGAGGAGGAGGAAGATGAAGTATACTCTTCCCCAATCTATACCCTAGATGCTACTATAGGAGGGGGGCAACCTGATGAAGACGACATGATTGAGAAAGTCCTCCAACATCAGCCCCCAACACCATGTCTCTTGAGGAGTTAGTGAAGAAAGTTGAAGATAACCCTTGGACTGATTTGTGCCTAGCTAACTCAAGTCCTACTCATGCCAAGATGATAGAATTTTGTCTAGAAAGAACACTGAAAATCAACCCCTCTCTCTTTGCACATCAGGAAAAGGAGTTATGTGACATGCTAAGAGAGAATATGGATGCCTTTGCCTAGAGTTACAAGGAAATTAAGTGAGTGCACCCTTCGGCGTGTACTCACCACATTTACATCAAGGAAGGCTGCAAGCCAGTGCACCAACCTTAGAGGAGAATGAACCCAACCCTCAAAGATATAGTTAAAGAAGAACTGCAGAAGTTATTGGATGCAAGGTTCATTTACCCCATCTTAGATAGTGAGTGGGTGTCTCCTCTAGTTCTAGTCCCAAAGAAGAATGGGAAGTGGAGGATCTGTGTGGATGACAGAGAGATAAACAAAGCCATAAAAAAAGACCATTTCCCTCTACCTTTCATTGACCAAGTATTAAATTGTATTGTAGGAAAGAATTTCTTCTCTTTCCTGGATGGATTTAGTGGTTACAATCAGATCCATATCAGCCTAGAGGACCAAGATAAAACCACCTTCACCTGTCGTTGGGGTACCTTTTCTTATAGGGTCCTTCCTTTTGGATTATGAAATGCCCTTGCCACTTTTAAGAGGGCAGTCCTGAGCATCTTTCCTGAGCTAGTCCATGACTCTTTGGAAATTTAAATGGATGATTTCACCCCCCATAGGTGTGATTTCCTGGAGGCTCTCTCTAACTTGGGGAAATTATTAAACAAATGCATTGAAATTAACTTATCCCTTAGTCCTAAGAAGTGTGAGTTCTTGATTAATGCAGGGATAGTTCTAGGTCACTCAATATCCTAGGAAGGACTGCAAGTGGACCCAAATAAAACTGTTATCATAAAGAGGGTTGCTAATCCTGAGAAGCAGAGGGATTTCAAAAGTTTCTTGGGCTTAGCTAGATACTATAGGAGATTCATAAAGGACTTTAGAAAAGTAGCCTCACCTTTGTTTGGACTATTGGCCAAGGACTTTGAATTTTTATGGTCAAAAAGCTGCCAAGAGGCCTTAGAAACCCTAAAGGACAAGTTGACTACTACACCTATGCTCCAAGGCCCAAATTGGGCTCTTCATTTCCACTTCCATGCTGATGCCTCTAAACAATATATAGGAGCTACTCTAGGCCAAATAGATGACAAGTTGCCTTATGCCATTTACTTCATCATCAAAAATCTGTCCAAGGCTGACTTGAACTATACTGTGACTGAAAAAGAGCTCCTAGTTGTTGTCCATTCCTTGAATAAATTTAGACATTACATCACTAGTTACCAGACCTTTGTACATACTAACCATGCTTCTATTAAATATTTGATGAAAAACCTTGATGTGAATGCCAAAATTACTAGATGGTTTCTTTTGTTACAACAGTTTGATATAACTATCATTGATAAGCCTGGTAGAGAAAATGTAGCTGCATATTTTTTGTCTAGACTGGCTTTGCCTACATGTGAGGAAGGAATGGTTGATGATCAACTTCCAGATGAGAATTTATTCGTTGTTTCAGTCCTCTCTCCATGGTTTTATGACATAGCCAACTACTTAGTGGCTGCACAATTCCCTCCAAATCTGTTCTCCAAGGAAAAGAGCATAATTATAAGAAAAAGTGCACCATTCACTTGGATTAGGGAAATCTCTTAAATCTAGGCCGAGATCATATTCTGAGAAGATGTGTTAGGGATGAGTAATTTTTTGACATTCTTCTAGCTTGTCATAATGGGCCTTATGGAGGTCACTTTGTAGCCAAGAGGACAACCTTCAAGGTAGTATAAGCTGGCTACTACTGGCCCACTCTCCACCAAGATGCAAGAAGATATACCATTCGATGTGACCAATGCAAAAGAATGGGGAAAGCTACTCCCAGGGATGAAATTCCCTTGCAACCTCAAGTGACTCTTGAGCCATTTGAAAAGTGGGGCATGGATTTCATTGGGCTGATTGATCCACCATCAGGGTAGAAAAATTACATAATTGTGTGCACTTATTACTTAACAAAGTGGGATGAAACCAAGGTTGTCAAGGTAGCAACAAAAGAGAAAGTGGTTGATTTCTTAAGGTGGAATATATTTTACAAGTTTGGGTACCCTAGAGAGCTAGTCACTGATCAAGGCACTCAATTCACATCACACCTGATTGAGAATCTGTTGAGTTAGCATAAGATCAAGCACAAGAAGTCAACTTGTTACCATCCTCAGGCCAATGGACAAGTAGAGGTTACCAATAGAGCATTGGAAAGAATTCTCACAAAGGTGGTGAGAAACAATAAGAAATATTCGGTTGAAAGACTAGTGGAGGCCACCTGGGCCTATAATACAACTTGGAAGACAACCACTGGCTTCACCCCTTATGATTTGGTCTATGGGAAGAAGGATCTTCTCTCCATTGTGTTTGAGTACAACACTTTGAGAATGGTAGCATAATTGGATTTGGATGTTACAAGGGCACAACAAGAGAGGTTGCTCCAGCTCAATGGGTTAGATGAATTTTGGATGCAGGCCCTCCTACACACTGAGGTGACTCAAGTACAAAGAAAGGTTTGGCATGAAAAAAATATCAAAGACAAGGTTTTTCAAGAGGGTGATTGGGCTCTACTATATGACTCCAAGTTCAAGGATTTCAAAGGCAAATTGATGACCTAATGGCTGGGCCCATATGTGATAGAAATGTGCCATGACAATGGGGTTGTTCAAATAAGAACCATTGATGAAGAAGGTATCCCCTTTCTTGTCAATGGGTACAGATTGAAAGCCTACAAAATACCTTTGTCAAAGGAAGAGTTTGTTAGTACTATCAGTAAGGCAGTGATGGTGATTGGAGGTGTCTAGGCTTCCACCTCACCGAATTCTTGAAGACTGTTCTATTTTTGAAAAAAATGAAAAAAGATAAAAAACAAAAAGGGAGCCAGGTGAAAACCTCCATGAGGCACCAAAGGCCAACATTTGGGTTGAAAACCTCCTTGAGGCAGCCCAAGAGTGAAAAAAGGGAAAATAAAAGATCCCTAGGTGAAAACCTCCCTTGAGGTGCCTAGGGTAGGATAATTGGTTGAAGAATTCCTTTGAGGTAGCCTGTGTGTCTCTAAAAAACAAAAAAAGAAAAAAGAAAAAAAGCACAAAAATGCTATGGTAGGGACCTCAAACCTGCCCAATAATAAAAGTCTGTGATTGTTACAGGTTTTCAAGGCAACAAAGGACACCAAGTTTAGAGGGAATAAAGCCAAGAAACACTCCATTCCTCCTTCATTCATTTCATACCTTCCATTCTCACGATGTTTCTAGCATCCATTCTCATCTCCAAACATCAAAAAGAAAACAATAAAAATAAAGAAAAGTCCAAGGGCCATACCATCAATGGCCTACCTCACCTACCACTCCATCTTCCCTGTTTCCACCCCTTCCACTCCTACTTCAAAACCTATTCCTTCTCCAATAGAAAAAAAAACAAAAAAAAAACAATTTTCTTTTTAAGAAAGATGCAGCTACGGGAAACCCTGTAGCAGCCTGTATTATGACAGCAGTAGTCTCCATGCTCCTCCTTCAACATCCATGTAGAGAAAGAGTATCAGCACCCTTGCAGGTACTATGGCACCTATCCAAAGCTCAGCAACAGCAAAAGAGGCCATCACCTGCACATCACAACAAAGAAGACAAACATATCAGCTGGGTGAAATCAACAGAACAAGAGCAAAAGAGAACATGTACCTGAACAAGAAGAAGCACAACAGAGCCACCCTCCAGCATGCATCGACCGAGGAAAGGAAGCAATAGTTATGGAACCTCATCCACTCTCTTTCCTAAGTACGAATATGAAAAAGTTGGTTTTATAAGCTGAAGGTGGCCAATTAACTTGGCCACCCTCAGCCCGAAAACAAAAAGTGAAGTTCTAGTTAGCAGGGCACGTGGCAAAGTCATATCAATGCAAATAATTCGGGAAGTTGGTCGAGTTAAGTTATACAGGAGTGGGTGATGATTACGAGAAAGGGCTGCATGATAACTAATGGTGGGCCAATGGTCCAAAAGGAGAAATCACATACCCTTCCAGCCAACACACCACTCCAAGGAATCAACCATAAATAACAAAAATCCCTAACTTTCATGCACACATCGTTCATTTCAAGATTTAGAGAATTGGGACCACCTAGAGGAGCCATTGAAGAAGGAAACTCATCTCGGCCATCCTACAATGAATACCTTCAGGAAATGCAGAAAAACTACAGGAAACATTGGGTATTGTCAAAAAAAATTTGCAAGGGGGTGCCTAGGGCCAAGCTATTCATGAATTCTCCTTAGCTAGGGCATTACAGTAAAATATAGGTGGCCCATATCCTCTATTTTTTGACTTGATAGCTCGAAGAGAGAAAAGGAAAATAAATCTTCATTGTTTTCTAGTAATTACAGTGTGCATAGGGATAGATAGAATTGTGTGGGGATAAAGGAAGAATTGTAGTCATCACCCTCCTAAACTCTAAACCTTCAGTCACCTTGGAAATCTCTAAAGCTAAGCCACCAAACTTCCTACATTCAGCTTGAAAGGGAGGATAAAATGACAGGAGGTTTCAATAGAAGGGAGCCCATAGGGACATCTAGAATACACCTCCATCCCCCTGTGGTAGAGATATTTAGAAGGAATCAATGGTTGGGATTCTTCAAGCTGCTTAAAGGATATGATGATGATGTAGCTCGGGAATTTTCCATGTCACTCACACCTCAGGCTAGAGTCAATGCCACTTTTGTGGTGAGAGGATTGTCAGTAACAATTACCCCTGAAAGCATTAGCATAATCACTACACTCCCTCTAGGCTTACAATGGAGAAAGGAGGATAAATCTAGAAACACTTATGCCAAGAATAAATTTTTCTTGAGAGATGAGGAGCCAATTGAGGACAAAAATGGGATTAGAAGGGAGAGCCTTCCCTATCCTTGGGATGAAGTAAGCTATCACATTCTCAAGTATATTTCTTGTGAGGGAAGGCTCAATATAGTCTATGGTTACCAATTTAGACTCATCCATGAGCTGAGATTTGGAGAAGAATTACTCCTTAACAGAAGACTTAGTGTGCCCTACTTCTTATTGCAATCAATAATAGACATGTGCATAAAGGTACAGGAAGGAAAACATCAACAACAAACACATCATGGACTAATCAAGCTCATACTAGAAGATGCCTTAAGCCAATTAAGAGTCCCTATTCTATGGTCCACATTTAGGGACATGGAAAAGGAGGTTGTAATTGAAGAAATTGAGTATGAGGGAGACCCAACCTCTAGTGGTTAGGAGGAAGAAGAAGAAGAGGAGGAATCTAAAGAAGAAGAAGAGGAGGAACCTGAAGAAGAAGAAGAGGAGGAACCTAAAGAAGAAGAGGAAGAATCAGAGAATGAATATGAGGCAGAGACCAATAAAATAGAGGGAGAAGAGAACAATGGGGAAGAAGTACAAAAGGATGGGGAAAGCCCTAAAAAACATACCAAGGAAGGGGAGGAATCTCCAAGAGTGTCTCCTGAACCCACAAAGAAGGTGTAGGAATTTACAGGGTAAGTTCCTCAGACAGAACACCAAAGGACACCGCTCACAAACAGATCACAGATCAATACACCAGTATTTTTGACGTGGTTAAAACCCTCAAAAAGGGAAACAGTCCACAGCCTGAGCCAATGTGGCCACTTTAGGCAATATATTAATAAAAGAATGAAAATTTACATAATCTTCTCTCATGAACCATTAACCTAAAAATGACCCTCCATGCTCTTTAAATAGAGATCATGGACCAATCGGGTGTTAAGCAACGGATCAAGTGTCGGTAATACCGAGGAGAGAATGAACCGTCGGATCACTACATATCGTGACCATCGGATTGTAAGTTACAAAAGTACATAGTAAATAAACACACTTTACCTAACTCTACACTAGACCAAGTTATACTTAACTATTTCCTATGTGTCGGAATATCCTAACATCCCCCCTTAAGAACAACTTGGGATAGGATTGAAGGATTTACAAATGTGACACAATAGGAGAAGGAAGGAGGCACTAGAGCCTATCGGAAGTTGTTGCCTTGATTGGCCTAAGCACAACCATAAAGTCAACAGGAAAAAGGCAGAGGTAGACTCCCCTATATTTCAAAACAAGGAGAAGCACTAGGATAAAACAGGGGAGACCACAAACACCTACTAAGACTCCTATCATCATTGAAGACTCACCAAAAGGAAAAGAAAAACTAGTCTCCCCAAAAATGAAAGGTGAAGAGGTCACATCAAAAGAGGCTTCCCCAAAGTCACCAACCACCTATGTTAGGAGGTCTGTCACTAGGTAAACCGCAAAAAAGAAAATCAAAGAACATTTGACCCCATTTTAGAAAGGGAAAAGCCTCCTATAGGAAACAAAGACATTCCTACAGGAAATTTTGTCAGCACTACAGGAAACACATAAAAAGCATCAGGAAGGACAACAAGGACAAAGGAAAGGAAAGGAAGTAGAAACACAAGTACAGGGGGAGGAATATGCTCCAAAGACATTAAAAGGAGAATTCCAAAATTTGCAAGAACCTAGCCCACAACCCAATCTCAGCTCCTATTACAGATTCATTGAGGGAGGCAGAGTAATACCATAAAAATTTTCCATCCATCTCTTCTTTGAGCTTGAGAAGGAGAGAGAAAGGACACATTGCTGGATGCAAATTGCTAAATCAAAGAATGTAGAGGATGTGGGCCATATGGAAGAGAAGCTACTAGAGATGGGAAGAGAGTTGAGTAGGATAAGAGACAAGGAAAGAGTTATGAAATCTCAACTAAAGGTTGAAAACACATGACTGAGGAGGAAGGTACAGGAAAAAGAGAACCAATTGGCCACTATGGCAAGCATCTCTATGGAGGCACTCTAGTGCAAGATGCCATCAAAGTCATATTCCTTGTACCTAAAAAATCAATGGTTGCAATTTCAGATAAATACCCTAACACAATGAGGGACTATGCCTTTGAAAGACTATAGGAATTTCATTGAGCTCTATGACCAAAGCACCCTAGAGGAGAGGGCCAGGATATCTAAATTTTACTTACACAACTTGGCCTTAACAGAATTAAATGTGTGGGACCCAAATCCAAAGCTGGGGGATTTACAAATAATGGACTTGGCATCCTGGATGATTCATGAAGAGGCGAGGGATAAGGAAGTAAAGAGCATGTTGGAAAGAGAAGAAAAAGAGCCCCTTTACATTAGAGCAAGATAGATCAATTCCATGGTTGTCATTAGCACCCACAACATCATCACCAATGATCCCTAGCTTGCACCAAGATACTTAGCCATACAAGATCAAGCAATCACTCATTTTGAGGACACTTTAATATTTCTAGGGGATGAAATCCAGAAAGCATGCCAAAGGAGATGGGGCATCCTACCATACAGCCTAAGGATGAGGGAGTATCATTCCCCTGAAAGAATGAGGGATGTACTAGAGAGGACCCAACTATATAAGAAAACACTACTAAAAATCAATTAGATTGGCTTGAAACCCAGCCCACCATTTCTCTTGGGTATGTTAGAAGGAAGAAAGTAACAAGAGGAAAGAAGGTAGTGGGAGGAAATAGAGAAGCATGCAGGATTTTATCGAAAAGAGGAGAATACATCAACAAAATCCTAGGATGCCAAAGAGGCCACAAGAGCAATGAAAGACATGGACATATATTAAGTTTCTCAGAGGATGAGCAACACTTTCAGTAGGGGATGATGATGAGGCTCATCAATAGGTAAATTATATGGACCTTAATGCCACTCTACAGCTTATTAAAATAAAATTTTCTCGCATTTCTTTACATTTTTTATTATATTTTTCTTAGTGAGAAGGGTAAATATGAGATGTTATGTCATGTGGCCTAATGTGCATTAATTGCAAGATTTGGAGCAATTTTGGCTAATTTAAGTGTAGGAACTCGAAGTAGACAAGAAAGAGGGATTTCAGGAGATTGGATCTCCCTCCTTAACTCCTCAATCACTCGAATATTCCTCTGCCAAATCTCATCAACTCAGAGTTACAAGTAGCCAAGTCCACCAAGGTCATTGGAAGCCAAGCCAATGATAGTTGAAGACAAGTTGATCTTGAGTTGGGAGCCAAGCCTCCCTAAATTTAAGGAAGTTATTGGTAGCTTCATTTGTATAAATAAGAAGGCCTAGGGCCTCATTAGGATTCGACTTTTTTTGTTGTAGCTAAGAGGCATTTTCAAGCTAAGACATTGTGACTGATAACTCTTATGTATTTTTGATATTTTGATAAAAATGAAAATCATTCCCTTGATCCAGGATTGAGTTGAATCAGAGGGATGAAGCTCTTGGGTTAGGGCCCAACCCTAGTAGCATAGGTTCCTCTTTCTGTACATGTATGCTTAGATTACATTCATATTTAGTTGCTGAAGTGATTTTGGTTTTGTTTAAACTACAAGTATTTGGATGATTACTTAGTTTTATTCCATTTGTGGATAGATAGATCAATGGTACAATGGTGATAGTAAACACTTCAAAAAAAATTGTGGTAGTGGCCTCTGCCTCACCTCCCTTATGGGATCATGGTTTGAGGGTTCCATTCACACAACCCAAAAACATATTTATTGTTTGATCATTACATAATTTAGGATTTCTTGTTGCATAGATCACTATTTCCAAATTTCTTAGAAGTACCTGCAATTGTCATTTTGGTCTCTTGAATTTGCTATGGTTTAGAGGTCCATTCATAAAATTAGCCGTCAGCTATTAATAACTCTGTTTTTCCTAAATTCAACTCATCTTTTAATGAAGTTGTGCATAAATGAAGAAAAGAACGTATGTTTTTGTGGGAGTTTTTGATCTATAGGGAGACCTCATATTCCCAGCCTCATCCAAGTCTTCTCCACCTATGCTTCCAAAGTCCACCAAACCCTAATTTGAATTCTTGTTTTGTAACAAAGTGGACATTTTCCTTGAGCAAGTCCAACCATCTTGAAGCCTTGGACTGAGCCTTGGGTTGTGTGCACCTCCTCTATGCCTTATTCCCCCATAAAACACTTTTCCCACACTTCATTCTACCTTTCCTACCTCCCTATAAGCTTTTGGCCTATTTCTTGTAGTAAAACAGGGCATCCTGTAGTAGAAGTAGGACATCTTGTAGTACTACAAGAAACCCTGTAGCAGCCTATTTTAAGCCCGAATTGAGAAGAAATGATCATCTGATCTTAGGTTAGGCCTCCACTTGGCTTCCATACCTTTGACACCATTCCAAACATGTTTCCCCATACCTGCCTCCCTTGCCAAAGAACAAATTGGTTAATTTAGCATTGCTAAAAATAAAAAAGGGTTTTTTTGCAATTCCTAGTTAGCACATGCATGCAACAATCATAGTAGTTCTTAGATAAATTTCCATTCTCATTTAGTCGAGATAACTATATGTTATATGCAAGGTTAATTTAGGTCTCTTTTGAAAGAAATATGTGTAGATTCTTAGCTAGATGATTTCATGTCACTTTATAGCACCTTCCAATTCAACACTTCCATTTCCTAGAGTAGGCAACATTCCATTTCTACATTAAGAGTAATTTTCTCTTTTCCATTTGGTAGTTAGACTCCTTATAGTCAATAGAATACTGGTTTGAAAAAACCTAGTGGTCTATCGCCCCAGTTGAAAAGTGACAAGAGTAGAGCATTGCATCTACTATTTATACAACACTGTCACCTCCAAGTTTGTATGAACACGGGGTTGATGAAGTAAAGGTGGTAGCCCTAGGAGTTGCAACATTCTTGTTGCAATATTGGAGCTCATTAGGTACATAAATAAAAGAAATCTCTGCTCATAAAATATAAGTATTCATTTTTAATTTCATTAGCTTTATTATTATTGTTCTTATTCTTTTCCCTTTAAAAGGAAAATTGCAGAGACTAACGATTAGATTCGGAGGGAGTATCCAAAAGAGGACTTATAAGAAGTTTCAAACAGAGTCCTTCAATAAATAACCCTACAAGGTTTGTAAAGAAAGCAAGGTATGTAAAAATTCTTCTTCATTGAAAGTATGATCATTTTAAAAAATTTACTTGGTATTACTAACTCTCTCATGTATAGGTTTTCAAATCATATGTATTATTTTTAAAGTGATTAATCTCTTGATTGAATCTACCATCATCATATTATCTAATTTGTTTATGAAACCCTAACCTTTAGGGTTCACTGTAAAAACTGTAACTTAAGGATATGTCTATGAAACCTTAGTCTACTTAGGGTTTGTACAATGAAATTCTATCCTTGCTTAGGATATGTTGTCAATAATATTGAAACCCTAGTCCTATTAGTGTTGTTAATAAAGGACCAATGATGAAATTTCTATTCTTATAATATTTAGGGTTTGGGTATTATTATAACAAAAATCCTATATTTTTAGGGTTTTTATATTGTCCTAGTAATAAACCAAAACCTTAGATAAGTTAGGGTTTATAAATAGAACCCTTGTGAGGTCCCAAGAATGAAACCCTAGGTGTGCATTATTTCATATAATCAAAACCCTAACTTGATTAAAGGTATTGTATATCTAACTTTGATGTTTGTGTCTAGGGTTTAACAAAGTAAATTTTGATATATTGATACCCTAGATATGCATATATTAGTATGATAACTTGGTTATTGATGTTTTGAGTTGTGTCTAGGGTATATAACAAAAACCTAGTAGAAACTAATACTCTAGGGTTTGCAACAAACCCTAGTAAAGTCTAACATGAAAAAGTATATTGTTGGAACCCTAGGTGTATAGCACTATGATTGATTGACTTGATCTGGTTACTGATAGTTAAGAAAATGAAGTCTAGGGTTTATGGCAAATCCCTAGCAAGAAGTTGAAGTCTAGTATGAAAAAGATGTGTCTCTTATCGATTATGAACCTAACTAGGTTTAGTTATTTAATGTCTAAAAGTTTGAATGTCTTGAGGCTTCATGATATGATATAGTTAACTTCATGCTTCTATATATTTCTATTTGGTTATACTTACTATTAAGTTTTGTAGGTACGTGATCTTCAAGATGTTGAGTATGTTTTTAATCAAAGATATTCAATATTAATGATGAGCTTGAAGGAAGATATAAATGATGATAAATATGCTATGAGAAAGAATGAAGCATTGAAAGGTGGAAAATTCTCTGATATTGAGAGGGATTCTTGATAGAAGAAAGGGTATATCTCCTCAGATGAGAGGGAGGACATATTATGATAGTGAATACTTTGAAGTAAGAAAAAGTACTACAAATGAATGTTTCATAAAGTTAGAAGATTTGAGGATGTATTTGGTGCTGTTGAATAAGTGAAAGAAGAAGAAAGATTTTAACAAATTATATATGGATAACTTGATGATGATATTAGACGCATCTAAATGAATAAGGATGCAGAAGGTTTATGTTTACTTGTATGTATATTTGAAATTTTATTATTGATTGAGGTTGTGTTTGTATAGGTAAATCTCTCTATAAGAAGGTAAACACTTTGGAAGCATGCTTGACAAATGGATATAGGTGATTTAGTTTATTAGGGAGAGATGAAGCATCTAATGGAAATATGCTCAGGAGGACATCTGGTCGACGTATGTGTTGATTTCTAGACCTCAAAGAGAAAGGGCAGTGTTGGTCATGGAGCTTTGACCTTGGATATGCATCTAGATCCATGGGTTGGCGATAGAGCATAAAATATTAATGGTACATAGAGCTGCATAAATATTGAGTCCCCTTAGTCCCACCCAGATAGAATATGCCCTAGTCAGGTATCTAGTTCGTAGCACTGAGTGTTGCTAGAACTCTTCGTAGTTCATTTCATTTTTATATCTTCCATGTACTCTATTTGTATGTAATTATCAATACCTTGCCACTTAAGGGGCAGTCTTGAAGAATGTAACTAGTGTCGGTCTTCATAATCATACTTGTTAAAAGAAATTTTATTATTAAATAAAATGACTTATTAAAGCATGGGTTTCATGATTGGGTCATTGTTTTCTAGGTTAAAGCTTCCATTAAAGGCTTCTAGGATCATATTTTGAATCATTATCATCATATAGACCCTTCTTGGGATCTTTTTGTCATAAAACAAAATTATTTTTATGTATATTCTCCTTCTCCATCAAGTCAACTTCTTATTCCATCAAGTCATACCTCAATTAAGTTCCCAAATTCGGCCTAAATTAACATAACAAAGTTGGCCTCATGTTGGAGACTCAATCTACTTTAAATATACAAGTGTATTCATCCTATGAGAAGTGGCATGTATTCGATCTGTAATTCTAAAGTAAGATACAACCTGAAGAAATAACCTATCCAATGCATAATAGAGAGCTAATAAAATGAAGGATTGATTAAAGGGAATAAATTATTCTGATGTAATACAGGGGACTGAAGCTTTGTTGAAGTAAGGAATTACTAAGAGGGGGCTAAATCAGTAATAGTGAGGTTCTTAAAACTTTTTATGAATATGTCTTTAATTATTTCCTCTATTTTCAATTACTTATGAGAGAATTCTTTTTTTTGCTGAAGCAAGAGTAGGACCTTCTTTACCATTAATAATATACAAAATTTACAAAAAGCCACTCAGAAAAGTGGCGCAGGAGATTGGCCTCCCAAAGGAACTGAGAACGGGCCTAGGCAGAAGACTCGGCACAAAAGACTTACCTTTCAACACATAAAATCTAAACAGGAAAAGCCAAAAATAAACCTAAGTAGTGGACAGACCAGAGCAAAAGAAAAAAGGGCCCCACCGGCCTTCCAAGACCTGGAGAGAACCGAGCCCCACTGAAACCATACAACAAAGAGGGGCCCACGCTAAACCCGCTGAAAAACAAAACTTTCATCAGAATCTGCAGTGATGAACCGTCGGGCCCCATCCAACAGCTCCAAACAAAATCGCAAAGGAGAGAAGCACGCCGCTTAACTGGCATCACCTCCAACCTGCTCGACCTATCGTCACTGTTGATTTGTAAAATTGGATCCGATGGTTAAGGGACATATCGTACCCACCAAGAATGCCAGAAATTAGCATGTGATTATGCCCCACCAAACTGCTCATTCAATCCCAAGCGTTGATCTCCCTCGCTCCATCGGATGACTGAGCTGAAAATCGCGCGCCCGAAGTCGTCGCCCTTTAGGGAGCGGGGAGAGTGGTTTTTGGATCGGGCCCGCCTCCACGTGTCCTGCTCTCTATGGCATCGCTGCCAAAAAATAAAAACCACTTTTGACATAAAAGCGGTGCGATTGCTACGAAACCACTCCCTGGGCGGAATTCAGGTCATCCAATGAACAAATATGGTGATCCAGAAGTTTAGATGTTTCTTTCTTCGGTCAAGGAAACTCTGTCGTCGGTTGTGAAGAATATTCCTAATCGTGGTCAACGAAGCCGCCAACTTTGTCTTACCTCCCATCGTGTACGATTCAATCCAACCTTGTGAAGCCCTCTGTCTGCTGTCCAAAACTAGTTGGATTCCATATTTTTGCTTCTATACTCTTCTTTGTCCTCCTTCGCCTGGTTATGACAGAGATTTTTCATATCGCTCTGCACCATTGTGCTCCACCTCCTTAAAATTGTGTTGTCGTTGTAGCTAACACCTTGATTGGCTAGAATTTCCGCCAATTTATTGGCCTTTCTCCTCACATGATTAAATTTGAGTGTACGAAGTTCCTGTAGATGTACTTGAATCCTGTGTAGAACCTGAGTTAACCTCCAGTGTTTTGTGACCTTTTCCGGTCCTATACCATCACTGATTCTCTTGGTTGCATTTATGACTAACTCTGAATCCTCTTCTATTATGACATTTTTACAATTTTTCTGTATCAAAAATTCTAAGCATTGTTCCAAGGCCATTAGTTCTTCCATGTTGTTAGTGGCTTTTCCTAAGTGTCCATGGAAGAGGGAGATTATGCTACCTGTATCATCCCTTAGAATGCCCCCAAAGCCAACCACCCCTGGGTTGCCTTTGGAAGCTCCATCAATGTTGTACTTTAAAAAACCCTCAGGGGGAGGATGCCAGAATTCCTCCACCTTATCTCTCATGCTTGCTTTCCTGTCTAGACCTTGAGGAATAAGCCCCTGCATGTCTAACAACTGGAGGATTCTTAACTCTTCTCCTAAGGGAGGATTTTTGGGGAGATTCCTAACCATGGTGCCAACTGTCTCCTTAAGTTGTTTTACGATCAACTTCACCAGGCTAAGTGAGTCAGTCTTTACCTCTTTGAATATTCTTTTGTTCCTTTCTTTCCACACATTCCAAATAATGAAGCTCGGCAAGAGATCCCAGGCTGAATTGAGAACTTCATTATCAGAAAAATTATTCCTCCAATTGTTAAGAGTGTTAGCAATACTTTCTTTGTCTCTATCAGACTGTTTGAAGATGTTGGTAAAAAAATCCCATATCCTGTCGGTGAAGATACAGCTGTTGAGAAGATGCTCGATAGTCTCCTCATGGGTCTCACAGAGATGACATCTGGAGGGTCCCAGCATGCCCCTTTTTTTAAGGTTGTCCCAGGTTAAAATTTTCCTGTGGTGAACTAACCACATGAAGAGTTTGATTTTCATCCAACCTTTGTGTCTCCAAAGCTTCTGCCAAGTTTTATTTGGAGCTTGGGGTTCCTGATCAAGGAGAAAACCTTTAGCTTCCTTAATATTAAAATTTCCCTCTTTGTTGTTACTCCATCTTAGCTGGTCTTGCCCTTCCGTTACTAAAATTATTCTCAGATCCAGTAGTCTCTTAAGGGACTCTTCTTTACTGTTGAGGATCCTATCCTCTCTGTCCTCTATTTTCTTCCAAATTCTCCATTTTCCAACATTATGTGGATTCTCCCAAAAGTCTTTCACCTTTACTAAACCTTGATTGTTAGTCTCATGCTTGAGGCCTAAAAATTCTTCCTTCAATAGATTAGGTTCTTGTTGCCATTTGTCCTCCCAGAAAAGTGCCAGATCTCCCTCTCTGATTTCCCAGAAACTATTTTTTTGAACCACTTCTCTATTTTCCCAGGCCTTGTTCCATATGGGGGAGCCTTTCCCTATTCTAGTCATATGTATGATTTCAGAAGCCGAACAGGCATTGGCATGTTTTTCCTTCCATATGCTTTCCCATTGAGCTTTAGGATCCTTAACCCACCTCCACCAACCTTTGGCTCCAAGAGCCTTGGTGAGAATCTCATAATTGTCCAAACCCAGGCCTCCTTGGTTCTTGGGTTTGCAGATCTTTTCCCATGAGACTAAAACCCATTTTTTCCTTGTTTCCTCTTTTCCCCAAAGAAAATCTCGTTGAATATTCCAAAATTATTGTAAGACTCCTATTGGAGCTGGGAGGGCTGATAGCATAAAGATTGGGATCGCTTGGAGAACTGCTTTAGTAAGAACCAATCTGCCAGCTAAATTTAAAGATCTATTTGTCCATTTCCTGACTTTTTCTTGCATTTTAGTTACTAGAGGATCCCATATACTTTTGTGTCAGGGTTTAGCTGTAAGATGAATTCCCAAATACTTAGAGGGAAGGGATTCTCTTTGAAAGCCTAAAATTCTGGAGACATTTCTCTGGATGGCAATATGAGTGTTAAAGAAAAAGACTTTTGATTTGGAAAGGTTTACTTCCATACCTGTGGCCTTCATGAAGTCATTCAAAATTTGTTTGTAAGAAAGTGCTTCTTTAACTATGGGAATTCCCTATAACATGGTATCATCTACAAACTGTTGATGAGTCAGAACTTGCCCATTCTCCAAAAGTTGGAGTCCTTAAATTTTTCCCATTTCTCTTGCATGCTTGATGGACTGCCCTAGTCCTTACATCATGAGGATGAAGAGAAAAGGAGAAAGTGGATCTCCCTGTCTAAGACCCCTGGAAGGGAGAAAAATTTCAGAAGGAGAGCCATTCACTAAAATTGAAAAGTTGGAAGTAGTCACAAGGGCCATGACCCATCTGACCCAATTATGATCGAAACCAAACACTGTGAGCACTTTTTTGATGTACATCCAATTTAATTTGTCATATGCCTAGGATATGTCTAGTTGCATGATCATGCCCACTCTCTTGTTGCAAGTTAATGAGTGAACCACCTTGTGAGCTTGGATTATGTTGTCTAGAATTTGTCTTCCTTCTACATACCCTGTTTGTTCCCCGGAGATGAGCGTGGGCAGCAGGGGTTTAAGTCTGTTAGCCACAACCTTGGAAATTATCTTGTAGACAACATTGCATAAGGCGATGGGCCTGTATCTCTCTGGTGTTTGAGCATTATCCTGTTTTGGAATAAGGGCAATAAAGGAGGTATTGAGAGCTTTCAAAATGGTCTTGTTCCACCTGGAGTCTTCGACAATCTCAACAATATCCCTTTTAACAATATTCCAGTAGGCTTTGAAGAAATCCACATTAAATCCATCCGGACCTGGTGCCTTGCCATTTTGCATTTCCTTGAGGACCTCACTAATCTCATGTTCAGTCACAGGTCTGTTGAGATTACAATTATCCTCTCTGGATACCAGTTTAGGTATATGTTTAATTAAGTTCTTAATGAAAGGTTCTCTTCCTGAAAAGTTTTCCTTGGCAATGTCCTGAAAATGCTTTACTAACACTGCATCTATCTCCTCATGGGATTGAATAATTTGGCCATTCTCATCCTTGATCGAAGAGATTCTGTTGTGAGTTCTGTTCGCAATGGTAGATCTATGGAAAAATTTAGTATTTTGTTCTCCTTCTTTTAGCCATAGAACCCTAGATTTTTGTTTCCAAAAAATTTCTTCTTGTTTACACAGCATTTCCCATTCTTGGTGATATTTCTCTGCTTGATCATTTTTGTCTTTATCAAAGCCATTCTTGATCAGAGCTTGGTTGAGCTCTAGGATTTTGTTTTCCACAATTTTTTTACTTGTGAAAATATTGCCAAATTCCTTCTGGTTCCATTCCTTTAGCTTCTGCTTGATGTGTTTTAATCTCTTATGTAGTAGGAACATGGATGATCCCTGAATCTGCAGGTCTTCAGCCCACCATTTTCCAATGTTGCTGATGAAATCCAGGTGTGAAAGCCAAATATTTTCAAACCTAAACGGTTTGTTTCTTGGGGTGCCAATGCCCTTGATCTCCATTTGAATCGGCCAGTGATTTGAGCCTCCAAAAGGAAGAATATCTGCTATTATTTCCTTGTCTAGAAGCATGAGCTCTTTAGAGATCATGAATCTGTCTAGCTTGGAAGCTACCTGGGAATCCCCTCCTCTTTTATTGTTCCAAGTGCAAAGACCATTATTTGTCTCAATGTCTACCAGCTTCATGTTTTTTGAAAAACATTGGAAAGCTGAGGAATCTTTGTTTAGTGCTCTTGTGCCCCCTTTTTTCTCCGAGAGAGATCTAATCATGTTGAAATCTCCTCCTATAACCCACGGTAGCCCTGCAAATCTGTTTCGAAGGTCCACTAAGGACTCAATAAACTTGATTTTGTCATCTAACCTTTGAGGGCCATAAACATTTGTTACAAGATAAGTGTCCCTATCTCCTACTGGCTGTATAACAACTGATAAATAATTCCTTGATGCCTCCGCATCAATAATACCTATTTTTTGGGGATTCCAAAGGATGACGATACCCCCTGCTATATTTTCTACTTGGACTTCTATAAACTCATATCTGCTGAGCCACTTACTATGGATTTCTCTTATCTTTTGAACAGAGCATTTTGTTTCTTGGAAAAAAATTATATCCGGAGCTACCTATTTCATTCTATTATTCAGCATTCTCTATTTTCTTTTGCTTCCTAGACCTCTGATGTTCCAAGTTGTAAACTTCATAATTACTGATTGGTAAAGGAGTAACTGGTTAGGTCTTTCATCTTACCTGAGTCTATCATGAGCTTTCCACATTCCATTAATAGCTCATTCTACTTTTTTTTCCCCTTTTTTCCCTGGGTTTCTTGGAGCCAATACTGGAGTTGGTTTTACCACTTTCATTCCCTGCTTGCCCTGTCTTTCAATGTTGTTATCTTCTCCCAAGCCCTTTGTCTAAGTTTTCCATAAGAATAACTGCTTTATTCGATTGCATTCTTCTTGTGGTAGAGATTCTACTCCGCCTGTTGTTCCCTTAATCAAGAACCCTTCTAGATCTAGGTTTTCTCTGTCATGAATCTCATGTAACTCATTATCTTCCATTTCCATCTCACTCTGGGTCATTTCCTAATCCATATCCATCTCTGATTCACTCATCATGATCCCTTTTTGTTTTTCCTTTACCTGTTCCTGTTCTTGTTCTTCTTCCTTTTCTTGCTTATCATCTCCATCCTTCATAACTTGATTTTCAACTACTACATCTTCCTCCTCTTCAAGAACATGGAACTGATTTGGCCTCCCTTTTTGGTCTCCACTTTGGTGATGTTTTGGCCCTTTTTTGCCGTTTTTACCTTTGTGAGCTACTTTGTGAAAGCCATCTATTTCTTTCATTGTGTTAGGTTTGCTTTTGTTCTCTGCCTTATTGAGAGGACAGTCTCTAAGAAGGTGCCCATGTTCATGACATTTTTGACATCTAAATGGAATGTGCTCATAGTGAACCGTCTACACCCATTCCTCATCATAAACCTCCAATATGACCTCGTCCGAAAGTGCTCTAGATAGGTCCATATCTACACAAATCCTGGCAAAGGAGGTATATTCCCCCCTTCTTGTGGCTTCAGAAGTTTTGACATACCTTCCTAATTTATTTCCTATGGCTGTTAGTGATTCTATTTTCCAATAATCCAGAGGTAGTGAATAGAGTCTTACCCAAACTGGGATTGAGGTAAAGGTTTCTCCCTCTGGCACAAAGTTCATCATCCATGGCCACATGTAGAGCCCTACTGCTACATAGAAGTAGGGCCCACCTTCAAACACTCTGTCTTTGTCCTCAATGTTCACAAACACCACAGTGAAAAAACCCTTGGATCCTAGATGAAGATCAATGCTTCCTTGAGGCTTCTAGTGGTATCTGATCCATGTTTGTAAAGCCTTTTTGGTGGGCCATAGTCCCATGAATTTGCATATGATTGCATAAGTCTGCATGTGCTCCCTATGGGCCTATAGCTCAGGGTTATTTAAGATTACTCTTGGAGTGACTTTAGCTTTTGGCTTGCACGGACCCTGTTGTTTCCTGTCTTTTGTTCCCTGTTTTTTGTCATTTTCCTCTTTATCCTTTGTGCCATCCTTCTCCTTCTCCTTGTTACTTTCTATTTCATTTTCCCCATTTTCTCCCCCTTCCATCATGTTACCTCTGCCTGAATCTAGAGATGCCTTGCTCTTGTTAACCACTACCACGCAGTAGGAGGGAGTGGAGCTCCCTCCTCTGCACCCGTCCATGGAGAAAATCCTGTGCAGAAACCCTCAACCCTAGTTTTCCACTCTTCCGCTCTCTTCCCGCTAGTCGTTTTTTTCCTCAAGTTCTTCCTATTACTTATGAGAGAATTCAAACATAATACAAATGAAAAATAAGATGATACATTCAAATGTACATACAATTCATCAAATGAGCAACATACACATATTTACACTAGCATTTTTACATGGAAATCCAAAGGGAGAAAACCACCAATATGTTTGTTGTTATGATGTAAATTAAGCACCTAGTTAATTACATCAATTTGTTTGTGAGAACCCACTCACAGGAGGCATCGACCCCCTTAGGATAGCAGGCACCTACTTTCCAAGAGGCACCAACCTCTTATGAATGTAGGCCACCACCTACTCTATTGTTGGGCATGGAATTCCCCCAAGGCATATTTTGGGGCTCAAAGCCAAAGTTTTGACCGAATCATGTTGTAAAACTCCGCGACTTGTGGGCACGAGGCGTGAAAGAATGATAGAATCACAGGGTTGTCTGCCCTAGTTTTATAATGTAACATTGGCTAGATAAACCTATCCATGGTCTGTGGACCATGGGATTGTATAAATAGAGCTAGGCTCTAATTGTAAGGAAAGTAAGAGAAAAAGAGACTTAGTGCTTGAGTCGTCAATTGAAGTGTGTCTTTGGGTCGTAGGGTAGGAGAAGGATTTGCAGCTGAGTGCATAGAGGCCTAGTAGTCGGCAACTGAGTGTGCAGACCCCTGCAACTGAGTGCGTAGGGCGAAGTCGAGTCTTTAACCAAGGAAGGGATTAATAAAGAGAAGTTTTGTTATAATTCTGTGTATCTTTTCTTAGGTTAATGAATGATTGATATAATTTGCAAATATACTATGTCTTTACTATGTGCACCTGTATGAATGGTTTATATTGTTAAGTATACTCCAAGAACTCAAGAAGGCAAAGCTAATTAACTAACATTGGAATACCATTGAGGTCTTGGATAATAACGTAGAGCGCAACATTCAGCCCATGGGTAGGGCTGCCTGAAGGTAGTATATCAGGCTGCGAAGTACAGGAAAGTGCACGAAGCAACTTGCACGCAGCGTCAAACCTTGAACTCATTAGACATCTCTAGGGTGTAGAAACCCGGTTCTAGCACCCTCCCATACTACTTCGGGTGAGACCTTAGTCTACGCTCTGCAGATTGTTGCCGAAAGGGCCAGTAGTATTGGGGTTTGTTTGGCTAACTTCACTCTGAACCTGGGTCAGGCCCCAATAAGCCAACAAATGGTTCCATTGCTAGGACCAGGATCTGCATAGAGATGTCTGATGTCGTATCACTGGAATCCAGAAAAAAAAGGAATTGAAGAGTGGTTGGACAGAAAGATTCACGAGTTCGTAGCGTAGGAAAATAGGAATCCATGATTATAAAAGGAAGAGTGGTTATATTGCTACTTATATATGAAAATCCACAAAATTTTCTTTGCATCCTTCCCCTCTGAGTTGTATGAGTGGATTGCAAAGCTAGTAGACAGTCAGGAAAGGTGTAGGCTCGACAAACCTATTGTGTGGACTCCAAAGTTGGTGCGCAGATTGGAAGTATCAAAAGATAATATCACATGCGCTGTCAATCACTGTCTGGATCGAATCATAGGAGGATTCATCACTGAATTCGTGGTAGATACTTCAGTTAGCTATAGTGAGGCAGAATGATGCTTCCTCAAAGGACCACGAGGTAAGTACGTTAAATATATGAAAACTTGGATTAAAATTCTATTGTGTGAAAATCGGGTTATGCAAATAAATTGATGTTTGGGGCTATGCAGAGTGGGAGGATCTACAGAAATGAAGGTAGTGCAGAACTAGAAACTAGTCCCTTGATTTCACCTCCGCGAGAAAGCGAGGGAGAGCTCGCGAAGGTTTCACCAAGAAGTGCAATCAGTTTGATAAAACAAAAAATTCCACGCATACCACCCCCACCTACACCACCACCAGTTTCACCAGATTCACCCCCATCTTCACCCACACCGCCTTTGCCACCACCACAGTTCAATATGGTAAGCGCGATAAAGTTGACGGTGTTCAAAGGAGTAGGGAATGAAGATCTGGACCATTTTTGGTTCATGGTAAGGGTTGTATGAGAAGCGCAGGGAGTCACGGATGACAATATAAAGAAAGCAATGCTAGTCAATGCTCTGCATGATCACGCACTGACTTGGTACATTAAGCACTCCAATGATAATCTGAACGAAGGTATCGTGGATATCCAAGTTGCATTAAACAAGGAATTTAGCAGGCCAAAATCAAAGACATAGTCGATCATTAGATTTAAGGAAATCACGATGCTTCCAGGTGAGACCCCCTAGGAGTTGGAACAGAGACTGAAGTGTACAATTCGTGAAGCCAATATGACCTTAACGGATGGGCAACACCACGCATGGTTTGTAGCATCACTAACACCGCATCTAAGGAACCCGTTGTCATAGCAGAAGATAACTACTCAGGCTGAGGCCTTGGAGATCGCGATGAGACTACACGAGACCCCGATATAAGACCCTAACCTAGGAGTTCAATAGATCCATGTGCAGTTGAAAAAATTGTGCCTTGAGATGCAAAGTTTGAAACAAGACAAGACGGCTCACCTAGAAGCGTGTGAGGAGGTATGGTGCGTAAAGGCAAAGGCCAGGGACATGACAAGGACCATTGTCCAATATTTGCGAACTACCTGGCGGGAGAAGGACCAATGCCATTGAGACCAGAGGCACAAGCAGGATCAAGCACGGTACCTACATTATGGTGCACGAATTTTCAGATAAGAGGGAAGCAAGCTACAGAATAATGCCATCTATTACAGAAGCATACACAGAATTCCTAGTAGTTGTTCTGTAATTTCTATAGGTCAGTAGGCCACGATGAGCATACTTGTAGAAGTTATGTAGTGATGATGGATCAAAATCCTACCTATAGAGTTCAAACTGAAACACGAGCCCTTGATCAAAATGCAGGGATGGTGTGCACTGGATTTCAGGGGCATGGATGAGGCCAAGGTGGAATGGGACTAGGAAGAGGTCACAGACAACTGATATGCTACAGTTGTAGAGGACGGGGGCATTATGCCCGTGATTGTATAAATTCGATGAGACCATCATGATTATATTGTACCTAGTTTGATCATGAGATAGAGGACTACCCCATGCTGATAGTGAGGTTCTGCGATAAGGGAGCTCTCCAACCTCCCTCGACTCAAAACCTACAAATGATGAGGTCTGAACCGCACGAGGAAGACCCAAATGTAAATATCATGCTCCGAAATGGTATCACGACACGAGATGACAAAGGCAAGCAACCCGAAGAGAGTGCCTAGGTTTGCAAGGATCCAACAAAGGAACCATAATTTAATTTAGAGCATGCTAAGGAGACATTCATGACACTAAGAAGAGCTTCGCGGATGCCTCCACTTTAGGAAGTAAAGAGAAATTGGAATTGGAAATGGACCCATCAATTCTCACTACATTTTTGGAGACATGCATGAAGCTGCTGCGCAATAGCAAAGCTGTGAAGGGACTACAAGAACTCATCACTAGATGTGCTGAAACCACGCTAGGAGAACCGCGCGTATTCCGGAAGCTCAAGAAGCACACAACGTGAACAGGAAGAGAGATGAGATTGACCGCGCAGATCGGGGAATATGAAATGGATCAAGTGATTTTGGATCTAGGATCAGACATGAACGTCCTGCCAAAGCAGACATGGGAGCGCATGGGCAGGCTGGTGATGCAATTTTCTCCTATTCAACCACGAATGGCGAACCAACAAATATCCTACCTATGGGAAGATTGCAGGGAATAACGGTAGATATTGAAGGTGTGAGCGTGTTAGCAGATTTCAAACTAATAGATATTTTTGATGACATCAATCCCTATCCCATGCTACTAGGAATAGATTGGGCCATTAACATGAAAGGAGTGATAAATATAAAGAAGTGCAAGATGATTTTTGAGAAAAAGTCACTGCGCGTAGTGGTACCTTTAGACCCTGTGGAAGGATCATGTTACACAGAGCCAATGCGTGACTATGATAGCGACAACAATCTAGACTGTATCTACAAGATAACCATGTGAGAGAAGGACTGGGTAGATCCAATAGCAGATGGCAGGATTTCGTGGGAGTGAGAAATCTCCTCCACCTCAGATTCGAATGAGGAAATAGAATGATGGTAGAACCGGTTACACGAGGTAACCACACTCAACTGTAACATGTTGAAAAGGTTGTTGCACTGCGTGGCAATAGAGGTAAGATATCTACCTATGTATGACAGGTTGAGCGAGGTGGATGATTTCATGAACAAATTTGAAAGAGAAGTACTGAAACAACAGTGTTTCACACTCTGAAATGGGTGCTACCTGCTACACCTGCAAGATGGTGGGGTACGCATCAAAGAAGTTTTGAGGACAAGCACGAATGCAAAAGGATTATGCGCATGTGGTTTGGAAAGCCTCAGATGTAGATGAAAGCCGAGTATGATGGATAAAACATCTCGCGTGCCCACCTTTCCAGATGGGTACAGGCGTATGGTGCACAACTTACACAAACACACACCATCCTCACAATAGGAAATGTGATCAATAAGTAGGAACAAGCAAGGAAATGGCGTGAATGATGACCAGCAAGTATTGTAAGACCAAGCACACAGAAGCATATTCATGTAGAAGCTTTTGACAAAGTACGCGAAGCACTGAACGTGGTACACCATGTGAAATGAACTAACTAGGACCTACGTGTACCAATGGTTCTATGGGCTTATAGGACCATGTGCAAGACCGTGATCACAGAGGCACTTTCGAAGCTAAAGTATGAAGTGGATGCTGTAATCCCTATGGAGCATGCAAAGCCTAGTATACGCATAGTAGCACCTGTAGATATGATGGTTCATGAAGCCCAGAAAGAAGGGATCACACAGCCACAAGAAATAGAACGCATGGGACTTAAGGAAGAAATCCAATAAGGAAACCTTAGACTCCACAAACTTGAAGAAGAAAGGGTACGGTTAAGGAAGAAAAGCGCTTTGATGGACGTGGAAGTCAAGAATATGGAGGATGAAATAAAGAAAGGTTTTCTAGGAAAAAGACCAGAATGGTAAGGCAGGGTGTGTGCGATCACAATGACAGGGTTAAGGCTTATTGCCACAAATTGATCAGTCTGATGCCTTGGCTTGGACCACATATTTCTAAGCATAATGACCAGGGTAGCGCGTTGCAAGTAATAAAGTACGCGATGCCGACCATAATAGTAAAAGGTAGAGATTCTCCAGGCAACATGATGAATGATCAGATGAAACTTTTCACGGGTGGTGCAACCACCTGACTAGCCAAGGGAAGGATAGTCTTAGCACTCCAGGCAGTTGGAAGGGAGTGTGGGACTATAAACTATTCTTCCCGAGAGCGGCGAGATATTGGAGATGCGCGCAGAAGCAAAGAATCACAAGGTCTGCGACCACGCACGGGGGGCTGTGTTGCCACGCGGGTTGGCTAGAAAGTAACCGTTGAAGTCCTATTCACAATGGGATGCTCGACTTGAGGCCAAATGGAGTGGGAGGCAGGCATTTAAGATGCGATTTATGGGAAAGATTTGGGAAAATTTTCCGCCAAGAAAGCATTAATGAACCAAAATTGGGGGAATAATCAAATTCGAATTCCAAAGGGATACCTAGCAAACAAAACTTGGTCATTTGTGAATTGAGTGATTAAGCAGAGACCTGAGTGTTTTGAGATGAACATTGATTGAACCCTTGAGTTTGCAAGTGCTATATTTCTAGATGAGTACGATGGCAACTGCTCAGGATGTTATGGACATAGTAGAAGTGACCGTCGAGGAGGCCGTATAGGCCCTAATTGTGTGGGATGTTCCAAAAGGTGCCAAGATTGTGGCAGAAATCCAGAAATCACCATGCAGGCCAAGACCCAAGAAGGAAAAACAAGCAATGGCTCTCAGACGCATGTCCTCACGGAACCCGCTGCATAGCAAATTGTCAATGGAGGAGAAGGGGAAATACGTCACTATAGAAACAGACGAAGAAGAAGAAGATCTGCAGGATATTACCATCATAGAAGAAGAAGATGAAGGCATGGAGGTGGATACTCAGCCTACGCACTCTGCGACAAAACTGCCCGACTATGTCCCCTCATGAAAAGGGAAGGCCAAAGTGCCCAAGGACCTGGATGAGACCAAGAGCTCGCTCCAAACCCTGCTCCTCCCAGATGGCATTATGTTTGAAGGCACACACCTAGGCCACATGCCGAACCTGAAATTCTAAGATTTGGACCTCGCTGACCATGAGAGGTTCCCTCAATTTGAGACCAGAAGCCTCATGAAGCAGAACACCATGGGGGTGGTGACAAAATTAGAGCCGCAGAAGTGGTTGCACGGAGTGGAAAAGGCCGGGCTGCTGAACCTACTCTGAGTGCTGCATTTCCACCGTGCCCCAATAACCATTTTCGTCATCAGGCATTTTCTCTGCCTAGTGCATGATGGGTGTTTATGGCCGGAGGAGCCCATCCCCATCCCGATAGACTTGATTCATCGTGTCTCCTGGCTTCCATACAAAGGAGAGGACCCCGTGGCCATATCAGAAGGGAAGGGCAGTGATTTGGCCATCGTAGAGGCCATGAAGAAGAAGTACAAGTTAGAAAAGAAGAAGAGGGGCTACGCCCTATCCAACATTAAGGACAAAGTAGTATGCATGGAAACCCAAATCCTCACAGGAAAAGTTATGCGCAAGTGCCACGCAGATGAGGTACCTGCATCGGTGGTCACACGGGCCGAGCAGTGTGTGGAGGGGGTCTAGTTTAACTAGTCTGAATTCCTCTGCACAAAATTTTTAGAGAATTTCCACGAAGCCTAGGAACAGGGCCAAACATTCCAATATGCATGGCTGTTGTTGTCCATAATGCTCATAGCTGGGGAATTGTCAGCAGATAGTTAATTCCCCATAATTGATAGAGATTTACCAGAGGCCGCAAAATATGCTTCGCTCTAGGCCACGAAGGATGCTAAAAGGATACACGACAGCAAGATCTTCTAGCTGCTCATGGAGATGAACATCATAATGTGGATCAACCATAAGACATGGCTGTCACCCACGGTTTACAACAGTTTGCAGAGTTTTGCAGAATTTAAGGCAAACATGCATAACATATATATCAAGGCGCGCAAGGACTCGAATAAACAGTGGACAAAGCTACCCTTTGTAGCCACCGACAATGCCATTTTCAATGTCTTGGAGGCATGGCCACTGGAATGGTGTGCCCCAGACATTGCAGAAATTGAGATGTTGATAGCACAAAAGAAGAAAGATGAGGTCAAGTTGCACGTCACACAATTGGCCAAAAAATGAAGGAAGGAAACAACAGTAGCAAAAGTGTGAGTAGCGCGGGATGCGGCGTAGAAAGCAACCAAGCAGGAAAAGGCAGCAGCAGTAGCAGTAGCACAGGAAGCAGCCGCAAAGGGGGGCGAGGTCTAAACGACACCTTTGCAGGGGCAGGAAGCAGAGGAAGCAGAAACAGAAGAAGGAGGCATGGACCCATGAACCGCGTCAACACAGCTGAAGTGCCAACACCCAGCAGAGTGGGCAGGGTCACGGAAGAAGGTCAAGGCCTCGAAATTGTCCATTGACCCGATCACCCTAACCGAGGGTGATCTGCATGACATTGGCGAGATGGTGCACGATGTCACCAATGAGGCTCTCCAAGATTTCATGCAGGAGAACCAAATTGTGTTGGGGGCCCTCAGAGTGCAGTTGCAAGAATTACAGGCATACCCCCCTTAGGTTGGTACCCTTTCGACCAACCTCACAGTCGGATCCATGGTAGTAGAGCAAATGTTGCATGCGCGGATGATGAACACAATAGTGCTGCCAGAAGGGGCACTAGTGACATCAAATGAGGCCAACAGACCTTTGGTTAGCACACTTAAAGGTCTTAGTGTTAATCTAGCTGCCCTCCTGCGTGAGAGATTATATGTGTTGCAGGATGGGATAACTGTAGAGTTGCGAGCTAGGGAGAGCTACGCACAACAAGTCCTCAGTGAGCAAAAGATAAATATGGAACAAATAAGCTTACAGTGCGACGAATTGGTGTCGTAAAATCAACAGCTGGTACAGGTGATAGATGACGCTTGACAAAGCATCCCGGAGTTGGCCATCCCAGCAGATATACTAGCAGAGGTGCGGATCCACAGGTTAGCAACAGGGGTCCGCGAGGCCAGGGAGGAAATGACAAAGGTTCAGCTAGAGCTGAATCTTCAGATTGTCGAGCTGCGGTTAAAGGCGCAACCATCCACTCCCCTAGAATTCAGATAATAGGTTGCTAACACTATCACATAGGGATTAGAGGAAATTGGAGGTGCAGTGCGAGACTGCACCAGCATGTTGGAAGAATCACTTGAGGTCCTCACAACTTTGCAGGAGGACCCCAACATCCAACGCTTAGAGATAGAGGCGCGAGAACTCCAATAGTAGTATGAAAGTGTCCGAGGAACTACACAGACAGTCGTCCTCACTCAGAGGCTTGTGCGGATGTAGCAGGCTAAAGCACTAAAGGAATAGGTGGATGCGGCAGGACATAAGGAAGCAGTCCTAAAAGCGCATGTCCAGCCTTGTATCAATGAGGCCTTCACCATCATTGCAGACATCGAAGGCAAGCTCGCACACATATAGGGGAAGCACACATTGATGCAGAGAAGCACTCCCGACACAGAGGTCTCGGAACAGTGTATGTAGCAGATCCAGCAAGCAGTAGCTCAGTGTGATGCTGGCCTTTGCGTAGTTTGAGAACAGTTGGAGGGACTCCACGCAAATATCACCGCACCAACAGAGTGACTCAAGGGCAAGTCATGATGTTTGTGTTGGGGGTATGTTGGGCATGGAATCCCCCCAAGGCATGTTTTGGGGCTCAAAGCCCAAGTTTTGACTGAATCTTGTTGTAAATCTCTGCAAATTGCAGGCGCGGGGCACGAAAGAATGATAAAGTCACAGGGTTGTCCGCCCTAGTTTTGTAATGTAATGTCGCCTAGATAGACCTACCCATGGTCCGTGGACCATGGGATTGTATAAATAGAGTGAGGCTCTAAGTGTAAAGAAAGTAAGAGAAAAAGAGTCTTAATGATTTAGTCGTAAGTTGAAGTGTGTCTTTGGGTCATAGAGTAGGAGAAGGCTCTGGAGCTGAGTGCGTAGAGGCCTAGTAGTCCAGAATTGAATGCGCGGACCCCTGCAGCTAAGTATGTTGGGCGGAGTCGAGTCTGTAACCTAGGAAGGGATTAATAAAGAGAAGTTATGTTATAATTCTGTGTATGTGTTCTTGGGTTAATGAATGATTGATATAATTTGCAAATATACTATTTATTTACTGTGCGCACCTGTATGAATGGTTTATATTGTTAAGTATACTTAAAGCACTCAAGAAGGCAAATCTAATTAACTAACATTGGAATACCATTGAGGTCTTGGGTAATAACGTAGAGTGCGATGTTCAACCCCTGGGTAGGGCTGTGCGAAGGTAGTATGTTAGGTTGCGAAGTACGGGAAAGTGCATAAAGCAACCTACACACAGGCTCAAACCACGGACCATTGAACTCATTAGACATCTCCAGGGCGCGGAAACTTGGTTCTAGCACCCTCCCATACTACTTCGAGTGAGAACTCAGTCCGTGCTTCGCGGACTATTGATGAAAGGGCTAGTAGTACCGGGATTTGTTTGGCTAACTTAACTCTAAACCTGGGTCAGGCCCCAATAAGCTAACATCTATCCATTGTTCTACAATTTTCAAACTGAAAATAGGGGAAAAGACATATATAGAGAAATACCAATTTGGTTCACTGCAATGTAGTAATTATGCTCTAGGTCCTCTACTGTCCCGTAGAATCTATCAGCCTCACATAGTAGCACCCTTTCCTCTGCTCACAACAACATATAATCTTCTCTCATCATTCTATTGCACCTTCTCTTTGCAACACTCTTCTTCAACTCAACACAAGGGCCAGCTGCTCCTTTTTCACACACTTTGCTATTATTTCTTCAACACATACACAACAATACTATATACACCCACATTGCTCAATGGAAATCACTATTTTTTTCCTCTATTGTACTCTTCTTAATGTTTTCTCTGCTACTTGTTTCCACACTTCTTGAGTGTTCCTCTATATGGGTCCTCCATGTTATTGTTGTGTCTGATGCTGGAATTCTGCCACTACATTAATTAAGAGAATGGGCTCCTGAACACTTCACCAATGCTGTGTGTGATTTTCCATGCTGAGAATTTAATCTCAGTCTACCTGCGCACTCCAAATATATGTCCCATGCTTGTTAATGGCTCACAGATCTTGACTATACCACAACATGGCTTCTATGTTCCTTATTTAAGTTTATAATGTGTGCAAGGGAGATCATATATGGATTTCTTCCAACACCAGAATAAGCCCAACAATTGTACTCTAAGAATCATTTTCCTCATTACCTTAACCCAATGATCTTTGTAGATGTCATTAACTCCATTAACCAACTCCTCTAGCTTGCATTTACTCTCTGGCTATCAACCCGCTCATCCTTTAACTTTATGTACTGCAATATCAGAGCTATAACACATCACAACTTAAAAAAGAACATTATGAAATCACACCATTCTGATTCCTTTAGCCCCTACATGCTTAGCTCCTCTTTTTCTTCCACCATTGGACCGAGATATTTGACTGGTGGCCTCATATACCACTGTAGTGTTATATCGGACCCCCTGCATATTGTAACTTTGATTGAAAATCCCTTATGAAATGGAAAAATCTTGATTGGCATTTAGATCCTTCTTCTTAGCCCTTTATCACATTTCCTCCATAGGACTGGGTGTCATGACCTGGTGAATAACACTTAGTTGCTAAGGCCTTCAGGATTCTACCGGGGTCCTTTCTCCCTATGTATTTTCTCTTCCACCCTTGGTTCCTTTACATTCTCGTTTAAGCGGAAATACATCAAAAGCTCCTAATTTCGTAACTTTTCTCAAATTTCAATTACGGAATTTCTAAATTTTGACCTCTGAAATACTTCCCACATGTCATCACATAGCTCTTAGGTTCTAACCTTGCTCTGTGCCCTTGGTCCTTTGAGTATTCCATGACCAAGATCCAATCCACATTGGAGCTCCTTTATTGGATCATAAATTTTATTATGAAACAAGTAAATAGGAGTTATGAAAACTTCAACCTATGATATTTTGACCTTCAAGATAATGTCATGCTTTTGTCATCAATCCATGTGGTGCCTCCTTAGTGGTGACACATGTCATCTGGATTTTCCCCATTATGCAATCGAAAATTTCGAAACAAATGGCCACATGTCCATCATATAGCTACGTCATGCTGACGTCATCTACCACATCAGTTCCTCAGGGCCAATCACCTACTTCCATGTGTCCAAATAGAGGAGAGAGAAAATATCCATCACTCATTGGTTTTTCAACAATTTCCTTTTTATTTCTTCTCCTTTGCAAACCTCATCACTTTCATAGAATCACAATTTACAAGGACTTATGAGGTTCCGATGACCTCGACCTTCTGCTATGCCCTCTACTTTGAGGTTTCGATGTCGGGTACTAATGTCCTCCGACCTCTGATATCATATCAAAACGTTTTCTTAAAAGAATTATAATGGAATCCAACCTTTGATATCTTGTCTGCTCTGAAATTTCGGGTTCCAAAATATCTATGCTCCCGAGGTTCCAAACCTCTAAAAATCGGCTATAATATTTAGTTTCTCCTTTCAGGTTTCTTTTAAATAGATTTTTGAGGTCCAATGGATTTGTGCTTCTGATATTTGGCCTTCTGAAATTTGGCTCCCAATATTTGACCTACTTCAAAGGAATCCAAGCTACTTTACTTCAATTAACCATAACTTTTGATCTCGATGGCCATTCTTGGACTTACACATACTGTTGGAAATCTATTTCAGAGAAATTTCTGGTGGATTTCTAGTGGAGAATGTCCAATGTAGCCTTTGATCCAATATGTTACTTAAAACATGGCTAAAAATATGTCTTCCTCAATGCTAGTCTGGTTGACCTCAAAGCAAACATACCAAATTCCATAATCAGACAATGTCAATTGGCCAACAATCTCCCCCTTTGGCATTGATCGAAACAACATAAGCTCCCCCTAAAACTAGGCATGGTCTTCTTTACTATTGTTATTCTCATTTTCTCTAGTAATCTTCTCCCCCTTTGGCATCAATGGCAAAGGATTCCCTTGAATACTCCCCCTAAACCACTGCAACCTACTCTTCCATTGATCCCACATGTTGAGTAGCTGCCAACACACACAAAAATTGAGTCATTTGGGAAGAGGAGTCACAAATCCTATCTACTTCCTAAGATATTCAAAGGGTTCCTTGACCAATGGCTTAGTAAAGATATCAGCAAGTTGGTCTTTATTGGCCACATATTCAAGTCGAACAACATTGGTTGCAACCTGTTCTCTTAAGAAATGGAACTTAATAGGGATGTGCTTGGTCTTTGAATGCATGAAAAGATTCTTAGAGATATTTATGGCACTAGTATTCACACATGATTGGAATAGGATTAGTCAAATCTACCTTAATTTCCTTCAAGTTTTTATTCATCCATAGAATTTGTGAACAACAAGTGGAAACTGCAATATAATCTACTTCAGTACTTGATAAAGAAATGGAGGCTTGTTTTTTGCTGACCTAGGACACTAAGAAGTTTGCCAAAAAGAATGTTGCACCTGAGGTGCTCTTCCTTTCATCAATATTTCCCACCCAATTAGCATTAGTATAGGCCTTCAACTTAAATTATCTTCTTTTAGCATACCACAATCCATAATCAGTTGTTTCTTGAAGATATTTAAAAATCTATTTGACAGTGATGACATGAATTCCATGAGGAGAAGCTTGAAATCTGGCCACAAGACCCACTTCTTGCATGATGTTTGGTCTCAAAGCTGTGAGATACAACATGCTTTCTATCGTTGATCTGTACTCAATCTAATTTACTAGAGGTGTCTCATCTTCTTTGCACAATTTGTAGCCTGTAACCATAGGTGTGCTAACTGGCTTGCAATTTTCCAACCCAAACTTCTTAAGTGTTTCTCATAGGTACTTGGATTGGGATATAACAGCCCCATTTTGTGACTATGAAATTTGTAGTCCCAAGAAGAAAGACAACTATCCAATCATGGACATCTCGAACTCTATCTACATACAATTTGTGAATTGATGTCCCAATTGTTTCATGTCACTACCAAAGATTATGTCATCCACATATACTACTACAATTAGTAGATGATTGCCTTGAAATTTTTTGTATAAATTGTTGTATATGGTACCTTTCTTAAAGTCTTGTTGCTGATGGTATTGATCCAGTCTTGCATACAAAGCTCTCAGAGCCTGTTTGAGTCCTTATAATGCCTTTTCCAGTCTACACACACACTCTTTATCTTTAGTGAGCATGAATCCTTTTGGTTGCTCAATATAAACCTCTTCTTCCATATCTCCATTCTGAAAGGCATGCTATCATGTCCATTTTATACCTTGATATTTTTATGATTGGCAAAGGAAAGAAAAATTATGATAGCTTCCAGTCTTGCTATTGGTTCAAAGGTTTCCTTGAAATATATTCCTTCTATCCAGACATACCCTTTGAAAACTAATCGAGCCTTGTTCTTAATTACTCGACCCTGCTCATTTAGCTTATTTTTGAAGACCCGTTTTGTACCTATGACATTTTTATCTTTGGGTCTTGGAACAAGTTCCGAAGTGTTATTCTTCTCAATTTGGTCAAGTTACTCATTCATAGATTTCACCCATAACTAGTTCTCACTTGCCTAGCTGAGATTTTTCATCTCAATCTAAAATAGAAAAGCAAGATTTTTACAACTTGTACTGCCCAAAAATTTCCTCCTGGTATGAACAACAAGTCTTTTGTTTCCAATAATTTGACTATTATGATGTTCTTTTTGTACATACCTAAAAAAATTTTTGGGCCTTGGAGTTGTGTTCGTTTCCATGACCCTGCTATCTAAATTTGTTTCATCTTGATATGGAGGCCCGACATCTGGGCTCTCTTCAATATCTAAGTTCTTGTTTCGTTTGGAGGACTCCGGTTGTGAATATATTTCATCTATTACTACAAAAATGCAATCCTCAACTCTATTTGTTCGTTTGTTGTAGCACTTGTATCATTTACTTTGAGTAGAGTACCTGAGTAATATACCCTCATCAGCAGGTGAAACAAACTTTTCAGGATTTTTGTCATTCCTTTTGAAGAAACATTTGCTCCCAAACACCTTGAAATGTTTAACTAATGCAGGTCTTCCCTTCCAAAAATCATAGGGAGCTTTATCACTATTAGGCTTGAGGTGTGTTATGTTTGATAGGTATATTGTTGCTTGTGTTTCTTCTCCCCATAAGATGTGGGATACATCTGCTTCATCCATCATAGCTCTGGCCATTTCCTAGATTGTTCTTTTCTTTCTCTCAACTACTCAATTTTGTTTTGGAGTTCTAGCCACATAATATTTCCTTCTAATGCCATGACCTTCATAGAATTCCTTAAAATCTCATGAAGTGTATTCTCCTCCTCTCTCTAATATTAAGCATTTGATATTTAAATATTTCTCATTTTCCACTTGAGCTTTAAATTTTTTTAAATGCTTAAATTCTTTTGATTTGTCCTTTAAGAGCATAATCCAAGTGGCTCTTGGAAAATCATCAATGAACAGCATAAAATACCTTTCTCCTTTTGGGGTTTTTTTTCTCTAGTTGGGTCACAAATTTCTGTGTGAATTAGCGCCATTTGTCTAGATGAGGAGAACTCTTATGTCTTGAAATGAGTCCTAGTCTTCTTACCAAATTAACATGACTTGCAGATTGAATTATCATGCTGTGACATTCTTGGAAAACCTCTTACAGAACCTAGCTTGTTGACTCTTATTAAACTGATAAAATTCATATGGCCAAGTCTCTCGTGCCATAACTGGGCTTCATTTGACTTGCTCAATAGTAGCTTAATCTTGGACCATCAAACACATATACATTATTATGAGTTCTAACTGATTTTCCCACCATATTTCCATTTTCTTCATTTCGTATCTCACATTCCTTGGATTGAAAAGTCACATTAAAGCCATTATCATACATTTGACTTACACTAAGAAAATAATGCTTGATACCTTCTACAAACAACACATTTTGTGATGCCAGCCTAAGCCGCATATACCCACAGTATGCAAACAAAATTGCATGTCACAATATGTCCTAGGAACTTAGAGAAACCTTTCATAAGTCAAGGTTTTAGGCTCCTTAAATAAACTATATGCGGAAACATTCATTCAACTATCCCACAGGTTTCAACTTTGGGTTATTTCCACATTCGGCGCTTATCAACCATACCCTAGTCTTTAGACTTTGGTTAAAACTCAAACTTAACCCATAATACATTAATCCCGCTTATTCTATTATAATTTCCATATAATAGAAATATTTCATAACCCAAATTTAAAAACCTACCTTTCCGCCGTTCTTCAAACATTTGCACATATGTCGGTGCTCTCCTTAGCACATTAAATCTCCATCGTCAATCTCAATTCTCAATCCAACGGTTATTGCGTCACCCAATCGCTAACTAGATTAGTCGATCTCCACCATTGATCTATCCTACTCGATCCAACGGCTATCGCGTCACTCGCTCGCCAACTAGCTTGGTCGATCTCCACCATTGATCAATCCCGCTTGATCAAATGGCTATCGTGCAATATCACACAGATACTTGCATGAACATTATCAGGTTGAGAGTGCGCGAGAAAAGTAGTTTTCTTGTGCTATGTGTTGGCCTCTAAGGTTAATCGCGTAGAATTTAGAAATACCATTTCCAGCCTTTAGGGCACATGAGAAACTACTTACCAATTACAAAGACCACTCCGTCCTTCTACACGTTTTCCACCCTTCTATTGACATGTGACTTTAATCTCCACCATTCATTTTCTTGACTTTATTTTGCATACTTAGTCTTTGCCATATGTCGCACACAATCTCGCCCATTAATATGATTGATCCAATGGTTCCTGTGCATTGTTACACTCTTTTATTTCTTACTGTGTAATAGCCCATTCGACTTTCTGCCTGTGTATTTGTTCACATGTAAACCCGTAACACTACTCTCTGCACTTCATCTCTCTCGGATTCTTTCCGAATTCCCTGCATGTTGTGTGTGGAGCATGATTGTTCAGAGGTCTTTGTTTCAGCCGAATGTATACCCCAAGAAGTTTGTACACCCCTCCACGCGGGGGGGTGCAGGGGGGACTTGTTCCCCCCGTGGGGGTCTGAGGGGGCCAATCCCCCCCGGCTGGGGGGTCTGGGGGCCAGCAGTCCCCCGGCGGGGGCTCGAGGGCAGTGCCCCCGAAGCTAAAAACAGCTGTAAAATTGCCTTGTAAAAGTATAGTAATTTCTAATCAATCTGGGCCGTTCATTAGGCGGATGATCTGATGGTAGAACTTATGTTTAGTTTATGGTTTTTTGCCCTAGACGGCAACCCCCTCTCTTTGTATGAGGGTATTGTATTTGAGGCTGTGAAATAGATGTGTATTCTGTGAGCGAGAAACAGAGAGGTGAGACTGTGAGAGAAAACAGAGGATATTACAGCGGATTTGCTGTAGGTTGTGTCTCTTCATTTTGCTGGATAATAGAAAGGAAGGACTGGCTGTTCGGGGTGGACGTAGCCCAAACTGGGTGAACCATGTATATCTGTGTCTCTCTTGTTTTGTGTGTTTTCTGTGTTTATATTTTTGCAATATTTTATGTGTTCCATTGCTCCGTAATATATAATTTTCTAACAACTGGTATCAGAGCCGAAGGTCTATTTGGCTGATAAACTCGCAGGAAAGAAGGGTTCCTAGTTCGAGTGGGAGCAATGGCGGAAGATGGTAAGTTTAGGGTCGAGAAATTTAATGGCCAAAACTTCTCGCTGTGGAAGATGCAGATGGAAGATTATCTGTATCAGAAAGATCTATACCTACCATTAGGCGGAAAAACAAAGATGCCGACGGGTATGAAAGATGAAGAATGGAACCTTCTTGATAGAAAGGCACTCGGAACAATACGGTTGTGCATTGCTGTGTCAGTTGCCTTCAACATTTCGAAGGAAACCATGACAGAGGGCTTGATGTAGACGTTGTCGAAACTATATGAAAAACCCTCGGCCTCAAACAAGGTATCTTATGAAACGGTTATTTAATATGAATATGTCGGAAGGTGGATCTGTTGCAAACCATTTAAATGATTTTAATACAGTTACAAGTCAGTTAATTTCTATAGGGGTAAACTTTGATGATGAAGTTAGAGCTCTATTATTCTTGTGCTCATTACCAGAAAGTTGGAATGGTTTGGTAATGGCCATTAGTAACTCCGTTTCTGGATCTAGTACTTTAAAGTTTGATGATGTTGTCGGTGCTATCCTTAGCGAGGAAATGTGACGGAAAAGCTCCGGTGAGACATCGGGAAATGCTTTGAGTGCAGAGTCTAGAGGAAGAAAAATGGAAAGAGGAAAGAGCTCAGGATATCGCAGTAAATCAAGGAAAGGCAGATCCAAGTCCAGATCGGGGATAGTGTGCTGGAAATGTGGAAAGAAAGGACACCTAAAGAAAGACTATAGAACTCGGAAGGGAAAAGAAGGAGATGCACAGCAAGAAAACAATCATGAAGCAAATGTGATAGGTGAGGTTTTACAAGATGATTTGATTCTTTCTTTCGAAAATATTACTGATTCCTGGGTGGTAGATTCAGTGGCTTCATTCCATGCCACACCTGATAAGAAATACTTTCATGACTATGTTCAAGGAGATTTTGGTCAAGTTCGTCTGGGTGATGATAAACCCTGTAAAATCGTTGGAATGGGTAAGGTTCTTGTAAAACAGCAGAATGGAAACCAATGGCTATTAAAGGAGGTAAGGCATGTTCGAGATCTAAAGAAAAATCTGATTTCAACAGGGCAGTTAGGCGGTGAAGGTTGTGTGACAACTTTCACAGATAAAGCTTGGAAGGTCACCAAAGGAGCCCTGGTAATAGCAAAAGGCGAAAATGTTGGTACATTGTATTTATGCAATGGTATTTCTAACTCTGTTAATGCTTTAACTTCCAAAGGAGTAGATGCAGCATTATGGCATCATAGGCTCGGACACATGAGTGAAAAGGGGATGAAGATTCTTCACTCAAGGAATTTGTTGCCAGGTTTGAAGAATGTTGATTTGGACTTCTGTGAGAATTGCATTTATGGAAAACAGAAGAGAGTCAGATTTCTCAGAGTTGGGAAAGAAAAGAAGAATGAAAAATTAGAGCTTGTGCATACAGATGTATGGGGACATGCTCAGGTATCATCTCTCGTGGCTCTCGTTATTATGTTACTTTTATTGATGATGCAACTAGAAAAACTTGGATTTATTGTATTAAGAATAAATCTGATGTATTTGATACTTTCAAGAAATGGAATTCTTTGGTTGAGATTGAGACAGGAAAGAAATTGAAGTGTCTTAGATCAGACAATGGAGGTGAATATTGCAGCAAAGAGTTTGATAGGTACTGTTCAAAGCATGGAATTCGCAGAGAGAAGACAGTTCCAAGAACACCACAAGAAAATGGTGTGTCAGAAAGGATGAACAGAACAATCATGGAGCGTGCAAGGTGCATGAGATTGCATGCAGGATTGCCTTTACAGTTTTTGGTAGATGCTGTAGATACTGTTGTTTATCTAATAAACAGAGGGCCTTCAAGTTCCTTGGATGGTGGTGTTCCAGAGGAAGCATGGACAGGTAAAAAGGTAAACTACTCTTTTTTAAAGCCTTTTGGTTGTGAGGCCTTTGTCCATATTGATAAAGAAAATAGAACAAAGCTTGAGGCAAAGTCAAAGAAATGTACCTTTATTGGATATGGTGTTAATGATTTTGGTTATCGCTTATATGATTACAAAAATCACAAAATCATTAGGAGCAAAGATGTAATATTCAATGAAAAGGTCTTGTATAAGAATCAGTTGCAGGAAAAGAAATAGGAAAAAGAAAACAAGGAATACGCAGTTCTTGATGAAATCAGTGA
Organism: Pinus tabuliformis; assembly: GCA_031772625.1. Lineage (NCBI taxonomy): Eukaryota > Viridiplantae > Streptophyta > Pinopsida > Pinales > Pinaceae > Pinus > Pinus tabuliformis. Next base: position 430,092,040 of record CM062819.1, read on the forward strand.
AAAGGTAAAGGTGCCTGAAAATAATAATAATCAACAACAGCAACCACCACAACAGCAACAGGCACCCCAAACACCTGAAAGTGGTGTTAGAAGATCTACCAGGATAAGTATACCCCCTGAACGATACTCTCCTTCATTATATTATTTATTTTTGACTGAATCTGGTGAACCCGAATGTTATGAAGAAGCAATGCAGGTTGAAAGCAGGAAGAAGTGGGAGGTAGCCATGGAAGAAGAGATGGACTCCATAATGCATAACCAGACTTGGGATTTAGTCAGGTTGCCTGTAGGAAAAACTACATTGAAGAATAAATGGGTTTACAGGCTGAAGGAAGAAGATGGAGGAAAACAAAGGTATAAAGCTAGACTTGTGGTGAAGGGGTTTGCACAGAAGAAAGGTATTGATTTTGATGAAATATTTTCTCTTGTTGTTAAAATGACTTCAATCAGAACTATTTTAAGTCTTGTAGCAGCTGAAGATTTGCATCTTGAGCAGTTAGATGTAAAGATAGCCTTTCTCCATGGGGATTTGGAGGAAGAGATATATATGCAGCAGCCACAAGGATATGAGGTGAAAGGGAAGGAGAAACTAGTGTGCAGGTTGAAGAAGAGCTTGTATGGCTTAAAACAGGCTCCAAGGCAGTGGTATCTAAAATTTGACAAGTTTATGTCTGAACAAGGTTATACTAGATGTCACTCTGATCATTGTGTTTATTTGAAAAAGCAAAATGATGGCAGCTATATTATATTGATATTGTATGTAGATGACATGCTTGTTGTAGGATCTAACATGCAGGAAATAGACGTGTTCAAAAGAAAATTGGCAAATTCATTTGCAATGAAGGATTTGGGAGCTGCAAAACAAATCCTTGGTATGAGAATAACTAGAGACAGGAAAAATCGTAAATTAAAATTGTCTCAGAATGAGTACATAAAAAAGTTATTGAAAAGATTTAACATGCACAATGCAAAACCAGTTAGTACACCTTTTGCTAGCCATTTCAAACTTAGCAAGGAAATGTGCCCAAAGACCCAAGAAGACATGGATTATATGTCTAAAGTTCCATATGCATCAGCAGTTGGAAGCTTAATGTATGCAATGGTCTGCACAAGGCCTGATATTGCACATGCAGTGGGAGTTGTAAGTAGGTACATGAACAATCCAGGAAAGGAACATTGGATGGTAGTGAAATGGATTCTCATATATTTGAAAGGTACCACAAATCAAGCATTATGCTTTGGTGGTTCAAACATCTGCCCACAAGGATATGTTGATGCAGATATGGTAGGTGACAGAGATAACAGGAGGAGCACTACAGGATATGTACTTACTATTGGAGGAACAGCTATCAGTTGGGTTTCAAAAATCCAAAGTGTTGTTGCATTTTCAACAACAGAAGCAGAGTATGTTGCTGCTACAGAGGCTAGTAAAGAAATGATTTGGTTACAAAGGTTTATGGGTGAATTGTGTAAGGAGCATGATAAGGGCACGTTATACAGTGATAGCCAAAGTGCCATTCATCTTGCAAAGAACTCAACATTTCATTCCAAGACTAAACACATACAACTCAAGTACCATTTCATACGATCAGTGTTGGAAGATGGAGAGTTGAAGCTGGAAAAGATACACACTAGCCAGAATCCTGCATATATGCTAACAAAAGTTGTAACCAGGGAGAAACTGGAAATATGCTCAGTTTCAATTGGTCTTCAAGGATGACGATGAAGATGAGAAACAGCCAGGTCCAAAGAGGAGTCATTGTACAGCAAATGAAGCAGCGGTGGAGTTTCTACAATCATTCTCCAAGTGGGAGATTGTTGTGTGTGGAGCATGATTGTTCAGAGGTCTTTGTTTCAGCCGGATGTATACCCCAGGAAGTTTGTACACCCCTCCACGCGGGGGGGTGTGGGGGGGACTTGTCCTCCCCGCGGGGGTCCGGGGGGGCTGATCCCCCCCGGCTGGGGGGTCTAGGGGCCAGCGGTCCCCCGGCGGGGGCTCGGGGGCAGCGCCCCCGAAGCTAAAAACAGATGTAAAATTGCCTTGTAAAAGTATAGTAATTTCTAATCAATCTGGGCCATTCATTAGGCGGATGATCTAATGGTAGAACTTATGTTTAGTTTAGGGTTTTTTTCCCTAGAAGGCAACCCCCTCTCTTTGTATGAGGGTATTGTATTTGAGGCTGTGAAATAGATGTGTATTCTGTGAGAGAGAAACATAGAGGTGAGACTGTGAGAGAAAACAGAGGATATTACAGCGGATTTGCTGTAGGTTGTGTCTCTTCATTTTGCTGGATAATAGAAAGGAAGGACTGGCTGTTCGGGGTGGACGTAGCCCAAACTAGGTGAACCACGTATATCTGTGTCTCTCTTGTTTTGTGTGTTTTCTGTGTTTATATTTCTGCAATATTTTATGTGTTCCATTGCTCCGTAATATATAATTTTCTAACACTGCACACTTATGTTATGCAAATACTCTATCCACACACAATTTATCATTCAATTACTCAATCCACATCACACAAACTCAGAAATCAAGTTATCTGTATTAATAAACAAACATTTACACAGGGATTTCTTCTCGGCCTGATATTCTATATTAGTGGCCTTTTCTTTCCTACCTGTAGGCCTACAGTCAAATCCTATCTAATCTCTAACTGACTGATTGACTCTCTCTATGCCTTTTTGGCTTACATTTATACAAAAGGTTCTGTTAACCAATTCTGGTTCAAATCCTTAATTTGCTGAACTAAATCCTGAATATCCTCTAAGTCCACTTTTGACTCCAGTAATCCCTAAGAATTGTCTTTAATTCCACAAATCATGAAACCAATTCTTAATATAAGACTTACAATTGATTTCCAAATCTCTCAATCCCCACTAATCACTCATCATCACTCATGTTCTCCTACATTTGAGAGCATTTACAAATATCCTCACAATATCTAATTAATTCCTATTCCAATCACTCAAAACATTAATAATTACATTAATTTGATACATAGGAATCCAACTTCCTTGAAAACACAAGACTCCTAAGTTAACTAGAATATAATGAAATTGCTAAGCTGGATGCTCCTGCATCAAACTCCCAAGGCTAAAATAATCATGATCTCCTGATCATGTGCTTCTGACCTTTGTCTTCCTAGATCCCATACTTTGTTCTGTAATTTGTCTTTGGTTGCTATTGTTGTTTATTTTTGTTCTCCATGTTTCCACACTTTATGTTGCTTTGCCCCACTAGCTATGCTTTCACAGTCTGCTATTGTCTTTCTATTTTTGCTGCTTGGACTTCTTACTGCTGCTTTCTTCTGAGGCACCTTCATCATCAATGTTATTATTCTTTCCATATCTATGTCCAATTTATCTTACGACTGATAATTACTTTGCCATTTGTTGTTGTACTCTGTCCACTCATCTTCAAACTACTGTTTTTTGTCTTCTCTTTGAAGTTGTTGGATTCTTACTACTGCCCTTTCATCCTTACCCTCTTGTTGCTTTCTAAACAACCTCTGTTCAATATTTGTAAATTTACTTTCAAAAAATAAATTGTCCTCCAATTTCCTTTGTACTTGATTCCCCTCAAATACATCACTATGTTGTTCATCAATTCTAGCATATTTTACTTCCTCTTCTTTAACAACCCTCAGTAATTGTCCTTCACTTCCTTGTCTAATTTTGACAATCAGTTTATCTTCTTCAAGCATGGTATCTCATGCTTTTCTTTTTCCTCATCAGCATGTCCGACCTGGCAACTTCCAGTCTTCTTCAGTTCTAAAACTGACCCTTCAACTTGGAACATGTTTGTCTCATTTTCATCAAATCCTGTAATCATAAAACAATTATAAGAATTAAAAATATAAGGCCTCATTACCTTTTCCTTCTTTGGTAACATCTCAGTATGTTGCTCTGAGTTTTCCTTCAATTCCTTTGTCAACACATCAATATGTTGATTTAAACTCTCCTTTATATCATCTATTTTAATGATATCTTTCTGCCCTTGTCCACTATGGTGAGCTCCTTCCCCTGCAATCACACTTTCATACTCTGAGTTTTCCAACAAATATTCCAACAATTCAATTTCTCTTTGACACTTCATAAGTACTTCATCATCATTTATAATTCCTACATTTATACACAAATTATCAATTTGAAAATTACAAGGTTCAACGGTCTCAACGGTTGCTTCACATATTAGCTCTTCAGACTGATTCTCATCTCCTTCTTTCACAAGAAATTGTTCTTGGGTTGTAACAACTTCAAACATCAATGTATTACTGAATTCTTTCTACTGCAATAATTCACTGCTTTTCCCATTTAAGAGACATTTTCCATCCTTATTTACTTCAGATTATTCATCTTCTGAAAGATACTCTTCCATACTTTTAACAGCTTCAAGATACTACTCATCCTCTGCAAAACCTTCCTTTGTTATCGACCAATCATCAAACGTCCTTTCTACCTTTGTTAAATCTTTTGCATAGACTTATTCCTTCTTCAATTCTATGGTTGTCTTTTCTTTGTCTTGAGACAAATCTGCCTCCCCTTCTTTTTCAATACACTTTGCTTTGTTGTCTCTTTGTAAACCTTCTTCAAGAGCTATCCTTGCCCCATCATCTGCATTAATATTCTCCTACATTTTTCCTTAATTAATAACATTAATCAAATTCATTATATTACCTCTCTGAGACAATATTCCTCTGTTCTTCATCAGAATAAGATCCTGATTTTCCATCTCTATGAAAGCTTTAAATGACTGTCTTCTCTCATTAAGTAGCTCATCCATAGACTCTTTTTGCTGTAACCAGTCAAATTCTTCCTCTTCGAAGAAATTTTCTTTGTTACCTTTCACTTCAAGATCTTCGTCCATCCTGAATACATCTTCACAAAGTTGCTTTTCTCCTGCAATACCTGCAATCATACGTAAATTATCAGTTTTAAAAACATAAGACCTTATGGTCTCACTTGATGCTTCAGTCATCATATCTCCTTGCTCTCTTGAATTCTCACAATAATTCATAAGATCTTCCACAGACCTCCAGTCTTTATCTTCACCCAGAACTTGAACTTGTTTTGCTTCACAAATGGAAACTTCCATTTCCAACTCAACTTCTCTGAGTTTTTCCAACAACCACTTCACTTGCTTCTGTTGTAGCGTTCTCCATAACTTAGACCACTTCACTGCCTTTTTCCTCAAGACCCAACCTTGTCTTTGGTTTTCCTATAATAGCATCCTTAATACATTGAGTTGTTCTTTTAACTCTGCACATGCTCCTCTTGACTCATTCTCTTGCCATTTACCTTAGCATCCTCCTTCTTCACTTTCCTCCTTCTGTGTTCTTCCTCAGAATCTCTATTATCTATGTTATGACTATCAATAGTCATCTCCTTCTCTATCTTCATGAGTTCCTCACACACTTACTATGAGCTGCATTAAAGCCTCTGCAGCAGCAAGTCCTCCTTGCTGCCACTTACCTCACCAAGATTTCTTCTGTACTTAGTCTTTTGGCAAGCACTTGGTTCTCTATTCTCTCGAACCTCTTTGATCATTTCTCCCTGCTCCTTCTAGGCTTCAACTCATCTGCACTTTTTAAGAACACAATTGTCCTCTTGTATTTCAATCATAAATGAAATGCTAGGTTTTGGCGACCTCTTCTTTAACTTAGAAATTCTTACCAGCTTTGTTCATCCCTTAGAAATTCTACCCACATCCTCTGTGGAATTGCCTTTATGATCTTCCTGTGAGTTGCAACAAAACCTCTACAATAACAAGTCTTCTTCTTGCTACACATGCCTCACTAAGCTTCTCTCCTCTAAGCTCAGTCCTTTGGCATTTCTCTGGTTCTCTCCTCTTTGGAACCAATTGAGCACTCCTTTCTCTAGGTTGCTGCAATCTTCTCACCTTCTTATGGCGCTACCTTCAAGACCTCTTTATGATATTGTTCTACCATTCACTTACACTTTGACTGGATTGCTCTCTGTTTCCTTTTCATCTGAAAATTTTGCTACACTTTATCTTTGTGTGCCTACTATTTTTCAAATTTAAAATCTGACCTCCTCTTGCCTGCATACATACCTTTAAAATATAACTTTTCTCTAAGTTTCCTCAAAGAATTCTTATACACAAAATTTCCTTGTTTTGCTCTGATACCACTTGATGCCAGCCTAAGCTGCATATAGCCACAATATGCAAACAAAACTGCATGTCACACTATGTCCCAGGAATTCTAAAATTCCATACTTAGGGAAACCTTTCATAATTAAAGGTTTTAGGATCCTTAAATAAACTCTATGCGTAAACATTCATTCAACTATCCCATAGGTTTCGACTTTGGGTTATTTCCACCTCCAGTGCTTATCAACCATACCCTGGTCTCTAGAATTTGGTTAAAACTCAAAATTAACCCATAATACATTAATTTCACTTATTTCTATTATAATTTCCATATAATAGAAATATTTCATAACCCACATTTAAAAACTTACCTTTCTGCCATTCTTCAAACCTTTGCACATATATCGATGCTCTCCTTAGCGCATTAAATCTCCACCATCGATCTCAATTCTCAATCTGACAGTTATCGCGTCACCTGATCACTAACTAGCTTAGCCGATCTCCACCATTAATCTGTCCCGCTCGATCCAATAGCTATCGCATCACCCGCTCGCCAACTAGCTTGGCCGATCTTCACCATTGATCAATCCTGCTTAATCCAACGGTTATCACGCAATCTTGCACAAATACTTGCACGATTGATATCAGGTCGAGAGCGCAAAAGAAAAGTAGTTTTCTCGTGTTACATGTTGGCCTCTAAGGTTAATCGAGTAGAATTTAGAAATACCATTTCCAGCCTTTAGGGCGCGCGAGAAACTACTTACGACTTACAAAGACTGCTCCGTCCTTCTGCACGTTTTCCACCCTTTTGTCGACACGTGACTTTAATCTCCGCCATTCATCTTCTTGACTTTATTTTGCACATTTAACCTTAGCCGTCTATTGCACACAATCTCGCGCATTAATCTGACTGATCCAACGGTTCTTGTGCACTATTACACTCTTTTGTTTCTTACTGTGTAATAGCCCATTCGACTTTCTGCCTGCATATTTATTCACCTGTAAACCCGTAACACTACTCTCTGCACTTCGTCTCTCTCAGATTCTTTCCAAATTCCCTACACACTTATGTTATGAAAATACTCTATCCACACACAATTTGTCATTCAATTAATCAATCCACATCACAGAAACTTAGAAATTGAGTTATCTGTATTAATAAAAAACATTTACACAAGGATTTCTTCTCAGCCTGATCTTCTATATTAGTGGCCTTTCCTTTCTTTCCCGTAGGCTTACAGTCAAATCCTATCTAATATCTAACTAACTGACTGACTAATGATTGACTGACTGACTCTCTCTATGCCTTTTTGGCTTACATTTATACAAAAGATTCCATTAACCAATTCTAGTTCAGATCCCTAATTTGCTGAACTAAATCCCGAATATCCTCTAAATCCACTTTTGACTCCAGTAATCCCTACGAATCCTCTTTAATTCCACAAATCACGAAACCAATTCCTAATCTAAGACTTACAACTGATTTCCAAATCTCTCAATCCCCACTAATCACTCATCATCACTCATGTTCTCCTACGTTTGAGAGCATTTACAAATATCCTCACAATATCTAATTAATTCCTATTCCAATCACTTAAAACATTAATAATTACATTAATTTGATACATAGGAATCCAACTTCCTTGAAAATGCGAGACTCCTAAGTTAACTAGAATATAATGAAATTTCTGAGCTGGATTCTCCTGCATCATTTTGGGCTTTAGTTTTTTCATCAAGGCTGACTATGCCCTTACCCTTAATTCTTGTTGGGGCATTGTTGCCGAAAGTGACATTGTTCCCTTTGTCCTTTTCTTTTAGCAACAAAAATTTTCTCTTATATCTAGTCATATGCTTGGAGAAACGACTATCCACATACCATTTGTTTTCTTGATTATGTGTTGATAGAGCAAGTACAAATTCCATTCTCTTTCTAGATTTTCATTTCCAATTCTCCTTATCTTTTCGAGAAGCTGGTTGCCAAGTGTTTTGAGGCTTAGGTGGATACTCAAACTTGCTTCTACAGTCAATTTCCTTATGTCCAAAATTGTTACATTTTAAAAATTCAACATAATTCATTAGGGGAGAGAATGCATTTCCATTTTTGAGAGTAGTGTTTTGAGATCTAAAATTTTGATACTTATTGTATCTAAAATTTTCATCTCTTTCAAATTTTATCTTTCTACAATCAACAACCTTATGTCCAAATATGCGACAATTATAAAAATTAAGATAAAATAAATGAGATTACCTAAAGTTGGAAGATTCATGATTTTGTGCGTGAAGGTTCCTCTATTGTCTGAATGGTTGATTCATTCTCCGTTGGTGTCATTCCTTGGGGTAGATGGAGTTATTATTCCAGTAATTGGTTCCTTTCTACCCTTTTTCCCTTTTGTCTTCATTAATTCTTTCTTGAAGCTTCTTTGCATAGCTCTGTAGTTCCTCAAATCCTGCGGACCTTAAGTTTATATTCCCTATAGAAGATTCATGTGTTCTTGAGTACCCGAGACCTGTTTTGTTTCCTGGAGACCTTTGACTATTTAGAATCTAATCTAGCTTTCTTGTTCCTTCTAAATTTTTTTCATTTAAACCTTTCTCGATTTCCACTCTCTTAAGATCCGTTCTCAGGGAGACGACCTCTTCCTCAAGACTTTGACAATTTTCTTCCCATTTGTGGATCAAATCACAAAAAACTTCTTCCTTTCACTTAGCTTATTCTAATTTGACTTTCAAGGACAAAATTTCATCTTTGCATGTTTTTGTGATTGTTCCTTCTGCAACTTGAACAACTCTTGTTTTAAATGCTTGCTCTCTTCTTCTAGTCTCTCAAATGTTCCCTTATTTTCTTCTACTAGAAGGGCTAACCTATATTTTCTTTTAATGGTTTCTTCAAGTTTTTCCTTTTGATAAACAAACTCTTCATTTTTTGAGTTGTACATACCTTCTTTAGCACGTTGCAGTTGTTTTTTTAGTTGCCTTTTATTTTTCCTGGCCTTATTTAACTCATTAAGAGCATTGATGATTTCCCCCTCAAATTCCACTATTCCTACTTCTTCTTGTTCCTCTTCAGAATCAGTAATATTTTTTTTCTTGGAGTCTGATCCAAATTCCATAAGTAAGTACTTATTTGAATCATATTTTGAAGAGTTTTCGTTGTCTGAATCTGGTGCTAAATAATCCTCTTTGGAGTAGAGCCCCTTTTTCTTATAAAACTTCTTCTTCTAATGTTTTTGAGATTTGTTTCTAAATTTTTTATCATATTCCTTTTTAGTCCTTTCTTTGTAAGGGAACTTGGATGAGAAATGCCCAACTCTCCCACAGTCAAATCATTTAAAGGAAAACTTCTCTTTATATTTTCCTAAGACATGTTTCATTTTCCTAGAAAATTGAGCCAACTCCTGATCATATTCATAGCTAGAGCAATCTTGATGATCTTTGTGCTCCTTGGCCTTCTTAGACACTTTGAACGCTGTCTCTTTGGGTTCAAAATTCTCTCTTCCTACTCTCATATCATAGATTGTGAGAGTACCTATAAACTAGTCCATCTTGATATCCTTTAAATTAGCCATTTCTTCAATAGTTGAGACTTTGGTGTTAAACCTCATGGGTAGGGATCTTAAGAATTTTTTAACAATCATATCTTCCTTGACTTCTTCACCAAGTCCTCTAATCATATTGGTTACTTCATCAACTCTAATGAATTATTCTGTTATGCTTTCTTCTTCACTCATTTTTTAGCTTTTAAATCTCATTCCGAAGGTTTGAAATTTGGCCTATTTGAATTTTTCATCTCCTTGATGACTCTTATTGAGCTTCACCCACACTTTGTTGGTAGACTTATAGTGCATAACCTTTACGAGTTCAGATTGACTAAGGCCAAAGAGAATGGAAATTCTTGACTTTAACATTATTTCCATACATTTTTTTACCATTTTCATTAGTGGAGGGACATCAGGAACATTATAATATACTAGTACATAGCTCCAAACATCTACTCCTAGAGACATAACATAGGCTTCCATCCTAACTTTCCAGAAAGCATAGTTTGTCCCATCAAAGACTAGTATCTTGCTTGAGTAAGCATCTTGACTCTCTTGCCTAGACATAATTCCTTATGGATCTACCTTCCATTGGTTAGACTATTCCTGAAGGAGCCTTCTCTGATATCAGTTGTTGAAATAATGAATTACTGAGAGTAGGGTTAATCAGTATTAGTGAGGTTCTTAAAACATTTTATGAATGTGACTTTAATTCTTTCCTCTATTGTCTCTTACTTATGAGAGCATTAACACATAATACAAATGAATAGAAAGATGAGACATTCATATGTACATACAATGCATTGCATGAGAAACATATACATATTGACACTAGTATTTTTATGTGGAAACCCAAAGGGAGAAAACCACCAATATAGTTGTTGTTATGATGTAAATTAAGCACCTACTTAATTACATCAATTTGTTTGTGAGAAGTCACTCATAAGAGGCACTGACCCCCTTAAGATAGCAAGCACCTACTTTCCAACTGCAACCAACCTCTTATGAATGTAGGCCACCACCTTCTCTAGCCATTTTTATAACTTTCATACAATTTTCAAACTTATAACAGGGGAAAATACATATATAGAGGAATACCAATCTGGTTCATTGTATTTTCATACTTCTTCTCTAGGTCCTCTACTGTCCCACAAGCTCTCTCGGCCTCACACAACAACACCCTTTATTATACTCACAACAACATATACTCTTCTCTTGGCCTTCTATTGTACAGACTCTCTGTAGCACTCTGCTTTAGTTCAACATAAGGTCCAATTGCTCCTTTTTCACACACTCTACTCCTCTCTCTTCAGCACATACAAAACAATATTGTATACCCCTACATTGCTCAATGGAAATCACTTGTTTTTTTCCTCTGCTACACTCTACTCAATATTGTCTCTACTTCCTCTTTCCACAATGCCCGAGTGTACCTCTGTATGGCTCCTCCATGTTGTTGTTGCGTTTGATGTTGGAATTCTGCCACTACATTGAAAAAGAGAATGGGCTCCTGAGCACTTCACCAACACTCTGTGTGATTTTCCTATGCACTCCAATGAGATTTTCAATGCTTGTTAATTAATAACATAGCTTAACTAAACCACATCATGGATCCTTTATTCCTTATTTAAGTTTATAATGCATGCACGGGAGATTAGAGATGGATTTCTTCCAACATCAGAACACGCCCAATAGTTGTACTCTGAGACTCGTTTTCCTTATTTCCTTTACCTAATGATCTCTGTAGATGCCATTAACTCCATTAACCAACTTCTATGGTTTGGATTTACTCTCTTTTTGTCGACCTATTCATCCTTTAAATTTTTGTACTGCAATATCAGAGCTATAACACATCATAACTTATATTAAAAAAACGTCACGAAATCGCACCATTATGATTCCTTTAGCCCCTACATGATTATATCCTCTTTTTCTTCTATCATGGGACTAGTATTTATGACCAACAGACTCATATACCATTGCAATGTAATATTATACCCCTTTCATATTGTAACTTTTACTAAAAATCGCTTACGAAATCCCAAAATCCTAATTGGTGTTTAGCTTCTGCTTAGCCCTTTATGACATTTCCTCCATAGGACTTGGCACCATGGCTAGGGGAATAAAACTTAGGTGCTAAGGCCTTTGGGCTTCCACCAGGGGCCTTTCTCCCTATGTATTTTCTCTTCCTCCCTTGGTTCATTTACCTTCTCGTCCAAGCACCAATACATCAGAAGCTCCTTATTTATAACTTTTATCAAATTTCAATTACGGAGGAGTTCTGAAATTATGAATTCCGAAATAATTCCCTTGTGGCATCACATAGCACTTAGGTTCTAACCCTGCTCCGCGCCCTTGGTCCTTTGGGTCTGTTGGAAATAATACTGAGAGGGGGGGTGAATCAGTATTATCACATCAATAAAACTTTTTCATTTCCATATTCAAATTCATATATGTTACTTCCACAACTTCTTATGATTCAGATCCTTAATGAGTGCATTAGAACATTATCAACCATATTAACAGTAAACAGGTGCAGTAAAATAGAACAGATCATCACACATAAGCCACACACATGAACACCATGATATAAGGTGGAAACCCAATGTGGGAGAAAACCACCTGCTGCAATATGTCTCTATCTTCTTTCAATTAGAAACTCCTTTTACAATGATTTTGTACTGGTGCAGTCCTTTACCAGTACGCAGGCTACAACCTGCAGAGAGCTACAACCCTCTCTCGTTCTCCAGCTTCTCCTGGAAGGGAGCTACAACCCCCTTAGCTCTTGTACTAGCCAAGATACTAGTACGTAGGTGCCGGCCTACTGAAGGCTACAACCTTCTCTTTCTTCCAGGGACCACGTTTCATAAATTTTCAGACTGGATCCATGAACATCAATCAATCATCAAGTATATCTGCATCAAACAATCTCCTTTTCCCAATTAGCACTGAATCAAGTAAACACTTCTCTGACAGCTATACCCAGAACACAGTAACAGTAACCACACACCAAATTCTAAACCCATAATACTGCAGCAATAGACAGAGGCAGCTAGATCATAATTTAAAGATATACGCTACTTCAACAACCTAAAACCTGCGTGCAGATCTATAAAGGATAATTCCTTCTTTCAAATATTCAGACACTAATTAACCCAGATTGTCAGATTTATAGATCAAGCATGCGCCTTAACAGATCAAAATCATGCAAAGATACTATTATTCAAGCATAAAGATTATGACCCATCAATAGAACTTATCCTTCTTTATGCACTAAGGTTCCTCCTTCATTCAAATCCAGATCTGCACCATAACCCAATCACAAATATTTCAGATCTAGCACTTATTAGATATTCAATTTATTCGATGATACTTTGCCAAATGATCTTCTTCCTCTTTTATAGTCTTAGGCCTTCCACAATACCATGGTCCAAAACCATAGGATCAAAAAACTGTTGGACTAATACCATGAACCAACCATGAAAGTGTGTGAGATCAACACTTTTGGATGCAATACCACGAGCCAAAACCATAGGATCAAAAACTATAGGACTAATACCATGAACCAACCATGAAAGTGCGTGAGATCAACACTTTTGGATGCAATACCATGGACCAAAACCATAGGATCAAAAACTGTCGGACTAATACCATGAGCCAACCATGAAAGTGCGTGAACTTTTCTCTTCATGAAAGGGACTTTTCTCTGCATGAAAGTGTGTGAAATTTTCTCTACATGAAATAAACTTTTCTCTGCATAAAAGTGCGTGAACTTTTCTCTACATGAAATAAACTTTTCTCTGCATAAAAGTGCGTGAACTTTTCTCTACATGAAATAAACTTTTCTCTGCATATAAGTGCGTGAACTTTTCTCTACATGAAAGAAACTTTTCTCTGCATAAAAGTGCGTGAACTTTTCTCTACATGAAATAAACTTTTCTCTGCATAAAAGTGCGTGAACTTTTCTCTACATGAAATAAACTTTTCTCTGCATATAAGTGCGTGAACTTTTCTCTACATGAAAGAAACTTTTATCTTCATGAAAGAAACTTTTATCTTCATGAACGTGCGTGAACTTTGCTGCACTATAATTTATCATCTGAGATGAGTGGGTTGCCATCAAGTACAACATATGTATCATAATGCCAACAATATCCCCCTTTGGACTTGATGGCAACAACAACCAATCACTCTCCCCCTTTGACATCAAGGGCAAAGGGTTATGCTCCCCTTAAGAACATGCTCCCCCTGACTATAAACCAGATCTGCAAAGAAGAACCATAATCCATAAAACACCATAAATGACCATGAAAGAGATAGAGACGTATTGCAGCAATATTCAGACCAGCATCCATGATCTCCTTCTGTACTTCCTCCATAATGCCAACAATGCATGATATGCTCCCCCTGCACCTGTGCCATTCGATCTTTGACCAATCCACAACCCAGCACATGTACGCATATACTTCAGATGAACCTTGCGTACAACCAATAATCAGAAGAGATTCAACAACAAGATGATGCATCAACAACCCCCAGCTTTTGCCTGAGGTATTCAAAGGTCTCCCTAGGCAATGGTTTGGTGAGTATATCAGCATCCTGTTCCTTAGAAGGAACATATTCCAACTTGACCTTTTGTTCAAGCACTTGTTCCCAAAGAAAGTGATACTTGATTGGTATGTGCTTGGTTTTTGAATGCATGACTGAGTTCTTTGAAATGCTGATTGCACTTGTATTATCACATAAGATGGAGATGGGTGGTGTACAAGTGATTTGAAAATCCTGCAAGGTCTGCATCATCCAAAGGAGTTGAGTGCAGCAAGATGCAGCAGCAACATATTCTGCTTCAGCTGTAAACAAGGAAATCGAACTCTGTTTCTTGCTGAACCAAGATACTAATCTGGAACCCATAAAGAATGCACCACCACTTGTGCTCTTCCTGTCATCCACGCTTTCGGCCCAATCTGCATCAGTATAAGCATGAAGTGTGAGATCTGTATCTCTACGATACCATAAGCCATAATTTTGAGTCCCTTGAAGATATTTGAAGATTCTCTTTACTGCCTGAAGATGAGTTTCCTTTGGATTTGCCTGAAATCTTCCAACTATTCCCACTGCATGCATGATGTCTGGTCGGGTACTTGTCAAATAAAGTAGACTTCCAATCATAGATCTGTAGGTTGGTTGATGTACTGCTGCTGATTCATCATTTGCACTGAGGCTACATCCTGTGACCATGGGTGTACATACTGGTTTTGCATCTTCCATGCCATATTTCTTCAAAATATGCTTGAGATACTTGGTTTGAGACAAGAAGATCCCTCCTTCCTTTTGTTGGATTTGCAGGCCAAGAAAATATGTCAATTCTCCAAGCAAGGACATTTCGAATTCTTTCTGCATCACCAAGGCAAAGCTTTGACTCATAGATTCTTCATTGCTGCCAAAGATAATGTCATCTACATACACAACAAGTATTAGCAATTTGTCATTTTCAATTTTTATATAAAGATTGCTATCTGCTAATCCTTTTGAAAAACCTTGTTGATGAAGATATTTGTCCAAACGATAGTACCAAGCCCTTGGAGCTTGTTTAAGACCATAGAGAGCCTTTTTCAGTCTGCATACAAGATTTGGATCATTTCCAAGAATGAAACCATCTGGCTGCTCAATGTATACTTCTTCTTCTAAGTCTCCATTCAGAAAGGTTGATTTCACGTCCATTTGAAATACTTTGAACTTTTGAAAGCTTGAGAGAGCAAGGAACATTCGGATGGCCTCAAGTCTTGCAACAGGAGCAAAATTTTCTTCAAAATCTATTCCTTCTTGCTGTGCATACCCTTTACAAACAAGTCTTGCCTTGTTTCTAATTACTTCCCCATTTTCATTCAACTTATTTTTGAAGACCCATTTTTTCCCTATAACATTCTTATCCTTTGGTCTAGGAACCAACTCCCAAGTGTTGTTCTTTTCGATCTGCTCAAGTTCTTCATCCATTGCTTTGACCCAACATTCATCTTTGCATGCCTCTTTTACATTTTGTGGTTCAGTGGAGGAGAGTAATGCCAAATAGCTTGAAGCTTCTGCAATTGTTCTTCTTGTTTGTACACCTGCTTCTTTCTGCCCCAAAATCTGAGATTCTGGATGATTCTTCTGAACGTACCAGGATGGAGTCTTCTCTTCTATCCTTATCTGTTCCTCTGGTGCTTCTTGAGGTTCTTCTTCTTCATCATTCTGTCTTTGAGGGTAGTCTTCATCTTCTTCGATATTTTCATGATTTACTTGCCTAGGAATGTATCCCTTTTCATCAACCACTACATCAATGCTGTCAACAATTCTTCCAAGTCTTTTATTGTAGCACTTATATGCTTTTCTGTGTGGAGAATAACCAAGAAGAATGCCTTCATCTGCTCTAGGTTCAAGTTTGCCAAGTTGCTCATCAATATTCTTAATATAGCATTTTCTCCCAAAGATTTTGAAGTGCTTTACCGAAGGAGTCTCACCATACCAGAGCTCATGAGGAGTTTGAGTGTTGTTCACTCGGACATTTGTTTTGTTGAGAATAAAAACTGCAGCATATGCGGCTTCACCCCAGAAAGTTGCGGGAGTTCCAGACTCATCCAGCATAGCACGAGCCATTTGTTGGACTGTTCTGTTCATCCTTTCCACCACTCCATTTTGCTGAGGAGTTCTAGTTGTAGATAATTCTTTTCTTATCCCATGTTCTTCATAGAAATCGAAAAATTCATTTGAGCTAAACTCCCCACATCTGTCAGACCTGAGGCACTTAATTTTGTAACCTGATTCATTTTCAACCAAGGCTTTGAAGGATTTGAATTTCTCGAATGCTTCGTCTTTGTGCTTCATAAGTCCTAACCAAACAAACCTGGAGAAATCGTCAATGAATAATATCAAGTATTCTTCTCCTCGAGGTGTCCTTTTCCTAAATGGACCACATACATCTGTATGGATTAGCTCAAGAGGCATGCTAGCTGATCCTTCCTTCTCTGGAAAGTTAGTTCTGGTTTGCTTTCCAAATTGACATGATTTGCATATGGTGTTGTCTGGAATTTTGATATCTGGAAGACCACGAACTGCTTGATATTTGCATGCTTTCCTTATTTGTGAAAAACTTAGATGCCCCAACCTCCGGTGCCATAACCAGTGTTCATCATCCTTGCTCAAATAGCATTGTTGTTGTCCTTCTTCAAATATGTATAGATTATTTGGAGTTCTTCTACCTTTGATAACTGTTTCACCTGTATCAAGATCACGAACACGACATCCATTTGATCTAAATATCACCTCGGTTCCTTGATCACACATCTGGCTGACACTTAGAAGATTATGCTTCAATCCATCAACATACAAAACATTTCCAGCTTTGACCTTTTCTTTTAACTAAGCAGTGCCTTTTCCTTTTATAGCTGCATGAGTATCATTTCCAAAAGAGACTTTCTTTCCCTTTTCTAAAGAAGAATATGATTCAAGTTTTTCTTTATCACCTGTCATATGTTTCGAACATCCACTGTCAATGTACCATAGATTTTCTTGTCCTTCTGCATAAAATGCTATCCCACATCTTTCTGTTTGTGGTTCCTTTATTCTCCATGTTCTGGTGCTTGAGGCTTGTTCCTTTGTTTGCTGAAACTTGCTCCTGCATTCAGAATCTTCATGACCAAAGTTATTGCAAATAGAACATTCAACTTCATTTTCAAGAGCCGAAAAGTTGTTATAGGTCCTTTTTGTAATCCCGATCATACTTCTTTGTTTTTGAGCTTCTCTAGTCATGATTGTTTTATATGCAACACATTGAGCTACTTTGTGACCAAAGTTATGGCAAGAGAAACATTTCCCATTGAAGAAACTTCTGCTATTATCAAATCTACCGGCCAAATGATTGTAATTTCTATTGTCATCCATTCTTGAAGCAAATTGAGAAGATTTTACCTGTGGCTGATTGTAGCTTTTGTTCATCCTTAAGACAGATTGCCCCTGGTTTACCTGATAGTCTTTGTTCGTTCTTGATGTAATTCGTCCCTGCTTTACCTGGTGATCTCCATTGTGCTTTTGCTCATTCCTTCTTGCTGCATCAAGATAACTCTTTGAGGTGGATGCTTGAGATGTTTCTCCATTATACCCCAGACCTGTCTTGTTTAGCGGAGAACGATGTACATTGATGATCTCATCCAGAGTTTCAGATCCTTTGACAAACTTAAGATTAATAGCCTTTGTTTTCTCAATTTCTTTTCTAAGGCCAACAATTTCACCTTCTAACTTTTCAAGATATTTTTCTTTTTCATCAATTTGAAATTGTAGAGTATCAATGATCATATTCTTTTCTTCTATACATGTCTTAAGTCTAGAAATCTCTTCATAAAAACTATCCACATCTATAGCATCCATGTAATCATCATCTTCAAATGCCATTAAAATTTTATAGTCATTACCTCGTTCATCTTCATCACTATTTGATAGACCATCACTGTCTTCATGAGTGTAGTAGCTTTTCTTATTTGCATTCTGTTTCTTGTTCCATCTGGCAGGTTCCTTTCCTTTGTCAATCTTATCCTTATGAGGACATTTGGCAGCATAATTGTTGGCATTATGATTCAAGTGTTGTCCTTGATGGCAACTCACTCAGTGGATGGTACAGGTGCTCAGAGGTTAGTACAGGTGATGGCAACTTAATCAGAAGACAGATCTCAGTACATCATGCCAAGGAAGCTCATACACGCTGTTTCGTTAAGCCCAAGTCGCGTGTACACGCTAGTTCGATTCAGAAAAAGCGCGTGTATGTGGAAAGGTTCCTTTGGTTCATGGTGGTTAGTCCTTGGAAGTTGTGCCTATGATTTCGGACCATTATGTCTCGACGGGCGTGTCGATCCCTAGTTTTAAAGTTGATGGTATTGTGTTACTATGGTTTTGGCTCTTGGTATTGAGAAAGGCCTAAGGCTATATAAGGAGAAGAAGATCATTAGGCAAAATTATCTTTCGACAAGGCATGAATATCTAAGAAAGAAAGAGATCTGATATGCAGGTTCTGAGTTGCATGATCTAAGCCAAGGAGAGATCACATCGGTTAATGGAAGACTAGATCTAAGGATAGATCGGGATCTAATGGTTTGAAATGCACTATCATGATATGGTTGATTATGCGTATTTCTAGATCTGCATATTGTCGCAATGTTATGTTCTGAGTCTAACTAATGTCTGGTACAGCTGCAAATTGAGAAAGTTTATTTTTAGATCTGTACGCAGGTTGGCTTCGGTAAAAGAGCGTGTATACGCGGGTTCTGCTCATTAAAGTAGCGTATATCTTTTGAAGCTTGATTTGGGTTTACAGTGGGGTCTGACTGTTATTGCAGAGTTCTGTAGTCTGCTCTGTGTTCTGGTAACTGGTGATTGACAGGGTTCAGTGGTTCAGTGATTCAAAGTTTGGTTGTTTTATGCTTCAATGATCTGTTGTGGAAATTGAATGAATTGTGGTCTTCAGATTGTAATGTTGTGCTTCAGGAATATCCAAGTCTGAAAATGTATGAAAAGTGATACCTGGAAGAAGGAAGATTGTAGGTCAGCACCTACGTACTAGTATCTTGGCTAGTACAAGAGCAAAGGGGGTTGGAGCTCCCTTCCAAGGAAGTTTGGAGAACGAGAGAAGGTTGAAGCCTTCTGCAGGTTGTAGCCTGCGTACTGGTATAAGGCTGCACCAGTACAAAAGATTGTAAACTGAAGTTTCATATTAAGAAAGATAGAGACAACTTGCAGCAGGTGGTTTTCACCCACATTGGGTTTCCACCTTATATCTTGGTGTTCATGTGTGTGGCTTTTTATCTGTTCTGTTATACTGCACATGTTTACTGTTAATATGATGAATAATGTCCTGATTCACTTAATTGAAGAATAAGCTAACTAAATTGTGAGTTTTCTGCTTATACGCTGTTTTACTTCGTCACAGTAGCGTGTACACGCTGGTTCACTTAACTGAAGTAGCGTATATGTTTCTGGGCATTTGAAAAGTTTGATTAATCTGATAATACTGATTCACCCCCCCTCTCAGTATTATTTCCAACAATTGGTATCAGAGCAGGTCCTTCAGAGAAGCTTGATCGCTTGAAGGAAGATCATTCATCATGAGCAACTACGAGAAAGAAGCATCAATCAGGCCACCGGTTTTTGATGGAACAAATTTCAATTATTGGAAGGTAAGAGTTACTGCATATCTTCAATCTCTTGGTACAGAAGTTTGGGACATTGTAGAAACAGGCTATGCTTTTCCTTCAGCTACTCCTACAGATCCAGCTGAGAAAAAGGCATATGAAACAAATGCAAAAGCAGTCAGTACTCTATTAGGAAGTATATCTCAAACAGAATTCATGAAGGTCATGCACTTCAAATCAGCAAAAGAAATATGGGACAAAATGATCACTAGCTATGAAGGAGATGAACAGGTAAAGCAAGCTAAACTTCAAACACTCAGGATTCAATATGAGACTCTCAAGATGTATAATGATGAAAGTGTGGCTAATTATTTTCTTCGGGTAGATGAGATTGTTAATTGTATGAAAAATTTGGGTGAAGAAATAAGAGAAACTATAGTAGTTCAAAAGATTCTAAGATCTTTATCCCCCAAGTTTGAATCTAAAGTATCTGCAATAGAAGAAAAAGAAAATCTCCGTGTTCTCACTATGTCTCAGCTACATGGAATTCTAACCGCTTATGAAATGAGAAAGGGAGGTCCATCTGACAGAAGGGAAGCTGCTTTTAAGGCATCAGGAAAAGAAGATTACTATGAAGCAAGCCATGTTCCAGAAGAAGAGGAAGAAGAATCAAATTTTGTCAGAAATCTTCAAAGGGGTTCTGGAAGGTTCAGAGGTAAGCTACCTTTCAAATGCTTTGCTTGTGGGAAAGTAGGTCATTATGCTGCAAAATGTCCTTATAAGGATAAAGGAAAAGAACCTGCTAGATGGAACAAGAAACAAAGTGCAAATAAGAAAAGCTACTACACCCATGAAGATAGTGATGGCTTATCAAACAGTGATGAAGATGAACAAGGTAATAAATATAAGCTGTTAATGGCATTTGAAGATGATGATTATGAGGATGCTATAGATGTGGATAATCTCTATAATGAAATCACTAGACTCAAGAGAGGCATAGAAGAAAAGAATGTGATCATTGATACTTTGCAATTTCAGATTGATGAAAAGGAAAAACATCTTGAAAAACTAGAAGGTGAAATTGTTGGTCTCAGAAAAGAAATTGAGAAAACAAAAGCTATTAATCTTAAATTTGTCAAAGGATCTGAAACTTTGGATGAGATTATCAGTGTGCAGCGGTCTCCTCTAAACAAGACAGGTTTGGGCTATAATGGAGAAACCTCTCAAGCATCCACCTCAAAAAGTTATCTTGATGCAGCAAGAGGAAATGAGCGGAAGAACAATGAAGATAATCAGGTAAAGCAGGGACGAGTTACAAACAGAAACTATCAGGGACAATCCTCCTTAAGGATGAACAAAAGCTACAACCAACCACAGGTAAAATCTTCTCAGTTTGGCTCAAGAATAGATGAAAATAGAAATTACAATCAGTTGGCTGGTAGATTCAATAACCGCAGAAGCTTCTTCAATGGACAATGCTTTTCTTGCCACAACTTTGGTCACAGAGCAGCTCAATGTGTTGCATATAAAACAATCATGACTAGGGAAGCTCAAAAACAAAGAAGTATGACAGGGATTACAAAAAGGACCTATAACAACTTTTCGGTACTTGAAAATGAAGTTGAATGTTCTATTTGCAATAATTTTGGTCATAAAGACTCTGAATGCAGGAGCAGGTTTCAGGAGAAAAAGGAACAAGCCACAAGCACCAAAACATGGAGAATAAAGGAACCTCAAACAGAAAGATGTGGGATAGCATTTTATGCAGAAGGACAGGAAAATCTATGGTACATTGACAGTGGATGTTCGAAACATATGACAGGTGATAAAGAAAAACTTGAATCTTATTCTACTTTAGAAAAGGGAAAGAAAGTTTCTTTTGGAAATGATACTCCTGCAACTATAAAAGGAAAAGGTATTGCTCCTTTGAAAGAAAAGGTCAAGGCTGGAAATGTTTTGTATGTTGATGGATTGAAGCATAATCTTCTAAGTGTCAGCCAGATGTGTGATCAAAAAACAGAGGTTATTTTCAGATCGAATGGATGTCTTGTTCGTGATCTTGATACAGGTAAAACAGTTCTCAAAGGCAAAAGAACTCCAAATAATCTGTACATATTTGAAGAAGGACAACAACAATGCTATCTTAGCAAGGATGAAGAGCACTGGTTATGGCATCGAAGGTTGGGACATCTAAGCTTCTCACAAATAAGGAAAGCATGCAAATATCAGGCAGTTCGCGATCTTCCAGATATCAAAATTCCAGACAACACCATATGCAAATCTTGTCAGTTTGGAAAGCAGACCAGAACTAACTTTCCAGAGAAGGAAGGATCAGCTAGCTTGCCTCTTGAGCTAGTCCATACAGATGTATGTGGTCCATTTAGGAAAAGGACACCTCGAGGAGAAGAATATCTGATATTATTCATTGATGATTTCTCAAGGTTTGTTTGGTTAGGGCTTATGAAGCACAAAGATGAAGCATTCGAAAAATTCAAATCCTTCAAAGCATTGGCTGAAAATGAATCAGGACACAAAATCAAGTGCCTCAGATCTGACAGAGGTGGGGAGTTCACATCAAATGAATTTTTTGATTTCTGCGATGAACATGGGATAAGAAGAGAATTCTCTACAGCTAGAACTCCTCAGCAAAATGGGGTTGTGGAAAGAATGAACAGAACTATCCAACAAATGGCTCGTGCTATGCTCGATGAATCAG
This sequence comes from Pinus tabuliformis, assembly GCA_031772625.1. NCBI lineage: Eukaryota > Viridiplantae > Streptophyta > Pinopsida > Pinales > Pinaceae > Pinus > Pinus tabuliformis. The sequence goes on from CM062819.1 coordinate 430,114,561, forward strand.
GTACTCCTGCAACCTTCTGGGGAGAAGCCGCACATGCTGCTGTTATCATTCTTAACAAAACAAATGTCCGAGTAAACAGCACTCAAACACCTCATGAGCTTTGGAGTGGTAAAACTCCTTCCGTGAAGCATTTCAAAATCTTTGGGAGCAAATGTTATATTAAGAATACTGATGAGCAACTTGGCAAACTTGAACCTAGAGCAGATGAGGGCATTCTTCTTGGTTATTCTCCACATAGCAAAGCATACAAGTGCTACAATAAAAGACTTGGCAGAATTGTTGACAGTATTGATATAGTGGTTGATGAGAAGGGATATATTCCTAGGCAAGTTCATCATGAAGAAGATGAAGGTTACTCTCAAAGGCGAAATGATGAAGAAGAAGAACCTCAAGAGGAAGAAGAATCTCAAGAAGAACCAGAGGAGCAGACAAGAATAGAAGAGAAGACTCCATCCAGATATGTCCAAAAGAATCATCCAGAAACTCAGATTGTGGGGCAGAAAGAAGCAGGAGTACAAACAAGAAGGACACTTGCAGAAGCTTCAAGCTACTTGGCTCTACTCTCCTCCATTGAACCACAAAATGTGAAAGAAGCATGCAAAGATGAATGTTGGGTCAAAGCAATGGATGAAGAACTTGAGCAAATCGAAAGGAACAACACTTGGGAATTAGTTCCTAGACCAAAAGATAAGAATGTAATAGGAACAAAATGGGTCTTCAAGAATAAGTTAAATGAAAATGGAGAAGTAATTAGAAACAAGGCCAGACTTGTTTGTAAAGGGTATGCACAGCAAGAAGGAATAGATTTTGAAGAGACCTTTGCTCCTGTGGCAAGACTAGAGGCCATCCGAATGTTCCTTGCTCTCTCAAGCTTTCAAAACTTCAAGGTATTTCAAATGGACGTGAAATCAGCCTTCCTGAATGGAGACTTAGAAGAAGAAGTATATATTGAGTAGCCAGATGGGTTCATTCTTGGGAATGATCCAAACCTTGTATGCAGATTGAAAAAGGCTCTCTATGGGCTCAAACAAGCTCCAAGGGCTTGGTACTATCGGTTGGACAAATATCTTCACCAACAAGGCTTTTCAAAAGGATCAGCAGATAGCAATCTCTATATAAAAGTTGAAAATAACAAATTGCTAATTCTTGTTGTTTATGTAGATGATATTATTTTTGGCAGCAATGAAGAGACTATGAGTCAAAACTTTGCCTTGGTTATGCAGAAAGAATTCGAAATGTCACTTCTTGGAGAATTGACATATTTTCTTGGATTGCAAATCCAACAAAATGAAGGAGGTATCTTCTTGTCTCAAACCAAATACCTCAAGCAGATCTTGAAGAAGTATGGCATGGAAGAGTCAAAACCAGTATGTACACCCATGGTTACAGGATGCAGCCTCAGTGCAAATGATGAATCAGCAGCAGTCCACCAACCCACTTATAGATCCATGATTGGGAGTTTGCTTTATTTGACAGGTACTCGACCAGATATTACACATGCAGTAGGAATGGTTGGAAGATTTCAAGCCAACCCAAAGGAAACTCATCTTCAGGCAGTCAAAAGAATCTTCAAATATCTTCAAGGGACCCAAAACTATGGCTTATGGTATCCTAGAAATACAGATCTCACTCTTCATGCTTACACAGATGCAGATTGGGCTGGAAGTGTGGATGATAGGAAAAGCACAAGTGGAGGTGCTTTCTTCATGGGTTCCAGATTAGTATCTTGGTTCAGCAAGAAACAAAGTTCGATTGCCTTATCTACAGCTGAAGCAGAATATGTGGCTGCAGCATCTTGTTGCACACAACTTCTTTGGATGATGCAGACCTTGCAGGACTTTCAAATCACTTGCACTCCACCTGTCTCTATCTTATGTGATAATACAAGTGCAATCAGCATTTCAAAGAATCCAGTCATGCACTCAAAGACCAAGCACATACCAATCAAGTACCATTTTCTTCGGGAACAAGGGCTTGAGCAGAAGGTCAAGTTGGAGTATGTTCCTTCTAAGGAGCAAGTTGCTGATATTCTCACAAAACCACTGCCCAGGGAAACTTTTGAATATCTCAGACAAAAGCTGGGAGTAGTTAATGCTTCATCCTGTTGTTGAAATTTGTTTGTTCTACAGAAAAGTTGGTATACGCAGGTTACGGAAGGGATATGAGTGTATACACGCGGATTCATGCTGGGTAAGTCGCGTGTATGCTGGACGCTTGTTGCAGAAAGAATATCCGCGTACATACGCTGTTTTATACAGGATAAAACGCGTATATGAAGTTCTGAACAGCAAGGGAAAACTCTGAAGTTCTGAACAGCAATAGGAATGTCAGAATTATTCAGGCACAGTTTCAGGGAGTGCAATAGGCACAGGTTCAGGGGGAGCAGCTCAAAAGTCTCATAAAGCATTGTTGGCATTCAGATGTTTTTGGTTGTTGGTTTCAGGAGAAGGAGCTCAGAAAGAAATTCTAGTTGCTGATCTAACAAGATGTTTATCAGATGCTGCTGATGTCTTTCCTAAGTCTTGGTCTAGATCTGTTGTCTCTATGTCATGTATCTCTCTTGTCTCTTTTATGGTGTCAAGGTCATGTAACGGCCTTTGTTGGTTTCCCCACTATGCCTGGGATGAATGCTGTCATATAATTGGTTGTTTCTGATATGTTATGGTTGTATGTATTGTGTCCTTTGGTGATAGAAAGGTCCCATATGGTGGATAAGTCTTGGTTCTTGTTGAAGAACATCTTTTACAGATCTGGCCTACTGTCAGGGGGAGCACGAGTCAGCACAGCCAAGCAGAGGTATCAGCATGTCCTCAGGGGGAGCATAGCCCTTTGCCCTTGATGTCAAAGGGGGAGAGTGACTTGGTGTGGTGGTTGCCATCAAGTTCAAAGGGGGAGATTGTTGGCATTATGATTCAAGTGTTGTCCTTGATGGAAACTCACTCAGTGGATGGTACAGGTGCTCAGAGGTTAGTACAGGTGATGGCAACTTAATCAGAAGACAGATCTCAGTACAGCATGCCAAGGAAGCTCATACACGCTGTTTCGTTAAGCCCAAGTCGCGTGTACACGCTAGTTCGATTCAGAAAAAGCGCGTGTATGTGGAAAGGTTCCTTTGGTTCATGGTGGTTAGTCCTTGGAAGTTGTGCCTATGATTTCGGACCATTATGTCTCGACGGGCGTGTCGATCCCTAGTTTTAAAGTTGATGGTATTGTGTTACTATGGTTTTGGCTCTTGGTATTGAGAAAGGCCTAAGGCTATATAAGGAGAAGAAGATCATTAGGCAAAATTATCTTTCGACAAGGCATGAATATCTAAGAAAGAAAGAGATCTGATATGCAGGTTCTGAGTTGCATGATCTAAGCCAAGGAGAGATCACATCGGTTAATGGAAGACTAGATCTAAGGATAGATCGGGATCTAATGGTTTGAAATGCACTATCATGATATGGTTGATTATGCGTATTTCTAGATCTGCATATTGTCGCAATGTTACGTTCTGAGTCTAACTAATGTCTGGTACAGCTGCAAATTGAGAAAGTTTATTTTTAGATCTGTACGCAGGTTGGCTTCGGTAAAAGAGCGTGTATACGCGGGTTCTGCTCATTAAAGTAGCGTATATCTTTTGAAGCTTGATTTGGGTTTACAGTGGGGTCTGACTGTTATTGCAGAGTTCTGTAGTCTGCTCTGTGTTCTGGTAACTGGTGATTGACAGGGTTCAGTGGTTCAGTGATTCAAAGTTTGGTTGTTTTATGCTTCAATGATCTGTTGTGGAAATTGAATGAATTGTGGTCTTCAGATTGTAATGTTGTGCTTCAGGAATATCCAAGTCTGAAAATGTATGAAAAGTGATACCTGGAAGAAGGAAGATTGTAGGTCAGCACCTACGTACTAGTATCTTGGCTAGTACAAGAGCAAAGGGGGTTGGAGCTCCCTTCCAAGGAAGTTTGGAGAACGAGAGAAGGTTGAAGCCTTCTGCAGGTTGTAGCCTGCGTACTGGTATAAGGCTGCACCAGTACAAAAGATTGTAAACTGAAGTTTCATATTAAGAAAGATAGAGACAACTTGCAGCAGGTGGTTTTCACCCACATTGGGTTTCCACCTTATATCTTGGTGTTCATGTGTGTGGCTTTTTATCTGTTCTGTTATACTGCACATGTTTACTGTTAATATGATGAATAATGTCCTGATGCACTTAATTGAAGAATAAGCTAACTAAATTGTGAGTTTTCTGCTTATACGCTGTTTTACTTCGTCACAGTAGCGTGTACACGCTGGTTCACTTAACTGAAGTAGCGTATATGTTTCTGGGCATTTGAAAAGTTTGATTAATCTGATAATACTGATTCACCCCCCCTCTCAGTATTATTTCCAACAATAATGACCTACTCTTCCACAAGCATAACATTTAAAAGGTAGCTTACCTCTGAACCTTCCAGTACCCCGTTGAAGATTTCTGACAAAATTTGATTCTTCTTCTTCTTCTGGCATGTGACTTGATTCATAGTAGTCTCCTTTTCCTGAAGCCTTAAAAGCAGCTTCTCTCCTGTCTGATGGACCTCCTTTTCTCATTTCATAAGCAGTTAGAATTCTGTGTAGCTGAGACATAGTAAGAGTTCGTAGATTTTCCTTTTCTTCTATTGTAGACACTTTAGATTCAAACTTGGGGGACAATGATCTTAGGACTTTTTCAACCACAACAGCCTCTTTTATTTCTTCACCCAAGTTTTTCATACAATTAACAATCTCATCTACCCGAAGGAAATAGTTAGCCACACTTTCATCATTATACATTCTGAGATTCTCATACTGAATCCTGAAGGTTTGAAGTTTTGCACGTTTTACCTGTTCATCTCCTTCGTAGCTCAAAACAATCTTGTCCCATATTTCTTTTGCGGATTTATATTGCATAACCTTCACGAATTCATATTGAGATAGACATCTTAGAAGAGTATTAACCACCTTTGCATTTGTTTCATATTTCTTCTTCTCAGCTGAATCTGTAGGAGTAGCTGATGAAAAGTATACCCTATTTCTATAATGTCCCATACTTCTGTACCCAAAGATTGGAGATAGGCAGTAACCCTTACCTTCCAATATACGAAGTTTGTTCCATCAAAAATTGATGGCCTGATTGATGCTTCCCTCTCGTAGTTGCTCATGATGTTAGATCTTCCTTCAAGCGATCAAGCTTCTTCAGAAGAACCTGGCTCCGATACCAATTGTTGGAAATAATACTGAGAGGGGGGGTGAATCAGTATTATCACATCAATAAAACTTTTTCATTTCCATATTCAAATTCATATATGTTACTTCCACAACTTCTTATGATTCAGATCCTTAATGAGTGCATTAGAACATTATCAACCATAATAACAGTAAACAGGTGCATTAAAATAGAACAGATCATCACACATAAGCCACACACATGAACACCATGATATAAGGTGGAAACCCAATGTGGGATAAAACCACCTGCTGCAATATGTCTCTATCTTCTTTCAATTAGAAACTCCTTTTGTAATGATTTTGTACTGGTGCAGTCCTTTACCAGTACGCAGGCTACAACCTGCAGAGAGCTACAACCCTCTCTCGTTCTCCAGCTTCTCCTGGAAGGGAGCTACAACCCCCTTAGCTCTTGTACTAGCCAAGATACTAGTACGTAGGTGCTGGCCTACTGAAGGCTACAACCTTCTCTTTCTTCCAGGGACCACGTTTCATAAATTTTCAGACTGGATCCATGAACATCAATCAATCATCAAGTATATCTGCATCAAACAATCTCCTTTTCCCAATTAGCACTGAATCAAGTAAACACTTCTCTGACAGTTGTACCCAGAACACAGTAACAGTAAGCACACACCAAATTCTGAACCCAGAATACTGTAACAATAGACAGAGGCAGCTAGATCATAATTTAAAGATATACGCTACTTCAACAACCTGAAACCTGCGTGCAGATCTATAAAGGATAATTCCTTCTTTCAAATATTCAGACACTAATTAACCCAGATTGTCAGATTTATAGATCAAGCATGCGCCTCATATAACAGATCAAAATCATGCAAAGATACTATTATTCAAGCATAAAGATTATGACCCATCAATAAAACTTATCCTTCTTTATGCGCTAAGGTTCCTCCTTCATTCAGATCCAGATCTGCACCATAACCCAATCACAAATATTTCAGATCTAGCACTTATTAGATATTCAATTTATTCGATGATACTTTGCCAAATGATCTCCTTCCTCTTTTATAGTCTTAGGCCTTCCACAATACCACGGTCCAAAACCATAGGATCAAAAAACTGTTGGACTAATACCATGAACCAACCATGAAAGTGCGTGAGATCAACACTTTTGGATGCAATACCACGAGCCAAAACCATAGGATCAAAAACTATAGGACTAATACCATGAACCAACCATGAAAGTGCGTGAGATCAACACTTTTGGATGCAATACCACGGACCAAAACCATAGGATCAAAAACTGTCGGACTAATACCATGAGCCAACCATGAAAGTGCGTGAACTTTTCTCTACATGAAATAAACTTTTCTCTGCATAAAAGTGCGTGAACTTTTCTCTACATGAAATAAACTTTTCTCTGCATAAAAGTGCGTGAACTTTTCTCTACATGAAATAAACTTTTCTCTGCATAAAAGTGCGTGAACTTTTCTCTACATGAAATAAACTTTTCTCTGCATATAAGTGCGTGAACTTTTCTCTACATGAAAGAAACTTTTCTCTGCATAAAAGTGTGTGAACTTTTCTCTACATGAAATAAACTTTTCTCTGCATAAAAGTGCATGAACTTTTCTCTACATGAAATAAAATTTTCTCTGCATATAAGTGCGTGAACTTTTCTCTACATGAAAGAAACTTTTATCTTCATGAAAGAAACTTTTATCTTCATGAACGTGCGTGAACTTTGCTACACTATAATTTATCATCTGAGATGAGTGGGTTTCCATCAAGTACAACATATGTATCATAATGCCAACAGAGTCTCCCACGAACAAGCGTTAGCCCAGATTAAATCTCCTTTGTTGGATCATAAATATAAAAACAATTAGACATGAGTTACGAAAACTATAGCCTTCAACATGCCGACCTTGAGATGATGTCATACTGTTGAAATCACTCCACATGGCACCTCCTTAGTGGTGACACATGTCATCCAGAGTTTCCCCATTAGGCCATTGAAAATGCCGAAACAAACCAACACGTGTCCATCATACAACTACATCATGTTATTGTCATCCGCCACGTTACTTCCTCATGGCCAATCACCTATTGTGATGTGTCCAAATAGAGGAGAGAGAAAAGGTCCATCAATCATTGGTTTTTCAATGATTTCCTTTTTATTTCTTCTCCTTCATGAACCTTGACACTTTCATAGAATTGCAATTTATAAGGACTTCCTAGGTTTTGATAGCCTCGACCTTCCGATATTCTGATATGCCCTTTGCTCCGAGGTTCCAATATTGGGTCTCAATGTGCTCCAACCTCTTATATTGGATCTAAAATTTTTCTTAAAATAATTATAAGGGACTCTAACCTCTGATATTTGGCCTGCTCCGATATTTCAGGTTCCAAAATCTCTAGGCTCCCGAGGTTCCAAACCTCTGAAAATTGGCTCTGATATTCGGCTGCTCCTTTTGGGTTTCTTTTAAATAGAATTTCAAGGTCCTGATGCCTCCCTGCTTCTGATATTCGGCCTTCTGAAATTTGGCTCCCAATATTTGACCTACTTCAAAGGAATCCAAGCTCCTTTACTTCGACTATCCATAACTTTTGATCCTTATGGCCATTTATGAACTTCCACATATTGTTGGAAATATCTTTTAGAGCAATTTCTAATGGAGAAGGTCTAATGTAGGCTTTGAGCCCATCTATTACCTGAAACATGACTGAAAATATCTCTTCCTCAATGCTAGTCCAGTTGACATCAATGCCAACATACCAAATGCCATAATCAGACAATGTCAATTGGCCAACAATCTCCCCCTTTGGCATTGATGGTAACAACATAAGCTCCCCCTTTGTGCTTGGTATTTGAATGCATGGCAAGCTTCTTAGAGATATTGATGGAACTAGTATTATCACACATGATTAGAATAAGATCAGTCAACTCTACCTTAATTTCCTTCAAGTTCTACTTCATCCATAGAATTGGCGAGCAATAAGTGGCAACTACAATATACTCTCCTTCAGCAGTTGATAAAGAAATGGAGGCTTGTTTCTTGCTGACCCATGACACTAAGAAGTCTCCCAAAAATAATTGTCCACCTGAGATGCTCTTCTTGTCATCAATATTGCCTTACCAATAAGCATTTGTATAGGCCTACAACTTAAATTATCTACTTTTAGCATACCACAGTCCATAATCATCTATTCCTTAAAGATATTTAAAAATCTGTTTGACAATGATGACATGAATTCCATCAGGAGAAGATTGAAATCTTTCCACAAGACCCATTTATTTCATGATGTCTGGTCTCAAAGTTATGACATACAACAAGCCTCCTATCATTGATTTGTACTCAATCTGATTTACCATAGGAGTCTCATCTTCTTTGAACAATTTGCAACTTGTAACCATAGGTGTTCTAATTGGATTTCAATCTTCTAGCCCAAACTTCTTCAGAGTTTCTCGTAGTTACTTGTATTAGGATATAAACACCCCATTTTATGATTGAGAAATGTGCAGACCCAAGAAGAAAGACACTCTCTAATCATGGAAATCTCGAAATTTTTCTACATATAGTTTTTGAATTGATGTCACAATTATTCAATGTTGCTACCAAATATTATGTCATCTACATATACTACTACAATTAGTATATGATTTCCTTCAAAATTTATGTATACAATACCTTTCTTAAAGCCTTGTTGCTGAGGGTATTGATCTAGCCTTTCATACCAAGTTCTTGGAGCCTGTTTGAGTCCATATAAGGCCTTTTTCAGTTTTCACACAAACTCATTCTTCTTGATCTAGTATTTCATACCAAGTTCTTGGAGCCTGTTTGAGTCCATATAAGGCCTTTTTCAATTTGCACACAAACTCATTCTTCTCAATTTGGTCAAATTATTCATTCATAGCTTTCACCTAGAACTTGTCCTTACTTGTTTGGCTGAGATTTTTTCGACTCAATCTAAGATAGCAAAGAAATATTTGCAAAACTTGAACTACCAACAAATTACCTCTTGGTCTGAACACCAAGTCTTTGGTCTCCAAGAATTTTAGTTACAGGGTGTTCTTTATGTACATACCTGGAAGGTGTTTTGGGCCTTCGATTTGTGCTCGTTTCCACCTCTCTACTATCTGAATCTATTTCATCTTGATCTAAGGGCCCTTCATCTGGACTCTCTTCTCTATTTGAGTTCTTGTTTCCTTTGGAGGACTCAAGTTGTGAATCTATTTCATCTATTACTACATCAATGTAATTCTCAACCCTCTTTGTTTGTTTATTGTAGCACTTGTATCTTTTACTTCGAGCAGAGTACCCGAGTAATATACCCTCATCAGTGCGTGAATCCAACTTTAAAAGATTTTTGTCATTCCTTTTGATAAAGAATTTGATCCCAAAAACCTTGAAATGTTTAACTGATGCATGTATTCCCTTCCACAACTCATAGGGAGTTTTATCACTATTAGGCCTGTGGTGTGTTATGTTTAATAGGTATATTACTGTGTGTGTTTCTTCTCCCCAAATGACGTGGGGTACATTTTCTTCATCCATCATAGCTCTGGCCATTTCCTGGATTGTTCTGTTCTTTTTCTCAAATACTCCATTTTTTTGTGAAGTTCTATTCACAGAATATTTCCTTCTAATGTCATGTTCTTCATAGAATTCTTCAAACTCCCTTGAATTGTATTCTCCTCCTCTGTCTAATCTTAAGCATTTGATCTTTAAATATTTCTCATTTTCCACTTGAGCATTAATTTTTTTAAAATTCTTAAATGCTTCTTATATTTCCTTTAAGATAACAATCCAAGTGGCTCTGGTAAAATCATCAATTAGCATAATAAAATGCCTTTCTCCTTTTGTGGTTTTTTCTCTAGTTGGGCTACAAATATCTGTGTGAATTAACGCCAGTTGTCTAGATGAATATAACTCTTTTGTCTTGAAATGAGCCATAGAATGCTTAACAATTTGACATGACTTGCAGATTGAATTATTAGGTCGTGACACTCTTGGCAAACCTCTTACATCTTCCATCTTCCTGACTCTTGTCAAACTATCAAAATTCATATGACCAAGTCTAATGTTCTGTAACCAGGCTTTATTCGATTTTCTCAAATAACAACTTACTCTTGAGTCATCAAACACATATATATTATTATGCGTTTTGACTGTTTTTCCCACCAACTTTCCATTTTCTTCATTTTGGATCTCACAGTCTTTGGATTGAAAAGTCACATTAAATCCATTATCACACATCTGACTTACACTAAGAAAATTATGTATGAGACATTATACATATAAAACATTTTGGGCTTTAGTCTTTTCATCAAGATTGATTATGCCCTTACCCTTAATTCTTGCTGGGGCATTGTTGCCAAAAGTGACATTGTTCCTTATGTCCTTTTTTTAGCAAAATAAATTTTCTCTTATCTCTAGTAATATGCTTGGAGCAACCACTATCCCCATACAGTCTATTTTCTTTATTATGTGTTGATAGAGAAAGTTCACATTCCATGCTCTTTATAGATTTGCATTTCCAAGTATCCTTATCTTTTCAAGATGTCGGTTTCCAAGTGCTTTGAGGCTTAGGTGGATACTCTAACCTGCTTCCACACTCACTTTCGTTGTGTAATTTTTTTTTACATTTTAAACATTCAACAACATTCATTAGGGGAGAGAAAGCATTTCGATTTCTGAGAGTAGAGTTTTTAGATCTAAAATTATGATACTTATTGTATCTAAAATTTTCATCTCTTTCAACTTTGATCTTTCTACAATCAATGACCTTATGTCCAAAGATGTGACAATTATAACAATGACCATAAAATAACTTAGACTACCTGAAGTTGTAAGATTCATGAGTTCTTGCATGAAGGTGCCTCTATTTTCTAGCTAGTTGATTCACTCTCCACTGGTGTGATTCCTTGGGATAGATGGAGTTATTATTCTAATAATTGGTTCCTTTCTGCCTTGCTTCCCTTTCTCCCACAGTCAAATCATTTAAAGGGAAACTTCCCTTTTATATTTTCCTAAGCCACAGATTAGTTTCCTGGAAAATTGAGCTAGCTCCTAATTAGATTCACAGTTGGACCAATCTTGGTGAGCATTGTGCACCTTGGCCTTCTTGGACTCTTTGAACATTACCTCCTTGGGTTCAAACTTCTCTCTTCCTACTCTCATCTCATAGGTTGTGAGATTACGTCACAACCAGTCCATCTTGAGATCCTTTAAATTAACCATTTATTCAATAGCTGATACTTTGGAATTAAATCTCATGGGTAGGGATCTTAAGATTTTTTGAACAATCATATATTCCTTGACTTCTTCACCAAGTCCTCTAATCATATTGGTTACTTCATCAACTTTGAGGAAGTATTATGATATGCTTTCTTCTTCACTCATTTTTAAGATTTCAATCCTCATTCTGAAGGTTTGAAGTTTGGCCTCCTTGATTTTGTCGTCTCCTTCATGACTTTGATTGAGCTTCACCCACACTTCCTTAGCAGACTTAACGTGCATAACCTTTACGAGTTCAAATTTACTAAGGCCAAAGATAATGGAATTCTTTTATTTAGCATTATTTCCATAAATTGTTTTACCATCCACATCAGTGGGAGGGACATCAAGGACATCATAATCTACTAGTACAAATATCCAAACATCTACTCCTAGAGACATAACATAGGCATCCATCCTAACTTTCCAGAAGGTGTAGTTTGTCCCATCAAACAGTGGTATCTTGCTTGAGTAAGGATATTGACTCTCTTGCATGGATATAATTCCTTATGAATCTAGCTTCCACTGGTTAGACTATCCCTAGAGGAACCTGCTCTAATACCAATCATTGAAATAAGGAAATACTAAGATGAGGGTGTATCATTAATAATGAGGTTCTTAATTTTTTTTTATGAATATTTCTTTTATTATTTCCTCTACAATTTGTTACTTATGAGAGAACTCACACATAATATAAATGAAAAACAAGATGAGACATTCATATGTGCATACAATCCATCACATGAGCAACATACACATATTGACACCGGTATTTTTATGTGGAAAAACAAAGGGATAAAAAGACCAATTTGTTTGTCATTATGATGTAACTTAAGCACCTAATTAATTACATCAATTGTTTTTGTGAGCACCCACTCATAGGAGGCACCGACCCCCTTAGGATAGTAAGCACTTACTTTCCAAGAGGAACCAACCTCTTATGAATGAGGCCACCACCTTCTCTAATAACTCTTCTACCTTTCATACAATTTTCAAATTGAAAACAGGGGAAAATACATATATAGGGAAATACCAATCTTGTTCACTACAACGTCATACTTCTGCTTTAGGTCCTCTGCTGTCCCACATGATCTCTTGGCCTCATATAATAGAACCCTTTCCTCTGCTCACAATATCATATACTCTGCTCTCCAACTTATATTGCACAGGCTCTCTACAACACTCTGCTTTAGTTCAACACAAAGGCTAGTTGCTCCTTTTCCTCACACTTTGCTCTTCTCTCTTCAGCACATACACAACAATATTGTATACCCCCACATTTCTCAATAGAAATCATTGGCTTTTTTCCTCTACTGCACTCTGCTCATTGTTGTCTCTACTTCCTATTTCCAAACTATCTATGTGTACCTTTGGATGGCTCCTCCATGATGTTGTTTCTTATGATGCTGGAATTCTACCACTACATTAAATAAGAGAATGGGCTCCTGATTACTTCACCAACACTTTGTGTGATTTTCCATGCTGATAATTTAATCTCACTCCACCTACGCACTCCAATGATATTTACCATGATTTTTAATGGCTCGTAGAACTTGATTATACCATAGCATGGCTTCTATGTTCCTTATTTAAGTTTATAATGGTTGTACAATAGATCAAATATGGCTTTCTTCCAACATTGGAACAAGCCCATTAGTTTTACTCTAAGAATCATTATCCCCGTTGCCTTGACCCAGTGATATCTACAGATGCCATTAACTCCATTAACCAACTCCTTTGGCTTGCATTTACTCTCTGGTTGTCGACCCATTTATCCTTTAACTTTTTGTACTGCAGTATTAGAGCTATAATACATCGTAACTTATATAAAATTAATGTCATGAAACCACACCATTTTGATGCCTTCAACCCCTACATGCTTTGATCCTCTTGTTCTTCCACCATGAGACTGGGAGATGTAACCAATTGCCTCATGTACCACTGTAGTGTTATATCGAACCCCTTGCATATCATAATGTTTATTGAAAGTCCCTTATGAAATCAAAAAATCTCGATTGGCATTTAGCTCCTTCTGCTTAGCCCTTTATTATATTTCCTCCATTGGACCAGGTGTTGTGAATGGGGGCATATCACTTAGGTAATAAGTCCTTCAAGCTTCTGCCGAGGGCCTTTTTCCCTGTGTATTTTCTCTTTCGACCTTGGTTCCTTTACCTTCTCATCCAAACAGTAATACATCATAAGCTACTCATTTCATAACTTTTATCAAATTTTAGTTATGGAGGAGTTCTAAAATTATGACCTCTAAAATACTTCCCACGTGGCATCACATAGAACTTAGTTTCTAACCCCGCTATGCACCCTTGGTCCTTGGGGTCTCCCACGACCAAGCACCAATCCACATTGGAGCTCCTTTATCGAATCAGAAATTTTCTTATAAAATAATTAGACAGGAGTTACAAAAACTCCAGCCTCTAACATGCTCAGCTTAGAGATGACGTCACATTTTCGTCATCACTCCATGTGGCACCTCTTTAATGGTGACATATGTTATCCATATTTTCCACATTAGGCCACTAAAAATGAAACAAACCTCCATGTGTCCATCGTACAACAACATCATACTAACATCATCTGCCACATCATTTCCTAAGGGCCAAGCACTTGCTGCCATGTGTCCAAATAGAGGAGAGATAAAGGTCCATCGGTCATTGGTTTTTCAATGATTTCCTTTGTATTTCTTCTCCTTCACGAACATCGACACTTTCACAGAATTGAAATTTATAAGGACTTACAAGGTTTCGAGGTTCTTATGACCTTGACCTTTATATGTTCTGATATGCCCTCTACTTTGAGGTTATGATATCAAGTCTCCATGTACTTCGACCATTGATATCGGGTAAAAACTTTTTCTTAAAAGAATTATAAGGGACTTTGACCTCTTATATCTAGCATGCTCTGATATTTTGAGTTCCAAAATATCTACGCTCCTGAGTTTCCAAACATTCGAAAATTGGCTCCAATATTTGGTTGCTCCTTTTTTGGTTTCTTTTTAATATACTACAAAGGTCCCGATGGCTCCTTACTTCCAATATTTGGACTTCCAAAATTTGGCTCCAATGTTTAACCTACTTCAAAGGACTTCAAGCTCCTTTACTTAAGCTATCTGTTGAGTTCCAAAAATGCCTTTCCCTTAGCTACTTTTCTCATCCTTCCTTTTCTGTTTTTTCCATGAAAAATGCATCCTTATCATAAAAAACCATTATAGATTGCCTCAAGGAGTATATTTAAGTGATTTACAGGTTATAATTTTATGTTTTTTATTTGAATAAGTTTTTGTCTTTTAGCTACAGAACACAGCCACATTCTACAGCTAATCGGCTGTTCCGCAGCTACTTCCACGCTTTTGTAGGTTCCACATGTCAAGAGGGGAAAAGGACTACATGGGTAGCTTGGAAAACATCAGGGCATGGATCATATCCTATTCATCTGGCCTAGATCGACGAGGAGGACTCCGGTCAAAGGGAAGTCAAACATAGATACCTATGGCAAACAAGACTCTGTTTTGTACATGTTTCTCAGTGATGGGTCTGAAGCAGTTTCCTGAGGCCATGGATTTCATTTGCCACCTACGCAAATGAAATCCAACACCCATTACCATAAGATTTATGTTTCCAAGAAACCAAGGACAAGAATTCTACATACTTGCCTATCTACGTGTTTTGTTGTAGCTAATTTCTCTCTTTAAAAAAATTGTATAATTTCCTATAAATACCGATGTGAAGAACGTAGAACAATTTCAGTTTTTGCTTATGTATTAAGTCAGATTTTCGCTTTGTAGTTTGAAGAAATCATTCTCTATTTTAATATAAATACTCTATTTCAATGGATACCTAAAGCGTTGTTGGAGTGTTGATTAAGTGATGATAATCCGAGACCTTTGCAGAGGGCCCCTACGTTGGTCAAGGTTACATTTTATTTCTGTTTTGTATTTCATAGTTAATTGTAAATTCACTTTGTTTTTTTCCATGATGTTTATAACCATTTTCTAACTCTGTTCATAATGCAGCTTGTGTCATCTTCTTATTAGCACATAATAGCTCTTTTGTTTCACTACTTTCTAGTTTCTTATCAGTAGCTTGAAGTTGATGTCAGTAGCATAGAGTAATTTAGATTTGTTGATCATTAGTCTAGTTTCTTTCATTTGTTGTTCATTAGTCTTTAGATTTTGAATTTAACTGATCAATGCCATTTTGTTAGTTTAATAACTCATGTTGTAAGTGAATGTTTCTGAAAGCCATTTCAGTTGATGGTTCATCTTAAAACTAAGTGGTGAAATATTTCATTTATGAATGAGTCTTTCTATGCATTTCTATGTTTACCTTTTCTTAGAAAAATGAAGTATGGAGTCCCTCAAAATGCTATCACAAGGAGGTCGTTCTTGTTATCACCCCAAGAAACTCTCCTAGGTTGTATCTCAGAGATGCTCGGGAACATTACAAACTCAACAAAATGTTGGAAATGGATGAATGGAAGGAATGATGCATATTCAAGCCAAATAACCACTTCTACTATGCTTAACTCCAGACATGGGTGAACACCCCTAGACTACAAGGCTTTAGACCACCAATTACTCATAGTTTGAGGATTAAGTGAACATGGAGAATATTGACCACACCAGCAGATGCACAAGACCATGTGATGGCAAGCTACAACCAATAAAGAGGTCTGCAAACCTATTTCCTAATGCACAGACAGGATGATAGCTCTCTGGCACTAAGTAAACAGAAACCTGCATAACACATTCAATGATACACACTAGACTTCAACACAGAGGTGGGATGATAGCCCCTCTAATGCTAAACATCAAGAGCACATGAAAAATGCATAACAAGCACAACCTAGAACAGAGTAGAAATGGAAAGTGAGCAATTAACAGCAAAAGAAGCTTGTATTAGTTGAAAATGAAGACCAGACACTGCAAGTATCATAGTAGTTACAGTCTCCAGAAGTTGAACCTTACATCAAAACTACAACCATCAACCCTCATTACATCTGTGGTTTGGGTATATATAGAGTTTGTTTACAAAAATTCTCTACTATTCTATGCGTGGAGGGGTCATAATTGACCACCAACCACTTTAACTGTCTAAAATGGGCCTTTGCTATGATCTGTTGCTTCAATGAATGAATTTGACATTCTCTAGTACTTTGTTGTCCTTTCAGATAACTGGAGTGTGGTATAAAAGACATTCCATGATTGATAAATGCTTGTAACTGCACGAGGCTGTCCTTTTTCTTCTCGACCATTCTTTTCTTGAATGCAGTTGTTGAGGATCTAATGCACTGGGTACTGGATTTTGGCATCCTTCTTCATTCAGGTACACGGGACAGACTATGGACATGGACAGTATGGCAGAGGCATGGTGGAGAAAGATCAATCGTTGAATTGTGTTGATCGACGGTGGGAAATGATTTGCAGAGGGTATCAGGAAAAAACGGGAGTGGACAAACATGAGCCGTCAGATCGCGGGCGGACAGATCTGACAGCTATCAGGTGAAAGAGTAGTGCGCGAGATAACGCGCGGGGACAGGTGGGATAGTGGTAAATGGTATTCCCCGCACAGCTATCAAGGTCAAGCGGTAAACATACATAGCCGTGCGATCACAATAGGAGGGCGACGCATGGCGGATGGGACAGCCAAAAAACCACTTTCCCTACTAGTTAACGCGCGAGCAACTTATGGGTGCAGGAGGTGTGAATGTAGTCCGATCGCAGCAGGGTAGATCAGACGGTGCAGAGGAAACGAGCAAGTTTTGTTGCAGCAAGGACCATTGGATTTGGCGATGGGTGATCGAACGACAGGAACTTAATTGTACAGATTTGACTGATGTGACGGAAAGGGCTTGTGAACAGCACACGGTTATGGGATCACGGTTACATAACAGTTCAAACTTAGTGCTCGGGGGCTAAGGAAATATAAGTTTATGTTATGTTTTGGAGGAGAATAGGGAAAGCGGGGAGGTTATGGGAGTGTGAGCAGAGTGAGGGGAGCGAGGAGGATGACCGATACAGGCTTTCCTTGAACAGTAGCAGCATAGACGGGTCTGCATTTGGCCCTCAAAATGTTCAAACATGTAGCAGAGCTAACACTGGCTCCTTCTGGGGATGAGATCCTCCCTGTGAGGTCTCAAGAACCTGTAGATCAATGCCTTCCTGATGAAAACAAATTAGCAAAATTCCTAGTGTTCCATTGGGCATGGAGTCTGACTAAAACTGATAAAACAACATATTTACAACTTTAAGGCCAAAAGACCTTAAATCACATAAATTTTCAGAAAACGCCCATTAACTGGGCCATCAAAAACTGCTTCTCCTCCCATGCTTTTCAGCATGAAGGTATTGTTCCCTTGGATCTGTGAAATAATAAAAGGGCCTGTCCAAAAAGCATCAAACTTCCCATGGTTGCCTTTCTTTTCCTTTAGTGAATCCCACTTCAGAACCAGGTCTCCAACCTGAAAATTATTTGATTTTGTCTTTCTGTCAAAAGCTTCCTTGATCTTCTTTCGATGGGCTCCAGACCTTTCTACCAGCTGTTCTCTAATCTGATGTACCTCTGCTAAATCAGTGATCCTTCATGCCATGTTTTCTTCCTCATTTTGTTCTGGTTGCAGGAACTTCGCCACAGGGAGAGTTAACTGAATTGGGAATACAGCCTCAGTGCCATACACCAGCTTGAATGGAGAATTCCCTGTGGATTTCTTAATGGTTACTCTGTCAGCCCATAGTGCATACTTGAGCTTAGAATCCCAATTCTTTTTGTTGTCCTCCAACAACTTTTTGATTATCCTTATCAGGCTTTTGTTAGAGGATTCTGCTAGACCATTGCCTTGAGGATAGTATGAGGTGGAATGAACCAGTTTAATACCCATTGAATCACACATTTCCACCAATTATTTTGCCCTGAAGGCTGCTGCATTATCTGTGACTAATTTATGTGGACAACCAAATCTGGTAAAGATATTTTCAATTAAAAACTTCATGACCACATTATGATCAGCCTTCTTGGTAGGGATTGCTTCAATCCACTTAGTAAAATAATCAGTGGCTACTAATATCCATCTGTGCTGGCCATTGGAATGTGGATTGATTTCTCGAATGAAATACAAGCCACACTGCTGAAAAGGGCCTTTTGCATGTATTGGTTTCAAGGGCAGGGACTTCAACTGCTGCTTTCCTTCAAATCTTTGGCACCTATCACAAGATTTAACAAATGAGAATACATCAGAAAATAAAGTGGGCCAATAATACCCAGCTCTGAGGATTTTATGAGCTGTAGTCTTCCAATAATGGTGCCCTCCACACATGCTAGAATGAAACTGCCACATAACTTCCATTGATTATTCTTTGTCCAGACACCTCAAAAGAATTCCAGATGGGTCCCTCTAGTAGAGCAAATTCTCATTAAAGCAATATTTTGTTGCCCTAAGCTTAATAGTTTTGGCTTGACTTTGAGTAAGGCCTGAAGGGATTTTTAGCTTTAGAAAGAATTTAACTATTGCAGAATACCAATCACAAGAAGCTAGATTTTTGGCCAATGTCTGATTCTTTTCTAGTTCAGCTACTTCCTCTCCTTTTGTTTAACCATTTTCTACAATTGTGCACAGGAAATCAATATCCAATGATCTGCAATTTTCTTCAGCCAATAATTTGGCAAGACCCTGACCTCTGGCCAACTTTGTGGGCTTTAATTCTATATTAAATTCAATCAAATTTGCCATCCATTTAGCCCTTCTTCCATTAGAATCAGGTTGTGTTCAGACATCCTTTATTGCAGCAGAGGGTACATATGCAATTATCTTGGAATGTAGAATGTAAACTCTGAAAGCTTTCAAAGATTTGATAAGAGCATATTCTTGTTTCTCAATAATGTCATACCTCAGTTCAACATCCCTTAATGTTTCGCTGAAAAATGCCACTGGATGCTCCGAACCTTCCTCATCTACTTGCAATAAAACTACTACAAGGGTGTCTTTAGAGTCAAATGAAAATATATGGAACTCCTTACTATAATCTGGACTGCTTAGAGTGGGAGCTTCCATAATGGCTTTTTTAATAGACTCAAATTATTTTCTTGCTACATCAATCCACCTGACCTTTGACCCTTTCTTCAACATGGAGGTAATATGCTTCACCAGTTCTGTAAAATTTGGTATAAACCTCCTTACAAAATTAATTTTGCCCAGAAAGGACTGGATATCCTTCTTTGATCTTGGGACAGACAAAGTCTGTATTGATTTTACTCTTTTTGGGTCAATTTGGACCCCTGCAGCAGAAACAACATGTCCTAACAGCTTGCCTTCTTCTAAAGAAAATTGTGATTTTTTAGGATTGACTGAAATCCCAAACCTCCTGCACTTCAGGAACACTTTCCTCAAATGTTGCAAATGGTCTTGATGGCTGCTAGAGTATACCGTTATATCATCAAGGTAGATAAGGACAAATTTATCCTTCTCTCCCACAAATGCTATGTCCATAGCTCTCTGAAAAGTAGCTCCAGCATTCATCAATCCAAAAGGCATCTTGGAATACATAAAAGTGCCCCAAGGAGTGGTGAATGTAGTCTTCTCTTGGTCATCTGGATGCACAACAATATGATTAAACCCTGAAAATCCATCCAAGAAAGACATCACTTTGGCTCCTAAGACCTTCTGCAGCGAATGCTCCATTTTGGTTAGGGGATAATTGTCTTTCTTCGAGCACTTGTTTAAGTTGCTGAAATCAACATAGAGTCTAATTTCTCCACTTTTGTTCCTTACTATCACCAAATTGGCTACCCATTTTGAATACCTAGGAGGGACTATGATCTTGGCAGCCAGCAACTTTTTAATTTCTTTTCCAATCAGAGGAAGGAGCAAAGGATTTATTGGTCTCAGCTTTTGCTTGAAAGGAATGGTATCTTTCTCCAGAGGGATTTTATGCTGAATAATCTTTTTATCATAGGTTTTCAGGTCACTATACTCCCAGGCAAAGACATCAGCAAATTGCTTCATTAAATTGCAATATTCAGAACTTTGGTCAGCAGACATATGGGAAGACAGATTTATGTATCTAGGCTG
The DNA here is from genome assembly GCA_031772625.1 of Pinus tabuliformis. Taxonomy (NCBI): domain Eukaryota; kingdom Viridiplantae; phylum Streptophyta; class Pinopsida; order Pinales; family Pinaceae; genus Pinus; species Pinus tabuliformis. The sequence goes on from CM062819.1 coordinate 430,135,107, forward strand.
ACTTGGACTCCCTATGTCATGCTTATAGACTGCAGATTGGTCTTCTTTCTGGGAAGCCTTGTAAGGCACATCATTCTGGTCAAACACTCTTTCTAGAGGAACTAAACCCTTAGGAATATGATTGCTGGGAAGCTGGACAATGCTATCTTTGCCAATTTTATTTCTAAGCTGGGACTGGGGGTTTTCTTCCAAGGCTTCATTTTCTTGGTCAATTTGCATTTCGGAAAATTCATCAATGACTTGCAGAAACCTATTTATTTCATCATCATCATCAAAAACTTTCCAATGCTGGACATTATCAAGCAAGGATGGCCTATATTTCATTTGGACTTCATAAACTAGTCTGGGAGGCATGGGAGGGATAAACAGACTAGCAGACACAACAAGGGAATCAGCAAGCTGATTTTTGGCTCTAGGGATATATGAAATACATAAATTATCAAAGGAATCTTTGAGTCTCCATACCTCATCTCTATATGCTTTCAGCCTTGGGTGCTTTGCCTGAAATGTTTTATTTACTTGCTGAATGATCAGATCAGCATCTCCAAACACCTTATGTTACTGATTCCTCTGTCTTTTGCTGCATTACGGCCCAATAGCAGAGCCTCATACTCTACTATATTGTTTGTGACTTGAAAATCCAGCTTGAAAGATAGATGTGTGCTTTCTTGCTCTGGAGATACTAGCATCACCCCTGCTCCTATAGTTTCCCTGGAACATGCTCCATCAAATAGCATCTCCCAAACCTGACTTCCTTGCTCTTCCCTGGCTTGATTTGTTGGTTTCTTGAGCTGCATTGAGGCCTTCTGGGATTCTTCTATTTGGAGGATACATGCTCCAAAATCAGTGTCCACATCATAAATGGGATGATTAGTAGGATTATTCTCATCAGTAATGATGTATGCCAACTGTGCTTCCCTATACAATCTCCTGATTTCCCCTCCAAAAACTGGGACAGTGGCATAAGATATATCATGTTGTAATGTCCCACCTAGTCTCTTAATCCATCCTCTAGACAGCAACATGCCAAACTTGGGAGGGACATCTACTACCACGATATCCATCATCATACTTTTCATGGGCAACTGAGTTACGGTAATGGCCAAGTCTTTGATTAATCCTAGGCATTTCACTTTCCTTGAATCAAAAGAGAATAAATCATGATATGGTTTAGTGATATCAAAGCCTAACTCTTCCATGACAGCTTTAGGCATCAAATTGTGGCTGGCCCCTGTATCTAGCAGGAAATTATGGAGGATTTTGTCATGAATGGTCAAGGAGACATAAAAACATGGAGAATTATTATCAGTAGGTTCAATCATGGGGCTAAGCATAACAGCAGGCTTATCATCTTGCAAATTGATAGAGTCAGTGGAGGTTTGTGTGGTCTCCAGCTCAAGGGCTTCAAGGATAGGCTTTCTAAATACTTCACTTTTTACCAAGTCTACCAGAGGCACATATATTTTTAATTTTTGGACTTCTGACTCTAAGCTGAAAGAGAAAGGTAGCTTGTCAGAACCTCTTACCTCTTGAACTGGAGCTTTGAGGATGACTGGATCAGCTACTGGTCTTCTCTGTCTGATATTCTATGACTCTGTTTGGAAAACAGCTTTTTGGGTAGGATTCTCCTTGACATTTTTTGCATTTGACCTCAGATTAGATTTTCACTGCTCCTCGGTTTGTAGAAGTGCCTCTCTGTCTCACTCCTAACTGTCTTGTTCCTATAGTAATGATTCTTCATGTGCAGCCAATGTCAAAAATGCAGCACTACCTTTATCTTCCATGCAATGGATTTCATTCTCATCCTCAAACTGTTCCTCCTCCATGACTACATTCTGGAAAGGAGCTTTAACCTTTTGTTCTTCATTTGTTTCTTTACCCCTCTGAATTATTTGTAACTGTTCATTTGCTATTCTGAATGGATTTGAATTTCTTGGAGAAAATGTGTTCTGTTGCCTTGTCTTTCCTGAATTCTACTCAACCTTCAGCTTAGATATTTCAGCAGCGAATGGCTCTATCATCTTAGTCATTTTGTCTAATTTAGGATCTGAAGATGAGGCAGAGGAAGAAGAAGCCTCATCTCTCTGCCTCCTTCTACTACCATGTGTTTTGAGCTTCTCTGCAGCCATAATATTTGATTCCACCTCCAGTGTTACATCCTGCATATCAGCTAGAGTGGCACATCTCCTTTCTCTCAACAATAGGAAGAAATCAGAGTCAAAAGCATTGGCATAAGTGACTTTGGCAGAGGTGGGGGTAGGCTTTACCTCAGCTGATATCTTACTGTACATACGATTGAATCTTTTATTAAAATCAGGCAATGATTCCCCATTTTCCCTCTTTAGGTTACCAAACTCAGTATGATAATATAGCAAGTCTTTTTTATCTCCCCAGTGCTTCAAAAATGCATCATCTAAGGCTTCAATATTAGCAATAGATCTAGGGGCTAGTTCTCTAAACTACTTTCTGGCCTCACCATCAAGTCTCTAGACAAAAACTCTCATCCATGCATCATCTTCACTGATATCTAGGTTATCTGCATAGCTATAAAAAGGCTCAAGGTGTTCTTCAGCTGTTACCCCCTCTGTACCAGTGAATTTGGGCATATATTTCTGATACTCTCCTATAGGCATGGCATTCGAAGGAGTGGGCAAGACCAAAGGTCCATACCTAGAAGCTACAATTCTTTCTATCTTCGTAGGTGCTTGCTGGCCTGCCATGACAGGGATATGTGGGAGAATACTAGCAGGTTGAATGGTAGGAGCTAAGGAAATAGATGAAAGAAATGAAGGGAATTGATGAACTGAATGGGAGGCTTTCTTTGGACTACAATCTAAAGGGGAACTGACTGAGAAAGGAGCTTTATTAATCTCTAAAGAAATTTCTTTAGTAACAAAGCTAGGCTTTAGATCTTCAAAGTGTATATCCTTAGTTATAACCTTATCTTTCAGAGACAAATAAGATTTCTTAGGCTTACCTGATCTTGATGCCCCTTTCTATGATGTTTTCTTCAGTTTAACAATCTTCTCAGGGTCAGGCACTGGAACAGCTGGTGATTTTTGAGGATTTCTTCGAGTGTGTCTCACAAACTGAGCCAGGACTATAATGTGGAGTCACCAAAGGTTGGTCTTCCTCCAGTAGAGTCACCAGATAGATGATTACAACCATAAATGTGCCCAGACCTTTTCTATCATCAAAATCTGGAACTGTGTCGTCTCCCAGGGAAGATGAGCTTCAATCTCCTCTCCCCGGCAACGACGCCAATTAATGTTATCACCCCAAGAAACTCTCCTAGGTTGTATCTCAGAGATGCTCGGGAACATTACAAACTTAACAAAATGTTGGAAATGGATGAATGGAAGGAATGATGCATATTCAAGCCAGATAACCACTTCTACTATGCTTAAATCCAGACATGGGTGAACACCCCCATACTACAAGGCTTTAGACCACCAATTACTCATAGTTTGAGGATTAAGTGAACATGGAGAATACTGACCACACCAACAGATGCACAAGACCATGTGATAGCCGGTTGCAACCAGTAAAGAGGTCTACAAACCTATTTCCTAATGCACAGACAGGATGACAACTCTCTGGCACTAAGTAAACAGAAACCTGCATAACACATTCAATGATACACACTAGACTTCAACACAAAGGTGGGATGACAGCCCCTCTAATGCTAAACATCAAGAGCACATGAAAAATGCATAACAGGCACAGCCTAGAACAGAGTAGAAATGGAAAGTGAGCAATTAACAACAAAAGAAGCTTGTATTAGCTGAAAATGAAGACCAGACGCTGCAAGTATCACAATAGTTACAGTCTCCAGAAGTTGAACCTTACATCAAAACTACAACCATCAACCCTCATTACATCTGTGGTTTGGGTATATATAGAGTTTGTTTACAAAAAAAATGCTCTGCTATTCTATGCATGGAGGGGTCATAATTGACCACCAACCACATTAACTATCTAAAATGGGCCTCTGCTACGATCTGCTGCTTCAATGAATGAATTTGACATTCTCTGGTACTTTTTTGTCCTTTCAGGTAACTGGAGTGTGGTATAAAAGACATTCCATGACTGATAAATGCTTGTAACTGCACGAGGCTATCCTTTTTCTTCTTGGCCATTCTTTTCTTAAATGCAGTTGTTGAGGATCTAATGCACCGGGTACTAAATTTTGGCCTCCTTCTTCATTCGGGTACATGGGAAAAACTATGGACACGAATAGTATGGCGGAGGCATGGTGGAGAAAGATCAACCATTGGATCGCGTGGATCAAAGGCGGGAAATGATTTGCAGAGGGTATCAGGAAAGAACGGGAGCGGAAAAACGTGAGTCGTCGGATCACGAGCGGACAGATCCGATGGCTATTGGGTGAAAGAGTAACGTGGGAGATAATGCACGGGGACGGGCAGGAAAGCAGTAAGTGGTATTCCCCGCAATGCTATCAGGGTTGGGCGGTAAATGTGCATAGCCGATCGATCACAATAGGAGGGCGATGCGTGGTGGATGGGACAACCAAAAAACCACTTTCCCCGTTGGTCAACGCGCGGGAAACTTATGGGCGTGGGAGGTGTGAATGTCATCCGATCACGGCAGGGTAGATCGGACGATGTGGAGGAAACGAGCAAGTTTTGTTGCGGCGGGGACCATTGGATCGGGTGATGGGTGATCGAACAGCAGGAACTTAATTGTATGGTTTTGACTGATGTGACGGAAAGGGCTTGTGAACAGGGCACGGTTATGGGATCACGGTTACATAACAGTTCAAACTTAGCGCCCACGAGCTAAGGAAATATAGGTTTATGCTAAGTTTTGGAGGAGAACAGGGAAAGCGGGGAGGTTATGGGAGTGTGAGCAGAGTGAGGGGAGCGAGGAGGATGACCGATACAGGCTTTCCTTGAACAGCAGCAGCACGGACGAGTTTGCATTTGGCCCTCAAAATGTTCAAACATGTAGCAGAGCTAACAGTTCTCCCAAAATTGTGTAGCAAAGTGATAGTGCACTTCATTTAGCTGTTATAGTAGATTAGTTGCAATTTTACTTTCAATCTTAGTCTTTCATTTAATTTTGTTTCAATTTCATTTTTAGTTTTAGAATGATGAAGTATTGAATCCGTCAAATGCTATCACAAGGAGGTCATTCTCCGAAATTTGCATAGAAGAGTGAAAAAACACTTCATTTAGTTTTTATGATATATTAGTTGCAATTTCATTTTCAATCATAGTTTTTCATATAGTAGCAATTCCATTTTCAGTTGTTCATTAAGTTTTGATTCTGCAATAAATTAGACAATAGTTGTAATCTCATTTTCAATAGCTGCAATCTCATTTTCAGTTTTAATATCTCATTTAAGCTTTGGTTTTGTAATTGATTAGATAATAGTTGCAATTTCACTCATAAGTCCTTTTAGTTCATGTTTTGGAAACAATCATAATAGCAAGAAGAGAAACTTTGTTTCTTGGTTAAAATTTTACTTCCAAAGTTGGCTTGAAGCACTTTTAGCTCTCATTTCATTTATTTAGATTCTTAGCAGCAGTAGATTTAAAGATTTTGTTAAGTACATTGCAGAACACTAGGAATTAAAAAGATCAAACCCCCAAAACAACAAAAAACTCAAAAACATTGAAGTAGGAAGGGCCATCTAGCACATATAGTGCACTACACTTCATCAGTTTATGATACTCGGATTGATAATTTATGTAGAGCAATTTAGGCCATTAAATTGACCAAACATTTTGGTGCCATTGCTAGGGAAGTGTAACTAGGTAGCCTTATTTCTTACATTCATAAAAAAAAAAAACAAAAAAAACAAAAAACAAAAACAAAAAAAACAAAAAACAAAAACAAAAAACAAAAACAAAAACAAACAAACAAACAAACAAACAAACAAAACAAAAAACAAACAAAACAAACAAACAAAACAAACAAAACAAAAAAAACAAAAAAACAAAAACAAAACAAAACAAAAAAACAAAAACAAAACAAAACAAAAAAACAAAAAACAAAAAAACAAACAAAAAGCTAAAAACAAAAAACAAAAAACAAAAACAAAAACAAAAACAAAAAACAAAAACAAAAACAAAAACAAAAACAACAAAACAAAACAAAACAATGACATGCATAGAGAAAGAGATTCTAGGGGTAAATTTATAGCTAGGGGAAAAAGTTCAATTCCCACAACTCCACCTACTCCACCAAGAATTAGAAAAGACACACCTCCATCCCAGACTCATACTCCCAACCATAGGATTCCTGGAATTCAAGGAGTAGAAACTCAATCAGAAGATTCTCCTGCATCATCCACCAAAACAATCCTAGGAGAGAAGACCTTTTTCATCTCTACAGGGGAGCCTATTGTAGTTGAAGAACTAGGAATACCCAGTGAGAGAGAAAAAGTAGGAACTCCCTCTCATAGTCCATTAATAGAAGAACCAGAGGAAGAAGGAATAACCTTGCAAGTTGAGCCCTATACTGACCCTGAGGAAACTATAATGGCAAAAGAAGAGCAAGATGGAGAATTCTCACTGTTTGGAGGAGGGGGTAGAGGGAGAGGTAGAGGAAACAATGGAGGAGGTAGAGGTAATAATGTAGGAGGTAGAGGAAACAGGGAAGTAGATAACTCATTTGGATTCCCTATAGTGGATGAGGAAACACATACCACAATGAAAAACATTTCACCATCTGTCCTCCCAAACTTTTATGGGTTGAGAAGTGAGGATCCTAAAACATTTTTGTTTGAGTTTGAAGTCTTATGCAGAACCTATGACTATCTATAAGACTCTCAAAAACTCAAATTTTTCCCTTCAACACTAAAAGGGGCTGCTTTGAAATGGTTTATGGGGTTAGTCACTCAATCCATTAGAACTTGGAATGACATGAAACATGCATTTTTGGATAGATACTTGGATTATTGTATGCCTACCAATCATAAAGATGAGGTGTTCAAAATGATACAAAAGGAAGATGAAAACTTAGAGGATTTGCTTGAGAGATTCAACTATAATTTGAAAAGAGCAAAAATGAACAATCTAGATGAAGAAACTTTGAAATCTATTTTGTTAAAGGCCATTAGAGATGAATGGATAGGTATCCTTAACATGATGGGTAAGGGAGATATCTCTCAACTTCCATTGAGTGACATAGCAAAACTATGTGTTCATCTCTCAAGAGGGAAATCTAAAACCGGGAAAGGACCAAGAGATCCTTCTCTTGTTAGAGCAAACAAATTTGCAACCGGATCTGTAAGTAGGGCAGAAATTGGCAATATGCTTGATGAGTTTAAAACTGACATTTTAGGGAGCCTTAGTGAGCAACTAGACACCCTTAAAATTCAAAACAAGTAGAAAACAAAGGCTGATGCTTTAGCCATGTTTTGTCTAAAATGCAGAAAGAAACATGCTCTAAGGGAATGTCCTCTAGATGCAAAAATTGTAGAAACTTGTATGATTTGTTCCGAAAGTCGTGAGACCAAGGGTTGTCTTCAATCCTAGGACATAAGGCTATCATTGAAGAAGAAACAATCCCAAATCTTGCATAACCTCTTTGTTTTTTTGTAAGAAGACCTTGGCAGGGGCCACAAAATCAAGGATTTAATAATCCAATGTATTTTCAACCCCCACCAAACTGGAATTCTTGGCAGCAACCTTGGCCTCAACCTCAAACTCAATATCAATCTCAACCGTGGGCACAAGGGGTCCAAACTCCTTATGCTATATTCGCTCAATATTATCAATATCCTCCATCTTATCAGAGCTATCCTCCCCCACAAAATCAGCAACCACAACTTCCAAATCAAAACCCTCAACTTTCATTACCATTTCCACAACAACCTCCACAACATAGTCAAAATCCTCAACTCTTACTTCCATTTCAACAAAAACCAAATCAGCTACCTGCCCAACCATTGCCAAACCCCAATAATAAAAACCCTTAGAATTATTACATGGTAGAAGGACAACAATTTCCAACTTACATGATTACTCCTCTAGATCTTAATGATGTTCAACTTAGATCTAGTAGGATACTAGAAAAGGAAAAACCTTCTATAGTCATTCAAGAACAAGATAACTCTGAGGAAGACTCTCTAAAATTCAATAAAAGTTTTGAGGGAACTTCCCTCCACAAAAAAAAAGAAAAAGAAAAAGGATCAATAAAGACAACTCCTATCATTGAGCAACCAACATCTACTTCTACACCTCCTTTTCCTGAGAGATTACAAATTGATAGAGGTGTAGAAAAACAGATCTTGTTGCCCATATATGATTTTCTAGATGAATTGAAGAATGTTTGTATCAAAATTCCTTTATTACAAGCCATTAGAGAAATTCCTATTCTAGCCAAGACAATAAAGGAGTTGAGCATCAAAAGACTAGGAAGAAAACCAAGAGAAACAAAAAGAATTCACCTAGTAGGAAAGATAACAGATATCATGATGGGAAAGATTGCCATGCAGAAATATGTGGATCCAGGAAGTCCAATTGTCAAGACACATATAAATGGGATTGAAATTCCAAACACATTGATTGACTTAGGGGCAGCAATAAACATTATGAGTAGACAAACTATGGAGCAACTTAAACTTCCTAATCTTCTTTACACACCTACCTTGCTGCAACTTGCAGATAGATCAGTAATCAAACTAGATGGTGTGCTAGAAGACATTTCAGTCTCCTTAGATTCTTGGGAATATCCTGTTGATTTCATGATTTTAACTCCCAAGAATAATCTAGGAGGACACCCACTCATATTAGGAAGACCTTGGCTCGACATATCTGATGCTTTTATTAGTTGTAGATATGGTGACATGTATATTTTTGATGGTAATTCAACAAAGAAATTTACTTTGTATCCTCCAGAAAAAGCAATCACAGCAATAGATGACAAGGAATGGATCGATGAAGAAGATGGTATTCAACCTCTCTTTACTATCTCAAAAATTAGTGAAGATAGTCAAATTTTGAACACATTAGAAAATTTTGAAACATCTTCAGAATATGATCATGCACAATTCCAAGAAAAAGCTAATGTTGAATACTTGTCATCTAGGCAGATGTCTCTCTATTCTATGGAAGAGTTTGGTAGCTCTACGATTGAAATTTTTCCAGGTAGGACATTGAACATAAACAAAAACTTGGAGAAACTACAACAAGAAAATATAACCAAAATATTACAAAAACATTCTGCTGCATTTGCATGGGAGTACACTGACATGAAAGGTATTGATCCTAATACTTGTATCCATCATATCTATATTGAGGAAAAAAGTAGACCAATCAGACAACCTCAAAGAAGAATGAATCCAAATCTTAGGGAAATTTTGAAAAAAGAGCTCCAAAAATTACTCAATGTAAACCTCATTTACCCAATTTCAGATAGTCAATGGGTTTCTCCTTTCATAATTGTGTCTAAAAAGAACAGTAAATGGAGGGTGTGCATTGACTACAAAAAATTGAATAAAGAAACCTTGAAATATCACTTTCCTTTGCCCTTCAGAGATCAAGTGTTAGATACATTAGCAGGTAAAAAGTATTTCTCATTCTTGGATGGTTTTAGTGGTTATAATCAAATTCAGGTAGCACCTGAGGATTAGGATAAAACCACATTTACTTGTCCATGGGGAACTTTTGGCTACTGAGTGCTTCCTTTTGGGTTATGTAATGTACTTGCAACATGCCAAAGAGCAGTACTAGGAATTTTTTCTGATCTAATACATGATTGTGTAGAGGTATATATGGATGATTTTATAGTCTATGGTAACACATTTGAAGAAGCTTTGGAAAATTTGGAAAAAGTCCTTAAAAGATGTAAAGAAACAAACCTTTCACTAAGCCATGAGAAATGCTTTATGATGTTTACAGAAGGTATTGTTTTAGGACATCATATTTCAGGAGATGGGATTAAAGTTGACAAATCTAAAGTTGAAGTCATCTCTAAGTTATCAATTCCAAATTTCCAAAGGGATGTTAGAAGTTTTCTAGGATTTACAGGTTACTATAGAAGATTTATAGAAAACTTCACTAAAATAGCATCTCCACTCTTCAAATTGCTTACAAAAGATTGTGAATTCAAGTGGAATCCTGATTCCCAATTAGCATTTGAAACCTTGAAAACAAAAATATCTGAAGCACCTATGTTAAGAGGACCAAATTGGAAACTTCCTTTCCATATTTCTACAGATGCTTCAGATACAGCTTTAGGAGCTATATTGGGACAAAAATATTTGATTCCTTATGCCATTTACTATACAAGTAAAAATTTGACTCCCACTGAGTTGAATTATACTGTGACTAAAAAAGAATTCGTAGCTGTTGTTCATGCAATTAACAAGTTTAGACACTATATAACAGGCTATGAAACCTCTGTTCATATAGATCACTCTGCAATTAGATATTTGATGAATAAACCCATTAATAATGGCAGAGTTACAAGATGGCTTTTACTTTTGCAAGAATTCAACATTACTGTGCTAGATAGACATGGAAAACAAAGCACAGTTGCTGATTTCTTGTCCAGGATTCAAAATATCAAAGAAGACTCTTCGGTTGAAGATAAGTTTCCTGATGAATATCTCTTTGCAGTAACTACTCAAACTCCTTGGTTTGTAGATGTTGCTAACTACTTGGTTACAGGGAAGTTACCTTCACATTTATTTCCTAGAGAGAAAAGAAAGATTATTCAAGATAGTGCAAGATATTCATGGATCACTAATGAATTGTATAAAACAGGGCCAGATCTTATGATCAGAAGGTGTGTCAGGGAAGATGAAATGCATGGTATTCTCAAAGCATGTCATGATGAGCTATGTGGTGGACACTTTGCTGACAAGAGGACAACCTATAAATTCCTTTCTTTAGGATATTTTTGGCCATCCATCTTCAAAGATGCTAAAGAATATGTCAGAAGGTGCGACAACTGCCAAACAGTAGGGAAACCTACTCCCTCAAATGAATGCCATTACAACCTCAGGTACTTATCGAACGGTTTGAAAAATGGGATTTAGACTTTATTGGACCTATTAATCTTCCATCCAAGTAGAAAAAGTATATATTGGTATGCAATGATTATGTCACCAAATGGGTTAAAGCCAAGGCATTACTTTTTGCTAACAAAAATTTTGTAGTTAATTTTCTTCCATGAGATTATACGAGTCATCTTGTCATATTTTCACTCATGCAGTCATTTCCATTCCATTCATCCATAAGCCATAATTTGTTTTCTGATTTACATTCTGCAGCTGTTTTACATTCTGCATTTGTTTCCACGTTCTGCAACTATTCCCGTTCCATAGCTAATCCTATTCTGTAGCCAATATGATTCTACAGCAACATTTTGATCATCAGTCCAAGCATAAAGAGGCCAGTTCATAATAAAATTTCATATGCAAGTAATTGAGGAGAGAACAACTTTTGGAGACCAATCACATCTAAGCACCTGTGGAAGCAAACAACAAGAGATTAGCAAGCGGAAGGTATGGTTCTAAAAGGTAAAAACAAAAACTTATTTCAAAAAGCAATACAAAACATAAGTTGGTATAACTCATATAATCACATGACTCCTTGATTTATCATTATGAGATTTGACTGCCATGATGATTCCACAACACCTTCCGTCTTTAATGCTAATGGTCTAATGATGCAATCTTCGCTTTAAACTCAAGGACTCTTACTTAACTGGACTTCTCCAACACACATGTTAAACAGTTAGATTCATGACATAACCTATCTGAATACGACTCTTCAAAACCCTGATTTCTCATTTATTACACCAAGTTTTTTGCTTATACTCCTGCAGCCTTTTTGTTCATACAATCACTCCGTTTTTCATATATTTCGTGCATACAAACACTCTGTTACCTTGTACACACAGTCACTCTGTTTTCGTATCCTCTATGTATAACAATCACTTTGTTTTTCACACAGTTTATGTGTACAGCCACTCCATTTTCATATACCTTGTGCACACTCTGTTTCCACACATTTTATGCATACAACTACTCTGTTTTCGTAAACCCTGTATGTACAGTCGTTTTATCCCATACTCATAGTCGTTTTACTTCCATATATTCTGTCATTCCATCCCCATATCCATAGTTATTTTTGTTCCTATATACCAGTTGTTCTACTATCGTATACATAGTCCTGTTTACACAGTCACTCCATTTCTCAAACAGTGAAGGAAATTTTGAAGAATAGCAAAGAACAAAGGTGATGGGGCTCATTGTCAGAACTGAACCCATAGGAGTGAAGCACATGTAAGGTTATCCTCAATTGAAAGGAATGTTATAGAAGGCTGGTTGGTTGAGTTTCATTGAAAAATTCAATGGTTATCATAAAAAAATCACCAAATCTTTTGCCAGATCGTTTGATGAAATGGATGTGGAAATTGGCGATATAAAATTTGTAGCAACCGAGTCTTTTATTGCTGAAGCAACCGAGCTACCAAGGCTAGGAGAGAGGTGGTTCAAGAACAAATAATTTCATGATGAAACCTAGAAGGTCATTCTCAAAAATCCAGGTATGGACACTTCAGTTTTTAGGAAAGGAATTCCAATCTCTGCACTTAAGAGAAAATGGAGCAGCATGTTATTAATTTTGCAAAAGTTTATTACATGCAAGGGAAGATTTGGTTCCATGTATGTATATCACATAAGATTTTTAATGAATTTTCTTAAATATGGAACCCTCAATCTCCCATTTTTCCTATTGAATAGCTTGAGAAGAATGTCCACTAATGTTTAGAAGAAAATTGAAGCAATAGAAACCACTCTTTATCACCATGGACTAGTAAAACTTTTAGTTGAATATCACTTAAAGAGTGTAGGGGACACATGGGATGACTTTTTGGTCATAAACTTCTTCCAAGATGCCCCATAATTGCTTGATGGAAGTCCTACAAAAAGAAGTAAGAGAAGGAAGACCAGTCTCACCATTCAAAACACTCCTGAAACTTCAGCACAAAAAACCAATGAAGAAGAGCCCATCTTTGAAACATAAATAGAGATCAGAAAGTAGACAAAGAAGAAAAGAAATATGAAAGAAAAGGTTGAGGAATCCCACAAAAATATTCCTGAACATTCATCATTTGAGGAGGATGAACAACTGCTTTTTGAGAGATTAGTCAAAATTAGGGATCAACTCAAGAAAGAGAAGGAGAAGGGAAAAAGGAAACAAGTTATAGAGGAAGAAATCATAGGCTCCAAAATTTTGAGGAGAAGTTCTAGACTCAGGGGCAAAGTGAAGAAAGCAAAATCAAAAGAGACCCAGTTCATAGATTTGGGGGAAGAAACTCCAACACAGTCCCATGACAATATTCCATATGAGCAAAGCCCACAAAACTCTCCTCAACAAAACTTTGAAAGCAGCCCAAGGAGAGCCTCTCTAGGCATTGATCCGGTCCAACAATAGATTTATGACTACATAGAGTCATTGGAGAAGAAAAGTACATCAGTGGACCCAGGGACTTCATCTAATCCTGAGTAGCCTGCCACATCACAAGAAACTTTGACTAGCTCACTTAAACAAGAAATCTATGAGCTAGAAGTTCTAAATAGGCATATCCAAAGAGAAAATGAAGCCTTAAAAGAACAGAACAAGTTGGATAAGATTATCCATGATAACATTATGCTTCACTTGGGTTTATGGAACAAGAAGAACATAAAACTAAAAAGGAAGAATAAGAAGCTAAATAGGGCACTCATTAACCTCAAGTACAGATTTCTCATGAGGAAGCCTAGGATGGCAGTTGGTGCAAAGAAAAGCAAAAAGAGGTTGGATGTCTTGGCTGAAGTCTTAGAACAAATGCAGTAGGAGGATGGAGTTTACAATTTTGATTGCATGGGGACATGCAATAGTCTAGTAGTGGGGGTATGTTGAGTTCCAAAAATGCCTTTCCCTTAGCTACTTTTCTCATCCTTCCTTCTCTATTTTTTCCATGAAAAATGCATCTTTATCATCAAAAACCATTACACATTGCCTCAAGGAGTATATTTCAATGATTTACAGGTTATACTTTTATGTTTTCTATTTGAATAAGTTTTTGTCTTTTAGCTATGGAACGCAGCCACATTCTGCAGCTAATCGGTTGTTCTGCAGCTACTTCCACACTTTTGCAGGTTCCACGTGTCAAGAGGGGAAAAGGACTACATGGGTAGCTTGGAAAACATCAGGGCATGGATCGTATCCTATTCATCTGGTCTAGATTGACGAGGAGGACTCCGGTCAAAGGGAAGTCAAACATAGATACATATGGCAAACAAGACTCTATTTTGCACACGTTTCTCAGTGATGGGATCTGAAGCAGTTTTCTGAGGCCACGGACTTCATCTACCACCTGTGCAAACGAAATCCAACAACCATTACCATAATATTTACGTTTCCAAGCAACCAAGGACAAGAATTCTGCATACTTGTCTATCTACGTGTTTTGCTGTAGCTTATTTCTCTCTTTAAAATAGTTGTATAATTTCCTATAATGGTGTGAAGAACGCAGAACAAGTTCAGTTTTTGATTATGTATTAAGTCAGATTTTCGCTCTGTAGTTTGAAGAACTCATTCTCTATTTTAATATAAAGACTCTGTTTCAATGGATACCTGAAGCATTGTTGGAGTGTTGATTAAGTGTTGATAATCCGAGACCTTTGCAAAGGGCCCCTACGTTGGTCAAGGTTACATTTTATTTCTGTTTTGTCTTTCATAGTTAACTGTAAATTCACTGTTTTTTTTTCCATGATGTTTATAACCATTTTCTAACTCTATTCATAATGCAGCTTGTGTCATCTTCTTATTAGCACATAATAGCTCTTTTGTTTCACTACTTTCTAGTTTATTATTAGTAGCTTGAAGTTGATGTCAGTAGCATAGAGTAATTTAGATTTGCTGATCATTAGTCTAGTTTCTTTCATTTGCTGTTTTTTTTTTTCTCGTTAATACTATGCTATGCTATTATTTACATTAAAAGAAAAACAGTTACAGCCATGCTATCATATGCCAGAGGCCGGGGATGGCCCCTGGACTTACAGTACTCAAAAATCCACCCATACAGGGTCCATGCCACAGGATTGAATACCCACGCAGGGGCCTTAACATAAAACTAAATCGCCCGCGCAGGGGCAGCTTCCTTGAGACCAGACACCCACGCAGGGGAACTGCCACAGAGATAGAGAGCCCACGCAGGGGCTTTGAACTGTTGAAGAGCAATGAGGGCAGAGTTGTCATTCCACTCAGGGGCGTGGAAGAGAAAAGGAGAATATTCATCACATTCCCTCGCAAAACAGAGACTTGCAAAACAAGGCTTGGAGACGCAATGAACACTATAATTCACATACAAAACAGGGACGTTCAGAACATACCGGCTGCCATAGCGGCTTACATGACAATTCAAGGCAAAACCAGAGCATCGAATGTGATGAAGAGACTGAGCGAGCGGACGACTAATCGTCTGGCTCCTCTTCATATATCCAGCACGAACCTTCCGGGGGGGGGCCCCAATCAACCTTGGCTTTCCCTGACGAAGGCGCCTCCTGAGTCGCTGGAGGGTCGAGGTCTGGCTTGGAGCGATCTTCTGGCATTCCTTCAACAGCCCGGGAGCTCTCAGCCTGATGAAGCTGTGGGCGGGGCTGCTCCCCGACCTCCTCCACCGGTTCTTCCAAAAACAGGACAGAGACATGGGCATTAATACGTGAATTGGCCGGGGAGCTGTTAAAGGAGAAAACCGCTGTGCCAAACCCAGGAAGAGGATTAGAGCCCGCCTCAGGATTGCCAAAATCCATGAACTGGCTCACTTGCAGGGGATTTGCTTCTTCAACTCGATGACATAAACAGCGACAACAGCGAGAAGAGGCATAATCGACTGAGGGGCGAGAAGTGCCACCTCTGCCAGAGCCTCGACGGCTGATAAGGCGCTGTCGGGGCTTGACCATGGTGGCGCTGGAAACCGGAGAGCACAACAGAGTAGGATGAACAGAAACGCACCCGTCGCCCACTCTTACAGTCTTGCTCCCAACTTCAATTGCAGAGGGAGCGCCTTGAGCCAGACCTCTGGGCGCTGATAACCATAATCCCAATTCCACACACTGTAAACAATCCAATGCACAACATTCCTTACCTTCATCATACTTATGCTTCTCTGCGTCGCCTCGACCCTCGCGGACCATAACTGCACACATAAATCGTAGCTGTAATCCGGACCAGGCAATAAATCGTCGTCCCTTCTCTCCTCAGCACCCACGCTTGCAATCCCTGACGGCATATTTCAGTGAATGCCCCTCTTAAACTTGGTACCGCCCATGGTTACCAGGTGTCAGTCCCATCTCCGCGCTCGTGGCACCCGCATCCGGGGAAGCAGCCTCTTTTTGGATTAGCTTGTCTAAATCCTGAGCCTTTGAAGTGTCTGATATGATGGCCGTGGTGCCTGTGAGAAGATAGTGATCGTTGTCTGCACCTATGTTAGCTATGAAGTCAGCAACCTTGTTGCCTTCTCTTTTTGTATGAGTGAAGGTGATAGCCCTGTTGCTGCGGAGAACTTGTTCAATGGCTTCTAGCCTGGCTGCAAGTCTCCAGCTGTTTGAGATTTTTCCCGCTTGAGAGCCATTCTGAAGTCTCTTGGCCATGTTAATGAGAATCTGGGAGTCTCCTTCCACGATCAAGGGCTGTAGGTTGAGGTTTCTAGCGAGAAGAATTCCTTGCCATAAACCTTCAATCTCCGCCGAGTTGTTGGTATCCCATCCCAATGATCCAAAGTATAACTGTAAGGGTGTGCCTGCTTGATTCCTGATGACGCCTCCAAAGCCTGCCTTTCCCGGGTTACCTTTGGAGGCCCCATCAAAGTTGAGCTTGTAAGAGTTCTTGGGGGGAGCCTTCCAAGTACCTTCAATGGTGCTGCTACTTGTAGAAGTACTGCTTTTGTGGGGGGGCTGTGGTAGAGATAAATGCCAGTTGCTTAGAATGCCTTTCTCGCTGTCTATAGATGGGAGATCTTCCAGTGTCCAGGAGTGAAGAGCCAGCGTTTCATTGAGGTTCCCACAAATTCTGGTCCATATATCATCGACCTTAGAGCTCTGATTTTTAAATATCCTCTTATTCCTTTCCTTCCATATACCCCATAGGATGAGACCTGGTAGCAGTTTCCATAGGCAGTTGAGGAGCTCGCTCTTGTAAGGATGCTGCGGCCAGTGTCTTAGGGAGTCAGTTATGTCATTCATTGTTCTGCATCTTTTTTGACATCTGAAACTAGCCTTTTCCCACAAATGATTGGCTAGGGGGCAGGAGTCCAGAAGGTGTTGGAGCGTTTCTTCATTTTGATGGCAGTTAGGGCATATAGATGGTCCATGGAAATTTCTCTTTCGTAGTTTGTCCCAGGTGAGAATTCTTTTGTGACTCACCAACCACAGGAAATATGAGACTTTAGGCCATGAGTTAGGATCCCATATTATACTCCAGATTGGGTCCGATGGGATATTATGGTTGCAGATTATCTTGTAGGCCTCTGAAGTGGTGAAGTTTCCTTTTGGGCGGTATCCCCATCTTAGGATATCGTTGCCTTCATCATGTCTGATTCTCCTTTTTCCTAGCTCCCTTTCCAATTCCCCTGTATCCTGTAGATTTGTGAGATTAGTTAGCTGATTTCCCTGTATCCATTTCCTGAAGCCGTGCTCCGACTCCTGCAACCAGTAGTGATGGATTTTTCCTTGCTGCTGCTCCTGCCTAACATGGTCCAGCGGTGATTGCAGAATGTGGGTCAGCTTTGGCATTTGGTTCCATGCGTCTGTCCAAAATCTCGCCGTTTTGCCATTCCTGACCTCCCAAAAGCTGTGTTGCTGTATTAACTGAAAATGCTGTTTTGCCGCATTCCAGATTAGTGATCCTTTTTCCTTGGGGGTGAACCGAATGAGCTCCTCCTGGGGACGGTTGTTGGCATATTTGGCCGTCCAGATTCTTGCCCAGGGCTTTTCTGGATTAGTGATCCAGTGCCACCATATTTTGGCACTCATAATAGAATTACTGTGCTCCGGATCTCTTAGCCCTATGCCTCCTTTTTCTTTTGGTAGACATACTACAGACCATTTGACTAGCGCCCATTTCCTATTTGTAGCTGATCCACCCCATAGAAAACTGCGCTGGAGCTTCCTGATTCTTTTTAAGACCCATTTGGGCGCTGCAAGTACTGAAAAAAGGTACAATGGAATTGCTTGGAGAACTGACTTAACGAGCACAACCCGGCTGGCCAGGTTGAGGGATCTGTGCGTCCAAAGGTTGAGACGAGATTCAAGCTTCTCCATGAGGGTGCGCCATGATGAATGCTTAATAGCAGAGGCGGTGAGAGGGGCACCAAGGTATTTTGAGGGAAGAGACGCTGAGGGGAAGCCAAGAATACGGGTGACAGCAGATTTAACCTGAGGGGGCGTATGAAAAAAGAAAACCTGCGATTTGGTGCAGTTTACATCAGTGCCAGATGCATCAGCAAAGTCATTGAGCAAGGATTTGAGGCAGGAGGCTTCCTGGGCTGAAGGATATCCAAAAAGCATGGTGTCATCAACAAACTGCTGATGAGAGGTGGTCGGGGAATTGTGAACAGAAAGACCTTTAAGCTGGTGGGATTGGAGAGCTTGCTTGATGTGACGGCCAAGCCCTTCTGCCATGAGAACGAATAGGAAAGGGGATAGGGGATCCCCTTGCCTAATTCCCCTTGATGGTTTGAAGGGTCGAGAAGGGATACCATTAACAAGGATGGAGAATTGAGTTGAACTTATTAAGCTCATTATCCAGCGGATCCACATAGTATTGAAACCAAAAGCTTTTAGCATTTGCTGAATAAAATTCCAGCTGAGTTTATCAAAGGCTTTTGAAAGATCAAGCTTAAGAATCATACCTGCTTGCTTTGATTGCTTGAGGGAGTGAATGATTTCGTGCGTGAGGAGAATGCCGTCCAAGATTTGTCTGCCTTCCACGTAACCTGACTGTTCCTGGGATATGAGCAGCGGCAGCAGGGGTTTCAGCCAGTTAGCCACAACTTTAGAAATGACCTTGTAAATTACATTGCAGAGTGCAATCGGCCTGAATTTGTCAGGCTTGATTGAGTCCTCCTCTTTGGGTATGAGGGCTATGAAGGTGGTGTTGAGAGAAGGTAGCATCCAGTGGAGTGCTCTCGATTCTTCAACAATTTGCCATACTTCCTGTTTTATCATCTCCCAAAAGGTATGAAAGAACGTAGTGGTGAATCCGTCTGGTCCAGGAGCCTTTCCCTCCTTGAGCTGGGACATTGCCTCATCCACCTCCTGAGGCAGGATAGGGCGGAGGAGAAGCTCATTGTGTTCCTCCGTAATGATTCTGGGCACATTGTTAGTGATTTTTTCAATTGCTTGTCTTCTATCTCCTTCCGGCTCTTGAAGGATCTGGTTGAAGTGATTGCGAAATTCTTCCTCGATTTCCTCATGCGTTTCTATTCTCTCCCCTCCTGGCTTCTGGATAAACGGAATGCTGTTGTGCATTCTTCTTTGAATGGTGGTTCTGTGGAAGAATTTGGTGTTGCATTTGCCTTCCTTCAACCATCTTATTCTGGATTTTTGTTTCCAGTAAATTTCCTCCTGCTTCTGCCTTTCCTCAATCTGCCTATGGATGCGCTTTTCCTGTTCCAGTGTCCCTTCTGTGTGTCCTTCCGTGATAATTTTTTGATGGAGATCCGTTAGTTCCCGATTGAGATCTTGCTGTGCTTTGAATATATCTCCAAAGGTTTCTCTGTTCCATCGCTTTAGGTGGATTTTCAGGTATCTGAGCTTCTGTTGGAATTTGTACATCTTAGATCCTTCTGGAGGGGAGAAGGAAGTCCAAGTGGCTTTAACAAAGTCTTTGAACTCAGGGTGCGAGAGCCAAAAACCTTCGAAACGGAAGGGTCTCCGAGTCTGGTTTCCGGGTCGTTGCCATTGGAGAGCTATCGGCCAGTGGTCCGAACCAGTATGCGGGAGGATAGCGGCTGTGATGTCCCCTCCAAGATGAATCGCATTATCTGAGATGAGGAAGTGATCGAGCTTGGATGCGATTTGGTGTTTGCCGGCTCTGTGATTACTCCACGTGAATGTACCATTGCAGAAAGGCATGTCTATAAGGGAGGCGTTTTGAATGAAATCCTTGAACTGGATGTTCTCTTGTTCCAATCTGTTTCTCCCCCCAGTCTTCTCTTCTAGCTTAGTGATCATGTTAAAATCCCCTCCCATGATCCAGAGAGGGTGCCTTCTGTTATTATTCAGTGCCTCGATGGTGTTTAGAAGTGCTATTTTGCTTCCTGTGTCCTGCGGGAAGTATACATTAGAGAGATTACCATGTACATTCGTGCCCAAAATGTGGAAGGCTGCCTGAATGAGGTGATGAGAGGCATGGAAATCTGAGAGATCTACTGCTTGAGTATTCCATGCTATGGCTAGCCCTCCTGACGCTCCTGATGCATCTACTGCTACTGAGCGGCATCCTGGCCAAGCCTTTGTGAGGATGCTGCCTAATGTGGTTCCGTTGCATTTGGTTTCCTGGAGTAAGCAAATTTGCGGCCTTTCCGCTTTGATCATGTTTTTTAGTATTCTAAGTTTACCTGGGCTGTTGAGCCCTCTTAAGTTCCATGAGACCATCTTCATGGTTCAACTATTTGGGGAGGGTTTGTAGTACTTTGTCAATTTCGCATACCTGCCTGAGTCTACCAGGAGTTTCCCTACCTCGATCGTTCTCTGTAGATCTGTTTTTCGTCCCCTCTTTTTTGACTCCTTTGGAGGTTGGCTTCCATCCCACTGGCTTCCTGGTTGAATCCCAAGTTGCTGCTGCTGGTATGCTCTTGAGATAACCACTTCCAACTTGCTAAGTTGGGCTTCTGTGATGCTATCATACGCCTTCGTTTTGCATGCTAGTTCCAGTTCTAGAATATCAAGGCCATGCATGTCTATGCTTTCCGGCTCCTCTTCCATCTGTTGCACCTGATTTCCTTCGTCCTCAATCAATTTTTCGTTAGAAGGAGGATCTGTCTTTCCATCGACATCCATGTCCTTGTCGTTCTTTGCCTGATCCTTCTTATCCCCGGAGGGGTGATCATGGAAGCTGAAGGGGGAGCGGCGAATGGGGGAGGAGGAAGGAGAAGGTGGGTGGGCGGATGAGGAGGGATGGGAAGGGTTAGCTTCAGAGATCGGGGGAGGATCCTCAGAGGATTGTGCCAAGATTTCGAAGCTATTCTTAGATGCAAGGCCACTGGAGCTGTTTTGCAGGGGCTTTTGCCCATTTGAGGGTTTCCTGTGCGAGCGTCTTCGGCTGGGGGCTTTTGTAAAGCCATCTTGGGCATCTGAGGCGGAGGGGTCAGGTGAAGTAACTTTGGCATTCAAGGGACAGTCTCGGAAGAGATGTCCTAGAGCATGGCATCTTCTGCACCGGAAGGGAACATGCTCGTAGTCCAAGGGTTGGATCCACTCTTCATCCCAATGAGAGAGAGTTACCGATTCAGGGAGTGCTTCATTCAGCCGCATAAATACGCAGATGCGAGCATAGGAAATGAATCTGCGCATTTTTGTTTCTTCTGCAGTTCTAATGTATTCCCCTAATCCATTTCCAATGTTCCTGAGAACGTCCTCGTCCCAATATTCATCTGGAAGTCCATACATTCTGATCCAGACTGGCGCCCAGGTGAGGTCTTCCTTGTCCGGGTTGAATCTTGGTATCCAATCTCTCATATACAGGCCTGCTGCGTTGAAGAAGTGAGGCCCAGTTCCCAGTACCCTGAGTTTGTCTTCAATACAGTAAAAGATAACTGTAAAGAAGCCCTTCGGCCCTAACTGCAGAGTAACATCTCCTTTTGGCTTCCATTTTGCTGCAATCCACCCATATAGGGCTCTTTCCCGATAATGGCATGATCTCTCATGAATTCGATTCGAGCATCTATTTTGTGCCCAGGTAACTCGATTCTTGGCCTCTCTGTTGCTACTGGCTTACAGGTCGCAGAAGATACCTTTGGTGCTTCCTCCGGGTTTTTTCCCTTTTCCTGATTGCCGCTGTCATGATCTTGTCGTCCTTCTTTTTTCTTGTGGTCTTGCTGTTGTTTTTTCCCTTTGTTCAGGATCTCTCTATCGATCGATCCAAAACAGAATGCCTATTCCGGTTTGTTCTGCTTTGGGGAGGGCTCTGACGCCCCCCCCTGAGGATACTCCATAGTGCCTGTCTAATGCCGTGCTGTTCTGCTACACGCCAGAGGAGTTGGATAGAATGAGTGCAGTACTAGAGCAGCGCTGTCTGCGCCATCACAGCTTCCTGCAAAACCCTAATCGCTCAGTCCGCTCAGAGCTCCATCCCCTCTTTCATTTGTTGTTCATTAGTCTTTAGATTTTGAATTTAACTGATCAATTCCATTTTGTTGTTAGTTTAATAACTCATGTTGTAAGTGAATGTTTCCAAAAGCCCTTTCAGTTGATGGTTCATATTAAAAATAAGTGGTGAAATATCTCATTTATGAATGAATCTTTCTCTGCATTTTTATGTTTACTTTTTCTTAGAACAAAGAAGTATGGAGTCCCTCAAAATGCTATCACAAGGAGGTAGTTCTCCCAAAATTGTGTAGCAGAGCGATAAAGCACTTCATTTAGCTATTATAGTAGATTAGTTGCAATTTTACTTTCAGTCTTAGTCTTTCATTTAATTTTGTTTCAATTTCATTTTCAGTTTTAGAACGATGAAGTATTGAATCCCTCAAATGCTATCACAAGGAGGTTATTTTTCCAAAATTGTATAGCAGAGCGACAAAACACTTCATTTAGTTTTTATGATAGATTAGTTGCAATTTCATATTCAATCATAGTTTTTCATATAGTAGCAATTCCATTTTCAGTTGTTCATTAAGTTTTGATTTTGCAATAAATTAGATAGTTGTAATCTCGTTTTTAATAGCTGCAATCTCATTTTCAGTTTTAATATCTCATTTAAGCTTTGGTTTTGTAATTGATTAGATAATAGTTGAAATTTCACTCATAATTCCTTTTAGTTCATGTTTTTGCAAACAATCATAATAGCAAGAAGAGAAACTCTGTTTCTTGGTTAAAACTTTACTTCCAAAGCTAGCTTGAAGCACTTTTAGCTCTCATTTCATTCTTTAGATTCCTAGCAGTAGTAAATTTAAATATTTTGTTAAGTACATTGCAAAACACTAGGAATTAAAAATATCAAACCCCCAAAACAATAGAAAACTAAAAAACACTGAAGTAGGAAGGGCCATCTAGCACATATAGTGCACTACACTTCATTAGTTTACAATACCCGAATTGATAATTTATGTAGAGCAATTTAGGACACTAAATTGACTAAACATTTTGGTGTCGCTGCTGGGGAAGTGTAACTAGCTAGCCTTATTTCTTACATTCATAAAAAATATAAAAAAAAATACAAAAAATACAAAAAAGAAGAATACAAAAAAAAAAACAAAAACAACAAAACAAAACAATGACATGCATAGAGAAAGAGATTCTAGGGGTAGATTTATAGCTAGGGGCAGAATTTCAATTCCCACAACTCCACCTACTCCACCAAGAATTAGAAAAGACACACCTCCATCCCAAACTCATACTCCCAGCCACAGGATTCTTGGAATTCAAGGAGCAGAAACTCAATCAGAAGATTCTCCTACATCATCCACCAAAACAGTCCTAGGAGAGAAGACCTTTCTCACCTCTATAGGGGAGGCTATTGTAGTTGAAGAACTAGGAATATCCAGTGAGAGAGAAAAAGTAGGAACTCCCTCTCATAGTCCATTAATAGAAGAACCAGAGGAAGAAGGAATAACCTTGCAGGTTGAGCCCTATACTGACTTTGAGGAAACTATAATGGCAGAAGAAGAGCAAGATGGAGAATTCTCACTGTTTGGAGGAGGGGGTAGAGGGAGAGGTAGAGGAAACAATGGAGGAGGTAGAGGTAATAATGGACGAGGCAGAGGAAATAGGGAAGTAGATAACTCATTTGGATTCCCCATAGTGTATGAGGAAACACATACCAAAATGAAAAACATTTCACCATCTATCCTCCCAAACTTTTATGGGTTGAGAAGTGAGGATCCTGAAACATTTTTGTTTGAGTTTGAAGTCTTATGCAGAACCTATGACTATCTAGAAGACTCTCAAAAACTCAAATTGTTCCCTTCAACACTAAAAGGGGTTTCTTTGAAATGGTTTATGGGGTTAGTCACTAAATCCGTTAGAACTTGGAATGACATGAAACAGACACTTTTGGATAGATACTTGGATTATTGTATGCCTACCAATCATAAAGATGAGGTGTTCAAAATGATACAAAAGGAAGATGAAAACTTAGAGGATTTGCTTGAGAGATTCAACTATAATTTGAAAAGAGCAAAAATGAACAATCTAGATGAAGAAACTTTGAAAGCTCTTTTGTTAAAGGCCATTAGAGATGAATGGATAGATATCCTTAACATGATGGGGAAGGGAGATATCTCTCAACTTCCATTGAGTGACATAGCAGAACTATGTGTTCATCTCTCAAGAGGGAAATCTAAAACTGGGAAAGGACCAAGAGATCATTCTCTTGTTAGCGCAAACAAATCTACAACTAGATCTGTAAGTAGGGCATAAATTGGCAATATGCTTGATGAGTTTAAAACTGACATTGTTAAGTTATGGTATGTTCTATGCTTATAACAGTTTACTTCTTTTTCTTATTATATTGCACCGATTAGCAATCACATGTACATAAAGTAAAGTGTAGATAGAACATTAAACGATCGACAGAAAACAAGCCAAGACAAGAGACACAAGATGTGGCGGCTAGCCAGGGACAAACCCCACAATGTGTGGGGAAACCCTTTGATCAAATCTTATTTTATCTTAAATAATTAAGCAGAGAGAAATAGTACAATAAATCTGATTCATATCAGCAGTAGCAAACCCTAGATCAGTAGCATCAGCATTAGCGGCTTCATTATCAAACTAGGGCAGACCATATCTCACAAACCGACAGTCGGATTGACTTCATTCCACCACCAAAAGTTTCGGCTTCCAGAGGAGGTTTAGATGAACCTATAGCGTAGTTCAGATGAGGAGATCTTCTCGGCCACGCAAGTCAATCTTTACTTCTGCAGTTGCAGCTTCAGTTTTAGCAGTTTCCGGCTTCAAACTAGGGCAGTCGATATCTTGCAAACCGTTCGTCGGATTGACTTCATTCCACCACCAAAAGTTGTGGCTTTCAAAGGAGGTTCAGATGAACCTACAGCATAGTTCCAAAGAGGATATCTTCTAGGCCACACAAGTCAATCTTTACTTCTACAGTTGCAGCTTCAGTTTCAGCAGTTTCCGGCTTCAAACTAGGGCAGTCGATATCTTGCAAACCGTTCGTCGGATTGACTTAATTCCACCACCAAAAGTTGTGGCTTTCAAAGGAGGTTCAGATGAACCTACAACGCAGTTCCAAAGAGGGGATCTTCTAGGCCACGCAAGTCAATCTTTACTTCTGCAGTTGCAGCTTCAAATTCAACAGCTTCCAGATTCACATGTGTGAGAGAGAGAGACCCATTTCAGCGCAGTAGAGAAGAGACTCATATCTGCGCAGTAGAGAGAGAGAGATGTGATGAGATGATTGTGTCCAAATGAGGAAAAGTCCTCTTATATTTATACACAACGTTGGTGGGTGAATAGATGCGACTGTTGGGCTTCTGGGCCTACATGAGTTGTAGGTCGGCTTGATAATAATTCCATAATCAAAATAAATTCATATCTCCATGAATACTTATCGGAATTGGATGATCTTTATATCAATCCTACACCTCTCGACGAGAGGAATCTAATAAAAATATTATTAGCCATGAATAAGATGACCCACATGAAGTTTTTCCCTGGTTTCCAATTTTAACACTCCCTCTCAACCATGGAGAACTTCATCTGCAATCTGTCTATCAATCGTTACTATTCATCCATCAAATGTACTGCCTTGTACAGCCTGACCCTTGCCCTACTCTGCTCTATTTTGCCTGTTCTGTTTTGTCTTGTTCTGCCCTGCACTAATCTGTACTATTTTGTTCTGTTCTGCTCTGCTCTTGCATTGTTCTGTTCTACTTTGCTTTTGTCCGAATTATGAAGAAGAAGAAATGATCGAGGATGTATCATACTGACTCAAAGTCAGTCTCAGAGTATGTACCACTGGTCCCAGACCAGTCTCAACCAACCCAAAGTCAGCATCATAGTGATTACAACTCCAATGGTCCCAGACCAATATCATCCTCCACTGACTCAAAGTCAGTCTCAGAGTATGTACCACTGGTCCCAGACCAGTCTCAACCAACCCAAAGTCAGCATCATAGTGATTACAACTCCAATGGTCCCAGACCAATATCATCCTCCACTGACTCAAAGTCAGTCTCAGAGTATGTACCACTGATCCCAGACCAGTCTCAACCGACCCGAAGTCAGCGTCATAGTATGGTACAACTCCTACCACTAGTCCCAGACCAGTATCATTGATCCCAGATCAATGGAGGTCATCCTAGCGTAGGGAGTATGGTAGTTACAACGATGCGTCCATCGATACTACTATGGTCTCTAACTTCATTTCCCTGCTCATTGATCAAATGAGAGGTACTTCCCATGAGTCCCAGACTGCATGGGTAGGATGCCTCGACAGGAGAACTAATCAATCCTGTCCTCACAGGAGAACACATCAATCCTGCTACAATTTCCATGGAGAACACATCAATCCTGCTACAATTGCCATGGAGAACACATCAATCCAAGCCGCCATGGAGAACACATCAATCCAGGCCTCACAGGAGAACACATCAATCCTGCTACAATCGCCATGGAGAACACATCAATCCAGGCCTCACAAGAGAACTAATCATCCTGCTACACAGGAGAGCGAATCATCCTGTTCCACAAGAGAGCGAATCATCTTGTCCCACAAGAGAGTGAATCATCTTGTTCCAGTGTGCACCACCAGGGGAGGGTGAGTCACCCTGTGGTCGTATGTTGCTCCAGTAATAACCGCAAGCCCTCAGAGCTCCCAGAGCTCAATGTATGCAACATGCAGGACCCTTGTACAAGGGTTTCTTACCGACTCCAAGTCATTTGGGAAAATCACAGATTAGATCTTTCCTCGGGGCTTTGACAAGGTGTATCAACCTGTACATCATCTTAATGCGATGGAGCCTCCTTGCTCATCAACTTACCATATCCAAGATGATGTCTATCTGCTGGAGCAATCAACGAATACGGGATTCCTCAATAATTGAATCCCACCTCTGGTTGTTATAGAGAATCACAGTGGTATCCAATGTAAATCCAAACAGCTCACTGAAGAGCTTTCGCAACCAGACTGCCTCACATGAGGTTATGCTAGCAACAATATATCCTGCTTCGGCGGTGCTCAAAGCCACCGACTTCTGCTTCCTACTCATCCAGGATATCGAAGCAGATCACAAGGTGAAACAGCACCCGGAAGTGCTCTTACGGTCCACCACACTGCCTGCCCAATCAACATCAGTATATCCAAGTAGTCTCACATCTCCGGCAGTGTATCTTAATCCATGAGAGATTGTGTCCTGAAGACATCTCAGAAGATTCCTGGCATCAATCTAGTGAGGCTCAACCAAATATGAGCTCACAATGCTAACTGCAAAAAATATGTTCGGACGGAGGTTCACCAAGAACATCAATGCGAATGAGTTTATGAAACTCAGAGGCATTTCCCAAATCTAGTCCAACATCACTACCATATAACTTCTAAAAGTTAAGATCCTCGAGGTAGTCACAGGCTTGCAGTCCATTATACCAAATCTTTCCAATATCTTTACCACATATTTCCCTTGAGATAGGAAAATTTCCCTTGGCTTCTGCCATACTTCAAGTCCTAGGAAGTAGTGCATCAGTCCTAGGTCTTTCATTTCAAATTCAGAGACCAGCTCCCTCTTACATTTGTGAATGAGAAGGTCTGCACCTGTTAGAAAGAGGTTATCCACATAGAATACCAGTATGAGAGGCTTGTCATCTTCAACCTTAAAGTAAAGGTTAGGATCGGCTTCACTCCTAGTGAATCCCAGCTTCATCAAGTAGCTATCGATCCTCTCATACCATGCTCGGGGTGCTTGCTTCAGCCCATAGAGAGCTTTCTTCAACCTGCATACATGAGATTTTCGATCATAAATCTCAAATCCTTCGGGTTGCTCCACGTAGACCTCTTCTTTGGTCGAGCCATGCAAGAACGCAGTCTTGACATCCATCTGATGTAGGTTCCATCCTTGTGAAGCGGCAAGGGCTATGATCGAGCGGATGGTTGTATATCTGGCAACAGGTGCAAATATCTCATCATAGTCTATACCTTCCTTTTGGGAGAAACCTCGAGCAACAAAACGAACCTTATACTTTTCCATACTTCCATTTGCTGCATGCTTTATCTTGTAAAGCCATTTTAAAGTAACAATTGTCTTGTCTAGGGTCTGGGAACTACTTCCCAGACATCATTCTCCATAATAGACTCATATTCTATGGTCATAGCATCCTTCCATAGTTAATGCTTGATGACATTTGAGAATGATGAAGGTTCATTTTGTATGATCGTGCTCATGATGGTCAGGTATCCCTGATACCTGTTAAGTTTCTTACTTTGACGGAAGGTTCCTCAGGGTGCATCATGTCCTTTAGCATCATCAAGTATCTCCCTAAGCCATGAAGGCCTCTTCCTAGAAGAGGAAGGCTCATGTGGATGAGAATCTATCAGATCCATGGGTTCTTCTACATCAGGCATTGATTCATCATCCTTTTCTTTCGGTTCCCTGGTGTTGGCTTCTTAAGAGCTCCTCAAAGTTGAAAGATTATTCACCTTGCGGTGAACTTTTCTTTAGGAGTCTTGGAACCCAATGCTAGATGAGGGCATCAATTTTGTACATATACGACGGTGATTGTAGTTTCAGCCCATAGAAACATCAGAAGTCTTTGATCATGTAGCATGGCCCAGACAGCTTCCATCATCGTGCGGTTCTTCCTTCCCACCACACCATTCTGCTCAGGAGTATGTGGTGTAGTAGTCTCCCTCTTAATGCCAACCTCAGGTATGCCTGAGTGAACCAATTGTAATATATCGGAGGTCTTGCTTTGGCTTGAGGGGAATGGTCCCCTTTTGAGCTTTCCTTCAACACATCCTGGACATACACCTTCTTTCTCTACTCAGAATTCGGGCATCCCTGTCACCATTTGTCTTACACCAAGTATAGCTTTATAATGAAGGGGGGAAAACCTCTAATTCCAAAGTTCGGACTGAAGAGATGTGTCATAAGACATGACACCTAGCAGACTTCCATCGACCTGATATAATGAATCAACACTAAACCCAAGAGTAAAGGCATCTTTAACATTATTTTTCCATATACATACCTTGCCATCGCTAAAGGTTACCTTGTAGCCTTTGTCTTCCGTTCCCGAGATGGACACTAGGTTCTTTTTGAGGTCAGGTGCATTTAATACATCCTGGAATTTCTAGCCTTCTTGAATGCTTGTCCTCTTCCTTGATTCCCAGCTCTCCTCTTACCTTTGCTGTTGAATTTGTCATTCCTTTGATTGCCATCAGAGGGATTTCTAGTTGCACCACGGCATACTGTACCATGCTGCTCTAATCATGATTATCATCATGCTACCCATGTCCATGATTTTATTCATCATAATGCTGCTCAAACTAGTGTGCATCATCATCATGCTGTCATATATGTCCATGATCTCATGTTGCCCTTTATGTCCATGATATCATTTATCATGATGCTCATGATCTCATACATAGTGACTTGCTTTATCTCAAATGTAACATCGTCATTTTCTTCTAGCCTTAGGTCCAGCCTTTCCTTTTGATTTAGTCCCGGAATTATTTCTTTTCTTTGCATGAAAAGAAAAGGCAGCAGGAGGACCTTTAGGCATGGGCATTTCTTACACTTCTTCCCTTGTTTCTTCTTGAATGCATCTAGCCATTAATTCCTCGAAACCAGGAATTACATTATAGTTCAGAAGAGTAGTCCTGAACACATACCATTCAAATGGTAATCCTTCAAGAGTTGTGAGTGCCATTTCTCTGTCAGTAATAGTTTCCCCAATAGATAGGAGATTGTTCTTGATCTCGATGATTCTTAAGAAGTATGCTTGCATACTTTCATCTTTACCCTTCTTGATTTCCCTCAACTTATTTCTAAGAAACAAAACTTGATTTGCATCATTAACTTTAAATAAAATCACCAGTCTGTCGTAGATTTCCTTGGAGGTGTCTAGATCAGAGATGTAGGCCACCAAGCGCTTGTCGATAGAGTCCCGGATGATCTTCTTTGTTTTGACTTCTCCATTTTTCCATTTGTTCCAGGCAGCAGCAGATGCATTTGATGAAGGCTCAACAATATTGCCTCTTACATGGTCTAGCACTCCTTGATCTTCAAGGGTTAGATCGATAGACATATTTCATCCGTGATAGTCAACTTTCTCACGGAGCTTGTCTTTGGCAGGAAAGAGTGTTGAGGACCCCATAGTTCTTTTAGGATAGCCTTGCCAATCTTCTCTTCAATGGTTGGTCTTGCTCTTGCTCGGGCTTTGTCTTCACCTCAGCTTTGATACCATGTTAAGTTATGGTATGTTCTATGCTTATAATAGTTTACTTCTTTTTCTTATTATATTCCACCGATTAGTAATCACATGTACATAAAGTAAAGTGTAGATAGAACATTAAACAATCGACAGAAAACAAGCCAAGACAAGAGACATAAGATGTGGCGGCTAGCCAGGGACAAACCCCACAATGTGTGGGGAAACCCTTTGATCAAATCTTCTTTTATCTTCAATAATTCAGCAGAGAGAAATAGTACAATAAATCTGATTCATATCAGCAGTAGCAAACCCTAGATTAGTAGCATCAGCATTAGCGGCTTCATTATCAAACTAGGGCAGACCATATCTCACAAACCGACTGTCGGATTGACTTCATTCCACCACCAAAAGTTTTGGCTTCCAGAGGAGGTTCAGATGAACCTATAGTGAAGTTCAGATGAGGAGATCTTCTAGGCCACGCAAGTCAATCTTTACTTCTGCAGTTGCAGCTTCAGTTTCAGCAGTTTCCAGCTTCAAACTAGGGCAGTCGATATCTTGCAAACCGTTCGTCGGATTGACTTCATTCCACCACCAAAAGTTGCGGCTTTCAAAGGAGGTTCAGATGAACCTACAGCGTAGTTCCAAATAAGAGATCTTCTAGGCCACGCAAGTCAATCTTTACTTCTGCAGTTGCAGCTTCAGTTTCAGCAGTTTCCGGCTTCAAACTAGGGCAGTCGATATCTTGCAAACCGTTCATCGGATTGACTTCATTCCACCACCAAAAGTTGCAGCTTTCAAAGGAGGTTCAGATGAACTTACAGTGCAGTTCCAAAGAGGAGATATTCTAGGCCACGCAATTCAATCTTTACTTCTGCAGTTACAGCTTCAAATTCAACAGCTTCCGGATTCACATGTGTGAGAGAGAGAGACCCATTTCAGCGCAGTAGAGAAGAGACTCATATCTGCGCAGTAGAGAGAGAGAGATGTGATGAGATGAGTGTGTCCGAATGAGGAAAAGTCCTCTTATATTTATACACAACGTTGGTGGGTGAATAGATGTGACTGTTGGGCTTCTGAGCCTACATGAGTTGTAGGTCGGCTTGATAATAATTCCATAATCAAAATAAATTCATATCTCCATGAATACTTATCGTAATTGGATGATCTTTATATCAATCCTACACCTCTCAATGAGAGGAATCTAATAAAAATATTATTAGCCATGAATAAGATGACCCACATGAAGTTTTGCCCTGGTTGCCAATTTTAACAGACATTTTAGGGAGCCTTAGTGAGCAACTAGATACGCGTAAAATTCAAAACAAGAAGAAGACAAAGGTTGATGCTTTAGCCATCTTTTGTCCAAAATGCAAAAAGAAACATGCTCTAAGGGAATGTCCTCTAAATGGAAAAATTGTAGAAACTTGTATGATTTGTTCAGAAAGTCATGAGACCAAGGGTTGTCTTTCAATGCCGGATCTTAAGGCTGTCTTTCAAGAAGAAACAATCCCAAATCCTACAGAACTTCTTTGTTTTGTTGCAAGAAGACCTTGGCAAGGGCCACAAAATCAAGGATTTAACAATCCAATGTACTTTCAGCCCCTACCAAACTGGAATTCTTGGCAGAAACCTTGGCCTCAGCCTCAATCTCAGTATCAATCTCAACCGTGGGCACAAGGGGTCCAAAATCCTTATGGGATATTTACTCAATATTACCAATATCCTCCATCTTATCAAAGCTATCCTTCGCCACAAAATCAGCAACCACAACTTCCAAATCAAAACCCTCAACTTTCATTACCATTTCCACAACAACCTCGACAAAAAAGTGTTGGAAATAATACTGAGAGGGGGGTGAATCAGTATTATCAAGTCAATTATTTTTCATTTCACAATCAGATTTGCATACGCTACTTCAGTTAGTGAAAACAACGTATATACGCAACTATAGTTAAGGAAATTCACGTATAACTTGCAGACTTGTAATTTAATTTATTCTTCTAATATTGATCATTAATCTATGTGTCAAAACCATATAAACAGTAACTAAGAACAGTAAAAACAGATTAGACAGTCACACACAAGAACACAAGATATAAGGTGGAAACCCAATGTGGGTGGAAACCACCTGCTGCAATTCGTCTCTATCTTCTTTCAATTAGAAACTTCTTTTTACAATGGATCTATACTGGTGTAGTCTTATACTAGTACACAGGCTTCTACCTGCAGAAGGCTACAACCTTCTCTCATTATCCAGCTTCTCTTGTAAGGGAGCTACAACCCCCTTAGCTCTTGTACTAGTTGAGGTACTAGTACGTAGGTGCTGACCTACAAAAGGCTACAACCTTATCTTTTCTTCCAGGGACCAAGTTTCATAAATTTTTAGACTGGATCCATGAATAACATCAATCAACCATCAAGTATATCTACATCAGCCAATCTCCTTTGCACCAAACAAATTGAATCAAATAGTCACTTCTCTGAATGTTGTATCAAAAAATAGTAACAGTAACCAGACACCAATTCTGAACCCAGAACACTGCAGCAATAAACAAAAGTAGCTAAAACATATTTTAAGAGACGTACGCTACTTCAATATGCAGAAACATGCGTGCATACGCTTTTGTATTAAGGCCAACCAACGTATACGCTATTTTGATTTACTGAACCAGCGTGTATATGCGCCTCTGATGTGTCGAACCTACGTATAGATCTATAAGAGATAATTCACTCTTTCAAATATTCAGACATCAGTTATACCCAAATTATCATATTTATAGATCAATTCATGCGCCAAATATAACAGATCAAAATCACACAAAGATACTACTATTCAAGACTTGAGTTTTGACCCATCAATAGAACTTATCCATTTTCTTGCACTCAGGTTCCTCCTTGATTCAGATTCAGCTATGCACCATAAACCAATCACCAACATTTTAGATCTTGCTCTTCATAAGATATTCAATGCTTGAGTCAATGCTTTTGCCAAATGATCTCCTCCTTTTTATAGTCTTAGGCCTTACTCAAACCATGGTCGAAAACCATAGAGAACCAATACTAGGGACCCAATATCTGGGTTCAATACTTCAAACGCAATACCAAGGTCCAAAACCATAGGTCCAAATACCATGGACCCAAAAATAAGCTTTCCCACTTGTACGCACTTTTATGTGCATGAAAGTGCATGCATACGCATACGTGACTTTTGATCATCAATCCCGCGTGCATACGCGATATGGTTAATAGGAACCTACGTATAATTATTTTTCTTCCATTCTGAGAGCTTGAACTATGATCTGCCATATGAGTGAGTTGCCACCAAGGACAACACCTGTGCCATAGTGCCAAACCTGTGTCATAATGCCAACACAAAGTCAAAATCCTCAACTCTTACTTCCATTTCAACAAAAACCAAATCAGCTACTTGCCCAACCATTTCCAAACCCCAATAATAAAAACCCTCAGAATGCTTACATGGTAGAAGGACAACAATTTCCAACTTACATGATTACTCCTCTAGATCTTAATGATGTTCAGCTTAGATCTAGTAGGATATTAGAAAAGGAAAAACCTTCTATAGTCATTCAAGAACAAGATAACTCTAAGGAAGACTCTCTAAAAGTCAATAAAATTTTTGAGGGAACATCCCTCCAAAACCAAAACATTGAAAAAGAAAAACAAAAAGAATCAATAAACACAACTCCTATCATTGAGCAACCAACATCTACTTCTACACCTCCTTTTCCTGAGAGATTACAAATTGATAGAGGAGTAGAAAAATAGATCTTGTTGCCCAATTATGATTTTCTAGATGAATTGAAGAATGTTTGTATCAAAATTCCTTTGTTACAAGCCATTAGAGAAATTCCTATTCTAGCCAAGACAATAAAGGAGTTGAGCATCAAAAGACCAGGAAGAAAACCAAGAGAAACAAAAAGAATTCACCTGGTAGGAAAGATAGCAGATATCATGATGGGAAAGATTGCCATGCAGAAATATGTGGATCCAGGAAGTCCAATTGTCAAGACACATATAAATGGGATTGAAATTCCAAACACATTGATTGACTTAGGGGCAACAATAAACATTGTGAGTAGACAAACCATGGAGCAGCTCAAACTTCCTAATCTTCTTTACACACCTACCTTGCTGCAACTTGCAGATAGATCAGTAATCAAACCAAATGGCGTGCTAGAATACATTTCAGTCTTTGTATATTCTTGGGAATATCCTGTTGATTTCATGATTTTAACTCCCAAGAATAATCTAGGAGGACACCCACTCATATTAGGAAGACCTTGGCTGGCCATAGCTGATGCTTTTATTAGTTGTAGATCTGGTGACATGTATATTTCTGATGGTAATTCAACAAAGAAATTTACTTTTTATCCTCCAACAAAAGCAATCACAGAAATAGATGACAAGGAATGGATTGATGAAGAAGATGATATTCAACCTCTCTTTACTATGTCAGAAATTAGTGAAGATAGTCAAATTTTGAACACATTAGAAAATTTTGAAACATCTTCAGAATATGATCATGCACAATTCCAAGAAAAATCTAATGTTGAATACTTGTCATCTAGGTAGATGTCTCTCTATTCTATGGAAGAGTTTGGTAGCTCTACAATTGAAATTTTCCCAGGTAGGACATTGAACATAAACAAAAACTTGGAGAAACTACAACAAGAAAATCTAACCAAAATATTACAAAAACATTCTGCTGCATTTGCATGGGAGTACACTGACATAAAAGGTATTTATCCTAAGACTTGTATCCATCATATCTATATTGAGGAAAAAAGTAGACCAATCAGACAACCTCAAAAAAGAATGAATCCAAATCTTAGGGAAATTGTGAAAGAAGAGCTCCAAAAATTACTCAATGTAAACTTCATTTACCCAATTTCAGATAGCCAACGGGTTTCTCCTTTGGTAGTTGTGCCTAAAAATGATGGTAAATGGAGGGTGTGCATTGAATACCGAGAATTGAATAAAGCAACCTTGAAATATCACTTTCCTTTGCATTTCATAGATCAAGTGTTAGATACATTAGCAGGTAAAAATTATTTCTCATTCTTGGATGATTTAGTAGTTATAATCAAATTCAGGTAGCAGCTGAGGATCAAGATAAAATCACATTTACTTTTCAATGGGGAACTTTTGCCTACTGAGTGATTCCTTTTGGGTTATGTAATGCCCCTGCAACATTCCAAAGAGCAGTACTAGGAATTTTTTTCTGATCTAATACATGATTGTGTAGAGGTATATATGGATGATTTTACAATCTATGGTAACACATTTGAAGAAGCTTTGGAAATTTTGGAAAAAATCCTTAAAAGATGTAAAGAAACAAACCTTTAACTAAGCCATGAGAAATGCTTTATGATGTTTACATAAGGTATTGTTTTAGGACATCATATTTCAGGAGATGGGATTAAAGTTCAAAAATCTAAATTTGAAGTCATCTCTAAGTTATCAATTCCAAATTGCCAAAGGGATGTTAGAAGTTTTCTAGGAGTTACAGGTTACTATAGAATATTTATAGAAAACTTCACTAAAATAGCATCTCCACTCTTCAAATTGCTTACAAAAGATTATGAATTCAAGTGGAATCCTGATTGCCAATTAGCATTTGAAACCTTGAAATCAAAAATATCTGAAGCACCTATCTTAAGAGGACCAAATTGGAAACTTGCTTTCCATATTTCTATAGATGCTTCAGATACAGCTCTAGGAGCTGTATTGGGACAAAAAGATTTGATTCCTTATGTCATTTACTATACAAGTAAAAATTTGACTCCCACTGAGTTTAATTATATTGTGACTAAAAAAGAATTCTTAGCTGTTGTTCATGCAATTAACAAGTTTAGACACTATATAACAAGCTAAGAAACCTTTGTTCATATAGATCACTCTACAATTAGATATTTGATGAATAAACCTATTACTAATGGCAGAGTTACAAGATGGCTTTTATTTTTGCAAGAATTCAACATTACTGTGCTAGATAGACATGGAAAACAAAACACAGTTGCTGATTTCTTGTCCAGGATTTAGAATATCAAAGAAGACTCTACAGTTGAAGATAAGGTTCCTGATGAATGTCTCTTTGCAGTAACTACTCAAACTCCTTGGTTTTTAGATGTTGCTAACTACTTGGTTACGGGGAAGTTACCTTCACAATTATTTCCTAGAGAGAAAAGAAAGATTATTCAAGATAGTGCAAGATATTCATGGATCACTAACGAATTGTATAAAACAGGGCCGGATCTTATGATTAGAAGGTGTGTTAGGGAAGATGAAATGCCTGATATTCTCAAAGCATGTCATGATGAGCCATGTGGTGGACACTTTGTTGACAAGAGGACAACCTATAAAATCCTTTCTGTAGGATATTTTTGGCCATCCATCTTTTAAGATGCTAAAGAATATGTCAGAAGATGCGACAACTGCCAAAGGGTAGGGAAACATGCTCCCTCAAATGAAATGCCATTACAACCTCAGGTACTTATCAAACGCTTTGAAAAATGCGCTTTAAAATTTATTGGAACTATTAATCCTCCATCCAAGTGGAAAATATATATATTGGTATGCACTGATTATGTCACCAAATGGGTAGAAGCCAAAGCATTACTTTTTGCTAATGAAAATTCTGTAGTTAGTTTTCTTTTTGAGGATATTTTTACTCACTTTGGTGTTCCAAGAGAAATTGTGATAGTTCAGGGACTTCAATTCACATCCAACATGATAGAGAAGCTTATGGAGGAGTACAAAATCAAGCATAGGAAATCCACTCCCTATCATCCACAAGCAAATGGTCAAGTGGAGTCTACAAATAAAGTGATTGAAAGAATCCTCACCAACACTGTGGATCTACATAGAAGAGATTGGGTAGAAAGGATTCTTGAAGCCTTATGGGCCTGTAGAACTACATGGAGGAACACAACTGGACATATACCCTATGAACTTGTTTATGGGAAAAATGTCCTGTTCCCCATAGAGTTCCAAGCCAAAACTTTCAAGATGGCAGTCCAATTGGGGATGGATTTATTAGAAGCTCAAAAGCATAGATTGGAGCAATTGATTGAACTTGATGAAATCAGACAAGAATTTTTTCAAAAGACTAGTCTAGTTCAGCAATAGAGGGCTAAGTGGCATGAGAAATACATCAAGGACAAGAAGTTTCAAGAGGGAGATTGGGCACTGTTATTTGATTCAAAGTTTAAAGATTTTCAAGGGAAGTTTCAAACTCATTGGCTTGGGCCATATGAGATTGAAAAAGTTTTCAGTAATGGAGCAGTAAAGATCAAAACAATAGATGAAAGTCAAACTCCTCTCCTTGTGAATGGTCATAGATTGAAAATTTATCAAAAACCAATCTCAAAGGACGAGTTCATCAAGATATTTCAGAACAATTCTGAAATGAAGTTGGTGAAGAAGAATCCTTCTTCTCCACCAACTTAATCTTTGTTTTTCATATCTAAAAAAATAAATAAATAAATAAATAAAAAATAAAAATAAAATGTATAAGGTTGAAAACCAATCACTAATTGGCATGCTTATACAAAAAATACAGTGTGAAATCATAAGCTTCTGACAACCTATATTTTCCATTTCCTTTTCTTAAAAAAAAATGGTGACTCACTTTGCATTCTACAAAATACATTGTTTTATCTCATTTTCACTCTATTTTACTTTTGCAAAGTTTCACTTCACCCCACTATCATATTCCACCAAAAAAAAATTTCTCTTCAGCATTTCTTCCATCTCCATTTTTCATTTATCATCTTGTCATATTTTCACTCATGCAGTCATTTCCATTCCATTCATCCATAAGCCATAATTTGTTTTCCGATTTACATTTTGCAGTTGTTTTACATTCTGCAGCTGTTCTCGTTCCGTAGCTAATCCTATTCTGTAACCAATCTGATTCTACAACATAAGTTTGATCATCAGTCCAAGCATAAAGAGGCTAGTTCATAATAAAATTTCATATGTAGGTAATTGAGGAGAGAACAACTTTTGGAGACTAGTCACGTCTAAGAACCTATGGAAGCAAAGAACAAGAGATTAGCAAGCGGAAGGTATGGTTCTAAAAGGTAAAAACAAAAACTTATTTCAAAAATAAATACAAAACAAAAGTTGGTATAACTCATATAATCACATGACTCCTTGATTTATCATTATGAGATTTGACTGCCATGATGATTCCACAACACCTTCTATCTTTAATGCTAACAGTCTAATGATGCAATCTCTGCTTTAAACTCACGGACTCATACTTAACTGGACTTCTCCAGCACACCTGTTAAACGGTTAGATTCATGACATAGCCTATTTGAATACGAATCTTCAAAGTCCCGATTTCTCATTTATTACACCAAGTTTTTTTCTTATACTCTCGCAGCCTTTTTGTGCATACAAATCACTCCGTTTTTCATATATTTCATGCATACAAACACTTTTTTACCTTGTACACATAGTCACTCCGTTTTCATATCCTCTATGTATAACAATCACTCTATTTTTCACACTGTTTATATGTATAGCCACTCCGTTTTCATATACCTTGTGCACACTCTGTTTCCCCACATTTTATAAAGACAACTACTCTATTTTCGTAAACCCTATATTTACAGTCATTTTATCCCATACTCATAGTCATTTTACTTCCATATATTATGTCATTCCGTCTCCATATCCATAGTTATTTTTGTTCCTATATACCAGTTGTTTCACTACCATATCCACAGTCCTGTTTACGCAGTCACTCCATTTCTCAAACAGTGAAGGGAATTTTGAAGAATAGTAAAGAACAAAGGTGATGGAGCTCATTGTCAGAACTGAACCCATAGGAGTGAAGTACATGGAAGGTTATCCTCAATTGAAAGGAATGTTACAGAAGGCTGGTTGGTTGAGTTTCATTGAAAAATTCAATGGTTATCATAAAGAAATCACCAAATCTTTTGCCAGATCATTTGATAGAATGGATGTGGAAATAGGTTTACAAAATTTGCAGTGATCGAGTCTTTTATTGCTGAAGCAACCAAGCTACCAAGGCTAGGAGAGAGGTGGTTCAAGAACAAATAATTTCATGATGAAACCTGGAAGGTCATTCTCAAAAATCTAGGTATGGGCACTTCAGTTTTTAGGAAAGGAATTCCCATATCTGCGCTTAAGAGCAAATGGAGCAGCATGTTATTAATTTTGCAAAAGTTTATTACATTTGAGGTAAGATTTGGTTCCATGTATGTATATCACATAAGACTGTTAATGAAATTTCTTGAAGATGGAACCCTCAATCTCCCATTTTCCTTGTCGAATAGCTTAAGAAGAATGGCCACTAATGTTTAGAAGAAAATTGAAGCAATAGAAACCACTCTTTATCACCATGGACTAGTAAAACTTTTAGTTGAATATCACTTAAAGAGTGTAGGGGACACATGGGATGACTTTTTGGTCAGAAACTTCTTCCAAGAAGCCCCAAAATTGCTTGAGTGAAGTCTTGCAAAAAGAAGTATGAGAAGGAAGACCAGTCTCACCATTCAAAACACTTATGAAACTTCAGCATAGAAAAACAATGAAGAAGAGCCCATCTCTGAAACATTAACAGAGATTAGAAAGAAGACAAAGAAGAAAAGAAATTTGAAAGAAAAGGTTGAGGAATCCCACAAAAATATTCTTGAACATTCATCATCTAAGGAGGATGAACAACTTCTTTCTAAGAGATTAGTCAAAATCAGGGATCAGCTTAAGAAAGAGAAGGAAAAGGGAAAAAGGAAACAAGTTATAGAGGAAGGAATCATAGGCTCACAAAGTTTGAGGAGAAGTTCTAGACTCAGGGGCAAAGTGAAGAAAGAAAAATAAAAAGAGACCCAGTTCATAGATTTGGGGGAAGAAACTCCAACACAGTCCCATGACAATATTCCATATGAGCAAATCCCACAGAACTCTCCTGAACAAAAATTTGAAAGCAGCCCAAGGAGAGCCTCTCCAGGAATTGATTTGGTCTAACAACAGATTTATGACTACATAGAGTCATTGGAGAAGAAAATTAAATCAATGGACCCAGGGACTTCATCTAATCCTATGCACCCTACCACATCACAAGAAACTTTGACTAGCTCACTTAAATAGGAAATCTATGAGCTAGAAGTTCTAAATAGGCATATCTAAAGAGAAAATGAAGCCTTAAAAGAACAGAACAAGTTGGATAAGATTATCCATGATAAAACTATGCTTCACTTGGGTTTATGGCACAAGAAGAACAGTAAACTAAAAAGGAAGAATAAGAAGCTAAATAGGGAACTCATTAACCTTAAGTACAAATTTCTCATGAGGAAGCCTAGGATGGAAGTTGGTGCACAGAAAAGAAAAAATAGGTTGGATGTCTTGGCTAAAGTCTCAGAACAAATGCAGTAGGAGGATGGAGTTTATAATTTTGATTGCATGGGGACATGCAATAGTCTAGCAATGGGGGTGTGTTGAGTTCCAAAAATGCCATTCCCTTAACTACTTTTCTCATCCTTCCTTCTTTGTTTTTCCATGAAAAATGCATCCTTATCATCAAAAACCATTACACATTGCCTCAAGGAGTATATTTCAGTGATTTATAGGTTATACTTTTATGTTTTCTACTTGAATAAGTTTTTGTCTTTTAGCTACGGAACACAGCCACATTTTGTAGCTAATCAGCTGTTCTGCAGCTACTTCCACGCTTTTGCAAGTTCCACATGTGAGGAGGGGAAAAGGACTAGATGGGTAGCTTGGAAAACATCAGGGCATGGATCATGTCCTAATCATCTATCCTAGATCGACGAGGAGGACTCCGGTCAAAGGGAAGTCAAACATAGATACCTATGGCAAACAGGACTCTGTTTTGCACACATTTCTCAGTGATGGGATCCGAAGCAGTTTCCTGAGGGCACGGACTTCATCTGCCACCTGCGCAAACGGAATCCAACAACCATTACCATAA
The DNA here is from genome assembly GCA_031772625.1 of Pinus tabuliformis. Classification (NCBI taxonomy): domain Eukaryota; kingdom Viridiplantae; phylum Streptophyta; class Pinopsida; order Pinales; family Pinaceae; genus Pinus; species Pinus tabuliformis. Next base: position 430,176,671 of record CM062819.1, read on the forward strand.
TATTTATGTTTCCAAGCAACCAAGGACAAGAATTCCGCATACCTGCCTGTCTACGTGTTTTGTTGTAGCTTATTTCTCTCTTTAAAATAGTTGTATAATTTCTTATAAATACCGGTGTGAAGAACGCAGAAGAAGTTCAGTTTTTGCTTATGTATTAAGTCAGATTTTCGCTTTGTAGTTTGAAGAACTCATTCTTTGTTTTAATATAAAGACTCTGTTTCAATGGATACCTAAAGCATTGTTGGAGTGTTGATTAAGTGATGATAATCCGAGACCTTTGCAGAGGGCCCCTACGTTGGTCAAGGTTACATTTTATTTATGTTTTGTCTTTCATAGTTAACTATAAATTCACTGTGTTTTTTTCCATGATGTTTATAACCATTTTCTAACTTTGTTCATAATGCAACTTGTGTCATCTTATTATTAGCACAAAATAGTTCTTTTGTTTCACTACTTTCTAGTTTCTTATCAGTAGCTTGAAGTTGGTGTCAGTAGCATATAGTAATTTAGATTCGCTGATCATTAGTCTAGTTTCTTTCATTTGCTGTTTATTAGTCTTTAGATTTTGAATTTAACTGATCAATGCCATTTTGTTGTTAGTTTAATAACTCATGTTGTAAGTGAATGTTTCCGAAAGCCCTTTCAGTTGATGGTTCATCTTAAAACTAAGTGGAGAAATATTTCATTTATGAATGAATATTTCTCTGCATTTTTATGTTTACTTTTTCTTAGAACAATGAAGTATGGAGTCCCTCAAAATGCTATCACAAGGAGGTAGTTCTCCCAAAATTGTGTAGCAGAGTGATAAAGCACTTCATTTAGCTGTTATAGTAGATTAGTTGCAATTTTACTTTCAGTATTAGTCTTTCATTTAATTTTGTTTCAATTTCATTTTCAGTTTTAGAACAATGAAGTATTGAATCCCTCAAATGCTATCACAAGGAGGTCATTCTCCCAAAATTGTATAGCAGAGTGACAAAACACTTCATTTAGTTTTTATGATAGATTAGTTGCAATTTCATTTTCAATCATAGTTTTTCATATAGTAGCAATTCCATTTTTAGTTGTTCATTAAGTTTTGATTCTGCAATAAATTAGACAATAGTTGTAATCTCATTTTCAGTTTTAATATCTCATTTAAGCTTTGGTTTTGTAATTGATTAGATAATAGTTGCAATTTCACTCATAAGTCCTTTTAGTTCATGTTTTGGAAACAATCATAATAGCAAGAAGAGAAACTCTGTTTCTTGGTTAAAACTTTACTTCCAAAGCTGGCTTGAAGCACTTTTAGCTCTCATTTCATTTCTTTAGATTCTTAGCAGCAGTAGATTTAAAGATTTTGTTAAGTACATTGCAGAACACTAGGAATTAAAAAGATCAAACCCCAAAAACAACAGAAAACTCAAAAACATGAAAGTAGGAACGGCCATCTAGCACATATAGTGCACTACACTTCATCATTTTATGATACCCGAATTGATAATTTATGTAGAGCAATTTAGGACACTAAATTGACCAAACACTATCCATAACTTTTGATCCTGATGGCCATTTCAGGACTTCCACATACCATTGGAAAGTTTTTTCAGATCAATTTCTAGTGGAGAAGGGTTGATGTAGGTGTGAGCCCATATTTTACCTGAAACATGGCCACAAATCTCTCTTCTTCAATGCTATATCGGTTGACATCAATGCCAACATACGAAATGCCATAATTATACAATGTCAATTGGCCAACAATATCCCCCTTTGTAATTAATGGCAACAGCATAAGCGCCCCGTGAAACCAAGCATGGTCTTCTTTCCTATTGTTCTTCTCAGTTGGTCCAATAATATTTTCCCCCTATGGCACCAATGGCAAAGTATTCCCTTGAATACGCCCCCTAAACCACTGCAACCTACTCTTCCATTTATCGCACAAGCTGAGTAGTTTCCAACACACACCAAAAATGAGTCATTTGGGAAGAGGAGTCATAACTCATATCTACTACCTGAGATATTCAAATGGTTCACTGGCTAGTGGCTTAGTAAATATATCTTCAATTTGGTCTTTATTGATCACATATTCAAGTCGAACAACATTGGATACAACATGTTCTCTTAAGAAATGGAACTTGATAGGGATGTGCTTGGTCTTTGAATGCATGACAAGATTCTTAGAGATATTGATGGCACTAGTATTATCACACATGATTAGAATAGGATTAGTCAACTCTACCTTAATGTCCTTCAAGGTCTGCTTCATCCATAGAATTTACGAGCAACAAGTGGTAGTTGCAATATACTTTGTTTCAGTAGTTTATAAAGAAATTGAGGCTTGTTTCTTGCTGACCCAAGACACTAAGTAGTCTCCCAAAAAGAAATTTGCACCTGAGGTGCTCTTCCTGTCATCAATATTTCCTGCCCAATCAACATCAGTATAGGCCTTCAACTTAAATTCTCTGCTTTTATCATACCATAGTCCATAATTAGTTGTTCCCCTAAGAAATTTAAAAATTCATTTAACAACGATGACATGAATTCCATGAGAAGAAGCTTGAAATTTGGCCACAAGACCCAATGCTTGCATGATGTATGGTCTTGAAGCTATGAAATAAAGCAAGCTTCCTATCATTGATATGTAGCATGTGTCATTTACCTGAGGTATCTCATTTTCTTTGCACAATTTTCATCCTATAACCATAGGTGTGCTAACTGGTTTGCAATATTCCAGCCCAAAATTCTTCAGAATTTCTCGTATGTACTTGGATTGGGAGATAAACACCCCATTTTTTCACTGAGAAATTTGTAGTCCCAAGAATAAATAAAACTCTCCAATCATGGACATCTCAAACTCTATCTGCATACATTTTTTGAATTGATGTCCGAATTGTTCCATGTCACTACCAAAGATTATTTCATCCACATATACTACTAAAATTAGTAGATGATCACCTTCAAACTTTATATGTAAATTTATATCTAAAATACCTTTATTAAAGCCTTATTACTGAAGGTATTAATCTTGTCTTGCATACCAAGATCTCGGAGCCTATTTGAGTCCATATAAGGCCATTTTTAGTTTGCACACAAACTATTTATCTTCAGTGACAGCGAATCCTTATGGTTGCTCAATATAAACATTTTATTCCAAATATCCATTTAGAAAGGCATAATTCACATCCATTTGATATACCTTTATATTTTTATGACTGTAAAAGGAAAGAAAAATTTTGATATCTTCCAATCCTGCTACTGGTGTAAAGGTTTCCTTGAAATATACTCCTTCTATCTTGGAATACCCTTTGCAAACTAATTGAGCCTTATTCCTAATTACTTGACCCTTCTCATTTAGATTATTTTTGAAGACCAATTTTGTACCTATGAAATTTTTGTATTTGGGTCTTGGAACAAGTTCCCAAGTGTCATTCTTCACAATTTGGTCAAGTTATTCATTCATAGTTTTCACCTAGAACTTGTCCTCACTTGCTTGGCTGAGATTTTTCTGCTCAATATGAGATAAAAGAGAAAGATTTGCACAACTTCAACTACCAAAAAATTTCCTCATGGTATGAACACCAAGTCTTTGGTCTCCAATAATCTGACTATTAAGGTGTTCTTTCTTTACATACCTAGAAGGTGTTTTGGGCCTTAGAGTTGCACTTGTTTCCATGTCTCCGCTATCTGAATCGGTTTCATCTTGATTTGAGGGTTTGACGTCTGGACTCTCTTCTCTATCTAAGATCTTGTTTCTTTTGGAGGACTCAGGTTGTGAATCTATTTCATCTATTACTACATCGATGCAATCATCAACCCTCTTTGTTCATTTGTTGTAGCACTTGTATCCTTTACTTCAAGAATAGTACCCGAGTAATATACCCTCATCAGTGTGTGAATCAAAATTTCTGGGATTTTTTTCATTCCTTTTGATAAATCATTTTCTCCAAAACAACTTGAAATGCTTAACTGGTGTAGATATTCCCTTCCACAACTCATAAGGAGTTTTATCACTATTAGGCCCAAGGTGTGTTCTGTTTGATAGGTATATTGTTGTTTGTGCTACTTCTCCCCATAAGAGGTGGGATACATCTTCTTCATACATCATAGCTCTGGCCATTTCCTAGATTTTTTTGTTCTTTCTCTCAACTACTCCATTTTGTTGCGGAGTTCTTGCCACAAAATATTTCCTTCTAATGTCGTGCTCTTCAAAAAATTCTTCGAACTCTCTTGAAGTGTATTCTTCTCCTCTATATGATCTTAAGCATTTTATATGTAAATCTTTCTCATTTTCCACTTGACCCTTATTTTTTTTTAAACTATTAAATGCTTCTGATTTTTCCTTAAAGAGCACGATCCAAGTGGCTCTAGTAAAATCATCAATGCGAAGCATAAAATTCATTTATCTTTTGGGGTTTTTTCTCTAGTTGGACCACATATATTTGTGTGAATTAACTCCAGTTGTCTAGATGAAGATAACTCTTTTTCCTTGAAATGAGTCCTAGTCTTCTTACGAAATTGACATGACTTGCAGATTGAATTATGAGGACATGATAGTCTTAGCAAACCTCTTACAGTTCCTGGCTTGCTGACTCTTATCAAATTGTCAAAATTAATATGAACAAGTCTCATGTCCCATAACCAGGCTTCACTGAACTTTCTCAAATATCATCTTACTCTTCAGTCAGCAAACACATATACATTATTGTGAGTTATGACTGCTTTTCCCACCATCTTTCTATTTTCTTCATTTCCGACCTCACGGTCTTTGGATCGAAAAGGCACATTAAAGCCATTATCAAACATTTGACTTACACTAACAAAATTATGCTTGATAACTTCTACATAGAACACATTTTGGGCTTTAGTATTTTCATCAAGACTGACTAAGCCTTTACCCTTAATTTTTTCTATGGAATTGTTTCCGAAAGTGAAATTGTTCCCTCTGTCCTTTTCTTTTAGCAACAAAAATTTCCTCTTATCTCTAGTCATATGCTTGGAGAAACCACTATCCAAATACCATATATTTTCTTCATCATGTGCTGATAGAGAAAGTCCAAATTCCATGCTCTTTCCGTATTTTTGTTTCTAATTCTCCTTACCTTTTCGAGAAGCTAGTTTCCAAGTGTTTTGAGGATTAGGTGGATACTCAAACCTAATTATGCACTCACTTTCCTTGTGTCAAAAAATGTTACATTTGAAACATTCAACAACATTCAATAGGGGAGAGAAGGCATTTCGATTTCTAAGAGTAGAGTCTTGAGACCTAAAATTCTGATACTTATTGTATCTGAAATTTTCATCTCTTTCAACTTTGATATTTGTAAAATCAACAACCCAATTTCCAAAGATGTGACAATTATAACAATGACCATAAAATAACTGAGAGTACCTGAAGTTGGAAGATTCATGAGTTTGTGCATGAAGGTGTCATTATTGTTTGGCTAGTTGATTCATTCTCTGTTGGTGTGATTCCTTGGGGTTGATGGCATTATTTTTCTAGTAATTGTTTCCTTTCTTCCTTGTTTCCCTTTTGTCTTCGTTGATTCTTTCTTGAAGCTTCCTTTTATATCTTTGAGATTCCTGAAATCCTGTGAACCTTAAGTTTATCTTTCCCATAGAAGATTCATGTGTTCTTGAGTAGCCTAGACATATTTTGTTTCTTGAATACCTTTGAATTTTTACAATTTGAACTAGATTTCTTGTGCCTTCTGCAAAATTTTCATTTAAACCTTTCTTAGTCTCCACTCTCTCAAGATCCATTATCAGGGAGATGACTTCTGCCTTGAGACTCTGACATTTTTTTTCCCATTCATGGATCAAATCATGAAGAACTTCTTCCTTTCACTTAACTTCTTCTAATTTGACTTTCAAGGATAAAAGTTCATCTTTGCATGTTTTTTTTATTGTTTCCTTCTGCACCTTGAAAAATCTTGTTTTAATTGCTTGTTCACTTCTTCTAGTATCTCACATGTTCCTTGTTTTTCTTCTAGCAGAAGGGCTAAACTATCTTTGATTTTAATGGCTTCTTCAAGTTTTTCTTTTTGATAAACAAACGCTTCATTGTCTGAGTTGTACATACTTTCTTCAACACACTACAATTATTCTTTTAGATGCCTGTTATTTTCTTGACCTTCTTTAACTCATCAAGAGCACTGATGAGTTCCCCTTCAAAGTCCACTATTCCTACTTCTTCTTCTCCCCTTCAAAATCAGTAATATTTTGTTTCATGGAGTCTACTCCAAATGTCATAAGTAAGTACTTATCTTAATCATCTTCTGAAGATTTTTCATTTTCTAAATCTGCTATTGAACTATCCTCTTTGGACTAGAGCTCCTTTTTCCTATAGAACTTCTTCTTCAGATGTTTCTAAGTTTTCTGTCTAAATTTCTGATCATCTTCCTTTTTAGTACTTTGGACGAGAAATGTCCAACTCTCCCACAGTCAAAGCATTTAAAGGGAAAATTCCCTTTATATTTTCCTAAGCCACACTTTAGTTTCCTAGAAAATTGAACCAACTCCTAATTAGATTCACAGTTGGAGAAATCTTGATGATCTTTGTGCTCCTTGGCCTTCTTGGACACTTTGAATGCAACCTCCTTGGGTTCAGACTTCTCTCTTCCTACTCTCATCTCATAGGCTGTGAGAGTACCAAGCAACTGGTCCATCTTGAGATCCTTTAAATTAGCCATTTCTTCAATATCTAAGACTTTGGCATTAAATCTCATGGGTAGGTATCTTAGTACCTTTTGAACAATCATATCTTCCTTAACTTCTTCACCAAGTCCTCTAATCATATTGGTTACTTCATAAAATCTAAGGAAGTATTCTATTATGATTTATTATTCACTCTTTTTAAGCTTTCAAACCTCATTCTGAAGGTTTTAAGTTTTGTTCTTCTTGAATTTTTCATCTCCTTCATGACTTTGATTAAGCTTGACCCATACTTCCTTAGTATACTTACAATGCATAACCTTTACGAGTTCAGATTGAATAAGGCCAAAGAGAATGGCATTCTTGGCTTTAGCATTATTTCCATACAATTTTTTACCATCTGCATTAGTGGGAGGTACATCAGGGACATCATAATCTACTAGTTGTTATACAGGAAAATGACCTCCTCATCAGCTCAAAGGAGAAAGACAGTTTGACTGAAAGATTGACCAAGTTCATAGTCCTGTTGGCTAGGGTAATGCTCCCCAAGAACCAGCAAGAAGAGTTATAACGCTCCTCAGGCATGAAACAAGGGCATTAGTCCCTAGGCTAACTCTCTGTGTTGCCTTAGGGGAAGCGTTAGCCATCTTTGGTGAGTTTCTGGAGGTCAAAGGAGTGGGTTGACTGAATAATATCCCACCATTTACTCATATGTCAGCCCAAAAAGTTGGAAACATCCATCTTCGACCTGTTTGAGGATATTGTTATTCCTAACGAAGTCTAATGAAAAGGGCAAGAGAAATAAAGCATGGAAAAATCCCATATTTTTCCAAAGGGAACTCATGAAAGAGTTGGCAAGGATTAGCCTCTCATTCTATATATTTAAGGCTTGGGGCATTGTGAAAGAGGTCGAAAGAATTGGAAGGATTGCCTACTTACTGTCGAAACTTTGTATGAGACATATTGGTTCACCAAGAGGTTAAGAAGGGAGAGAGAGAGAGAGGAGCTGGAGGTGTAAGGGAAGCTTGATTCAACTGATGGTTGTAATCACTCTTTCCTATCAATAATATAGACCTGCAGTTGTGTTGTCTACTCCATGGTGTTTATGATTCATTTACATGTTTATGCAATATCATAGGTTATGAGTAGCTTAGATACATGTTGTTAGATATCCTTATGTATTATTGTTTTGATTATCAAGGTTATATGTTGTAGTATTACTTCTCGTCTTGTCTATGTGCAGGTATTGATCTAGGAGCTAGCTGAGAGGTCTTCCACTCTACTACATCGGGTTCTCCAACAAAATTGCATCAAGATCTGAGGTAAAACTCTTCCCTCCTCCTTTGATTATCATTTAATTGATATGGATATGTACATGTCTCTTTGTGCCAGTTGCAGCTAATCTGATCTATCTCCCAAGGATTTTGAGAAGATACTTGAGTGTATTTCCACCACAACCACCCGTGCATTAATCCCTATAGAAAAATTGGCAACTCCATTGGGGACTATACTTAGTTCCTGGTTTTCTCCTTCCAAGTTCCCGAATCTCTCTTTCTTTCAGGCCCTCTTGTACTTCTTGGTTCCCTTACTGACCATTTGGGACTGTTCAACACCCTCCTTATTGTGCTCATCTTTTGTTCTTATCTAAAAAGACTCCTTTTTGAGCTTCTACCCCCCTAAAGCACCCTAGTAGTGCAACTCCAGCTTTATAATGCTCTTTTGGCTTGCAGAAAAAGCATTAGTGAAGTCACTAACTCTCCGTGTCCTCTTTTGAAGTGCATTAGACAGCCAAATCTTGATAAACAACCAGTTCTGTGAACTCCTGGGTTGGGGAAGCTGCTTATAGTCTCATCAAGGATCTGCAGTTGTGCATGTTTTTTTGGTTTCTTATTTCCTGAGAATTTTTTATTTTTAGGAAAATAGCTTAACTACTTATGTTTTTCAAGAAAAATAAAATACAATTTTTTTACAATTTTTCTGATTAGTTGGTTAGATTCTGCATTTATTTGGTTTTAAATTTGTTAGAGAGCATTTCATGTCTGCAAGTTGTGCTTGTGTTTTACTGTACTAGATGCATGGTACATATTGATGTATAAATGATCCTCTCCTTGTAGAAATAACTCATTCATTGAAGTGAAATTAAAAGCATTTTCTACATGGTTTGTGTCAGAGTCCCATAAAACTCCATATGTCAACACCCCTTCCAAAGATATTAACAAAGTACATTTAAAATTTATCTCACAATAAAATCAATCAGCAACTCTTTTTTTAGTAAACACACATATTAGTCTAGGCTAGGATCTTGGGTTAGGCAGTTGTGAGTTAATTTCCCAAGATCATAAAATCGAGACTAGTGTCATTTTAGAGGGAAAATCCTGTTGCACTCATACTATCCAGGACCACTCCAGTCAAAGTAGATCTAAATTCGAGACAACATTGGAATGTGAAAGAAGGTAGCCCGCCTTCAATTACATCTCCTTTGGGTATTCTATGTATCGGGGATCCCTTCGGGGGTATCAGAGTTGAGTCGGGGACTCAGGTATCCTGCCCACATAGAGTACTGCCTGCAACCATGTCCCCCCCAGTAGTGTCTGTCATTTGAGGTAACCATAGTGGCCATACTTTTTAGGGACAAACACAAGGTGACTGGGGTGAGCTACCTTGGTACCTAAAATAGACGAACCTACTCTGTCTTCAGTTTTTGGGAGGGTGCTCTTCTTCACGAGAGTACTTGGCCCCTTAATATGAGGTTCGGGCAAAACTCAAGAGTAATCGTAACTATACATTTTTCCAACTCTCACTTTTATCCATTGTAATATTGGGTTTCATCTGCAACAAAATATGGTTATCAGACAGAGTCATATCCTCTGCTTGCTGATTGACTTTTTAGAGTATTTTTTATTTTTTAGGTGCCAGTTTGTTATCATTGAGACTATAATCAATATCAATATAAATTTTTTTGATAAAATATATTGGTTACCATGGCTACATACAAGCCTTGTCGTCAATCTCAGCAACAACAAGGTCTCCCTCCACTAACTTTGGAGGATCCGCCAAGCCTCAGTGAGCCAAATTATCCATCTTCAGGTAAGCAATCTCTAATATCTAACACTAAATCAGTCAATACATCCCAAGACTCAATACTGCTGGAATATTTCTTTACTGAAGGTTTTGTACCTCCTTATAATCCTCCTATCAATTATCCATTGAGACTGTTATTGATTCAAGTTGCACCTACACCTACCATGTCTTCCACTATACCTACACGCACGATTCTGTCAACGACTAATGGGTCATGGGATTTTGTGGACAATTTTGGTCCACCCCCACTTCCCCAAACGACAGTCAGTACTAAACCACTGATCATGAACCCCACTATCCAAATTGTGGCTAGTTCAAGCAACTTAGTTACACCCAATAAACTGGATAGTCATTCACTAACATGAATACTCCATATTTCAGACAAGTGCTGACGACAAACTATGTGGCTGGTGGGATCCCTCAACCCAATCTTGCTCAATCCATTTGGGCACCCCATTCTCAACCTCAAATGAGTCAAGGGGGCAATTATTATCCTGGGGGAAATCAAGCTTATATCCCTCAGCCTAACAACCCATATGGACAACAACAATATATGACTATTCCTCAAGGAAACTATTATTTAGTAAATCCTATGTATAATGTTGGGAACAATATGATGGGCGGGCCGTAAGGACCCTCAAGTCATTCATCATCACCCTAGTCAGAATCGGGGGTACCAAATGCTTTGCCTTTTTTGGAAACACTTGACATTCCCGATCTGTACAAACTGACCAATGACCCCATCTACCATAACTTACATTGACCTCCAATCCCGCACAAAATTCCTACTGACATTCCAAAGTTTGAAGGAAAAAAAGGGGAGGATCTGAGTACACATATCACCACCTATCATCTATGGTGTGTATCAAACTCCATGGTGGATGATAGTATCTGGCTCTTCCCCCGCACCCTTACTGGCAATGCTGCCAAATGGTACATTGAGTTACCATGTGCATTAGTTAATACCTTTGGCACCTTGGAGATGGAATTTTTAAAGCACTTTTAGTTACCCATCCGCTACGAAACCAGGATGGAACTCCTTACTACTTTATGAAAATACACCTCCACCCACATCTTCAATCACATTCATGAATGGAGACATAGGTGAAGGCTAGTCAAAGTGCCCCTTCCGGATTATCTATTAGGAGATTGGTTCTTTAAATCTCTTCTTCCCCAAATCACCAAGGACGTTTCCTTAGGTGGTGCGGTCATTGAAGACCAATCCATTCGTCATGCCCAACACTTAGATTTGATTTATTCACAGTCTGGCACATTATACGACATAATCCCCAATGCCCCCAAAACTTCCAATGCTCCCGCTACTCAACAACCTAGCGTGCATGCTGATGGTATTATCAGTGCTACCTCTGGGTTTGCTGTAAAACAACTTAGCGGACACATTACCTAGTTTCCTGTTGATCCTGCTACCCAATCAGCTGCTCTTCCTACTGCTGCAATAAACTTTATGCAATCTACACAAAAACTTGGTGGTAAGAATAAGAAGAATAAGAAAAAGACCGCTCCTTCTGAAGAGTAGCCAACCAAGCAATCCAACCCAAAGCAGAAAGTTGTTGCGCCACCTAAAAATGAAAAGGACAAATTTTTCAAGTTCCCTTACAAAGTCTGTGCGGAAGACCATATGACACATCATTGTCCATGCCTCCAAGAATGTACAAATCTTCTTTCTCAAAAGGACACTGCACAGACCCCCGCGGTCCTACACAACCTTTTCCCTGCTCAACAACAACAACATCTTATTATGAATCTGCCTCAACCCTCATAAGGGAACAACGATGACTCACATCATCCTTTATTTGGTGAAGGACCATCCATTGTTCACATTTTTGAAACGGTTTGTCTTCAAGTGAGAGCCAAAACTTATGGAGCTCTAGTCGCTAATGCTCAGGACACTACCTCAAGTTCAAACCCACCGATGCCCAACGATCTTCATATCGAAAAGTCAGTTGCTATCTTGGAATTAGCCCCCTAAAAGGGGAACTTCGTCGCACAACAAGTAATACATATGCATGTGCTGCCCAAAACTATAGTATTGTAGAAGATTTGGCACAAGCACCATCATCTATGTCTACACTCGAAGTATTGCAAACTTGTGTAGCCCAAAGGAAATCTTTGCTTTCGGTGATTGGTGTGGTTGAACCTTAGGATTCCATTCTAAAAATATTCAATGTGGAAAAATGTAAACCTCCACTTTTCCACCATCTTGCATTTCAGGTGAAATATTTTTTGAAAGGACGAGAGGTACATAGAACTGTCATTGACCAAGGCACTTTGACCTGCGTCATGTCTACTTCATGTTGGCTTGCCTTGGGTTCTCCAACCCTCTCTCCACTGTCAAATTCCCTTAAAGCTTTCAATGACCATACATTCATCCCAAAAGGTTACCTTTCCAGCTACCCCGTCACTTTGAGTGGGAAAATAGTAACGGTGGACATTGAAGTCATGGATCAAAAACTCAACTATAATCTGCTTTTGGGTTGCAGTTGGACTTATGCCATGATTTCCATCGTGTCTATTGTCTTTCACATCATCCTATTTCCATTGGATGGAAGGATAGTAATGGTGGAACAAATATGCTTTTGCACCCTACGTTACTTCTCGTTACCTAGCGGCATTGTACCTTTAGTGGGTGGCATAACTGACTCTTATGTCAGTATCGATACCAGTCTTTGGAAGGGTTCTTTCCTGATGGACTTTTTTCCTCTCCCATCACCCATGGTTCCACAAACAGTTTATATGGTCTCCACTATTCCTTAAGACCCAACTAATCCCTTGATCCTTCCAGCCCGTTTAGACATTGACTCTTATGGAGAACAAATGCCACTGTCACCAGTCAAATTGGCCTATCAAGCCATTCAATATGCATCTGATTCTCCTATTTCTTTGGCCACAGCCAATGGTACTGCCTCCTCTCCCACAACTACTCGCTCTGACGATCTCCTCAATCAATTCCTACCTTCAGACGAAGCTATTTGAGAGATCATGTGTTTGGAGGAGAAACCTTGGGAAAACTCTCACCGTCGCATTTCGATATCTGATTCAGATGTGACACCTCTACTAAAATATTGTCCTTTGAAACACCTTAAATAATCCCCTTGAGTTATAAAACCATCCAAACTTTGGATTTGGAAGGCAACATGGGAAATATTTCAAAGACAATGATCGTTGATATCTCAGTTAAGACAGGCATCGTGGAAAATATACAGATTGGAGCTTATTGCAATCCTGAGTAAATTGCAAGCTTCACCTACCTTTTCAAGGAATTCCATGATGTATTCGCTTGGTCTTACAAGGAAATGCCCAACATAGATCCATCTATTATTGAGCATGAGATCAAGGCTTATGAGAATGTCAGGCCTGTCCACCAAAGACTTCGACCAGTCCACCCTCGTAAAACTACAACAATCAATACTGAGGTGGAAAAATTATTATGTGCTATTTTAGTTTACCCCATTCCCTTAATGGAATGGGTTTCCAATCTAGTTCCTATTGATAAAAAATAGGGTACCATCTGGGTCTATGTCGACTACTAGGATTTGAACACTGCGTGTCCAAAATATAATTATCCGACACCGATCATAGACCAAATAATTGGCAATTGCGCTAGTTGTGAATCCTTCTCATTTGTCAATTGTTTCTCTAGCTATAACCAGATCACCATAAAACTAGCGGACCAGCACAAAACTGCCTTCATTTTCTCTTGGGGAATATTTCATATAGAAAACTCCCATTCGGTCTAAAGAATGCAGGAGCGACATTTCAATGGGCCATGGACAACACATTCCATGATATTAGACACATTGTTCAAGCTTACTTGGACAGCCTTCCAGCCCATTCCAAGAAGTGAACCCAACACCTAGCTCATCTACGAGAAATTTTTCTTAGGTGCAAGTTCTATAACATATGTTTGAATCCACACAAATATGTTTTCTTTGTTGAGTCTGGATGCCTACTTGGTTTCATTGTCTCCAAACATAGGATTAGGGTTCATCCTGATAAGGTAAAGGAAATTACTCAATTGCCCGAACCACAATCCATTTTACAACTCCAACGTTTGCAAGGAAAATAAAACTACTTACGACGATTCATCGTAAACTCTGTCAAGCTAACCAAAGGCTTTATGTTCCTACTGAAGGGAGTGCCATAATTGTGGGATGATCAAACCCAACAATCATTTGATGCCTTGAAAGAGGCACTTATATCTGCCCCACTGCCTAGTGCTCCCCACTATTCGCGTGACTTTCTCCTTTACCTTGCGGCCTTGCCATCCTCTATTAGAATGGTATTGGTTCAAACTCATGATGATCATAGTGAGCATGTGATCTATTATCTGTTGAAAGGCCTGGTTGGGCTCGAACTCCAATATTTTTATGTGGAAAATTTGTCCTTGGCAGTTGTCTTTGATGTCAATTCCTTCCGAAACTATATATTGTTGCGACAGACTACCATCATCGCTTTGGATAATCCCATGAGACATATTTTGTCTCGTCAATTCATTAGAGGAAAATATTCCAAATGGATTGTTATCCTCCAACAATTTGATTTGGTTTTCACCACTTCCAGGGAAAAAAATTCCTTAGTCTTCATAGAACTATTGTTGGATCTTCACATTTTTTATCCAAATGAGATAGCACATGATCCTCTTCCAGATGAATCTCTCTATTTGATTGACTCAACTGACCCTTAGTATGGTGACATTCTAGTCTACCTCTAAGCACAATGATTCCATCTTGAACTATCGCCAGGTGACTATCGTCGCATCTACCACCAAGCTCGACACTATTTAGTGTTGAAAGATACTTTATATCATCGTGGTGCTAATATATTTCTTCATCGTTGCCTCACTCTTGAAGAGGTGGAACACATTTTAAATGACTTCCATGCTGGGGCATGTGGCGGTCATACTTCTGGCAAGTCTACTACTTAGAAAATTCTACACACACGATACTACTGGCCAATCTTGTTCAAAGATTGTATCAAAGAAATCTAGCAGTGTCACCCTTGTCAAATATTTACAAAGAAAATGTGCGTACCCTCGGACCCCTACACCCAGTTATCTCTATCGGCCCCTTTTCCAAATGGGGTATTGACTTCATCACATGCAACCCCACTTCCTCTGATGGACACAACTACATTATTTTTCATTGTGGACTACTTTACAAAATGAGTTGAAGCCATTCCCACTTTCTGGGCCAATGGAGAAATTGCGGCGTTATTCATGTTCAATCAGGGGGTCTGTTGTTTCAATGTGCCCCGCATGATCATTATAGACCATAGTTCTCACTTCTAGAATCAAATGATGTCTGACTTAACATCATTTCTTGATTTTATGTAGGAATAATGTTCCTCCTACTACCCCCAGTCTAATGGCCAAGTGGAAGCCATTAACGGCATCCAAAAAACAATGATCCGCCAGTTAGTAGGTAACCACAATACCCACTAGCACCATATTTTGTATCCTACATTGTGGGTGTACCGAACTTCAGTCAAAACCGCTACAACCTTTACACCATTCCCACTCTCTTATGGCTTGGAAGTAGTACTACCTACCGAGTGTAAGATTCCTTCATTGAAACTCGTTGTTGAACTCTTTCCCAACACCAATGTCTAAGAAGAGCACTTACTATATCTAAATCAGTTGGACAAGACCCATCAAGATGCCACACTCGCACTCGAAGCCCATAAGCATCGGGTCAATGCCCAATATGACAAAAATGTCAAACCTCATTCTTACCAAGAGGGTGACCTTATTCTTCTTTATAATAAAAAACACAACCTCTTGGGGGTAGGAACACTTCAACCATTATGGATTAGTGCATATGTTGTCACCAAGGCCCTCTCAAAAGATTCCTATGAACTTCGGAACTGTGAATGAATCCCACTCGCAGAGCCCCGAAATGGGCTCTACCTGAAAAAGTATTATGCCTAGCATTGCACTAGGCATGTGCTTTGTAATTTTATGTATTTATAATTTTTTCTTCTTTTTGTTGTCACTAGATTTTTGGCATTTTTTGAGTATTTTCCTCATACATGTCTCGTTGCACAGATGTCTTCATCACCCTTACCATACATAGGATATGCAGATGGTGTCAATCGTCACACACGACACATTGCATCAATTTCTTGGGTCATTTACACAATTGATTAAGAACTACTTTTTACTAGGGGAGTCTTTCTTGGCACTGCCACCAATAATATTGTTGAGTATATGTCTATAATTTCACTTCTCACTGAAGCATCATCTCGGGACATCTCCAATCTAGTGGTCAAGTTAGACTCTTAGTTAGTTGTTATGAAATTGACAAATCATTATCACATTTTCAATCCAATCTTATTACGTCATTATTTAAGGCTACAACTCTTGGAACGTCAATTTGATTTTATTACATATGAACAAATTCCTCGATAATTTAACACAGTTGCTGACTCATTACCAAAATATGTATTAGATTGGCATCTGTCTCATTTATTATAGATACATGCATGAAAGTAAAGATTTACAAAAACATTAAAAAACATTTACATCATAAAAGCACCAAAAACTTTGTATAATCCAGTCTTTTACATCAAAAAATTCCCAAAACTTAGGTGTTTTAAGTACAAAATGGCTTTACAAAGCCTCACTATGACACCCGTTAGCTACACCATGCTACTGCTAAGAGTTTGTTGCCCATGAAAACTCCTAACAACTCTAGCTAACCTCCTAAGAGGAACTAAAAGCCGCTCAAGCACACCCACTGTCTATTGCTGCATATGGGTGGGAATCTCCCTCATGGGAAGAGGATGAGCACCCATGCTCAAACCTTAAAGGTTCCTCAGAACCTCGCGGAGACTCTGCATATCATCCCCATACTCGGCAGTTGCGCACCTATGCCAGCCCTAGGTAGTCGTTCCCAAGTCTTGCTTGGCGGGGCATGCCTACAGGTCGCATTGGTGCCACATTTGTGTCAAGAAAACACTTCATGGTAGTACTTGTTCATCCATAAAATCAAAAACATTACATAAACATTCAAAAGTTAAAAAATACTTTAAGTACTCTAAAAAACCTTCTTACCTTGAGGCCCCCACTGAGTACTAGGTGGCAGCATCAATTCTAAATCTCCTGTAAAGTCCATGCCTTCATAGGCATAGTCATCAATCATCATAATCTAGCCGCTTGAAGAAATCATCTTGGAAGAAGTGTTGGATTGGCCCCCCTCCAGTACAAGGAACCAGAGAAGCCCATCGCCCTTACCTTGGCTCCCTGGGATCAACCTGACCCAAGCTCATTTGTGGCCTCATCACGGGCACTCTCTCAAGTAAGAAGGACACAATGAGAGTACCATACCCAAATTCCCTTTGGGTACGAGTCTTACAGGTTATCAACTCTGCCTTCAACTAGCGAAGAACTCCCTCACACCAGTTGAATATCTAAGGCTATAAGTAGTCAATAGCTAGTAATAGTTTAGACTTTGTAGCTACATGCAGACTCTTGGACCCCGCCAAGCACACGATCATCGACAAAATGGTCGTCATGGGCCTTGTCCTAATCTGCTCAATGGGGACCCTGTTGCTAACTATCCACTGCCAGTTCTACAGAGAGTCTAGACCAACTCGATGGTGGTCCATGGATCTATCCTGCCACTGGTCAAGTTTACTGGTGCACCTCTCCATGATAAACCTGTCAGAAAGTATATGTCATCTCTTTCGATCGAGAGCTCATGATCCCCAATCCATAACACCCCTTGGTGTTCATCCTACCATTGGATTATCCAACTTAGAAGTTCTTCCTGGCCCTTCATAAAGTCAAGCCTTGCATACTTCATCAAGCCACATCTTCACAAAGTAAGTATGCATGCTGGATCATTTAGCATCTGTAGTTATTCACTGTCATGAGTTCTTTCTCTCCAAAGACTCATGATGATGGCTCAAAACCTGCACAAAATCACCCAAAAATTAGTCAAATGATGGAAAAAAAAAGAAAGAAAACATGCATTGGGGTTTGAAAATGTGCCCAGGAAACCTAACCCCCCCTAGGGCCCACAGGGCGTGCTAATGCACCCCTGCAGGTCATGAACGATGTTTAATGCTCATCCAAACCCAGGAGGGAGCGTTAGGAACATACAACTAACTAGGGCTTCCCCAAATTAAAAAATCTCACCCCTAATGCAGCTGAAAAAAGGTAATATAATGTAAGATAAAGGTTAAAATATCTACCTAGAACAAACGGAATGTCGAATGGTCGCCTGGATTGCTCTCAATCGCCAGGGGAAGATTTGCTCCTCTTTCACTCCAGAACACTCTCACATAACTCAAATGGTGAAAATGAAGGCTCCCAAACCTTCTTATAGTCACTCCAGACGTATGACTCACCTTAGTTAGTCATTGAAAAATAATTTTTTCATTCCTATGTTGTTTATCATACACCATTTTGATATACTGTCAATATTACTTATGCTCTAATGAAGAAATTTTAGTGCTAAATTGCAGAAACGACCATGTTCGATTCACTATAAGCGCTTTCTTTTATGGGATCTTTTCTCATTCTTAAAGTGAAAAAAACCCTGAGTTTTCATTATTAGTCTCATAAAACTCCTACGACGACGATATGAGAACTTTATTTTTTGGGACTCTTTCTTGCTCTTAAATTGAAAAATCCCCAAGTTTTTCCCCTTCTTGAGGCTCGTTAAATCTACGAAGAAGGCATGAGCAGTTATTTTATCTCTTTTTCCTTGCTCATTAAACTGAAAAATATACCTCGAGTTTTCTTCATTTGACTCGTTAAAATTTGATGAAGATCTATTGAGTTTGTCTTCGTGTGACTCATTAAAATTTCATGAAGAATATCAAGTTTTCTCCATTCCCTCGTACTCGTCACAAAATGAGGCAAACGTCTATTGAGCACAGGTTTATCACTTTATCTGGACTTAGCATACTAACATAAGGAAAAGGAACTATGTCAGGTATACTATTAAACCTTTGTCACACCTAGTTAACAACTATGACAAAGGGACCTCCTTGGAGTTGCTCTTTTCACTCTCTAAATATGAAAATACCACTAATTTTACCCATTTGGATTCGTTAAATTTAATCAGATGGGGAAAACTGAACAACACAATTGCTTATGTATGTATTTGGAAATATTTTTTATGGCGGCAGTCGTTCCATTAAACATGGCACTCCCTCAACAAAACCTCCTTTGACAGCCTCTCAAAATAATCTTACCATCCTATGAGTTTAGCCTATATACTTTGATGTTCTTGCATCCCTGTATCCTAACACTCTTTGGTGTTCATGAGTCTAGAGCTTCCTGGTCAAACCTTTGTTTCATGTCTTCTATTGTTCAAGGGATCCCTTTATCCTTTTTTTCCTATATCAACCATCAAACATATACTTCCATCATGCCCTCAGTCGATTTGACCCATTGCTCAAAATTTATCTTCAAAAAACAATCATTCTTGTCTTGTTTTGTGTCGATTGATGTAGGACACATTATAGCCTAACTTTCAATAGATCTCTTCCTATCGACTTCAACACTCTATCTTGGAAGAAGATCAAGAAACATATAAGTTCCTTGAAACTTGCAGACATTAGTGGCAGGGTACCTTTTGATTGATGAAGGTTTTTCATTATTAGCTATCGGTTGAATGATTCTACGAGTGTTTGACGACAACATCATTATTCACGCTCGCTAGATTGTACTGTGCATCTTGGAGGCCATCACCATTATTGGTGGCCATCCTCACGTATGTTAACAATTTTCATTATTGACTGGTAATCAGATGATTCGTACATGTTCTACCTCAATGTCTTTATTCACATGTGTCAAAATATGTTGTTAAGATGAAGCGGCGATCAAGACCTTGGGTAGAGGCTTACATCACTCACCCTTGTTTCCTCTCCCAAGCCGCATATATTATTTTTTGGAGACATCACATCAGGATGATCCTATCATGATAGAAGTTCCATATTGTGTTTATCAGTGGACACGATTGTCATATCTCTTTGTTGAGAAATCACTCTGA
The DNA here is from genome assembly GCA_031772625.1 of Pinus tabuliformis. NCBI lineage: Eukaryota > Viridiplantae > Streptophyta > Pinopsida > Pinales > Pinaceae > Pinus > Pinus tabuliformis. The sequence goes on from CM062819.1 coordinate 430,196,404, forward strand.
CATAGCTATTGAGCATGGGAATGCCCAAATCAGGACATGATTTTAGATTTTTAACATATGTGTTTGTATTAGGTTTCTCGTAGTCCTGAAGCTCTAATCCTCTCTCTCTTTTTTCCAACATGGAAATTATAAAGTATTTCAGCCATTGTCTTCATCTCTGATCTCACACTTTAGGGGCATCTGTTATATAGGAAAATGACCTCCTCATCAGCTCAAAGGAGAAAGACAGTTTGACTAAAATATTGACCAAGTTCACAGTCCTGTTTTCTAGGGTAACACTCCCTAGGAACTAGCAAGAAGAGTTATAATGCTCCTCGGGCATGAACCAGGGGTGTTAGTCCCTAGGGTAACTCTCTGTGTTTCCTTAGGGGTAATGTTAGTGAGCTTTGGTGAGTTTCCGGAGGTCAAAGGAGTGGTTTGACTGAATAATATCCCACTATTTACTCATATGTTAGCTCGAAAAGCAGGAAACATCCATATTCAACCTATTTGAGTATATTTCTATTCCTAACAGAGTCTAATGAAAAGAGAAAGAGAAATAAAGCATGGAAATATCCCAGCTTTTTACAAAGGGAACTCATGAAAGAGTTGGCAAGGATTAGCCTCTCATTCTATATATTTGAGGCTTGGGGCATTGTGAAAGAGGTCGAAAGAATTGGAAGGATTTCCTACTTGTTGTCGAAACTTTGTATGAGACATATTGTTTCACCAAGAGGTTAAGAAGGAAGAGAGAGAGAGAGGAGCTGGAGGAGTAACAGAAGCTTGATTCAACTAATGGTTGTAAACACCCTTTCCTATCATTAATATAAACCTGCGGTTGTGTTGTCTACTCCATAGTGTTTATGATTCATTTACATGTTTATGTAATATCATAGGTTATGAGTAGCTTAGATACATGTTGTTAGATATCCTTATGTATTATTATTTTGATTATCAAGGTTATATTTTGTAGTATTACTTCTCATCTTGTCTATCTGTAGGTATTGATCTAGGAGCTAGCTGAGAGGTCTTCCACTCCACTACATCGGGATCTCCAACAACACTACATCAAGATCCAAGGTAAAACTCTTCCCTCCTGCTTTGATTGTCATTTCATTGATATGGATATGTACATGTCTCTTTATGCTAGCTCCAGCTAATATGATCTTTCTGCTAAAGATCCCAGGAAGAGCCTTGAGGGTATTTCCACCACAACCACTTGTGAATTAATCCCTATAGCACTAGTACATAGCTCCAAACATCTACTCCTAGAGACATAACATAGGCTTCCATCCTAACTTTTTAGAAGGCATAGTTTTTCACATCAAGGACTGGTATCTTGCATGAGTAAGCATCTTGACTCTATTTCCTTGACATAATTCCTTACGGATCTACCTTCCAGTGGTTAGACTATTCTAGAAGGAACCTACTCTGATACCAATTGTTGAAATAAGGAAAAATTGAGAGAGGGGTGAGTCATTAATAATGAGGTTCCTAAAACGTTTTATGAATATGTCTTTAATTCTTTCCTCTATTGTCTGTTACTTATGAGAGCATTCACACATAATTCAAATGAACATCAAGATGGGACATTCATATATACATACAATCCATAATATGAGTAGCATACACATATTGACACCGATATTTTTATGTAAAAACCCAAAGGGAGAAAACCACCAATTTGTTTGTTGTTATGATGTAAATTAAGCACATACTTAATTACATCATTTTTTTTGTGAGCACCCACTCACAGGAGGCACCGACCCCCCTTAGGATAGAAAATGCCTTCTCTCCAAGAGGCACCAACCTCTTATGAATGCTGGCCACCACCTACTCTAGACACTGTTCTACCTATCATACAATTTTCAAACTTAAAACAGGGGCAAATACATATATAGAAAAAAACTAACCTGGTTTGCTGCAGTGTCATACTTCTTCTCTAGGTTCTCTACTATCCCACGGGCTCAATCAACCTCACACAACAACACCCTTTCCTCTTCTCACAACAACATATACTTTTTTCCCAGCCTTCTATTGCAAAAGCTCTCTAAAACACTCTGATTTAGTTCAACACAAGGGCTAGTTTCTCCTTTTTCGCACACTCTTCTCTTCTCTCTTCAGCACATACACAACAATATTGTACACCCCCACATTTCTCAATGGAAATAATTGGTTTTTCTCCTTTGCTACACTCTACTCAATGTTGTCTCTGCTACCTATTTCCACACTACCCGAGTGTACCTCTTTATGGCACCTCCATGTTGATGTTGCGTTTGATGATAGAATTATGCCACTACATTAAACTAGAGAATGGGCTCTTGAGCACTTCACCAACACTCCATGTTATTTTCCATGTTAATAATTTAATCACAGTCCACCTACGCACTCCAAATAACTTCCCCATGCTTGCTAATGGCCCATATAGCTTGATTGTACCACAACATGGCTTCTATGTTCCTTATTTAATTTTATAATGCATGCACGAGAGATCAGAGATGGATTTCTTCCAACATCAAAAAAATCCCAACAGTTCTACTCTTAGAATTGTTTTCCTGATTTCCTTAATCTAGCGATCTCTATAGATGTCATTAACTCCATGTTGTAGTGGCAACAACCACCCTCCAAATTTTTTGCTCACATGAAAATTTCGGAACCTACCTTGGACCCTGCGATCAATCATCCTTGGTAATTTATTGGTAATTTGATGATTTTAAGCTCCCCTTCTTGATCCTAAGAGTTGTCTGCATTCTCATCTTTATGCAGTATGTGTCATTCTCAAGCATAGGGGTTTTTGTTTGTCATGGAAAGGGAATGTTGTTTTTCCTCACAGGAATTTTGTGTGTATGAGTGGTTGTCATCACATAAACATGTTTCACTCTCACTTCACACACTCTTGTCACGAAGGTTGTTGCATCAAGAAAAGTATGTCTTATGCATTCTGAATGGCCTACGTTGTGTCCCTAAGTGTCCATGTGCAATCATAGTAAAGTACTATCAATGTTTACATATGTTTCATTGATCTCACACTTAGCCATTTTCCTGAGCAACCTAGCCTCATCTAGCTTCCCGAAACTGTGTGCTTTACTTATGCAACCATCAAGATTCCTCCCTTGTCTTTTGAAGCCTCACAGTGCATAGAGACACCAAACTTCCTTGCCTGTTGAAACCCCATAGCCCATAGAGACCCTAGCCAACATTTCTCTCTAAAAATGCACAAAGCAGTCAGGAAGCCAACATTTCTCTCTAGAAATGTGCAGAGCAGTCCAACTGCACTGCACTCAGAAACTATGCATAGGTGTCTTCCCAGGACCCCCATCTCACAGCAGTGTCCTAAGCCTCAAAATTGCATATATTTTTCCAAGTTGTCCTATCGGTCTTGCATGTAAAAACTACATAGATAGGCCTCCCAGAGCCTCATTCAAGTAGCAATCACTTCCCACTGAAACCACGCTGATATATCGCCCAGTGACTATAGGAAAAGGTGACATGTTGAGATCATTCCCAAGGAGTTGTGGAGAAGGACCAAGAGACCGAGTAATGGAAAATATCAATACCGCATGCAAACTCTGACAGATGCATGATCATCTTGAGGGTAAGTATGGTAAGTAAAGAACACCTTTCGAAATACACCTCCTAAGTGAGTTTGCAGAATGACTTGTCAATGTCATATCATCCTATCTACAGTAACATGCATGTGCACAAACATGAAATGTCATTGTATGTGTTTCTTCTACATGTCTTTCCTCCTTTTCACTTGTTCGACCAACTGTCGTCTTCGGCATGTTGATTGTTATGTCATGCTTATGACCTCATTCTAGTGATGTTGAAGGTTGTGTTTGAGTTGTGTTCTCTATGTAAACATCTATTAAACTCACACATGATGTTGTAAGCATTGTCGTGCAAGTGTCATCACATTCGTCTGAATGTCTATCTCAAGTGTCGCAATTGTCACTTGCACCCGTCAATTAGTCACACTGAGTGTATGTTTTCTTGATGGTTCGAGGTGTCTTGTCATCAAGTCATGTTCAGTGTCTGTTTGCAAGGTCATGCATGCACAAGTTCATTCTCTCACACACTTAGTCATTTTTTCTGAAACTCTGTTGACCAAACCTCCCTTCAATAGCTGAACCTTAGCTGAGCTACACTCCACAGTCTCAGCTCTCATTGAAAATCTACTACTACCCAGAATTGTGTAGAACTTGAGGATGCTTCCCACGCAGTCTGCACTACGCAATCTTAGAGTCGACCCAACTGACTATTACCTAGAATAACACTGAAGTTTCTTAGTTCTCGATCTATGCTACCTGCAAGCAACACCATCAAGCCTCCAGTTGGTCAACCAGAGAGTTTGACCGGGCAATGACCCTGTGTTGGCTTAGTGGGTCCTGACCCAGGTTTAGAGTTAGTTGCACCAAACAAATCTCTACACTACTAGCCCCTTTGGCATCAATCCATGGAGCGCGGACTAAAGTCTCACCCAAAGCAATATGGGGGGACGTTGGAACCAAGTTTCCGCACCCAGAGATCAACGTGATGTCATTTTGTGCCCTAAATTTTCCTTTGTGTAGTTCGATAAGCCTTTATTGCTTATTGATATAACTTCCTTCAATCATCCTCTATACCTCCGCGAAGGCCTACGACTGGCTTTCGCTGAACTTGAATAGGTAAATTAACTACTTATGTGAATCAAAGATTATTCTTAACCCAGTATTTACCCAGATTTGCTTAAGTTTTTGATAACTTTAATGTACAATTATATAATCTTCATGTAACCCTTAATGTCAATTGCATTCACATAACAATATAGATCCAGTAAAGTCACACATCAATACAACATTATTTCATAAACCCATCATTCATCACAACATACAACGCATTCATACATAATAGAAGTAAATATGTAAAACACAAGAATTTTTGTAATAATTTTCTTTATTAATATTCAGTTAATGCTTACAGACTCAAGACTTCCCTACACACTCAGCTGCATGGGTTTACGCACTCAGCTACGGACTCTACTCTAGGCCTCTGTGCACTCAGCTGTAGAGCCTTTTCCTCCTCCAAGACTTCTATGATATTGCCTCTATTGACCCATTACATTTGTCTTTTTCCCTTCTTGCCTTAAACTCTCTAAGACACACCTATTTATACAATAGACCCATGGTCTGCGAACCATGGGTAGATCTTCAAAAATCTGACCTAACTTACATAAACAAGGGTAAAACCCTTTTTGACTCTTTAACTATTTACACACTCTATGACCACAATTTACGAAGAATTTACATTCCTTTACATAAAACTTCGGCTCTTGCCCCAAAACTTAACCCAAGGGGCCCCATCCCAATAGCCCCCCCAACAGAAAGATTGTGACTCGCCCTCGAGTCACTCGGTTGGCATGAAGATCTTGCTATGAATATCCCCCAGCTCCACTTGTGCAACCGCTACTTCAGTCACGCTTTGCGTGGCTGCCTACTTGATATGTTTTACCAGCTGCTCTGTAGTTGGTCCTGCAATATCTTTCTTGATCTTCTACTGCGTGTTAGTGTCGGTATCTTCATCCCTCCATCAGTGATCAAATTCTCTTGTTGCATTGCATGTTAGGTGTCTCACTCGATCAGTTACATTCCATTAGGGTCATAGATCATCTGATGGTAGTGACATATTATACATATTCCCTCATGTTCTTTACCTTCTGGCCCATTTTCATACATCTAGATCATCTGTAGTCATTTTTTGTCTTTAAATCTGCAAAAGTCATTTTTAGGGTTTTAGGTCTCATTAGGTCTAGGGTTTTCTCAATAAGGTCTTCAAAATGCTCAATAATGGTCAAAAGGTGCATGAGGAGGTCAAATAAAGTCTCAGCAACAATAATTTCCATAATCACATGCTCAGTGATTGACGTTTTTATGTTTCATGTACCAATTTGATGTAATTTCATTTTTTCCATATGTAATAATTTCAAAAGCATCCCTGGTCACCTTGCCAAGCCTCTACAACTCCACCACCTGCAAAATAAACAAAAAGTCAAAGCATTCAGTCCATCAAAGGCAAAAGTAAAGCAAATTGCTCAAAACAGAGTTTTAAAAGAAAGTGAAATGAGCAAACATTAGCAAAGTGGGTTTGCTTGAGTGAAAAATTAAAAGCCATTGCTATATAAAGTGTATTCATATAAAAGAGGTTCATTTACATGCCAAAAGTGAAGGAGAACAAGTCCATTTGTGTTTTCAAGAGCCAAGGGAGCGATTTCACATTCAAAGGGTGAAAATTACAGGCACGACACACCTGGGCGTGGGCGTGGCGCACTCATCCAGCGCGGTGCACTAGGCAGCAGTTTGCAATGTATTTTTATAAGGGGCGTGACACACCATGGTAGCACGGCGCACCTGTGAGGTGCACGGCGCATAGGACTACAACACCCGAAATTGCTCACAGCTTCCTCCAAAGCTCTCAAAATCACTAATTCCTCATTGTCCAAGTAAGTTGACACTCCCTCATGGCCAATGAATGAGTTTGTCTTAGTGTTTATGGTGATTCAAAAGGAAAAATTGAAACCATAATTACTTGTATAGTTTGTTGAAAAACCACTGCCTAGGGTTTATATATTGCTATTTTGCTACTAAATCCCACTCCTATCATTTTCACTCCCTTACTCCCTCACTCCCTCACTTCATTTTCTCCCTCCCTTTTCATGCATATTTACCCATTCCCTATTCCCCATATCCCTAAGACTACTAACCCTAATCCCTAATCTCATTACCCCAAACCCTAATTGCTATCCCTAAATCCTAGACATTATTCCCTAAACCCTTTCATTCCCCAAAAAACCCCACAAACAACATATCCAACCTCTCATACACAGTCCCTCATAAATTCATATCTTTGCCAACAAAAACTTGTTGACACCATAAAATCTCTTCATACTCATCTAAGAAAACCCAAGCATTGGCAAACATGGAGTCAGATTCTTCCTATGACAGAAATGAGGAAACAGTCAGTGACTCTTCCAGAGAAATTCATGCACCAAGGAGGCCTCATAAGAGTAGAAAACATAACCGGGAGGAGCCTACTTCACTTGCCGAGCTGTTGGCCTGTCCTCTTGCTATCACATGCTTCCAACATCAATCCTGTTATCAATTTTGTGAGATGGTGGAAAGAGTCAAATACCACCGTGAGCTGGCCACATTGTTTGTGCTCCGACTTCACAATGGCCAAGTCAATTTGGCAGGTGTGACATTCACCTTGACACCTGGGACTATTGCTAAAGCAACCAATATTCCAAATGTAGGTGAGCAGTGGAATAAGGGGCAGCTGGTAGAAAGAGATAATTATGAGCCTTATATCAAGGCTGGTTTTCAGAGACATGTCAGTAGAGTTTTCCCATTCAAGTACCTACAGGACACATATGCTCCCTTGATGAAACTCATAATTAAATATTTCACCTGTGCGTGCAAATTTTCTCATCTGTACACCTATCATATCATATTGTTGACACACTTTACTAGGGTGAGGATGATGAACCTCCCCTATTTCATTTGCCAAAACATTGAGAACATGACCACATTAGTGCAAAGGAAGCCTCCTCATCAACAGTATAACCGCATCTATCACTTTGCACTAATCAAAATTGTGGTTTTGCATCAACTTGGTTTACTGAATGTGTGTGTCATGGGAGGATTTCATCTCACATGAGGTCTTTACAGGTCCTCAAGTGCCCCCATTAATTTTTCATGAGGCAGGAGAGCCTTCACACCAGCAGGAGGTTCATGAGACACAAACCACTAGTGTGCCAATGTTTGTCACATACCAAAATGGCACTAAGAGATTTTTTGCAGTAGCAAAATGAGTACTATCTCTACCCAGGGTGGAAGGGGTCTCGTTTCCTCCATCAACAGAGAAGGTACAGGACAAGGTAAGAAGCCCTTGCATGATGAGGGGCCTTCAGGAGGTCAAGAGGCAGATTTCATCCTCATTCAGGATGGTGACATTGATTTGAGCTCAAAGCTCAAAGAGATCATTCGGGAGCAGCAAGATGACATTCATCATTTGTCCCTCAACCTGGAAAGGGCCAAGTGGATAATCAATTATTTGGAGTAGAGGAACAAACAGCTAGAGGATCAGCAAACCATCATGGAGCTCAAAAACATAAAGGCAAACCGGTAAGCTGCCAAGAGGAAGAAAATTAAGTTGACAACACTTGAACAAGAAATTCAAGCTGATCGTGAATCTTGGCTTGAGAGGACAAAATTGCACTTGGAAAATATGCTGGAGAAGGCAAACAGAGAGAAAAAGATGTTTAGGCACATGGCCTACCACTACTTGGTGAGAAACAAGGTGTGCAAATCGAGAATCAGGATTTTGAAGGCCAAGTTGAAGAAAGCCATGAGGAAGAGAAAAGAGCAAGATAGGCTCTAGATATTGGCTGAGGCTTCCTTAGCTCAACATAGCACCTCATGAAGAACACTCAGCCCAAATTTCAAGATATTTGGGAAACTTTTTGCAAATTTTGAATTTTTGGCCTAAAAAATAGGGTTTTTTGCTTGGTGTGTCGTGCCACCTGGTGCGCGCTTTTGCTAGGGACCTACTTTGGAGTAAAACTCAGTATTTTTGGATTTTTCATGGAAAAACATGAATTCACTCACATGGCCAAGAAATTTTGACAAGTTTTGAGCTTCCAAAAAGGTCAAAAATACCTCAAAAATGACCTTTCTACCCCTTTTTGGCCACACATGAAGCAGTGTTGGGAGAATTCATTTTTTGAGGGGAACATTGAGACCAAATTTATAAATTCCACTTGTTCTGGAAAGTAGACAAGCATACCTTTCCAACAAGACCACTTGGAGAAACTTTGGTGCATAAGAAGGCCTCCAAAATCAGCTCCAAAGTAGCACGGTGCACAGGGACAGGAGCGCGACGCAGAGGATGAAATTTTGTCATTTTGGCCAAAAAACTTTGTTTTTTGCCTAGTTTCTTCATAGTTTGACTTTTCTCTTCTAATAGTCAAAATCATGATGTAATTTAATGTGACTAGATGGAATTTGATGTAAATACATTGAATTTTCACTCATAGAGGTAGATTCATCATGAAAAAGTAGTTTGCAACTGAATGAATCAGTTTCCTAGGTTTTAGAGGCAAGTTATTCCACTGCCTACTTTTCAGTTCTTAGTTTAGATCTTGTTGAAATAGCTCCTAAACTCATGAATTCGACCCCTAAATCCTAGCATGAGTTGTTTGATGCCTATATCTAGTATTTTTTCAGTCATTTGTAAAGGTTGGACTCTTTTGAATGCTTTGAGCATTATTGCACATTCATATCTGCAATTTGACAAAGGAATAGACCAGGGGTTGCAGCACTTTATGGGATTCTTGTGGCAACTTGATTTGGTATTGTTTTTCCTTCTGTAATTTCAAGTTTACATGTGTTTTATGTATGCCATCAACTCTCTCTATTCATCTTAACTAAATGAAACAAGGATAAAGGTAGAATTCATTGAAGTTGCAGTGCTCTACCTATGGTTTGTTTAGTTATTTATGTTTTCAGCTGTTTGAAGAGGATCCCTGAGACTTTCATGCCCTCTCCAACTCCTCACTAGTCTAAAATCTTTCCATCTCACTCAATTTGAAGTGCTAAACCATTTGCCTACCTCGCCCCATAGAGATCTCTGCAAGACTGTGTCCATTCCCTAGACCCAAATCTGCATTTCACATTTGAGCTAGCAAAACAAAATTAAATTCATTCAAACTCTTCTGTGCACATACCTAGCCTAAAATCAGTCATTACATCAGTCATCTCAAGCTTTATTGACCATCTTTTATGAGATTGACAAGGAGAGAGCCCTCTCCCGACCTGGTAGGGCTAGCTACCTAGTTAAGCGTGATTTGATGTTACCCTAGATCCTGTCTTTCTCAGCCTGAGGTAGATTTAGGCCCTAACATAGTGGCGACTCCACTATGGATGAAAGTTTATTATCATTTTTTAGCTTTGTAGACTACAGATGGAGCCTAAAGTTAGCCAGGTAGCCTTCGAAATGCTCTTTCTTTGCATTAGCGAAAGTAGATGAATGTTGCTTCAGTCAATCTCTGGTCTAGTATATAAACTACACATCTAATCTAAACGATTACCCCAGTATCATTAAGCAATTCTAGACTTTGGATGATGAGTTTAGAATTTGATAGGCTGAACAAGTTGATTTTGTCCATTTTATTTTCGGGAATAATTCAACACACTGGCTTCCAGATGATACACCAAAGCCAATCTTGATCCTAATCCTCCTCCTGTGTATGAAAACCTAAATCTCATTCCAAGAATTCTCCGACAAGAAAGTTCTATGATTCATGTGTTCAAATCTCATTCGTGTCTTGTTGTTTCTGAATATCTTGAAGATCTTGAATTTGACAAATGTTTTGATCTGTTGTTGTTTGAGACTAAATTTGATTCTACTGTCTTAAATCCGGAGTTTTTCAAAGATCTTGAAACTGAAAGGGAAAATAAATCAATTGACAGTTATATCTTGAATCTTCAAACTTCCATTGTGGCTTCAAATATTCCTGAGTTCTTAGAATCCACATCAACAACTCTTGGTTCATCCGCAATTGCATCTGGTTCAGGAAATCCTATTGAAACTCCTTTCATTCCCACCATTCTTGTGCAGCCCACTATATCAGATCAAAGACCTCCTGTCTCTTCTCCCCCATCAACCTCATCAACACCTCAAACATCTCGTATTTCCTCTCCTCCTTTGACACCTCACACACCAATTACATCGCTAGCTGCTATCATTGTTCCGACTCCTCCTACATCCCCAACGCCAGTTGTAAATCCACCTAGAGCAATGGCTGCCCAATATGCATCCCTTGTGTTGCCTCAAAACTTGGATGCCATGCCCGCTGACTACCAAAGCAAGATCCCACTGCTTGATGGCACTTCTCAAGGCATCACAGCTCAGCAGCATGTGGATAGGATGACTGATTTCTTTAACCTTCATGAGATTGATGCCGAAAATGTGACTATGAGATTATTTGTGCAAACTTTTGGAGTTGAAGTGCGGAAGTGGTTCAAAGCTTTTTCGGCTGCGAGAATCACTACACTGACCAATATTCAGAGACAATTCTTGGATCGCTGGGAGGTAAAGAAAAATCCTCTTCAAATCCTTTTTGAATATGAAAACATCAAGAGGAATGTTGGTGAGAGTGTCCAAGATTATTGTGTCAGATTCAATATTGTTTACAATGCAATTCCTGCTGATATAAAGCCACCTATGGGGCTGGCTTTGATTAAATTTCCTGATGGCTTCAATCCTGACATGGCATATCAATTGAGAGAAAGAGATCTAGCCACATTGGAGGACATGCAGAAAATTGCAGTCAACGTTGAGGCAAATATGCTTACCAAGAGAGCTAGCACAAAGGCCAAAAAGAAGGTGACCATAAAAGAGGAAGCTTCTTCCTCTGATCATTTGCTTCGCAAGATCGAGAAGATGTTTGATAGGCTCACAATTGCTGATAAGCCTGAAACACAAGTCAGAAATCCAAAATTTTGTGGTCAACAACAACCACAATTCAGAATCAAGCAAAGAGAACAAATATCACAAGACCAAGCGACACAACAACAAGTAAAGGCATCCCTACAGCAGAATTTTGTACATGGTCCGGAATCAGATGATGATGAGAACACAATTGGTGAGGAGAATCATTTCTTTACACCTGATGATCTGCCCATTTATATCACCGAAGATGAAGAGTATTCAGAAATCCCAATTGTACAAAAAGACGAAGATTTCATCTTGGCAAATGAAACAATTCTTGAAGAAGAGTCAGATGAGTATCAGAGGGGTTACATGAATTCATTGACAGCCCAGCAACAACAATATTCACTCAGGAGTAGAGAATTTCCCATCAATCCAATTCAGAAGAAGAAGGAAGTGTCACCGCCAAAGAATGATTCCCCAATAGCGCAGAGAAAGGGAAAGGAGACAACTAATCCTACGGCCAGTAAAACACAATCAGCAAATGAAAGATCAAATCAGCCAATTGTATCAAAGGAGAAGACTGAAAATAAGGATGATATAGTTAAAGAGGTAGAGAAAACATCAACCTTTAGCTTAGAAAATGAAATTTCTAATTTAAAAGTGTCAATTCCTTTGACTGAATTAATGAAGAACAATAGCTATAAAGGTCAGGTGTCTAAGATTTTGAATTTGGATCCATTATCTGATATGGTAAATGTGGAGGATGATCAGCCCAAACTTATCTTTGGGCCAGCATTAGAAGGTCAGTCTGAGGACAGTGATGTTGCTCCTTTTTACATTAGCCTTAGATTGCATGATTTTGTATTGCACAATGCCATGTTTAATTTAGGAGCCTCTCATAATCTCATGCCTAAAGCAATCATGGAAAAATTGGGTTTAGATATCACTCGCAAGTACCATGATCTATATTCCTTTGGTTCTGGTAGGTTCAGGTGCATTAGGCTTATTAAAGATTTGGTTGTCACTTTGTATCAGATCCCAGTGAATAATGTTTTGATGGATGTGGTTGTGGCAGATATTCCTCCTAGATTTGGTATGCTTCTTTCCAGATTTTGGGGAGAAAAAATCAAAGGGACATTGCAGCTTGATTTCTTCTATGCTACTATTCCCGTGTTTGGACAGTTGAGGAAATTATACCGGGAGAAAAAGATGAAGTACATGAACACTAGCAAGGAGAAACCTCATATCATCCAATCAACTATGTACATACTAATTTGGAATCTTTTGTTTCATATTCTAATAGTTTTAATGATGTAAATAGTCAAGTAGTTGAAGTAGAAGATATTCCAGAGATCAGTGAAAATTTCAGAGTTGTACTAGATCAAGAAAGATGAAAGATTGATAGTACCGCTGAGTAATTAGCCTTCCGACAACAGCAAAAGGTTGATGGACAACAATCAAAAGAAGAAGAGCAAAAAGAATTACAGCATTTGGAGGATGAAGCTGGGTTGTGGAGCATGGTCTTTGATGGCGCGGTAGGTAAGGAAGGTGCTGGAATTGGCATTTGGATACGCAGCCCTGCATTTCTTCCAAAAAAGTGCCAAGAATGTAAGGGTATGTTCGTATAAATTAGCTTTTGATTGTTCAAATAATGAGGCTGAATATGAAGCTTTAATTGCTAGTCTCAAAATCCTTAAGAAGTTAAATGCTAAAAGAATTTCAATATATGGCGACTCCGAGTTAGTTATCAAGCAAGTGAAAGGTGAATACCAAGCTAAGCATCCTCACATGCGGGCTTATCGGAATGTGGTGTTAGATATTTTGAGATTGTTTCCAGACTACACTTTGACATGTGTTCCTCGTGTTTAGAATGTTATTGTAGATTCTCTCACAACAGTTGCAAGTAATTTGAAAATTCCGATGAATTCAAATTATAAGTTTGAAATTCATGTGAAACATCGCCCTGCTATCCCAGATAACCAAAGATATTGGCAGGTGTTTCAAGATGATAAAGAGATCGAAGAATTTCTGCAAAATGAAGGCAAGTACAAAGACACTTCTATAGATGGAGAACATGATGATGGTGAAGCAGATATGGAAGTAAATCAGATGGAAGTTTTGCAACTCAAGGACAATGTCATTCCTAAAGGTCTAATACCTTTAGAGGATTTGTTTGATCAAGATGATGTAGCCCGAAAACCGAGCTTGACACCCACCGAGAAAGGAGTTGAATATGTAAACATTGGACCAGCAGAAAATCCTAAAATGGTCAAGTTATCAAAGGCCTTGCCTCCATAGGTAAAGGAAAAATACATTAGTTTATTATCTTCATTTACTGATGTATTTTCTTGGGACTATTCAGATTTGAAGGCATATGATAAGAGCATAATTCAGCACATCATCCCGATCAAGCCAAATCAAAAGCCTTTCCGATAGAAGCTAAGAAGGATAAATCCAAAGCTACTACCCTCAATAGAGAAGGAAGTGAATTGATTATACAAAGATACTATAATCGTTCCCATAATATTCTCAGATTGGATTTCTAATTTGGTGCCCGTGCACAAGAAAACAGGTGAGATCCAATTATGTATTGATTTCGGAAATCTGAATAAAGTGTCTTTGAAAGATAACTATCCATTGCCCAAGATGGATCAAATACTTCAAAGAGTATTTGGAGCATCCCGCATGTCGCTACTCAATGGATATTATGGTTATAACCAAATTCTGGTCCATGAGGATGATAGAGACAAAACAATGTTCACCACTCTGTGGGGAACTTTCTATTATGCCAAGATGCCTTTCGGACTGAAGCATGCTGGTGCAACCTTTCGGCAGGCTATGGATATCACATTTTCAAATGAGAAAGATGTATTTTTAGTTGTTTATCTTGATGATTTGACAAATTTTTCTAATTCAGATGAAGAGCACCTTTATCATTTGAAGATTGTATTTCAACGGTGTAGAAAGTATGGCATATCTCTCAATCCAAAGAAGAGCTTGTTTGCCATGGATGAAGGCAAGCTTCTCGGTCATATCATATCCAAGGAGGGAATCCGCATCGATATAGCTCAAGTGGAAGCCATTTAGAAAATTGATTTTCCACGAAGTAAAAAGGAGATCCAGTCATTCAACGATAAGATGAATTTATTACGTCGTTTTGTGCCAAATCTTGCAGAACATTTGAGTGAAATCACAAACATGTTAAAGAAAGATAGTGTAATGAAGTGGACCGAAGAAGCCATCAAGTCTTTCAATTTGGTAAAGCTAGCTCTTTCTTCAGCTCCAATTTTGATCATCTCGGATTATTCCCAAGATTTTATTTTGTTTTCATTTGCTTCAGATTATACTGTGGCAGTGGTCTTAATGCAGAAAAGAGACCAGCTTGAGAAGCCAATTTCTTTTATCAGAACGATAAGGGATGTAGCTTTAAAGTACAATATTATTGAAAATCAGGCTCTTGCTTTGGTAAAGGCATTGAAATATTTTCGAGTTTATATTCTACATTCTCACATCCTTGCTTATGTTCCTAATGTTGTCGTTAAAGATGTCTTAGTGCAAACAGATCCAGAAGGGAGACGAGGAAAATGGATCACTGCTTTGTTAGAATATGATTTGGAGATCAAACCAATGAAGCTCATCAAAGGACAGGGGTTGGCCAAACTGATGGCAGAATCTAATTTGCATGCCTTAGACATAAATCTCATTGCTGCTATGTTTGAAGAAGATGAGGAAAGTTCACCTGTTCAGGTAGTTGAAATGTTTCTTCTTTCTCCTTGGTACTCGGATATTGTTTATGTGCTCCAACATCTCTCACCGCCACCCGGATTGGCTAAGAACAAAAGTAGGACCCTGAAATTAAAGGCTGCAAAGTTTTGTATAATGAATAATGCACTCTATTGGAAAGATCCCAATGGTGTCTTGTTGAATTGTTTGGTCAAAGAAGGAGCAAAACAGGTCACAGATGATTTTCACAAAGGAGATTGTGGAGGTCATCTATTTTGGAAGACAACAGCCAATAAAATTTTGAGAGCGGGATATTATTGGCCAACCCTCTTTTCTGATGTGTACAAAACTGTTACAAGCTGCCACGAATGTCAGATTTTTCAAGGTAAGAGAAAATTACATCCTTTGCCACTCAAACCGGTTGAAGTAATTGCTCCGTTTCAGCAGTGGGGTTTAGATTTCATTGGCGAGATCCATCCTACTTCAACATAGTATAAGTGGATCCTTACCACAATAGACTACTTCACTAAATGGATAGAGGTGATTCCTATTTGGAAAGCCACTGATTCGGTAATAATTCAGTTTCTTGAGAACAATATTTTGTCACATTTTGGTTGTCCTAATAAGCTGATTACAAGTAATGTAGCAGCTTTTAAATCTTAAAAGATGATTTATTTTTGCAATAAGTATCAAATTACCTTGGGGCACTCAACTACATACTATCCACAAGGTAATGGTTTGGCAGAATCCTCGAATAAATCTTTAGTCAACGTTATCAAAAATCTGTTGGAAACAAACAAGAAGAGCTGTCACAAGAAATTAGTCAATGCACTATGGGCGGATAGAGTAAGTCAGAAAAAATTAATCAGTATGTCCCCTTTTGAGATCGTGTATGGTGTGGACATGGTTTTTCCTACATCTCTCGCAGTTTCGGTTGTTAAAATTTTATAGGAAGCTGGCAGTGAGGAAGATCATTTGCAGCGGAGAATCAATCAAATGATCCATTTACAGTAGACTAGAGAGGAGGTTTTTTAGAATACCTTCAAGCTGCAAGAGAGAATAAAGAAGATATATGATCGAAAGGCCAAAGCGGACAAGTTTCAAATTGAAGACATAGTGCTGAAATGGGATGCCTGAAACGAAGACAAAGGGAAACACAGCAAGTTCGAGAATATGTGGAAAGGACCTTTTAGAATTGCTACATACTGAGGTCAGAATGCTTTCTTGCTAAAAGAAATGGATGGAGAATATTGTCCAGGTGGGCCGGCAATGGTCGGCTGCTAAAACGATGCCATATTTGAAATATTTTCTGTTGTCATATGTATCATTGTATATACCATTTTATTTCCTTCATTGCAAGTGTGTACTGTAATCATTCATTCAGTTTGGGGCTCGAAGTTAAGGCTATAAAACTGAAGGTTTGATTTCAGTTTTTGTTTGGATTGTTTGAGTCAAGTTTTCAGTTGATTACAATCTTGAATTTGAGTCAAGTTTTGAGTCAGATTTTAGTCCTGAAATTGAGTCAAAATATTGGTAGTGGTAGTCCTGAAATATTGGTTTTGGTTTGTCAAAGTTATTGACTCCATAGCCCAATGGAAGAAGGCACTGTCTGCTTTCCAGAGGTCTGTATTTCTTGGCACCTCCAAGGAGCTACCATCCCCATTGGAGCCAATGTTAGTGTCAGTATCTTCATCCCTCCATCAGTGATCAAATTCTCTTGTTGCATTGCATGTTAGGTGTCTCACTCGATTAGTTGCATTCCATTAGGGTCATGGATCATCTGATGGTAGTGGCATATTATACATTTTCCCTCATGTTCTTTACCTGCTGGCCCATTTTCATACATCTAGATCATCTGCAGTCATTTTTTGTCTTAATTCTGCAAAAGTCATTTTTAGGGTTTTAGGTCTCATTAGATCTAAGGTTTCGTCAATAAGGTCTTCAAAATGCTCAATAATGGTCAAAAGGCACATGAGGAGGTCAAATAAAGTCTCAGCAACAATAATTTCTATAATCACATGCTCAGTGATTGATTTTTCCTCAAAACTCGGTTTTGAGGAAAAACAAAGTTTTTTATGTTTCATGTACCAATTTGATGTAATTACATTTTTTCCATATGTAATAATTTCAGAGGTAGCCCTGGTCACCTTGCCAAGCCTCTGCAACTCCACCACCTGCAAAAGAAACAAAAAGTCAAAGAATTCAATCCATCAAAGGCAAAAGTAAAGCAAACTGCTCAAAACAGAGTTTTAAAAGAAAGTGAAATGAGAAAACATTAGCAAAGTGGGTTTTCTTGAGTGAAAAATTAAAATCCATTGCTATATAAAGTGTATTCATATCAAAGAGGTTCATTTGCATGCCAAAAGTGAAGGAGAACAAGTCCATTTGTGTTTTCAAGAGCCAAGGGAGTGATTTCGCATTCAAAGGGTGAAAATTATTGGCGCGACACATCTAGGCGTGGGCGCAGCGCACTGGGCAACAGTTTGCTGTGTATATTTATAAGGGGCACGATGCACCGAGGCAACACAGCACACTTGTGAGCTGGCGCGGCGCACAGGACTACATCACCCGAAATCGCTCACAGCTTCCTCCAAAACTCTCAAAATCACTAATTCCTCATTGTCCAAGTAAGTTGACACTCCCTCATGGCCAATGAATGAGTTTGTCTTAGTGTTTATGGTGATTCAAAAGGAAAAATTGAAACCCTAATTACTTGTACAGTTTGTTGAAAAACCACTACCTAGGGTTTATATATTGCTATTTTGTTGCCAAATCCCACTCCTATCATTTTCACTCCCTCACTCCCTCACTTCATTTTCTCCCTCCCTTTTCATGCATATTTACCCATTCCCTATTCCCCATATCCCTAAGACTACTAACCCTAATCCCTAATCTCATTACCTCAAACCCTAATTGCTATCCCTAAATCCTAGACATTATTCCCTAAACCCTTTCATTCCCCAAAAAACCCTACAAACAACAAATCCAACCTCTCATACACAGTCCCTCCACATTCCCTCCACAGTCCCTCATAAATTCATATCTTTGCCAACAAAAACTTGTTGACACCATAAAATCTCTTCATACTCATCTAAGAAAACCCAAGCATTGGCAAACATGGAGTCAGATTCTTCCTATGACAGAAATGAGGAAACAGTTAGTGACTCTTCCAGAGAAATTCATGCACCAAGGAGGCCTCATAAGAGTATAAAACATAACCAGGAGGATCCTACTTCACTTTTCGAGCTGTTGGCCTGTCCTCTTGCTATCACATGCTTCCAACATCAATCCTGTTATCAATTTTGTGAGATGGTGGAAAGAGTCAAATACCACCGTGAGCTGGCCACATTGTTTGTGCTCCATCTTCACAATGGCCAAGTCAATTTGGCAGGTGTGACATTCACCTTGACACCTGAGACTATTGCTAAAGCAACCAATATTCCAAATGTAGGTGAGGGGTGGAATAAGGGGCAGCTGGTAGACAGAGATAATTATGAACCTTATATCATGGCTGGTTTTCAGAGACATGTCAGTAGAGTTTTCCCATTCAAGTACCTACAGGACACATATGCTCCCTTGATGAAACTCATAATTAAATATTTCACCTGTGAGGGCAGATTTTCTCGTCTGTACACCTATCATATCAGACTTTTGATGCACTTTACTAGGGTGAGGATGATGAACCTCCCCTATTTCATTTACCGAAACATTGAGAAGATGACCACATTAGTGCAAAGGAAGCCTCCTCATCAGCAGTATAACATCATCTATCACTTTGCACTAATCAAAATTGTGGTTTTGCATCAGCTTGGTTTATTGAATGTGTCATGGGAGGATTTCATCTCACATGAGGTCTTTAAAGGTCCTCAAGTGCCCCCATTAGTTTTTCATGAGGAAGGAGAGCCTTCACATCAGCAGGAGGTTCATGAGACACAAACCACTAGTGTGCCAATGTTTGTCACATACCAAAAGGGCACTAAGAGAATTTTTGCAGTAGCAAAATGAGTACTATCTCTACCCAGGGTGGAAGGGGTCTCATTTCCTCCATCAACAGAGCAGGTACAGGACAAGGTAAGAAGCCCTTGCATGATGAGGGGCCTTCAGGAGGTCAAGAGGCAGATTTCATCCTCATTCAGGATGGTGACATTGATTTGAGCTCAAAGCTCAAAGAGATCATTCGGGAGCAGCAAGATGACATTCATCATTTGTCCCTCAACCTGGAAAGGGCCAAGTGGATAATCAATTATTTGGAGTAGAAGAACAAACAGCTAGAGGATCAGCAAACCATCATGGAGCTCAAAAACATAAAGGCAAACCGGTAAGCTGCCAAGAGGAAGAAAATTAAGTTGACAACACTTGAAAAAGAAATTCAAGCTAATCATGAATCTTGGCTTGAGAGGAAAAACTTGCACTTGGAAAATATGCTGGAGAAGGCAAACAGAGAGAAAAAGATGTTGAGGCACATGGCCTACCACTACTTGGTGAGAAACAAGGTGTGCAAAGCGAGAATCAGGATTTTGAAGGCCAAGTTGAAGAAAGCCATGAGGAAGACAAAAGAGCAAGATAGGATCTAGATCTTGGCTACGGCTTCCTTAGATCAACATAGCACCTGATGAAGAACACTCAACCCAAATTTCAATAAATTTGGGAAACTTTTGCAAATTTTGAATTTTTGGCCTAAAAAATAGGTTTTTCTGCCTAGTGCGCCACACCACCTGGCGCGCGCTTTTGCTAGAGACCTCCTTTTGGGGAAAAATCAGCGTTTTTGGATTCCTTGTGGAAAAACATGGATTCCCTCACATGGCCAAGAAATTTTGACAATTTTTGAGCTTCCATAAAGGTCAAAAACACATCAAAAATGACCTTTCTGCCCCTTTTTAGCCACACAAGAAGAAGTGTTGGGAGAACTCATTTTTGGAGGGGAAAATGGAGACCAAATTCAGAAATTCCACTTGTTATAGAAATTAGATAGGTAGACCTTTCCAACAAGCCCACTTGGAGAAAATTTGGTGCACGGGAAGGCCTCCAAAATAATCTCCAAAGTAGCGTGGTGCACAGGGATAGGAGCGCGGTGCATAGGATGAAATTTTGTCATTTTGGTCAAAAACTCTGTTTTTCGCCTAGTTTCTTCACAGTTTGACTTTTCTCTTTCTAATAGTCAAAATCATGATGTAATTTAATATGAATAGATGGATTTTGATGTAAATATGCTAAATTTTCACTCATAGAGGTAGATTCATCATGAAAAAGTAGTTTGCAACTGAATGATTCAGTTTCCTAGGTTTTAGAGGCAAGTTGTTCCATTGCCTACTTTTCAGTTCTTAGTTTAGATCTTGTTGAAACAGCTCCTAAACTCATGAATTCGACCCCTAAATCCTAGAATGAGTTGTTTGATGCCTATATCTAGTAGTTTTTCAGTCATTTGTAAAGGTTGGACTCTTGTGAATTCTTTGAGCATTATTGTACATTCATATCTGTAGTTTGGCAAAGGAATAGACCAGGGTTTGCATCACTTTATGGGATTATTATGGCAACCTGATTTGGTATTGTTTTTCCTTCTGTAATTGAAATTTTACTTGTGTTTTATGTATGCCATCATCTCTCTCTCTTCATATTAACTAAATGAAACAAGGATAAAGGTAGAATTCATTGAAGTTGCAGTGCTCTACCTAGGGTTTGTTTAGTTATTTATGTTTTCAGCTGTTTGAAGAGGATCCCTGAGACTTTCATGCCCTCTCCAACTCCTCACCAGTCTAAAATATCTCCATCTCACTCAATTTGAAGTGCTAAACCATTTTCCTACCTCGCCCCATAGAGATCTCTGCAAGATTGTGTCCATTCCCTAGACCCAAATCTGCCTTTCATATTTGAGCCCGCAAAACAAAATCAAATTCATTCAAACTCTTCTGTGCACATACCTAACCTAAAATCAGTCATTACATCAGTCATCTCAAGCTTTATTGACCATCTTTTATTAGATTGACAAGGAGAGAGCCCTCTCCCGACCTGGTAGGGCTAGCTGCCAGGTTAAGCGTTGTTTGATGTTACACTAGATACTGCCTTTCTTAGACTGAGGTAGATTTAGGCCCTAACACTGCGTACTCTGCAAGTTTTCCAATTTTTCCTGAATATTGGCAGAGACTATGTAGGCCTCATCCAACCAAGGCCCCAATCTAGCCTTAAGGACTGCCTCTTTCTTATGCGATGCTTCCACCTGTGTAAGTAGCTGCTTAGCCTCCTACAACTTGGCGAGGCGATGTGTTGTAGCAACGGTGTACATCGTCACCCTTACTTTGTCATATTGCTATTGTAGCACGCGGACCTCTATATTTAATACCTAGAGGGTGGGATATTCCTATAGGGTAGTCACTACATCCACGGACTATTCGAACAGTGCGGTGTAGTCCACCACCGTGGCATCTACCGTAGCAATTCCATCCTTGACAGCAGCGTCACGTTGTTCCCTTAACTCTGGCTGAGCACGCATTGCTCGCATGATCTTAGCTCCATTGTCACACCTAACTACAATGTGTGAAGGTACACATTGGGGAGCGTGGCAAAGGTTGAGGCCGATGTTCTCCAAAGAACTTACGATGACCTTTTCATTAGCCACCTCCATGCTCAAGGATCCTTTTGGTAACGCGACTACTCGAAGATCCAGTGATCTGACCATCTTCGCTGCCTAACTGGTCTCGGGTGCCAAACTTGTCGGTGCAGAGCTTACCTGCCCTGCGCCCACCTAGATCCTACTCATCTGAATCTACAGCTCACGCAGATCCTTCTGAATGGTACTTAGTGCTTGTTGTTGTTGTTGCTCGAACTGATGGAGCAGTTCCACTGTAGTATCGTGTACCTTATATCCAATATTTTCAAGGTCACCTTCTGTTAGAGTGATTGGATACAATGATGGCTTGGTCACTTTGGACTTCTTCTGGGGCCCCTCCTTTTCTTGTTCCCTATACCACTTCACCCGGAATGGCATGCTTTGCCCGTCATCCCCGCCACCACCCTACTTTGACTGCTCCTCTTCCTCTATTTGGGGCGAAGGGGACTTACTACTCCGCTCGAAGCTGCACTCTTCTTGTTTGGCCTGTTTCTTCCTAACATGCTTCTTTACCACCCAGGACTTCTCCTCGATCTCTTTTTTGCGCTTCTCGGCCAAAGGCTGGACCTTCTGCTTTGTTGCTTCCTTCGTTTTCTTCTCCGTGGATTTGCTGGAGCCTGCGACCAAATCAAATGGAGAATGCCAGTCTGCCAGCCATCGCTTAATGGTTTCCTGGATGGCATCGTTCGTGTCCAGGTAAGGTAGATCAAACCATTTTTGTTGTGGATCCTTCCACACCCTAATATATATGTGGTGGAAATCTACCTTAAACTCTGTGTACTCTGCTAGCTATTCAAACACTATGGGGGACAACCCCAACTTCTAGTTGATGGCCATGAAAATGCTTGCCTCCATGAGAACCCAAAAAACTTTGGTCTCCATGACCCACGCAATGTCCTTTGTGGCCCAAAGGAAGGAAAATTGGGCAAGCTTCGAAAATCCTTTGTCCACAGGAGGAAACTGACTATCCTCTGGTAGGTCCTAAGCCACTAACACGATGGAGAGAAACAACCACACGTAGTGGAATGTTTTACTCTCATCCTACGCCTTGTGACAATTCACAAGGAACTAACTATAGAGGTAGCGCGACCAATTGAATTGCACACTCTCCATGCACTGTGCAACCAATAAAATTACAGACATGAGAACCTCATCCGCACGGCATTTTCTCATGACCTTTCCGGCTAATATCTATCTACCAACTTGTACCATGGGGTCAGTGATAGAGGTGATGGAGTACTCACATGTCTTCTTCACTAGCTTGAATTTTTCTTTCATCCTCACTGCGAGGTCGTGCTCACTCGTCTTTCTGCTGAAATCCTTGGCTAGATTCAACCTTGAGTGCGGCAATAGCATGATCTGATGGATCAACATATTAGTGATTTGGATTGGCATGCTCAGCCACAAACATCCATCATGCACCAGGGTCAACAACTGCTTGATAACAATGAGGTTGATGTTGGAGCAGTGGTAGTGGGGCACCCACAATAGGTTTAGCAACCCCAATTGATTCACTCCGTGAATCCACTCCACAGGCTCCAACACAGTGACACCGTATTCCTTGTAATATAATCTTTTCATATATTTTTCTGTTGCGAGGTGGGGGAACCTCTCATGGTCTGCCAAATCCCAGTCTTCTAGCTTTAGATGGGGAATCCACGCCAAGCACTATACCTTCAAAAGTGATGCCCTCTGGTAGCAGTGGTGTATTTAGGAGGAATTTTCCTGCATCTGGGTCCTTAGGTACCTTCATTTTTCCCTTACGTGGAGGGATATACTTCGGAAAGTTGGAGATAGGCTCTACGCCTTCAGCATCTATATCCTCCACACCCTCTTCGGCCTCCAAATCCACCACTTTCCCCTTATCCTTCGCTGGTTGTTTCTCTTTCTTTTGGGCCTAGGTAGAAGCATTCTTCCTCAGTGACTCATGCACTAGTATTGGCTTCTTCTACTTGTCTTTCTTGGGATTGGGGACTTCCAACACCAGTGTAGGTTTCAGCCTAGGCAACCTCAGTGCCATAGGCACAGTGACCGAATCATCCATTCTCACAACCTCTGGAGCAACTCCCTCAGAAGTGACATTCCCACCAGTACTCATAATTTCAGTGGGGCTTGGTCCTAGCATTTTTTTCAGGATGAATGTTTTATTTACCTCTAATAACTTGGCAAATGTAGGGCTCATGAATAAATCCTCCCAATACAAGTGATTCTTAGGAAATCGACAGCACAATGCAAAAATTCTAAGGATGCAAAGTGTTCTTTGCTGGATGGCCACACGTAATTTATAGGCGAATTAAAATTTGACCATTCCCCCCAAAATCTGTCCATAAATGCTGATTTGGTGCAAATCTCCAAAGATTTGAGCCTTAAATGCCTTAAAGTCTGCCCCCCCGCTCCTCTTCACCATCTCCTATCAATCAAATCATGAACAGTGATTGTAACAGTCATTTTCTGGCTATGTTGCATAGTACCTCCCTCTATAGTGTAGCTCCCTTTGCACCTCTTCTGGTACTGTGACACCACCCTTTTTCGCGCAGCCCCCCTGTCACGTAGTTCCACCAACTGGGTAGTGTAGTTTATAGTCCTGTGCTTCCTTGCGGCTTCCTAGAGTGTTAAGAATGTGCTACCATTACGTAGTCATTGGGATGGATCCCCCATGTATGGCTTCAATCGGCTTCTATTTACCCTTCCCGGAAATGGATCTCCATTCAACTTCGCAAGCTAAACTACTCCGCCATTTGTAATTTCTTTGATAACATATGGTCCCAACTAGTGCATCTGAAACTTCCTTGAAAACTTAGCAAACTTATTGTCATATAATAAAACCAAATTATTTACCTTGAAGGTGCGCAGTTTGATGTGCCAATTGTGCCAAGATTTTTCACATTCCTTCTGAACCTGCTAATGGAATTCAACCATAAATCTATCTTCCTCGAGCTCCATTAGCTGCACAAGCCATTCTTCTAAGGCATTGAGGCTCGCCATTCCTATGAAAGCCACTATGCGTAGACTAGGCACTATGTACTCCATAGGCATTATAGCTTCTACGCCATAAACCAACCTAAAAGGTGTTTGATTAGTAAGTTTTTTACAAGTAGTTTTGTAATCCCATAGCATTTCCAGTACACGCACGTCCCAATCATTCTGTTGTGTGTTGCAAACCTTTGTCAGTGCATTCTCTAATATCTTATTAAAACCCTCAACCATTCCATTGGCCTGAGGATGATACGCCATACTCTTCTGATGGTAAACCTGGAACTCTTATGTCAATGCGTTGATTGTTTCATTAAGAAAATGTGTATTGCGATCACTGATCAAAACCTTTGGGAAACCAAACCTAGTCAACACATATTCAAACAAAAATTTTGCTACTGTTGCTCCTGTACAGTCTTTCATAGGTTATGCCTCTACCCATCTAGTCAAATATTCGGTCGCGGTGATGATATACACTGTTCCTGTCTTCTCGCCTGGGGGTTGAATTGGTCCTACAAAATCAATTGCCCATTTCTCAAATGGCTGCAATGACACCTATGGAATCAGAGGCAGCTCATCCCTCCACGATGGCCTGTCCATCCTCTTCCATGCATCACATTCCTTACAATATGCTTTAGATTCTTTATACAGCGTCAGCCACCACAACCCAGTGCGCAAAATCTTCTACATTGTTGCTTTCCCTGCATAATGCCCTCCCGCAGCTCTGCCATGACCTTCAGCGAGGATACTATTTCGCTCAAAATTAGGCACTTAACATTGAAGTATCTCATCCGATCCCATCTTATACAAATGGCCCGCAATGACTGAAAAGTATGCCACGCGTACCACCAATTTTTCCCATTGCCGAAATACCGACTTTTTCCTAAAACACCAATTTTTTTCCCATTTTTCCATAATTGAAACATTAATTCCTCTCAAAAGAATGGATACATATTACTCCCCATTGTGAGAATAATCTATTGATCCTTATAACTTTGATCTTTCACTACCTCCTCCTATGTTTATAAAAGCCTTTCATATAAATACCCTCATATTACAAAACCTTTTTTCATAACCATTGATGATATATTTGCGACGACATTATATTTCCGGCATATCAATCAAAGGTAAACATGAGGTATGCGTTTTTTATGTGTAAGTATTAAACTATAGTTAATGAGAACATTGTGACATGATTACCGCAATCGCTATACATTCAAACTTATCATTTTAGCCGCAATTGGGGGGGGGGAATACCAAAATTTTGCAATCATTTCACGATACGCCAATCACCGTTGTTTTTTTTTTACCAAGATCATGTCCCGTCACCCCATCTTTGTCTTATTATGTCACGACCTCATTTCCAAAACTTACTCTGTTTCGGGTGCAGTAACTTGGCTCTGTACTGTGCATTTTACTAAAGCAAGTAACTATGGGAGGCAACACTATTCGAAATGAACCCGACTCAACAGCTCTATTGGAATTGCACCCAGAAGTATATCAGATTTTTTAGCAGGCAGGCTGGGTAGATTATTTTTGAAGGCTCCAAGGATTTGATCCTCAGCAAGTCCTTGAATTTGCACACAATTTACGGGAAGGTTACTCTACTGTTCAAGGAGTCCGAATTTCAGTAATAGAGGATGATATAACACAGGTTTCAGGTTTACCGATCGATGGAATTCGATGGTTCAGTCATAAACACATCATTTTAAACACACAACAGGACTTCCTTCTACCGGGAGAGCAGGTTGAACCTAAAGGCAGGGGTGTTGCATTTCATTCATTACCACTTCCATGGCTGAAGGTTGCCAAGTTTGTCAAGCACTATCTCACCTGCGAAGGACGTTACCAGGTAGTTTATCAGCATGATTTTGTGTTGTTAAATCATTTAAGACATGGTCGTCTACTAAATATGCCATACTATCTGCTTGGGTGTCTGAAGAATATGTCACATTATTCCATGAATGTGAAGTACCCACTCCTTTCCCTCACTCACCATCGTCTTGTTCAACTTCTAATTCAAAGGGGCTTTTCTCAACAGAATCCCCCTCTCCTTAACAACCCACCCCCGGAACCCCATGAAGATGCTGAAATTCCTCAAGCAGCAGTCGAAAATCCCTAAGAAACTACTGAAATTCCTCAAATAGCAGTCAAAACTGCCCAATTAAATTCTGAAAATCCCCAACAAACCCCTGGAATCCCTCAGCAAATTGAAAATCCTTCTGCACAACAACCAGGGAGCGTCTTTGATTCCCCACCACCTGTAGCAGTTAACCCAATTGATCCCTCCATTGCATTGACCCCACCCCATAATTTAGCTGAATCATCCACTCCCACTGTCCATATCCCTAGTGATGATTCAGATGATAACATTCCCATTGCTAAGCTAAAAAGGAAAAGGCAATAAAAGGCTGCGCCCCTACCAAAAATAAGAATAAGGGCCTCAATTAAAGAAGTCATAACTTCTGATGACCCTCCTACTCCAGATAAAGCTACTCATAAAAGAAAAATCACTGTTCTTCCTGCCTTTTTACCTCAAAGACGAACGAGGACGTCTTGTGAAGTAGCAACTAAAACCACTACCCTAAATTCCCCACTTATTATCCTAAAACCCCATACCCCACCACAGTCCCAAGGCCCTGAATCTTTGCCTACCTCACCCTTGGGTACTGAAATACAAAATGCACAGGATTTTGTGACATCATTCCTTTCACAGAACGTAGCTGTTACACAAGAACTAGCTATTGATTCAGCAGCTACTCTGCAAGAACCAGCTGTTGATCCATCAAAAGTGGATACCCAAGATGATATACAACATGTAGTTGTCCCACAAGAACTAGATACTGACTCATCAAGTGTTACACAAGAACCACCTGTTGATGTCCATAAAACATATGGCCTAGATGTAGCTGCCCCATAAGAACGAGCGACTGACTCAGCAGTTGCCACACAAGAACCACCTACTGATGTCAATGAAACAGATGACTAGGATGTAGCTACTCCAGCTACTGACTCAAAAGTTGTCACACAAGAACCACCTGCTGATGTCCATAAAATTGATGATCAAGATGTAGCTACCCCACAAGAACCAGCTACTAACTCAACAAGTGTTACACAAGAACCACCTGCTGATGAACAAAATATAGATAATCAGGAACCAGCTACGTAGTCAGCAGCTACCACACAAGAACCGTCTACTGATATGCAAAATTTGGATGCACAGGATGATATAGCTATTACAGAACCAGCTGTTGATTCAACAGATGTCACACAAAAACTACCTACTGAGGCTGCAAACAATGAAGCTGCTACCGAACATCAACCCTTCCATCCACTGGAATCAGCTACTGAGATTGTGACTACTTCACAAAGCCTAGTCACCTTGGCTTCCCTTTTACAAGAAAACGAGTTTCTAAAATCAGAGCTCGAGGTTTATAAGCAGGAACTAATAGTGGCAAGGGAAGCCTATGAAAGAGAGCTTAATCTATATACTTTAGCTCATGCAACATCTGCAGCTGAGAAAAGTGCAGAGAAAGATCAATATAGTGAATACATGTGCAGCCAATGTGGTAATATTTATCATTAAGTTGGTTATAAGATAGTCAAAGTCCCATTGCCTGGAGCTACTCCTGCATCGACTCCTGTTATAGTTAAAAAGGAACGCCCTGCTGTTACACAAGAACCAACAGAGCCTTTGAAGATTTTTGAAAAAGAAATGAAACCAAAAATATCTCGGCCTACTCTGGTTGTTAAAGCTGAAAGCCCTGTACCAAGGCCTACAAAGACTACGTTTACTCAGACTGAACCTCGGCATACAAAGACTGTGTTTACTCAGACTGAACCTCGGCATTCAAAGACTGTCTTCACTCAGACCACAAGCACTCAAGCACAAATGGATATATGGAAGAAGGAATATGTTATGACACAGGAAAGGATCTTGCAGGAACATAAATTATCATGGCAAAATTATATATATGCAAATTGGGAAGTGTTGGAACAGTCTTGTGCACAAAACAAGGAAAATACACAGTTAAAAAATAAATTGTCTTTTATGTTTGATCTGGTTCAAAGACTACTGGCCACCAAGAAACCATCCTTTAATTATTTTGTGTTTCTTGCAGAGCGCCTAGCGTTTTTCCAAGTAAAGGAAATCAGAGATGGATGATCTCATGAGGTATCTACACCTCAATAGTTTATCAAAACATTCATTGAGGCATCATTCAGTGAACAAAATTCACTCTGTGAACTATACCTCCATAATGAAGCCATGCCTGAGGATAGAAAGCTTAATCTGATTCCTCTAGTTGGGGACATTCAGATTAGATCCTTTGCCTCTTTCCTGGCCAATCAGCTCACATGGTAAAATGCCTTCCTTTCAGCAAAACACAATGAAGATAATCACCTTCTGTGGATTCGATCCGAACCACAGAATGTTGTTGTTTTTGTCACTGAACATCATCGGTTTTTAAGGGAACCAGGAATGATCAAGCATCTTATAGAATTACAGGAAGCAGTCTTAAAAGATTGTCAACATTATTTCAAAGCCAAGGGAGCTCTTTCCTTACAGGCAAACAATCTATTTTAGGAACACTGCCTTAAGGAGAGAAAGGAATATCATCCCTTTAACCTGCTTAATCTTCAAGCAGCAATTTCATGGCTACCTAATTATGTCAAATGCATTCAACAGTGTGCTGAAAAGTGGTTAGGATATCATTTTCACTTCCCTCTTCTATGGTTGCCAGTACAACAATATAAGGGTTATTTCAGGTTGTCCAAAATGGAGGAGCTCGCAGCATGGCAAAGACTACAGAATGTCCAGGGTTTCAGAGATTTGGTTGATAGCACCTTCTATACTTACTGTCTAAGTAATTTGCACTGTACAGCCCAGTACTCGGACTCAGACTTAGAGTAAAAGTTGCATGAGGACATGCAACCCTTTCAGTTGGGGGGGATGTTAGGACCTCATATTGTCTCCTTTTTACCATACATTTTGTTATGATGACATCCTTTTTCAACTTATATTCAAAGTCCTTGTTACTGTTTTAACCCAATTATTCCAAAGGTACACAATATTTCTTCTCATCACTATACGTTTAATTATTTTACATATAATTACGCTATCTTCATTGTTGATCATTGAATTGATAATGGCTGAACGATTAAAACACGATGTGCAGTCCACGTTGCTAAAATTGCCTGAAGATTGCAAGATTACTTCTACAGTTGCTGAAACAGTAGGAACAATGCACAAATCTCGTGGCTGAACAATTGTGATTTGCGGTCTAGATTTGACAGCAACAGAAGAAGATCACCAGACGGTATTGTTGTAACAACATTTTGTTGATGGGAAAACTGACTTCCCTATTTTTGTATAAAGGGTTAAAATAGGACTTACAATGTAATCCATTGTAATAGATGTCTCCTCTTTAAAAAGGGGAGACATCTACATTAGAAGGGGATGAACAAACTGCGGAGAAGGGCTTAGTGAAAGGAACAGAACTAGAATCCCTTTACTGTAACATGACATATTGATAGATGAATAAAATCTTGTTCTGAAAATTTCTTTCTAGTTCTCGTCTCCTAGGGAATCTTGTGAGAAGGACAGGGCCCACCTTCATCACAAGATTCACCCACTATATTTCTGCAGTGTGTTAAGTGTGTCTTTTATCCATGCCTTGTTAACAGTACTGTTTTCTTAATATTGTTTTCACATTATTGTTGAAACTCTGTTTTCTTTCCAATTGATTGCTGCACTACTTAGTTTATCCACAGTTCATTCATGAGTGTTTCATTGGCAATTGAGTTTACAGAGTGAGTTGGCAGTGTGGTGATCAGAAACAGGTGCTGAAGATTCCCATTCTGGGAATAGGGTCTTGTTCTCTGTTGCAACATATCTAGTGCTTTCCTTTGTGTGGAGCATTGGAAAGGTATGTTTTTGACGAACAATTTAGTGACTTTTCAGTAACAATTGTAACCCTTTCTGCATCATGAACTTAAAGAAATAAATAATTTTAATAGAATGTGTGAGAATTAGTATGGAAAGCTTAATCGCTGATAATTGTCATTTTTATATGCAGGAAAAGGTGGAAACGAAGAGCTGCCATCCAAAAGGGAAAGACAAAGGAGGAATAACTGCTATCCCTCTAGGAGGGAACTGGATGCAAATGAGATCGAACAGATCGAAGCAGAACGACCTAGGAAAGAAAGAAGGGTTACCAATTCGGCGGAACAGGGAAAGAAAAGTAAAGAATTAACAGCTTGGCGAATCCCTCAGGATCTTTGATCCTAAGGGATCGTTGTTTTGCTTATTTTTGTTACCTAGATACCTCCGCCGTTACTTTTATAAAAAGGAACAACACCGTTAAGCAAAGGGACTTTTTTTATGTAATTTTAAGTTTCAGACTAAACTTTGATCATCGACTCTCACTGAGACTTGGTTTGCTGTATGTTTGTTGATGCGTTAATATAAAAGACTTGGTGTTTATTTCATCTCTGCGTCTGGAGTAATCTAAGGCGGTGTACCATTGGAAGCTAAGGGCCCGGCTCCGAAGGACACTTGCTTTTGTATCATTATAATTTGATTTCTGTGTGGTTTGCTTATCTTTATTGCTCAGCAATCTGACATGTTTTTTTATATGCTATTCCATGCTCTGTTACGACTAATTCATTAATGGTTTCTTTAGGAGATTTATGTAGTGACTCTGTATCGTATGAGTGAATCCTTTCAGAGTTGATTGCATGTTATCAGTCTAAGCCAGCTATTTCTGTTACAGAGCATTTGTACTGAATATTACTGTTATTGGATTCATGTGAAATCCCAATTATTGGAATCCGGAAGTAATGTTATTCTATTTGGAAACATAGTCATATTCTCTTTAACCATCAGATTGCTATATTAGCGTGGTGTGTGTATATATGGTTGATGCTTGTTGTTCCATAATTCATCAGTGAGTGTTGTTCCATAAAGTACATTCCATCCAATTTGCTTTAAGAGAGAAGATTGCTATTTTATTGCAGAATGTGAGTTTGGTTCAATAGAGCAAGTTTAGTTCGGACTCGCGAGACTTAGTTTATTTGACTGCTGTTCCATTTACTGCTGTTCCATTTCAGACTTGCTGTTCCATTTCCTGTTTGTTGTTCCATTTTACTTTCTGTCGTTCTATTTACTTGCAATTGCTGTGTTGGTGTGAGAGAAGGTCTAAGGCTGTAGTGAGCCTCAGCAGTCGTTGCCTAGCTCCCAGACCTATGGTCCATGCTCTAATTTCCTTTCCATCAGTTTCTAGAGGGATGGGTTATCGCTTCCGCACCCTTGACTGATAAGCTGCCTTGTGTGATTTTATGCCTTTAAAGTAATCTAGTCATAGTTTAGCATCCATTTACTCTTGTATTTTCTGAACACTGTACTACTAAGCATTACTCTGACGAATAGCCTCGGATTGAGATACTCTTTGCAATAACAAAGCATTCCCGGATTGACTTATTAATGTGGAATAACTAGAGGTGAAAGAGACCCTTGTTACAGCTCTACATTTTGGCGCCGTTGCCAGGGAAAGAGTATAGCCATTTGTCTTTTACAGAGTAGTGTACGAGTCTGCTAGGGGAGAGTTGGATTTTAAAAATGGAAGGTAAGAACCTGCGTACGGAGCATGTAAAAGCCCTGCTCCACCGTCCGCTTTCCTGGCAGAATTGTGGGTTGAATAGGATCTGGTAGTTTATAGAGTGCATGACTAAGCAGAAAAAGCCAGAAAAAAATATCAAACCTCCATTCAAACCCGAAAAAGCCAAAGGGCCGGTGACCCTTGGCCGAACAACCTTCATAGACGAAATCTATAAGAAAACTGAATCTCAGCCATCAGTAGGGCCCAGGAAAACCAATTCTAAACAGCCTACTAGCTCCCTTCAGGCCGCAGGATCACCATCTGTAGCCTTCGCTGAGGTGCATAGTCAGACTGATGAACAGGACTTTCAAGAAATTGAAAATTCTATTCCAGAACGACTGCAGGAAGGGAATCTAAGCAATCTTTGTGAAGGAGAAGGGGAAACAGGGGAAGTTGAGGAGCCAAGATCTCCTCCTAGGATAATTCAGCCATTAAATAGCCCAGATAAAGGGAGCGCTGCAAAAATCATTGTTGGGGGGATTCAATCTCCTCAAACAACAGGGACTTTTATTATTCCAGACAAAGGAAGTGCTATTAAAACAATCCCTGTCAAGGTCGTTCCTTCTCAGCCTAGGAATACCCTCCTAGAAATCCCGGAAGGTTATTGGCACATATTCGATCCCATGGCGCAGAATCAGCCAAATACTCAAACTTCTACATTACAATATCCTATAGTGGATTCCGCAGCAAATGCTCCTATGAAAGCAATTCCCCTTCAACACATTCCTACATTTCACGGACTTACATCAGAGGACCCTGATGCATTCTTATTTGAATTTGATGTGTTATGCAGGGGATATGATTACACCACTGACCCCCAGAAATTAAAATTGTTCCCCTCCACCTTGAAAGGGGCAGCTTTAAGATGGTTTATGGGTTTAGGTGGTGGAGTTATAAATAACTGGGAGCAAATGAAAGAATCTTTCCTAAAGAAATATCAAGATTACTGTAGGTCTAGAGAACTGAAAGATGAAATATTTCAGATGATAGCTAGACCAAATGAAACATTAGAAGAATATGTAGAACGTTTTCAGTATAATTTACAAAGATCTCCATATGCATCACTACCTCTTCCTGATAATGTGTTAAAAACAACATTGATCAGAGGCATGAAGGAACAATGGATTGAAACATTAAATATCATGGGAAAAGGGGATATTTATCAAGAGAATTTTGCTGACATCATCGACTTATGTATCAGGAGTTCGAGAGGCAGCACAAGGATAAAACCAGCAGAATATGATCGGTTTGTCAGAGATAACAAAATATCAACAGAAGGAGTAACACATGTAGAACTTGGAAATTTATTAGAAAATTTTAAAACTGATATTCTGGGGACATTAACTACACAACTTGATATTGTGCAGGCTAAACAGAAGCAGATGGAGGCAGAACAGAATTTGGCGATCTTCTGCCCCCGATGTAGAAGAAAACATAGTCACAAGGAATGTCCACTGGATGCAGTTCAAACATGTGCTATCTGTACAAAAGATCACCTTACTGAGAGCTGCCCCTCACTTCCTGGATTGAAGGCAGTATATAAGGAAGCGGAAGAAGAGCCAGAATCAGTATACTTCATTAACCAGCGTCGCCAATGGCAACCAAGGCAATATGGTATGTTTTCAGACCCAACTTCTTCTTTCTAGCCTCCGCAGTATAATGCTCAGCAATATGGTATGTGGCAAAACCAATCTCAACCCTCATTTCCGAACTGGTCATCACAACCCTTTCCTTCTCCAAATCCGTGGATGAATCAGACAAGCCAATTTGGTTGGCCGAATTTTCCCTACGCTCCACCATATTGGCAAAATAACCCATATCCTCCACAAAGGACCCCCCCTACTTCACAAGGTTCACCCTGGCAGACAAACTGGCCAAAATCGACATATCAGCCAACAGGAACTATTCCGCTCCCTCAACCGACTCTGCCAGCTTTACAACAAAATCCCCAGTCTAATCTGAGACCGCAACTCCCAGCCCAACCCAATCCCAATCCAAATAATAGACCGGTCCAATCCCTCCAAATCATAGAATCATCAGAAATCGGACCTGATCTGAGGGAGTGCAATGATCTTCAGTTAAGATCTGGACGTATAATAGAAACAGAGGGAGATAAAACAGTTCACATTGAAGATCAGTTACCAACAGAACAATCGTTACAACAAGAGGGTGTAAATAAGGAGCAGACTCATCATCAAGCAAGTACATCCTCTCCTCCCTTCCCAGAACGATTAGTCATACCACGACCTGTACAATATCCAGACTTTGATATTCTGGGAGAGTTACAAAATCTGTACATAAGAATTCCTTTCCTCCAAGCCATTCAAGACATCCCTATATATGCAAAAACTATAAAAGAATTGTGCATAAAAAAATCAAGGAGGAATGCAACCACTAACCCAAGAGTCCAAGTAGTCGATACTTTATCTGACCTGTTATCAGGAACACCCATTAAATATGAAGATCCGGGAAATCCAATCGTAATTGTTCAAATCTATGGTCAGACCCTGACTAATGCTTTAGTTGATCTAGGAGCTGCAATTAATATTTTGACAACTTCTACTTGCCAAAAGCTTGGCATTACATCGGTAGAACCCACTTCTACTTTGTTAGAATTGGCCGACCGATCTGTAGTTCGACCAGAAGGTACTCTATACGATGTCATGGTTTCTATAGATTCCTGGGAATACCCAACTGATTTCCTGGTAATTAATCCAAAAACCCGACTGGATGGACACCCGCTAATTTTAGGTAGACCTTGGCTTGCTACCGCCGATGCTTACATTGGTTGCTGGCAGGGAAATATGACCATAACCAGAGGACCAGATATTAAAAATCTAGTTCTATACCCTCCAGCACAGCCAAGTCTTACAATGATAAAAACTAACCAGCACCCTGTATCATATCTTACTGACAATATCAGATCACCATTGACTATACAGAAGGCCCTAGACTTTAAAGACCAAACAGAAGATGATGCTATCAATAACTTCATTAGTCAAACTGAATCTAGATCTCACACACAGTGTTTCATGATAGAAGCTGCATTCGATAGCGAACTAGAAGAAGATCCCTTGAAAGATGCGCATGACCAAACAATACCTGTGACTTCTGTTGCCAATAGTAAAGTAGTGGAAATTGAACCGGGAAAAACTCTAAACATCAATGCCAACCTTACACCGGACCAAGAAATAAAACTCATCCATCTGTTACGGAAGTATCAAGAAGCATTTGCGTGGGATTACCCTGATATGAAAGGGATTGATCCCCAATTGTGCACCCACCATATTTATATAGAAAAAGATGCAAGACCTGTCCGTCAACCGCAAAGAAGACTCAACCCTCATCTAAAAGATGTTGTAAAAGTTGAACTTCAGAAACTTTTAGATGTTAATTTTATCTATCCTATTTCTGATAGTAAATGGGTCTCTCCGCTTGTGGTTGTACCCAAGAAGAATGGGAAATGGAGGATTTGTGTGGATTATAGGGAGTTAAACAAAGCCACACAAAAAGATCACTTCCCTCTCCCATTCATAGACCAAGTATTGGACACTTTAACAGGAAAGAAATTCTTTTCTTTCCTGGATGGCTTCAGTGGATACAATCAGATTCAAATTGCCCCTGAAGACCAGGATAAAACTACCTTTACTTGTCCTTGGGGAACGTTTGCCTATAGAGTTCTACCCTTTGGCCTATGTAATGCTCCTGCCACATTCCAAAGGGATGTTCTTAGCATCTTTGCAGAATTAATAAATGATGGACTTGAAGTGTACATGGATGACTTTACACCATATGGAGATGATTTTGATCCAGCTTTAGACACTCTAGAAAAAGTCCTACAGCGTTGCATTGCTACCAGGCTTTGCTTAAGCCACGAAAAATGTTATATGATGATGACTGAAGGGCTTATTCTAGGACACTTTGTCTCAGCAGCTGGCATTCAGGTAGATCCGGCCAAAATCCAAATACTTTTGCTTATCCCCACCCCCACTACTCAAACAGAGGTACGCAACTTTCTTGGATTTTCTGGGTATTATAGACGATTTATAGAACATTATTCACACATTGTTGCACCTCTATATGCACTAACTAGTAATGTTGATTTCATGTGGACAGAAAAATGTGACCGCGCTTTCCAGGAATTAAAGAAGCTTGTATCAACAGCTCCAGTTCTTCGAGGACCAGACTGGAATTTACCATTCCAAATCTCATCTGATGCCTCAGATACAGCAATCAGTGCAGTCCTTGGGCAAGAAGAGGATAAAAAACCATATGCTATTTATTATATCAGCAAAAATTTATCCCCTGCTGAATTGAATTACACTATCACTGAAAAAGAATTCCTCACTGTAATACATGCTGTCAATAAGTTTAGACATTATATTACAGGCTATCCCGTTATTTTATATACAGATCATTCTGCTATCAAATATCTAGCAAATAAGCCTGTCACAAATGCTAGAATAACTAGATGGTTGATCTTATTGCAGGAGTTCGATATCACTATCAAGGATCAACCCGGCAAGGAAAACCCTGTAGCTGATTTTCTCTCACGAATACCAAAATCAATTGAGGCAGCAGCAATGGAAGACCAATTTCCGGATTAGCACCTGTTTGCTATTGTTGTTCAAACACCCTGGTATGCTGATGTTGCCAATTACCTTGCAGAAGGTAAGCTACCAAAACACTTAACCCCTAATGAACGTAAGCAGATTGTTCAGAAGAGTACTCGATTTTCGTGGATTGGGGGCTATTTGTTCCACACAGGGGCAGACATGCAAATTAGGAGATGTATTCGAGAAGATGAAATTTTCGACATCTTAAAAGCCTGTCATGACAGACCATGTGGGGGACACTTTGCTGAAAAAAGAACAGCACATAAAGTATTGTAGACAGGATACTACTGACCTACAATTTTTAAGGATGCGAAGAAATTCGTTCAAGCCTGTGACAGCTGCCAGCGAGCAGGACGACCTGGTCAAGCCAACGAAATGCCTCTGAGGCCGCAATTAGTCATTGAACCATTTGAACGATGGGCTCTTGATTTCGTTGGACCTATCAACCCATCATCAAATCAGAGAACATATATCTTGGTAGCCACAGAATATGTCACCAAATGGGTTGAGGCCGAAGCATTGCCTAGAGCTACAGAAGATTCTGTAATACAGTTCCTGTTCCATTTGTTTGTATGTTATGGCCTTCCGAGAGAAATAATTACAGATGGAGGACCACAATTTTCCGGAAGCAAATTAGCTGCAACACTTAACAATTATCACGTCCAGCATAAAATTACTACCCCATATCACCCGCAGGCGAATGGGCAAGTAGAAAGTAGCAATAAGGTAATAGAATCAATTTTAACAAAAACCATTTCTTCACATAGGCGTGATTGGGCCGCCCGACTACCTGAAGCACTCTGGGCTTATAGAACCACATGGAGAAGTACCACCGGTTATTCACCCTATCAATTAGTGTTTGGAAAACAACCTATTTTCTCCATAGAATTCGAAATCCAAACGTTACGAAGTGCACAGGAAGTTGGCCTAGATTTAAGTGAGGCACAAATTAATCGATTACAGCAGATTAATGAATTGGATGAAATAAGGCTCTTTGCATTACAGAATACAACACTTATTCAACAACAGCGAGCTAAATGGCATGATGCACTTATCAAGAACAAAGTCTTTCACGAAGGAGACTGGGCTCTGTTATATGGCTCTCGGTTTTAGGACTTCCCGGGGAAACTACAGACTCGTTGGTTGGGACCATACAAAATCCAGAAAGTACATGATAATGGGACCCTTACTCTGATCACAATCGACGGTTCTGGATATGCATTCAAGGTAAATGGCCACCGAGTTCGTCTCTATCGCAGGCCACTCACTCGGGAATCCTTCTGTCAGCAGCTACGTCGAGACACTGATATGGAAATTTTAGGAGAGGAAGTAAAATCTTCCTCACCTGTAATTCAGTAAGGAATGCATTTTTTTTTCCTATAACTTGTACATAAGTTTTTGTATATACGTTTTCTTAACATTTTTTTTGATCTTTCTCTTTTTTTTAATTTTGATTTTTGCATTCTGCGTGTCTTTGCTGTTCCTTTTCCAAAAGGAACAGCATTTGCTTGTTTTTGTGTTTCTGCTGTTCCTTTTCAAAAGGAACAGCATTTCTGAGTTTTTGCTGATCCTTTTCAAAAGGAACAACATTTGTAATTTTCTGCTGTTCCTTTTCAAAAGGAACAGCTTTTGTGAGTTTTTGCTATTCCTTTTCAAAAGGAACAGCATTTGTGCATTTTTGTTGTTCCCTTTCAAAAGGAACAGCATTTGTGAGTTTTTGTTGTTCCTTTTCAAAAGGAACAACATGTGTGAGTTTTTGTTGTTCCTTTTCAAAAGGAACAACATGTGTGAGTTTTTGTTGTTCCTTTTCAAAAGGAACAGCATGTGTGAGTTTTTGCTGTTCCTTTCCAAAAGGAACAGCATGTGTGAGTTTTTGCTGTTCCTTTTCAAAAGGAACAACATTTGTGAGTTCTTTGTTGTTCATTTTCAAAAGGAACAGCATTTGTGCGTCTTTGCTATTCCTTTTCAAAAGGAACAACGTTTGTGATTTTTTGCTGTTCCTTTTCAAAAGGAACAACATTTGTGAGTTTTTGCTGTTCCTTTTCAAAAGGAACAACATTTGTGAGTTTCTGCTGTTCCTTTTCAAAGGGGACAACATTCATGATCTTCGGCTGTTCCTTCTCAAAGAACGGCATCTTAACTATTTGTTTTGCATGGATTCTTCTCTCCTGTTCCTTTTTCAGAAGGA
Organism: Pinus tabuliformis; assembly: GCA_031772625.1. Lineage (NCBI taxonomy): Eukaryota > Viridiplantae > Streptophyta > Pinopsida > Pinales > Pinaceae > Pinus > Pinus tabuliformis. The sequence goes on from CM062819.1 coordinate 430,235,614, forward strand.
ACACCATAGCCATGTTTTTGCTCTCTGTGATGATTTATATTGAGGATGCTTTTAGCCATGTTCTCTCCAGTCTTTAAGATACAGCTATGCACTTATGCAATGAACATAAATTACGACATACCGAAGTCAGCAGATCATAGATCGCTATCTTTATAGGGCCTAGTATTGATAAGAGGACAATAGGAGGGACATACTTACCTCTCATCTCCGTTGTCATTGACTTATTCCCATTGTTTTGGTTGGTTATCTTTATCATGCCGATTTCCCTAATAATTTTCTTTGATTATTACTTAGGGATAAGAGCAGAGGATTCATATCTTCCTGTTGGGATGATAAGACTTCTTCCACCATTCCCACTCTTAAGGAGTGTTGAACCACCCTTATGTGTAAATAAATAAGAAAAAAGTGCTTTGCAAAAAGAAAAAATGAATATGGATTATTAATTGTCAAATGCAGGATAGGGGGTCTCATCATGAGCCAGCCTACCATGATCATCAGGATGGAAGCGAAGTGGCATTCCCAGTATGGCCACCACACCAGGGATATGGTCCAAAAGGTACACTAAATAAACAGACCTTGGAACAGGGGGTCTCATCACGAGCCGACCTGTCCACGTTTCGCACCTTCCTTGTGAATGGCATTATGGCTACCTGGGTACCAAGCCAGCATAATGGCCTGCATTTCGACAAAATATTTTTCAAAATACACACAAAGGATCATGGTTCCGAGGGTGAAATAAATAACTCTGCCAAGGTTATGAACACCTGTCAGCAGCAGAGCTCTGTTAATGGTATCGAAGTCATAATGGTTACACCAATAGGTATGATATTAATACTTCTTTGTCTCTTATATCCTATGAATAATTCATATTTTATGTCCCAATGAATATATCGCATGAACACTCATTACCACCAATCATGGCAAAGGAACTGACAATGACCTCTGGAGATTTCGTACGATTGACAGACGTCCCATCCCCCGGCCTCGCATCATATCACGCAGGCTCTTATGTAAAACGCGATCCACCTTTTTGCCTCGATTTCGGTATTTCGTTGTCCATCTAAAACATGGCATAATTTTATATGTTGTTCCTTTATGACTGGTTACATGATGGCTGTTGCTCCTCTATTTGACGGCTGGGGCAGCCTATCACATCGTGGGGGGGAAGGTAATCTCATTACTCCACGAGTTACGTGTCAGCACACCATTCGGGGTAGATAGTGTACGAAGGTATGGCATGGTTTAACGGTATGATAATTCTATTTTACGCAAAGTTTCCATCCACAATCCATTTTTGTTGCATACTCTGTTTTTTTCTTGCGACGATCACCCTCTCTGCGTCTCAAAACAGCACAGGCAGTTGCTGTTCCATTGGAAATTCTTAGTGGAACCATGGGAGGAAAGGCAATCCGAAGCAAACCTCAGGAATTGACAGTCTCTGCTGCTGCTCGGGAGATCCTGGAAAAGGCAAGATGGCTGAATTATTTTAGTCGCCTACAAGAATCAAACGAGACAGTGGCGTTGGAATTTCTGCAAAACTTGCAGGAGGACTACTCCATAGTAAGAGAAAGGCGGATAGTGGTCACTGATGATGTAATTGCAGAAGTCTCAGGACTACCAGCCGCCGGACCTGTATGGACGCTGAGGAAAGAAAGACTACAAAAGATTATGGAGATTTTCCAGGATGAAGGCCAAAGCTTGACAGTTAAGGGGAAGGGAGTTCTGCCAGCAACGTTAGGAGAACCCTGGACCGAATTAGCAAAGATAGTGCAGAGCTACATTACTTGTGAAGGAAGGAAAGACGTGGTAAGACCACGTCATCTTAAACTCTTAGCTGTTTTGAAAGAAAAATGTTCTGTAAATCTGCCTGCACTTTTAAATTCACTATTGCATGATGCGGCCCGAAGCCTGAAAAAGGCACAGCACGTAGAAACAGTTGTTAGCCACCATGGATTGATTCGATTGATAGTGAGCCATAGTCTCACTCAATAGCAGAGTAGCTGGGAGGAGCTCATTGCATTGATTGAGGGGGGATTGGCTGCACCATCCCCAAAACCTAAACATTCCTCTAGCACACCGGAACGATCAGAGAAACGCAGAGAATTGGCAGCAGAAAAACATGTTGCTCCAAAACGTAAACATTCTTCAAGTACACCGGAACGACCAGAAAAACGCAGAGAATTGGTAGCAGAAAAACCTGTTGCTAGTACACCTGAACAACCTGAGAGACCAAGAAAATCAGCCCGGCTAGCTCGAATACGAGGGAGGCTGGAAAAGATTCGGGAAAGCACCAGCCAGCCAATCGAGATTACAGACGAACCTCCAGAACCAGAAGGAGGACCTTCCGAAGAAAATGCTGGACAATCTGGGGGCGAGGCTGAGCAAGCCGGAGAAGGAGGCGAGGAGGGAGAAGTGCACTCCGAAACAGAAACAGAAGCTGAACACTCCAAGGCAGTCACTGAGCAGGACAATCAGGAGGAGGAAGTAGTACAGCCAGAGAGCAGCCCGCTGCGAGACCCTGTGGGCGAAGATGAATTGGCCGCAATCCTGGCCAATATGGGGGAATATGGCCAACCCTCCAGCCCAGCAGGTCCTCCCGATGGACCTCCAGAGGAAGACATACCTGAGAAATCACATGCAGAAAAGGCAGGAGAAGAAAACCCGCCCGTTCATGAGGAAGAAATAAGGGACACCAATCGGGAGCAATCTGTTCCCAAGGCACCAGAAGAAATTCTAGACGGAGTAGGAGCAGATTTAAGGGCCAGTCATAAGCCCTCTGCTGAGGCAAGGGAAATCAAGAAATTAAGGAGAAAACAACAGAGGCTGCTGAACACTATAGCCCAGCTCCGACAGCAAATTCGGATTCTGAAAGCCAATCTGAGGATACAAAGGACCACAAGGAAAAGAAAAAGGGCCACTGCAGCAAAATCCCGTAGAACAAGAAGACGAAGGACTTATAGCCGCCCTGTTGGTCAAAACCCTGCTGGAAGACCTACTGCTGTTCCAAATGACGTTGAAGAACAGACTGCTGTTCCAAACGACGTTGAAGAACAGACTGCTGTTCCAATTGACACTGAAGAACAGACGGCTATTCCAAATGACGTTGAGGAACAGACTGTTGTTCCAATTGACACTGAAGAATGGACTGCCATTCCAATTGAGGCAGAGCGACAGGATGATGTTCCATTAACAGGGGAACCACAACAACCTTTCATTCATGTTAAGAAAGAAAAGGAGAATAAAGAGATCCAAACAGAGGCACCACCCTCAGGGGTAATTCGGGTTTTGAACTCCAAACAGTATAATAAAAAGGTTCAGGTAAAACTCCCGGCCTCTACGGCTCTATGGAAAAAGGATCCGAAAACAAGAACCTTGCACAAGATGATAAAGCAAGCTCAGCAAGAAACTGAATAGCTGAGAGAACAAACAGTCCCTCGGGAGAAATATGAAGAGTTGCAACAGCAACTTCAGGATATGAGTCAGTCCGAGAGCCAGGCCTTCGAAGGCTAGCAAAAGGAGCAAGAAAAGGTTGCCAAGTTAACTCGTCGATTATATATTGTTGTTAGGCAGATGGACACTGTGTGTTCTTTGTATAATGACGTTCTGGCCTGTAGGGCCCCTGCTAAAAACTATGCTTTATTTTTGCTTGAACGATATTTACGATTAAAGATAAAAGCTGTCAGGGCGGGTGCCCCTATACAAATCAATACTGTTAATGATTTTATAGATTGTTGCAAGCATTATGGAATTAAGGTTCAAAGATTATTGTGTGAATTTTACTTGCATAACGTCGTGCTAGACCAGGAAACTGATTTAAATCCTGGCCCTTTTGTTGGGGACATACAATTGCAAGCCTTTGTTTCATTCGGGGTTAATCAGCTAAAATGGCTCAGGGCTTATAACACTTTTCAGAGACAGGAAAATAGCCTAGACTTGTGGGTAAGAGCCGAGCCTAGAGACCTAGTGCTGTTATGGAGAGCACATAGGAACCTTATGAGAACCCCGGGTGTTATGGAGACATTAGGACCCATGCACGAGGACTTAATCCGACACAGTCTGGAATATTTTCTGACTATTAAAGACCTCGTCATCGATGCTGCAAAATTCTGATACCGGACTTCTAACCCAAACATCTAGCTCAGGGAACCGTTCAAATACGAAAATTTTGAGCTGGCTGCCAGCCGATTGAACCTTTATGGCGAGCGTATTTTGCAAGCAGGGCCATCTTGGTTAGGGTATCGATTTCATAGTCCAATCATTTGGCACCATGCACCCGGATATCAGGCCTTGTATGAAATGCCTGAAGGTCAAACAAATCAGTTCTTTGATGATCTAGTTGCTCATCACGGTTGTAGGCCTCCACACGAGGTTCCCTCTCCAGCCTATTCTCTTACCGCCTTGCATGTCAACTATAATGTTTTCATGAGGGCATGAAACAGGGTAAGCAGGGGGGTGTGTGGAGCACTGGAAAGGTATGTTTTTGACGAACAATTTAGTGACTTTTCAGTAACAATTGTAACCCTTTCTGCATCATGAACTTAAAGAAATAAAGAATTTTAATAGAATGTGTGAGAATTAGTATGGAAAGCTTAATCGCTGATAATTGTCATTTTTCTATGCAGGAAAAGGTGGAAACGAAGAGCTGCCGTCCAAAAGGGAAAGACAAAGGAGGAATAACTGCTGTCCCTCTAGAAGGGAACCGGATGCAAACGAGATCGAACAGATCGAAGCAGAATGACCCAGGAAAGAAAGAAGGGTTACCAATTCGGCGGAACAGGGAAAGAAAAGTAAAGGATTAACGGCTTGGTGAGGATCATTGTTTTGCTTATTTTTGTTACCTAGATACCTCCGCCGTTACTTTTATAAAAAGGAACAACACCGTTAAGCAAAGGGACTTTTTTTATGTAATTTTAAGTTTCAGACTAAACTTTGATCATCGACTCTCACTGAGACTTGGTTTGTTGTACATTTGTTGATGCGTTAATATAAAAGACTTGGTGTTTATTTCATCTCTGCGTCTGGAGTAATCTAAGGCGGTGTACCGTTGGAAGCTAAGGGCCCGGCTCCGAAGGACACTTGCTTTTGTATCATTATAATTTGATTTCTGCGTGGTTTGCTTATCTTTATTGCTCAGCAATCTGACATGTTTTTTATATGCTATTCCATGCTCTGTTACGACTAATTCATTAATGGTTTCTTCAGGAGATTTATGTAGTGACTCTGTATCATATGAGTGAATCCTTTCAGAGTTGATTGCATGTTATCAGTCCAAGCCAGCTATTTTTGTTACAGAGCATTTGTACTGAATATTACTGTTATTGGATTCATGTGAAATCCCAATTATTGGAATCCGAAAGTAATGTTATTCTATTTGGAAACATAGTCATATTCTCTTTAACCATCAGATTGCTATATTAGCGTGGTGTGTGTATATATGGTTGATGCTTGCTGTTCCATAATTCATCAGTGAGTGCTGTTCCATAAAGTACATTCCATCCAATTTGCTTTAAGAGAGAAGATTGCTATTTTATTGCAGAATGTGAGTTTGGTTCAATAGAGCAAGTTTAGTTCAGACTCGTGAGACTTAGTTTATTTGACTGCTGTTCCATTTACTGCCGTTCTATTTACTTGCAATTGCTGTGTTGGTGTGAGAGAAGGTCTAAGGCTATAGTGAGCCTCAGCAGTCGCTGCCTAGCTCCCAGACCTATGGTCCATGCTCTAATTTCCTTTCCATCAGTTTCTAGAGGGATGGGTTATCGCTTCCGCACCCTTGACTGATAAGCTGCCTTGTGTGATTTTATGCCTTTAAAGTAATCTAGTCATAGTTTAACATCCGTTTACTCTTGTATTTTCTGAACACTGTACTACTAAGCATTACTCTGACGAATAGCCTCGTATTGAGATACTCTTTGCAATAACAAAGCGTTCCCGGATTGACTTATTAATGTGGAATAACTAGAGGTGAAAGAGACCCTTGTTACAGCTCTACACTTTGCAGATTGATTCTTTTCATTAGATTACTTCTTTAATGAATTTAAGCCTTCTTGGTAGCTGGCTGCAATAGATTGGTTTTGCTGTAACTCAGAGTGGAGCTTCAATTTGCTTAAGCAAGGTGTGATTAGTTTTTACTATAACTTTCATTGCTTTTAAGATTGAGTATATATAGTACGCAGTTGCCTTTGAAATAAATAGACTTCCTTGGGTTGACAATTTATGTAGCACTTGGTTGTTTGAATTGATAAGCAATTAAAGTGACCAACATTTTGGCGTCGTTTCCGGGGAAGGCAATCATAGATTTTAAAAGAACTGATGATTTTCTTTTAGATATGTAGGATGCATGAGAGGAGGCAAGAAAACTAATCCTACAGGTGGCAAGGGCAAAGGAAGAGGAGGAATAAAAACTTTCATTAATGAGATTATTTCAAAAGCTGAGACTTCTGAGAGGCTAAGCTCTCGGAGGCCACAGACTCAACACTCTCTCCAAACGAACTACGAAACAGAGGAAGTAGTGGGACCTGAAAGGGTTGAAGAGACAGTAGAACATATTGAGGAACCAGTGGAGGACATTGAAGAACCAATAAAAGATATTGAAGTTGAGGAACCAGTTCAGGACATTAAGAGTCCAACAGAAAGCGCCAAAGACCGGGTAAGTGCAATAGGGGAACAACCAATGGATGGAAACAATGAAGGAATCTTTGGTGGAGGATGTGGAGAAGGAGAAGGAAGAGGCGAGAACTCTCTCTCCACCTTGGAATTCCCTATTGGGGAACTTCCTAGAGGAGCAACTGCTATGAAGAACATCCCACTCTCAGCCTTACCCAACTTCCATGGTTTATCCTCTGAAGACCCTGATGAATTTCTTTTCAAGTTTGATATATTGTGTAGAAGTTATGATTATGTTACTAATGCTCAAAAATTGAAGTTATTTCCAGCAACATTAAAAGGAAATGCACTGAGATGGCTTATGAACCTGGGGGGTTATGTGATCACAACATGGGATCAGATGAAGGAGAAGTTTCTGGCCAAATACCAAGACTATTTCTGGATGAGAGAGAAAAGGGAGGAATTATTCAAGATGGTTCAGAAGGAGGATGAAAATCTGGAGGAATTTGTGGAAAGACTCCAATATAATCTGCAGAGATCCGATCACCCTGATGTAAGTAAAGATATTCTTAAGACAATATTATTGAAAGGGGTAAGGGATGACTGTTTAGATATGTTAAATATGCTTGGTAAAAAGGATATATCTAAAGAATCATATGATGAAATTTCCAACCTCTACAAGAGATGTTCAAGAGGGGCTGCAAATAGATCAAAAAGCAGGGACAATACATATTCAAGAGTCCAAAAATCAGCCAGTGGGGGAGCAACAAGAGCTGAAATAGGTAATTTACTTGAAGAATTTAAAACTGAAATGTTAAGCTCTTTTGCTTCACAGATTGATACCTTGTAGGTTAAGAGAAAACAAGCAGAGGAAGAAGCTGCTTTGGTTGTCTTATGTCCTAAATGCAAAGAAAAACATCCACTAAGGGAATGCCCATTGGAAAAGGTACCAATTTTCACAATTTGTGAGAAGGACCATGAAACTCAACAATGCCCTTCTTTACCAGGGATAAAAGCAGCGTTGCAACCAACTAAGGAGGAAGCTGAAGCAATTTATTTGCTGACATAGAGGAGGCAATGGCAACCATGAGGACAAGGTATGAACTCCAGTATGCCATTTAATCATTGGAATAATTATTCTTCTTTTAATCAAGCAAACTACCCACCGTTCAACCAAATGTAATACCCACCCTTTAATCAAATGAATTTCCCACCCATACAGCAAACAAACCCTCCCTTTGTAGACCCTGCAATGTGGACTCCACAACTATCTTATTTTAATCAATGGAACCCAAACTGGAGAGCTCAACAAATTCCATTCCCAAACCAATTTCCTCAGTTTCAGCAACAACTCTCTCTCCCGTCAGGTGCTCCACCAAGTAATCAGACAATGAGACCCCAGCTATCTGTACAACTGAACCCTAACACTAATAATAATAAAGCTGTGCAAGTCATCGATATTCAGAACCTGCCTACATCTCCTGTGCAGTGTAATGATATTCATTTATGATCTGGGAGAGTAGTTGAGCCGATTATTGATGATATTACCTCTTCTGACTCTGACAAAGAAGAGATAGAAAAGAATAATTTACCTAATAATAGTGCTGAAACAGTTAAACCACCCTCTAATACAGTTGCTGAAATAGTTAAACCACCCTCTAATATAGTTGCTGAAATAGCAGAGACACCATTTCTTGAGCGTCTAGCTCTTACTAAGACACCTGAGCCGCCTACTTTTAATCTTCTAGGGGAATTGCAGAAACTTTATGTTAAAATTTCGCTATTACAAGTACTTAGGGATGTATCGATTTATGCCAGAACTGTCAGAGACATTTGCATCAAGAAACCTGGCAGGAAAGCTAAAGACCCCCTTACAGTTCATGTGATGGGTGATCTAGCTGCTTTAATGTCAGGAAAAAATCCTCCTGTAAAATATGGTAATCCAGGCCATCCTACGGTCACGGTATAGGTTGGAAAAACTATTGTTTCGCGAGTTTTGGTAGACTTAGGTGCTGCTATAAATATTATGACCCTTGAAACTGCACAATTTTTACAGCTGAAAAATGTAATCAGAGAGACACCAACCATCCTGGAATTAGCTGACCATTCCACAATCAAACCAGAGGGGGTTATTGAAGACCTGATCATTTCAGTTGAATCATGGAATTATCCAGCTAACTTTGTCGTATTACAGACTAAAACAAAGTTGGGGGGACATCCTCTAATTTTCGGGAGACCCTGGCTGACTACAGTAGATTCCTTTATCAGTTGTAGATCAGGATCAATGACAATTTCTAATGGATGTGAAACCAAATAGCTTACTCTTTACCCTCATGCTACACCTATGATTAACAATGATGATTCTGTATGGTTAGACTATGAGGATAATGACACTCAACCCATTTTGACCATTGGACAAGCCTTAACTCTTAAAGACACCATGGAAGATGAAGTAATTAGTAATTTTATTTCTGAACCTTCATTGGTCACTTCTGAAACATATAATCAATTAACTGCAATTTTGGAACCTGAAACTCAGGAAAATCTTGAATCTGAAAATTTACCTCAAACATCAACTGCTATCTCCTCTAAAAGCATAACAGTGGAAATCAAACCTGGCAAAACATTGAACATAAACCCCAATTTATCAGATGCTGAAACACAACAGCTAATGAAGTTACTTCGTGAAAAAAAGGAAGCATTCGCATGGGACTACACAGACATGAAGGGGATCTCTCCTGAATTATGTACTCATCATATCTATATTAAGGAAGGGTTCCGACCAGTCTGTCAACCCTAGTGGCGAATGAATCCCAATTTGAGAGAAATTGTTAGGGAAGAACTTCAAAAATTGCTTAATGCTGGGTTTATATACCCCATATCTGACAGTGAATGGGTTTCTCCATTGGTGGTAGTACCTAAGAAAAATGGGAAATGGAGAGTATGTGTAGATTATAGAGCTTTAAACAAAGCCACTCAAAAAGATCATTTCCCCTTGCCATTCATTGATCAGGTGCTCGACAGTTTGTCAGGAAAGAGATTCTTTTCCTTTTTAGATGGTTTTAGCAGGTATAACCAAATCAAAATTGCACCCCAAGATCAAGAAAAGACCACTTTTACTAGTCCTTGGGGAAATTTTGCCTATAGAGTCCTCCCCTTTGGACTATGTAATGCTCCAGCAACATTTCAAAGAGCAGTGATAGGAATCTTTTCTGATATGCTTAATGACTCTATGGAGATATTTATGGATGACTTTACTCCTTATGGTGTGACTTTTGAAGATGCATTACAAAACCTTGAGAAAGTACTTAAACAATGTATACAAGCTCATCTTTCCTTGAGTACTGAAAAATGTCATATGATGATGAACGAAGGAATTGTACTGGGACACTTCATTTCATTCCTATGGATTCAAGTAGATCCATCCAAAGTACAGGTAATTCACCCTATCCCTAAAACACAAACTGATGTAAGAAGTCTTTTAGGACATGCTGGATATTACAGAAGATTTATCAAAGATTTTTCTAAAATAGCTTCTCCTTTGTTTGTGTTATGAAAAATACTGAATTTAAGTGGAGTGATGCCTATCAGAAAGCATTTGATGAACTTAAGCATCAGTTGTCTACAGCTCCTATTCTAAGGGGACCTGATTGGGCACTTCCCTTTCATATATCCTATGATGCTTCCAATACTGCAATTGGAGCTATCTTGGGACAAGAAGAAAATAATCTTCCTTATGCTATCTATTTTATTAGTAAGAATATGACCCCTGCTGAGCTTAATTACACAGTTACCGAAAAGGAATTTTTAGCAGTCATTTACGCTATTAATAAATTTTGACATTACATTACTGGTTATCCTACTTTTTTTCATACTGACCACTCGGCTATTAAGTATTTAATGAACAAATCTGTCACAAATGCTCGAGTTACCAGGTGGTTATTGTTAATACAAGAATTTGATATTACAATTGTAGATCGACTAGGTAAGGATAAAAACTGATGATAATACTCCAGTAGATGATTCCTTTCCTGATGAGTACTTGTTCGCAGTATCTGCTCACTCACCTTGGTATGCAGACATTGCCAATTATTTGGTTGCAGGGAAGTTACCATCACACCTATCACACCGAGAGAAAAGAAAGATCATTCAACAAAGTGCTCGGTATAGCTAGATAAGTGGGTGTCTTTTTCATATAGGACTTGATCAGGAAATTCGAAGATGCATTAGAGAAGATGAGATTTATGATATACTGAAGCCTTGTCATGATGGCCCTTGTGGAGGGCATTTTGCTGATAAGAGAACAGCACATAAAATTCTTAGGATGGTTTATTATTGGCCCTCACTTTTTAAGGATGCAAAGAAATATGTCAGGGCCTATGATAGCTGTCAGAGAATGGGTCAACCTAATCATAGAGATGAAATTCCAATGAACCCCCAGGTAATACTTGAATGTTTTGAAAGATGGGCTCTAGACTTTATAGGACCCATCAATCCTCCATCCAGTCAAAGAGTTTATACATTGGTTTGCACAGATTATATGACCAAATGGGTGGAAGCGAAGGCACTTACTAGAGATAATGAGGAATCTGTTTTAACATTTCTATTTGAAGAAATTTTTGTTAGGTTTGGAGTGCCTAGAGAACTAGTCACAAATGGAGGACCTCCTTTCAATTCTCATGGTTTTAAAGCCATGCTTCAAAAATATCATATCAATCATAAAATGACTACACCTTACCACCCCCAAGCTAATGGTCAGGTGGAAAGTACAAATAAATTCATAGAGGTCATTTTAACAAAAACAGTGAAGGAGAATAGGAAGGATTGGTCCCAAAGGCTGCCTGAGGCATTATGGGCTTACAGAACTACTTGGAGGAACACTACAGGTTTTTCACCCTATGAATTTGTTTATGGTAAAAGTGTTGTTTTTCCTGTGGAATTTGAAATTAAAACCTTAAGAACTGCTTTAGCTATTAACCTTGATTTGACTGATGCACAGACAGCTAGGTTGCAGTATCTTCAGGAATTGGATGAAAAGAGGTTGGATGCCATCCATCAAACAACTATGATTCAACAACAAAGAACCAGGTGGCATGATAAAACTATTAAGAACAAGCAGTTCCAAAAATGTAATTGGGTTCTATTGTATGATTCCCGGTTTGAAAATTTTCAAGGAAAATTGCGAACAAGGTGGTTGTGACCTTACGAGATAGATACTATTTTTCCCAATGGAACAGTAAGGCTCCTAACAATTGATGATTCTAGAACACCATTGTTAGTGAATGGGTATTGGCTCCGTCCGTACCAGCAACCTATTTCTAAAAAGGATTTTAAGGCCACTTGCATGGCAGATTCACATTATATATTTTTGGGGGAGCCTGCTGCCCCTCATTGCATTTAATCTTTGCATTATATGTTTCTCTATTAGATTAGACTAATAATCCCTGTCAAGAGTTGCCATGTTACAATTTATTATTTTGCAGGTCTCAGATTGGGAGGCTAGTTGAAAAGAATAATTGTATTGCAAGAAGGATCAAGTTTCATTTTGGGAAATATTCTCATCTCACCTCAATTCATAGCAACACTTTCCTATTTTGCTTTACAACAACATTTCTCTTTATTTTTCCCGTTGCTAAAACACCAACTTTTCCCCTTTTCCCCATTGCTGAAACACCAACTTTTTCCCTTTTTCCCATTGCTAAAACACCAACCTTTTCCCTTTTTCCCGTTGCCGAAACACTAATTTTTCCCATTGTTGAAATACCGACTTTTTCCTAAAACACCAATTTTTTTTCCCATTTTTCCATAATTGAAACATTAATTCCTCTCAAAAGAATGGATACATATTACTCCCCTATTGTGAGAATCATCTATTGATTCTTATAACTTTGATCTTTCACTACCTCCTCCTATGTTAAAAACCTTTCATATAAATACCCTCATATTACAAAACCCTTTTTCATAACCATTGGTGATCTATTAGTGACAACATTATATTTTCGGCATATCAATCGAAGGTAAACATGAGGTATGCATTTGTTATGTGTAAATATTAAACTATAGTTAATGAGAACATTGTGACATGATTACCGCAATCGCCGTACATTCAAACTTATCATTTTAGCCGCAATTGGGGGGGGGGATACCAAAATTTTGTAATCATTTCACGATACGCCAATCACCGTTGTTTTTTTTACCAAGATCATGTCTCTTCACCCTGTCTTTGTCTTAGTATGTCACGACATTATTTCCAAAACTTACTCTGTTTTGGGTGTGGTAACTTGGCTCTGTACTGTGCATTTTACTAAAGAAAGTAACTATGGGAGGCAATGCTATTTGAAATAAACCCGGATCAACAGCTCTATTGGAATTTCACCCAGAAGTATATCATATTTTTCAGCAGGCAGGCTAGGTATATTATTTTCGAAGGCTCCAAGGATTTGATCCTCAGCAAGTCCTTGAATTCGCACGCAATTTACGGGAAGGATACTCTACTATTCAAGGAGTCTGAATTTCAGTAACAGAGGATGATGTAGCACAGGTTTCAGGTTAACCAGTCGATGGCATTCGATGGTTAAATCATAAACACATCATTTTGAATGCACAACAGGACTTCCTTCTACCGGGAGAGTGGGTCGAACCTAAAGGCAGGGGTGTTTCACTTCATTCGTTACCACTTCCATGGCCAAAGGTTGCCAAGTTTTTCAAGCACTATCTCACCTGTGAAGGACATTACCAGGTAGTTTATCAACATGATTTTGTGTTGTTAAATCATTTAAGACATGGTCGTCTGCTAAATATGCCATACTATCTTCTTGGGTGTCTGAATAATATGTCACATTATTCCATGAATGAAAAGTACCCACTCCTTTCCCTCACTCACCATCGTCTTGTTCAACTTATAATTCAGAGGGGCTTTGCTCAACAGAATCCCCCTCTCCTTAACAACCCACCCCCGGAACCCCATGAAGATGCTGAAATTCCTTAAGCAACAGCTGAAAATCCCCAAGAAACTGCTGAAATTCCTCAAACAACAGCCAAAACTCCCCAATTAAATGCTGAAAATCCCCAACAAACCCCTGGAATACCTCAGCAAATTGAAAATCCTTCTGCACAACAACCAGGGAGTGTCTTTGATTCCCCACCACCTATAGTAGTTAACCCAATTGATCCCTCCATTGCATCGACCCCACCCCATAATTTAGCTGAATCATCCACTCCCATTGTCCATATCACCAATGATGATTTAGATGATAACATTCCCATTGCTAAGCTAAAAAGGAAAAGGCAAGAAAAGGCTGCACCCCTACCAAAAAGACAAACAAGGGCCTCAGTTAAAGAAGCCATCACTTCTGATGACCCTCCTACCCCTGAGAAAGCTACTCATAAAAGAAAAATCATTGTTCTTCCTGCCTTTTTACCTTGAAGACGAACGAGGACGTCTTCTAAAGCAGAAACTAAAACCACTACCCTAAATTCCCCACCTATTATCCTAAAACCCCATACCCCACCACAGTCCCAAGGCCCTGAATCTTTACCTACCTCACCCTCGGGTACTGAAATACAAAATGAACAGGATTTTGTGACATCATTCCTTTGAGAGAACGTAGCTGTTACACAAGAACTAGCTACTAATTCAGCAGTTGCTCTGCACGAACCAACTACTGATCCATCAAAAGTGGATACCCAAGATGATATATAGCATGTAGCTGTCCCACAAGAACCAGCTACTAACTCAACAGGTGTTACACAAGAACCACCTGCTGATGTCCATAAAACAGATGGCCTAGATGTAGCTGCCCCACAAGAACCAGCTACTGACTCAGCAGTTGCCACACAAGAACGACCTGCTGATGTCCATAAAACAGACGACCTAGATGTAGCTTCCCCACAAGAACCAGTGACTGACTCAATAGTTGCCACATAAGAACCACCTGCTGATGTCCATGAAACAGATGACCAGGATGTAGCTACTCCATCTACTGACTCAAAAGTTGTCACACAAGAACCACTTGTTGATGTCCATAAAATTGATGATCAAGATGTACCTGCCCCACAAGAACCAGCTACTGACTCAACAAGTGTTACACAAGAACCACCTGCTGATGAACAAAATATAGATAATCAAGAACCAACTACGCAGTCAGCAGCTACCACACAAGAACCATCTGCTGATATGCAAAATTTGGATGCGCAGGATGATATAGTTGTTACAGAACCAGCTATTGATTTAGCAGATGTCACACAAAAACTACCTGCTGAGGCTACAAACAATGAAGCTGCTACCGAACAACAACCCTTCCATCCACTGGAATCAACTACTGAGACTGTGACTGCTACACAAAGCCCAGTCACCTTGGCTTCCCTTTTACAAGAAAACGAGTTTCTGAAATCAGAGCTCGAGGTTTATAAGCAAGAACTAATAGTGGCAAGAGAAGCCTATGAAAGAGAGCTTAATCTGTATACTTTAGCTCATGCAGCATCTGCAACTGAGAAAAGTGTAGAGAAAGATCAATATAGTGAATACATGTGCAGCCAATGTGGTAATATTTATCATCAAGCTGGTTATAAGATAGTCGAAGTCCCATTTCCTGGAGCTACTCCTGCATCGACTCCTGTTATAGTTAGAAAGGAATGCCCTGCTGTTACACAAGAACCAGCAAGGCCTTCAAATATTTTTGAAAAAGAAGTGAAACCACAAATATCTTGGCCTACTCTGGTTGCTAAAGCTGAAAGCCCTGTACCAAGGCCTACAAAGACTACGTTTACTCAGACTGAACCTCGGCATTCAAAGACTATCTTCACTTAGACCAAAAGCACTCAAGCACAAATGGATATATGGAAGAAGGAATATGTTATGTCACAGGAAAGGATCTTGCAGGAACATAAATTAGCATGGCAAAATTATATATATGCAAATTGGGAAGTGTTGGAACAGTCTTGTGCACAGAACAAGGAAAATAAACAATTAAAAACTAAATTGTCTTTTATGTTTGATCTGCTTCAAAGACTACTGGCCACCAGGAAACCATCCTTTAATTATTTTGTGTTTCTTGCAGAGTGCCTAGCATTCTTCCAAGTAAAGGCAATCAAAGATGGATGATCTCATGAGGTATCTACACCTTAACAGTTTATCAAAACATTCACTGAGGCATCATTCAGTGAACAAAATTGACTCTGTGAACTATACCTCCATAATGAAGCCATGCCTGAGGATAGAAAGCTTAATCTGATTCCTCTGGTTGGGGACATTCATATTAGAGCCTTTGTCTCTTTCCTGGCCAATCAGCTCACCTGGAAAAATTCCTTCCTTTCAACAAAACACAATGAAGATAATCGCCTTCTGTGGATTCGATCCGAACCACAGAATGCTGCTATTTTTGTCACTGAACATCATTGGTTTTTAAGGGAACCAGGAATGACCGAGCATGTTAGAGAATTACAGGCAGTAGTCTTAAAAGATTTCCAACGTTATGTCAAAGCCAAGCGAGCTCTTGCCTTACACGCAAACAATCTATTTTGGGAACACTGCCCTAAGGAGAGAAAGGAATATCATCCCTTTAACCCACTTAATCTTCAAGCAGCAATTTCACGGCTACCTAATTATGTCAAATGCATTCAACAGTGTGCTGAAAAGTGGTTAGGATATCATTTTCACTTTCCTCTTCTATGGTTGCCAGTACAACAATATAAGGCTTATTTCAAGTTGTCCAAAACGGAGGAGCTCGCAGCATGGCAGAGACTACAGAATGTCCAGGGTTTCAGAGATTTGGTTGATAGCACCTTCTATACTTACTGTCTAAGTAATTTGCACTGTACAGCCCAGTACTCGGACTCAAACTTAGAGTAAAAGTTGCATGAGGACATGCAACCCTTTCAGTTGGGGGGGATGTTAGGACCTCATATTGTCTCTTTTTGACCATACATTTTGTTATGATGTCATCCTTTTTCAACTTATATTTAAAGTCCTTGTTACTGTTTTAACCCAATTATTCCAAAGGTACACAATATTTCTTCTCATCACTATATGTTTAATTATTTTACATATAATTACGCTATCTTCATTGTTGATCATTGAATTGATAATGGCTGAACGGTTAAAACACGATGTGCAGTCCATGTTGCTGAAACTGCCTGAAGATTGCAAGATTACTTCTACAGTTGCTGAAACAGTAGGAACGATGCACAAATCTTGTGGCTGAACAATTGTGATTTGCGGTCTAGATTTGACAGCAACAGAAGAATATCACCGAAGGAGCTGCTACACTGGATGTAACGACCATGATCTAAAGACAGTATTGTTGTAACAACATTTTGTTGATGGGAAAACTGACTTCCCTATTTTTTTATAAAGGGTTAAAATAGGACTTACAATGTAATCTATTGTAATAGATGTCTCCTCTTTAAAAAGGGGAGACATCTACATTAGAAGGGGATGAACAGACTGCGGAGAAGGGCTTAGTGGAAGGAACAGAACTAGAATCCTTTTTCTGTAACATGACATATTGATAGATGAATAAAATCTTGTTTTTGTTGGCATTATGATTCAGGTGTTGTCCTTGATGGCAAACTCATTCAGGTGGTAAATCAAGAAGGACGCAGGAAATATGTTCAGCAAGTGCGTCCCCGCAGGTATACCATACAGAACCCGCGTCCAGGGACGCAGGCCAGCCGTTCAGGAGGTGCGTCCGCCCAGTGCACACATTTCAAGGCAGAGAAAAGCACGTGGGGGTTTCTTGTGTGGTATCTAGCCGACGGTTTTTGTGTTTCTATGGTGTCGGCTCGTGGTATTGTTCCACGCTTTGGGGAGAAGCTTGCCTATATAAAGCAAAGGAGTTCATTTGGATTAAGCATCATCTTGGTTGAATATCTCTTGGTGAGATCTAGTCCAAATCTATAAGGGCGAATCTTCTAATGGACTACGATCTATATGGCGCATGATCAGATCTGTGGATCTGAGTGTTTGGGTTGGTTCTGAAGTCCTCTTATCTTCTATATCTGAAGGGACGCAGATTCAGTGAAGGGAAAGTGCGCCGGGACGCAGTACAGTAAAGGCTCAGGTGCGTCTCTGAGGCAAAGGGCGCGGCGCGACTGTGGTATTGGGTGCGTCTCTGAGGCAAAAGACGCGGCGCGATAGTGTTTCTGTGTGCGTCGGTCGCAGAAAAACAAAGAGGAACAGTGCGTCTGCACGCAGAACAGCATAAGGTACACTGCGTCCAGTCGCAGGCCACAGAAAGAAACTATGCGTCCCTGTCTTAAGATGATCTGTTGACTGTATATTTCTGTTCATAAGGTGTTCTGGGTTGTTTCTGTAATTACTGATCTGATATCTGTCGTAGACTGTATCTGTTGTATACTTGTTGATCATTTGATTCTTCATGAAAAGAAGTAGGGGGTTGTAGCTCCCTTCCAGGAGAGTCTGGAAAACGAGAGAGAGTTGTAGCTCTCTGCAGGTTGCAGCCTGCGTGCTGGTAAAGGACTGCACCAGTACAAAATCATTGTAAAAAGAATTTCTTGAAAGAAGATAGAGACATATTGCAGCAGGTGGTTTTTCTCTCGCATTGGGTTTCCACCTTACATCTTGTGTTCTTTGGTGTGACTGTCTATTTTCTTTATTCATGCTCATTGTTTTATGGTACTGATATACAAGAATATTTCAAAAGAATCAAATAAGGAAGATTTGGTAAATTGCTAGATAATACTGATTCACCCCCCCTCTCAGTATTATTTCCAACAATTGGTATCAGAGCAGGTCCTTCTGAAAAGCTTGATCGCTTGAAGGTAGATCGTTCATCATGAGCAACTACGAGAGAGAAGCATCAATCAGGCCACCCGTCTTCGATGGGACAAACTTCAATTATTGGAAGGTAAGAGTTACTGCATATCTTCAATCTCTTGGTACAGAAGTTTGGAACATTGTAGAATCAGGCTATGCCTTTCCTTCAGCTACTCCTACAGATCCAGCTGAGAAAAAGCAGTATGAAACAAATGCAAAAGCAATCAGTACTCTATTAGGAAGTATATCCCAAACAGAGTTCATGAAGGTCATGCACTTCAAATCAGCAAAAGAGATATGGGACAAAATGATCACTAGCTATGAAGGAGATGAACAGGTAAAAGAAGCTAAACTTCAAACTCTCAGGATTCAATATGAGACTCTCAAGATGTATAATGATGAAAGTGTGGCTAATTATTTTCTTCGGGTAGATGAGATTGTTAATTGTATGAAAAATTTGGGTGAAGAAATAAAAGAGACTATAGTAGTTCAAAAGATTCTAAGATCTTTATCCCCCAAGTTTGAATCTAAAGTATCTGCAATAGAGGAAAAGGAAAATCTCCGTGTTCTCACTATGTCTCAGCTACATGGAATTCTAACTGCTTATGAAATGAGAAAGGGAGGTCCATCAGACAGAAGGGAAGCTGCTTTTAAAGCATCAGGCAAAGAAGATCACTATGAAGCAAGTCATGTTCCAGAAGAAGAGGAAGAAGAATCAAATTTTGTCAGAAATCTTCAAAGGGGTTCTGGAAGGTTCAGAGGTAAGCTACCTTTCAAATGCTTTGCTTGTGGAAGAGTAGGTCATTATGCTGCAAAATGATCTTATAAGGATAAAGGAAAGGAACCAGTTAGATGGAACAAGAAACAGAGTGCAAATAAGAAAAGCTACTACACCCACGAAGATAGTGATGGCTTATCAAACAGTGATGAAGATGAACAAGGTAACAAATACAGATTGTTAATGGCATTTGAAGATGATGATTATGAGGATGCTGTAGATGTAGATAACCTTTATGATGAAATTACTAGACTCAAGAGATGTATAGAAGAAAAGAACATGATTATTGATACTCTACAATTTCAAATTGATGAAAAGGAAAAACATCTTGAAAAATTAGAAGGTGAAATTGTTGGTCTTAGAAAAGAAATTGAGAAAACAAAAACTATCAATCTCAAGTTTGTCAAAGGATCTGAAACTTTGAATGAGATTATCAGTGTGCAGCGGTCTCCACTAAATAAGACAGGTCTGGGCTATAATGGAGAAACTTCTCAAGAATCCACTTCAAAAAGCTATCTTGATGCAGCAAGAAGAAATGAGCAAGAGCACAAGGAAGATCATCAGGTAAAGCAGGGACAAACGTCAAACAGAAACTATCAGGGGCAATCCAGCTTAAGGGTGAACAAAAGCCACAACCAGCCACAGGTAAAATCTTCCCAATTTGGTTCAAGAATAGATGAAAATAGAAATTACAATCAGTTGGCTGGTAGATTCAATAATCGCAGAAGCTTCTTCAATGGACAATGCTTTTCTTGCCATAACTTTGGTCACAAAGCAGCTCAATGTGTTGCGTATAAAACAATCATGACTAGGGAAGCTCAAAAACAAAGAAGTATGACAGGGATTACAAAAAGGACCTATAACAACTTTTCAGCTCTTGAAAATGAAGTTGAATGCTCTATTTGCAATAATTTTGGACATGAAGACTTTGAATGCAGAAGCAGGTTTCCGGAAAGAAAGGTACAAGAACAAAAAAAAGAACAAGCCTCAGGCACCAAAACATGGAAAATAAAGGAACCTCAAACAGAAAGATGTGGGATAGCATTCTATGCAGAAGGACAAGAAAATCTATGGTACATTGACAGTGGATGTTCAAAGCATATGACAGGTGATAAAGAAAAACTTGAATCTTATTCTAATTTAGAAAAGGGAAAGAAAGTCTCTTTTGGAAATGATACTCCTGCAACTATAAAAGGAAAAGGTATTGCTCCTTTAAAAGAAGATGTTAAGGCTGGAAATGTTTTGTTTGTTGATGGACTAAAGCATAATCTTCTAAGTGTAAGCCAAATGTGTGATCAAAGAACCGAGGTTATATTCAGATCAAATGGATGTCTTGTTCGTGATCTTGATACAGGTAAAACAGTTCTCAAAGGAAAAAGAACTCCAAATAATCTATACATAATTGATGAAGGACAACAACAATGCTATCTAAGCAAGGATGAAGAGCACTGGTTATGGCATCGAAGGTTGGGACATCTAAGCTTCTCACAAATAAGGAAAGCTTGCAAATATCAGGCAGTTCGCGATCTTCCAGATATCAAAATTCCTGACAACACCATATGCAGATCATGTCAGTTTGGAAAACAAACCAGAACTAACTTTCCAGAGAAAGAAGGATCAGCCAGCATGCCTCTTGAGCTAGTACATACAGATGTATGTGGACCATTCAGAAAAAGAACACCTAGAGGAGAGGAATACTTGATATTATTTATTGACGATTTCTCCAGGTTTGTTTGGTTAGGACTTATGAAGCACAAAGATGAAGCCTTCGGAAAATTCAAATCCTTCAAAGCTTTGGTTGAAAATGAATCAGGTCACAAAATTAAGTGCCTCAGATCCGACAGAGGTGGAGAATTTACTTCAAATGAATTTTTCGATTTCTGTGATGAACATGGGATAAGGAGAGAATTTTCTACAGCTAGAACTCCTCAGCAAAATGGAGTAGTGGAAAGAATGAACAGAACAATTCAGCAAATGGCTCGTGCTATGCTTGATGAATCAGGAACTCCTGCAACCTTCTGGGGTGAAGCTGCACATGCGGCAGTTATTATTCTCAACAAGACAAATGTCCGAGTGAACAGCACTCAAACTCCTCATGAGCTCTGGAGTGGTAAAACTCCTTCAGTAAAGCACTTCAAAATCTTTGGGAGCAAATGCTATATCAAGAATACTGAGGAGCAGCTTGGCAAACTTGATCCTAGAGCAGATGAAGGAATTCTTCTTGGCTACTCTCCACATAGCAAAGCATACAAATGCTACAATAAAAGACTTGGCAGAATTGTTGACAGCATTGATGTAGTGGTTGATGAGAAAGGATACATTCCTAGGCAAATACATCGTGAAGACATTGAAGAAGATGAAAGCTACCCTCAAAGACAGAATGATGAAGAAGAAGAACCGCAAGAACAATCTCAAGACGGACCTCACGAAGAAGCAGAAGAAAGAACAAGAATAGAAGAAAAGACTCCATCCAGATATGTTCAAAAGAACCATCCAGAATCTCAGATCATGGGACAAAAAGAAGCAGGTATACAAACTAGAAGAACAGTTGCAGAAGCTTCAAGTTATTTGGCATTACTCTCCTCTACTGAACCACAAAATGTGAAAGAGGCTTGCAAAGATGAATGTTGGGTGAAAGCAATGGATGAAGAACTTGAGCAAATCGAAAAGAACAACACTTGGGAGCTGGTTCCTAGACCAAAGGATAAGAATGTTATCGGAACAAAATGGGTTTTCAAAAATAAATTGAATGAAAATGGAGAAGTAATTAGAAACAAAGCCAGACTTGTTTGTAAAGGGTATGCACAGCAAGAAGGAATAGACTTTGAAGAAACTTTTGCTCCTGTTGCAAGACTTGAGGCCATTCGAATGTTTCTTGCTCTCTCAAGTTGTCAGAACTTCAAAGTATTTCAAATATATGTGAAATCAGCCTTTCTGAATGGAGACTTGGATGAAGAAGTGTACATTGAACAACCAGATGGTTTCATTCTTGGAAACGATCCAAATCTTGTATGCCGATTAAAAAAGGCTCTCTATGGTCTCAAACAAGCTCCAAGGGCTTGGTACTACCGGTTGGACAAATATCTTCATCAACAAGGTTTTTCAAAAGGTTCAGCAGATAGCAATCTTTATATAAAAGTTGAAAATGACAAATTACTAATACTTGTTGTGTATGTAGATGACATTATTTTTGGCAGTAATGAAGAAGCTATGAGTCAAAGCTTTGCCTCGGTCATGCAGAAAGAATTTGAGATGTCCTTGCTAGGAGAACTGACATACTTCCTTGGTTTGCAAATCCAACAAAAGAAAGGAGGAATCCTTTTATCTCAAACCAAGTATCTCAAGCAGATTTTGAAGAAATATGGCATGGAAGATGCAAAACCAGTATGTACACCCATGGTCACAGGATGTAGTCTCAGTGCAAATGATGAATCTGCAGCAGTACATCAACCAACCTACAGATCTATGATTGGAAGTCTACTATATTTGACAGGTACCCGACCAGACATCATGCATGCAGTTGGAATCGTTGGAAGATTTCAGGCAAATCCAAAGGAGACTCATCTTCAAGCAGTGAAGAGAATCTTCAAATATCTTCAAGGGACTCAAAATTATGGCCTATGGTATCCTAGAGATACAGATCTCACTCTTCATGCTTATACAGATGCAGATTGGGCCGGAAGCGTGGATGACAGGAAAAGCACAAGTGGTGGTGCATTCTTTATGGGTTCCAGACTGGTATCTTGGTTCAGCAAGAAACAGAGTTCAATTGCCTTGTCTACAGCTGAAGCGGAATATGTTGCTGCCGCATCTTGTTGCACCCAACTTCTTTGGATGATGCAGACTTTGCAGGATTATCAAATCACTTGTACACCTCCTATTCCTATCTTATGTGACAACACAAGTGCAATCAGCATCTCAAAGAATGCGGTTATGCATTCAAAAACCAAGCACATACCAATCAAGTACCATTTTCTCCGGGAACAAGTACTTGAACAGAAGGTCAAGTTGGAGTATGTTCCTTCTAAGGAACAAGTTGCTGATATTTTCACCAAACCGTTACCCAGGGACACTTTTGAATACCTCAGGCAAAAGCTGGGGGTTGTTGATGCATCATCTCACTGTTGATCATCTTCCTATTGATGGTATAGGCTCAGGGGGAGCACATAATGCATTGTTGGCATTATGGAGAAGGAGATCTTGGAAATAGCTGCAATATGTCTCTGTCTCCTTCATGATGGATTTCTGGTTACAGATCTGGAGAAGCATGAGCATAGGGGGAGCATACCCTTTGCCCTTGATGTCAAAGGGGGAGAATGATGACGCTGAAGATTATGTGGTTGCCATCAAGTCCAAAGGGGGAGTTTGTTGGCATTATGATTCAGGTGTTGTCCTTGATGGCAAACTCATTCAGGTGGTAAATCAAGAAGGACGCAGGAAATATGTTCAGCAAGTGCGTCCCCGCAGGTATACCATACAGAACCCGCGTCCAGGGACGCAGGCCAGCCGTTCAGGAGGTGCGTCCGCCCAGTGCACACATTTCAAGGCAGAGAAAAGCACGTGGGGGTTTCTTGTGTGGTATCTAGCCGACGGTTTTTGTGTTTCTATGGTGTCGGCTCGTGGTATTGTTCCACGCTTTGGGGAGAAGCTTGCCTATATAAAGCAAAGGAGTTCATTTGGATTAAGCATCATCTTGGTTGAATATCTCTTGGTGAGATCTAGTCCAAATCTATAAGGGCGAATCTTCTAATGGACTACGATCTATATGGCGCATGATCAGATCTGTGGATCTGAGTGTTTGGGTTGGTTCTGAAGTCCTCTTATCTTCTATATCTGAAGGGACGCAGATTCAGTGAAGGGAAAGTGCGCCGGGACGCAGTACAGTAAAGGCTCAGGTGCGTCTCTGAGGCAAAGGGCGCGGCGCGACTGTGGTATTGGGTGCGTCTCTGAGGCAAAAGACGCGGCGCGATAGTGTTTCTGTGTGCGTCGGTCGCAGAAAAACAAAGAGGAACAGTGTGTCTGCACGCAGAACAGCATAAGGTACACTGCGTCCAGTCGCAGGCCACAGAAAGAAAATATGCGTCCCTGTCTTAAGATGATCTGTTGACTGTATATTTCTGTTCATAAGGTGTTCTGGGTTGTTTCTGTAATTACTGATCTGATATCTGTCGTAGACTGTATCTGTTGTATACTTGTTGATCATTTGATTCTTCATGAAAAGAAGTAGGGGGTTGTAGCTCCCTTCCAGGAGAGTCTGGAAAACGAGAGAGAGTTGTAGCTCTCTGCAGGTTGCAGCCTGCGTGCTGGTAAAGGACTGCACCAGTACAAAATCATTGTAAAAAGAATTTCTTGAAAGAAGATAGAGACATATTGCAGCAGGTGGTTTTTCTCCCGCATTGGGTTTCCACCTTACATCTTGTGTTCTTTGGTGTGACTGTCTATTTTCTTTATTCATGCTCATTGTTTTATGGTACTGATATACAAGAATATTTCAAAAGAATCAAATAAGGAAGATTTGGTAAATTGCTAGATAATACTGATTCACCCCCCCTCTCAGTATTATTTCCAACAGTTTTGAACATTTCTTTCTAGTTCTCGTCTCTTGGGGAATCTTGTGAGAAGGACAGGGCCCACCTTCATCACAAGATTCACCCACTATATTTCTGCAGTGCGTTAAGTGTGTCTTTTATCCATGCCTTGTTAATAGTACTGTTTTCTGAATATTGTTTTCACATTATTGTTGAAACTTTCTTTTCTTTCCAATTGATTGCTGCACTACTTAGTTTATCCATAGTTCATTCATGAGTGTTTCATTGGCAATTGAGTTTACAGAGTGAGTTGGCAGTGTGGTGATCAGAAACAGGTGCTGAAGATTCCCATTCTGGGAATAGGGTCCTGTTCTCTGTTGCAGCATATCTAGTGCTTTCCTTTGCAGATTGATTCTTTTCATTAGATTACTTCTTTAATGAATTTAAGCCTTCTTGGTAGCTATCTGCAATAGATTGTTTTTGTTGTAACTCAGAGTGGAGCTTCAATTTTCTTAAGCAAGGTGTGATTAGTTTTTACTATAACTTTCATTGCTTTTAAGATTGAGTATATATAGTACGCAGTTGCCTTTGAAATAAACAGAATTCCCTGTGTTGACAATTTATGTAGCACTTGGTTGTTTGAATCAATAAGCAATTAAAGTGACCAAAAAAAACATCCCACTCCACGGTGCCGTGGCGGAGCTCCATTTCCAAATACAAGTTCATAGGGATTATATCCAAAGTGTGACAAAATAAATACACCCATTCTAGTTGCGGCTCTGTTCCATAAACCTTAGTCCATTTGGCCAAGTGATTGCATGGACCATTCCTCCTGTCATACTTCTCCATTACTCATACCTTAGGCCGACCAAACCATGTTCTCATCATCCTTCTGTAGTCGTGCCACTCATAAAAGATGTCTTTGTGCATACCCCATCACCGAGCGGGCATAGCGCACAGTGCCCATTCCAATGCCTGAAAGCGGAAATCCTCTGGAACTTCTCTTTCAAAAGAATCTAGAAATTTATCCACGTCAGTTAAACCATCATAATAAGCAAAATTTATTACCTCCTATGAGACACAGAGCAATGATTTGGTCATCATGTTGCAGTGCAGTGTGGATACTTCATGCAACCTATTCTAACATTGCTCCAAATCTTCATCTAAATCTGATATACAAGAACTTTCACAGTCCCATGCAATTCATCCATTAGCTGTTGGATTAACCCAATCTTGGTCTCGCACTATTATTTTATATATTTGATCCAAATATTTTTCCCTTTCCTCATAGTCAAGAACGAGTCCAGTATAGCATGGTCCTTCTACAGGATCCAATGGGACTACCATGCGGAGCGATTTCCTTTCAAATGACATTGTTTGCTTCTTCAAATTGATAGCCCAATCGATTCCCAGGAGCGTGTGATATGGATTATTATCATCAACAATCTCTATCACTTCAAAATCGTCCAGTGCATTCGCTCCTCCTATATCTACGGTCACTCCATGCAATCGCCCCATCAGGATAATCTTTTGTTGGTTTTCCATCCTCAATTGAATCGGGGACCACTGCAGTGCAGGTCTCCCCATTCTTTCCCATGTCTATTTAGGAAAAACGTTCGCATCCAACCCCATATCCAAAACAACTTGGTCCATCTCATAGTATCCTATTTGTACGGTTAGCTCATTTCACACCATGTTCTCGTCTTATGTTTTCCTATCTTTCTAAATATGTGGTGTCCTTTAGGAGCACCTTCCTTACCAACACACTTATTTATTAGTTCTTGTATCCCTTTCACAACCTTGCTATCATGCAACAGATTCATACAAATCTCCAAGAAAGTAGTAAGCATGGAGGGGTCAACCTCTTCAAATAGCTTGTCCTGACTTCCTGGGGTAGAGGCCTCACCGAAGCTTTTCTTTGCTTCCATGAATGTTTCCTTCACATGCTCTAGGTCAAACCCAACTTCTTTTTCTGGAGCCTTGTAGACCCATTCACTCTCTTCAAGTTGCTTCCCTTTATCATCACCAGTCATCATTCCACTTTGTAGCACAATATTCACATTTGGTTCCTCTTCGTGGGGCTCGGACTTCATCATTTGTAAATTCAGGGTAGGTTGTTGCAGCTACGCCTTCTTCTCCTGCATCTTAGCTATCAATATATGGCATTCTTCTATCATATGGTCAAACTAAGTACAATACTAGCACAACGTGTGTGTCTAGCTCGTACACTCCTATGTGTAGTGTCCTGGCACTCCGCAATTATAGGAAATAAATTGTCCTCGACCTCTACTAGTTCCTCCTCCCCCTCAGCCTCGCCTGCGCCCCTGATATCCTCCATGCACTCCCCCAATGCCTAGATCCAGAGGCCAAGTTTCTGTTTGCATTCGATATGCAGGTGTTCTTTCCATCATTAATTCATAGCTACGACAATTACACTCATAGTGGCCCACCGATTTACAGAAATTACATAATAATTGTTGCGGCGACTATACAAACTTCTGTAGCAAATGAAAATTATCTGTAACATGTTTTCCAGCCACCTGACAAATAGCACACCATAGCACGACCCTGTACTTGGTCCTACTGGAGCTTCTTTCCTCAGAGGCATTGGCCCTCCTCCTATAATATAATTCACGAAGAGAGGGCAGTGATCTTTATCATGCACCCGGATTTTACATTTGAGGCACCATACATCTTCATGCACCTCTAGCCAAGCCACTTTTTCCCTTTTCAAGCTTTGTAATTTTAAGAATATATTCTGCATGAATCTGCTAAACTCCCAAAGCAACATCCTGGATAGGCATTTCATGCTATCTCATCACTATTTCCAGGGCTTCTGCCTACGTCCCTATCTTTTGCTGCAATAAAGCAACCCTCAGGTGGGGCGGGAGCAAGGCTACAAACCATCACATTGCTAACTATCTGTGAGATTTATATTAGCTTTGTGGATCCGGCAATTCAATCTTTGATCTAATTCCCAAAGCTTTTCTTGAATCCAATGACTGATTGCGATTCAGAATTAGGCTTATCGAATTCTTTGTTTAGAGCGGCCTGAGTGTATGCTAATGATGCCAGTGGGTTATCGGTGAAGTACTTAATTTACCATGTCAACGTGCAATCTTGTAGAGAAGTAACCAATTGTGCCTTATTTATATGATCATCCGCAATATTCTATGCCATCCATACAACCTTCGCAATGAACAAAAACTAATTTGGGTCCTCACTTCCCAAGCCTTTGAAAATGGGAAACTTCATGGTATTCGACATGTTGAACAATGGTAGAGGTGGTGGTGGCATGGGTGAAGGTGTATGTTGTGAGGGCGAAGGTGGAGGTGGTGTGGGTGGATGAGGTATTCATGGAAACCCTTGCCTTATCAACTGTACAGTGCTTCGCAGTGAGGCTTGTACCACTCCCTCGTTGTCACTCGAAGGAGATTCTATCAATGGGGTGTATTCAGGACCTGCTCTCTCTTGATTTCTAAATAATCATCCACTTTACATAGATCCAAACATCAACGCAGTGGCATAACCTACTTTTCACACAAGATCATCTTAATCCAAGTATTCAAATATCTCAAGTACTTACCTTGCGACCCCTTGAAGAAGCGTCGCTCTGCTTCACTGTAGTTGACTGAGGTATCGACCGCGAATTCTGTCACAAATCCTCCTATGACTCGATCAAGCCAGTGGTCAACAACGTGCACAATATTATCTTCAGAAGCTTGCAACCTCCACACTAGCTCCAAGGTCAACACTATTGGACCGTCAAGCCTCCACCTTCGTTGGTCGTCTACCAATTTAGCGATCTGCTCGTACAGTTCGATCAGGAAGGTGCATAAGAAAATTTTGTGTATCTCTGTGTACAAGTATTTGTCCAACCACTTTTCTTTTGTCGGGCGCATATTTATGTTCTCTTGTGCCAGAATTCATGGATCTTTCCATCCAGCCACTTCTCAATTTCTTTCTTTGTGGGATTCCAGTGATGCGACATCACACATCTCTTTATGCACATCCTGGTCTCAGTAATGGAACCATTTGTTGGCTTAGTGGGTCCTGACCTAGGTTCAGAGTTAGTTGCGCCAAACAAATCCCTACACTATTGGCCCCTTCGGCATCAATCCGTGGAGCACAGACTGAAGTCTCACTCGAAGAAGTATGGGGGGATGCTGGAACCAAGTTTCCACACCCAGAGATCAACGTGATGTCATTTAGTGCCCTAAATATGCCTTTGCACAAATCAATAAGCCTTTATGTCTTAACGATGTAACTTCCTTTAATCAGCCTCTAGACATCCGCAAAGGTCTACAACTAGCTTTCACATACCCTGAATAGGTAAATTAACTACTTATGCACATCAAAGATTATTCTTAACCTAGTATTTACCCAGATCTACTTAAGTTTTTGATAACTTTAATGTACAATGATATAATCTTCACGTAACCCTTAATGTTAATTGTGTTCACATAACAATATAGATCCAGTACAGTCGTGCATCAATACAACATTATTTCATAAACCCATCATTCATCATAGCATATAGCGCATTCATACATAAAAAAAGTAAATAGGTAAAACACAAGAATTTCTGTAATAATCTTATTTATTAATATTCAGTTAATGCTTACAGACTCAAGACTTCCCTGTGCACTCAGCTACGGACTCTACTCTAGGCATCTGCGCACTCAGCTGCAAAGCCTTTTCATCCTCCAAGACTTCTATGATCTTCCTTCTATTGACCCTTTACATTTGTCCTTTTCCCTCCTTGCCTTAGACTCTCTAAGACACACCTATTTATACAATCCCATGGTCCGTGGACCATGGGTAGATCTTCAAAAATCCGACCTAACTTACATAAAGAAGGGTAAAACCCTTTTTGACTCTTTAACTATCTACGTGCTCCATGACCACAATTTGTGGAGACTTTACATTCCTTTACATAAAACTTGAGCTTTTGCCCCAAAACTTGACCTAGGGGACCCCATCCCAACACCCTAACACTCACTCCTCCAAAAAATTGCGTAGAAGCTGCCAAGCATGCCCACTTCCGATGACTGAAGAAACTACGTAGACATGCTAGATAGACACCTGTTGCCTGTCACTGCACTGCCCTAAAAATTGTGCAGTTTTTCTAGCTAGTCACCCTGTCAACCGGCCTATTGCTCCTCCTGAAAACTGTGTAGTTTTCATGAGAAGTCTCCTAGCTACCCAACATCCCGCTCAGCTCAAAAACTGCACAAGGATGTCTAGCAAGCCAGCCTCCCAAAATTGCATAGTTTTTTCTAGAAGCCTCCCATAGCCCACTGCCATCTCCCCAGAAAAATTGCAGAGTTTTTGCCAGCAGCCTCTCGTAGCCTACTCCCAGGTCCCTGGAGAAATTGTGCAATTTTTTATGCCAGTCTCCCCTACTACCTACACTGTCTCCCTGCAAAATTGTGCAGATCTTCACTCCAGCCAAGTCAGATCTCGTAGATAGTCACTGCTGATCCAGATTTCCCATCTCAGCCTCCCAGTCACCTCTACAAAATTTTCATGGACAATGCTTGGAGCCTACATTCCGGCTTGAAATGTGCCTTGCCAAGTTTCAAAGCCTTGTCCTCTCTCCTGGTCACCTGAATCCAAAAGTGAAAAACAATGCATCATGGTAGAATAGGAGACTTCTATATTTGATGTCATATCATCATGAGTGATTGCAGATATAGGTACATGGATGAGACATGGCACGACGACGAACGAGATGAACAAGGAGCGCATGCTAGAAGACTTGTTCACGAATAGATGAACACGCGAAGCGTACCAAGTAGCAAGTGAAGGAGACACATGTGCATGCATGAACATCAATCGAACACCAAGACCATCGAAGAGTTTGCACACCTTGCTATGAGGAGGTGAAGCTATGATACACCAAGAGCACACTCATCACTCAGTAGCACTGCGGCTCAACATGGACACCACCATCAGCATGAACATACCAACATTGTTGTGTCAAGTCATGTCATGAGTCATCACGGCCAAATCACTATTATGGGCCACACTTTTGTAATCAATGTAATGTAATGTGGAAGTCCAAGAGACCCACATGTAAATATGAAGAGTCATGTAAGTCAAACAATCATGAGGGAAGTCGAACAGTCACAAGGGCCAGTTTTACCCTTGGATATAAATACCCCTCATTTATACATGCAAAAGACTTTTCACCTTGACTCCTCCCACATAGCCTTGAGAGTCTATAATATTTTCTTTGAGGAGTGAGCAGTGGCTCCAACACCCCACTTACCGAGTTAGTGATGTATGGTGTACCAATGTGTCTTGGAACTTTTTCTTAATTTAGAAGCCTATTAACAGGCCAACAAGTTTTCACACATGTATTGTAATTATTTGTAAGATTATTCTTTGAACACTTGTAATGCATGTTGCTTTAACCTATGTTAATACAGTTGAATTATTTTGATTGTTCTAATACATATGCTTATTAAAATGTGTTTTATAAGTTGTTAACGATGTCTTGCCTGTTTGAGCTACCTCGTTGGACACTAGACAAAACCATCCCCATAAACTTATTAAAACAACTGCTGCACTCGTGTGGACTATTCCACTGGGTGTTGTATGTGTTATCCATTCATTATGTGTTTGTGACTGTTGCATCCGTTTGGACTATGTTGAGAATGCAACAAGATGATGGAGCTTAGTGGAAAGAAGTCGCCTTCACTAAGTGGGCCCGCAGGCTATTTTTGGGGCAAAGTCTATTTTTAGACATATGGATCATGGTCTATGAGTTGTAGGATGCTATTTGTGGATGATTGGTCATGTTGGTAAAAATAGATGGACTTCTATTTTTAGACATATGGGTAGTTTCTATTTTTAGACTGCCAGGCTAAAAATAGAACAGTCGAATATTATTGTCTCATAATAATATTTGGACTATAAACATTATCTTATCCTCTTGGATCACTTCAGTTTGAGCTACATATGTGGCACATGCAGCTGTCAAAAGGAAATACGCTTTCTTTGTGGTTCAGTTGAGCTATTGCATGCAAGACTTCAGTTAGAACTCATGTGGTTGAGTTTCGGTGGAGTTGATTGTGGAGTTGATGGAGTTGTGTTCAGTTTGACTTGGTTGAACTAGTTGTATTTTATTCTAACTAAAGAATACACTAGTGATGAGTCGTGTGAATTAAATATTAATTAATTCACTAATTATTCACTCATAAAGCAACTAAATAATACATCAGTTAACTCAGTGCATGTACAGTTCAGTGGAGACAGGTGTTAGACGTTGAGATTGCTATCAGTTGTGACTATAGTTGTGCATGAGATTTGTACATGCATGGATGGAGATTGCCCATGAGGCTTGCCTAGTAGTATAACCAAAGGAATTCGATTTCACAAAGTGATTTGATTCTCTTGCAGGATTGCGCAGTGGAGGAGATTTGAGGCATCAGATCTGAGCTAGTTTCTGTGTAACAGGTGGAGATAGCACTGAGTAGTTGTGAGGAGTATTGTACTATGTATTGTTACATGTTCTCTATCATTATAATATACAGATAGTGTGGGGTTTTCAGCTGATGCTTTCCCCGGGTTACCTACTTTGTTAATGTGTGCATGTGATTGATGTTTCATGGTTTTTAATGCTGCTAAATTGATGATCAACATAGAGGAGATTATGTATTGTGCATGTATTCCGCAATAGTGTATAATCGGGATAATCTCTATGAATAAGTGTCATATTATTCAAAATTTTTACATGGTATCAGAGTTGTTGATCATCAGATCTACTATTCAGAAAGTGTTTACATTTTATTTGTTCAGGCAGAGTCTATAATCGGGCCAGGTGGCCTCTGGATTCATCCTTCCTTTGGAAGGTGAGATATCCGGTAAAAGCCCATACAGTCAATCTCTGTACAAGAAATACTTTGTTCTCATAAATTTTAGATCAGAGGCGGTTGAGTTGTTGAGCTAGTGGAATTCGAATTTGCAGCAGTGTTTTCTTGGTCTCAACGTTGCAATGTCTTTCAACAGATTGCGATTGGAGTATGCTCTTGAGAGCAGCTCAAACTATATTGCATGGAAGGATAAGATGGAGGTGGTGTTAGACGATAATGGGCTGAAGGAGTTCATAGAGGCTGATGTCCCAAAGCCTACTGATACTGCGCAAGTTGATGCTTGGCAAAAGAAGACAACAAAGTGTTGAAGGATTCTGTTGGAGGGCGTGAAGGATCACATTATGTCCAGCCTCCATGGAAAGGCTTCTCCATACTTGATGTGGAAAGTGTTGAAAGATCTATTCCAAAGGAAGAGCGATCAGAGGAAGCTAGCACTCAAGGATAAACTCAAAAACATTAAATGCGAGAAGGGAGATAGTATGCCCAAGTATCTCACGAAGTTCACTCAGTGCAGGGATGAGCTGGGAAGTGTGGGGGGTGACTGTCAATGATGAGGACTTGGTGAGCTTGGCTCTCCTTGGTCTTCCAAAGAGTTGGAATTCCTATCAGGACTCTGCCAATGGTCGGGAGAAATTTCCAGGATGGGAGAGACTTTGGTCAGATCTTGTGCAGGAGGAGATCAGGCGGAATACCAGGGATGGATGTTCATCAAAGGCACCTGATGAAGAAAATTGCACTTTGGCTTCCAAAGAAAAGAAGGGGAAGAACAAGAAAGCTTCTCATTCCGGTGCGAGAGACAAGAAGTAGGACATGTCCAAGGTGAAGTGCTTTCACTGTCACCAGCACGGACACTATGCCACAAATTGTCCGCAGAAGAAGAAGAACAAGCAAGCTGCTGGATCTGCAGCAGGAGAGGCTCTAGCCTCCCAGTTTGAGCTTGATTTTTCATTGATCACATGCTTGGTTTCAAGTGTGATGGGATCAATGTGGTTCTTGGACAGTGGTGTGTCTTTTCACATGACAGGAGATCGAGATTTGTTTTCTGATCTGGAGGAGAAAGATCTTGGAGTGCACATCGAGATGGGCGATGATGGTAGATATAGTGCGACCGATATCAGTACCATTTCCTTTGAGAGGGAGTCTGGTAAACCCTTCATATTGAAGGAAGTGATGCATGTTCCAGGATTGAAGAAGAATCTTATCTCTGTGGGGATGTTAGAAGACAAGGGATATGATGTTGTTTCCAGCGAGGGAAAGGCTTTCCTGCGCAGTAAGACAACTGGAGAAACCCGCAAGATAGGGGTTCGAGTTAGGAACCTTTATCAGTTGCATGTAGATGGATGCATAGTAATGGCATGCAAGGCAGAAGGATTGGTGAGTCGGGATGATGGCGAGCTGTGGCACAGGAGATTGGGTCACCTTCACCATGGAGCCTTGAAGATACTGTAGCAGATCACTACTGGGCTTCCTAAAGGCACTCTTGCGCAGTCAGATCAGTGCAAGGGGTGTACTTTGGGAAAGTTTGTGAAAGCCACCTTTCACGAGAAGGATAGTTGCGCCACAACAATCCTTGAGAGAATTCACACAGACGTGTGTGGACCTTTCTCAGTAGCTTCGACAGCAAAACACAGGTATTATGTGATCTTTGTTGATGATTTCTCTCGTAAGTGCTGGATCTTCTTCATGCAGAAGAAGAGAAAGACATACTCAAATTTTTGTGACTTCAAAGCACTGGTCGAGAAGGAGTCGGGGAAGAAGGTGAAGGCTCTTAGGAGCAACAATGGTGGTGAATACATCTCTGACGAGTTCAAGGATTTCTGCAGTGCAAAAGGGATTCGAAGAGAGCTCATAGCTCCCCATAACCCACAGTAGAATGGGGTTGCTGAGCGAAAGAACAGAACGATCGTGGGTGCTACACAGGTGATGTTGCATGATCAGAGCCTACCCCTTCACTTGTGGGCGGAAGCATGCAATACTGTAGTATATGTGCAGAACCGTTGTCCTCACAGGATACTTAGCATGAGTACACCCGAGGAGGCTTATTCTGGTAAGAGACCTGATATTTCTCATTTGATGATTTTTGGTTCTATCGTTTACATGCATGTGACGAAGGATGTCAGGAAGAAGTTGGAGCCAATCGTAGAGGTTGGGATATTTGTGGGGTACACTGATACACCCCACAACTATCGTGTGTATTTGCCAGATAGTGGCAAGACTGTTGTGCGACGGGATATAAAATTTTAGGAGGAGAAATCCATGAAGTGTTCACTTGAGAGGGAGCCACACTTCCATGCAGATGAGGAGCTATTAGTTCCTAAGGATGAGCTTTAGGATGTGGATCAACGACAGGACAAAGTTCATGGAGTGGAAGAGACCACTCATGCAGTGCCAACCATTAGAGGGCAAAATCGCTTGACAAAAGCTAAGCGACTGGCTCAAGATGCAGAGAAGGTTGTAGGACCACCTATAGCTCAACGTAGACAGAGACAGTCACCCCATCGGTACACTAGATACATGGCTCTTGTGAGCAAATTTGTTGTGACTGAGCCATCCTCTTTCGAGGAAGCTGTGGAGGATCCCGCATGGGTAGACGCCATGGTGGAAGAGTATGATTCGATTTTCAAAAACAGTGCATGGGAGATTGTCCCAATACCGGAAGGGAAATCAATGGTGGGTTTGAGATGGATCTACAAAGTTAAGCAGGTAGCTGATGAGAGTGTGGAGAAGTACAAGGCAAATTTTTTGCCCGAGGCTTTTCACAGATAAAGGGGATCGATTATGAGGAGACCTTTGCACCTGTCACAAGGTATTCTTCCATACGAATGATTCTTGCTCTCTCAGCGCAGATGGGGTGGCACATTCATCAGATGGATGTGAAGACCGCGTTCCTCAATAGAGTCATTGAGGAGGAGGTGTACATAGAACAGCCCAAAGGTTTTGAGATCTTTAGCAGTGAGTTGCATGTGCACAAGCTCAAGAGATCGTTGTATGGGTTGAAACAAGCACCACATGCTTGGTACACACGGATAAACAGTTATTTCACTGGACTTGGATTCTCTAAGAGTGAGGCAGATCCTAACCTATACCAGATTGTGGTGGAGGGTAAGTTGCTTATCATTGTACTTTATGTAGATGATTTGATTCTAATGGGTGATGAGTTGTTGATACTTTCATTCAAGGATGATCTTGCTAAGGAGTTTGAGATGAAGGACTTGGGCCTCCTTCATTATTTCCTGGGATTGGAAATCTGGCAGCGCAGTGATGGACTATTTGTTTCTTAGGGTAAGTATGCTCGGGAGATACTGGAGAAGTTCAACATGCATGGCTGCAAGCCTGTTGATACTCCTCTTCCTGGAGGTTGGAGGAAGGAGGATGCCACTTCAGCAGAAGAAGTGGATGCCACTGTTTATCGACAGTTGGTGGGGTCGCTTATGTATCTGATGAATACATGACCCGATATATGCTATCCTGTTAACCAGCTTTCACAAGCTATGGTTAAGCCAACCAAGCTCTTCTGGAAGGCAGGCAAGCATGTATTGCGTTATCTTAGAGGCACATCGAGATATGGATTTTGGTATAGATAGGAGGATGAGGTGAAGCTATGTGGCTTCACGGATGCAGATTGGGCAGGGAGGTCAACGGACAGAAAGAGCACATCAGGAGGGGTCTTCAGTATCGGGTCGATAGTAGTTTCTTGGTACAGAAAGAAGCAAAGATCCGTGGCACTCATTTCAGCAAAGGCCGAGTATATGGCAGCAAGTTTGGCTGCATGCAAGGCTATATGGATGAGGAAGATCCTGGTCGGGTTGTTTGGTTCATACTTGGAGCCTACTGTGATTTACTGTGATAACCAGAGTTGCATTAAAATCTCGATTAATCCAGTATTTCATGATAGATCTAAGCACATTGACATCAGGTACCATTATATCAGAGATTGTGTGCAGCGGAGAATCATGTTACTTTCATACATTCCAACAGAGGATCAGGATGCTGATATCTTGACAAAGGCGCTCACCAGGAGAAAATTCAAATGCCACCGAGGTAGGATAGGGGTTGCTGATAATCAATATCTTGTTGAGAGGGAGTGTTGAGAATGCAACAAGATTATGGAGCTTAGTGGAAAGAAGTCGCCTTCACTAAGTGGGCCCGCAGGCTATTTTTGGCGCAAAGTCTACTTTTAGACTATGTCTAATTTTAGACATATGGATCATGGTCTATGAGTTGCAAGATGCTATTTGTGGATGATTGGTCATGTTGGTAAAAATAGATGGACTTCTATTTTTAGACATATGGGCGGTTTCTATTTTTAGACTGCCAGGCTAAAAATAGAACAGTCGAATATTATTGTCTCATAATAATATTTGGACTATAAACATTATCTTATCCTCTTGGAGCACTTTAGTTTGAGCTACAGATGTGGCACATGCAGCTGTCAGAAGGAAATACGCTTTCTTTGTGGGTCAGTTGAGCTATTGCATGTAGGACTTCAGTTAGAACTCATGTGGTTGAGTTTCGGTGGAGTTGATTGTGGAGTTGATGGAGTTGTGTTCAGTTTGACTTGGTTGAACTAGTTGTATTTTAGTCTAACTAAAGAACACACTAGTGATGAGTTGTGTGAATTAAATATTAATTAATTCACTAATTATTAACTCATAAAGCAACTGAAGAATACATCAGTTAACTGATTGCATGTACAGTTCAGTGGAGACAGGTGTTAGAGGTTGAGATTGCTATCAGTTGTGACTATAGTTGTGCATGAGATTTGCACATGCATGGATGAAGATTTCCCATGAGGTTTGCGTAGTATAACCAAAGGAATTCGATTTCACAGAGTGATTTGATTCTCTTGCAGGATTGCGCAGTGGAGGAGATTTGAGGCATCAGATCTGAGCTAGTTTGTGTGTAACAGGTGGAGATAGTACTGAGTACTTGTGAGGAGTATTGTACTATGTATTGTTACATGTTCTCCATCATTATAATATACAGATAGTGTGGGGTTTTCAGCTGTATTCTTTCCCCGGGTTACCTACTGTGTTAATGTGTGCATGCGATTGATGTTTCATGGTTTTTAATGCTGCTAAATTGATGATCAACGTAGAGGAGATTATGTATTGTGCATGTATTCCACAATAGTGTATAATCGGGATAATCTCTATGAATAAGTGTCATATTATTCAAAATTTCTACAGACTACTCCGCCGGAAGCTACACATGTCTTGTTGTGTTGTGTTGTCTTTAACAGGGTTGGGACTCTTCCATTTTGACTAGAGACTCACTTCCACCCTCTTCCTCTGCCGTGAAAGAACCTTGACACAAGTAACACTAGCACTCACCAGGCACGCGAATCTCATTGTTCGAAGACAAAGAAAACCACTCTCACATGCTAAAAAGAAAGAGCTAAGGCATATCTTTAGGATAATGGAAACTCATCCATCATACCGGATGGGACTCCTACACCAAACACTGTGAGGCCTATTTGGGACTTGATATTGGGGAGATCCCCTGAATGTTGGTGAGTCCAGCACCGTCAACATTTCTGGCACTAGAAGGAGGGCCAAATGAATCTCAGTCCTCATAATCTATTTTCAATCTTTGCACATCTATCATGGAGTTCGTTATAGTTCACCCTCTGAAATGTCTGTCCAATAGACATATCTTTCACTTCAAGAGGGAGTCCAAGGATGACTTGTCACAAATCACGTATGATGGTGAAGGTGAAGTGGCCTAGCCTGAGCACTTAGATGACTTCCATGCACTCATGGAGAACATGGAAGGTTTTAATGAAACAGAGGTATATTTGTTTCTCACACACACACTTCACAACCACCCATTGCGATGGTGTATCATACTACCTCAACTTTGTGCACTCATTCAAGCAGTTCAATGGTATAATTGAATGTATTTTTCACCATTTTGATCCCAAAAGCACTTGATAAAAAATAATTAAAACAACAGAAGGCCCCACATGAATCGCATATGTATTTTTCGCAGCACTTCTATCTGTTCATGTTTGAAGCTCCTAAAATTCATATGAAATTCCAATATCTCATGGACAGATTCAAATATTGCCTTACCAAATCACTCTGTCCCAAAATGAAGTTAAAGTTCAAACCCTGCTCAGCATACTTCGGTGATGGAATTGTGCAATTACAAGTGGATACAATCACTGTCACAAGTGATTGTACTCCTTCCCCTCTTCAAACAACTCCACCCTCGTAAAGTGATGTGGGAGAAAGTGTACAGACTTCTATTCAATTGTCACATCCTCCTACCCCACCTACTCTTGATATCTTCACATATTTGGCCTGAAAGCCTGATGGTTTTCATGTGGATTTGTTCCCTCAACCTTCGCCCCCACATTCCATTGATCCTCTGGATTGTACTTTCTTGTGTTCTTCCATTCCCAACTCCACACGTGTTGTGAAAATGGATCAAGCTATCGACCACGTTGATGTTGTGCAGCTATACTATGTTATCATTAATGATGAGTGTGTGCATGAATATAAACATGAACCTGTGGTAAATGATGACCTCCTTCTGTCTGTGCCTCCTTTGCTTTTTCCTAATATCTCTGGTGATTCTGCTATCTTTAATTTCCCTTGTGAAAATTTATCCACGAATGCACCTACTTCCAATCATTCACAGAACAAACTCAACGTCAGTCTATCATTTTGTAGTAGAGAGGACAAAATATTTCATCAAGAATCCACTTGACATTTCATATACTTTTTCTGGAAATGCAGACGGTGAACGTTCTTGCTTCTCATCTACCCCTCTATATGATTCCTCAAATAATGAGGATGTCGATCAACATCTCGAATTTTTTATCATGGTTGTCGTGATCCCCGTACTTCTTGATTTGATCACGATGTTGATTCACTCACTGTTAATCCGTCTAATCCACTGGTCTCTGATGATCTACCTATTGACAGAGTGGAAACCCCGCAGGCTGTCGAGGCACTTCAGCCTGAGCTGATGGTTATGTCAAGCCCTCACTGTCCTAAGGTTGGTTCCACTTCTAATCAGAAAATTTTCGAAACACCCAAGGCTCCTCATCACTCATTTGTATGCACTGAAGATCAATCCAACGCCCAGATTTCGCTTCCTCCACTCAAATCACATGATCCCATCACTCAAGATTTGGAGGAATCTTACACAACAAGCATGCTTGCAAAGCATAAGTTGTTGGTCTATGTTGGCTTGTTGGGGCCTGACCTAGGTTCAGAGTTAATTAGCCAAACAAATCCCAGTACTACTGGCCCTTTTGGCAATAGTCCATGGAGCGTGGACTGAGGTCTCACTCAAGGTAGTATGGGAGAGCGGTAGAACCAGGTTTCCGCACCTTGGAGATGTCTAATGAGTTTGACTAGTTTGCGGTTTGTCCCTGCGCACATGTTGCTTCGTGCACTTTCCTATTCCTTGCGGCCTAATAGACTATCTTTGTGTAGCCCTATCCAAGGGCTGAGCACCACGCTCTGTGTTCTTACCCAAGACCTTGCTTATATTCCAATGTTAGTTAATTATCTTTGCCTACTGGAGTGCTTTAAGTTATACTTAACAACATAAAACATTCATACAAGTGTGCATAGTAAATAAATAGTATATTTGCAAATGATATCAATCATGCATTAGCCCAAGAACAGATACACAAAATTATAGCCAAACTTCTCTTTATTGATTCTTTCCACTGTTACAGACTCGACTTGCCCTGCGCACTCAGCTGCAGACTACTAGGTCTCTGTGCACTGAGCTATAGAGCCTTCTCCTACTGTACAACCCAAAGACACACTTCACACTACAACTCAATCACTCAGACTTCTCATGCTTCTATTCTCTTTATTTTTTTACACTTAGAGCCTCGATGTATTGATACAATCCCATGGTCCACGAACCATGGGTAGGTCTATCCAGCTGACATTACATTACAAAACTAGGGTGGACAACCTTGTGACTCTATCATACTTTTGCACCCCACGCCTGCAATTTGCAGAGCTTTACAACAAGATTCGGTCAAAACTTGGGCTTTGAGCCCCAAAACATGCCTTGGGGATTCCATGCCCAACAGGCACCCAACACAAACATCATAACTCACCCTCGAGTCACTCTTTCAGCGCGGTGATCTTTGCATAGAGTCCCTCCAACTATTCTTGAACTGCATGAACGTTAGTAGCACACTGAGCTGCTACTCGCTGGATCTGCTGCATACGTTGTTCTGAGACCTCTGTGTCGAGAGTGCTTCTCTACATCAATGTGTGCATCCCATGCATGTGTGTGAGCTTGCCTTCGATTTCTGCCGTGATGGTGAAGGCCTCATCGATCCAAGCCTTAATGCACACCTTCAGGACTGCTTCCTTATGTCATGTCGCATCCACCTGCTCCTTCAGTGCTTTAGCCTACTACATCCGTCCAAGCCTTTGAGTGAGGAACACTGTCTGCGTAGTTCCTCAGACATTGTCATACTACTGTTGGAGTTCTCGTACCTCTGTCCCTAAGTGATGGATTTTGGGGTCCTCCTGCAGATTTGAGAGGACCTCAAGTGATTCCTCCAACATACTAGTGCAGTCTCGCACTACACCTCCAATTTCCTCCAATCCTGTTGTGATAGCATTAGTGCACCATTCTCTAACTTCCGGGGGAGTGGATGGTTGCGCCTTTAACCGAAACTCGGCGATTTGAAGGTTCAACTCTAGTTGAACCTTTGTCATTTCTTCCCTCTCCTCACAGACCCCCACTGCTAACTTGTGGATCCACGCCTCTACTGGTAGATCTGCTACGATGGCTAGCTCCGAGACGCTTTGGCAAGCGTCATCTATCACCTGTACCAGTTGTTGATTCTACGACATCAATTTGTCATGCTGCAAGCTGATTTGTTCCATATTTTTTTCTGTTCATTGAGGAGTTGGAGCGCGTGGCTCTCCCTAGCTCACAGCTCTGCAGTTATCCCATCCTACAACACACATAAGGTCTCAAGCAAGAGTGCAACTAGATTGATATTGAGAACTTTCAGTGTGCTAACCGAAGGCCTATCAGCCTCATTTGATGGCACTAGTGCTCCTTCCTATGGTGTTTGTCATCCGTGCGTGCAACATCTGCTCTGCTGCTATTGAGCCGACAGTGAGGCTGGCCGAAAGGGTACCAACTTGGGGGGGCACGCTTGTAATTCCTACAGCTATGCTCTTAGGGCCCCCAACACAATCTGGTTCTCCTGCATGAAATCTTGGAGAGCCTAAGAGGTGACATCGTGCACAGTTTCACCAATGTCATGCAGATCACCCTCGGTTAGGGTGATTGGGTCAATGGACAATTTCGAGGCCTTGACCTTCTTCCATGACCCTGCCCGCTCTACTGGGTGTTGGTGCTTCAGCTTTGTTGACATTGTTTGTGGATCTGCCTCCTTCTTCTGTTTCTACTTCCTCTGCTTCTTGCCCATACAAAGGCATTGTTTGGCCCTCACCCGCCTTCGCGGCTGCTTCCTGTGTTGTTGCTGTTGCTGCGACCTTTTCCTACTTAGCTGCTTTCTGTGCTGCATCCCACGCTGCCCACACTTCTGCTGTAGATGATTCCTTCCTTCGTTTTTTGGCCAACTGTGCGATGCGCAGCTTGGCCTCATCTTTCTTTCTTTGCACCACTGACTTCTCGATCTCTGCAATGTCTGGGGCATGCCACTCTGGTGGCCATGCCTCCAGTACATTGAAAATGATATCGTCGGTGGCTACGAAGGGTAGCTTTACCCACTGCTTGGTCGGGTCCTTGCGCGCCCTGATATAAATGTTATGCATGTCCGCTTTGAATTCTACAAAACTCTGCAGACTGTTGTAAATAGTGGGTGACAACCATGGCTTACGGTTGATTGCCATTCTGAGGTTCATCTCCATGATCACCCAAAAGATTTTGTTGTCGCATACCCTCTTAGCATCCTTTGTGGCCCGGAGCAAAGCATACTACACGGCCTCCATTAAATCCCTGTCAATTATGGGGAATTGACTATCCTCCAACAATTCCCTAGCCACAAGCACTATGGACAGTAATATCCATGCATAGTGGAACGTTTTGCCTTATTCCTAGGCTTCGTGGCAATTTTCTAAAAACTCCTTGTAGAGGAACTCAGACCAGTTAAACTAGACCCCGTCCGTGCATTGCTCAACCAATGCTACCACCGACGCGGGTACTTCGTTCGCATGACACTTGCGCATGACCTTTCCTGCTAGGATTTGGGTTGCCACGTGCACTACTTTCTCCTTGATGTTGGAGATGGCATAGCCCCTCTTCTTCCTTTCTAGCTTATACTTTTTCTTCATGGCCTTCGTGATGGCCAAGTCACTACCCTTCCCTTCCGATATGTCCACAAGGTCCTCTCCTTTATATGGGAGCCGGGATATGCAGTGAATCAGGTCTGTCATAATGGGAATGGGCTCCTCCAACCATAAACACCCATCATGCACTAGGCAGAGCAACTACCTGATGATGAAAATGGTTATTGTTGCACAGTGGAAATGCGGCACCCAAAGCAGATTTAGTAGCCCAGCCTTTTCCACTCCGTGCAACCGCTTCCATGACTCTAGTTCTGTAACCTCCACCGCGGTGTTCTGTTTGGGCTTCATAAGGTTCCCAATCTCAAGGTGAGGGAACTTCTCGTGGTTAGCGAAGTCCCAATATTCAAATTTTAGGCTTGGCATGCATCCCAGGTTCATGCCTTCAAACATAATGTTGTCTGGGAGTGTCACGCAGAAAGAGTCATTAGTGCGGACACAACCGACCTTCCTAGAAGCCTAAGACTTTCTAGTGACAAACAAGACAAATAACAGCAATCCTTCCCTAAATATGCTTTTACAATATGAGAAATCAAGTGTTTAGATCCTACCTGTAATCCAACGCTGTTGTAGTAGTCCAGCTTCGTTGATCCGGATGAGCTCCTCCTTCTCTTCGAAACCTGCACTCACTAACAATCAAACGATTAAATAGCACCTGAATATCACATAAAATAAAACATATTTAACATATAGACCAAGGAGTATATGAAACAATTCATAAATAACAAATTGTTGAGAAGAATGGACTAATTTGTATTAAAAGGTAACAAAAGGAACCAT
Organism: Pinus tabuliformis; assembly: GCA_031772625.1. NCBI lineage: Eukaryota > Viridiplantae > Streptophyta > Pinopsida > Pinales > Pinaceae > Pinus > Pinus tabuliformis. The sequence goes on from CM062819.1 coordinate 430,279,269, forward strand.
TACAACCTGAGCCTTGGTGTTGTGCAAGCTCCTCCCAGGGTCCACAAGAGTTCTCCCTTACTCTGATCAGCTCACCCACTTCCAAATGAAACAAGAAAGGATGGGAATCTCTCCTCACAAGCTTCTAAATGGGAGTCCTAATTCCTGCAGCATCTACCCTTAGAAATGTTTAGCTTTCAACCTCTCCTCCTTCTGGCCCAATGCCTGTATTTATAGTGCTCAAGAGGAAGTTAATCAGGTCCACCATCAATGGGATAATCCCCTCTTTGGATGGGATAGCTCCTCTCTTGATGGGATAAGTTCCTCTTTGGTAGGGATACATGAACCATCTGGAGGCGCTCAATACATGTCGAACAACCTTCTAGAATGCTCTAGAAATGACCACAAGTAACTTTTTAAAGATGAAACTTGCGCATTTTGACCTTTACAGGGGTACGCACCTGCCCCTTTACATACAGAGCGTACAAGTACGCAGTTTTTGTGAACATTAGGTGCGTACCCGCAGTCAAGGCTGAGAGAACCTGCGTACCCAGAGATAAATACATTTAAAAAGACTTTCCCTCTCTTTTGGAGTTTGACATGGGGAGCAGAGGCTTAAGACTTGCCCAGGAGGTTAGCATAGCTGTTGATAGAGCCATACTAACTGTACATAGCCATGGTGACATTTTTTAGTGTAACAGATTGCCCCCTAAAGTGCGAAGCCTGTAGTAGATTAGGGTTTTGTAAATCTAGGAAGGGTGAAGTGCTTTATCATTTCAAGGATTATCTCGTGGAGAGCCTGGTCAGAACCTGCAATTTTCAACACAAAATACATGTATAAGATTATATCATCGCTGAGGTAGGCATTCCCATACTCAGATCAAAACTTTAACTAACAGACTAACTACTCTGATACAGGAATGATCTTGCAGTACATCATAATCATAGACTTGTGTAGACACAGTATGGACGCAGCCATCTGTTTATAATTGGTCTACTATATAATGAATACAAAACTCCTCGCAGCCTGGATGGTGGAAACTAGATCCAGGGTCTTCTTTTCTTCTTCCCGAATTGGTACGATTCTAGCCATGCGAATAAATGAGTTGATGTCGAACATGGTAGAAACCACTTGATTACCAGTCGATGATGTAAACTGTTAACAAGTGTGAGAGAAACCACCAGTAATGTCAATGGTTCTCAAAGTACCCAGTACAATCCATGAGATGTGAATGAATGAGTTGATGTCGAACATTTCACGGAATCCTTCGATCGAAAGTCGATGATGTAAACTGACGTCAAAGGCGAGAAACCTACCATTGATGCATGCAGACTTCAAGGTACTGACGATTTCTAAGTCATCTCTCTAGATAATGTGCTGATGTCGATAGAAAGCGACCCGTTGCAGGCAAGCCCACAACACGAAATCATAGTTCAAGTTGGAGAAAATGTTGCTGTAAGGACTGACTCAAGGATGGTCAAAATGGATGACAAGTATTTTGCAGATGAAAGTTTTGTTTGCAGACCTCTTGAACACATAACGACACAACAGATGGCTTGGTGATAAACGACTCAAATTTAATCCCCAGAACCCGGTTGAAGACTTTCAATGTGGTTTGATCAACTGTGAGGCAAAGGATTTCCCAACCCAGGTGAACGAAAAGTATCGTGTTCAAGAGTGGTAATAAGGCTTCTTCTGAGACAAAGGATAACAAATGGGCTCATTTTTCTCTCTTTTCCCCCACCATTTCTGGCAAGTACCTCTTTATTTTTTACAAGCTTGAGGAGGATAACATATGCTTGATTATAAGCTCATCCTTCGGATGAGTTCAACTTAGTTTTGATTCGAACCCTAAGAAGGAGTGGTCCGTTCCTGTTTGTAATCAAACAGGTCCTTTACTGTGAAATTTTAACGAGTCCAGTATAGGAGAAACTCGGCGTTTTTCAATTTTAGAGAGTCTGAAAAAACTAAAGAAGACTCCAGGGTTGAACTTTTTCGTAAATTTGTGTCCCCCAAGCCCGAAAAAGTATAAAATAATACCTGGGAGAACCGCTTGATCTTGCGACCAAGGAGTACTTTCATGATTAGTGCCACTGACCTGAAAAGTAAAAAGCGATCAAGGACACGTCGTTTTATTTCCAGTATTGAGTTTGAAACGACAAAAACCCGGCAATCTTTTCCTGTTTTTACGGTCAGAAAAGGGCTATAAGGGGACCGTCTTTTAATTCCGTTTTAACGAGTGTAAAAGAAACGCTCGGCAATCTTTTCATGTTTTAGGAGTCTGAAAAGGGCTTAAAAGAGAACTCCAAGGTTTCACTTTTTTGTAAGTTTTAACGAGTTCGAAAAAATGATAAAAATGTACTCATGGTTTTCACTTTTTCGTAAGTTTTAATGAGTTTGAAAAAATGATAAAAATGTACTCATATGGCCGACTTTCAATTTAATTTACGAGCAGGAAAAGATGGAAAGAACTCGGCATTTTCATTTGTTTTACGAGAATGAAAGATAGCAAAATAATCTCGAGATTTTCATGAGTTTAACGAGTCTTGAAAATAACTGAAATTGACTCGAAATAGGTTTCATTTTTACAAAAGCTTGAAACAGAGAAAAACTATGCTTCAAAGTAGTTTCATTTTTACACAAGCTTGAAACAAGGATAAAACTGTGCTTGATGCCCCCTAAGCATAATTGCTAGAGTGCATGCCCCCCTAGCTTCATTTTATTCAACTAAGTACAAGCTGGATGGAATGAAGGTTCATGTACGAGATCATTTGAAAGACCCGACCTAAAACTGTAAGAAAACTATGCAAAAACTGAAATAACTAACCTAAATATACAACTTAACATTTATGAGATCTAGTCAAACTCTCGACTCAAGTAGAGGAGGATTTGTTTCATTTTTTAACGAGCTTGACACAGGAAAAGAACTATGCTCGGATTCGGTTTCATGTTTACGCAAGCTTAAAACGAAAAACTATGCTTGTTATAAGTTCACATGCCCCCAGCATAATGACGCAAAACGAGGTACATGCCCCCCAAGCTTCATTGCATTCAATGAGGTGGATGGAATGAAGCTTTACTTTCAAGATCTTGGAAAGACTTATGGGAGTTGTTTCATTTTTTAAACGAGCTTGACACAAGATAAGGAACTATGCTCGTAACTACTCTCTACAATCTACCTAACAAAAAACTCTACTCTAAAAACCTTGATTCATTTTTTAACGAGCTTGACACAAGACAAGGAACTTTGCTCGTGACTACTCTCTAAAATCTACCTATCTAACCTATCCTTGTTTCATTTTTTAACGAGCTTGACACAAGATAAGGAACTATGCTCAAGAAGTTCGCATGCCCCCAGCATAATGACGCAAATCAAGGTACATGCCCCCCAAGCTTCATTTCATTCAACCAGTTGGATGGAATGAAGCTTTACTTTCAAGATCTTGTAAAGATTCGACTTGAAAAGGGAGTTGTTTCATTTTTTAACGAGGTTGACACAAGAAAAGAACTGTCCTCTTACTCACTGATTCATTTTTTAACGAGGTCGACACAGTAAAAGGAACTTTCCTCGTACACACTGATTCATTTTTTAACGAGGTTGACACAGTAAAAGGAACTTTCCTCACCCACACTGATTCATTTTTTAACGAGGTTGACACAGTAAAAGGAACTTTCCTCACTACATCCTACTTTCTAACTATCTATATAACCTAAAATCTAGCTGATTCATTTTTTAATGAGGTTGACTCAGTAAAAGAACTATCCTCATACTAGCCTGTTTCATTTTTTAACGAGGTTGATGCAGGAAAAAACTATCCTCGTACACACTGATTCATTTTTTAACGAGGTTGACACAGTAAAAGGAACTTTCCTCACACTCACTGATTCATTTTTTAACGAGGTCGACACAGTAAAAGGAACTTTCCTCGTAACAGCCTGTTTCATTTTTTAACGAGGTTGATACAGGATAAAACTATCCTCGCAATCATTGATCATGACTTCCAACTGGAGGAATGACATGTCAATGGACATACCTTGATCATGGCTTCCAAGAGGTCTTCATCAGAAGGAAGAATAGTTCTCTGGAAGGAACTCATGTCAAGGGACTCAAAAGGGATAAGAACATCATGTTCAAATAATCCCATAGAGTTTTCCATGTCAATTACCGGATCTAAATCAAAGGAAGATGAGCAAACAATGAGAGGCTCACTTACATCGGTAACTGAAAACATGGGACCAGTTGCCACATAATTAACCCGTGGCAGGGTAGATACCACTTTAGAATCAGGAACATTTAGGGGTGTCATATTATTGGTAGTTGAAACAAGATTAGGGAACGAAAGCTAGTCTACAGTCACAATACTTCCATTGTGAGGGAAAGACATCACGCGAAAGAGTGTCGATACGATAGCTTTCATTGCATAAACATAGTCTCGCCCAAGGAGTAAATTGAAATCCAAGGGACCTCGAACTACCATAAGATCAATACAGACAGTTTTACCTTCCAAGGTAATAGAAAACTTAGGAAGGATCCCTAAAGGTTCACTAATGGTTATGTTAAAAGCTTTCAGATTCTGCGTAATAGGCGCAAGCTGAGGGGAACCCAAAGCTTTCCAAACAGTTGAGGATAAAATACTAACAGAAGCACCTTCATCTACCTGAGTACGATGTATGTCCCTACCACCAGCCTTGACAATGATTTGGAAAGGGATGGAAGAAGGAAGACGAGGTTCTGTCAGTCTATTCCAATCAAAGGAAAAGACCTCAGTACTTGGAGGGGGTTCTATAGAAACAGGTGAAATGCCCCTCGGCATAGAAGAATCTGATGTAACAAGAAGAACCTGAGCGGTATGAAGTTCACTCTCTAAAGGGAAAGTGGGATCGACCGAATGTGAAATTGAATCGACCACTTGATCAACTAATTGATCATCAACCTGAGTGACATGAGTTTCACTCTCCAATGGAAGAGTGTGATTGACTGTACTTGAAATTAGATCAATCACTCCGTCAGTTGACGGTAGGTTGGGAGAAAGTTTGCGGTAACCAGTTGGAAATTCTTGCTGTGGAACAGTAAGGTTTTCCAACAATTTTGAGGCTTCATCCATGTGAGGGCAAATGTGAGTTTGATGACTCCCTTTGCATAACTTACAAGGAAACCTAACTTTACCCTTTTTCCCAAGAACCTGAATATCACTGGTTGATGGATCAATGGAAAGTTGATGAGATTTTGCTGACCATACTTCCAAGACCTTTGGAATACCAGGACAATTGACAAGGAAGTGGTCACCCTTACAAAGCCTGCAAGGGAATTTGGGTTTACGATGCATGTCGGAGTTTTCCTCAACACAACTAACACTTACAGCCATGGTTGGTTGGTTGACTTCTTTCTTATCTTGCTTCTTCTTCTTCTTCTTCTTCTTCTTCCCTTTCTTCTTCTTCTTAGCCTCCTGGTCACTAGCATCAAGACTTTTACCAGGCGAAGAGGAAGAAATGGAGGAAGAAAAATTAGGCGAAGAAGGTAAAGGGTCAACAGAAGGTTGGTGATGTTGAGATGGTGAACTCTGTTGAGGTGAAGCATTCGGTTGAGGTGGAACAATTGGAGTATTTTGGGCCAAAAAAGTTGAAAATAACCATATCGGTAATCCTATTGTAAATCCAGGTAATGACAAAGTAGCCATATAAGGAGGACCAACATTTCCAAAGTAAGGAAAAGTACTAGGATTCTCGTTAGGAGGGGTTCCTAGGTTGGTAAATTCTGGAACATTTGCCATTATATTCAACTTCAGTGAATTTTATTAACAATTTAAAACTAAAATTAACAATTTACAATTCACACCTAACAATTAAAATTCACAATTCACACCTATGGTCTCTAAAAGTAAAAGCAAACAAATTAACACGCGCTATCAAATCTAGGAGTCAAACCATACACAAACAGTAACCTTCCAGACCGAAAACACTAGTTGGGGATGAAATCCAACATCGCAGAATTCAGTACAGAAGTGGAGGGTGGAACAGTTACCCCGGCAACCTGCTTAATGAATAGACTGGACCAAGTTCCTCCACTTTAACCGTCTCGAGTGAAGTGAACCCCCCGGAAAATCCAAGTGAGTCTAGCCGACGTCTGCTCCAGGTACAGTGGGATCTTCCCTCCACCGTCACCTTGGGTAGAAACCTAAGATTATGGCCACTAAGGTTACCAACAGCGGCAAATACATCTGGGGGAACAGTCTAAACTCCGACAGCACGCAAGGGCAGAGTATCAAGCTCAATCCCCTTACCGGCTCCTTGACAACAATCCAAGGTTTACCGATAAGTGACCCCTGGCTCCTCAACAATGGTTAATCCGAGGTTTACCGTTTGTAATACGTGTGTGTCTGGCGTCGTTCCCAACGAGGGAGGATTGATCCCCTCACTGGTTCGGACACGAGCTCATGCTTCTCCTTTAAGAGGAGCTTTCCCAGAGTATAAATGCAACAGTTGGATTTATCCTACCACAAGATAAGCTACTTGTTTGGTTTTGCTGTCTTGAAGAGTTAATTAAAACCTATTCCAAGACACTAGCCTAAGCTATGTTGGTGTATCAGAGCCCTAGAAATGTAAAAATTACTAGATGAATTTTAATTAAGCGCTGTGTTATTAAGGCTGTTATTACTCAAAGGGGTAAATGGATACAAAACCAATGGTGTTATGACCCAACTCAACTGAATGCAATCGAATATGATAATGTAATCTTTTCAATTCGATGAATCCTAACTAAAGTAAGGAGAGAGTTTCCATTCACTTCCAACAATGCAAAGAATTGATCACTAAGAGAAAATATAACAAATTCTCTAATGCACTAATTTTATCAAGAAAAACTAATGCAAATCAATTCCAAACCATTTTTTATTTTTATTTTTGTGTAAATTCAAATCAAAGAAAACTGATCTAAATCTACGATTGATTTTTCAGAATGTAAACTATGCAATTGTAATCTATGCACAATTCACTTGAAAAGTATGCAAATGTAATCTATGCACATTTTTCATTCATATTCTGAACATGAGAATTCTAATTATGCAAATGTGATCTATGCAAGAGAATTCTCAAACACAAGATGATTCTAATGTAATCTAAGAACCAATCAAGTGCAAGTTGAGAAAATTGGGTGAGAGTTCCAAAGATCAAAAAATAAAAACACTCAAAGGCGATTAACACTCATACACAATTTAGCCCCCCCCGGCGAATGAGGGGGGAATTTTTTTTGCAAAAAGATGCAAAATTGTGAAAAGACTGAGAGAAACCTCCAAGTAATGACCAAAGGAAAATAAATCAAGAATTTCTCAAGAAAGAGACTCAAAACACCCAATTGATGAAAGCTTAGAGCAGGAATGCCAATGAAACAAGCTTAGGTGAAGATTAATGGTAGATAACCAGTGGATCTGGGCAGAAAAAACAAAGTAAAAACTAAATCTAAAAGGCAAAAAGAAGAAAATTGAAATTTTCTTAATTTTGACAGGGTACGCAGGCGACCTGTTTGCACAGGTGCGGGTACGCTCTGTGCACAAAGCTACAGTGCGTACAGGTATGCACTGTGCTCAACTCAGAGGCTGTGTACTTCTAGCAAAACAAAGAAAAACTAAAATCTAATTTAACCCTAAGCTAGCCCACCCAAAAACACAGTCAGACAGCCAAAAACCAGAAAACAAACAACTTTTCTCAGATCAAAGTTTGATACAAAGGAAAAAACATTCACATCAATGGATTCCCCAGTGAAGTCGCCATTTTGTCACGCAGAAAGAGTCGATAGTGCGGACACAACCAACCTCCCTAGGATCCTAAGACTCTCTAGTGACAAACAAGACAAATAAGAGCAATCCTTCCCTAAATATGCTTTTACAATATGAGAAATCAAGTGTTTAGATCCTACCTGTAATCCAACGCTGTTGTAGTAGTCCAGCTTCGTTGATCCGGATGAGCTCCTCCTTCTCTTCGAAACCTGCATTCACTAACAATCAAACGATTAAATAGCACCTGAATATCACATAAAATAAAACATATTTAACATATAGACCAAGGAGTATATGAAACAACTCATAAATAACAAATTGTTGAGAAGAATGGACTAATTTGTATTAAAAGGTAACAAAAGGAACCATTACAACCTGAGCCTTGGTGTTGTGCAAGCTCCTCCCAGGGTCCACAAGAGTTCTCCCTTACTCTGATCAGCTCACCCACTTCCAAATGAAACAAGAAAGGATGGGAATCTCTCCTCACAAGCTTCTAAATGGGAGTCCTAATTCCTGTAGCATCTACCCTTAGAAATGTTTAGCTTTCAACCTCTCCTCCTTCTGGCCCAATGCCTGTATTTATAGTGCTCAAGAGGAAGTTAATCAGGTCCACCATCAATGGGATAATCCCCTCTTTGGATGGGATAGCTCCTCTCTTGATGAGATAAGTTCCTCTTTGGTAGGGATACATGAACCATCTGGAGGCGCTCAATACACGTCGAACAACCTTCTAGAATGCTCTAGAAATGACCACAAGTAACTTTTTAAAGATGAAACTTGCGCATTTTGACCTTTACAGGGGTACGCACCTGCCCCTTTACATACAGAGCGTACAAGTACGCAGTTTTTGTGAACATTAGGTGCATACCCGCAGTCAAGGCTGAGAGAACTTGCGTACCCAGAGATAAATACATTTATAAAGACTTTCCCTCTCTTTTGGAGTTTGACGTGGGGAGCAGAGGCTTAAGACTTGCCCAGGAGGTTAGCATAGCTGTTGATAGAGCCATACTAACTGTACATAGCCATGGTGACATTTTTTAGTGTAACAGGGAGGAGTGGGGTCTAGAGCGAACTCTTGGTCTCATCCAAGTCCTTGGGCACTTTCGCCTTTCCTTCTCGCAAGGGGCATAGGTGGGAAATTTTTTCGTGTGGTGCACAGGCTGAGTGTCCTCCTCCATGCCTTCATCCTCGTCCTCCATGATGATAAAATCCTCTAGATCTTCTTCTCCTTCATCCATCTGTATGGTGATGGTTTTCCCCTTCTCCTCCATTGACAGTTTTCTGCGTAGTGGGTTCCACGGGGACACACATACAGGAACCATTTCTTGTTTGTCCTTCTTAGGTCTTGGCATGCGCAGTGATTTTGGGATTTTTTCCACAATCCTGGTTCCTTCTAGAGCATCTCCCACAGCCAGGGCCTGCATGGCCTCTCTGGTGGTTATTTCAGTTATCTCCATAACGTCCTGAGTAGTGGCCATCGTATTCATCCAGAAATATATCACTCGCGAACTTAAGGGCTCAATCAATGCTTGGCTCACAACACTCAGGGCTCTGCTCAATCACTCAATTCGCAAATGACCAAGTGTTGTTTGATAGGTAGCCCTTTTTATTTTAGAGCGCTTTTTGAATTTGAATTCGACCGTTCCCCCCAAATCCGGTTCATTAATGCTTCCTTGGCAGAAGATTTTTCCAAATCTTTCCCACAACTCGCATCTTAAATGCTTGTCGCCCACTCCATTTGGCCTCAAGTCAAGCATCCCATCGTTAATAGTGACTTCAACAGTCACTTTCTGGCCAACCCATGCGACAGCACAACCCCCTGTGCGTGGTCACGGACCTTGTGACTCTTTGCTTCTGCGTACATCTCCAATATCGCATAGCTCCCGGGCAGAATAGTTTATAGTCCCACGCTCCCTTTCAACTACCTAGAGCACTAAGACTGTTCCTTCCTTGTCTAGTCAGATGGCCCCGCCACCTATGCGCAGTTTCCTCCGATCATCCAGCATTCTTTCTGGGAAATACCTACCTTTTACCGTTACTAGCCGTGTCGCACGCCTTATCCTCTACAACGCATCACCCTAGTTAATTCTCTTAGTAATATGCGGTCCAAGCCAAGGCATCAAAATGATCAATTCGTGGCGATAGTCCTCAAGCTTGTTAGCATGATCGTGCACACCCTATTTTATCACCGTGGCCTTCTTATCAAGAAATTTGTCCCTTATTTCATCTTCCATCTTCTTGACTTTGGCTTCTACAAAAGTTATTTTCCTCCTTAATCGCACCCTTTCTTTTTCAAGTTCTTGGAGCCTAAAATTTCCCTTTTGGATTTCTGCTTCCAAGGTTTCGCGAACCGTCGCATCTATTGGTGTGATCATGTGTGACCTAAGTTCTCCAAGTATTATAGGGCTTACTTCAGTTCCTTCATACTCCATCCTTGGCGGTGCCTACACAATCAGGGTTTTGCACATGGTCCTATATGCCTAGAGAACTGTTGGTAGGTCCCAATCAGCCCGCTTCACCTAGTGGACCGTGTTCATTTCTTCACGTACTTTGTCAAAATATTATGCGTGAAGATGCTTCTACGTGCTTGCTCTTACTATACTTCCCCGTCCTAAACGGAGGGGTTTTTCATGCCATTTTCTTGCCCGCCCCTGCTTACTGATCGTGTTTCCTACCATGAGGATGGTGTGCCTTTGTGTAGGTTGCACACCATATGCCAGTATCCATCTAGAAAGGTGGGCACGTGGGCCATTTCATCCATCATACTTGGCTTTTATCCACATCTAAGGCTTCCCAAATTGTAGGTGCATCATCCTTTTGCATTCACACAAGTCCTCAAAACCCTGTTGGTGCGCACCCCACTGCCTTGTGGGTGTAGCGTGTAGTACCCATTTCAGAGCGTCGAAATGTTGTTGTTTTGGAACTTATTTTTCAAATTTGTTCAGGAACTCCTCCACTTCACCTAACCCATCGTACATAGGCAGATCCATTACCTCTATTGCTATGCAACGCAATGACCTTGTCATCATGTTACAGTTGAGCGTGGTCACCTCGTGTAATCGGTTATGCCATCACTCTATCTCTTCATCAAAATCTAATGTGCAGGGGCTTTCACATTCCCAAGATCTTCGGCCATCCATGGTTGGATTTACCCAATCTTGCTCCTGCATGTTTATCTTATAGATGCAGTCTAGATTGTCGTCGTTATCGTAGTCGCACACTAGCTCTGTGTAGCGCGATCCTTCTATAGGGTCTAAAGGTACCACTACACACAATGACCTTTTCTCAAAAATCATCTTGCGCTTCTTTAGATTTATCACTCCATTCATGCCAATGCCCCAATCTATTACCAGTAGCGAGAGATAGGGATTGTTGTAATCAACAATCTCTATCACTTCAAAATCCACTAGCGCGCTCGCACCTTCGATATCTACGGTGATTCCCTGCAATATTCCCATGGGTAGGATCTTTTGTTGGTTCACCATTCGTAGTTGGATAAGAAACCATTGTAGTGCAGGCCTACCCATGTGCTCCCATGTCTGCTTTGGTAGGATGTTCGCGTTCGATCCTAGATCCAAAATCACTTGATCCATTTCATATTTCTTGATCTGCACGGTCAATCTCATCTCCCTTCCTATTCACGTCATGTGCTTTCCAAGCTTCCGGACTACACGCGGTTCTCCTGGCACAATCCCAGCACATCTAGTGATGAGTTCTTGCAGCCCCTTCACAGCTTTGTTGTCGTGTAGCAGCTTCATGCATGTCTCTAAGAATGTAGTGAGCATCGATGGGTGCATTTCTGACTCTAGTATGTCTTTACTTCCTGAAGTGGAGGTGTCCGCAAAACTCCTCTTAGCTTCCATGAATGTCTCTTTAGCACGCTCCAAATCAAAATATGGTTCCTTTGTTGGAGCCTTGTGAACCCAGGTACTCTCTTCGGGCTGGTTTCCTTTGTCATCCCCTCTCATGATACCACTCCAGAGCACGATATTTACGTTCGGGTCTTCCTCACATGGCTCAGACCTCATCATTTGCAGGTTTAGAGTCGAGGGAGGTTGGAGCGCTCCTTTATCACGCAACCTTGCTATCAATGTGGGACAGTCCTCTGTCTCATGATCAAACTATGCACAATATAAGCATGATGGTCTCATTGGATTTGTACAATCGCGGGCATAATTCCCTGGTCCTCCGCAATTGTAACATATCAACTGTCCTCGACCTCTTCCTAGTCCCATTCCACCTTGACCTCGTCTGCGCCCATGAAATCCAGTTCGCACCATCCCTACATTCTGGTCAAGGGGTCTTGTTTCGGCCTGAACTCTATAGGTAGGAGTCCGATCCATCATCAGTTTATAACTTCTACAAGTGCGCTCATCATGGCCTACTGACTTGCAAAAACTACAAAACAACTGCTAGGAATTTTGCGTATACTTCTGTAACAGATGGCAGTTATCTATAGCATGCTTCCCTCCTATATGACAAATCGCGCACCACAACGAAGGCACCGTGCTTGGTCCTACTTGTGCCTTCGATCTCAATGGCATTGGTCCTCCTCCTATGAGGTAATTCATGAACACTGGGCATTGGTCCTTGTCGTGTCCCTAGCCCTTGCACTTTACGCACCATACCTCGTCACGCACTTCTAGATGAACCGTCCTGTCTTGTTTCAAACTCTGCATCTCAAGACACAAGTTCTTCAACTGTGTGTGAATCTGCTGGACTCCTAGGTTAGTATCTTGTATCAGAGTCTAGTGCAATCTCATAGCAACCTCCAAACCTTCAGCCTAAGTGGTTAGCCTTTATTGTGACAGCGAATTTCGTAGATGCAGTGTTAACGAGGCTACAAACCATTCGTGGTGTTGCCCATCTGTTAAGGTCATGTTCGCTTCACGAATTGTGCACTTCAGTCTTTGATCCAACTCCCACAGGGTTTTGCCTGGTAGCATTGTGATTTCCTCGAATATAATGATCAACTATGCCTCCGATTTTGGTCTACTAAATTCCTTATTTAGTGCAACTTGGATATCTGCTATCCCCACATTCAGACTGTCATTGGAATGCTTAATGTACCAGGTTAGCACGCAATCCTGCAGAGCACTGACCAATGTTGCCTTCTTTATATTGTCATCCGTGACACCTTCTGCTTCCCATACAACTTTTATCATGAACCAAAACTAGGATGGATCTTCATTCCCTACTCCCTTGAACACTGGTAGCTTTATCGCGTTGGCCATACTGCTTCGTGGTGGTGGCGGAGGTGGTATGGGTGAAGTCGAGGGTGAAGATGGTGAAACTGGTGGTGGTGTGGGTGGGGATGGTATGCGCAGAATTCTCTGCTTTATCAGATTGATCACACTTCTTGGTGAAACCTTCGTGAGCTCTTCTTCACCTCTGCATGGAGGTGAAATCAAGGGGCTAGTTTCTAGTTCTGTGCTACCTTCATTTCTATAGATCCTCCCACTCCACGTAGCCCCAAACATCAATTTATTCACATAACCCGCTTTTCACACAGTAGAATTTTAATCCAAGTGTTCAAAGATTTAACGTACTTACCTCGTGGTCCCTTGAGGAAATGTTGTTTTGCCTCGCTATAGCTGACTAAAGTATCTACCGCAAATTTAGTGATGAATCCTCCTATGATTCGATCCATCCAGTGGTTGACAGCGTGCGCAATCTTATCTTCTGATACTTCCAGCCTGCACACCAATTCCGGAGTCCACACAATAGGTTTTTCAAGTTTACACCTTCCTTGGCTATCTGCTAGCCTCATGATCCACTCGTAGAACTCAATGGGGAAGGATGCAAAGAATTTCCATAAATAAATAGAAATCTAACCACTCTTCCTTTGATAGTCGCGGATTCTTGTTTTCCAGTGCCACGAACTCATGAATCTTTTTGTCCAACCACTCTTCAATTCCTTTCTTTGTCGGATTCCAGTGATATGACATTAGACATCTCTATGCAGATCCCGGTCCTGGAAACAGAACCATTTGTTGGCTTGTTGGGGCCTGACCCAGGTTCGGAGTTAATTAGCCAAACAAATCCAGTACTACTGGCCCTTTCGGCAATAGTCCACGAAGCGCGGACTGAGGTCTCACCCAAAGTAGTATGGGAGGGTGCTAGAACCAGGTTTTCGCACCTTGGAGATGTCTGATGAGTTCGACTGGTCCGTGGTTTGTCCCTGCGCGTAGGTTGCTTCATGCACTTTCCCATTCCTCGTGGCTTGATAGACTGTCTTCGCACAGCCCTATCCAGGTTCTTACCAAGACCTTGCTTATATTCCAATGTCAGTTAATTATTTTTGCCTATTGGAGTGCTTTAAGTTATACTTAACAACATAAAACATTCATACAGGTGCGCGTAGTAAATAAACAATATATTTGCAAATGATATCAATCATGCATTAGCCCAAGAATAGATACACAGAATTATAACCAAACTTCTCTTTATTGATTCTTTCCATGGTTACAAACTCGACTCACCCTGCGCACTCAGCTGCAGGGGTCCGTGCACTTAGCTGTGGACTACTAGGCCTCTGCGCACTCAGTTGCAAATCCTTCTCCTACTCTACGACCCAAAGACACACTTCACACTGTGACTCAATCACTAAGACTTCTCATGCTTCTATTCTATTTCTTTTTTTACACTTAGAGCCTCGCTCTATTTATACAATCCTATGGTCCATGTACCATGGTAGGTCTATCCAGCCGACATTACATTGCAAAACTAGGGCGGACAACCCTGTGACTCTATCATACTTTCGCTTCCCGCCCCCGCAATTCGCGGAGCTTTACAACAAGATTTGGTCAAAACTTGTCCTTGAGCCCCAAAACATGCCTTGGGGGGATTCCATGCCCAACAGTCTATCTCATGTTCGCTCATATGTCACAGTCCTAAGAGTGTGTATGTTTACCGTCTACACGCAGTGTGTCGCAATACCATGGTATGTTTGCAGAATGTTTGTTTTGTGCATTTGCTCTTTTCTATTCTGTGGATGTTTTAGAAATTGGTGTGTGTTGGTCTTATTTGATCTATATTTACTGCTCGTTGGTTTACATGCATATCTTTCTTGTTAACCATGCCTTCACCAACATGGGCCAGCCAATGCGTCGGTGGCTGCATTGGAAATATCACTTCATTTGAGTAAGCCCATGCATTGTTTAGCGTAGGACTTTCTTTTCTTACCTTTTTTTCTCTTGATTTACTTCTGGTTTATGCTTTTTTCTTCATTTTCTTGCTTATACTCGTAGGTTAGCCTCTCGTGAAACCGTGTTTGGATCTTGATACAAGCTAGTCAAATCTAAGACGACTCGTACTACTATCAACATTTGGTTATCTATTGTCCTCTCTCTTTATGAAGAACTTGTTGTCTTCAGTCAATGATGCCTTGATGGAAAATACGTTTTGTTCAGAGTGACTCTTGGTGAAAACACAATGCTTGTGCTCTAACTAATACCACTTGTTAGGGTCCTATAATTTTTATAGGATTTCTTGATTATAGTTGATGATTATTATATTTTGGATATTGTAAATAATATTCCATATTGTAAATTATTTCCAAAAAAGGTCAAAACCTTAAGAAAAAATATATATATATGCTTGCAAGATGAAATGCAGCATTAGAGGATAATTAAGTATGTTTAGATTAAATTAATCACACCATTTAAATGTGATTAAATAAAACTATAATAAAGGCCTTGGTACTATAGTTTGATTTTATGTAAGGTTGAAAACGACAAAAATGGATTTTGTCACATGGGGTTAAACAGTTGCAACTTTCTCCCTCCTCGATCCTCTCACTCCATAGATCGATGGCACACAATACTTTTCGCCCCCCTTCTCCATCCTAGCTTCACTGCCGGGGGGGTCCGAAAAGGTGGTTTTATCCCACCAGTCCCACGCTACATGTCTTCCCCTCTACATTTAGCACCCACCCCCCTCACGATACCACATACCACTCCAACCCCCCTTCGGAAAATGCTTACCACTCTCCTTTCCCACCATATTTCCCATGCACTCCTAGTTATGTTACCCTCCATTCCCTGATTGCCATGTCATCTCCTACATCCACGTCATTTATCTGTCTCATGATCAGTTGAAACTATGCTATTTTGTATATGCCACATTGACTTCAACCATTGTTTCCAAACCAACGAGGAAAAAAAATTTAGAAACTGAAAGAGGTTTTTCTGCCAACATCCTCATGTAAAAAAACCTCTCTCAATTTTCTAACATCTATTATGGTTTGGGATATACAGATGATGATTTGCAGACATATTTTCCCAAATTTGCCTATTTAGTCATAATTTTACAGAACATATTGCGGCCAATAAGAGATGACTCTTTTCCTAAGATGCCCAAGTACAATAACCTACTTCATATTTTACACATATATTATAGAATGAGAGATACATTTACCTCTTTGCAGCCTATTTTTTGGACTGTTTCAATCACCTTTTTGCAAAGAATAATGGGAATAGCTGGAGCTGAATTTTTTGAAAGTGAGAGAGGTTGATCTCAAAAACATATTTATCTATAATAACCTCTCTCATTTTTTATAGAGATATCTCGGATTGAGATATACAAAGGGATTACTGGACCCTATTTTGCAAGATTTTGGGAGGAAAATGTTCAAAGACAGTTAGCCACCTCATCAACTAAGAGTTGCAATCAAATTCGAATTTCTCTTCTTTGTCAATAGAAATCCATAATGACAGTGCCAAGTATATAAATTAGTTTTGAATTTCCTACATTTCATTACTATTTGTGTAAAAAAGTTTAGGATATTTGTAAAAAGATGTTGAGATTTTTATCAAGATATTTTAGTTTAGAATTTGTACAAATACTTCGTAATTTGAAGTAATAGATGTTGGGATTTGTAATGAGAAAGACTACCATTCATTGTAAAGTTGTTCACTGATTTCAAGTGACCTCTTGCAATAATACAAGACAAGTTATTTTAGGATTCATGTGTCATATCTATTGGTGAAGTGCATCTAGTGTTCTTTGTTTATTTTCTTTGTCTATCATGCTTATGTATTCTCTATTCTGAATTAATCAATACAAGTTGTAATAAATAGATTCGTTACCTATGGCACCCTATTTTGGAAGTTGTTAATTCTACATGTTTTCCTCTGATATCAAGTTAAAGAATTCTTAATTGGTCTTTAGCTTCAATTGAATCTATTTCCCTTCTTCTACTTCATTTCATTTAAATCTAAAAGATCCAATAGTATGCCTAGCTTGCCCTATTTCACTTAAGCTTGATACTTTTACAAATTGATCACCCCAATCTCTTCTGACTCCATTACCCAATGGCCTTCCCTTGTTTTTCCAACCAAACCAATTCAAAAACCAAACTCTGAGCCCAATAACTAGCCTGAAATTTCCATTAAACAAAGTTAAATCTCACAGAGATATTCCTCTCTGAGTTTAGGAGGGCTAGATCCTAAAATCGAAAGCGGTTTTGATGTTGCCTCCGTGGTTTTTTCTTCAGCCTTGAAATTATGGAATGCTAACACCACCTAATCTAGTTAGTTGTTTTGGGTTATCCCTTGGCAGTTGAGTCAATTAAAGTAAGGTGAGGGGGAAAATCTTAACAAGTATGTCAAAGGTATACATAACATACTTCTCTGAAGGGATAACCTCTTCTGCTCTCAATAAGTTGGGGTCCCTCTTCCACCTATGAAATAAATAAGTGCCTATGCACAATTCTTAAAAAAAAAATGAAAAATGAATAAGGTGAAAGAAAAGAAAGGCTTCCTACATAGAGGTGATACAAGTAACTCCGTCAGGGTAATGACCAAGCTCACTGATAGCGGAGCGATGCTTATGTTCCTGCGTGACTCTGACAGGGTACTATCTAGGCCTGCTGGTAGTGGAGCAACACTAGAGATGAAACTTAAACTCTGACAGTCATATTTCTTTTGCATCAATATATTTGTTATCCCCAATCAAACTAACTGATTTGAGTTGGCTTGGAATGTGTGATGACCGATCAAGAGCATGGCAGGTGCTACATCTTTCAATCAAGCTAGTGTGGAAACCATGATGATCAAAGAATTGAACAATACCTTCAGAAAGGTTACACTCACTTTTCATGAAACAAGGTCCATTCAGAGAGCTGGAGTTCTAATAGTGTGTCACCAAGTGTTGTAGTGGCTACAACCACCCTCCAAAATTTTGGCTCGCATGCAAATTTCAAAGCCTACCTTGGATCCTGCAATCGATCATCCTTGGTCACTTATTGGTAAGATGATGATTTCAAGCTCCCCTTCTTGATCCTAAGAGTTGTCTGCGTTCTCATCTTTATGTAGCATGTGTCATTTTCAGGCATAAGGGTTTTTGTTTTTCATGCAAAGGGAATGTTGTTTTGCCTCAAGTGAATTGTGTGCATATGAGTGGTCATCATCACATAAACATTTTTCACTCTCACTTCACATGCTCTTGTCACGAAGGCCATTGCATCAATAAAAGTACGTCTTATGCATTCTGGATGGTCTACGTTGTGTCACTATGTGTCCGTGTGCAATCACAGTCAAGTCCTATCAATGTTTACATATGTTGCACTGATCTCACACTTAGCCATTTTCCCAAGAAACCTAGCCTCATCCAGCTTCCCAAAATTGTGCGCTTTGCTTCTGCAACAATCAAGCTTCCTCCCTTTCTTACTGAAACCCCACAACCCGCAGAGACCCCAGCTAGCACTACTCTCCAAAAATGTGCAGAGTAGTCAGTCAGCTAGCACTTGTCTCCAAAAATGTGCAGAGTAGTCCAGTTGCACTGCACTCAAAAACTGCACAGAGGTGTCCTCCTAGGACCCCCATCTCGCAGCAGTGTCCTGAGCCTCAAAAATGCACAAAATTTTCCAAGTTGTCTTGTCAGTCTTGCATGTAGAAACTGTGCAGATAGGCCTCCCAAGGCCTCATTCCAACAATAGTCAATTACCATTGAAACTGTGCTGATCTATCACCCATTGACTATAGGAAAAGGTGACATACTCAAATCATTCTCAAGAAGTGTAGGAGAAGGACCAAGAGACTCAGTAATGGAAAAGATTAGTACTGCATGCAAACTCCAATGGATGAATTATCATCTTGAGGGTAAGTATGGTAAGTATAGAACACCTTTCGAAGTACACCTCCTAAGTGAGTTTTTAGGATGGCTTTTCAATGTCATATCATCCTGTCTGCAGTAATATGCATGTGCGCAAACGCGAAAGGTTATTGTAGGTGTTTCTTCTACATGTATTTCCTCCTTTTCACTTGTTTGACCAACTATCGTCTTCAGCATGTTGATTTCTATGTCATGCTTGTGACCTCATTATTGTGATGTTGAAGGTTGTGTTTGAGTTTTGTTCACTATATCTATTGCACTCACACATGATGTTGTAGTCATTGTCGCACAAGCTTTGTCACAGTCACCTGAATTTCTATCTCAAGTGTTGCACTTGTCATTTGCACCCGTCAGTCAGTCACATGAGTGTATGTTGTCTTGATGGTTCGAGGTGTCTTGTCGTTGAGTCATGTTGAGTGTGTGTTCACAAGGTCATACATGCACAAGTTCATTTGCTCACACACTAAGTCATTTTGTTGAAACTCTGTCAACCAGACCTCCCTCCAATAGTTGAACCTTCGCTGAGCTACACTACGTAGTCTTAGCTCTTAGTGAACATCAACTGTTGCCCAAAGTTGCATAGAGATTGAGGTTGCTTCCTAGGCAGTCTACACTATGCAATCCTAGAGTCGATCCCACTAACTATCACCTAGAACAACACATAAGTTTCTCATTAATCCATCTCAATCTGCACTGCCTGCAAGCAACACCATCAAGCTTCCAGCTGGTCAAGCGGAGAGTTTGACCGGGTGGTGACCCTGAGACTCACTCCTCCAAAACATTTCACAAAAGTTTCTGAGCATGCCCACTTCCGTTGACTGAAGAAACTGCGCAAACATGCTGGACAAACACCTGCTTCCTGTCACTATACTACCCTCAAAAAGTGTGCAGTTTTTCTAGCCGGTCACCCTGTCAGTCAACCTGTTGTTCCTCCTAAAAACTGTGTAGTTTTCATGAGCAGTCTCCTAGCTTCCCATCATCCCGCTTAGCTCAGAAACTACACAAGGATGTCCAGCAGGCCACCCTCCCAGCATTGAGCAATTTTTTCTAACAGCCTCGCGTAGCCTACTACCAGCTCTCCAGAAAAATTGTGCAGTTTTTACCAGCAGCCTCCCACAGCCCACTGCCATCTCCTCAGATAAATTGTGTAGTTTTTTCTGCCAATATCCCCCTACTTCCTACACTGTCTCCCTAAAAAAATTGTGTAGATCTTCCCTCCAGCTAAGCTAGATACCACAGACAGTCACTGCTGATCTAGATTTCCCATCTCAACCTCCCAGTGAACTCTGCGCAATTTTCATGGACAATGCCTGGAGCCTGCATCCTGGCTTTAAATGTGCCTTGCACAATTTCAGAGCCTTGTCCTCTCTCCTGGTCACCTGCATCCGAAAGTGAAAAACAATGCATCATGGTATACTAGGATATTTCTAGATTTGATGTCGTCTCGTCATGAGTGATTGCAGATACAAGTACATGGATGAGACATGGTGTGACGATGAACATGATGAACAAGGAGTGCATGCTAGAAGACTTGTGTGTGAACAGATGAACACACGAATCGTACCAAGTAGCATGCGAAGGAGACACATGCACATGCATGAACATCAAGCAAACACCAAGACCATTGAAGACTTCACACAACTTTCTATGCAAAGGTGAAGCTATGATATACCAAGAGCACACTCATCACTCAGCAGTACTATGGCTCAACATGGATACCACCATCAGCATGAACATACTAGCACTGTCGTGTCGAGTCATGTCATGAGTCATCTCGGCCAAATCACTACTTTAGGCCACACTATTGTAATCAATATAATGTTACGTGGAATTCCAAGAGACCCACATGTAAATATGAAGATCCATGTAAATTTGAAGAGTCATGTAATTCAAGCAATCATGAGGGAAGTCAAATAGTCACAAGGGCCAATTTTACCCTTGGCTATAAATATCCCTCATTTATACATGCAAAAGACTTTTCACCATGGCTCCTCCCACATAGCCTTGAGAGTGTATAATATTTTCTTTGAGGAGCGAGCAGTGGCTCCAATGCCCCGCTTATGGAGTTAGTGATGTATGGTGTACCAATGTGTCTTGGAACTTTCGCTTAATTCATAAGTCTGTTAACAAGCCAACAAGTTTTCACACATGTATTTTAATTGTTTATAAGACTATTCTTTGAACACTTGTAATGCATGTTGCTTTAAACAATGTTAAGACAGTTGAACTATTTTGGTTGTTCTAATACATATGCTTATGAAAATGTGTTGTATAAGTTTTTAGTGTTGTCTTTCCTGTGTGGGCTACCTCGCTAGACAATAGACAAAACCATTCCCATAAAATTGTTATAACGACCGTCACACTCGCATGGACTATTCCACTGGGTGTTTCACGTGTTATCCATTCATTGTGTGTTTGTGACTGCCGCATCTGTGTAGACTACTCTACCGGAAGCTACGCATGTCCTGTTGTGTTATGTTGTCTCTGACAAATTTGGGACTCCTCCCTCTCGACTAGAGGCTCACTTCCACCCTCTCCCTCTACGGTGAAAGAACCTTGACACAAGTAACACTAGCACTCACCAGGCATTTGAACCTTGTTGTTTGAAGACAAATAAAACCACTCTCATGTGCTAACAAGAAGGAGCTAAGGCATATCTTTAATATAATAGCAACTGAGCTATCGTACCAAATGGGACTCCTACACCAAAAGATGTGAGGTCTAGTTGGGACTTGATACTAGGGAGATACCTTGAATGTTTGCAGGTCCATAACCATCGACACTCCTTTAACCAACTCCTCTGGCTTGCATTTACTCTCAAGTTTCCCTCCCATTCATCCTTTAACTTTCTATACTACAGTATCGGAGCTATAACACATCATAACTTATATAAAAATAACGTTACGAAATCGTACCATTCTGATGCCTTTAGCCCCTACATCATTATCTACTCTTATTCTTCCACCATGGGACTAGGAGCTATGACCAACAACCTCATATACCACTATAGTGTTATATCGACCCACTACATATTGTAGCTTTTATTGTAAATCCCTTATGAAAGCGCAAAATCCCACTTCTCAATTGGCTCCTTCTGCTTATCCATTTATCGTATTTCCTCCATAGGACTAGGTGTCATGACCACTTAGGTGCTAAGGACTTCAGGATTCTATTGAGGGCCTTTTTACATGTGTATTTTCTCTTCCACCCTTGGTTCCTTTAGCTTCTTGTCCAGGCACCAATACATTGGAAGCTCCTCATTTCATAACTTTTCTCAAATTTCAATTATGGAGTAGTTCCGAAATTTTGATCTCTGAAATACTTCCCATGTGGCATCACATAGAACTTAGGTGCTAACCCTACTCTACGCCCTTGGTCCTTTAGGTCTCCCATGACCAAGCACCATTCCACATTGGATCCCCTTTATTGGATCAGAACGTTTCTTATATAAAACAATTAGACAAGAGTTATGAAAACTCTAGCCTCTGATATGCCGACCTTCGAGATGATGTCATGCTATCATCATCACTCCACATGGCACCTCCTTAGTGATGACACATGTCATCCAGATTTGACCCATTAGGCCACCGAAAATTCCAAAAAAAACTACCACATGTCCACCGTATAGCTACGTCATGCTGACATCATATGCCACATCAGTTCCTCAAGGCCAATCACCTACTACCATGTGTCCAAGTAGAGGAGAGATAAAAGGTCATTGTTTGTTGGTTTTTCAACAATTTCCTTTGTATTTCTTCTCCTTCGCGAACATTGACTCTTTCAAATAATTGTAATTTATAAGGACTTACGAGGTTCCTTGGTTCCAATGGCCTAGACCTTCCAATATTCCGATATGCCCTCTACTATGAGGTTCTGATATTGGGTTTCGATGTGCTCCGATATCTGATATTGGATCATAACTTTTTCCTGAAATAATTATAAGGGATTCTGAACTCTGACATCTATCTTACTTCAATATTTCGGGTTCCAAAATCTCTAGGCTCATGAGGTTTTAAACCTCCAAAAATCGGCTCTAATATTCAATTACTCCTTTGGGATTCTTTTAAATAGAATATTGAGGTCCTAAAATCTCCCTGCTTCTGATATTCGGCCTTCCGATATTCAGTCTTCCGAAATTTGGCTCTTGATATTTGACATGCTTCAAAGGACTCCAAGCTCCTTTACTTCAGCTATCCATAATTTTTTATCTCAATGGCCATTTCTAGACTTACATATACTATTGGAAGATATTTCAGATAACTTTCTAGTGGAGAAGTTCCATTGTAGGATTTCAGCCCATCTGTTACTTGAAATGTGGCTAAAAATATCTCTTCCTCAATGCTAGTCTGGTTAAAATCAATGCCAACATACCAAATGCCATAATTATACAATGTCAATTGACCAAAAATATCCCACTTTGGCATTGATGGCAACAACATGAGCTCCCCCTAAAACTAGGCATGATCTTATTTACTATTGTTCTTCTTAGTTTCTCCAGTAATATTCTCCCCTTTGGCATCAATGGAAAAGGATGCCCTTGAATACTCCCCCTAAAATGTTGCAGCCTACCCTTCCATTGATCCCACAAGCTGAGTAGTTGCCAACGCACACCAAAAATGAGTCATTTGGGAAGAGGAGTCATAACTCCTATCTACTGCTTGAGATATTCAAAGGGTTCCCTCACTAGTGGCTTAGTAAAGATATTTGTAAGTTGGTCTTTAGTGGCCACATATTCAAGTCGAAAAACATTGGTTGCAACTTGTTCTCTTAAGAAATAGAACTTGATAAGGATGTGCTTGGTCTTTGACTACATGAAAGGATTCTTAGAGATATTGATGGCACTAGTATTTTCACGCATTATTAGAATAGGATCAGTCAACTCTACCTTAATGTCCTTCAATTCTCCTTCATCCATAGAATTTGCGAGAAACATGTGGCATCTACAATATACTCTGCTTCAACAGTTGATAAAGAAATGGAGGCTTGTTTCTTGATGACCCAGGACACTAAGCAGTCTCCCAAAAAGAATGGTCCACTTGAGGTGCTCTTCCTATCATCAATACTTCCTTCCCAATTAGCATCAGTATATACCTTCAACTTAAATTATCTTCTTTTAGCATACCATAGTCCATAATCAATTATTCCTTGAAGATATTTAAAAAACCATTTGACAACAATGGCATGACTTCCATGAGGATAAGCTTGGAATATTTCCAGAAGATCCACTGCTTACATGATGTCTAGTCTTGAAGCTGTGAGATACAACAAGCCTCCAATAATTGATCAGTAATCAGTCTGATTTACCATAGGTGTCTCATATTATTTGCATAATTTGCAGCCTATAACCATAGGTGTTCTAGTTGGCTTGCAATATTCCAACCCAAACTTCTTCAGATTTTCTCATAGGTACTCAGATTAGAAGATAAAAAACCCATTTTGTGAATGGGAAATTTGCAGTCCCAAGAATAAATACAACTCTCCAATCATGGACATCTTGAACTCTGTCTGCATACAGTTTGTGAATTGATGTCCCAATTGTTCCATGTCGCTACCAAAGATTATGTCGTCCACATATACTACTACAATTAGTAGATGATTGCCTTCAGACTTTATTTATAAATTATTGCTGAAGGTATTGGTCCATTCTTGCATACCAAGTTCTTGGAGCATGTTTGAGTCCATATAATGCGTTTTCTAGTTTGCACACAATCTTTCTCTTCGGTGAGAGTGAATCCTTCTAGATGCTCAATATAAACCTCTTCTTCCATATCTCCATTGAGAAATGAAGACTTCATATCCATTTGATATACTTTGATATTTTTATGATTGGCAAAGGCAAGAAACATTCTGATAGCTTCCATTCTTTCTACTGGTGCAAAGGTTTCCTTGAAATATATTCCTTCTTTCTGGTTACTAATCAAGCCTTGTTCCTAATTACACGACCCTACTCATTTAGCTTATTTTTGAAGACCCATTTTGTACCTATGACATTTTTGTCTTTGGGTCTTGGAACAAGTTCCCAAGTGTCATTCTTCTCAATTTGGTCAAGTTCTTCATTCATAGCTTTCACCCAGAACTTGTCCTCACTTGCCTGGCTAAGATTTTTTGGCTCAATCTGAGATAGCAAAGCAATATTTTCACAACTTGAACTGCCAACAAATTTCTTGTTAATTTTAGGTATGTTCTATGCTTAGAGCAATTTATTTCAATTTTCACAGTTAGCTCCATATCTTTTCCAGATTAGCAATCACATAAGCATTAAAGTAAAATGCAGATAGAACATAAACATAAATCGCAAAAGACAAGCCAAGACAAGAGGACACAAGATGTGGTGCTAGCCAGGGAAAAACCCTAATATGGGGAAACCCTTGATCAATTCTTCTTATATGTTCTTCAATAGTTTAGCAAAGAGAGAGAGATAATATGTTTACAACATAAGTCACCACTTTGACTTATCTAGATAAGAGCATAGATCATCTCTAAGAAGATGATACATGAGATCAGTTGAAGACATGTTGCTTCAACTGATTCTCCAAGGTGACTCCTTCACCTGTCATTGAGTTGCATTTCGTCATCATGCTGCACCTCACCATGCTGCACCATGCTACACCCATCATCACTATGCTGCATCTCATCACGCTTCATTAATCATGACTGTACCCATCACTGTACTGCATTATGTGCCATTGTTGCACCATGTTGCCATCCTGACCTATGTGTTGGTTGCACCTTACTTGATTGTTGTCCCTTGCTTGCTTGTTGTCCCTAGCATGCTTGTTGTCCTTAGCATGCTTATTGTTGCATGCTAGTTTTTCCTTGCATGCTAGCTGTAACATTGCATGCTTAGTGTATTTGCTGCTAAGTACCATACAACTGTCCTAATGTTAGTTAGTTGTCCCTTGCATACTACTCTTCTTCGGAGACAGATGCTCCGACTGTTTCGGCAGTTCCCGGCAATTTTGGCAGTTCTGGTTGTTCCCGGT
Source organism: Pinus tabuliformis (assembly GCA_031772625.1). Classification (NCBI taxonomy): domain Eukaryota; kingdom Viridiplantae; phylum Streptophyta; class Pinopsida; order Pinales; family Pinaceae; genus Pinus; species Pinus tabuliformis. The sequence continues at coordinate 430,305,119 of CM062819.1, forward strand.
AGTTCCAACTATTCTCGGTAGTTCCAGCAGTTCCGACTTTTCCATCTTTTCCGGCTTTTCCAACAATTCCAACTTTTTCAGCAATTCCTACTTTTCCAGTTTTTCTGGCAGTTCCGGCTTTTCTGGTAGTTCCGGTAGTTTCAGCAGTTCTAGCTTTTCTGGCTTTTCTAACTTTTCTAGCTTTTCTAGCAGTTCCGGCTTTTCCGGCTTTTCCGGCTTTTTGGGCATTTCTGGCTTTTCTGGCTTTTCCGGCAGTTCCAGCTGTTCCTGACAGTTCCGACAGTTCCAAATTTTTCGGCTTTTCCATCTTTTCCAGTAGTTCCAGATTTTTCGGTAGTTCTGGCTTTTCTGGCAATTCCAGCTTTTCTGGCTTTTCCGGCAGTTTCGGCTTTTCTGGCAGTTCCGGCGTTCTGCCCTCTAGTTCACGACAGCGTTATCCCTTAGGACCTCTCCTCCTACTAAAACCCAAATACAAGTAGAGAGAGGAAGAGATCCCAAGTGTGTGTTGAAATGACTTGAAGGCCACCTCTATTTATACTAAAACGTTGAGCACATGTGGGGTTTATTTGGTTGCTAATCGACCTTGACGAATTGTCTTATAAAGCAAATAAATTCATAACTCCATGAATACTTATCGGAATCAGATGATCTTAAGATAAATCCTACACATCTCGATGAGAGGGATCCAAGAAAAATATCAGCTACCATAAATAAGATGACCTGCATGGATTTTTTCCCTAGTTGCCAATTTTAACATTTCCTCTTGGTCTAAACGCCCAATATTTAGTCTCCAAGAATTTTACTATCAGGGTGTTCTTTCTGTACATACCTGGAAGGTGTTTTGGGCCTTGGATTTGTGCTTGTTTCCAACTCTCCACTATCTGAATTTGTTTCTTCTTTATCCAAGGGCTCTATCTAGACACTCTTCTCTATCTGAGTTCTTGTTTCCTTTGGATGACTCAGGTTGTGAAGCTATTTCATCTATTACTACATCAATGCAATCCTCAACCTACTTTTTTTGTTTTTTGTAGCACTTGTATCTGTTACTTCGAGCAGAGTACCTGAGTAATATACCCTCATCAATGAGTGAATCAAACTTTTAGGGATTTTTTAAATTCCTTTTGATAAATCAATTGCCCCCAAACACCTTGAAATGTTTAACTAATGTAGATCTTCCCTTCCAAAACTTATACAAATTTTTATCACTATTAGGCCTAAGGTGTGTTCTGTTTGATAAGTATACTATTGCTTGTGGTGCTTCTCCCCAGAAGATGTGGGATACATCTACTTCATCCATCATAGCTCTAGCCATTTCCTGGATTGTTCTGTTCTTTCTCTCAATTACTCCATTTTGTTGTGGAGTTCTATTCATATAATATTGCCTTCTAATGCCATGATATTCATAGAATTCTTCAAACTCTCTTGAAGTGTATCCCCCTCCTTTGTCTAATCTTAAGAATTTGATCTTTAAAAAATTTCTCATTTTCCACTTGAGCTTTAATTTTTTTAAATGCTTAAATTCTTCTTATTTTTCCTTTAAGAGCATGATCCAATTGGCCCTGGTAAAATCATCAATGAGCGGCATAAAATAAATTTCTCCTTTTGGGGTTTTCTCTAATTGGGCCGCATATATCTATGTGGATTAGCTCCAATTGTTTATATGAAGCAAACTCTTTTGTCTTGAAATGAGCCCTAGTCTTCTTAACAATTTGACATGACTTTCAGATTGAATTATTAGGCCATGACAGTCTTGGAAAACCTCTTACCGCTCCCATCTTCCTGATCCTTATAAGAATGTCAAAATTCATATGTCCAAGTATCTTGTTTCGTAACCAGGCTTCATTCAACTTGCTCAAATAACAACTTACTCTTGAGTCATCAAACACATATATATTATTGTTAGTTTTGACTGCTTTTCCCACCAGTTATCCATTTTCTTCATTTTGGATCTCACATTCCTTGGATTGAAAAGTCACATTAAAGCAGTTATCACACATTTCACTTACACTAAGGAAATTATGCTTGAGACCTTCTACATACAACACATTTTGGGCTTTATTCTTTTCATCAAGATTGACTATGCCCTTACCCTTAATTCTTGTTGGGGCATTTTTGCCAAAAGTGACATTGTTCCCTATGTCCTTTTCTTTTAGCAATAGAAATTTGCTCTTATCTCTAGTAATATGCTTGGAGAAACCACTATTCACATACCATTTGTTTTCTTGATTATGTGTTGATAGAGAAAGTCCACGTTCCATGCTCTTTCCATATTTTCATTTCCAAATCTCCTTATCTTTTCGAGAAGATGGTTTCCAAGTGTTTTGAGGCTTAGGTGGATACTCAAACCTGCTTTTGCACTCACTTTCCTTGTGTCCAAAATTGTTACATTTGAAATATTCAACATCATTTGTTAGGGGAGAGAAGCCATTTCAATTTCTAAGGGTAGAGTTTTTAGATCTAAAATTTTGATACTTGTTGTATCTAAAACTTTCATCTCTTTCAACGTTGATCTTTCTACAATCAACAACCTTATGTCCAAAGATGTGACAATTATAACAATGACCATAAAATAACTGAGAGTACCTGAAGTTGGAAGATTCATGAGTTTGTGCATGAAGGTGCCTTTGTTGTCTGGCTGGTTGATTCATTCTCCGTTGGTGTGATTCCTTGGGATAGATGGAGTTATTATTCTAGTAATGGGTTCCTTTCTTCCTTGCTTCCCTTTTGTTTTCATTGATTCTTTCTTTAAGCTTCTTTGTATAGCTCTTTGGTTCCTCAAATCCCGCGGACCTGAATTTTGTCTTTCCCATAGAAGATTCATGTGTTCTTGAGTACCCCAGACATGTTTTTTTTCATGAAGACCTTTGATTGTTTATAATACGATATAGTTTTCTTGTGCCTTCTTCAAATTTTTCATTTAAACATTTATCAGTCTCCACTCTCTCAAGATCCATTCTCAGGGAGACGACCTCTTCCTCGAGAATCTAACAGCTTTCTTCCCATTCATGGATCAAATCATGAAAAACTTCTTCATTTTACTTTAGTTTCTTCTAATTTTACTTTCAAGCACAAAATTTCCTATTTGCGTGTTTTTTATTGTTTCCTTTTACACCTTGACTAGCTCTTGTTTTAAATGTGTGTTCTCTTCTTATAGTCTCTCATGTGTTCCATATTTTTCTTTTAGTAGAAGGGATAATTATCTTTGCTTTTAATGGCTTCTTCAAGTTTTTCTTTTTGATAAACAAAATCTTCATTGTATGAGTTGTACATACCTTCTTCAACACGTTGTTGTTGTTATTTTATCTACCTGTTATTTTTCCTGGCCTTCTTTAACTCATCGAGAGCACTGATGAGTTCCCCTTCAAAGTCCAATATTCCTACTTCTTCTTCTTCCTCTTTAGAATCAATAATATTTTGTTTCTTGGAGTATGTTCCAAATGCAATAAGTAAGTACTTATTTGAATCATCGTCTAAAGAGTTTTCATTGTCTGAATCTAGTGCTGAACTATCCTCTTTGGAGTAGAGCCCCTTTTTCTTAGAGAACTTTGTCTTCTAATGTTTTTGGATTTGTTTCTAAATTTCTGATCATATTCCTTTTCAGTCCTTTCTTTTTAAGGGAACTTGGAAGAGAAATGTCAAACTCTCCCACAGTAAAAGAATTTAAAGGGAAAATTCCATTTATATTTTCCTGAGCCATGCATTAGTTTCTTGGAAAATTGAGCCAGCTCCTGATTAGATTCACAACTAGAGAAATATTAATGATCTTTTTGCTCCTTGGCCTTCTTGGACACTTTGAACATTGCCTCCTTGGGTTTAAACTTCTCTCTTCCTACTCTCATCTCATAGGTTGTGAGAGTAGCTAACAACTGGTCCATCTTGAGATCCTTTAAATTAACCATTTCTTCAATAGATGAGACTTTGGAATTAAATCTCATGGGTAGGGATCTTAAGACTTTTTGAACAATAATATCTTCCTTTACTTCTTCACCAAGTCCTCTAAGCATGTTGGTTACTTCATCAACTATGAGGAAGTATTCTAATATGCTTTCTTCTTCACTCATTCTTAAGCTTTCAAACCTCATTCTTAAGATTTGAATTTTGGCCTCCTTGACTTTGTCATCTCCTTCATGACTCTAATCGAACTTCACCCACACTTATTTGGCTAAAGAGAATGAAATTATTGGCTTTAGCATTATTTCCATACAATTTTTTACCATCTACATTAGTGGGAGGGACATCAAGGAAAACATAATCTACTAGTATAGAGATCCAAACATTTACTCCAAAAAGACATAACATAGGCTTCCATCCTAACTTTCTAGAAGGTGTAGTTTGTCCCATCAAAGATTGATATATTGCTTGAGTAATCAGCTTCACTCTCCTGCCTAGAGATAATTCCTTATGGATCCACCTTCCAATGGTTAGACTATTCCTCAAGGAACCTACTCTGATACCAATTGTTGAAATAAGGAATTATTGAAATGAGGGTGAATCAGTAATAGTGAGGTTCTTAAAACCTTTTATGAATATGTCTTTTATTCTTTCCTCTATTGTCTGTTCCTTACGAGAGAATTCATACATAATAAAAATGAAAAGAAAGATGAGATATTCATATGTACATACAATCCATCACATCAGCAACATACACATATTGACACCCGTATTTTTACGTGGAAACCCAAAGGGATAAAACCACCAATTTTTTTTGTTATCGTGTAAATTAAGCACCTAATTAATTACATCAATTTGTTTGTGAGAACCCACTCATAGGAGGCACCGACCCCCTTAGGATAGCAAGAACGTACTTTACAAGAGGCACCAACCTCTTATGAATGGAGGCCACCACCTTCTCTAACCACTCTTCTTCTTTCATACAATTTTCAAATTGAAAATAAGGGAAAATACATATATAGAGAAATATGAATCTTGTTCACTGCAATGTCATACTTTGGTTGTAGGTCCTCTACTGTCCCATAGGCTCTCTTGGCCTCATAGAGTAGAACCCTTTCCTCTGCTCACAACAACATATACTCTGTTCTCGACCTTCTATTGCACAGGATCTTTGCAACACTCTGCTTTAGTTCAACGCAAAGGTCATTTGCTCCTCTTTCATACACTCTACTCTTCTCTCTTCTGAACATACAAAACAATATTGTATACCCCCACATTTTTCAATAGAAAACACTGGTTTTTTTCCTCTGCTACACTCTGCTCATTGTTATCTCTTATGCCTATTTCCGCACTTCTCGAGTGTACCTTTTTATGGATCCTCCATTTTATTGTTGCACTGATGCTAGAATTTTGCAACTACATTAAATAAGAGAATGGGCTCATGAGCACTTCACCAACACTCTGTGTTATTTTCCATGCTGAGAATTTAATCTCAGTCCACCTACACATTTCAAAGAGATTTCCCATGCTTGTTAATGGCTTGCAAAACTTGATTGTACCACAGCATGGCTTCTTTGTTCCTTATTTAAATTTATAATGCTTGTACGGGAGATCAAATATGGCTTTCTTCCAACATTGGAACAAGCCCAACAATTGTATTGTGTGAATCATTTTCCTCGTTGCCTTGACCAAGTGATCTCTGCAGATGCCATCAACTCCATTAAGCAACTCCTTTGGCTTGCATTTACTCTCTGGTTATTGACACATTCTTCCTTTAACTTTTTGTACTACAGTATTGGAGCTATAACACATCGTAACTTGTATAAAAATAACGTCATGAAATCACACCATTTGGATGCCTTTAGCCCCTACATGCTTAGATCCTCTTATTCTTCCACCATGGGACTAGAAGATCTGACCAGCAGCCTCATATACCACTGTAGTGTTATATCGGACCCCCTGCATATCATAACTTTTATTGAAAATCCCTTATGAAATAGCAAAATCCCAATTTCCATTTAGCTCCTTCTACTTAGCCCTTTATCGCATTTCCTCCATTGGACCGGTTGTTGTGAATGGGGGAATATCACTTAGGTTCTAAGGCCTTCAAGCTTCTATTGGAGGCCTTCATCCCTGTGTATTTTATGTTCCGACCTTGGTTCCTTTACTTTCTCATCCAAATGTATATACATCGGAAGCTCCTCATTTTGTAACTTTTCTCAAATTTCAATTATGGGGGAGTTCCGAAATTCTGACCTCCAAAATACTTCCCACATGGTATCACATTGCACTTAGGTGCTAACCCCACTTTACACCCTTGGTCCTTTAGGTATCCCACAACCAAGTGCTAATCCACATTGGAGCTCCTTTATCGGATCATAACTTTTCTTATAAAACAATTAGATAGAAGTTACAAAACCTCCAGCCTCTAATATGTGGACCTTCGAGATGATGGCATATTGTCTTCATCACTCCATGTGGCGCCTCTATAGTGGTGACATATGTCATCCGTATTTTCCCCATTAGGCCACTAAAAATGCTGAAACAAATTGTCATGTTTCCACTGTACTGTTCCTTCATGGTGATGTCATCTGCCATGTCAATTCCTCATGGTCAATCACCTACTGCCATGTGTCCAAATAGAGGAGAGAGAAAAGGTCCATTATTCATTGGTTTTTCAATGATTTCCTTTCTATTTCTTCTCCTTCGGGAACCTCAACACTTTCAAAGAATTGCAATTTATAAGGACCAAAGTTCTACAAGGACCAAAGTTCTTGTAAAGACAAATTATAGATAAAAATATTAAAAATTTCAAAAAACTACCTTATAAAAAGGGTGCTACAAGTGTCACCACTTTTGGAAATGGGGGTAAAAATATCCACTAAATTCAACCTCTAAAAAGGAAGGAATTTGTAAAGTTCTTGCTATGTTGCTAAATATGTTATACCTCAACCACCAAATCCAAAGGCATCAATAACGTCTACCAGATAATAATGTGGAAAGTAGTATCTAATATATATACCCATTATAAAATATAATAAACAATGTATCCAGAGCATCTAAAACATCAATAATGAATGTAGTGGGCATAGCATTTAGTCAATTAACTACTAAAAGAGATGGTGGTAAATAAGTCATTGGAGGACAAGATGTTGGGTGGTCAACTATTGGAGGCGTAGATGGTGGTTTGTTTTGTTTTGGAGGGGATGGTGGTCAATCCACTCATGGAGGAGGTGCAGGATCACCATTCACAATAAGAAAATATAAATAATACTACTAGAAATCCCTCAACCTCTTGACTAAGTTGAGAACATTAACAACATAACACGTCAATAATGTCATGACAAGGGGAAGGGTTATCCATAACATTACAAGATTAGGGTCCCATGCTTTCTCCATAGCTCATGAAGGGACCAATATATGGTGATCCATCCCCTTCAATTAGTGAATTTATCCATTCAAATTATTATGCCTCCCCTAGTTTGATCCATCGTTCCACATTTTTTAAGGTGAAACAAAGGTCCACCTATTTATTATTTACCAAAATACCAAATTTTCCAGTTGTTGATAAACAAATTCTGGACCATCCCCTGTAATAGAGGAAAGCATTACCTATGTCGGGGACATTTCATACCTCCATAGATCTAGATTAATATCATCACAATACACTCTAATTCACTTTTCATGTAACCTAAGCAAGTACCAATGCTTTAGTGCACATATTTGATATGTCACCCACATACAAAATATCTGACCTAGCCTATGTGGCATGCCATGTCTTTATTCCTAACGAAGCTCATCATCCTTATCTATCTCCTTATCTTGTTGGGGAGGAACGTCCCCAACATACATGCCCATATAGTCAAAAAAATATACAACAATAATTAGACAATTAGAACAAAATGTTACAATAAATTACATCTGCATAAATTAAGACAAAAATTTATGCAACTAGATTAATCAAAACATAATGATAATGTTACATTTGGCATTTTGTATCTCTATCTAGCTAAATAGGAGGTTCTCACATCATTTTTAACCCAAAAATATTGCACAAGATCGAGGATAAGATCATTCTCACTAGCTAAAAAATATAAAACATCTAAATTCATCATCCTACAAAGATGCTCTAATTGAACCCTCTTGGGCAACATTTATTTCCACACATACATACATCCATTATTCATGGCCTAGGAAGGAGGTGGTAAAATGTATTTTGAGTGGAAAAATACCCCTCAAAAAATAAAGTAAATAACTTCGAAAATGGAAGGATCATTCTACCATAAACATAGCATGACAATGATCCAAAAGAAAAGAAAATTGTCAAAAACATTGCAAACCACATAATAAATATAGGCCTCTAAAGTAAAGTACCTATATCATGCATTAGATTGCAACTAATGTATTTCCCATTATATGCATAGTGTGTTGTTTGGCATGACCATAAATAAGAGGAACATGACCTCCTTCACACCAAATACATGTAAATACAACTAGTCACCAATGATGACCTAGAACTTAGTAAGGCCAATGATGTCTACATTAACAAGTGTATATACATATGCCAATTGACTCTCTTCCAAAACATCAAGAAAGATGCCAAGGAAATAGGGAAAATCCTCCCCTCTCCTAGACATCCCAGTAATGAAATAAATATCCTCTTCTATGGGTTGGTACCACAAATAGAAACTAAACATGAATACCTACCTACCATGACCACTATTACAAATCAAACGCATTAACAAATGTATGTTCCCCTTGAGGGATATAGTATCTCCATAAAACTTGAGGAGGACAACATTTCTCAAAAGGACATGAATATATGTTGTAATAGGGTGAGGGTACATGTCATTTTCCCTCTTCTAAGCCTCTCACTCACATATAAAGGCATACATTTTGACGACTACTAATATCATCATTTTCGTTGCCTTATGCACACACACACATATAAATATTGATCCAATTGGATCTTCATGAACAATAAAAATTAATATTCTCAAATTTTGATGCAAAGGTATCCATGGCATAGATATCAGCAAAATCTTTCCAACGACACTTGAATGAAGTCAAACTAACTTCATATGAGAAAGTTATGACCTTCTGAAGTTTTGGCCCAACAAGAAAAATGGCAAGGTGGACACATGGTATCACCAAGAGCTAATGTGTGGTTGTAGAGATGCTAACATGGAATTACAAATGATTATGGCATGGAAATATGTATTTTGACATGGCATGTTGACTGGACTATATGGAGCTAATGTGGCGAAGTGACATGGCTAGCTGAGTGTATGCAAAAGGTTGGAGTGGACGAATCATAGGGTGCCACATAGCAACCCCAAATAGACTATGTTCAGTTGTGAAAATCTATTGGGGAGGTTCAAACCTCTGACCTCAGTAGGAACATTCAACTGGCTTGACCATACACCAACCATCCATCGTTACAAAGTTCCTAGAATAACACTATATAAATTTTATAAACAACCTATAAGTTAAAAAATGGTGTTAGTAGGGATTAACCCCATAACCTCTGCCAATGACATTTGTTGTAATCACTATACCTAGAACCTTCATTTAAAATATAATTTGCAAGCAATTTTTGTTCCATTTTTCCTATATACCATGGAGATTCGCCCATTTATTATACTTATAAATTTAGGGGGGGTTCTTAAAATTTTCCCTGATGTTGACTGGACTATATGGAGCTAATGTGGCGAAGTGACATGGCTAGCTGACTGTATGTAAAAGGTTGGAGTGGACTAATCATAGGGTGCCACATAGCAACCCCAAATAGACTATGTTCAGTTGTGAAAATCTATTGGGGAGGTTCAAACCTCTGACCTCAGTAGGAACATTCAACTGGCTTGACCATACACCAACCATCCATCGTTACAAAGTTCCTAGAATAACACTATATAAATTTTATAAACAACCTATAAGTTAAAAAATGGTGTTAGTAGGGATTAACCCCATAACCTCTACCAATGACATTTGTTGTAATCACTATACCTAGAACCTTCATTTAAAATATAATTTGCAAGCAATTGATTAACCCCATAACCTCTGCCAATGACATTTGTTGTAATCACTATACCTAGAACCTTCATTTAAAATATAATTTGCAAGCAATTGTTCAAAAAGAGGTGTCAATAGGGTTCAATCACATGATCTCCCCACAGACAATCCAATGGTCCAGCCAACACACCAATTGTTGGTTTTATTTTAAAAAATAAACATTATTGTATTTTAATTTGTTTCAACGGAGCTTGTAAGATCACAACATTCTATGGGTTTGAACCTGGAACCTCCACTATATAAACCAAGAATTTTCACCAATGCAATAGAGGTGTGTGAGTTATTGTATAGTTCGATAGTAAGTCCTTTTGTGGATATTTCGCTCTATGTAATTTGAAGAAAGAGATGCTTTAAGCCCTATTTTTTGTTGTTTCGAGAGCAAGAAAGCGGTTTTCCAAATACCATGACCTCTATGGCATAGTTGGGGATGAATATTGTTGTAGGTTGGAGACCTGGTAAATGTGAACATCAATTTTGCATCACTTAATAGAGTGCCTTTGGCTCGAAAACATAGCCCACACTAGGTGAACTCTGTTAACAACCTGAATTTTCCTTGACTCTCATTTTTCTGTTATTTATTTTTTCAATTCTATATTTCCATTCACTCGTTCAACTAATTAACACTTATAATTAATATAAATCGAACCATAAATTTTGAATCTATAATAAATAACCATTTTTAGTTATTAGAAATTGAAACTAATTATTTATGTGAAACATGGCTTAAAAACTTAAACACCCGTACACCATGCATCAAAATACTACACACACCATACTAATGCTCATTATCTTAAAAAAAAAATCACTTATAAAGTGCATATAGTTTTTATTATTAGTAGTATGCTTATTATTGCACTTTATATGTTCAAATGCATTGCAGTGGGATTTACTATTGCAATCTATATGTTCAAATGCATTGTAATGGTCTTCACTATAAAGAGTAATTGCACTAGTAATGTGTATATGGTTTTTATTATCATTATTATCAATGCACTATATATAGCAACACTCGTGCCTAATGGTGCATTTTGTATGCTCTGACACATTGAAAACAATACATTCATACAATCCAAAATGCATCGATAATCTTGGCAATTTTGGATTATATATACTAAAGCATCGATAATGGTGATGTTGTATATTTTGAAGAGCATTAACAGCTCTAGTATATATTATGATAGAATGGCTAAGCAATGCATTTATAATATCGAGAAGAGTCACGAATGATGTTTCTAAATATTGTAAAAATAAACAAAAGGTTGGGAAATTTATTTATTTATATGTTTTATTGGTGCATTTATGATATTGATATGTATTGCCAATGATGCCTCCAGATATTAGAAAAAAACATTGGAAAGTGGAGATTTTTATTTTTTATTTTTATGTTTTATTGATGTGTTTATAAACCATAGGAGCACCAAAGGGTCCGAGAAAGTGAAAACAATTATAGCAAGGCATACTGGTGCATTTATTATATTGTGAAACACCACCTATATTGCTTGTATTTATCAATTGTCACATCGTGGATAGTTCATCCTATAACTATAGAATACACTACTAATGGTGTATGTTATAAATTTACAAGATACACTCTGTTACTAGTAAGAGTTGAATAGTTTTAACAAATACGCAAAAGAAAAATTAAAAAATAGCAAATTTAAGTTTAAGTTGTAAATTTTGATGTGCTAAAATTGTAATTGAGGAGCTAATAAAATGAGAAGCATTATTTCTATGCAGATAAGAAAAGAGAAAATATGCAACCATTTTGCAAAAATTGAAATTTAACCAAATCCACCAACAAAGTGAACAAATTGAGGAATTCAGCAATATAGTGGGATTGATAATGGGGCAAAGATACAAGGATGCTTGACATTGATGCTTGTATGCTTGAAGCACTATAGGAATTGTGAAAAAATATATTTAACCCTATTTTATTGTGCCCAAAAGTTGCATCCACTAAAGCACTAATATGTTTGTTTAAAATTGCATGAGAATGTGCTATTTAGGTTGGTGTAGAAGTGCAGATTATGACAATAAAATGTACTAGTAATTTTTTATTTTTTTAAATAAAAGCCTATATATTATAATTAGATTTTTTAACCTAATTTGGTTTCATTTATAGAGGTAACAAACCTATGCACCATAATTTTATGTGCATCAATAAAATTTCATGTGATTTTTAAAATAAAAATTATATTGCATGACAATATATCAGCCTAGATTCATCTTAAGTCTGGATCTATCAAGCATCGAGAGGGATCAAAACTCTTGAAGTGAAAACCTCTTTTTTGAGTGCAAAATTTGAAAAGGTTTTCACCTCAAGAGATTTAATCTCTCTCGGTGCTTGATAGATATGGAGTTAAGATAGATCTAGGCTGGTTTCAGTCATGTGTGGCCAAAGAAAATATAATTAACAAATGATTGATTTTATCAATAATATGTAAAATCGTCTAATATTAAATATAATCATTTTAAATATGCTAAATATGTCTCAAATTAATCTGGCCAATTTAATTTTAAATTTTCTTAGTTACCTCAATTTGTTGAGATGATAAGTATTGTGAATAACTTTAATGATGAAAAATGATGAGATAAAAATTTTGAATGTGAAGTGACAATGTAATAGTGTTGAATGAGAGAAAATGTGAATAATAAGAATATAGTAAATTACAAATAGTCTTTCATTGTGATTAATCTCAAACTATTTTCTTCTACTATTCTTATTGTCACCCTTGTTACCTTTTTCGTCTTTTCATATCGATTATATGAAAATGACAGGTTAAATCGTAAACCATTTAAATCTTTAGCTCGAGATATTACAGTAAACATCATAACTTGTCTCTTTTTCTCTCCAATATTAATAGGTTGAATTACTATAACACAAAAATCAATGTACATTGTCAATAATTGTTTTGCTTACAATGAAATCAATGCACAAAATTAATCCAATCACTTTAAAATTAATGTATCATCATACATCCAATTACATAAAATCATAAATCAACATCTACACTTAAATCAATGTATCTAATGCAAGAAATCAAATAAGATTAGAAAACAACATTTACACTGAAATCAATGCATCTAATGCAAGCAATCAAATACGATTAGAAATCAACATTTACACTCAAATCAATGCATATATTGCAAGTAAGAAAATAGATTTATAAACCAACATCTACACTGAAATCAATGCATCTAGTGCAAGTAAGCAAATAGGATTATAAACAAATATCTACACTGAAATCAATGAATCTAGTGCAATCAATCAAATAGGATTAGAAATCACCATCTACACTGAAATCAATGCATTTAGTCCAAGCAATAAAATAGGATTAGAAATCATATACATTGAAATCAATGCATCTAGTGCAAGCAACCAAATATTATTAGAAATCAACATCTACATTGAAATCAATGCATATAGTGCAAGCAATCAAATAGGATTAGAAATCACCATCTACACTGAAATCAATGCATTTAGTGAAAGCAATCAAATAGGATTAGAAATCATCTACATTGAAATCAATGCATCTAGTGCAAACAATCAAATATCAATAGAAATCAACATCTACACTAAAATCAATGCATCTAAACTAAAATCAATGCATATAGTGCAATAAATATTCTTCTCTCTCTCCCCCCTCCATATATATATATATATATATATATATATATATATATATATATATATATATCCCTCCATCTCTCCATCTTTGTCTCTCTATCTCAACCCCCCAAACATACATGCTCTCTCACTCCATATCTATCAATCTGTCTGCCCTTCCCTCTCTCTCTCCATCTCTCTCTTCTTCCCTCTCTTCACTTTCCAACTATATCTCTATCTCCCTTTGTCTCTCTATATCACCCCCAAAACATACACTCTCTTTCTCCAATCTATCTATCTATCACTTCCTCCTCCTCTCACTCCCTTTCTCTCTTCCCCTTCTTTCCCTCTCCCCCGCTTCTATCTCTCTTCCCTCTTGTTATCCCCTCTCCTTCTGTCTCCATATTTCTTATCACTCCCTTTCTCTCTCTCCACCTTTCTCTCTCTATTTATTTATTCTTACCTCCCTCTCTCCCCCTCCAACTCCATCTCTCTTTCCCTCTCTCTCTCTCTCTTCACCTTCTAATTCTTTTACTATATCCTTCCCTCTCTCCTCTCTCCTTCTCTCCCCAATTCTCTCCATCTCTCATTCTTTCTATAAAAACAAGTGGAAAGAGTTTCCAATGGGGGAAGTGTGAGAAAAATACCTTTACGATGTTGAAAAAGAAAACCAATCAAGAACCAATTCTTGCATTACCAAACTTGCAGTATCCCTTTGAAGTGGATATAGATGCAAGTGGGTATGATATGGGAGCGGTGTTGATGCAAAGACAAAGACTTGCATTCTACCATTCTAAAGTGTTTCATGGGGCTATTCTCAACTATCCTACCTATAATAAGGAGCTCTATGTTATAGTACAAGTTGTAGAGAAGTGGAAACACTATCTAATAGGAAGGGAGACAGTCATCCACATATATCATTAGTCATTATAGTACCTATGGGACTAGATTAAGTTAAAGTAGACTAGGCATTAAAAGTGGATGTGGTTTTACAAAAGTTCCATTTAGTGATCAAGTACAATAAGGGTGGCACAAAAAATCTTACATATGACAATCTTTCAAGGCCACCTACATCAAAAAATAAATCTTTGAGAAGATTCATGTAGATGGAGCATTTACCCAGATGCATATAGAGGTCACTATATAGAGGATGATATTTTCAAGGAGGTGTTTCCATAATTATAGAGATAGATTCATGTAAAAAATGAGAAACTTTACAAGCTAAACAAATTATGTTACTTTACAAGCTAAACAAATTATGTGTTCCTAAAGTTGAGAAACTCCAACTAATCATAAAGGCTCACACCTCCAAGGTTTTAGAGAATTTTGGTGTAGAAAAAATAGTGGCTAATTTACATAGGTATGTATACTGGCCCATAATGCAAGAAGATGTAGCTAGGTTCATAAGAGGATATATGCTTTGTTGTACTAGCAATCCTAGTAATAGGAAACAAGGTCTATACTATCCCTATACTATACCCACTCATCATTGGGAAAGTATTTCCATGGATTTTGTGGTAGGTTTACCAATAACCAGGAAGGTACATGACTACTTGTTTATGATAGTTGATAAGTTCAAAAACATGTGCATTTGCATGCTCTTTAAAAATACCATCAATGAACAAGAAGCAACAAACTTGTTCTTTGGATAGGTCTAGGTGTAATTTGAGATACGAAGGAGCATATTTTTAGACAGGCACTAGATTTCTCAATGAATTTTGGACTGCATTGTGGGAGGAGATTGACAGAAATTTGAATAGATCTACAACATTCCATCCACACATAGATGGGAAGACAAAAGTAGTGTTGAACCTCAAAATTACCCTCTCCTTGACAACTTTTCTCACTTCTTTCCCTTGTTTTCCATAAAAAGACAGATCCCCATCACTGATAAATGATAGATTTTGTCTCAAGGAGGACATTAAATGATTGACATGTTATAATTTTATGTTTTTTCTATTTGAATAAGTTTTTGCAAATTAGCTACAGAACATAGCCTATTCTGCAACTAATTGTGTGTTCCGTAGCTACTTCCATGGTTTAGCAGGTTACAGGTGTCAAACGAAGAAACCGGCCACATGGGCATCTCTGGAATCGTCTCAACATGGATCCTATCCTAGTCACCCAACCCAGATCGATAAAAAAGCCAGCTCAAGACCACAGTCAAAGGTGGAGTCAAACATATGAAACCCAGAAGCAATAGGACTCTTTGTCTACCCTTTCATGGTTAATTAATAAATCCAACAGTTCTATTGAAGCATTAACTCGGATCAGCCACTTGTTTCAACAATTCTATGCAACCACCTTATTTGAATTCAAGTCACCTGTAGCTGATCAAACATTTACACAGTCTGGTTGTGATACGTGTAGACCACATGTAGCTAATTTTCATCAAAAGACAGTTATGAATATTTTCTTTTAAATACCAATTGTACAGAACTGGAAGGGGGTTCGAAGTTTTTGATGTATTAAATTTATACCTATCAGCTCTGTAATTTTGGACTTTTGTTCCTGTTTTATAATACAAAATCATGTGTTGACTGATGATCATTTGAAGGAGCATTTTGAATTAAGTTAGCAGCTCAACCCAATTAGTTGTAGAGGGCCCCTGCACTGAAGGAGGTTTTCTTTTCATTTGTTTTTTTTGTTCAGTCTTAATTTCATCATTTGCTTTTAGCAGTGTTTGTAACTTAGGTTGATTTCTTGTAGTTTGATTTCTTTTAGTTCTGATCAGTAGCATAATGTTAGAATTCAATTGTGTAATCTTGTTTCTCCAATCCATTTCATAAAGGAAATGACTTTGTTTCTAAACAGAGTAAGATTGAAAGTAATGAGGATGCATTGTTGATTAGTTTACTCACTATTTTTGTTATTTATTTCCTAGTTCAGGTTGTCAATGCACTGTATTAGTGAATGTTTTTGGTCACCATTTCAAGCTGATATCCATCCTAAACTAAATGGTTAAACATTCACTTTACATAAGGGTTGAAACCAATCAGTTACCTTCTATATGTTTTTATTTAGTTTTTTTTCTAGATCATGAAGTATAGAAGTTTCTTGAATTCCATCTCAAGGAGGTTATCTTTCAAAATTGAAGGTTAGAGTAACTAGAAGTACTTTAGTTAATTTCATCCCCTGTATTTATTTCAACATGACTTACAACTTTACCTTTTGGTTTTAAGAATTAGATTCATGAGTTAGGATTAGATGACAACTTAGGACAGATGCTCTATTTTTTTTCTTCTTTTAACTTAGATTTTGACTAGTTTTAATCTCTTGGGTTCACCTTTAGGAAGTTTAGATTCAGTTTCTCATAGTTCAGATTATACATCATTAGGAATCAAAGAATATAAACCCCCAAAACAATATAAAATACAAAACAACGAAGTAAGAAGGGTTAACTAAGCATATACAGTGCACTACACTTCATTAACTTACGAACCTCGGTTGATAATTTATGTAAGGCAATTTAGGACACTAAATTGACTAAACATTTTGACGCTGTTGCCGGGGGAGTGTAATTAGGTAACCTTATCTCTTACATTAAAAAAAATTTATATGCATAGAGAAAGAGACTCTAGGGGTAGATTTATAGCTAGAGGTAGGAGTTCAATTCCTACAACACCACCTACTCCACTAAGAACAAGAAGAGATACACCTCCATCTCAAGCTCATACTCCCAGCCATAGAACTCCTGAAATTCTAAGGTCAGAAATCCAATCAAAAGAATTTCCTACTTCATCTACCAAGGCAGTCCTAGAGGAGAAAAATCTTAGGTCTCCAATAGTAGGAGTAGCCTTTTTCACCTCCACGGGGGAGCACATTTTAGTTGAAGAATTAGGAATACCTAGTGAGGAAGAAGAAGTAGAGCCTCTCTCCCATATCCTATTAATAGAAGAACAAAAGGAAGATAAAGTAACCTTGTAGGTTGAACCTTATACTGACTCTGAAGAAACTATAATGGCAGAAGAAGGAGAGGATGGAGAATTCACACTGTTTGGAGGAGGGGGTAGAGGAAGAGGTAGAGGAAATAATGGAGGAGGTAGAGGAAATAATGGAGGAGGCATAGGAAATAGGGAAATAGATAATTCTTTTGGATTCCCTATAGTGGATGAAGAAACAAATGCCACAATGAAAAATATCTCACCTTCTGTCCTCCAAAATTTCCATGGGTTAAAAAGTGAGAATCTTGAAACATTTTTATTTGAGTTTGAAGTCTTGTGAAAAACCTATGATTATTTAGAAGACTCTCAAAAAATTAAGTTGTTCCCTTCAACACTGAAAGGAGTTGCTTTGAAGTGGTTCATGGGGTTAGTCACTCAGTCCGTTAGAACATGGGATGAAATGAAAAAGGTGCTTTTGGATAGGTATTTGGATTATTGCATGCCTACCAATCACAAAGATGAAGTGTTCAAAATGATGCAAAGAGAGGATGAAATTAGAGGATTTGATTGAGAGATTCAACTATAATTTGAAAATAGCAAAGATGGACAATTTAGATGAAGATACCTTAAAAGCTCTTTTATTAAAAGTCATTAGAAATGAGTGGATAGATATCCTTAACATGATGCGGAAGGGATATATCTCTCAACTCCCATTAAATGACATAGGAGAATTATGTGTTCATCTCTCAAGAGGGAAATCCAAAACTGGGAAAGGTCCAAGAGATCCTTCTATTGTTAGAGTAAATAAATCTGCAACTGGATCAGTGAGCAGGGCATAAATTGGTAATATGCTTGATGAATTCAAAACAGGTATTCTAGGGAGCCTTAGTGAGAAAATTGACACCCTTAAGTTGCAAAACAAGCAGAAAACTGAGGTTGATGCTTTAGTTATTTTCTGTCCAAAATGCAGAAAAAAACATGCTCTAAGAGAATGCCCTTTGGATGCAAAAATTATAGAGACTTGTATGATTTGTTCAGAAAACCATGAGACCAAGGGTTCTCCTTCGATTCCAAGTCTTAAGGTTGTTTTTCAAGAAGAAACAGTTCCAAATTCAGTAGAACCTCTTTGCTTTGTCTCTAGAAGACCTTGGCAGGGGCCACAAAATCAAGGATTTAACAATAAAATGTATCTTCAGACCCCACCAAATTGGAATTCTTAGTAGTAACCTTGGAATCAACCTCAATCTCAATCTCAACCTTGGGCTCAAGGAGTACAAAATCCTTATGGGAGATTTTCTAAATATTATCAATATCCTCCATCATATCAGAATTATCCTCCCCCACACATTCCATAACAAAATCAGCAGCCACAACTTCAAAATCAGAACCCTCAACTTTCATTACCATTTCCACAACAAAACCAAAATCCTCAACTCTTACTTCCATTTCAGTAGAGACCAAATCAGCTACCTGCCCAACCATTACCAAACCCCAACAATAAAAATCCTCAGAATACTTACATGGTGGAGGGACAACAATTTCCAACTTATATGATCACTCCTCTAGATCTCAACGATGTTCAACTAAGATCTGGTAGGCTATTAGAAAAGGAAAGACCTTCTGTAGTTATTCAGGAACAAGACAATACTAAGGAAGATTATCTACAGCCCAATAAAAGTTTTGAGGGAACATCTCCCCAAAACCAAAATTACTAAAAATGAAAAACAGAAAGAACCAGTGAACTCAACTCCCATCATTGAGCAACTAGTATCTACTTCTGCACCTCCTTTTCCTAAAAGATTACAAGTTGATAGAGGAATATAAAAGCAGATCATGTTGCCTAATTATGATTTTCTAGATGAATTAAAAAATGTATGTATCAAAATCCCTTTGTTAGAAACCATTAAGGAGATTCCAATCCTAGGTGAAACAATAAAGGAGTTGAGCATAAAGAAACCAGGAAGAAAAGCAAAGGAAACAAAAAGAATTCACCTGGTAGGAAAAATAGCAGATATAATGATGGGGAAAATTTCCATACAAAAATATGTAGATCCAGGAAGTCCAATTGTGAAAACACATATCAATGGAGTTGAAATTCCAAATACATTGATTGGTTTAGGGGCAAAAACAAACATCATGAGAAAACAAACCATGGAATAGCTCAAGCTTCCTAATCTTCTTTACACACCTACATTACTGCAATTAGTGGACATATCTGTAATCAAACCAGATGGAGTGTGAGAAGATATTTCAGTATCCTTTTTCTTGGGAATATCCTGTTATTTTATATCTTAACCCCCAAGAACAATCTAGGAGGACATCCACTCATATTAGGAAGACCTTGGTAGCCACAGCTGATGCTTTCATTAGTTGTAGATCGGGTGATATGTATATTTCTTATGGGAATTCAACAAAGAAATTCACTATGTATCCTTTAGCAAGAACAATCACAAAAATAGATGACAAAGAATGGATTGATGATGAAAATGACATTCAGCCTCTCTTTACTATTTCATATATTAGTGAAGATAGTCAAATCTTAAATACAATGGAAAATTTTGATTCATCTCTGGAATATGAACATGATCAATTTCAAGAAAAATCTAATATTGAATATTTTTCATCTAGGTAGATGTCTCTTTATTCTATGGAAGAATATAGTAGCTCTACAATTGAAATCTTTCCAGGGAGAACATTGAACATAAACAATAACTTGGAAAAATTACAATAGGAAAAGCTAATCAAGACATTACAACAACATTCTGCTGCATATGCATGGGAATATACTGACATGAAAGGAATTAGTCCTAAGACTTGTATACATCACATCTACATTGAGGAAAATTGTAGACCTATCAGACAACCTCAGAGAAGGATGAATCCAAATCTTAGGGAAATTGTGAAAGAAGAGCTGCAAAAACTGTTGAATGTAAACTTCATTTACCCAATTTCAGACAACCAATGGGTTTCCCCTTTAGTGATTGTGCCTAAAAATAACGGTAAATGGAGGGTGTGCATTGATTACCGAGAATTGAATAAAGCTACCCTTAAAGATCATTTTCCTCTGCCCTTTATAGATCAAGTGTTATATACATTAGCAGGTAAGAAGTATTTCTCATTCTTGGATGGTTTTTAGTGGTTATAATCAGATTCAGATGGCACCTGAAGATCAAGATAAAACCACATTTACTTGTCCATGGGGAACCTATGCCTACAGAGTACTTCCTTTTGGGTTATGTAATGCACTTGCAACATTTGAAAGAGCAGTACTAGGAATTTTTTCTGATCTAATACATGATTGTGTAGAGGTATATATGGATGGCTTTACAGTCTATGGGAATACATTTGAAGAAGCTTTGGAAAATTTGGAAAAAGTTCTTAAAAGATGTAAGAAAGCAAACCTTTCACTAAGTCATGAAAAATGTTTTATGATGTTTACAGAAGGTATTGTTTTAGGGCTTCACATTTCAGGAGATGGGAATAAAGTTGATAAATCTAAAGTTGAAGTCATCTCTAAATTATCAATTTCAAATTGCCAAAAGGATGTAAGAAGTTTTCTAGGATTTATAGGATACTATAGACGATTTATAGAAAATTTCACTAAAATAGCATCCCCACTCTTCAAATTACTCACCAAGGATTGTGAATTCAATTGGAATCCCGACTGCTAGTTAGCATTTGAGACTTTAAAAACAAAAATTTCTGAAGCACCCATCTTGAGAGGTCCTAATTGGAAACTAACTTTTCACATTTCAACAGATGCTTTAGATACAACTCTAGGAGCTATATTAGGATAAGAATATTTGATTCCCTACGCCATCTACTATACAAGTAAGAATTTGACTCCCATTGAATTGAATTATACTGTAGCTGAAAAGGAATTTTTAGCTGTTGTTCATGCAATCAACAAGTTCAGACATTATATAACAAGCTATGAAACCTTTGTTCATACAAATCACTCTGCAATTAGATACTTAATGAATAAACCTATTACTAATGGCAGAGTTACAAGATGGCTTTTACTCTTGCAAGAATTCAATATTACTGTGCTAGATAGACCTAGAAAACAAAACACAGTTGTTGATTTCTTGTCCAAAATTCAAAATATCAAAGATGACAATCCGGTTGAAGATACGTTTCTTGATGAATATCCTTTTGCAGTGACTACTCAAACTCCTTGGTTTGCAAATATTGCTAATTACTTAGTCACAGGGAAATTGCCTTCACATTTGTTTCCTAGAGAGAAAAGAAAAATCATTCAGATAAGTGCAAGATACTCATGGATCACTAATGAATTGTATAAAACAGGCCCAGATCTTATGATCAGAAGATGTGTTAGGGAAGATGAAATGCCTGAGATTATTAAGGCATGTCATGATGAGTTGTGTGGTGGACACTTTGCTGACAAGACGACAGTCTATAAAATCCTTTCTTTAGGATATTATTGGCCATCCATCTTCAAAGATGCCAAATAATATTTCAGGAGGTGTGATAGCTTCCAGAGGGTAGGGAAACCTGCTCCTTCAAATGAAATGCCACTACAAATTCAGGTACTCATTGAACCTTTTGAAAAATGGGCCTTGGATTTTGTTGGACCAATTAATCCTCCATCTAAGCAAAAGAAGTATATATTGGTATGCATTGATTATGTCACTAAATGGGTAGAGGCCAAAGCATTACCTTTTGCTAATGAAAAATCTGTAGTTAATTTTCTTTTTGAGGACATCTTCACTTGTTTTGGTGTTCCAAGAGAAATTGTGACAGATCAGGGATCTCAATTTACATCTAAAATGGTGAAGGGTCTTGTGGAAGATTACAAGATCAAACATAGGAAATCTACTCCCTATCATCCACAAGCAAATGGTCAAGTTGAATCTACAAATAAGGTGATTGAAGGAATTCTCACTAAGACTGTGCATCTACATAGAAGATATTAGGCAGAAAGGCTTCCTGAAGCCTTATGGGCCTATAGAACTACATGGAGGAACACAATGGGACATACACCCTATGAACTTGTTTATGGGAAACAAGCCTTGTTCCCTATAGAGTTTCAAATCAAAACCTTCAAGATGGCAGTCCAATTGGGACTGGATTTATCAGAGGCACAAAAACATAGATTGGAGAAACTCAATGAACTTGATGAAATTAGGCAAGATGCAATTCAAAGAACTAGTATAGTCCAACAACATAGGGCTAAATGGTATGATAAATATATTAAGGAGAAGAAGTTTCAAGCAGGAGATTGGGCACTATTGTTCGATTCAAAGTTCAAAGATTTTCAAGGAAAGTTTCAAACTCATTGGCTTGGGCCATATGAGATTGAAGAGGTCTTTAATAAAGGAGCAGTAAAGATAAGGATGATAGATGGAAGAAAATTACCTCTTCTTGTGAATGATCATCGGTTGAAGATATATTAGAAACCAATTTCAAGAGAGGAGTTCATTAAGATTTTCCGGAATAACTCTAAAATGAAGCTAGTGAAGAAGAATTTTTCTTCTCCACTAACTTAGTCTTTATTTTTACTAAAAAATGATTAATAAAAAATTAAAATTAAAATTAAAATTAAAAAAGAAAAAAAAAAATTGTATGAGGTTGAAAACCAATCATTGATTGGCATACTTATACAGAAAATACAGGGTGAAAATCAGAGATTTCTGACATCCTATATTTTCCATTTCCTTTCTGTAATAAGTAGTGACAAAAAGCTACATTCATTTGCAGTTTAGAGTCTACAAATTCATCATCTCATTCCATCTCATTCTTACAGTTCCACTTCATCTCACTATCATATTTCATTTACATTTTATCTTTTTACAGTTTTACCCCATTTCACCCTATTTTTCATTTTATCTTACATCTCATTCCATCTCACTATCATAACTCATTTCCATTTTATTTTTACACTCATATTCCATAGCCATATTTCACTTTTCCTTCTTTTCACATTCTGCAGTTGATTCCATTCCACAGCTAATCTGATTCTGCAGCTACAACTTACTTATCAGCTCTGGCACAATTGTACAACTCACAAATAAATCATGAATGCAGGGAAATTGAAGAATCAAGTTTTGGAGATCAACCATGCTCAAAGTACCTACGGATCAACACCAAAAGAATTATCAAGCAAAAGGTTAAGTTCTAAAGGTAAAATGCAAAATTTATTTCAAACAGCAAGTTATAAACATAAGTCATGTATAATATGAATGATTGTATGTCTCCTTAACAAGTCATCATTTGATTTGACTGCCACTTCATAATACCACATCTCTGCCACATCTTCCACATTTGGTAGCAAACAGTCTATAGAATTTTCATTATAGATCTCTTGATATATGCAATGTCCTAAATCATAATACTAGATCTACTTCTACCATAAACTTTGCGGAAGCTTAAACATATATGAGCATCATCAAGCATGAATAGATATAACTGCGAACGAGAAGTAATCAACCATAACACAGAAGATATATCACTGGGTAAAGCACCAGCATAAAACCCCAACTCCATATTATCATACAAGTGGAAATCTTGTTCAAGTTACAAAAAGAATCAGCTCTTAATCTATCCTGCTTCCTCTGCAATCAAACAAATATAGCTCACAGACTCAATAGACATAGAATATATCTTCCTCAAGCCCTCCAAGCCTCCTATTTCCTTGTGTAGTTTTGATTGAGGTCCAATGATATCACATGTGTGAATTGGCCTCATCACACTCACTATAACCTCAGGTCCAACTGAGCAATCCTCAAGGAATAATATTCCTTCTGCATGCAAGGAATATTCACCAAGGAATATCCTAGCAACTAATAGTACATTGTCCCTCCATCTGCTCTCAACTGGGTCTCTGACTGAACTGACGTGCATGACTTATCCATGAGTGAATACTCAGTTATTTGAATTACAGTAGTTACATGCATGCAAGCATTAACTAACTGAACTCTCATTAATTTAACAAAATGTTAAATTAATCTAACTGGAATTGACTAAGTTAAACTAAGTCAACTAATTACAACTCAATATTACAACTCATCCTTATCTCTTTAACTGATGGTTAAATTCCTCAATCAAAGGAGAAACGGTTGCATGTCCTCACATAGACTTCAAGTTTGATTTTCCTTAACTAATTAACTCAAGATGAATTAATTAATTAATTTCGAAACTGTTGATGATATCAAATTCTAATTTTTCTTCCTATGTTTAGTCTAGGGACTGACTAAAATAAGAAGGGATCCCGAAATGCTATTTTGAGAAAATCTATTTTTATCACTTTCACTTTTCACCCATTGTTGCTAAGATCACCAATGGCTGAACTGTTATTTATAGCCCGACTATTTATAGTAGTGCTATTTTTAGCATTTTATATTTTTATCATTTCTTGTTGCACACTTTTCAACACTCCCTCTCAACAAGAAAGGAAAATATCTGCATCATGCTCCTCAATCGAAAGATATTGCAACATCATGATCCTCTTGACCACACATTCCCGTAGATGATGGTAACGGAAATCTAAATGCTTGGACCTATCATGAAACACTAGATTCTCAAAGAGTTTTATGCAACTCTGATTATCACAGTATATCACTGTAGGATCCTTCATCTGACCAAACAATCCCACTAGAATGTTCCGCATTCAAATGGCCTCGCATGATGCCTGACTGGCAGCCATGTATTTAGCCTCTGCTGAGCTAAGTGCAACTGATCTCTGTTTCCTACTATACCAAGAAACTGTAGTTGAACCAAGGTTGAAGATTCCTCCAGAAGTGCTCTTCCGGTCTGATGGACTACCAGCCCAATCTGCATCTGTGAAGCCTTGCAACTTCACTCCCTCTATTCGTCTATACCACAATCTGTACTATGTAGTGCCTCTAAGATATCTCAGCACATGCTTCGTTGCCTTCCAAAACAGCTTGGTAGGCTGAACCATAGCTTGACTCAGTTGGCTCACCGCAAAGCATAAGTCGGGTCGTGTGTTCACCAAATACAGAAGTGAACCCACCAGCTGCCAATAAATAGTAGCAACTACTACCTCACCTGAAGTAGCATCCTCTTTCCTCCAGTTCCCAACTAGAGAAGTCTGCATGGGTTTACACTTCTCCATGTGAAAGCGCCTGAGTATCTCATTGGCATACTTGCCTTGAGACACAAATACTTCCCTATCTTTCTGTCACACTTCCATGCCTAGAAAGTAGTGCATGAGGCCCATGTCCTTCATCTCAAACTCTCTTGCAAGGTCCTCCTTGCAATATTTGATCAGCTGATCATCACCTGTCAAAATCAGATCATCGACATAAAGTACAATAATCAATGGCTTACCTTCTACCATGATGTGGTAAAGGTTCACATCTTCTTCACTCTTGGTGAAGCCCAACCCGTGAAATAGCTGTCAATCCTGGCATACCAAGCATGGGGTGCTTGCTTCAGCCCATACAGTACTCACTTGAGTCGGAAAACATGCAACTCACGATCGAAGGTCTCAAATTCTTCGGGCTGCTCAATGTATACCTCTTCCTCAATCTTCTCATTGACGAATTTCGCCTTCACATCCATCTGATGGATCTTCCAACCCATCTGAGCTAATAGAGCTAGCATCGATCTGATAGATGAGTACCTTGCTATGGGAGAAAAGGTCTCATCATAGTCAATCCCCTCTACCTATGATAAAGCTCAAGCAACAAACCTTGCCTTGTGTTTCTCAACACTGCGATCAACTACCTGCTTTACCTTGTAAAGCCATCAAGAACTAACCACTGACTTGTCCCTAGGTCTAGGGACAACATCCCACACACTATTCCGTATGATAGAATCGTACTCTTCTACCATTGCATCAACCCAGACTGGTTGCTGCACTGCCTCCTGAAAAGAAGAAGGCTCGGTCGCTACACACTCCCCAACTAGGGCCATGTAGCCAGTGTATCTCTTGGGAGATCTCCTCTGTCTGTGCTGAGAGGATGGCTGCCCCACATTCTCTCTCGCATCTAGCATCAATCTGTCAGCTTCCCGTGAGCGTTTCCACCCGTCTCTGGAAGACTCTCTAGAAGTGGTGGTCTCCACTACTAGATCCTTTGCATGTGGCTGATCCACATCATCAGGAGGCTCCTCCTCCTTTGGAACTAAAAGTTCCTCATCACCATGAAACTTAAGCTCCCTCTCAAGTGACACTCGCATGGCTCTCTACTCGTCGAACTTCAGATCCCTGTGCACTACGGTCCTCTGACTGGCAAGCATAAACACACGATAGTTATGGGGTGTATCTGTGTACCCAATAAGTATCCCCAACTCAGCTGTTGGGTCTAGCTTCTTCTGAGCGTCTTTGGTCACATGACAGAAAACTGGTGATCTAAAGATGCAAAAGTGACTCACATCTTGTTGCTTCCCTGAAAAATCCTCCATAGGTGTCTTCATCCCCAAAATACGATGAGGACTTTTGTTCTGAAGGTATGCTACTGTATTGCATGCCTCAGCCTACAGATGAAGTGGTAGGCTTTGGTCATGTAACATCGGTCAATCTGCTCCCACAATAGATCTGTTCTTCCTTTCAACCACCCCATTCTGTTGTGGGTTATGAGGTGCCGTCAGTTCCCGTTTAATTCCTTCTGTAGCACAGAAGTCTTTAAAATACTGGGAAAAATACTCTCCACCAATGTCACTACGCAAGGCTTTTACTTTCTTCCCAGATTCTTTCTCTTTCGAGGCTTTAAACTCACAAAACCTCAAGAAGGTCTGATCCTTCTTTTGCATAAAGTAGATCCAACATCTACGAGAAAAATCATCAATAAAAATAACATAGTATCTTTGCTTAGAGATGGAGGCTGTAGAGAATGGTCCACATACATCTGAGTGAACTAGCTCCAAGATTTCTCCAACTCTCCTATCCCGATCCTGAAAGGAAGCTTTCACATACTTACCCAGGGTGCATCCTTTGCATGTATCTGTTCGCTCTAGTTTTCCCTTGGGTAAGCCAGTAGAAATTTTCTTCATGATCTTCAAGGCCCCGTGATGCAAGTGGCCCAGTCTCCTATGCCATAGCTCACCAACATCTTGGATTTGCACCACCTCTGCTTTGGAACTCAGTGCAGCACAGTCATCTCAGCTTGTAGATATTCTTTACTCGAATCCCTATTCGCTTGGTCTGTCCGGTGCCGATATGCCTCAGAAAAACTTTTCCTTTACTAAAGACTACATCATAGCCTTTATCTTCTAGCATAGCAAGAGAAACAAGATTCTTTTTCAAACCTGGTACATACTTAACAGTAGATATGGTGAGAGGATCACCATGCTCCCTTTGAAACACAACTGTACCTTCACCTAAGACACAGTATTTTCCATCATCGCCCATCTCGATCCGCATCTGGAGATCCTTCTCCTCCAAGGTACTAAAAATATTCTTGTCACCCAACATTTTTAAAGAAGCTCCACTGTCCAGGTACCAAACACATCCCACCATGTATGAAACCATGCATGCGATAAGTGAGAAATCCAGCTCAAACTGTGAGGCTAATGCATCACCATCAGATCCCTTTAAGGAACCCTTATTGGATTTCTTCTGTGGACAATTCATAGCATAATGGCCCACTTCATGATAGTGAAAGCATCACACCTTTGACTTGTCAGCCTTCTTCCCACCATGAGAAGATTTGGATTGGGATGCCTTCCCTTTCCCTTTCTTAGCTTTACTCGCTAAAGCTAGATTTTCTTCATCATCTTGTTTTGATGAAGATCCATCCCTGGTGCTACGCCTTATCTCCTCCTGCATCAGATCTGACCAAAGTCATTCCCAATCTGGCAGTTTCTCTCTCCCATTAACTAAGTCCTGGTAGTTATGTCAGGTCTTAGGAAGACCGAGGAGTGCAAGACTCACCATGTCATCATCAGCTGTCATGACCCCTATGCTTGCAAGCTCATCCCTGCAGGTGGTGAGCTTGTTCAGGAACGTAGAGATTGTGTCGCCCTTTTCGCACTTGATCTTTCGAAGTTTATCTTTCAGCGCCAGCTTCCTCTGATTGCTTCTATTCTGATAAATATCTTTCAATGTTTTCCACATCGAAAACAGAGTCTCCTTCCCATGGAGGCTCGAGACAATGTGATCTCGAACTCCCTCCAGGAGGATTCTCCTTGCTCTAGTCACACACTTTTTCCATTCCGCCAGTTGAGTAGCATCAGTTGACTTCTGGACTTCTTGATCAATGAAGTCCTTTAGGCCGTTATCTTCTAATACTGCCTCCATGCGATCCTTCCAGGCTATATAATTCAAACTTCCATCAAGGGCATATTTGAGTTTTAAACCACTGAATGCCATCAGTGAAATAGATGTGATAAGAACTCAATTCAATATTCAGAAACCAAACTTGGAACTTCTCCTGCTTTTATACTGTTATTCCTTGATCACCTTTGCTATGATACCATGTAGAATTTTCACTATAGATCTCCTGATATATGCAATGTCCTAAAGCACAATACTAGATCTACTTCTACCATAGAATTTGCGGAAGCTTAAATAGATATGAGCATCATCAAGCATGAACAGATATAACTAAGAATGAGAAGTAATCAACCATAACATAGAAGATATATCATTGGGGAAAGCACTAGCCTAAAACCCCAACTCTGTATTATCATACAAGTGTAAATCTTGTTCAATTTACAAAAAGAATCAGCTCTCAAGCTATCCTGCACTCTCTGCAATCAAAAAAATATAGGTCACATACTCAATATACATAGAATATATCTTCCTCAAGCCCTCCAGGCCTCCTATTTCCTTGCGTAGTTTTGATTGGGGTCCAATGATATCACATGTGTGAATTGGCCTCATCACACTCACTGTAACCTCAGGTCCAACTGCGCAATCCTCAAGGAGTAATATTCCTTCTGCATGCAAGGAATATTCACCAAGGAATATCCTCGCAACTGATATTACACTGTCCCTCCATCTAATCTCAAATGGGTCTCTGACTGAACTAACATGCATGAGTTATCCATGAGTGAATACTCAGTTATCTTAATTACAGTAGTTACATGCATGCAAGCATTAACTAATTGAACTCTCATTAATTTAACAAATTGGTAAATTAATCTAACTAGACTTGACTAAGTTAAACTAAGTCAACTAATTACAACTCAATATTACAACTCATCCTTATCTCTTTAACTGATGGTTAAATTCCTCAATCAAAGGAGAAACTGTTGCATGTCCACACATAGACTTCAAGTTTGATTTTTCTTAACTAATTAACTCAAGATGAATTAATTAATCAATTTCCAAACTGTTGTTGATATCAAATTTGAATTTTACTTCCTATGTTTAGTCCAGGGACTGACTAAAATAAGAAGGGATCCCGAAATGCTATTTTGAGAAAATCTATTTTTACTTTTCACCCATTGTTGCTAAGATCAACAATGACTGAACTACTATTTATAGCCCGGCTATTTATAGCAGTGCTATTTTTAGCATTTTCTATTTTTAGCATTTCTTGTTGCACTCTTTTCAACACAGTCTATAATAACTTCATCATACGACACCTCCGCTATGTTATCCATACTTTGTACTTAAACGGTCTCTAATAACTCCATCTGTTAATGGTCAAAACTACGACGCAACCAACTCATTCATGCCTCTCCAAACCCTCACCGTTTACTTATTCCACGCAAACCCATCGTTCTTTTTCACCATACCCGCAGTCAGTCCATTTCATAGACCAGGAGAGTAATTTTGAAGGTTAGAAAATTCTACAAAACAGAGGCCATGGGACTCATTGTCAGGATAGAGCCCGTAGGGGAAAAATATATGGAAGGATACCCACAACTCAAGGAGATGTTGCAGAAGGCTGGATGGCTCAATTTCATTGTAAAATTTGATGGCTGTCACAAAGAGATCACAAAATCTTTTTCTAGATCATTCAATGGTACAAAAGTATAAATTGGAGACATTAAGTTTGTAGTGACAGAATATTACATAGCAGAGGCTACAAAACTGCCAAGACTTGGTGAGAGATGGTTCAAAAATAAAGAATTTCACAGTGAATCATGGAAGGTAATCCTCAGGAACCCAGGTATGGATGTCACTGTGTTTAGAAAAGGAATTCCTATTTTAGCACTTAAAAATAAATGGAGAAGCATGTTTTTGATATTACAAAAATTTATTACCTGCGAGGGGAGATTCATATGCATGTATGTCTATCATATACGTTTATTGATGAACTTTCTAGAAAATGGAAATATCAACCTCCCTTTCTTCCTTCTAAATAGTTTAAGGAGGATGGCTTCAAATGTATAGAAGAAAATAGAATTCATAGACACAACTATGTACCATCATGGGTTGGTAAAAATACTGGTTGAGTTTCATTTGAAAAGAATAGGAAATTATACTTGGGAAAACTTCTTGATAGGAAACTATTTCCAAGAGGCACCAGAATCACCTGAAGAGGGTAATGTTAGAAGGAGTAAGAGGAAAAATACTAGTATGACCATTCAAAGCAAACCTGAGTCCTCCACATAGAAAAATGATGAAGAGCCAGTCTCTGAGACAGAGATCAGGGAGCAGATCAAGCAAAAAGGGAAGATAAGAAAGAAAGATGGTGGAATTACTGGAAACAAACCTGAATCTTCATTACAACAAGATGATGAACAATTAATCTCTGAAAAATTGAAAGAGATTAGGAAACAAATCAAGAGAAAGGAAAATATAGGAAAGGAGAACAAGGGTACAAAGGAGGAGAACATAAGCCCCCTACAACTTAGAAGGAGCTCTAGACTCTGAGATATGGTAAAGAAGGTATCATAAAAGGGAACAATGTTCATAAATATGGAAGAAGAAACCCCAGTACCATCTCCTGATAATGTTCCATTTACACACAGTCCTCAAAACTCTCCTAAACAATATTTCGAAGGTAGCTCCAGCAGAGGATCTCTAGGCATAGACCCAGTGCAGCAACAAATTTATGATTACATAGAGTCACTAGAGAAGAAAAGTGCCTCAATGGATCCAGAATCCTCAGCCAATCCAAAACAACCTGTCAATTCACAAGAACCTCTAATTGACTCTCTCAAACAAAAAATCTATGAGTTAGAGATATTGAACAGGCATATCAAGTAAGAAAATGAAACCCTGAAGGAACAAAGCAAATTGGATAAAGCCATTCATGATAATACAATACTGCACCTATGGCTATGGTACAAGAAGAATAGGAAGTTGAAGAGAAAGAATAGAAACTTGAACAAAATAGTCATCAACCTAAAATACAGACTTCTCATGAAGAAACCCAGGATGGCAGTCACTTCAAAGAGGAGCAAGAGAAGAAAGTTAGATGTACTAGCAGAGGTGTCTGAGCAGATGTAATAGGAAATAAGAGTTCACATTTTTGGCAAAATTGCATGGACACATGCAATGATTTTGCAATGGGGGTATGTTGAACCTCATAATTACCCTCTCCTTGACAACTTTTCTCACTTCTTTCCCTTGTTTTCCATAAAAAGACAGATCCCCATCACTGATAAATGATAGATTTTGTCTTAAGGAGGACATTAAATGATTGACATGTTATACTTTTATGTTTTTTATCTTTGAATAAGTTTTTGCAAATTAGCTACGGAACACAACCTATTCTGTAGCTAACTATGTGTTCTGTAGCTACTTCCATGGTTTAGCAGTTACAGGTGTCAAACGAAGAAACAGGCCACATGGGAATCTCTGGAATTGTCTCAACATGGATGCTATCCTAGTCACCTAGCCTAGATCGATAAAAAAGCCAGCTCAAGACCACAGTCAAAGGTGGAGTCAAACATATGAAACCCGGAAGCAATAGAACTCTTTGTCTACCCTTTCGTGGTTAATTAATAAATCCAACAATTATGTTGAAGCATTAACTCGGATCAACCACCAGTGTCAATGGTTATGTGCAACCACCTTGTTCGAATTCAAGTCACCTATAGCTAATCAAACATTTACGCAGTCTGGTTGTGATACATGTAGACCACCTGTAGCTAATTTTCCTCAAAAGACAGTTATGAATATTTTCTTTTAAATACCAGTTGTACAGAACCGGAAGGGGGTTTGAAGTTTTTGATGTATTAAGTTTAGACTTATCAGCTCTGTAATTTTGGACTTTTGTTCCTGTTTTATAATACAAAGTTGTGTGTTGACTACTGATTATTTGAAGGAGCATTTTGAATTAAGTTAGCAACTCAACCCAGTCAGTTGCAGAGGGCCCCTGCACTAAAGGAGGTTTTCTTTTCATTTGTTTTTTTGTTTAGTCTTAATTTCATCATTTGCTTTTAGCAATTTTTGTAACTTAGGTTGATTTCTTTTAGTTCTAATCAGTAGCACAATGTTAGAATTCAATTGTGTAATCTTGTTTCTCCAATCCATTTTATAAAGGAAACGACTTTGTTTCTAAAGAGAGTAAGATTGAAAGTAATGAGGATGCATTTTTTATTAGTTTACTCACTGTTTTTGTTATTTATTTCCTAGTTCAGGTTGTCAATGCACTGTATTAGTGAATGTTTTTGTTCACCATTTCAAGCTGATACCCATCCTAAACTAAATGGTTAAACATTCACTTTACAAAAGGGTTAAAACCAATCAGTTACCTTCTGCATGTTTTTATTTAGTTTTTTTTTCTAGATCATGAAGTACAAAAGTTGCTTGAATTCCATCTCATGGAGGTTATCTTTCAAAATTGAAGGTTAGAGTAACTAGAAGTACTTTAGTTAATTTCATCCCCTGTATTTATTTCAACATGACTGACATCTTTATCTTTTGGTTTTAAGAATTAGATTCATGAATTAGGATTATATGAGAAGATAGGACAGATGCTTTATTTTTTTTCTTCTTTTAACTTAGATTTTGACTAGTTTTAAGCTCTTCGGTTCACCTTTAGGAAGCTTAGATTCAGTTTCTCATAGTTCAAATTGTACATCATTAGGAATCAAAGAACAAAGACCCACAAAACAATATAAAATATAAAACAATGAAGTAAGAAGGGTTAACTAAGCATATACAAAGCACTACACTTCATCAGCTTACGAACCTCAGTTGATAATTTATGCAAAGCAATTTAGGACATTAAATTGACTAAACAGGTAGTAAATAAGGCTTTGGTGCAAATTTTGAGGGGTTACAATCAGAAGCATTTGAAATTGTGTCTGTGTGTATCACGTTATTATAATAGAGAAATCTAGACTTCTATTGGTAAGTCCCCATTTGGAAAAAAAAAATTGATATTTTCCACGTTCACCTTGGCTATTGCATGTGGAAAATAAGGAGGAGAGAGGGAGGATTTCATAGGGGATGCTTTAAGGGAAAAGAAATTTGTCAAGAATATCAGGAATATCCATCTACAAATACACGAAGAAATCACGAGGAAGGTATAATTCCAAGTATGATCAACATAGAATAGAGAAGTTATTCAGAGTGAGAAATAGAGTATGGTAACAGTTCAACAAGGAAAGTCTATATGGTCCTCGTAAGAAAATAAAGGCTCTAGGTTATGGTCCTATTTTATTATCTACAACAACCCCAAATTTTTTACATTTTTGAAAATTTGGAGTCCCCCTCATTTTCTCTTCAAAATATAAGCATCCCTTCCTAACCCCGTTGACAGGAAAAGTTCTCTAAGGAAAGGGTTGAAATCCTAACAAAGTAGGATAATATAATCAACAAAGAACACTCAAACAAGCATGAAAAACATACAAATTATCAAGTTCGGATTTGGATACCTACCCGGGGATCATACGTTTGAAGATGTTCCCATAGGGTCCAAACCCTCTGCTTCCTCCAAGATGTGTAGACCTGCAAATCAATCACATAAGCATATACATAATAGATAATTCAATTTCATACATAGTAATATTTTATATCATCATATATAAACATATAAACCATCACTCATAAGATGGAAACATATATCAAGAACAAGACATGAGCTTATTTATTGATTAACAATAGTAAGTACAAGAAAGATACAACCTGATCCAAGCAAAAGGCACCGAAAAATCCTTCCTTTGAATCCATATAGCCCCATCCACAAGGAAAACCTCTCTAATAGGTGCAAGTAGATCCTAGATAAGGATGTTGAGCATTTATGCAAAGGAAACCATGGTTTCCTAGAGATTGGGAGTGTAGGAGGCATGGGAAAATCAGACTTGATCTGGGAGAAATCGAGTATAATGTCGATATCCTTCTTCTTGTATCCATTAGGCCCACCCAAGGGGTGTATATATACCACCTCAAATTGGTTATTTCAGTTAGTCTGCAGGCTCCTGTAGGTGGGTTCTCTGTAAAACCCGTAAACCCTGCCCTAAAAATAGCATTTTGTTTTATTTTTTCATATTTTAAAAGGTATACATGGGTACAGTGTTATGGGGCCCATGTATGTACATGATTTAGTAAGGGAAGAGTCACATATGGAATTTGAGATATTGTTTTTAGTATAAAGTCAAGTCTGCATAGGAAAAGGGACTTCCCAAGGCCATAAAAGAGCATCAGGTCTACAGGAGGGTTGATTGATGCTATAATAGATGCCCCCTAATGTATGAGGTTAGAAGGGGAACATGATTGCTGAAATATATTAAGTATAGAGAGAAGAGTCGTCTGAAAACTCAGGAGGAGATCACCAGATTCTAGCCCATCAAATACCTATGGAAGGAGTCATAAAGAAAACTCGTGTTTGAGGTAGGCATAACCATGCTAAGAAGTAGTAAATCATATCCATTTATCAAGTATAAAGTGGATCCATAATGTATACAT
Source organism: Pinus tabuliformis (assembly GCA_031772625.1). Taxonomy (NCBI): domain Eukaryota; kingdom Viridiplantae; phylum Streptophyta; class Pinopsida; order Pinales; family Pinaceae; genus Pinus; species Pinus tabuliformis. The sequence goes on from CM062819.1 coordinate 430,340,313, forward strand.
AAGTGTATAGAAGGATCTGAAGAATACATAGTGGATCATTAGATCATACCTGCGAAAGAACACAGTGGAGCTATGTCTCAATATCACATATAGAAGAATGTTTGATCAATCATGTTAGAATACTTTTTGATCAATGATGTTATATAAATTATCCTCATAAAAGTACCAAGTCATGTAGGTGGAATAGTGGTACTGCATAAAATCAGGTGCCAACATATAACATGTTGTTATGAAATACTGCAACATATAAATGTGAAGCATTTCATTGGAAGAAAAATGAAGAAGTTGTCAAGTGAACCAAGATGCTAACACAACCTGAGGTCTTCACCAACCATAGATGGTACATTTATACACTATGGGAATAGATGAGCTGAAGTCAACCATGTGAGAAATCGTTTGATTACTAGTCATTGATGTATACCGTTAACAAACACAAGACAACTTACCAATAAAGATAATGAGTTTCAAGGTACCCTAGTACAATATAACAAGTGTGAATATATGTTTTAAGTCGAACACATGAAATAATCTATCAATCAAGATACATTGATGTATTATCACCGTCCATAGTGAAGGAGTGTTCCACTGATGACTGCAAACCCTAAGGTACTGAAAAAAGGACTCTAGACCTTCCCAGAGAAATGAGTTGCAGTCGATAGGAAAATATCCGCTGGAAGGAAGGCATTAAGGCATCCCAAATCAACCAGCACAAGTGTAACCCGTGGACCAATAATTTTGAAGAATTCGGATGAAGAGATATGAATTAACCATTCCAAAGTACATTTCTAGTGTACAAAAGATGTAGCTAGCACATGATATAAATCCTCTGAACCAACCAATAATGAAATATGACACAGAGGCTAGGAATCCACCAATAGTTTCAAATAGAAACCAAGGTACTACACGAATCCAAATGTGTGATAATGTAAGTTGACGTTGAACACAAGGGACACCACTCAGTCAAATACCCATAACGTTGATCAATTTTAAGCACAAGATCACCTATCAATGATGTAAATAGGACCAAGGTGAAACTCTAGGTCTACTCTTAGAGAAATTTTTCAAATTCGATAAGAGCGGACCTTCCAGTAAGAAGTCAATGGGGACCTTCTTAACCATCATGAGTAAAGGACCATATTGTTGATGTGATGTTAAGAATAACTTGATAGATTAGGTATGGCCGATGGAAATGAGTCAAGAGACACCACATAATGGCCGACAATAAGTTTACTTCCCTTGAACTAAATTACGACTTGACGTGACTTTATGGCAGCATAAAATAAGTTTGTATAAGTTTTCAATGCATGATGCATTAACAAACTCTCCATATGATTGGAATAAATAACCAATCTTTGGAGGACTGACTCAAGAACAAGGTTATGGCCTCCCTAAAGTCAAACTAAGTCCCATCCTAATGGAGGAAAGACTCATTTTAAGTGATTTTTTCAAGGGCGACATGACTGACTCTTGCTACCATCAAATGATGAAGAAACTGTTTCATTCCCTCTCTTTTTTTGGAATTTTTTTTTTTGTCTTTTTCATATTTAAAGCCTAAAAAGGAATAAAATAATGCCTATAGTGTAGTGGAGATAATGAGTGTCAAGGGAAAGTTCACCAGTTTCTGGGACTAGAACATTCCTATGCTCAATGTAACGTGGTGAATGTTGCTCATCGACACGTAGGGGATTTTCCCTCCATGGAAAAGGGTGTCAAGTCGCAAAGGTTAATGATTGTAAGGTTTGAACTTGCAAAAAATGCATGGTCAAACTGGCTTATACACGAGTCCAAATGAAGTCGTATTAAGGAAAAAAAGGGTGCAAGTGGTCAATATGCAATGCAATATTACAACTCAACACATGGGAGCCTCTAGGCTATAAATCCAGAATAATAACGAAGAAGAAGAAGAATGAGGCTTCAACACAATGTCATGACGGGAGAAAAGAGGACTCTCGAGCCTAAGAACAAACTTTCAGCATGGGTGCCAAGTGACAATAGGGTACTATTTAGGGTGCCCATGATAAGGTAGGCTCCTACCACATAAGTTGTGACACTCTTAAGTAGCAAGAAGGTTTGATGTCACATCTTGGTGGGGTCAATCCTAAGGCCAAAATGGAAAAGGAAATTGATAATGCACAATGCAGGTGGAGAACCTAACCTATATGCTAGTTTCGAGAACCAATACCTGTCAGAGTGGATCAACCATGAAAATACCCAAAGGATAAGTCTTCAAAGTTCTATAGACATAATTAGGAACACTATGCAAGAATTTAATACATCCCATAAATATACTTTGGATAAAAGCTTGTGGTATAGAGTACAAAACTTAAAAATGTGTACCTTGTATATACAATATGGTACAGGGAACTACGCATCCTTGTGCCTTACATATAATAGTTCTTCAGGAAAAGCCCCTTTCAGGACTCAGGCCAAGGACTCCATTGGTAGCTAAAACTCATGGCTTCAAAAATTTCCTCCTGCGAAGGCAACTCAACATCCAAGAAATCATGAGAACTAAAATGATCAAAAGAGGGAAGTACGAGGTCCCATGCCCCCATAGGAGAAATCACTCGATCAACTACTGGGACCAAGTCCTAGGAAGGAAAATAATAGTTCAAAGGATCCTTCTCAGAAGAAATTTAGCATTGAGGATATAATGCCACATAGTTCACACATGGCAGGGAAAAGTCTACTTGAACACTTGGAACATACCAAGGGGTATTCTGAACTAAGTTCAAATTAGGATGGTGATTATCAGATGAAAGCTGATCAATAGTGACAATACTTCCATTATGAGGAAAATACATCACTTGAAAGAGTGAAGACACCACAACATTCATAGCATAGACATAATCACGCCCATGTATCATATTAAAGTATAAAGGGAGATCAACCACCACCATATCGATTAAGATAGTATTCCCACCTAAAGTAATAGGAAATTGAGGAAGAACACCCATAGATTCACTAAGTCTTCTATCATAAGCTAACAACTGACTATCAATTTCCAACAACTTTGGACAACCCAAAGCTTTCCAAGCCGAGGAGGATATAATACTTGCATAAGATCCTTCATCCACCATACATTGATAGACATTTGAGGAATTAACTCTAACCATTATTTGGAAAGGTGCAACATAAGGAATACGAGGCTCAACAAGATTATCCCAATCAAAGGAAACACTCCTAGAACTTGGAGGGGGTACACTGAAGAGACCAACATGCCCCCTAGACTAGAAGACTATGAATTAGAAATCAATAAGACTTTGTTGTCAAGCACTTCACCCCCAAAAAGAGGAGTGGGATCAGCCAAAGATTGCATTGGCTTGACCACTTCATCAACCAATGGTTGATTAGAATGTTGAGAAACCATAAACAATTTAGTGGTAGAAGAACCTTTAGACTCGGACCACAACCTTTGTACCACTGAAATATTAGGGCGCAAATAAGTAATTTTATATCCCTTACATATATTAAAAGGGAACTTAGGTTTAAATATTCTACGCCTAGGTTTCTTATCAACCTTAATGCCCCCAACATGACTAGAAATGGCTAGTGGAGGGTCTCCAACATGACTTTCAGAGGTTAGTGACTCTTTCCCAAGAAAGATAGGACTTGTGCTCCCAGCCCAACTCACAGAAGAAGGTGAGTCATCAACAATATGACTCATAGAGGTAGGTGACCCATTTCTAGTATGACTTGCAGTGACTAGACTTATGCCCCCAGCATGACTTGTAGCATCTGAAGACTCATTTCCAACATGATTATTAGAGGTTGGTGATGATTCATGGAGAGAACTATTCTTCTTCTTATTCTTCCTCTTTCTCTTCTTTTTAGATTTATTATTACAAGATGGAGGAGAAATAGGAATCCTAGATTTCTCTGGTGAAGAAGATGAACAATTAACACCCATTTTATGCCCTTCAAATAAAGTGTTCATCTAAGAAGCTTCAAGAAAATTTGGAATATTCATAGTAGACCAAAGCCAAACTAGTAGTCCAACATTCAATCCAGGAATATTGAAAGTGGCCATCAAGGGGGTACCAATGTTTTCAAAGAAAGGAAAAGCACAAGGATCCCCTTTTGGAGGGGTCCCTTGGTTGGACTCCATAGGAATATTGGCCATACCCAACTTATACGCATATCCTTCCCTTACAAGATTGTTCAAATGAATTTTCAAGGAAGAGAGACGCACAATCAAACATTTTCCCTTAAGGAGGAAACTCCAAAATTTAAGAGAAAGATCAAAATCCTTTCAAGACCAATGGAGTGGCTGGTGAGTCACTTAGAATCAAAGGTACAAAAGTGATAAGAAAAAATCCACCTAAATTCAACTTAATACAAAGATAAAAGAACACTCCACTATAAATTCCTAAAGATACAAACAGGCAAACAACTTCCAAGTATTTCAGCTTCGGGTGGTTAGGACCGGACACCAAAATAAAAAAAAATGAATAAAAGGACCTCTCAAAGGTAGTTTTGGATGATTAGGGCCCAAAACTACCATCAAAGGTATCAAAAGTGGTTACACTGACCTCCAGAAAATAGCCTTTGTCAGTGCAAGTACTCAATATTTGCAAGGGCACCCTCTAGAAGTACTATGAAAGTGATGTAACATCTACCTCGGGTACCATGGGCATTCCCCCCCATAGTCACCTGTGTGGTCCCTAGGAAAAGCAACTAAGGTCACCATCTCATGATCAGAAGTTGGGCATAATAGTCATGAATGAACGATCCAATAAGTAGGAGAGGAGGTATCTCTCTTTCCTTATCTTCACATGTCCTTATGCTTAACTCCTGTGTTAGAGGAGCTTTCTCGGACAACTTAACGACACTGGATTTCCACTCATTAATAAAATTTTATACTTTCAGTTTAAGTGGCCTTGGAGATTTTACTCTCCACACACCTATTCCAAGGCCCTAAATTCCCTGGACTAGTTGATGTTCCTATGATAAAAAGAAAAAGTCTAGTTCTTTTTAATTTTAAGCACTCACTTTAGTTGGTCATTATTTAGGACATAGGGAAACAAAAGTGCAACTGATGGTGTTTTGACACGAAATAAATCGATAGAAAACCTAAGCTACATGAAAATGAAGCTCTTTTTCTTCGATGATAAGTGATTTCCACAAAGGTTCTAAGAGAAACTTAATAAAGAAAAAATCATTTTCTTTTTCCAATTTAGCACTCACACATTCAAAACCTACAAAAAATACTAAATGAGGTCTAAAATTCATCTACCCTAATTCACACTAGAATGTAAATCCAAGGTTCAGGGAAAGACTTAGAAATGAACAAATGTGATCACAAAAGAAAAGGTCAATTCAACAAACAAGGAGAAGAAAATCCCAAAATAAAAGGTACTCCTCAAAGCAAAAAGACTCTTAACATTTAAAACAAGAATTCACGCATTTTCTAAAACAAAAGACTACAAAGCCAAAAAAAAAAAGAAAAAAGAAACACATAGAAAATGTTTTTATTTTCTTTTAAATATTTTAAAGTGCCAAAAAGTTTAGAAAACAAGCAACAATTTCAAGACCAAAAACATGAAAAAGACTCAAATACCACTAGTCACCAACAATCACAAAGATAAAATACTTGAACAAGGTAAGACACTTAATCACTTCAAATGACTTTTCCAGAAAATACAAAAGACTCTGAAAATCAGAAAGATTCCAGAGAATTGAAATCTATCATTCATCCAAGAATCACAATCCCTTTTCAAAAACAAGGAAGAGAAAACAAAAAGAAGCCAACTTTAAGGTTGCAAAAGAATCAATCAAAGACTGTCTTATCAATAAGCAACAAGACATGTTCCAAAAGCATAGAACAACCAAACACTTCACAAAGAAGATCTGGAACCCAAATTTAATCACAAAAAGCCTCAAAGAATACAAACCCTAGGTTGACATAGGCATTTATCATGAAATGTCACAGACACCAACAACATCAGACATCAAGGTGATTCTAGGCTTGATAAGCATCAAGAAATCATAAAGAAACTTGGTAAATACCTCAGAAAAATACATAAATGAAAAAAAAAATGTGTTTTTAGATTTGTACATGACTATTTAAATACAATTTCACGTGTATATGTGACTATGTGTGAAGAAACACACATATATGCAGGTTTCTTTGGAAGAAATTGTGTATATACACAACTGTTTATAAGAAAAAACACATATAAATGGAAAACTAAGGAAAAAATAAAAAGAAAGCCCATATCTAAAATATTGGGTTAAATGACCAAATTACTTCAGACTCAAGAAGGCTAGAAAAAACCAAGAAACAACAAACAAAACCTAGATCAAAGCAAGACAACCCTTCTAGGAAATACTTAATGGTATTCCTCAGTGGAGTCGCTAATTTTGTTGGCGGGACACTTTCCCTAAGGAAAAGGTTGAAAGCTTCAATAGAGTAGGATAATCTAATCAATAAAGAACACTCAAACAAGCATGCCAAACATACAAATTATCAAGTTTGGATTTGGAGACATACCCAAGGGTCCTACATTTGAAGATGTTCCCGTAGGGTTCAAACCCTCTGCTTCCTCCAAGATGTGCAGGCCTACAAATCAATCACAAAATCATATACATAATAGATAATTCAATGTGCATACATAGTAATATGTTAGATCATCATATATAAACATATAAACCATCATTCATAAGTTGACAACATATATTGGGAAAAGGACATGAGCTTCTTTATTGATTAACAACAGTAAGTACAGGAAAGATACAACCTGATCCAAGCCAAAGGCACCAATGAAGCCTTCCTCTAGATCTGTCCAGCCCAAGCCATGAGAACAACCTCTCTAATAGGTGCAAGTAGATGCTAGATAAGGATGTTGAGCATCTATGCAAATGAAACCATGGTTTCCAAGAGACTGGGAATTCAGGATACACAGGAAAAGTAGACTTGATATGGGAGAAGCCGAGTATAATGTCAATATCCTTATTCTTGTATCCATTAGGCCTACCCAAGGTGTGTTTATATACCACCTCAAATTTGTTATTTTAGTTAGGCCATAGGCTCCTCCAGGTGGGCTCTTGGTAAAACTCGTAAATCGCCCATATATTGTTATGGATCCCGTGTATGTACGTGATTTAGTAAGGGCGAAGTTGTGTATGGAATTTGAGATACTATTTTTTAGTATAAAATCAATTTTGCATAGGAAAAGGGACTTCCCAGGGCCATAAAAGAGCATCAGGTCTACAAGAGTGTTGAATGATGCTATAACAAACCATAACTCCATAAGTTGAATGCAATCACACTTGTGAATCACTGAAAGTGGATTAGTGCATCACTAGATGATAACCTAGTGCATTGTGCACATTCCTAGTGAAATTCATAGCATCCTTTGATTCCTTTCCAGTACAATGTGTTCCTAAAGTGTATTAGACCACCTTATAGCTTCATGCAAATCTTATTGTGAGGCTAAATTTAATGTGCATGAAATCCCTCACACGTGTGAGAAATTTATATAATGGTTGAGTCATGAGTCATTTGTACATTGCTATCTTATCACCAAAACCCTTAGCTTATTAGTGCAAAGAATTCTAGTAGTGTGTGTTTTGTTGCTTATTGGTGTGTCATCGCCAGGAGCTGAATAATCACGTTAGGTGTCAGGAATTTCATCATGCCAGCCTATGTCTTTTCATTCTCTTTGTTGTTTTATTTCTTGTGCAACTATTTAGCCTCATAACTCTTGACCTTATACTACCTTTTTATGTTTCTATATATCCCTATGTCCCATAGTATGACCTTTTGTTTCCTCCCTCTCTCTTTAGTTCTAGCCATTCATCCACCTAGTCCTCAATCCTTGACTAACCAGTTTCTTACCTTGTCTATTGATTTGTTCTACAATAGCGAAAACTCTTATTATCTCTTGTGTTATGCCGCATCCCTCACTTGTATCCTGCATTATAGAAATCCCTCTCATTCCTATGCACAATGACATAACTCACTCATTAGCCAACCAACCTTTCCTTGAGCAATGGTGTTGCCAATTATGCTTGATATCGCTAATTGTCTCACCATCGTTTCCTTTTCCTTGCACTATGGCATATCCTTCCATCCATCCATACACGATGGTGTGAAGCATAGCCTCCAACTCTCATCTTCCTTTGTGAAATTATGCAAGTTCTCTCATTTGTTAACTCTCTTCCTTGTGCAATGATGTTATTTATTTGAGCTAACTACTAATATCAATTGTACCATTGTCTCTACCTCATCACACTCATCCTCCCTTGCACTACAATGTAATTCCCTTCTCACAACCTGCCCCATCTTGTGCAATGGTTTCATACTCAAGCCCAGTACTGCTACCCTCCATTGCACCTCTATAGTGCATATTCTCTCTAAAGTGCACACTTTCCCTATAGTATGTGACCTTCTCTTGCGCAATAACGCACTAACTCGCTATCATTTGTGTAATGCATTGTAATTGTTTCTGGGTTTTCCTAACATCTTTTGTTACCATGAAAATTTTTGAGATGCCAAGTACTGTATATTTGGAGTGCTTCAATATTTCCTCATCAACAGAAGACACAACACCACCTAAAATAAGATTGGTCAAAGCTATTTTTGAAGGTGGTGAAGAAGGGGCAGAGGAAAGTTCTATAATATCAACTCTAGTATATGCAGACACAACTTGATATATTGATGAATCGATACCAATGACTTATTATGGAATATATTTGTTGTTCACTTCTAAAGAAGTTCCTAAAGATGAGGAAGACAACGAAGTATATCAAAATTTAAGGAATTCTCGGTTGCACAAAGTAGCATGGCATCCTATTGTCCTCCTGTGTGCAGAAACTATTCAAAGGATAAAAAAAATATTGACATAAGATACAAGACAATTTGGGACAACAATGTCTTATCTATAACAATTTATGTATATAGGCTCATATTGTTTAATATTACAAACTATCGAGTTATCATGTGGCACTCATAACAAAGTGGTTTAATGGTCATGAAGACCTGGTGGCAAGAGCCTAATAAGTTTTGACACCGAGTTGATGGGATATATAAGACTAAGTTGTTGAGAAAGGCATATCAGATGGTAGTGGCTATGTGTTGTCACTTGTATGGCAGGTTGGATGTAGAAATGTTCAAAGACAACTGGGTACCACTAATATACACATCTACCCAAGAGTGAAGCATATTTAACTGGGAATATATTCTAATGGTTTCCATTCGAAAAAATGTAAAACAAGCTCATAATCCACCTGTAAGAAGAAAACCTAAAGTTTACATGGCATCATATCTACTAGATGCCATATGCTTGAGATACCAGTTTGAAGTATTAGGATAGACATGGACTTTGGATCTATACATACCACTAGTACATGTTTATTGTTGGAACTTATGGGATACCAGTTATAGGGCAATGTATGACAAGATAATTGAAGGATTCATCTCCCCCTTGTATCACATCGTTTTTTATGTTGAATCACCTTGCATGTCTAGCCGAGCAAGGGAAGCATTTCATGATATAATTGATTGGTTTACACTAACGGATACAACATATATCAGAGTATTTGTAGCCTGTAATATTCCTCAACAACTTCCTTTATTTTCTAGAGATAAAGTAATGTTATAGGAAATATAATACTAGGTGAAAACAATACTTGGAGGTATGCTAGTTTATGTGAAGAAGGCAGCATGGACCCCTTTACTGATATTCGTTGGCATGTATTGTGTTAGAAGTTACAAAGAAGTAGAAGTTGAGGCTAGTGATTTGGAATGCTTTAGGTTGGTGAGATAATTTATCATAGATATGATTCTAGGGACATCCTTGCATATCATTGCAAGTAGCTAAAATACAAATGGCCTTACACACCAAGCATTGATGAGGAAGAAGAAAATTTCAAGAACTTTTACAATGCTGCAAAATATTTAGATGCGCAAAATGGAATTGGTAGTTCCCAACCCACAAATGATGTCAAAACTACGAAAAGGGAATCATTGAAAGGAAAATATCCCCAGGATAAGAAAGCTACCCAAAAGAGAGAAAGGGAAAATTAGGTGTTAACAAATGGCAACAAGAAATTCTAGTTTAATTTGTCCTTGAATTAAACTGTGGACTAAATTCTAATTCTATTCTCATAGCAACTTAAAATAGTTAAATTAAGTTTATTAAACTTACTTAACTTAGGAAATTCGAGTTGTAAGTCTATTGGAAGTCATGTATATGTTCTCCCTACTTTGTAGGAGTCCAATGTAAGTTAATTGTGAGTTTTAAAATAAAAGACCCAGTTTTATGAGTCAGTTCAATTAAATTAGTTCTCAAATTGATTGAGAGAACTAATAGTGCATTAACAGTCACTAGTGACACTAATGAACTCCACCAGTGCTACTCTAGTTAATTGAACATTTACTCATCAGAAACTCATGCATGTCGATTATGAGAAAGGACCAGTTGAGACAAGAGTGCAGGGACAGTGTACTATTTGTTTTAGATTTTTCTGAGTTTCACTGATAGTGCATGCATTCAAGAATTGATCCTTAAGGGATTGCACTATTTTTAGAGGCTTTATTTCCCTTTAAATAAAAGCTGTCCTTCATAGGAATTACACATTGGAACAAAGACTTGGATAGCTTGTGAAGAGGCTAAGTTTTTGCCTTGAGCTTGCTTATGAATTGGAGATTGAATTTGCTGAGTGTCGGGATTGTTCTAGAGAGAACAAGCATTCTAATTTCATCTTGATTTTTCAGATTAATACAAAACAGATAGTGGGGTTTTGAGTTGTGGCTTTCCCCGAATATTTATTGTGTTATGTGCCTTTGATTCTCTTCCTCTATTGATTATTGTTTTCTCAATGTTTATGGGCTTCCGCTGTAAAGAGTAGAAGTAGATTCTTGTCTCTTGCTTTAGCAAATTGCATTAGCTTGTGAATCTACAGGATTTTCTACATGGTATCGGAGCAAGATTATTTTTTGGGCCAAGAGTTTTCATAGAATATATGAAAATTTATGTGAAAAATTTTTAGAAACAAATTACAGATCTGGATTCCATGGGAAAAGACATGCAAATTCAAAAAAAAATCGGTCGAATCGAATTTCGGATGACGGAGATATCGTTGATTTAAAATCATCTCTCTAGAGGAGATTTCGAAGGTTTGAGTTTATGGGTTACAAGTGAAAGTCGAATTTGCAATACATACTCTAGGATTGGTAGATGGCATTCCATGGGTTGAGGCATGAGTATGCCTTGGAAGGTAGCTCGAATTTCATAGTTTGGAGGGACAAGATGGAGGTTGTGCTAGAGGACAATGGCTTGAAGGAATTTTTTGAACAAGAAATTCCTAAGCCAACAGTTACTGATCCACAGAACTTGGCTAAGTGGAAGAAGTGTGTGGTGAAGGCAAGGCGGATAATCCTCGAGGGAGTTCAAGATCATATTGTCTTGAGTGTCCATGGAAACGAAACCCCTCATGCTATGTGGAAAACATTGACAAACTTGTATCATAATAGTAGTGATCAAAGGAAGTTGGCACTGAAGGATAAACTTCGTAAAATCAAGATGGAGAAAGGCGAGATGATTCCAAAGTACTTGACCAAGTTCACTCAATGTCAGGATGAACTTGGAAGTGTTGGAATCACAGTTACCGAGGAGGATATGGTGAGCCTTACTCTTCTTGGACTCCCAAAGAGTTGGCATAATTATCAACACTCTGTCAATGATCGGGAGAAGCTGCCAGATTTGGAACGACTATGGTCAGATTTGATGTAGGATGAGATTAGGAGGAACACCAAGGATGTCTCTTCATTAAAGACTAATGATGAAGAGAACTGTGCCTTAGTGATTAAGGCGAGGAAGGGGAAAGGTAAAATTTATCGTTCCAAATCATATTATTAGCATGGAGGTAAGAAGAAGGACATGACAATAGTTAAATGCTTTCATCGTCACAAGATGGGTCACTTTGCTACAAATTGTCCATTAAAGAAGTCCAAGGAGAAGTCCTCAGGAGGAGCGGTGAGTGAGGCCTTGGCCTCCCAATTCGAATTGGACTTTTCCCTCATTGCATGTATGGTGTCTTCAATGATGGGAAGTGTCTGGTACTTAGATAATGGAGCTTCTTTCCATGTGAGTGGCAACAAAGAGTTATTCAATGAGTTGGGGGAGAAAGATCTCAAGATGCATATGGAGATGGGTGATGATGGTATGTATAGTGTTACTAGTGTGGGCACTATTACTTTTCAGAGGGAGCATGTGGCTCCACTCACCTTGAAGAATGTTATGCATGTACCTAGACTAACAAAGAACTTGGTATATGTTGCCATGCTTGAGGATAGAGGTTATGATGTGATGTTTTGAAAAGGAAAGGTGTTCCTTCAACACATATCCATGGGTCAAGTAAAGAAGAGAGGGATTCAAGTTCAAAATATTTATAAGATAGAGGTAGAGGATTGTGCTGCTTTGAGTTCAAAAGCAAAAAAGATTTTGAGACGAGACATCGGCGAGTTGTGGCACAAGCGATTGGGCCACTTGCATCATGGGGCTTTGAAGATATTGCAGCAAATCTCTACCGTTTTCCCAAAGGTATGCTTGAGCAATTTGATACATGCAAGGGTTGTACTTTGTGAAAATACACCAAGTCTTCGTTTGGAGATAGAGACAGTTGAGCAGAGTCTATTATGGAGAGAGTCCATTCAGATGTGTGTGCACCATTCTTGACATCATCCACGACCAAACACAGGCATTATGCTATATTTTTTGATGACTATTCTCATAAATTATGGGTATTTTTTATGCAGAAAAGGGATCAAACTTTCACAAAGTTTTGTGAGTTCAAAGCATTGGTAGAGAAAGAGTCTGGGAAGAAGATTAATGCTCTATGTAGTGATAATGGTGGTGAGTATGTATCCAATGAGTTTAAGAACTTCTGTGCAACAGAAGGGATTAAATAAGAGTTGACGTCACCCCATAACCCTCAACAGAATGGGGTTGCCAAGAGGAAGAGCAAGAGCATAGTAGGGGAAGCGAGGGCGATGTTGCATGATCATGGCCTACCACTACACTTGTGGGATGAGGCATGCAACATAGTGGTTTATGTTTAGAACCGTAGCCCACATTAGATTCTTGAGATGAAGACACCAGAGGAGGCTTATTCTAGTAAGAGGCCAGATGTTGGTCACTTCAAGATTTTTAGGTCATCAGTTTATTTCCATGTGACCAAAGATGCACAGAAGAAGCTTTAGCCAAAAGCATAGTTGGGGATATTTGTGGGATACACTAATACACCCCACAACTATCAGGTGTACATGACGACCATTCGTATGACAGTGGTTCACATGGATATCAGATTCAATGAGGAGAAGGCCATGCGAGTATCTCTTGAGAGGGAGCTTGAGATACATGCAGATGAGGAGATTTTAGCTCCTAAGGTTGAGGGGCCTCAGATTTACATGGATCGACGACATGTACAGGTTCATAGAGTGGAGACATCCACTTAGACAGAGTCTTCCAGAGATGGAAGAAAGCGCACTAGAGAGTTGACAGATTGTTGATTGATGCACGAGAGAATGTGGGAGCACCCACTTCTCAACACAGACAGAGGAGGTCACTGGAGAGGTACACTGGATACATGGCACTTATGGGTGCATGTGTTGTGACAGAGCCATATTCCTTTCAGGAAGCAATGCAACAACTGGTTTGGGTTGATGTGATGGTGGAGGAGTATGACTCCATAGTTTGAAACAGTGTTTGGGATGTGGTCTCAAGACTGGAGGACAAGTCAGTTGTGAGCTCCCATTGGCTTTACAAGGTAAAGCAAGATGTAGATGGTAGTGTGGAGAAGCATAAGGCTAGATGTGTGGCTCGTGAATTTTCATAGGTACAGGGGATTGACTATGATGAGACCTTTACTCTGGTTGCAAGGTACTTGTCAATCAGATCTATTTTGGCACTATCAACACAGATGGGTTGGAATATCCATTAGATGGATGTGAAGACTACCTTCCTCAATGGCATGATTGAGGAAGAGGTGTACATAGAGCAGCCCGAAGGTTTTGAAACCTTGGACCGTGAGTCACATGTGTGCCGACTCAAGAGAGCGTTGTATGGGCTGAAGCAAGAACCCCGTGCTTGGTACACCAGGATAGATAGCTACTTCACTGGGTTGGGCTTCACAAAGAGTGAAGCAGATGCGAACCTATATCACATAGTGGTGGAAGGTAAGTTGTTGATCATTGTACTTTATGTAGATGATGTCATACTAACAGATGATGAGAAACTCATCAAACCTTGCAAGGGGGACCTTGCAAGAGATTTTGAGATGAAGGACATGGGGCTCATGCATTACTTTCTTGGCATGGAGGTATGGTAGGGAGATAGGGAGTTGTTTGTATCTCAGGGCAAGTATGCCAACGAGATACTCAGGAGATTCTGCATGGAGAGAAGTAAACCCATGGAGACTCCTCTAGTTGGTAACTGGAGGAAGGAGGATGCTACTTCAGGTGAAGTAGTGGAAGCTACTATTTACAAGCAGCATGTGGGTTCACTCATGTACTTGGTGAACACATGACCAGATATGTGATATTCTATTAACTAGCTTATTCAAGTGATGTTTAGGCTTACCAAGATTTATTAGAAGGCACCAAAGCATGTGTTTATATACCTCAGGGGCACTTCTCAGTATGGATTATGGTACAGACGAACAGAGGGAGTGAAGCTTCAAGGCTTCACCTGTTAGAAAATTATATATTACGGAGCAATGAAACACATAAAATATTGCAGAAATATAAACACAGAAAACGCACAAAACAAGAGAGACATAGATATACGTGGTTCACCCAGTTTGGGCTACGTCCACCCCGAATAGCCAGTCCTTCCTTTCTATTATCCAGCAAAATGAAGAGACACAACCTACAGCAAATCCGCTGTAATATCCTCTGTTTTCTCTCACAATCTCACCTCTCTGTTTCTCGCTCACCGAATACACATCTATCACACAGCCTCAAATACAATACCCTCATACAAAGAGAGGGGTTTCCTTCTAGGGCAAAAAACCCTAAACTAAACATAAGTTCTACCATCAGATCATCTGCCTAATGAACGGCCCAGATTGACTAGAAATTACTATACTTTTACAAGGCAATTTTACAGCTGTTTTTAGCTTCGGGGGCGCTGCCCTCGAAACCCCCCGCCAGGGGGAGGAGGCTCCCAAAGGTCGCAGCCGCCGCCCCTGTACCCCCCCTGCAGCGAATATTTTACGGGCGGCATCGAACTGGGGTCCAATGTGGCAATACCTTTGAATATAGAAGATAATCAGGCTCCACACCCAACAATCTCCCACTTGGAGATTGATTGTAGCAACTCCACCGCTGCTCCATTTGCTGGACAATGACTCCTCTTTGGACCTAGCTGTTTCTCATCTTCATCGTCATCCTTGAAGACCAATTGAAACTGAGCATATTCTCAGTTTCTCCCTGGTTACAACTTTTGTTAGCATATCTGCAGGATTCTGGCTAGTGTGTATCTTTTCCAGCTTCAACTCTCCATCTTCCAACACTGATCGTATGAAATGGTACTTGAGATGTATGTGCTTAGTCCTAGAATGAAATGCTGAGTTCTTTGCAAGATGAATGGCACTTTGGCTATCACTGTATAACGTGCCCTTATCATGCTCCTTACCCAATTCACCCATAAACCTTTGTAACCAAATCATTTCTTTACTAGCCTCTGTAGCAGCAACATACTCTGCTTCTATTGTTGAAAGTGCAACAACACTTTGGATTTTTGAAACCCAACTGACAGTTGTTCCTCCAACAGTAAATACATATCCTGTAGTGCTCCTCCTGTTATCTCTGTCACCTGCCATATCTGCATCAACGTATCCTTGTAGAGAAATGTTTGCACCACCAAAGCATAATGCTTGATTTGTGGTACCTTTAAAATCTCTGAGAATCCATTTCACTGCCATCCAATGTTCCTTTCCTGGATTGTTCATGTACCTGCTTACAACTCCCACTGCATGTGCAATATCAGGCCTTGTGCAGACCATTGCATACATTAAGCTTCCAACTACTGATGCATATGGAACTTTAGACATATAATCCATTTCTTCTTGGGTCTTTGGGCACATTTCCTTGCTAAGTTTGAAATGGATAGCAAAAGGTGTACTAACTGGTTTTGCATTGTGCATGTTAAATCTTTTCAACACCTTTTGTATGTACTCCTTCTGAGACAATGTTAATTTGCGATTTTTCCTGTCTCTAGTGATTCTCATACCAAGGATTTGTTTTGCAGCTCCCAAATCCTTCATTGCAAATGAATTTGCCAATTTTCTTTTGAGTACATTTATTTCCTGCATGTTAGATCCTGCAACAAGCATGTCATCCACATACAATAACAATATAATATAGCTGCCATCATTTTTCTTTTTCAGATAAACACAATGATCAGAGTGACATCTAGTATAACCTTGTTCAGACATAAACTTGTCAAATTTTAGATACCACTACCTTGGAGCTTGTTTTAAGCCATACAAGCTCTTCTTCAACCTGCACACTAGTTTCTCCTTCCCTTTCACCTCATATCCTTGTGGCTGCTGCATATATATCTCTTCCTCCAAATCCCCATGGAGAAAGGTTGTCTTTACATCTAACTGCTCAAGATGCAAATCTTCAGCTGCTACAAGACTTAAAATAGTTCTGATTGAAGTCATTTTAACAACAGGAGAAAATATTTCATCAAAATCAATATCTTTCTTCTGTGCAAACCCCTTCACCACAAGTCTAGCTTTGTACCCCTGTTTTCCTCCATCTTCTTCCTTCAGCCGGTAAACCCATTTATTCTTCAATGTAGTTTTTCTTGCAGGCAACCTGACTAAATCCCAAGTCTGGTTATGCATTAAGGAGTCCATCTCTTCTTCCATGGCTACCTCCCACTTCTTCTTGCTTTCAACCTGCATTGCTTCTTTATAATATTCGGGTTCACCAGAATCAGTCAACAATAAATAATATAATGAAGGAGAGTATCGTTCAGGGGGTCTACTTATCCTGTTAGATCTTCTAACACCACTTTCAGGTGTTTGGGGTGCCTGTTGCTGTTGTAGTGGTTGCTGTTGTTGATTATTATTATTTTCAGGCACCTTTACCTTTTCAGTGATTTCATCAAGAACTATGTATTCCTTGTTTTCTTTTTCCTATTTCTTTTCCTGCAACTGATTCTTGTACAAGACCTTTTCATTGAATATTACATCTCTGCTCCTAATGATTTTGTGATTTTTGTAATCATATAAGCGATAACCAAAATCATTAACACCATATCCAATAAAGGTACATTTCTTTGACTTTGCCTCAAGCTTTGTTCTATTTTCTTTATCAATATGGACAAAGGCCTCACAACCAAAAGGCTTTAAAATAGAGTAGTTTACCTTTTTACCTGTCCATGCTTCCTCTGGAACACCACCATCCAAGGAACTTGAAGGCCCTCTGTTTATTAGATAAACAACAGTATCTATAGCATCTGCCCAAAACTATAAAGGCAATCCTGCATGCAATCTCATGCACCTTGCACGCTCCATGATTGTTCTGTTCATCCTTTCTGAAACACCATTTTCTTGTGGTGTTCTTGGAACTGTCTTCTCTCTGCGAATTCCATGCTCTGAACAGTACCTATCAAACTCTTTGCTGCAATATTCACCTCCATTGTCTGATCTAAGACACTTCAATTTCTTTCCTGTCTCAATCTCAACCAAAGCTTTCCATTTCTTGAAAGTATCAAATACATCAGATTTATTCTTAATACAATAAATCCAAGTTTTTCTAGTTGCATCATCAATAAAAGTAACATAATAACGAGAGCCACCGAGAGATGATACCTGAGCAGGTCCCCATACATCTGTATGCACAAGCTCTAATTTTTCATTCTTCTTTTCTTTCCCAACTCTGAGAAATCTGACTCTCTTCTGTTTTCCATAAATGCAATTCTCACAGAAGTCCAAATCAACATTCTTCAAACCCAGCAACAAATTCCTTGAGTGAAGAATCTTCATCCCCTTTTCACTCATATGTCTGAGCCTATGATGCCATAATGTTGCATCTGCTCCTTTGGAAGTTAAAGCATTAACAGAGTTAGAAATACCATTGCATAAATACAATGTACCAACCTTTTCGCCTTTTGCTATTACCAGGGCTCCTTTGGTTACCTTCCAAGCTTTATCTGTGAAAGTTGTCACACAACCTTCACTGCCTAGCTGCCCTGTTGAAATCAGATTTTTCTTTAGATCTGGAACATGCCTTACCTCCTTTAGTAGCCATTGGTTTCCATTCTGTTGTTTTACAAGAACCTTACCCATTCCAACAATTTTACAGGGTTTATCATCACCCAAACGAACTTGTCCAAAATCTCCTTGAGCATAGTCATGAAAGTATTTCTTATCAGGTGTGGCATGGAATGAGGCCCCTAAATCTACCACCCAGGAATCAGTAATATTTTTGAAAGAAAGAATCAAAGCATCTTGTAACACCTCACCTGTCACATTTGCTTCATGATTGTTTTCTTGCTGTGCATCTCCTTCTTTTCCCTTTCGAGATCTACAGTCTTTCTTTAGGTGTCCTTTCTTTCCACATTTCCAGCACACTATCCCCGATCTGGACTTGGATCTGCCTTTCCTTGATTTACTGCGATATCCTGAGCTCTTTCCTCTTTCCATTTTTCTTCCTCTAGACTCTGCACTCAAAGAATTTCCCGATGTCTCACCGGAGCTTTTCCATCGCATTTCCTCGCTAAGGATAGCACCGACAACATCATCAAACTTTAAAGTACTAGATCCAAAAACGGAGTTACTAATGGCCATTACCAAACCATTCCAACTTTCTAGTAATGAGCACAAGAATAACAGAGCTCTAACTTCATCATCAAAGTTTACCCCTACAGAACTTAACTAACTTGTAACTGTATTAAAATCATTTAAATGGTTTGCAACAGATCCACCTTCCGACATATTCATATTAAATAACCGTTTCATAAGAAATACCTTGTTTGAGGCTGAGGGTTTTTCATATAGTTTCAACAACGTCTGCATCAAACCCTCTGTCATGGTTTCCTTCGAAATGTTGAAGGCGACTGACGCAGCAAGGCACAATCGTATTGTTCCGAGTGCCTTTCTATCGAGAAGGTTCCATTCTTCGTCTTTCATACCCGTCGGCATCTTTGTTTTTCCGCCCAATGGTAGGTATAGATCTTTCTGATACAGATAATATTCCATCTGCATCTTCCACAGCGAGAAGTTTTGGCCATTAAATTTCTCGACCCTAAACTTACCATCTTCTGCCATTGCTCCCACTTGAACCAGGAACCCTTCTTTCCTGCGAGTTTATCAGCCAAATAGACCTTCGGCTCTGATACCAGTTGTTAGAAAATTATATATTACAGAGCAATGAAACACATAAAATATTGTAGAAATATAAACATAGAAAATGCACAAAACAAGAGAGACACAGATATACGTGGTTCACCCAGTTTGGGCTACGTCCACCTCGAACAGCCAGTCCTTCCTTTCTATTATCCAGCAAAATGAAGAGACACAACCTACAGCAAATCCGCTGTAATATCCTCTATTTTCTCTCACAGTCTCACCTCTCTGTTTCTCGCTCACCGAATACACATCTATCACATAGCCTCAAATACAATACCCTCATACAAAGAGAGGGGTTGCCTTCTAAGGCAAAAAACCCTAAACTAAACATAAGTTCTACCGTCAGATCATCCGCCTAATGAACGGCCTAGATTGACTAGAAATTACTATACTTTTACAAGGCAATTTTACAGCTGTTTTTAGCTTCAGGGGCGCTGCCCCCGAAACCCCTTGCCAGGGGGGGGCTCCCAAAGGTCGCAGCCGCCCCGCCTGGACCCCCCCTGTAGCAAATATTTTACGAGCGGCGTTGCCGCCCCCATTTCGAACTGGGGTCCAATGTGGCAATACCTTTGAATATAGAAGA
Source organism: Pinus tabuliformis (assembly GCA_031772625.1). Classification (NCBI taxonomy): domain Eukaryota; kingdom Viridiplantae; phylum Streptophyta; class Pinopsida; order Pinales; family Pinaceae; genus Pinus; species Pinus tabuliformis. The sequence goes on from CM062819.1 coordinate 430,360,267, forward strand.
TAATCAGGCTCCACACCCAACATCACCGATGCAAATTGGGCAAGGATTCCATCTGACATGAGGAGCACATCAGGAGGGATCTTCAGTATTGGGTCAACGACAGTTTCTTTGTTAGAAAATTATATATTACAGAGAAATGGAACATATAAAAATAGTGTAGAAATATAAACACAAAAAACGTATAAAACAAGAGAGACACAAATATACGTGGTTCACCCAATTTGGACTAGATCCATGGAGAAACAAACAGACCTTCCTTTTATATTATCCATCAAAATGAAAAGATACAACCTACAACAAATCCGTTGTAATTCCCTCTTCTCACTCACACAATCTACTCTCTCGTTATTGCTTAGAATACCCATCTACATAGACACAATACAATTCCCTCATATATATTGAGGGGTTTCCTTCTAGGGAAAAAACCCTAAATTAAACATAACTTCTACCCTCATATTTATGCCTAATGAATGGCCTAGATTGACTATGAACTTACAACATTTTACAAGGCAATTTTACATCTATTTTTAGCTGCGAGGGTGTTGTCCCTGATCCCCCGCCAAGGGGGGGGCTCTAAAGAATCGTTGTCACCCCCCTTGGCAACGCGCATAAACGGGCAATGTTGTTGCCACATTACTAAATGGGGTCCAATGTGGCAATACCTCTGAATAAAGAAGATAATCATGCTCCACACCCAACAATATCCCACTTGGAGATTGATTATAACAACTCCACCGCTGCTTCATTTGCTAGATAATGGCTCCACTTTGGACCTAGCTGTTTCTAATTTCATCATCATACTTGAAGGCCAATTGAAATCAAGTAGAATCTTAGTTCTTCCCTGGTTACAAATTTTGTTAACATATCTGCAAGATTTTGGCTAATGTGTATCTTTTCCAACTTCAACTGTCCATCTTCCAACACTGATCGTATGAAATGGTACTTGAGATGTATATGTTTATTCTTGGAATGAAATGCATAGTTCTTTGGAAGATGTATGACACTCTGGTTATCACTATATAACCTGCCCAACTCCTGCTTCTTACCCAATTCATCCAAAAACCTTTGTAACCAAATCATTTCTTTACTGGCCTCTGTAGCAGCAACATACTCTGCTTCCATCGTTGAGAGTGAAACAACACTTTGCAGTTTTGAAACCCAACTAACACTTGTGCCACCTACATTAAACACATACCCTTTGGTTCTCCTCCTATTATCTCTATTACCCTCAATATCTACATCAACATATACCTGTAGAGCAATGTTTGAACCACCAAAGAATAATTCTTGATTTGTGGTACCTCTCAAATACCTGAGAATCCACTTCACCACCATCCAATGTTCTTTTCATGTACCTACTTACAACTCCCACTGCATGTACAATATCAGGCCTTATGCAAACCATTACATACATTAGGCTTCCAACTGTTGATGCATATGGAACCTTAGACATATAAGCCATTTCTTCCTGAGTCTTGGGACACACCTCCTTACTTAGTTTGAAATGGCTAGCCAAAGGTATACTAATTGGTTTTGCATTCTGCATATTAAATATTTTCAACACCTTTTATATGTACTCACTCTGAGATAATGTTAATTTGCGATTCTTCCCGTCTCTAGTTATTCTCATACCAAGGATTTGTTTCGCAGCACCAAAATCCTTCAATGCAAATGAGTTTTCCAATGTTATTTTGAGCACATTTATTTCCTGCATGTTAGAACCTACAACAAAAATTTCATCTACATACAATAACAATATAATATAACTTCCATAATTTTTCCTTTTGATATAAACACAATGATGAGAGCGGCATCTAGTATAACCTTATTTAGACATAAACCTATTAAATTTTAGATACCACTGCCTTGGAGCCTATTTTAAGCCATGTAAGCTCTTCTTCAACCTGCACACTAGTTTCTCCTTCCCTTTTAGCTCATATCCTTGTGGTTGTTGCATATAGATCTCTTCCTCCAAATCCCCATGGAGAAAGGTTGTCTTTACATCTAATTGCTCAAGATGCAAATCTTCAACTGCTACTAGACTTAAAATACTTCTCATTGAATTCATTTTAACAATAGGAGAAAATATCTCATCAAAGTCTATACCCTTTTTCTATGCAAACCCCTTCACCACAAGTCTAGCTTTATACCTTTTTTGCCTCCATCTTCTTCCTTCAACCTGTAAACCCATTTATTCTGCTATGTTGTTTTACCTGTAGACAACCTGACTAAGTCCCAAGTCTCGTTATGTACTAAGGATTCCATCTCTTCTTTCATGGATTGGTCCCATTTCTTTCTGGTTTCTACCTTCACTACTTCTTCATAACACTCTGGTTCACCAGAATCAGTCAACAATACATAATATAGTGAAGGGGAGTGTCATTCAGGGGGTCTACTTATCCTGGTAGATCTTCTAACACCACTTTCATGTGTTTGAGGTGCTTCGTGTTGTTGTGGTTGTAGCTGTTGTTGTTCTAACTATTGATCATTATGATTTTCAGGCACATTCACTTTTTTGTGATCTCATCAAGTACTATGTATTCTCTGTTTTCTTCTTCCTAATTATTTTCCTGCATCTGATTCTTATACAAAACCTTTTCATTGAATATGACATATTTGCTCCTAATGATTTTGTGTTTTTCATAATCATAAAAGCAATAACCAAAATCATTGACACCATATCCAATAAAGGTATATTTCTTTGATTTTGCCTCAAGCTTTGTTCTATTTTCTTTATTAATGTGGACAAAGGCTTCACAACCAAAAGTCTTTAAAAATGAGTAGTTTACCCTAATACCTGTCCATGCCTCCTTTGGAATACCACCATCCAAGGAACTTGAAGGCCCTCTGTTTATTAGATAAACAACAGTATCTACAACATCTACCCAAAATTGTAAAGACAATCATGCATGCAATCTCATGCACCTTGCATGCCCCATGATTGTCCTGTTCATCCTTTCTGAAACACCATTTTCTTGTGGTGTTCCTAGAACTGTCTTCTCTCTACGAATTCCATTCTCTAAACAATACCTATCAAACTATTTGCTAAAATATTCACCTCCATTTTCTAATCTAAGACACTTCAACCTTTTTCATGTCTCATTTTCAACCAAATCTTTCCATTTCTTGAAAGTATCAAATACATCATATTTATTTCGAATGCAATAAATCTAGGTTTTTCATGGTTGCATCATCAATAAAAGTAACATAATAATGAGAGCCATCGAGATATGATACCTGAGCAGGTCCCTATACATCTGTATGCACAAGCTCTAATTTTTCGCTCTTCTTTTCTTTCTCAACTCTGAGGAATCTAACTCTCTTCTATTTTCCATAAACACAATCCTCATAGAATTCCAAATCAACATGCTTCAAACCTGGCAACAAATTTCTTGAGTGAAGAATATGCATCCCATTCTCACTCATGTGCCCGAGCCTATGATGCCACAATGTTGTATTTTCTCCTGTAGAGGTTAAATCATTAGCAGAATTAGAAATACCATTGCATAAATACAATGTACCAACATTTTCTCCTTTTTCTATTACCAGGACTCCTTTATTGACCTTCTAGGTTTTATCTGTAAAATTAGTTACATAGCTTTCACCTCCCAACTACCCTTTTGAAATTAGACTTTTCTTCAGATCTGAAACATGCCTTACCTCCTTCAACAACCATTGATTTCCATTCTACTGTTTTATGAAAACTGTACCCATTCCAATGATTTTACAAGGTTTATCATCACCCAATCAAACTTGTCCAAAATATCCTTGAACATAATCATGAAAATGTTTCCTATCAGGTGTGGCATGGAATGAGGTCCCTGAATCTACCACCCAGCCATCAATAATATTTTCTAATAAAAGAATCAAAGCATCTTGCAACACATCACCTGTCACATTCGCTTCATGATTGTTTTCTTTTTGTGTGTCTCCTTCTTTTCCCTTCTGAGACTTGCAGTCTTTCTTCAGGTGTTCTTTCTTCCTGCATTTCCAGCAAACTATCCCTGATCTGGACTTGGATCTGCCTTTACCTAACTTACTTCAATATCCTGGGCTCTTTCCTCTTTCCATTTTTCTTCCCCTAGTCTCTGCAGTCAAAGAATTACCTGATGTCTCACCAAAGCTTTTCTGTCGCATTTCCTCACTAAGGATTGCACCGACAATATCATCAAACTTTAATGTACTAGATCCAGAGACAGAGTTACTAATGACCATAAATAAACCATTCCAAATTTCTGGAAGTGAGCATAGAAATAACAAAGCCCTAACTTCATCATCAAAATTTACGCCTACAGAACTTTACTCACTGGTAACTATATTAAATTAATTTAAATGGTCAACAACAGATCCACCTTCCTGTTGGCATTATGACACAGGTTTGGCATAGGTTTGGCTCGATGACATAAGTGTTGTCCTTGATGGCAACTCACTCAAATAGCAGATCACATGTTCAGGCTCTCAAAATAGTAGAAAATGAGATACCTGTAGGTTCCCGTTCACAAAGCCACGGACATACGCAGGTTCACCGAACAAAAGGTGCGGACATATACGTAGGTGCTCCAAACAAAAAGTGTGTACGTAAAGTACACGCACTTTCATGCAGAGAAAAATGCGTGCACGTGGGAAATCTTATGGTTGGTCCATGGTATTTAGTATGGCTTTTTTTATCCTATGGTTTTGGTCTGTGGTTTTGCATCTAAAGTATTGAACCCAGGTTTTGGGTCCCTAGTATTGGATCTCTATGGTTTTGGACCATGGTTTGAGTAAGGCCTAGACTATAAAAAGGAAAGGAGATCATTTGGCTTGAGGTGACTGATGTGTTGAATATCTTGAGAAGAGCAAGATCTGAAATACTGGTGATCGGTTGGGGAGTTATAGCTGGACCTGAATCAAGGAGAAACCTAAGCATTACAAGACGGATCTACTGATGGGTCGAGATTTCTTTGGCACATGATCAAATCTGTAAATTTGATAATCTGGGGTATAATTGAAGTCTGATAAATTATCTATACCCGCAGGTTTGACACAGTGCAGGCGCCGATACCCGCAGGCTCGACACAGCGCAAGCACGGATATACGCAGGTTTGACACAGCGCAAGTGCAGATACCCGCAGGCTCAACACAGCGTAGGCACGAATACCCGCAGGTTAAGGAAGTGAATACTGCATACGTACATAGCTTTCTATTGATGAAGTTGCAGACTTTTCTTGAAATATGTTTTAGCTGCTTTTGTCTATTACTGTAGTGTTCAGGGTTCTGAATTGGTGTCTGGTTACTGGTACTGTGTTCTGAGAAGTTATTGATTCAGTATTTGTACAAGGAAGTTGGTTGATTGCAGATCTATTTTATGTTTGATTGATATTCATGGATCCAGTCTGAAAATTTATGAAACGTGGTCCCTGGAAGAAAAGAGAAGTCTTCTGTAGGTCAGCACCTACGTACTAGTACCTCAGCTAGTACAAGAGCTAAGGGGATTGTAGCTCCCTTCCAGAAGAGTCTGGAGAACGAGAGAAGGTTGTAGCCTTCTACAGGTTGAAGCCTGCGTACTAGTATAAAACTGCACCATTACAGAATCATTGTAAAAAGAATTTTCTAATTGAAAGAAGATAGAGACATATTGCAGGAGGTGGTTTTCACCCACATTGGGTTTCCACCTTATATCTTGTGTTCTTTTGTGTGACTGTCTACTCTAATTTTCTGTTCCTGCTCATTGTTATATGATTCTGACACACAGATTAATGATCAACATCTGAAGAATAAATTAAATTGTAAGTCTAGGAGGTATACGCAAGTTTCATTAGTCAGATCTGCAAATATTTGTATAAATTGAAAAAGAATTTGATAATACTGATTCACCCCCCCCTCTCAGTATTATTTTCAACACTTCTGACATCTTCATATTAAATAAACACTTCATAAGAAATACCTTATTTGATGCTAATGGTTTTTCATATAGTTTGGCCAATGCCGAAATTAAACCCTCTGTTTTCGTTTCCTTTGGAATATTAAAGACTACCAACGTTGCTAGGCACAGCCATATTGTTCCAAGTGCCTTTCTATGGAGAATATCCCATTTTGTGTCTATCATACTCGTCGACTTCTTTTTATTTCCACTCAATGGTAGGTACAGATATTTCTGATACAGATAATATTCCATCTACATCTTCCACAACTGGTAGTTTTGGCCGTTAAATTTTTCAACCCTAAACCTACCATTTTCCACCATTTCTCCCACTCGAACCAGGAACCCTTCTCTCCTGCGAGTTTATTAGCCAAATAGACCTTCAGATCTGATACCAGTTGTTATAAAATTATATATTACAGAGCAATGGAACACAAAAAATGCATAAAACAAGAGAGACACAAATATATGTGGTTCACCCAATTTGGGCTACCTCCACGGAGAAACAGTTAGTCCTTCCTTTATATTACCGAGAAAAATGAAGAGATACAACTTACACCAGATCCGTTGTAATTCAATCTTCTCACTCACACAATCTCCTCTCTCTTTATCACTCAGAATACCCATCTACATAGATGCAATAAAATTCCCTCATATATAGTGAGGGGTTGCCTTCTAGGGAAAAAAACCCTAAATTAAACATAACTTCTACAGTCAGATTTCTTCCTAATGAATGGCCCAAATTGACTATGAAATTACAACATTTTACAAGGAAATTTTATGTGTAGTTTTAGCTTCGGGGTCACTGCCCTTGATCCCCAGCGAGGGAGGAGCTCTAAATAATCATCGTCGCCCCCCTGGTGTCACGCATAAATGGGTGACATTGCCGCAACATTACGAAATGGGGTCCAATGTGGTGATACCTCTAAATAAAGAAGATAATTAGGCTCCACACCCAACATTCTTGGTACAACAGGAAACAGAAATCTGTTGCACTCAGTTTGGCAGAGGCAGAGTACATGGCTACAAGTCAGGTAGCATGTGAGGTTATCTGGATGAGGAAGATCCTGGTTGGTTTGTTTGGTCAGCAAATGGATCCGAAAGTGACTTATTGTGATAATCAGAGTTGTATCAAACTCTCTGAAAATCCATTCTTTCATGATCGTTCCAAGCATATTGATATCCAGTATCATCATATCAGAGATTGTGTATTGAGGCAGATCATGTTGTTAGATTACATTCCCACAGAGGAGCAAGATGTTGACATCTTTACAAAGGCATTGTCAAGATGAAAATTTTAGTTTCACAGAGATAGGATCGGGGTAGTTGATAATCCCTTTCCTATTGAGAGGGAGTGTTGAGAAATGGAAACAAGAAATTCCAGTTTAATTTGTCCTTGATTAAAGTGTGAATTAAATTTTAATTCTATTCTCATAACAACTTAAAATAGTTAAATTAAGTTTATTAAACTTACTTAACTTAGGAAATTCTATGTTGGAAGTCTTTTGGAAGTCATGTATATGTTCTCCCTATTTTGTAGGAGTCTAGTGTGAATTAATTGTGGGTTGCAAAATAGAAGACTCAGTTTCATGAGTCGATTCAGTTAAATTAGTTCTCAAATTGATTGAGAGAACTAATAGTGAGTTAACACTTAGTGGTTACACTAATTAACTCTACCAGTGATACTCTAGTTAATTGAATATTTACTAATGAGAAACTCATGCATGTCGATTCTGAAAAAGACCCAGTTGAGACTAGAGTGCAGGGATAGTGTATTATTTGTTTTATATTTTTCTGAATTGCACTGATAGTGCATGCATTCAGTAATTGATCCTTGAGGTATTGTGCCATTTTTAGAGGCTTTATTTCCCTTTAAATACAAGCTATCCTTCATAGGAATTACACATTGGAATAGAGACTTGGAGAGCTTATGAAGAGGCTAAGCTTTGGCCATGAGCTTACTTATGAGTTGGAGATTAAATTTTCTGAGTGTTGGGATTGTTCTAGAGAGAACAAGCATTCTAATTTCATCTTGATTTTCTAGATTAATACAAAACAGATAGTTGGGTTTTGAGTTGTGTCTTTCCCCAGATATTTATTGTGTTATGTGCCTTTTATTCTCTTCCCCTGTTGATTATTGTTTTCTCGATGTTTATGGGCTTCTATTGCAAAGAGTATAAGTAGATTCTTGTCTCTTGCTTTAGCAAATTGCATTAGCTAGTGAATCTATAGGATTTTCTACATTATGAAATAAAGAAAGAGAGATAAAATTAGTACAAGAAGCCAAAAAGGAGGAGAAAAGTAAGAAAGTGGAAGAGAAAATAATGAAACAAAGGAGGAGAAAATAGAAGCATGAAGAAGAAAAAAAACAAGAAGAGGAAAGAAAGAGACAAGAAGAAGAAAATAAGAAGCTAAAATAAAAGAAGAGGAAGTAGTGAAGAAACATGAAATAGAAAGACTTGAAAAAGAAATGGCTAACAAGAAAGAAGGGACTTTTAGTTTTGGACTCCTTAGAGCACTTTGCAAAGGGAAAGCTTGTAGATTCCTTTTGTAGATCAAGTGACAATTTTTCATTCCCACTATTGGATCTATTAGATACTTTTTGTAATAGTTCATGGGATATTTTGGCATCAATATTGAGAAGCTCTTTTGAGCCACATCAAGCATCTCATTCATGTGTTATTGAAATTTGTAAGACTATTCTTGTAGTTGCTCAATAGTATGTGATTTTTTGTTTATGTGTTGAAGATTGATGAACTATTTTGTTAATTGGAAACTTACATCTTATTTGGAATCATTTGCTAATTTATATATGCTTTCATATTGTGAACTACTTTACAATTGGTAACTAGAATTATTCCTTAATCATGCATCTTAATTAAAGTTTACTAACAATCTTTCATTGAAATTCATGTTCATCTTCTTATCTTCTATAATATTGTTTGTATCTCTTGTTTGAGGTGTTTCCATAAGTTATTCTAACTTGCATATCATTGGGATATCATTAGGATTTCCCTTTTTCTTCGTCAATTCGTCCAAAGTCTAATTTTCAAACAAACTTGGTGGTAGTCAGGCCCACATACTGGATGGGACTATGTTGTAAGCGTAACTTACAACATGCAAGAATAGACTACATATTGGGAACAAAAAGAACACACATACGAGAATACACAAAGAGAAACATATTCTGGGAAGGAATTCCAACCAAGTTTCTATTAGACTTTATGCATATTTATACATGGATGATATGGTTGGAGCAGTTGTACCCACTCTCAACCAACCCTTCATTTATCTTACTTTAGATATTTACTGAGAATTACTCATATTTACTTAGTACAGTATGTATTAGGAAAAACATATGCCTAAGAGGCCCCTTAACATCTCCCCCAACCTCAATGCCTTCCTAGTCCTAAGCAAGGATGCAACAAAGTATTGGATCTCTACTTCTTGTAGAAATATCCTTATTGTACATCAACCATGCATATCGGTCTGCATGGGTAACACAACTGATGGGCCTCTAAATTAGACAGAAATTAAGGCAAATCTAACCTTTATTAGGCACATGAAGGCTATATTAAACCTCTCCTTCTACACTTAATATTTTTTTTTAGCTTTAATATGTTCATTATGAAGGTTTAAAGATAATTTCATATTTGTGCCTAATATTATTTATTTTTGTAGAATATTGCGCAGATTATGAAGATTTGGAGGAGATAATCTAGGGATTTTATACCTACAACAAGAGGATAAACATTGGATAATAAATCAACATGATATTATGAAATTATTGCACAAATTCTAGAGCTCGAATGATTGACAAAATCTAGGAATGTGTTCCTTGTCATTTAATGCATATTCCTAGTGTTGGGAACCAGATCCACTATTTGAGGGATTTTGGAGGGGAAAGCTTCCTCCTTTCAAGATCAATTCTTCCTCATAATTTTGTATAAGTACCAATTCGAAATTTCCTCTAGGATATGTAGTTTTTAGTCTTCTTGTGGAGAAAACTTGTATTTATGCAACTCCACTTTCATTTCTAGCAAGGATGTACTTGGATTGATTCAAATAATGAAGTTTGGTGCCATTTTTAGCTTCTAAAGGTTTTTCTCCTTCATAGGACTCTAAGTATCCTTTGGCTTGGCCACCCCAGGAGCCTCAGATCCCTTTTGTATAATTTACTTTTCTTCTTTTCACTTCTTACTCACATGCATCTCTTGTTCTTTTTTTTCCTATTTTTGCATTTAGTATTGATGATTTTTTGTTGTAGGATTGGGTTAAATAGTTGAAGTGAGTTAATTTGTAGGTTATTTACAGAGTCACGAGCATTATTTCATCCTTGGAACCAATTTGTAACTTCATAGACATCATTGAGATACTTTGATTAGTTTACTTATTCACAAATCTAAACTTTTTGGAAGTCCCTTGTAGCAAATAGTAGTAATTTTCTGTTATTTTTTAGAACATGTTAATAAGATTCATTTAAGTTTATTCCACTTGAATTAGATCATAAAAAAATTCAATTCAATAACAAATACCCCATTTCATTTTCATTTTATTAGGTTAGGCATTTGATTGATTAACTAGCTCACTAGTTCTCAAATTTCCAGATTTTGGACTAGTAATTTCTGCTATTTTTTAGCACGTGTTAACAAGGGTATTTTGGAGTGATTCCACTTGTAATCGAGACCTAAGACATCCTATTTAATAAATAAGAAATTCCCATCCCATTTTCATTTTATTTACTTGGTCATTCGGTGAATTAGCTCCTCCTGTAACAAATATGTCCCTTCCTGTAGCAAACATGTAACACCACTTTCCTTCATCAGTTTTGATCCCCCCTGCAACTATGACTTAATATAGATGAATAATGACCCCCATCTATGATTTTATGATTAGGGAATCTCCTAAGCCACTACAATCCTTCCTTTTATTCACTGCAAAAACTTAGTAGACTTAGTTTCTTTATCACAAGTGTGATGCAAGTAGGTTATTGATTTACAAGTAAGTGTGAACTAGGTAGATGGTACATGTAATTCTGATTAATAGTTTGATGAATTATGTAAAATAAAATAGCTTTATTTATACAAGTAGATTAACCTTTTTCCTTTCATGAATTGATTAGTTAGCATTTACAAGTTGAGCAAATAGCATTTACATTTCTTGTAAATAGAGTAAAAATTCCATTTTTGCAATTAGTTTAGGCTTTGATTTCATGATATCCACTCTATTATGTCATATCAACAAAAGAAGGAAACATTTTATGTTGCACATATAGTGCTGATACCTATTAATTTTGTGTGAACTCCGGGTTGATAATTAAAGTTGGTAGATTTGGGAGTTGCAACATTCTTGTTGCAATACTCGGGTTCATCACTTTTTGGCGTCGCTGTCGGGGAGGTGTCAATGTATACATTGTTTTCTTCCCTAGTTGATTAATTTCTTTTAAAAAAAGATTTACATTAGCCATATTTCATTTAGAAAATAGAAAATTTCATTTCATTAGCATTCTTATTCAAAACAAAAATACTTCTCCAACACCAACCACCCCCCACCCCCCCCCCGCCGATCACATGGTGCAGTAAGAACCACATCACTGTCCACTTTTGTAGGTAGAAGAAGAGGAGGTGACAGAGAAAGTAGAAGAAATGGATGGAGATGATGAAAATGAAGAAGATATTGTTGGATTTCCCATTCAAGATACTGATATCACTGTGTGAAGAACATCCCTCCATCTTTCCTTCCCAACTTCCATGGTATGAGGTCAGAGGATCTAGAAACCTTTCTCTTTAAATTTGAAAGTGTTTGTAGATCTTATGGTTACTTATTAAACACTCAAAAATCAATATTGTTTCAGGAAATGTTGAAGGATAGAGCTCTTAAATATTTCATGAGTTTAGGGACTAATTCAATAAGGTCATGGAATGGTATGCAAAATATATTTTTAGAAAAATGTAAAGATCAGGATCTTAAAGAAGAAATCTTTAGAACGAATCAAAAATAATATGAGAGCCTTGAGGATCTAATAGATTTATAATGTTAAGAGGAAAAAATTACATCATTTAGGATCTAACACACTAAAAACCCTCTTACTTAGAGCAATTAGGGATCCTCAAGGCTCCTCCTAATCTTCTTGACTTTTTCCTCATCTGAGCTTTCAATGAAATGGTTCCTTGCAAGAAAATACTTCCAATTATCACCATTAATATTTAATTGTTCCTCTACAAGAATCTTGATTAAACCATGATGATATAGATTTATATCTATGTTTCTAGAGTCTCTTTGGATGTTAAACGCCATCTTCTTTAAACTCCACATGAGATAATATGGTAAATTCAATTATTTCCCTCTTATGAAATGCATTAACAACCTAGCATGATAAAAGAGGAATCCATATCTTCCTTCATAGGTGAAGAATTTTTGCAATACAAAGAATAAATTTCGCCATTTTGATTTAAGTGTAGATGTTAATTTTTAGGGATGGATTTTTATATGCTAAAGATAGTTTCATTTTCAAACTTTTTCATCATTTACATATTGCATTCACCCCGTAACATCATATCATCATTAGCAATTATGTAGAGAGAGCAATAAACATCAATAATGCAACGAAACAGTAAAGAATAATAGAAGAAAAGCATGCAAAATAGAGACACGATGATTTAGGTCAGAGACCAAGGAAAAACCCCATAAGGGGGAAAAGCTTACCAGATTCTTCTTCAATTATATGTTCATTAGTTTTTCAGTTGAGAATACAAATTAAAATAAGAGTGAGATACATTAAACACATCAGGCCTCCTAGGGCCAACCAAAGTCACTTCACAACTACAATTTTGAACTGAACGATTTAATCTCTAGAGAGCTACTACCATATCTCTGTCACAAGAAGCATCATCCATGTCATTACAATAAGTGTCATCAATATCATGAGTCTTTGTTATTAAGGAACACCACTTTCAAGTGCCATCATTATTGTCATGTATCGTTATAGAAAGGTCAATGTCATCATTTATCTCACTGTCACCATATCTCATAATAGCAAGGACATTGTCCTCATGTAGCAAGGTCATTGTCATAGATTTATATCACACAATACTGTCATATAGATCATTGAAGTACATCATGGCCATTATTAAGTCACGGTCACTGTCATATGCATAAGTATCATGGTGTCATTTCAAGTTTACTACCATAATTTTACTGCCATATGATTAAGGTTATTGACAATATCAAGGTCACTGTAGATCTTTGTGATCATCGTTAACATTGTCAAAATAACATATGAAATAGGAGCCATTAATCAATAATGTATGGTGAGTTATTATAGAAATTATAGGCCACTATATAGAGGATCCATACCACCGAGCGAGCTATACCATATACTTACCATAGAGTGATGTCATGCCATATACACATCACAAATGATGCCACTGTAAATCCACCATAGAGATAGAGACATATTCTGGGCCACAAGAACAAGTGCGAGCTATAAGATAAAATTATGAGTCATAGTTTATGCATAGTATAAGTGAGATCTGATACAGAGTATATATGAGTGTGAGATTCTATGAGAGAGTGTGTGATCCATATCCTACAAAGTGAGAACAATTATGCCATATAGTGAGAGTCATAGTGCAAGTAATGAACAGAGAAGTCACTGTAGAGAATTGACGTGAGCTACAATAGAATGTGAGCCTCAGTATTGCAATGCCTTGAAAAATTAAATGAACCATTATAGTGTATCAAACCTTCAGTGACCACTAGAATGAAATGACATAAAATTAATTTAACCAAAGAATATTGAGCCACACATTTATGTGAGTGACTGTATATTAATTCGAGCCACAAGAAGATCAAAACCACTGAATATTATAATTCAGGATATAAACTAGTGTGCGGGCCACTATAGAACAAATGAAATCTAAATATAAATGTAAATAAAACCATAGATAAATACAAACCATTTCAGAGTGTGAGATACATGTGTCACTAAGAGAAAAATCAATGTGTCGTTGTTTGAGATAAATGTGCCACCACAGAGTCATATGAACCACTGTAATGAATAACGAACCAAAAAGATATAGATTGATCCATATGAATGAAATGTGAGATTCAAGAGTAAGTATGCAAGCCTCAAAACCTAAGAAATGTGAGCCATAAGAAATGAGATCCTTAGAGAATACCAATTCAATGCCTGGAATGTTGGAGGATAGGTGTCTATTTATAGTTGACTCTATGTGCAAATGATCGTGTCCTTTGAGGTAGGTTGACTTAACCATATAGGAGGCCAACTTGAATTCTTGTAGGGAAATATAAATTCAAATTTACTTTTAATAATATTTTATCGCATTCCTTAATGACCATATTAAATGATAATAAGAGGAGTGCCCATACATTATAAAAACAATAATATTTATTTTACTATTTTGAATTCTAGATTTGGGGCATGATGTGCTTCTTTTATGGCTATAGGGAAATTTCTCTTATAGCTACCCAAATTTCAATAGCAAACCCAGGAATACTTTTCTTGAATGTTGAAATTTCCATACCTGGGTTATGTAGAAAGGATTCCCATTTCTCATCTTTTAACCTCTTGTTATTGAACTAGCTTTCTCCATTCCTAGGAAGTTCTATAGCTTCAATGATAAAAGACTCTATCAAAGTTTTATATCCCCAATTTCATCTTCAACTCCATCATAGGCGCTTTCAAAATATTTGGTCACTTCCAGTTAATACCCATCAAACTTTTCAAATAATTTCAACCATCCTACATTTTGCAACTTCTCTTTGACTTTAGGGTAGGCACTTAGGAATTTTACACCCATAAGCTCATGGTGGATGATGACCCCCATTGTTCTAGAAGAAGTCTTGCTTCTAAATTACCTCTTTCAATAGTGTATCAGTGGAAAAATGGATGGCGAGATGGATGAAATTAGGTGAGGAGTTTGGGATGAATGGAATGAATGGTTTCCAATGGTAGTATTATATTAGGAGTCTCCCTTTGAAACTCATAATTTCCCATGATCTATTTGGATACGATCCGTTGATATCGTCATAGGCTTTGGGATTTGAATTCTTTGTATTCAATAAGGATATTTTAGAAATATGATGGGATGAAATGATAGGGAGTGGGTTATGATTAATGTCATCATTGAAATACATGCAATACATTATCTTTAATTTAAGATTTCATTGAAATATTATAATAATTCCATCAACTCAAAGACATCTAGTATTTACCTTAATCCATATAGTTACTTTTTGTCACATACCTCACTTTTATGCTTTGATTTTCTTGCTTGCAGGTCCAAAATACTTTTCTAGTGAGTTGGCTACAAAATGTTGAACTAGTTGTAGAATGTTGATAGTCTTCAAAATTTTGCTTCAATTCTTTGGGACTCTTATCACTTGCTCAAGGCTAATGATGTTGATGATCATTAATTTTGATGAATGTTAATGAGTTGTATTAAAAGAGAAACATACTCTTCAAACCAATTAGTTTGAACTGAAAATTTATTTTGCAAAGAAGAAATGGGAAAAAGGAAAATCTAAGTTGCCAAAGGACTTTTAGTTTTAACTAAGATTTTATGCATAGTGTATGCCACTAATGTCGATTTTCATAACTTTGCCTTATTTCCTTTTTTTTATTTTTTTAATATATATATATATATATATATATATATATATATATATATATATATATATATATATATATATATATATATATATATATATATATATATATATATTGGAGAAAAAAATCAAACTTCTTTTGGTAGTAGAGGAGAAGGATATCCTTTTCCTACCAAATTCAAATCATAATTTTCTTGCAAATTTTAAACAAATTCTTCTCATGACAAGGGCTTCTGATATAATTTTAACTTATGCCCATTGGCCAAAAAAGTATCCCTTCTTCATCAACAGTCTTAATTCTAACTGCTACATTGTCAAAAATAGTCTATATCCCATAGGGACCAAGCCATTGTGTTTGAAATTTCCCTTGAAAATATTTAAACTTTGAATCAAAGAGAAGAGCCCAATCACCTGGCTTGAACTTTCTACTTTGATGAATATATCATTAAACCTTATCCTTTGTTGTCCTTTGTATGGCATCTTCTCAGATCTCATCCAATTCATTCAATTATACCAATATTTGTTTTTGGGCTTCAGAGAGATCTAGCCCCAATTTTGTTATTATCTTGTAGGTCTCCACTTGGAATTCAATAGGAAGCAAAACTTTCTTTCCATAGATAAGCTCATCATGAGTATGTCCATAAGTATTTATCCACGTGGCCCAATATGCCCAAAGTTCTTATGTAGTATATATGCTTAGTCTAGTCTATGTATATGTACAGTGTTGATCAATATAATAGCTTAGATAACTTTGTTTGTAGATTTCAGTTGTCCAATGGATTTTGGATGATATGGAGTGGATTGGAGATGTCTGGTCTTATAATACTCCATAATCTTCCGCACTAGCTTGGATGTAAATTGTGCACCCTGATCTGCTATAATTTCTCTTAGAATACCAAACCGAGTGAAAATATCCTCAAAAAGAAATGTAACGACAACTTTTTCAGTAGAAAAATTTAATGGCTTATCTTATACCCATTTGGTAATATAATAATTACAAACAAGTATATACCTCTTTTGCTTGGATGGAGTATTGATGCGTCTGTTATCACTCAGGTTGTTCCCTTTGACTCCTAAGGGAATACGGCCGAGGTAACCACTAACCAATCTTTTGGCCACAGGTCCTAGCCTACCTGTAACCAGAGAGGGCTCTCTCTTTCTGATTTATCTTTGTTTTGATGTGGTTTTAGGCTAGTTATGGTGCACAAGGTTTTGTTTTGAATTTGCTGGGATGATGATTTCAGTCAGAACAGGTATGTTTTTTCAGGATGATCTAGGCCATTGGGCATGGAGTCCATGATGTTTAATTGCTGGAAGTGTCCTTTTGAGGAAAAAGTTATGCTACAGAGCCAGACAAGTGTCTATGGAACAATTTTTCAAATCTGTAATATGATGGGATGAAATCAGGGAGTGAAAGGCAACTAAGGATCTTTCAGTAAACTGATATGGGGAATAGTGGAAACATTACTTAGGAGCATTTAAGAATTCCTGAATAACATTCATATTGATAGAATAAATACAAACATGAGCAATTAAGAATTCATGTTTATGATTAATTCTGAAGAAAACATATTTAACAACAGAGATTGAGCACAGGGTGTAACCAAACAATTCCTGTACTATTCTTTTTCTCTATTGCTAGGCTAGTGAAACATGTATATGAGTTAAACAAACATAAAAAGACAAAACATAGTTCAGGATAACTTATTGTTCCATTAGACACCACAGGAATTCTGTAGCAGAACGCAGATCATCATTTAGACATCAAACAGTGCAGAGATAGTGAACTTTTCTAGCGTTTGTATTAGATAATATGAAAATATACAATATAGTGTCTCAGAGAGAAAATCACCAACCCCAAATACGTTGTAAGGGGAGGTATATATACAAAATTTAGATACAAAAATATCTAGCTGATGAGTTAATGGCTCATAAATTCTATGCCAACCCCTGAGGAATTACAGTTGAGAGAGTAAATGTTGTAATAACTATCTAGTGCATTGGCTGTCCAAAATTGTCAGAAAGCTTTGACTTTTGTGACCCATTGAGTCGGCTGGAGCCGTGTTGCCCAAAATTTGCGCGTTTCCTTTCTTTGGCTTGCTGTCCCCGTATTATGCTGAGTCATTACTTTCACCCGCCCTGCCTGCTGTCTTCATGTTGCTTTTGACTTTGGTTGACCTGAAGCTGATTAGAAGAGACTAAACCGAGATTATTGAGGCAAAATTTGCAGCATTGCCTGCCACCAATCTTCCTTGGGCAGTTGGTGTCTTCGTATTTTTATTAAAGTTTCATCTGCCTCTGTATACCTGTAAAAATTTGGTGGGACCTCAAACAAGTGATTAATTTCATGCTCAATGTAGAATAAATTTTCTAACTTGTTATAGAGGCTCTGCCCTGATGGAGGTCCTGCTTCTTCAGAAGTGCTGGTGGATGTTGTGATCTGATTTGCAATAAAATTTGTCATCCTAGTGGCATATTGCTCACGGGTGAGCAGTCTTCCTGTGCCGGTCAATAGGCTGGGAAATCCTTTGTCTTGCAATGCTCCCATTCTAAGTTTGTAGTCATCTACCTCAGCCTGCATTTCCTGACATTTTCTTTCCACAGTCTGTACAAAATTTCAGAGGGTCAGCTTTTTTAGCTGTTAAGACAGCATCTGTTCTGCTACTGATGTTTAGGGCTGCCAACTCCTCCTTGGTGTGATTGTTGAGGAAATGTATCATCCTGTTGGCCTACTCAGGCTTATTCCCTAGTGTTGCTCTGGCCTTCTGGCTTTCAACTTGTGCTTGGCCTATTAATTCCATCTGCTCATGCACTGTTTTGATTGACTTCCACTGTTTGGTAATGGAGTGGTCAATCCGGGTCCACAAAATCTTCTTTATCTCTGCCAGAGTATTCTCTAAATTTAGTTCCTTTTCCAAGGCCTTTATTTTGTCCTTTAGGGCCTTAATCTCTCTGGTCTGCTCTGCTACTATCATTTTGGATTTATCATACTTAGTTCCCAGCTCAGCCAATTTCTCTTTGGCTTGTTTGATCTCTGTTGCTTGAAGTTCTAGTTCTTTGATAGCTTTGGTCAAATCATCCAGGCTTATGCTAGCCTTCGGAGCTATTGTTGTTGCCGCTGCGGCATCTGTAGTTGTTGTAGCCGTTGGGGCAGTTTCAGGAGGTTGGGAGGTTAATTCTCCCTATTTGTCTTGGAGTGCTTTCTCCAGCTCCCCTTCCAGATCAATTACTCTTTGGTTCAGTTTCATCATTAGATCCAATTGATCCTCAGCTTCCTTTTCTTTCTGCAATTCTCCTATTTGAGGGTGCTCAGTAGGAAGCAATTTCAATCTCTTCTTCAATGCAGCAATGTCATCATCTTTCTTTTTCATAAGGGCCCTCACACCCTTAGGATCCTTAGGATCATGTCCTAAGTCCACAATAATGTCCTCCAATGTTTTGATTCTGTTGTCTTTGGCTGTGGAGGACATTCTCTCTAAGTCAAGCTGAGTGTTGGTGTTCTTCAGAGATTCTTTTAATTCATGGGCCATTGTGGCCCTGTCTACCAATGTGGCATAGACCATTTCCCCTATTTGCTTATGCAGTTCTATCTGATCCATGGGGTGAATGTCTTTTGCCATGACCTCCAACTTTGTTCTAACAAAATCTGCAGCTGAGTGAGGCTGCAATATTTTGGGTTTAAAATGGCTGAGGATTATCTTTTCCTCTTTGATATCATATGTTGCCATCAGCCTTTCTTGTTTGGCCGGTGTTGCCTTAAGAAATTGGTCATATAACTGCACTCTTAGCAGCTCATTTTGTGCCTTAATTTCTTTGAAGGTGGCCTTGGTACTAGATGGCTTCTTGCTTTGCTGAGTGGAGGAGGACACCTCCATGCCATGCTGTCTTTCCTGCTCTTGTTGAAAAGAGCTTGTGGCTGTTTGTTGGCTATCTTCTTTTTCTTTCCTTGGGCTTCCAAGGATCTCTTCACTGATTTCTTCTATAACTGGAGAATCAACCCTTTGCCTTTTGGCTTCAGGTTGCTGAGTGGATCCACTAGCAGGTGTGGACTCCTCTCGGTCTCGTTTTTTGCCTCTTTCCTCATGTGCAGGGGTCTGTAAGGCAGGCACTGTTGGTGCCTCTGTTTGCTGTGGAGGAGTCTGTTCTTGCTGCTGCCCAATTGAGGAGGCAAGCTGCTCTGTGACTATTTCTTTTTCTGCACCCATTATTCCCTTGCCCTTTTCTGTACCTGCTGCTGATGTAGATGGCCCCTGGGTGGCTGGTGTGGTTGCAGCAGTGGATGTACCTTCCCCAATTTGATGTGGCTGTTTGAAAGTTACTTGGACTAGCCAACGCCGAGGGTTGTCGAATTGATTGGAGGATGAAGACTGTCGTTGAATTAGCGGGTGGCGGTGTCTGAAGCAGTGAATTTTGAAATCTGGAGGTAGTTGGAGGTGACCAGCAGAACAGCGCAGCCGCATTTGTATAGTGAAAATGACAATAAACGGTCACTTTCGGGCTTTTTAACAACAAATTTGGCGCATATGTGCTTTTGGCGCTTTCCCGTGATGACATCAGCATGACGTCATCAGCGGGCCCCGGGTATGGACGAGTGATGTGGATGCTGACTGGGATGATAAGGTGGCGGGACACGGTGGCAGAATGCGGGGGCGTCAGGACAGCGTGGCGGTTGACGTAGGATAATGGCGGGGGCCCGGGCGTGATGTCACAGTGACGAGGGCGCTGACGTAATGGGGGTGGCCGGTTTGCGGGAGGTGGTTTCTGGTTTCCCCGCACTGCCTTTGGGGAAAGGTGGTTTTGGGGGGGAGGCCTCCGAACACCCCGGGCTGCCGACACGTGGCGGGGGTACGGTGGCAAAACCGCCCATCCCCCGGACGTTAAAGGTCAGCATATCGGCGGCCCATATCACCCGCCCACCGTTGGATCAGGTGCGGCAGGAGATCAACGGCTGGCGGGGCCTGTTGTATGGTGTGCAGGTTTGGGAGCGGGACCCGCTCAATATTTAATTGATATTTTACGGCGCGGTATCAAAACCTTGGTTCGGGTGGGTTTTTGGGGTTCAAATCAATGTATGCGATGGGGCCACCATGTCTAATAAAAGTATTTAAACTTTTTAGGATTGGGTTTAGACTGCGGGGTGACTTTCAAGGGTTTTTAGGGGAATGGGGGTTTAGTTATAGGCTATTAATCTTAACCAGGGGTTAGATTAATTCTAGGGTAAGGACGCGGAAGGGTTGACTATAGTCCCAGATGGACTAATGTCTCCCATGACATGTTATTTAGCTATAATGCTAAAGGGGGGGTATTTAATATATTTTTTGGGAATTTTCTATAGTTTTTGTAAGAAATAGGGGTGGGGATGTACTTAGGGAGCTATATAATAGGGTTGGAAGTTAATATGGGTATGTGGGGTGAAGTGGGAAAACAGAGATGGATGAAGTATGAAGTGATGGGTTTACACAAGAAATGTGGCTTCCTTTTGAAGAAGAAGGTCACAACTTGTCTTGACTTTGTCAAAGGAGAAATGCAAGGAGGACTATTAGGCAGATCCTAAAGTCCTCAAGGGGATGTTAGTAAGAAATCTTTTGAAGGGAATGAGGGAAGTTAGACATGCTTTGATAGTTTTGCCATATAGACCATTGTTCTTGCCTTTCTCTTATTGGTGAGATCAGATATGATTTTCCATATATCATGTGGTTAGATCTTGCTTCTGCAACCTCCAACTGCCTACCCTGCCTAATAGACCTAACATTTTTTCTTCTTTTGGATGGGTGCACTTAGCCTTGCAAACCCTGATAATCCTCTTTTCTTTTTGCTGCCCTCCTATCTAAATCTACCCTTATGTCTTCCAAGGGCCCAGATTAAGCAATTGGGCTCCTCCCTTTCTCTATCCAGCTAATCATCTGTCAAGCTTGAACTGTTTGAACAGGTATTCATTCTCTAGTCTAGAACAGGCAATTTAAAACATGGCATGGCCCAGCTTGAACTGTTGGGTCATCCATCAAGATAGCAGTGGCATTTTGGTTGGCCACTTTCCTGGTCTCTCTTTGGGGTTCATTTCAATTATTTTTTCTGACCAATTCATTTTCTTGCCTTTTGATTATTCTTTTAAGGCCTACCCTCTTTACATTTTTTAACTGTCTATTTCTTTCACAAAATATGGAACCTTTGTATCATCAAAGATGAACATTTTTGGCACTTCCACTGTCAATCATGAAAAATGAAACCCTATTGATATAGGAGGCTAACAGTGGCTCCACTTGGGGATGACTTTCCCAGATGAAAAGTCAAGAACAGCAGGTCAGATTGCCTTATTTTTTCAATCTTATTGCAGCCTGAATTCTCCTTTTATTAAAGACCATTCATCTGAATCTTTAGAAACTTTGTATGAAATGCCCTGCAAGCTGATTTGCTGTGAAATTACAGCTCTGTTTTTTACTTGTTTCTCTGCGTGTTCCTCATCACCTTGGTAGTTCCCAAGTGCTTTCTCTTGTTTTCCAGTGATGGTATCAACACATGTATCAAAAATGGTGCAGTACCCCGATCTTTCTCAAAATCAGCTCCACTTGGTCCTTTATCTATCTGCTGTAAATGAAAAGTACTGAAAATACAAATATTTATGTACAATATATGACTTTGCAGTGCTTGATCAAAGGGGATCAAAATAATGCTTGAGCATCCTCCCATTGACTGGGCCTTCCTCAGTGTTTGAGCCATCCATACTTTTCAGAAAATAGGTGTTATTACCCTGTACAGCATAAATGACATAGGGTCCCTTCCACAAAAAATCAAACTTGCCATGTTTTCCTTTATCCTCTCTCCTGGAATCCCATCTCAAGACTTTACTTCCTATGGAAAAGTCTTCAGCTTTAGTTCTTTTGTCAAATATTCTCTTGAGCTTATCTTGCAGTATTTGGGTTCTCTGATAGACTTCCTCTCTTGTTTGTTGTAGGTGAATTATCTGATTGATCCTTCTTTGAATGTCATTTGGCTCAGCTTGTATCTCCTGCAGTAACTTGATTACAGGGACCCCTAAAGATGAAGGAAATCTTGCTTCCATTCAATAAACTAGTTCATATGGGCTTATGCCAATGGATCTCTTGGTGGTCAGCCTGTCTGCCCATAGTGCATTTACCAGCTTCTTATGCCAATTCTTTTTGTTTTCCTCCAAAACTTTCTTGATGATGTTGATGAGGCTTTTATTGGAAGACTCAGCTAGGCCATTACCTTGTGGATAGTAAGCTGTGGAATGACCCAAGGTCATATGATATTTATGGCAAAAGTTGATCATTTTTTTGGACTTGAAAGCAGCAACATTGTCTGTAATAATTTTATCTGGACAGCCAAACCTGGACAAGATATTGGTTTCAAGGAATTGTATAATGATGGAGTCATTGGCCTGCCTACAAGGGATGGCTTCAATCCATTTGGTAAAATAGTCTATAGCAGTCAAAATCCACCTATGCTGACCAGATGATGAAGGGTGGATTTCACCAATGAAGTCTAAACCCCATTGCTGGAATGGTCTCTCAGTTGAGATAGGTTTGAGTGGTAAAGGCAATAGATTTCTTTTGCCTTCAAATATTTGGTATTTGTGACAAGAGATTACAAATTTTCTCACATCAGTAAACAGGGAAGGCCAATAATACCCAGCCCTTAGGATTTTATCAGCTGTGGATTTCCAGTATAGGTGTCCTCCACAGTCACCTGCATGAAATTCCTTGAGGACAATGTCAGTTTCATCATATGTTAAGTATTTAAGTAGGATTCCTTCATGATTTCTCCAAAACAAAACATTATCTATGATACAAAATTTTGATGCTTGCATTTTTAAGAACCTTTTATTAGTTCTGGATAACCCTAGAGGAGCTTGCAGGTTTAACAATACAAAACATATATCAGCATACCAGGGAGATTGCAGAAAGGCTTGGTTGATCTGTGGAGTCGCCATCTCCTATTTGTTGTCCAGTTCATTAATGTCAAGGGCTTCGAAATTGGTTTCAGTTATTAGCTTGGCTAGACCTTGTCCTTTTATGAGTTTGGTAGGCTTGATTTCAATGTCATATTCTAAGATATTGGCAATCCATTTGCCCCTTTTTCCTTCAATTCCTTCTTGGGTTAAAATGTCCTTAACCACTGTATTTGGGACATAGGCAATTATATGAGAGTACAAAATATAGATTCTAAATTCTTTGATGGCCTTTACCAATGCATAGGCTTGTTTTTCCATAATCTGATATTTCAAGGGAGCATCTCTAAGGGCTCTACTAAAAAATGCAATGGGTTTTTCACAGCCCTGGTCATCTTTTTGTAACAGGACTGCAGCAATTGTATGCTTAGATGCAAAGGAGAAAATGATGAAGTCTCTATCAAACCTAGGACTTGTTAGGACTGGTGTGTTTGTCAATGCTCTTTTGATGTCCTCAAAGGCTTGCTTGGCTTCCATGGTCCATTTGACCTTGGAATCCTTCTTCAACATATTATTTAATAGTCTTATTAGCTTGGCCAAATTATGAATGAATCTTCTCAAGAAATTAATCTTACCTAAAAAACTTGCAATTCTTTGATATTTCTTGGATGAGGGACCTGAAGGATAGCTTGAATTCTGTCTGGATCAATCCTAATACCATCTTTTGAGATTATATGCCCTAAGAGTTTACCTTCCTCTAGGCCGAACAATGATTTCTTTGGATTCAAAGATATGCCATATTTTCTACAAATTAAGAAAACCTGCCTCAAATGCTCTAAGTGTTCTTGGTCTGATTTTGAAAAGGCAGTAAGATCATCCAGGTAGACCACCAGAAAATCATGGATTTCTTTGGAAAAGGCTATATCCATTGCTCTTTGGAATGTAGCCCCTGCATTCTTAAGCCCAAAAGGCATTTTGACATATTTGAAAGTTCCCCAAGGTGTTGTGAAGGCAGTTTTGTCTTGATCATCAGGGTGTACTAAAATCTGATTGAATCTAGAGAATCCATCTAATAATGAGATCCTAGAGGCTCCCACTACCCTTTGTAGGATATGATCCATCTTTGGTAAGGGGTAATGGTCTTTGAGAGAGACTTTGTTTAAATTCCTTAGGTCAACGCACAGTCTAATCTCTCCCGTTTTCTTCCTAGTAGGGACCAGGTTTGAAATCCACTCTGAAAACCTGATTGGAGCAATGATTCCAGCTTCATACATACGTTTCACTTCTTTTTCAATGAGGGGAAGGAGGACAGGATTGACTCTCCTGAGCTTTTGTTTAAAAGGTTTTTGGTTTTCTTTTAAAGGTATAGTGTGTTGGATGACTGAGGTATCATAGGACTTGAGGTCCTCATAACTCCAGGCAAAGATATCTTGAAATTATTTGAACAATTCAATGTATTTTAACTTTTGATCAGCTGGTAATGCCTTAGATAATTTTATCATTTTGGGATTTTCTGTGGTTCCAATGTTACAGTCTTCAATTTCAGCATTCAGTGGTTGCATTTTTGGTTTTCTTGAGATATCATTTGAATCAAACAAATCCTCCAAAGGGGTTAAACCTGTGGGCAGAAAATTGTCTTTTAACTCAATTACCTCGGCTTCTGTCTCAGCTATTTCATCTAAATCTGTTTGCCTCAACTCTTGTATATTTTCGTTATTAAAGGTGGTAGGGTGCAAAACCAGATTTGTTGTTTCAGCTGATATATTCTGCTTGATTGTGTATGCCTGCTGTTGATCATCCATAGTGCTAATATCAATGTTGATGCTGGAAAATTATTCTTTTAGAGTGAGGAAGTTGTTTATCTGTGTGTCACTCTCAAAGACTTGCCAATTCTTGATGTTATCCGGGACTGCAGGTCTATGTTTGATTTCAGCAGTGAAAGTGTGATTGGGTTTGAAAGGTAGCTTGCAAGTGCTGGCAAAGGTTGCCAAGCTATGAGCATGCAAATTGAGCTCTCTAGAAATTTTAGTTAACTGAGATTCTGAGAAGGTATCAAGAACTTGGATAGCTGCTCCCTTATAAGCTCTTAGCCTTAGATCATTTGTGATAAAGTTTCCTTTCATCTGTTGTATGATCAGATCTGGATCTCCTAAGATTGAAACTTTGGTTGCACCTAAATTTTTTATGAGTTTGAGGCCTAACAAAAGGGCTTCATACTCAGCCATATTATTTGTGCATCAAAAATTTAACCTATATGCATGACCTTCAGCTCGGTCATTCTGCATATTGTGAATCCAGACTCCTGCACCAACTCCTAACTTGTTTACAGAACCATCAAATTCTAAATACCATAAGGTTTCATGGTCAAGGTTTGGATTGAGACTCTTAGAAAGTTGGATGATGGGCAGATTGGTTTTTTGTAAGTCATTTGATACATCATCCTCCTTTGTCATATCAACTGTATCAAAAGTCTTTTGGTCTTGAGAGGCAAATTGTTCATTCAATCCCTCTGTCTGTGCTGCCACTAATAGTTTAGAATAAGCCTTGCTGCACATGTCAGCATTATAGAGAATAAATGAATCCATGTCAGAATGTATTGAATAGATAGGGAAGTTTTGGGGCTTCTCTTGACTGCTCACCACATATTTCATTAATGTTTCACGGTATAGTCTCTTTGGCTATCCAAAGACTGAAATGGTAGCGTAGGACATGTCTAATTGCAAAGATCCTTGGAGTTTGGCCCCCCAAGATCTGGACAAGAGCATACCGTACTTAGGTGGTATGTCAGCTACCACCACATCCATCAAAATTGTTTTGGTTGGGTATTGGACCAGGGAGACACACAAATCTTTAATCAAGCCTAGGCACCTGACTTGGCTTGAATCAAATGAGAATAGATCTTTGTAAGGTCTTGTGATATCTAGGTCTAGTTTTTCCATTATAGATTTGGGCATTAAGTTGTGTGAGGCCTCGGAATCAAACATTGCATTGTGTAAAACCTTGTCATGAATGTTTAAACTGACATAGAAGGGTGGAACCCCTCCATTTGTTGTTTTTCCGTTAACCTCAGGACCAAACAGTAACTCAGGATGGTCATCTAGAACATTTACAGCATCCTTATTGTATGATACTTGGAGTGACCTCTTAATCTGCTATCTGTATACTTGGTGTTTGGCCAACTCAGAAAGAGGGACAACTATCTTTAGCTTACTAATTTCTGTTTCTAAGTTAAAGGGCTTTTCCATTTGAGTCTTGGCATTAAGTGTAGCAGATTTTTCCTTTTCAGCTAGATTTTCAGTAATCCTTTCTTCATGATTGGTATGATTTTGAATGAAATCTGTACCAAATTTATTTCCGGGGATGCTGTTTGGAGTTGCTTTTGAAGGATGGAATGGGGAAGGCTGATTTCCAGAGGGCTGTTGATCTGATATATCCTCCACAGTGACTTCTGTGGTATGGGGGTTTGTGTTATCAGTGGATTCTGGAAGAACAGTCTTGTCCTTAGTATTTTTAGGTTGCTTACTGTCCTTTGGTTTGAAAGATTCAGGCACATCTATAGTTCTACTCCTTAGTTTGTATTGTTTGTGTACCTCATACACCGCTGCATCAAAGCCTTCCCTAAAATCAAAAGACTCTCCTGACTTAGTTTGAAATTGATTGGAATTATAGGCTTCTTGATCTTCTTGTGTTAAAAAGACCTGATGTTCACTGTCTAGACCCATTAGATTGATGTGGGGATCCTCGGTTGGTTCGCTAGATGTTGTGGCCCCAACATAATTTTCTTGAAAAGGAGGTCTAATGTGCTGGTCAGGATCAGCCCTTCCAACATTTGGATTTTGATTCTTTCTAAAATTTGGGTTTCTAGCAGTACTTGGTTGACCTTCCCATGATGATTTTCTTTCTATGGTTTCTACCCTGTCCCCAAGTCTATCCATGCCTTTGATGATTGCATCTAGCTTTTTCTCAAATGCTGAGGGTTCTTCCTTAAAAGTGGTTCTTCTTTCAGCTCTTGCCGATTTCTTTTAGCAATTAGATTTGCCTCTACACTGACAGCTATGTTTTGCATGTCTGCCAGGGTTGCAGGGGCTCTTTCCCTTAGTTGATATGCCATATCAGCATCAAACCCATCAGGGAATTTGATTAAAGCTAAATCAGGTGGGGGTCTAAGATTTTGAGGGATGGCATCATAAACATTGTTGAATCTGGCACAATAATCTAGGACAGTTTCTTGTGGGCCTCTCCTTATGGTATCATACTCAGATAAAATATGTAGTGGGTCTTTTTTCTTTTCCCATCTGTTCAGGAAGGATTGATAAAGAGCACCCGAATTGGCTATGGAATTTGCAGCAAGTGCTCTGAACCAAGTTCTTACTTCACCTGTTAAACTTTGGACAAAAATTTTCATTCTCACATCATCATCGTCTATTTCATAGTTTTCAAAGTAATCTTGCATTTTCTTGGTATGCTGTAATGCAGTATATGTGTTGGTACCATCAAAATAAGTGATCTTACTTTGGTAGTCCTGAGGCATAGCCCCAGGATTACCAGGTAGCTGTAGAGGGGCATAACGATTTGCCATATTTACAGGGATCAATGGGACAACAGGTAGGAGGGGAACAACTGGAACAACAGGGACAACAATGGCAGTTTGTGTAGTGGATGGAGGTGTGAAGAATGTGTTTTGAGAAGTGGATGAGGAAGAGGGAGAAGACGGGGTTATGTGAGGATGAACTGATGGTTTAGCAGGGGTTGGGATATAACTTTGCTGAACTGCCTCAGGGCTAGAGTCAGCAAACTCTTCTTGTTCCTTTTGCTTCCTAAGAATCTTAGGAATCAAATTAGGATTATCGAAAACAGCTGGAGGATTTGGGTCAGGATTTGACCTGGTATGCCTAGTTCTCTTTTTAGGAGCCAGCTTCCGAATTTGTTTTTGGTATTTTTGAGAATGTTTTCAGAATTAACAAGGAACTGCTCAAATTTTGGAACAGCTATCTAGAGCCTAAAACTAGCATGAAGTTTGACTGAAGCAGCTTTTATCTAATCCTGTAGATGCAAAGCAAGAACAGTTTCAAAGGCTTCCTGGCTGACATTCAGACTTCATCTGTAGTTTTAAAAAGTAGATAGCAGTTGAAAAATTCGTTCTACTCCCCAGTGGAGTCGCCAATGATGTTATCACTCAGGTTGTTCCCTTTGACTCCTAAGGGAATACGGCCAAGGTAACCACTAACCAATATTTTGGCCACAGGTCCTAGCCTACCTGTAACCAGAGAGGGCTCTCTCTTTCTGATTTATCTTTGTTTTGATGTGGTTTTAGGCTAGTTATGGTGCACAAGGTTTTGTTTTGAATTTGCTGGGATGATGATTTCAGTTAGAACAGGTATGTTTTTCAGGATGATCTAGGCCATTGGGCATGGAGTCCATGATGTTTAATTGCTGGAAGTGTCCTTTTGAGGAAAAAGTTATGCTACAGAGCCAGACAAGTGTCTATGGAACAATTTTTCAAATCTATAATATGATGGGATGAAATCAGGGAGTGAAAGGCAACTAAGGATCTTTCAGTAAACTGATATGGGGAATAGTGGAAACATTACTTAGGAGCATTTAAGAATTCCTGAATAACATTCATATTGATAGAACAAATACAAACATGAGCAATTAAGAATTCATGTTTATGATTAATTCTGAAGAAAACGTATTTAACAATAGAGATTGAGCATAGGGTGTAACCAAACAATTCCTGTACTATTCTTTTTCTCTATTGCTAGGCTAGTGAAACATGTATATGAGTTAAACAAACATAAAAAGACAAAACATAGTTCAGGATAACTTATTGTTCCATTAGACACCACAGGAATTCTGTAGCAGAACGCAGATCATCATTTAGACATCAAACAGTGCAGAGATAGTGAACTTTTCCAGCCTTTGTATTAGATAATCTGAAAATATACAATATAGTGTCTCAGAGAGAAAATCACCAACCCCAAATACGTTGTAAGGGGAGGTATATATACAAAATTTAGATACAAAAATATCTAGCTGATGAGTTAATGGCTCATAAATTCTATGCCAACCCCTGAGGAATTACAGCTGAGAGAGTAAATGTTGTAATAACTATCTAGTGCATTAGCTGTCCAAAATTGTCAGAAAGCTTTGACTTTTGTGACCCATTGAGTCGGCTGGAGCCGTGTTGCCCAAAATTTGCGCGTTTCCTTTCTTTGGCTTGCTATCCCCGTATTATGCTGAGTCATTACTTTCACCCACCCTGCCTGTTGTCTTCATGTTTCTTTTGACTTTGGTTGACTTGAAGCTGATTAGAAGAGACTAAAACCGAGATTATTGAGGCAAAATTTGCAGCATTGCCTGCCACCAATATTACTTGGGCAATTGGTGTCTTCGTATTTTTATTAAAGTTTCATTTGCCTCTGTATACCTATAAAAATTTGGTGGGACCTCAAACAAGTGATTAATTTCATGCTCAAGTATAATAAATGTTCTAACTTGTTATAGAGGCTCTGCCCTGATGGAGGTCCTGCTTCTTCAGAAGTGCTGGTGGATGTTGTGATCTGATTTGCAATAAAATTTGTCATCCTAGTGGCATATTGCTCACGGGTGAGTAGTCTTCCTGTGCCGATCAATAGGCTGGGAAATCCTTTGTCTTGCAATGCTCCCATTCTAAGTTTGTAGTCATCTACCTCAGCCTGCATTTCCTGACATTTTCTTTCCACAGTCTGTACAAAATTTCTGAGGGTCAGCACTTTTTTAGCTGTTAGAACAGCATCTGTTCTGCTGCTGATGTTTAGGGCTGCCAACTCCTCCTTGGTGTGATTGTTGAGGAAATGTATCATCCTGTTGGCCTGCTCAGGCTTATTCCCTAGTGCTGCTCTGGCCTTCTGGCTTTCAACTTGTGCTTGGCCTATTAATTCCATCTGCTCATGCACTGTTTTGATTGACTTCCACTGTTTGGTAATGGAGTGGTCAATCCAGGTCCACAAAATCTTCTTTATCTCTGCCAGAGTATTCTCTAAATTTAGTTCCTTTTCCAAGGCCTTTATTTTGTCCTTTAGGGCCTTAATCTCTCTAGTCTGCTCTGCTACTGTCATTTTGGATTTATCATACTTAGTTTCCAGCTCAGCCAATTTCTCTTTGGCTTGTTTGATCTCTGTTGCCTGAAGTTCCAGTTCTTTGACAGCTTTGGTCAAATCATCCAGGCTTATGCTAGCCTCTGGAGCTGTTGTTGTTGCCGCTGTGGCATCTGTAGTTGTTGTAGCTGTTGGGGCAGTTTCAGGAGGTTGGGAGGTTGATTCTCCTTGTTTGTCTTGGAGTGCTTTCTCCAACTCCCCTTCCAAATCAATTACTCTTTGGTTTAGTTTCATCATTAGATCCAATTGATCCTCAGCTTCCTTTTCTTTCTACAATTCTCTTGTTTGAGGGTGCTCAGTAGGAAGCAATTTCAATCTCTTCTTCATTGCAGCAATGTCATCATCTTTCTTTTTCATAAGGGCCCTCACACCCTTAGGATCCTTAGGATCATGTCCTAAGTCCACAATAATGTCCTCCAATGTTTTGATTCTGTTGTCTTTGGCTGTGGAGGACATTCTCTCTAAGTCAAGCTGAGTGTTGGTGTTCTTCAGAGATTCTTTTAATTCATGGGCCATTGTGGCCCTGTCTACCAATGTGGCATAGACCATTTCCCCTGTTTGCTTATGCAGTTCTATCTGATCCATGGGGTGAATGTCTTTTGCCATGACCTCCAACTTTGTTCTAACAAAATCTGCAGCTGAGTGAGGCTGCGGTATTTTGGGTTTAAAATGGCTGAGGATTATCTTTTCCTCTTTGATATCATATGCTGCCATCAGCCTTTCTTGTTTGGCCGGTGTTGCCTTAAGAAATTGGTCATATAACTGCACTCTTAGCAGCTCATTTTGTGCCTTAATTTCTTTGAAGGTGGCCTTGGTACTAGATGGCTTCTTGCTTTGCTGAGTGGAGGAGGACACCTCCATGCCATGCTGTCTTTCCTGCTCTTGTTGAAAAGAGCTTGTGGCTATTTGTTGGCTATCTTCTTTTTCTTTCCTTGGGCTTCCAAGGATCTCTTCACTGATTTCTTCTATAACTGGAGAATCAACCCTTTGCCTTTTGGCTTCGGGTTGCTAAGTGGATCCACTAGCAGGTGTGGACTCCTCTCGGTTTCGTTTTTTGCCTCTTTCCTCATGTGCAGGGGTCTGTAAGGTAGGCACTGTTGGTGCCTCTGTTTGCTGTGGAGGAGTCTGTTCTTGCAGCTGCCCAATTGAGGAGGCAGGCTGCTATGTGACTACTTCTTTTTCTGCACCCATTATTCCCTTGCCCTTTTCTGTACCTGCTGCTGATGTAGATGGCCTCTGGGTGGCTGGTGCGGTTGCAGCAGTGGATGTACCTTCCCCAATTTGATGTGGCTATTTGAAAGTTACCTGGACTAGCCAACGTCGAGGGTTGTCGAATTGATTGGAGGACGAAGACTGTCGTTGAATTGGTGGGTGGCGGCGTCTGAAGCAGTGAATTTTGAAATCTGGAGGTAGTTGGAGGTGACCAGCAGAACAGCGCAACCGCGTTTCTATAGCAAAAATGACAAAAAACGGTCACTTTCGGGCTTTTTAACAACAAATTTGGCGCATATGCGCTTTTGGCACTTTCCCGCGATGACGTCAGCATGATGTCATCAGCGGGCCCCGGGTACGGACGAGTGACGTGGATGCTGACTGGGATGATAGCGTG
This sequence comes from Pinus tabuliformis, assembly GCA_031772625.1. Classification (NCBI taxonomy): domain Eukaryota; kingdom Viridiplantae; phylum Streptophyta; class Pinopsida; order Pinales; family Pinaceae; genus Pinus; species Pinus tabuliformis. The sequence goes on from CM062819.1 coordinate 430,392,456, forward strand.
GCGGGACACGGTGGCAGAATGCGGGGGCGTCAGGACAGCGTGGCGGGCGACGTGGGATAATGGCGGGGGCCTGGGCGTGATGTCACAGTGACGAGGGCGCTGACGTAATGGGGGTGGCCAGTTTGCGGGAGGTGGTTTCTGGTTTCCCCGCACCGCCTTTGGGGAAAGGTGGTTTCGGGGGGGAGGCCTCCGAACACTCCGGGCTGCCGACATGTGGCGGGGGTACGGCGGAAAAACCGCCCATCCCCCAAACGTTAAAGGTCGGCATATCGACGGCCCATATCACCTGCCCATAGTTGGATCAGGTGCGGCAGGAGATCAACGGCTGGCGGGGCCTGTTGTATGGTGTGCAGGTTTGGGAACGGGACCCGCCCAATATTTAATTGATATTTTACGGCGCAGTATCAAAACCTTGGTTCGGGTGGGTTTTTGGGGTTCAAATCAATGTATGTGATGGGGCCACCATGTCTAATAAAAGTATTTAAACATTTTTAGGATTGGGTTTAGACTGCGGGGGACTTTCAAGGGTTTTTAGGGGAATGGGGGTTTAGTTATAGGCTATTAATCTTAACCAGGGATTAGATTAATTCTGGGGTAAGGACGCAGAAGGGTTGACTATAGTTCCAGATGGACTAATGTCTCCCATGACATGTTATTTAGCTATAATGCTAAAGGGGGGGTATTTAATATATTTTTTGGGAATTTTCTATAGTTTTTGTAAGAAATAGGGGTGGGGATGTACTTAGGGAGCTATATAATAGGGTTGGAAGTTAATATGGGTATGTGTGGTGAAGTAGGAAAACAGAGATGGATGAAGTATGAAGTGATGGGTTTACACAAGAAATGTGGCTTCCTTTTGAAGAAGAAGGTCCCAACTTGTTTTGACTTTGTCAAAGGAGAAATGCAAGGAGGACTATTAGGCAGATCCTAAAGTCCTCAAGGGGATGTTAGTAAGAAATCTTTTGAAGGGAATGAGGGAAGTTAGACATGCTTTGACAGTTTTGCCATATAGACTATTGTTCTTGCCTTTCTCTTATTGGTGAGATCAGATATGATTTTCCATATATCATGTGGTTAGATCTTGCTTCTGTAACCTCCAACTGCCTACCCTGCCTAATAGACCTAACATTTTTTCTTCTTTTGGATGGGTGCACTTAGCCTTTGCAAACCCTGATAATCCTCTTTTCTTTTTGCTGCCCTCCTATCTAAATCTACCCTTATGTCTTCCAAGGGCCCAGATTAAGCAATTGGGCTCCTCCCTTTCTCTATCCAGTTAATCATCTGCCAAGCTTGAATTGTTTGAGCAGGTATTCATTCTCTGGTCTAGAACAGGCAATTTAAAACATGGCATGGCCCAGCTTGAACTGTTGGGCCATCCATCAAGATAGCAGTGGCATTTTGGTTGGCCACTTTCCCGGTCTCTCTTTGGGGTTCATTTCAATTATTTTTTCTGACCAATTCATTTTCTTGCCTTTTGATTATTCTTTTAAGGCCTACCCTCTTTACATTTTTTAACTGTCTGTTTCTTTCACAAAATATGGAACCTTTGTATCATCAAAGATGAACATTTTTGGCACTTCCACTGTCAATCATGAAAAATGAAACCCTATTGATATAGGAGGATAACAGGGTCCAACATCTAGAACCCGTTTTTTAAAAGGGCTCTACTAGTACCTATGGTTGTAGAGACATATCATCTGATTTAATAGGTATACCCATTCTCGGATAGTATCACATCTTTTAACATATTCCTTAGCATCCCTGGAAATGGAAGGCCAATAATACCCCAAAGCAAGTACTTTATATGTGTTTCTTTTATCAGCAAAATGTCCTCCACATGGTTCATAATGACATGCTTTCAATATCTCAATTACTTCATCTTCTCGAACACACCTTTGAATGATCAAATCAAATCATGTTCAGTACAATTCTCCTTCTATCAAAGAATAAGGTGCATTGAGTTTGATGGATTTATGTCTTTCTTTGACTCACAATTGTGGCGGAAATTTCCTTGTAGCTAAATAATTAGCAATATCTACAAACCAAGGAATTTCAGTAGATATTGCAAAAGGATATTCATAAGGAAAATTATCTACTACAAGATTATCATTATTATCATTTTGCATCCTAGAAAGGAAATCAACAACTGTGTTTTCTTTTCCTACCCTATCCAAAATGGTAATATTGAATTCCTACAATAATAAAATCCATATAGTGATTTTTTCATTAATAATTGGTTTGTTCATAATATACGTAATAGAAAAATGATCTATGAGAATGAAAGCCTCATACCTAGTGATGTAACGTCTAAAATTATTAATGGCATGAACAATAGCTAAAAACTATTTTTCTATAACTGTATAATTTAACTTTGCAGGAGTCAAATTTTTACTCGTATAGTTACAAAGGGAGATGGGATATCAAGAATAAAATCCTAAAGATGAGGAACGAAGAAAAGAAAAATAAAAAAGTAATGAAAAGACCAAAAACCAACAATCTTCTTCCAGTGAGCGTGCCACTAGGGTTTCTTCATTTCAAGAACTCTACGAGAGCAACGTGAGTAGTAAAAGTCACAATAATAAGCAGGAGTAGGAAGGAAGAGAGAGGTTATCTTTCCAAGCCAAGAAATCTAAGAAAGCATGTTAAGTAGCTCTATAGCATAAGGAGTTAAGTCCCTTTGTCCCAATATTGCTCCTAAAGTTGTATCTGAAGAATTAAAAGAAACATGAAATGGAGGGACCAATTTGGTCCTCTTAAAATCAATGCTTCATAAAAAAATTGTTTCAACAATTCAAACTATTTTTTACAATGAGAATTTCAATAACATTCACAATCCTTAGTGATTAATTTGAAAAGTAGTGAAGTTATATTTATGAATTTCTCTATAAACCTTCTATAGTAACCTGCAAATCCGAGAAAAATTCTAATATTTCTTTTGCATGTTGGTACTGAAATTTTGGAGATAACTTCAACTTTCAATGAATCCACTTTGATTCCAACACCTAAAATATGATGACCCAAAACAATTCCTTCGTTAAACATCCTAAATATTTTTCATGACTCAATCAAATATTATCTTCTTTACATCTAACAAGGATTTTTTCCAATTTTTCCATCGCTTCTTCAAAAGTGTTCCCATAAACAGTGAAATATTCCATATAAATTTCTACACAATAATGGATCAAGTCATAAAAGATACCTAATACTTCTCTTTGAAAAGTAGTAGGTGCATTACATAGAACAAAAGTAAATAACCTTGTAATCGTATGTAACCCATCGACATGTAAAAGTCATCTTATCTTAATCTTCAGGTGCAAGTTGAATCTGGTTGTATACGCTGAAACCATCAAGAAAAGAGAAATGTGTTCCTTGCTAATACATATAACACTTGATCAATAAAAAGTAGTGGGAAATGATATTTAAGAGTTTCTTTGTTTAATTATCAATTATCTATGAATGCTCTCCACTTTCCATTTTTCTTAGGCACAATAATCAAGGGTGACACCCATTGGCTATCTAAAATTGGGTAAATAAAATTCACATTGAGAAATTTTTGTAACTCTTCTTTAACAATCACCCACAGATTATTATTCATTCTTCTTTGAGGTTGTCTTACTGGGTTTTCATTCTCTTGTATATAAATATGACGCATACATGTGTTTGTATTGATTCCTTTCATGTCAGTATATTCCCATGCAAATGCAGAGGAATTTTTTGTAGAATATTTATTAATTATTTCTTTTGAAATTCTTACAAGTTATTATTAATTTTTAATGTTTTACCTGGATAATTTTTTACCAAATAATTGTCAAACTTTGCCATTGAGTTTAACAATGTTTTGCATTATTGTGATGAGAAATATTCAGTTCCACAATATTCCTAAAAACTTTGATTTAACATATGCACACAATAATTTTGCTCACAATATGAATACAAATCATAATTATTCATTAAATTCATTAAATGATCTTCCTCGTCATTTTGTGAAATAGTTAAGACTAGTTGAATATATCCAAATTATTCATCATCATCTTCAATCCATACTTCATTTTCTATCTCAATTGTTTTGCTTGCAGGTAGATATAAGGTGAACTTTTTAGCAAAATTTCCATCGGAAATAAACATATCACAATATATGCAACTTATGAATGCATCAGTCATAGCTAACCACAGTCTACCAAGAATCAATGGATGTCTTCCTAAATTATTCTTTGAATTTCTTTTCTTTTTCTTCTAGGTTTCTTTATACACAACTCATTTATTGTTTTTCCAAAGATAGGTATTTCATTTATAGTTTGAAGCAATGGAATATTGATGCAAAATATTTTTCAATTCATCTAGCATGTTACAATCAGGTAAAATTATTTGCCTCTCTATACATTTAACAATTTTACGTCTCTCGGGAAAGGGAGGATTTTGTAAGGAAATAGAGGGTTGTTCAGTTATAGGAATTGTAGGAGTTGGTTTTATTTTTTTTTCATCTAATTGTATAGGAATATATTCCTTTTGAGGAGTATTTTCATGTTCAGGATATATCTCATTTTCAGGAGTTTTCTCCTCTTTATAGTATTGAATGGCAAATAGGGGTGTTTTATTTTGTAAAACTCGACTAGTTATAAGTTGGACATCATTAAAAGCTACAAGAGATATCATATAATTTTGAAATTTTTGAGATTTAGCATTATAAATGGGTTGTTGATGTGATTTATTATTGGGATTTGGGAGTGGTTGTGTAGGTAACTAATTTTATTTTTGAGGAAATGAAGTGGATGGTAATGGAAGAGTTTGACATGTATCCAATTAAGGTTGGAATTATGGTTGGGCAGGTTATCGAGGTTAGTGTGGAGAGTAATACTAAGGCTGGTATTGTGGATATTAATGAAAATATTGATGATACTAGGGATTTCTACCATAAGAACCTTGCCATCCTTGTGACCAAGATGAGTTTTGTGGTTTAGGTGGTCAAGGTTACAATGGTAGGGGTGTGTTCCAGTTACTTTTTAGTTACCCATAATATTGAAATTGTGCATTAGAGTCTTGTGCGATACCTATTTGACGAGGATGTCAAGGTCTTGTAGGAGCAACATAGAAAAATTGTTATGTTTGACTTGTCGCAACTTCCTCTTGGTAGACAGCTTCTAGACCTGGTATTGAAGGGTAGTTCTTTGTAGCATGAGTCTCTGCACATATAACACAAATTTCAATATTGGAAAGAGGACATTCTCGTAATGCATGGTTCTTTCTACATCTAGGACAAAAAATAGATAAAGCAACATTTTTAGCTTTTTTCTTAGTTTGTATTCTTAGCCACTATCTAGTTGTTCACTTAGATTTCCAAAAATATCAGTTTTAAATTTATCAGGAAAATTACCAAGTTCTTCTCTACTTACCGTTCCTGATGCAGATTTACATACTCTTGACATGACTAGATCTCTTGTATTCCTACCATATTTTGATTTTCCTATTGAAATATGTTTACACAATTCACAAATTTCTTGAAAAGATAACCATCGAGACACATCTCCTTTACCCATCAAGCTAAAAATATTAGTCCATTCATCCCATTTTATTAATAAATTTTTAATGTGTCTGTTAGCTACCTATACCAATAGGTTTCATTTTTCATGATTGGCAGGGGAAGTGCCAAATATTCTCTACTTTGGTGATGCAAAGATCTCATATTTTTGTGGAAAACACCTATCTACAGTTGATTGATACTGTTCTACTTCTAAATGGGTGATCCAACAGTCTAAACTGGGTCATGCCATATTTCAATTTTTGTTGTAGATTAGAGAAAGAAATCTGTCCAAACTGTTTAATCTTGGCAGATTAGTAGTTAGGTAGAGAATGAAGGTTCCCAACTGCTGAATCTGGGGCCTTGGAAGTAATAAGGCTAGCCTTAGATAGAAAATCAAAAGGAAATACAAAAAGAAAAGAAAAGAGCACATGAGGGTTTGCAAGTCTAAGTGCACCCTCCCTGAAGTAATAAAAAATGCTAGGCAATAGAATGGGTAGGTAGATGGGGTTGCAGAAGCATGATTTCTTTCATATTGCTGGCCTAAACAGAGAAAACATATATTGGCTAGAGCAGATCCACCTATCCATCATTTTGGTGATAGTAGAGTGAAGCATGTCTAACCTCCCAATCATTCCCCATCAAACTCCTTTCTAACATCCCACTATCACCTTGGTTCATGACAGAAATCAAACTTATTTGTTGATTCTTGTTATATAGAAGAGCCACATTTCATATGTAAAAATCTTTTCATTTTGATCTACTCTCCTAACTAAGTTTGTTCCCTAAAAAACTTAGTGTTTGCTTCCTCTCTTCCATATCTCCCATCCAATACTAACTACTAACTCTATTATTACTTAACTCCCTATGTTCCCCTTTTCCCTATCATTATATCACTATTGTATATAAAAAGCCCCAAAAATATGTAAATTCTCCCCTAGGCAATATAGCCTTAAGTCCCAAAGGGTCGGAGCACAAAGAAGTTTAGCGCTAAGGCAAAAGCGTGCTAAATGGTCTATTTTCGGGATTAAATCAACATCTGGTTGATTTAACAGCCCAAGCGCATTTCACCAACAATTACATGAAAACCCATTTGTTCTAAAAACATTGCAAAACCCGCAAATCCGCCGTTGTCCTAAGTTTTGTTCCTGGCGCGCCTTTCCAGAAATATCATTTGTTTATTCTTCGGGCCCCGCCATATTTTCCGATCACGTCTGCTCCCTGTCGACCGTCGGATCTGGGCCCTCCCATCCGACGGTCCTTTGCAATATCGGGCTGCCTCTGGTGGCGATACTTTAGCACCCGAAAATTTCAGAATGATGACGTAGGGCGCTGGACACGCATCACAATTTAATTGCATCGGGTGGCCTCCTGCCAAAACCGTGCCCGTACCTTAAGCGGTCTGATATTACCGCTTACCGCCTTCTGTTTACCGCCTGCCAAGTCAACCCTACGTCACCTCCACGCCATTGCCAAGTCAGCACCACATTAGCGCCCGACCCGCCATCGCTCTGAGCTGTCTGCCACGTCCCCCGTCCATGTGGACCCCTCACAGACCACCACGTCATCATTCCGTACCATGACCCCACCTATGACGTCATCCGACAAAAGCGCGCCAAAGTCCAAATTTTCTATATTTTTGCCCAAAATCACGTTTTTTCGCGTTTTTTGCAAAAGAGTCTGTTGTGCCTCCTGCATGAAATTTCACGTCGTTCTCACCGCAAACCTGCAGAAATTGATTCAAAGCCGTGGCCGCCCACAATTCAGCTTGGATAAGCCTCCACCCATCGCGCCGTGACCAAGTATTTACCAATTCTTCCTGCACCTGGTTCTGTTGGTTCTTCGCTGTAAAAAACGCCCGGAACTGCCATTTTCTCCTGAAACTCAAGCTTCCTTGTCCTGCAAGTGACTCAATTTCTCCCAAGAGTGACCAATTGTGCCCCTTTTTACACCAGAACTGCCCTGTTTTCATTGAAAATCCTTTTAACCTCAATTCGCCGCGCAAGGTCGCATTTGCCTACGTTCCTAAGTGAAATTCTGCTTGAAGAGCACCAAACACATGGAGACACCAGTAGCTCTAAACATTCCACCTTTAAATGCCCCACACAGAGAGCTAGAATGGCTGCCCCTGGCTGATAGAGACTACCAGATGGCAGAAGTAATCCCAGATTACAGCAAATACCATATTCATTTAATCAATGAGCTAAAAGCCAAACATCTCAATGGAACTGATATTCTAGGGATTTGGGACTCCTATTTGCCCATTTTCAATCTTCCTCAAGTCAATGTCCTCCCAGATTTAATCCATTGATGCAGTGTCAACTATGATCCATGTCAGAGAGCTGTCCTCAGTCCCTCAGGCTCAGTCTTGTTCTATGTCACCCCTGAGGCTATAAATCAAATGCTGCACTTTCATACTACTAAGCCATTGACTCCTCTATCCATAATGCACTTGTTAGACCAAGGAGGCAAGCTGTCCAGTGCCCAAATCGTAAAGATTAATCAACTATTCATTCAATCAGGCTCTCAAACTGTGAGGTCTCCTCCTATTGGAAATGTATATCTCAATGAGTTGGGCAGGATTCTTGTGGATATGATCAGTTATATCCTGGGTTACAGGTCATCTAAGGATGTTGATGAAACCATTCTGGCTATGATGTCTGTCTTCTCCCCTGGAAAGCCTCCTTCGGTTCACTATGATTATGCTACATTCATTGCCAACAAAATTCACGAGCAATTGATGAATTTAGAGAGGGAAAGGATATTTAGATACACTTCTTACATCTATCACTTGTTCCTATTTAATCAGCCTGACAGCTTCCCTATTACTCTCAAGAAGTTTGATGCCCAGGGGAACCAAAGGTCTATGGTATTTTGGTCTTCAATCTTTCATCACACATCTTTTTCACCATATAGCTACTATGAATTCATAGACCTTTTCATCCATCCAGCCATGTCCTTGTTGTTGAGTTCTCCTCCTCCAAGATTGACAGATGAGATGCAAAGAATCCTCTAGCTCTCAAAGGCCTACAGCATTGGGGATTGGTACTTTTACCAACACCATACAGTGATCAGGATATATGGTTGTGAGTTAGCCCCATACAGGCTACCAAGATATGTCCCTATGAGACTTTTTGCTTTAGAATATTTCAGACAATTTGGAAATGCGGACATGATCCATTTCCACAGCAAAAATAAAAAGGCACAGCTCAAAGTCAAAAACCAGCTAGGCCCATTTATTTATAACAAAAGAGAAGAGGCATGGCAAGAAGCAGATAAGATCCTGAAGTGCCTCGAGTTGCAAACCAGTTTCCTCTGGTTACCCTATGACCCCAATCACTTCATTAGTCTTAGAAGGGTCAAATATAAATTGGCTAGCTATGATCATCTCAGGTTACCACATATTGAAAAATATGCAAATCAATTAGAATGGAAAGAGGGCACCCTAGAAGAGGCAAGTTCTAAAGAGGAAATAGCACAAAAAGCAGCAAAGAAACTTTAGAAGGAAGCTGACTTGGAATATTGTGGACAGGTTTCTTCTTTTCATCATACTCAACTTGGAGCAGTTGCCTCATCTTCTACAGCTCCCCAGCAACCAGCCCAAACCACTACTCTAGCAGCTGGCACAGATAAGGGGAAAGAAATGGAGCAGGATCAGACACTCCCAACAGCAGAACAGCAGAAAGAACAGACAGAACAGCAAGAAGAAATGGCTGAGGCCCCTGTATCCACAAAGCAACAGGTTCAAGAAAATGTGCCTCCAAGGCAGGAAATAGCAGTGGAGACCTCGGTGCTCCAAACCCCGATGAATGAAGAGAGAGCCAGGAAGAGGGACAAACAACAAGAAACCCCCCTTACTACATCAGCAAGTCAACAAGGGGAGAAAAGGCAAAGACTAAACCCTTTTTCTGAAGAAGAGTTGCCTATTGGACCATCCATGGGTATGGGCCTCCCTAGTATGGAAGCATCAGCCAGTTCCTTCCAGCAGGAACAAGAGAGACCACTTGGAGGAGAGGTCAGCTCCTCAAGCCAGCAAAGAAGGGCAGAGTCTGGAATCAAAAAACAATTTATGGATATAAAAGCTAGGAATGAGCCAGTCAGAATCCAGCTTTACAATCATTTGCTCAAGATGGCTCCCACCAATCAACAGAGGCTCATGTCAGCATATGACATTGCAGAGGGGAAGATGACTATGAGCCATTTTATGCCTGCCATGCTGCAGCCACAGTCAGCTGCAGATTACATCAGAACCAACCTAGAAGTGTTTGCAAAAGACATCCACCCAATGGACCAAATAGAGCTACATAAGCAAACGGGTGAGATGGTCTACTCTACTCTTGCAGATAAAACACTTCTAGCACACAAACTGCAAAATTCTCTCCATAATACTACTGCCCAACTAGAATTGGAGAAAGCTTCTTCTCAAGCCAAAGACAATAGGATTAAGTCTTTGGAAGATATCATCATAGAGCTTGGGCATGACCCAAGTAATCCCAAAGCTGTGCAGGCGCTGATGAAGAAAAAAGATGAAGATATATCAGCTTTGAGGAAGATGGTCAAACTTCCAGCAACCCTTCACCCCCAAACAAAAGATGTTGCTTAGCAGAGAAAGGACCAAGATGTAGTGGCCATGTTGTTGACATTACACAAACAATTGGTAGAAACAGAGGGACGATTGGTAGCAATAGAGGGTGCATTAGAGGCAGCCCTGAAGCAAAAACAAGGAGAGCAGATACCTCAGCCCTCTCAGCCAGTAATAAACCTTGAGGAGCCTCCTCAAATTATAAGTCCTCCCCTGGTGCAAACAACAGAAGCAAGTGCCTCAATTGCTGGGCCTCAAGCCACAGAAAAGGAAGCAGCAGCAGAGCAAGTCCCAGGCCTCGGTATGCGAGATATGATGAAGGAGCTGCAAGCTCTTGAAACCCAAATGATTGAGCTGAAGGATGCCAAAGAAAAGCTGGCCCAACTGGACGAGAAATATGACAAATCTAAGCAGCAAGTGGCAGAAAAGACCAGGGAAGTTAGGACACTAGAAAGAAGGATCAAAGAGCTTGAAAAGGAGCTCACCATGAGCAAGGTCATAACTGAGGTCAAAAAGATCCTATGGGCTAAGATTGGCCAGTCAATCACAGATCAGTGGCAATACATAGAGACAATTCATGAGCAAATGGATCTGCTGAACAAGGCTCATGCTGAAAGTCAAAGGGCCAGAGCTTCCCTAGGAAGTATGCCTGATATTGCTACCAGGATGATCAATGTCCTGAATAATAGAACTGGCCTTCAATTGGAAACAATGGGTATCAGGGATAGGATTGATACAATTTTGTTAATCAAAAGGGTGCTCACCCTCCGTAACTATCTGCAGACATTAAAAAGAAAGTGCCAAGATATTCAAGTAGAGGTCAATGCTTTTGCCACCAAAATCACAGCATTGCATGGCAGAGGGCTTCCTAGCCTAGTGACCAGTGCAGGAAGACTGTTGTCCCATGAATAGTATGCTAAAAGGGTCAACAATTATGCAGCTAATCAGTTGACAACTACAACAAGCAATCCAGAAGGAGTTGGGCCACCATCAAGGCAAGAGATTTATGATAAGTTAGAGAATTTATTCTTCATTGAACATGAAATTAAGCACCTTTTTGAAGTGCCCCCTAATTATTATAAGTATACAGAGGTAGATGAGACCCTAATCAAGATGCAGAGACATCAAATGCCCACTGAAGAGTGGTGGACGAATATGATTAAAACTTTGCTTTAAATCAAGTCTAAATTTTGGTCTAAAAAGTTTTTCACAGCAACAGGAAAGCAGTTGGATGAGGTGGACAGTGGCTATGCACAGCTTGGGCATCACAGATGAGCTGTCCGAATACAGCAGTGCCCTGACGCGGTAGCATAAAGGCAAAAGCAATCGAAATCGCTGCAAGGAGCTCCGATGGCCCATAAACCCAAAAGTCAAGAATTTCTGACAAACAACAAGTAGCTGTTGTATATTTATTTAAGTAGCTTTTAATTTTGTAAGAAATATCTTAGAAAGTTGGTAAGAGCAGTTATTGTGCAATAACTCATTGCTGAGATATTTTTGTGATATTTTGTATATATGCACCCCCGCATAGCTTATTGGGGGTTGTTGTTGCTCAGTTGTTCAAGAGAACTCGGCTGTATATCCTCTGAAAGATATAATGCAAAGGAGCTGTTGGTTTCCAAAAGAATGAGTTTGGCTTGGACGTGATGTGATGAAACTATTGACTGCTGCAGGATTCTCGTGTTATGGCGTGATACAATAAGTGTTTTCTATCCGTATTTATGTTTTCATTTCTTGCATAATCCATCTGTGATGTATGGTGATTAGTCTTGGTAGAAAAGAAAAAGAATAGTTCAGGATTTGTCCACTAAAGACACCCTAAACTCAATCTTTACTACTAAATATGTTTTCTCCAGGGTTAGCTGCAACTATGGAATTCTTAAATGCTCCTATTTGCTCTAATCACATGATAAGTCTTTATTCAGTAATTCTCACTTGCTACTGATTAGGATTTGTCCGTTATTCCCTGTTGCACTGTGAAAGAACTCTTAACTGCCTTTTACTGGTGTAATTTATACTGTTTCTTTTCTAAAAAATCAAAGTTTGTATCATGAATACCCATCTGGCCCTGCAGTGAACCTCTCTTTATCACAGATATCAAATGCTATTCATTTCTGGACTCCACATGCCCAATGGATTGAACTCTCTTTGATACTTGCTTGCCCTTCTTTGAACAATAGCTGACAACCAAAATTCAAACAAAACTCTCACCCCATAACTAGCCTAAAATCTCCAAAAAACAAAGTTAAAACTAAAAAGAGAGAGCCCTCTTTGATTACAGGTAGGCTAGAACCTGTAACCCAAAGCTTGGTTAGTGGTTACCCCGGCCGTATTCCCTCGGGAGTCAAAGGGAACAACCTGGGTGTTAACAGTGTCTAATCCTAAATGATGCAATTTAGCTCTTTTAACATTATAAGTAAATATCTCCCGGATGCGGGTGCAACTGCAACGTGCTAATGGCATGAGCCATCACGTGGGTAAGTGGCAGGCCCGCAGTGTCCAAGGGTACCACGTTAAGCGGATTATTAATATGCATAAACTCAAACAGAGAAAGGCATTAATGCCTGTCATCTCGGCTCGAGGGAGGGGGATGCAGATCGATGCAATGGAGCGTTTTAAGGAAGGAATGTGTATGGTTCAGGGGAATATGGGTGAGCATTGTGCAGGCGCCTTGCTTCGCTCAGAAGGCAAAGAGCATAGGAATTTGAGAGGCGTCACGCTGGTTTTTGAGCCAGGAGAACACGCACCCTGCAACGGTGCTGAGACTGTGTTGGTTTTTATTGTGGGAGGAGCTCGGGGTGATTGGGTAAAGCCGCATTCTGCAATGCCGAGGGAGAGGCCGCGGATGGGCAGCCGAAGAGGGGGAACCAGAGGCAGGGCCCTCTCGCAGCAGCAAAATTTCAATTCGCCCTCCTCCTCCATCGAAGTAACTTCAATGCCGCGGAGGTACCAAGGCAGCAATGAGGAGGACAGTGGTTTTAATGGCAGAAATCCAAGTTCAGAGGAGGGTCAGCAGGAGCTCCCTATGCTCAGATATCGACTCCCCTGCCCTCAAGCTAATTCCACTCTGATAGTTTCTATTTCGGTTGAGCCGGGCATCTCTCAGAACATGGAGGCAGAGCCTCTCCCAGAATGGCCTCGCTCCAGCAGAGAGGAATCTCCGGTCGCTTGCCTTCCGGTTGGGGTAGGCACCCGTGGGTTGGCCCCGGGAAGTGTGCTCGGTCCTGAACTTGTGCGCCCAGCCTCTAATTGTGAACATGATGCTGGCCCTTCAACGCGGGCTGGTCCAAGCAAGCCCGCACCAGAAGGGAGCCCGGACGCGGTCATCCAGCTCTCTGACTCTGAAGATATGCTCCGTTTCGGCTGCCGGATTGAAGAAGCGCCCCAGACTACCGATGATGAATAAACTCGCTCCGGTAACCTCTGCTGTTTTTCTTGGGTTCTCAATGTATGACTCTGCCAAGCGTTATCCACATCTCTGTCAATGTGTCGGCTTTAATTGTTCAAGTGTCGAATGTAATTGTTCAAGTGTCGGCTGTAATAGTCCAGGTATCTGTCGGTCTTTGTATGGGTCAGTCCATGGCCCTGGTGTCTGTTATGTTACTATGTGTTCTGTCAGTATGTCTTCAGTGGTGAAGCAACAAATTCCAATCTTGAAATCTGCTCAATTTTGGAAATGAAAGCAGGGCAAGAAAAGGGCTGATAGGCAAAAATTCAAAGCCTTGCCCACTGTAATCTTTATGTATCTCTGTTTTGTATAATAATAGATTAGTCACATTCAGAAAAAAAAAACATTATAAGTAAATATCTCCACTAAATATTCAATACTTTCATCATCCTTTTTAGTCATTTTGAAAACTTCTTCTCTAAGGTCATGATGAATGCAATAATCTTTATATTTTTCTAATAATATTATTTCCATGTCATCCCATATCCTTATATAAATAATTCCTAGACCCATGAACCATTTCAAAGCCCCATATTTCAATGTAGCAAGAAATAATTTCAATTTTTTAGTATCAAGTAAATAATCATAGGATCTACATAGTTCCTCAAACTCAAAGAGAAATGTTTCTAGATCCTCAATTCTAATACTATGGAAGTTAGGAAGAATGGATGGAGAAATATTCTTCATAATAGAAATGGTGTCAATATCATTAATAATAAATCCAAAAGGATCCTCCTCTTCATGAAAACCTCCATCATCTCCTCCTCTTCCACCTTGACCCCCTCTACCACGCTATTTCTGTTGCGATCAACACCCTCCAAAATTTTACACACACTTGAATTTTGGAGCCTATTGAGGATATTATGGTATGTCCTCCTATAGTTACTCCATGGTTGTTTGATGTTTTGAAAAGTGTTCAAGTCTTCATCCTAGTTTCAAATTGTCGAGTCACTTGCACACACATGCCCAGTGTTCAATGACTTTATGAGCATGCTTCCTTTATTCTAGCTTGAAATAGAATAGCACCATCCATCAAGATAGTTCATGTGTGATGTTAAACTCATGTTGACAACAAAATGCGCATTTTTATTGATAGTTCCCCTCACTTTGTTGAATTTATACTTATATTTTGGTGAGTTTTCTCAACAATTGTCTTTTGCACATTTTTGCTTTCACATTTTCAACTATCACTTTTGCTTGTTTCCACTTTGATAAGTGGAATTTTCATGTTATATTCACTATGGCGCGTGTCACTTTCAAGGTCATTGGAATTTTGCAAGTGTTGTCTTATTTGTTCCTCATGGCATAGGTGTCACTTTAGTTATTTTCACACCTGCATGTGTCACACCTTTGCACATCACCAAAGTTAGTTTTGGTGCACTTTTTGGCATTATATGGTATTACATATCATTATAATATGTGATATACACATTCCTATAGCTTAGCATATCTTTTGATCACAATCATCACAATTGTCGTAACTTGTGTTCTAAGTGTCGTAATGTGTCATTTCAACTATCGCACTTAGAAGCAAGTGTCGCTTTGTTGTCATTTCTAGGTTTTATTATTATTAATGAGGATTTTGTATCCTTATGGATTTTATTGATGGTTTTAAGAGTGTCATACAAGTTTGAGTCATTTATGGATGTATTTCTCTCTTTTACTCTGTCGATCCCACACTTATCCATTTTGGAGCCCTTCTTGGTCCTTTAACCGAGTGCAAGTTGTGAATCCTTTATCCCTCTTGTTGAATGTGAATTTAAAACTATCTAGGGCCCTCAATGATGAAATCCTACTCCCAAAAATTGGTGCACTAAGTCCCTCTCAAGATCATCCCAAATCTGTTGCACATTATGATCCTCCCAAGGGTAGTCACCTAATCCTCCTTGCTCATACAGACTCACAACACTGAGATTTGGTCACCTTTTCCTTACATGACACATATAGAATTCCTAGATAGCATAATTGACCTATTTCACCCTTTTGTAGAGGAAAAACATGCAATGTAAAGACCCTCCTATCCTCCCAGTGCAGTGAAAACCCTCCTAAGATAAGTGGTTTCATCCCTATGGCCTCCCTCAATGAAAAGTGAACTCCAAATGGTTAAGCACCCATTTTTGGGTCAAAATGTCATAACATATGATTAAAAGTGAATTGAAAATCAATAGTGACCCCTTTTTGAATAAAATTATGCTTTATATCAAGCATCCTTATCCTTTGAGCGCATCGCACACTCCCAAAGATTGAAGCCTCACCCTTCCCCCTTCCCAAATGTGTTTTGCACCCAATTTTGGCTTAAAATATTCCTCTAGAGCACATGGCATAATAGGGAAGGTTGAAGGAATCCTCCTCCTCACCTTTGACCAATCAAATTGAGCCCTTCTTGAAGTCTCCTTTTCGTTTGAGTGCATAATGCAGTCTTGAAGGTTGAACCTTTTACCTTCCCTCCTTCCAAATTCTCTCATGCACCCTAAGACTTTCATTGACCTTTCCTTTGAGCACATAGCATAGTAGGGAAGGTTGTAGGATTCCTCCCCTCACCCTTGACTGGTCAAACTTCACTTTTTGGCTTTCCTCTCTTTTCTTTGGAGCACATGGCGCAACCTTGAAGCATGAAGCTTTCAACCTTGTCCCTTCGGCTTCCCCCACTATGATGGACCAAGGAGAGCTCTTCCTCATAGTGCATGGTCTAGTAAAAATGATTTTGATTATGCCTTCTTAATCAAGTCTTCTTCTAACCCTCTCATAGCCTATCACAAGCAGATCACTCCATGAGCTAGGCAGTGATAGAATAGATGTTTTTAACACTGATCTTACGCCGTCATGAATGATTTTTAATGAAATTACCTCCCAATAATGACAAGGTGATACTAAACAGTAGATAGCAAGGAGAAAGCATGAAAAAGCACCTGCAAAGAAGAATCACTAAGAGAGTTATCATGAATACATGAAGCAGATCATGAATCGAGACGGAAAGAAGAAATTGTATGACAACTCATAAGATTTGGATATGATCAAAGACCCTTTGGAGGGTGACGATGAACAACAAAGTGTATATTTCATGAAGATAAATCATAGATCATATACATCATCAAGAATGAAAGATGAAGCAGCAAGGAAGATACCTTGGCATTACCACCTCATCAAGAAGTTCATGTCATCATTGTCAAGTTGTAATGTGTACCAGTGTCTTCATAATAATCAATATGTGTCCATGTTTCATGCCATGTCATCATGAGGAATGGAACGTTGTATATTCAAAGAAACGGAAAAAATGTAATGTGTGGAATTCCAAGAGTTATATGTGGAATATGAAAAGTCACTTAGCCATATATGGACAAAATGTCTTTAGGAGAAGTCCAAAGGTCATTTATAAGTCCAAGAGTTGTTTAAAAGTCCACATGACATAAGAAAAGTCAAAGAGTCATGAGGATAGTCCAAGATCCATGAGGATATGAAATTTCATTCCTCTTATTATAAAAGGAACCTCATAACCCAAGGAAGAGGTTTTTGGAGGCTTAAGCTTTAGAGAGCTAGTCTTAGCTTCTCTACTTGGCATAGGAGAGAAAATTATTCTGTGGAGAAGAAATAAGCGACTTAATGTTCCACTACTGGAACTAGTGTCTTACCATTGTAACTGTGTACTTTGATATTTCACCTTATAATTAAAGCTCAATGAGACAAAACATTTTCATGCATGTATTGTGAATGTCTTGGGACTATTCTTTAGATGTTTGTTATATGTTTTGTTCTTATGTAATAAGAAAATTGAAATATTTCGGTGGCCTTGGTACTTATCTTATTGAATGTGTGTTGTATGTGATTTAATGATAATTATTTCTAAGTGAACTATTTCACTAGATAACTAACAAATATTTCTTGGCTTGTGTGTCTCTCTTAGGTTAGTACTATTACTTCCTTCTAGAGGCTCACTTTTTGTCTCCCCCTATTGAAAGTCTCATTTTGAACATTGCAATCAGTGTTTCACAATGTTAACTCACTTTCTTTTTCAAATTTTATGTATGTAATCTCTTATGTTATCCATTGAAACTAAGACGAACTTTTGTGTTATTGTGGTTGGGTCGATACTCTGGATGGGGCTTCTACTCCAAAAGTTGTGAGGTCTAATTGGGACTTCACATTAGGGAGACCCCCTGTATGTTGGTGGTATCTAGCATTGTCAACATTCTAGTGCTAGAAGGAGGGCCAGATGACAAGTTGTGCCTTTTTAGTCTATGTTAAATATCTTATCTTTAATGGTTAATCCTCAAATCATACACTTGGGGTGTTTCTCTAATTTATCCACTGGTCAACTTTTAGTCCCTGATGAGCCTCTTTATGACTTGTCTCAATTGAAATTTGATGATGAGGATGTAACATCCATAGCTGAGCACATTTCCAATTTTCTTAAATTTTTGAATATTAAGAAATCGATGATGAACATATTGCTTCTGTGATTTTCTTTCTCAACCTTGAAGGTCATGTTAGATGATGGTATCACACCTTAACACCTACCTCTATCCATTCTTTTGATCATTTCCTCAAGGATATTCATAAATATTTTGGTAGGTATGATTACCAAGATGTGTTCAAAAGAATCAATTAACTTAGAATGAATCCTAATGAATCAATTGAGGATTTTTCTAATCAGTTCCTTCACTTGTGTTGTGAGTTGTGAGAATATAAACCCCCTGATGTTTATATTTCCATAACTTTTGTGAATTGTGAGAAACCTCTAATTCCAGAGGAGGAACCTACTATTCCTTTTATTCCTTGTCCTCCTCATTTTTGAGTACCAATTTGGGTGCCTCCTTGATGTTGAAGTTGGAAAATCTAGAAATCAAATTCCTAATCCATCTTCTCAACCTTCTCCTATTATCCCTGATTTAGACCCAATGGAGGAAACCTTGGAATGGGTCATGGAACCCAAGGTGAAGGTTAAACTCTTGATTTCTCCATATGGTATTGACACTCATAGCTCTAGTCGTAAATCTGATTTGAATTCCTATCATCCTCTTTTATCTCTTTCTCATGATCCCTTGCCCCATAATTTTCTTAATAAACCTATTCCAAATCTGAAAAGTGATTAAGAGCATGGTAGTCACATTTCAAAAGTAGAGGAGTGGGAAAGTGGGGATTCTTTTGATATTTCTTCTCTTTTCCAAAATCCTTCGTGTCAAGAATATGTTATTTAATCCTTGGTTTATTTTGAATATAAGAATATTAGTGATGAATTAAATGGAATTGATTCACCAAACCAATAAGAAGACTTGGATAACCTTCATTATGTTCATTCTGACTATTATTTTATGTGATTATGGTTTCCCAAGTACACCATTTGATCCTCAATTTCTCAAGAAGATTTGTTTTTGGAATATTTAGACCTCAAATATAGTTCGGTTTAAGAAGATGTCCTTATGGAATATTCCTCTTCACCTCACTATCCCTTCCATTCTACTTTTTCTAATGCATTAACTTGTAAATGAGATACTCCATGTTCTTCAAATTTATTATCTAATGAGTTGGATTTTGAATTGACATAGGGTAGTGAGTTCATCCTTGATGAAGAAGAAGGTAAGCACTTTATCAAGTATCCATTCCATACCTTATCATTTCCAATATTTCATAAGGAGGATTCCTTAGTTCAAGTTACTCATGAGGTTTTTCCACTCTATCCATCCTTGGATGCTCAATTTGTTATGAAACCAGCTCAATAAAAGATAGAAAAGATAGATCAACGCCTTAGAATTCAGCCTCTTCGAGGGGGCAACCTCCTTTACATTACATAAATGAACAATTCTTGGATGATACAAATGAGAAAACCTCCTTTCTATATATAGGAGTCTAAGGAGTCACAATATAATCTAGCCAACCTAACAATAATAATATAAAGCCACAAAAATAACAATAGAGGGATTCTATGGGGCACAGAAATAACAACATGGGGGTAATAGGGGCACAACAATATAAATAAGGGGTATAACTACAATAGTAATGGGGTAATCACTAGTATTATAGGGACCCAACACAATTAGAATAATCTTATTACTTGGATAATATGTTTGTTGAATAAGTAAATTTTGATCAAATTAGTGACATAGATGACTTCCATTTGGATAATAGCGATCTTGTTAAAATTATTAATGGTAGTTGTCCATACACCATGCATGATTTGATACAATCTTTGACATCTCATTCTACAATCTTGGAAAGTTCGAGGACTTTTTAGGAAGTCGAGGCACTTGAACTTCTATTGATGGTTATGTCAAGTTCTCATGACTCTGGTAAGATCCTTGAGACAGGTCAAATCTTGATTCTCTCGCAAGATTCTTTTCTTTTCATGGTTTCACTGGATGTAAATTCCTTCTTGAATGATGATAGTTACTTTGAATATAGCTCTTTCAATTTCCAAGATTTGGTTTTTGATCAGACTAAATATTCTATTTCATTTGATCATTCCTCATGTAAATCTCTTGTATCAAACTTGGGTTTGAAGTGTATACCTTTCATGAATAAGCGAAGATGTGAAGTTGATCATTATAAATATTATATTTGGCCAAAGGATTCATACCTGTCACATTCTTTTGAAAGTAATCAGCTCCTAATACTTCTTGTGAATATTCTGATATTAATTATTTTCTTCATGGAACCAGACATCC
Organism: Pinus tabuliformis; assembly: GCA_031772625.1. Taxonomy (NCBI): domain Eukaryota; kingdom Viridiplantae; phylum Streptophyta; class Pinopsida; order Pinales; family Pinaceae; genus Pinus; species Pinus tabuliformis. Next base: position 430,412,660 of record CM062819.1, read on the forward strand.
TCTTTAGTTTCAATGAATGCTCGTGTTATGTGCTGAATCAAGTTTCTCATTTTTATCCACTACGTATTGACTAGTTTCATGTGCTTTCACATTGGCATTCTCTTTTAATGATTATGATGTCAGTCTGGGTTGTAGCCAGTCACAAGTAGATGTTGTGTCACATTCAACATATGAGGAAGATGGTTCTTTTTTTCAAATCATTTGTAAATTTGTTCAAATTGATCTATCTTTTTTGTCTCCTAACTGAGAATCTTATGCCTTAATCAACCCATTTGATCATGGTTCTTGTTCTAACAATTGTCATTCAATTAATCATTTTCCCACTGGTATACATAATCATGGTTGTTTTACATCAGTTGCTATTTATGGTTTATCATCTCAATATTTGTATACTTTTCGATTAGTTGAGGCACTTCAGCCTCCGCTGATGGTTATGTCAGGCCCTCACTATCTTGACAATCTTTTTGAATATGATCAAATTTATTTTTCCACACAAGTTTCTCATCCTGATTCCACACTATTAATTGAAAGTTATTCTTCCCAAGGATTTCAGGATTTCCAAGAGGAATATTTTGTATTTCATGATCCAATCTATCATCAATTAGACGCATCTTGGGTAAATTCAGGTGGTATGACACATCTTTCTTCCTGTAAGAAATACCTTCTATTTTTTGTGCAAGATAGTAAAGTTATCATTTTTTTTGTTGCACATTATTTTATATCGGCTATAATTGTTCTTATCTTTGTGTTTGCAGGTTGGGACCAATTGTGGTGTATTCATTGGAAATATAATTACACTTATCCTTGTCCTTCTAGCATGTTAGGTTAGGAGTAGGCTTAGTTTCATTTAGTTCCACTTGCATTGCGTACACCCTCTACCCTGCTCTCCATCAATTCTTTGCATTTGCTTGTTTCCTTATTGTATATTATGCATGTTGTTTTATGTTCTACCTCCATTTGCTTTGTTTTTTTTGTTTTTTCATGTATTTTTTTTCATTTTGTTCAATAAGAATTTGCATGAAAGATGCTCTCGTTCGACTCAATAAACAATGTTGCAAACTTAAAAAGGGGCAGTTGTGATGACGAACAATGTTTGGCTAATTTGTTACCTCTTCTCTATCTTGGGTTTACATGTCTTTAAAGTCAATGATGTCTAAATGGAAAATAACATCCACTCAAATGGAAAGCCTTTGGTCAAACTATAAAACCTATATCTATTCTAGGATCCTCATTCATCAAGTGAGTATTATAAGTAAATAGTGTTTGTCTTTCCAATATAGTTAAGTAGAGAAAAGATAAGAGGAAAATATAATGCAAGAAAACCAATATCAGAGGTTATATAAATACTTCTTTGAAGGGGGAACTTCCTCTGGTCTCAATAAGTCAGGATCCCTCTTTCACCCATTGAAAATAAATAAGTGTCGAAGCACAGTCCTATTAAATAAATAAAGGGTGAAAGAAGAGGAAGGCTTCTTGTGTAAGGAGGTGAAGAAGGTGACTTCGTCGGGGTACTAACTAGGCTCGCTGACAGCGAAGCAACTCTTGTGCTCCTGTAGAGACTCCGTCGGGTTACTATCTAGGTTCGTTAGCAGCAGAGCAACACCAAATATTAAACCCATACTCTGAACATATTAATATTGCCATGCATATTACCCTTTCCTACATCGAAACAATGGTGATCTGGCAAGATTTCATATGTGTTTAACTGAGTAAGGCAACAGAGGGGGCTATATCTCTAACTGGGCTAAGTAGGGAAGCAGAGGTAATTCACAAGATGAATTAATACTTCCTGAAATACTGAGACCTTGCACTTAGTGAATTAAACCTAAATAGAGAAGTTGGAGTTCTACCAGTGTGTTGCCAAGTGTTGTCGTTGCAATCAACACCCTCAAAAAATTTGCATACACTTGAATTTTGAAGCCTAACGAGGTGTAGGAATTTACAGGGTAAGTTCCTTAGATAGAACACCAAAGGACACTGCTCACAAACAAATCACAGATCAATACACTAGTATTCTTAACATGGTTAAAACCTCAAAGAGGGAAATAGTCCACGGCCTAAGCCAACGTAGCCACTTCAAGCAATTTATTAATGTAAAAGAAAGAAAATTTACATAAGCTTCTCTCATGAACGGTCACCTTACAAATGACCCTCCATGCTCTTTAAATAAAGATCATGGACTAATTAGGTGTTAAGCCACGGATCAAGTGTCAGTAATACCAAGGAGAGAATAAATTGTCGGATCACTTCATGTCTAGAACATATTATGACCGTTGGATTGTAAGTTACAAAAGTACATAGTAAAGAAACACACTTTACCTAACTCTACACTAGACCAAGTTATACTTAACTATTTCCTATGTGCCGCAATATCCTAACATCCCCCCTTAAGAACAACTTGGGATAGGATTGAACGATGTAAAAATATGATACAATAGGAGAACGAAGGAGGCATTAGAGCCTATCCCCCCTTAGTGACAACTTCTTGAACTCCAACGATAAATCAAAGTTTAGTAAACTTCGCCTTTGTGAGAGCCTTTGTAAAGATGTCTGCAACTTGATCATTAGTTGAACAATATTGCACTTCAAGAACATGGTCGTGAATGAGCTTTCTGATGAAGTGCATGTGTATTTCAATGTGTTTGTTACGCTGATGTTGGATTGGATCTTTGCATAGTTGAATGGAAATTTTATTATCACACTAAACTGTAGTCAAATGCTGCTGCTGAAACCTAAACTCTGACAAGATCTGATGAAGCCACAGGGCTTCCTTACTAGCTTCTATGGCGCCATGATACTCTGCTTCTGCTGAAGAAAGAGAAATGGCACTTTGTTTCTTGTAAGCCCATGTAATAGGTCTAGAACCAAGAGTGAAGACATAACCTGTAGTAGAATTTCGATCATCAAGTTAACCAGCCCAATCAGAATTAGTGAAACCAACCAATAGAGGAGATGTTTATGCACTGTAATGAATCCCAACTGAACTATACCTCAAACATAATGAAGTATTCTTTTAGCCTCTTTCTAATGACTTTCATGTGGGTTTTTCATAAAATGAGAAATAAGGCCAATAGCAAAGGATAGGTTAGGACGGGTATGGGTCAGATACAAAATGTTTCCTACAAGTTGATGGTATAAGGTAGCATGAACTTCACGGGAAGTACAAGTGACTAAAATTTTGGCTCCAGACTGAAAGGGATAAGGGGTTGGCTTACAGTATTCCATGCGAAAGTGGCATAGAAGATCACAGGAATACTTGGACTGGGAAAGGGAAATAGCTTCCTTCGATTGCAAGACTTGAAGACCAAGAAAATAACACAAGTGTCCTAATTCTGCCATTTCAAACCACTTTTTAAGGTTGGACTTCACATGATTTATAAGGTTGGAATCACTACCAGTAAGGATAAGATCATCAACATAAAGAACAAGAATGATAAGATACTTACCCACTTTCTTGTTGTAGATAGTATTGTCAAAATGACACCTAGAAAATCCAATATCTAAAAGAAAGTTATCCATTTTGGCATACCAAGATTGAGGGGATTTCTTGAGACCATAAAGGAATTTCTTAAGCTGACATACAAGGTTGGAATTTGTTTGTATAAAGCCAGGAGGTTGTTCCATATAGATTTCTTCATGAAAGTCCCCATGCAAGAAGGCAAATTTAACATCCATATGATGGAATTCCCATTTGAAAGAGTCAGCAAGGGAAAGAAAAAGGAAGATAGAGTTCATTTTGGTAATAGGGGAGAAGGTTTCAATATAGTCATTGCCTTCAACTTGTGAAAAACCCTTGGCAACAAGATGAGATTTATGTTTATCAACTTTTCCATCTAGTCCAAACTTGGTTATGTAAACCCATTTGCATTTAACAAGTTTCCATCCCTTTGGAAGAGGAACAAGATCCCACGTATCATTTGCCAATAATGAATGATATGCTTCATTCATAGATGCATCCCAATCTAAATGGCATGAAGCTTCTGCAAAGGTGTCAGGATCATAATTCTTTGAAGCTTGAGCCAGTAAAGAAGAGGATTTATCAAACTGAGAACGTGTGTGATGCTGATTTGTAGGATCACTTGCAAGAGCACCTACGGCATCCCGAGTAGCGCGAACCCATTTTGGAAGCTGAGGAGCTGAAGGAGGATCCCAAGAAGGTGGGGGAGGATTTTCATCCTCGCTGTCATCATTTGAAGAAGAAATATTTTCATAAGTAGAAGGGATAGAGAGTGGTGGCACATCCATCGAACTAGGCTCATAGGTCAATATATTTTCAACAAACTTTACGTCTCTTCTAATGAAAACATTTTTGGATTTAGGTGGAAGAAGTGTATATCCTTTGACATATTCACAATATCCAACAAAAATACATTTTTCACTCTTAGGTTCTAAGGCTTTATGTTTCTCATCTGGAATATGGGCCCATGCTTCACTTCCAAAAACACGAAAGTGACTTACATCTGGTTTAATTGAGCTCCATGCTTCTTCTGGAGTGATATTCTTTAAAACCTTAGTAGGAGTGCAATTTACTATGTAATTTGCACTATTAATTTCTTGTGCCCAAAAATTAAGACTAATTCCTTTAGATTGAAGCATACAATTATCCATTTCCTTTAAGGTGCAATTCTTCCTTTCAACTAAACCATTTTGTTGTTGGTATATGGAATAGTATGTTGCATTTGAATTCCATGCTCAGTGCAAAAGTTGATGAATTTGTTGTTAACATGTCCTCCGCCATTATCAGATCTTAGCTTAATAATTTGATGTCCATAATGTTTCTCAACAAAGGCCTTAAAGGCCAAGAACATGTTAAATACATCACTCTCAAGTTTTAAGAAGTATACCCAAGTGCATCTGGAGAAATCATCAATGAAAGTTAAGAAATACTTGTAGCCATAGAATGAAGTAACTGCAAGTGGACCACATAAATCACTATGCACAAGCTATAAAGGGGCTGAGGCATGCCAAGTGGCATGTTTTTCAAAACTGTCCCAATGATTTTTTTCAAGTAAACATCCGGAACAAACACCATCTCTGCCAAATACCATAGCAAGACCTGACACCATATTTTATTTACATGTATTTTGAAGGGAGTGATAGTTTAAGTGACCAAATCGTTCATGCCAAAGTTTGCTCACTTCATCATTATGAGCAACAAATACCGAGGGAAGAGTTGATGACCCAGAGTTGTTAAACTTATACAACCTTGTAGAATCATCAGCAATTCCAGTAGCTAAACTCTATCTAGGATCTCTTAGGCCCTTAATTACAACTTCGTGAGGTGAAAAGTCAACGGTTTTACCTTCACCTGAATGAGTTATCTGATATGCAGATAGAAGGTTGCAGGATAAGGTTGGAACACATAATACATCATTAAATTGACCATGAATAGTTCCAGTCCCTACAACATTAAGAGATCTATCATCACCAACATATATATTTTTGGTGTTGCAATCATTTAAAGAAGAAAACATGGCTTAGTTTTTGGCCATGTGATAAGAAGCTCAGAATCAATTAGCCACTCATGAGAATGAGAAGAAGAAGATACATTTAGTGCATAACTTGACTGAGATGCTTGACAACCACATGCAGAAAGTGATATTCCTGAAGATGAAGTTGAAGTTGAAGTTGAAGTTAAAGAGTGCTCCAAATGAATGTTATGCTTCTTCATTGTTGCTTCCAAGGCTTCCATCTTATTAAAGCATTTGGATTCTTGGTGGCCATCTCAATTACAAAAGTTGCAATGTCTATCAGTCTTCTTCCCTTTGTCTTTTTTTCCTTATAATTTTGTTGAATTGATTTTTCATTTTGAGACTAAAAGTGCTTAGGACCCTTGGTTGGTTTAGGACCATTCTTTTTAGGATGTTTCTTCTTAGGATTCTTTGAACTTGGTTGTTGTTGGGCAGCTAAGGCTTTCTTAGAAGAGTTTCCAAGATTAAGAAGACCAATATGTAAGAGTTTTTCTTGTTCCCTTATTAAAGAATCACAAAAGGCATCAAAAGAGGGGGACTTGTAGTCTTTTCCTTGAGAAATAGAGTCTTCTCTAGTAGAATGGAAGGTGGAAACAACCACAGAGTAGGCTGGTCCCAACTTAGTAAGAATGGAATAGATAAGGTTGTCATCTTATTTCTTAGCCTTAACACCTTCCAAGAGAATTCTAAGGGTCATGAACTTGGACAAAAAATATTCAATGGAAGAAAAATTATTGGGGTCCATTGTAAGCAACTCATTTTTGAGTTGATGGGCTCTAATTTCATTTTTAATTCCAAAAACTTTATTGAGTTGTTTCATTGCTTCATCAAGGGTATCAAGTTCTATGATATGGAATCTAAGGTCTAGAGAAATAGAGATCCCTATCAACCCACATGATTGATTTTTTCTATTTTCCCATTTGGCTTGTTTATCTTCATCTTTAGGTTTAGACTCTTGGCTTGAGGCTATTCTATAAAAACCTTTACTTCTAAGTAAATCATCCATGTAGGACGCCCATTGGAAGTAGTTGGTGATGTCAAGAATAACTTGGCATGGACTTTCCAATTTTGACAGAAATTGAAGCTGTAGATGCTAAAACTAAGTGTTCTAATGGAACTATCTCGAAAAATTAAGCCAATTAAAAAAAAACGGCTCTGAATGGCTTCCGGATGAAGAAGTTATGGATTTTTGAAGAAACATTGTTAAAGATGCTGACGAAGTACGTGAATATGAGAAAGTGAATGATAATGTTATATTTTTAAAAAATCCTTCCTCTTTCCAAACTTAACCTAATTAGCTCACCTTTTATAAAAAATATGTGACACACTTTTATAAATATGTGAAAGTCACTTTTACAATTGTATTTTATGAGCTACCCACTAAATTGTAATTTAAATAAAAGATAAAGAGACTTTTGAATTATAAGTGACTCACTTTTTATAATGGATGAGAACACTTTTACATAAAGTAACTTTAAAACATAAGTTACATGTGCTTTTTCAAAAAGTAACTCAACAAAAAAAAAGACTTGAACCCAAGACCTCTATTCTCATAAAGTAACTTTGGACCAAGTGAGCTAGTTTAAAAGGTTAGTAATTTTTGGAAAAGAGGAAGGAGTTTTTTTTTTTTTTTTTTTAGTCACTGAAGATTTGGCTAAAAAACAAAAAAACACAACCCAAAATGGACATACAAAAAAAAACCAAACCTTATGGCATGAAGTTATATTTCGCCGGAAACTAAATATTTTCCTCAATGTTACTGATTTTCCGAGATCACACTAAGGCACGGCGGAAAAGAGCATACGCATGAGAAAAATCCTTCATTTCTGTTTCTAATTTGCCCAGATCGCATAGAGTCGTGGGACAAAGAGCATACGTTGAAAGGAAAGGTATGGATCGAGTAATAAAAAATAGATACATAAATAAACAGAAATAAACAGACAGATTAATAACTTAAACTACAAATAAAGACTGTATACCTCCAGATATTAAAAATAACGTAGCTAGGGCTAACGGAAACCTTTTCGCGTGAAACGAAAGGGGTTCTTCATTGGAATAGATTCTCCTAACACAATAGAGCATTCCTCTCGACCCTAAACTAGTTAGAAATGGTAGGTCTAGGAAATGACAGTCAGACGCAGTTGTACCGGCTTCGAGTTTGGATCACCAACGGATGCGACCCTCAAATAGCTCTGATACCATGTAGGAATTTACAAGGTAAGTTCCTCAAATAGAACACCAAAGGACATCACTCACAAACATATCACAGATCAATACACTAGTATTCTTGATGTGGTTTGAACCCTCAAGGAGGGAAACAGTCCACGGCCTGAGCCAACACGACCACTTCAAGAAATTTATTAATGTAAAAGAAAGAAAATTTACATAAGATTCTCTCATGAATGGTCACCTTACAAATGACCCTCCATGCTCTTTAAATAGAGATCATGGACCAATCGGGTGTTAATCCATGGATCAAGTGTCGGTAATACCGAGGAGAGAATGAACTGTTGGATCACTTCACGTCTAGAACATATCGTGATCTTCGGATTGTAAGTTACAAAAGTACATAGTAAAGAAACACATTTTACCTAACTCTACACTAGACCAAGTTATACTTAACTATTTCCTATGTGTTAAAATATCCTAACATGAGGATCTTACGATCTATCCTCCTATGGTTACTCAATGGTCATTTGATTTTTTGAAAAGTGTTCAAGTATTCTTCCAATTTTCAAATTGTCAATTCACTTACACACACATCTCAATATTCAATGAGTTTATGAGCATGCATCCTTTATGCTAGCTTGAACAAGCATAAAAATGTCCATCAAGATAGTGCATCTATGATGTTAAAATGATGTCGACAGTCAATGTTCACTTTACTGGCAGTTCCCCTCACATTATTATGTTTATACTTCTATTTTGGTCACTTTTCTCAACTGTCATATTTTATCATTTTCGCTTTCACAAGTGTCTCTTTCACATTCACGGTTGTCATTTTTGATTGTTTCCACTTTCACAAGTATAATTTTCATGTTATCTTTACTCTAGCATGTTTCTCTTTCAAGGTTGTTCACATTTTGCAACTGTCATCTTATGTTTTCCTCATTTCGCAGGTGTCACTTTTGTGATTTTCACTCATGCACGTGTCACACCTTTGCACATCACCAAAGTTATTTTTCGAAAATTCTTATGGATTAGGTGGTCTTAAATATCATTATAATATGTGTTAGAAACATTCCTATATCTTAGAGAACCTTTTGATCATAGTCGTCACGATTTTCATAACTTGTCTTCTAAGTGTCGTAATCTGTCATTTCAACTATCGCACTTAGAAGCAAGTGTCACTTTGTTGTCATTTTGATGTGTGATTTTTATTCATGACTCCTATGTATCCTTCCAAATTTTAGTGATGTTTTACTTGTGTGATCCAAGTTGGACTCATGTCTGGATGCATTTCCCTCTTTCACTCTGTCGATACCACCCTTATCCATTTCAGAGCCCTTCTTAGTCCTTTAGCCCAGTGCAAGTTGTGAATCTTGTTACCCACAATTTTGTGAGTGATATCCCTAGGAGAAAAAAATTATCCATAATGGTCCTTAGCTAGTAGCCCCTTGAAGCCAACATCTAGCTCATTGTGTCATTTCTTTGCTACCTAAGCCATCCATGTGGTACCTCACCCATCTGTCATGATCATATGTTTGAAGGTGGGCCTCCCAAACCTAAATGTATGCCTTGTCATTTGGTGATTGACTATTTTAGTTTAATTATAATGGAAACTCTTGGGAATGGATTAATGGGGGGCATTGTAGCTCCTAAACAAGCCTTGGATTTCTTACAAGACCAGCGCCTGGGCACATCTAAATTTGTGTGTCTCAAATGATTTACAGGAAACTGGAGAAATCACTTATGTTATATAAATACACACACACACACACGTATATATATATATATATATATATATATATATATATATATATATACATATATACATATATACATATATACATATATATATATATATATATATATATATATATAGGAAATGGGTTGGTTCATTTATCTGTAGGTTTTAACCTTGTACAGAAATTACCTGCATACAAATTCTAAAACATAGAAAATAAATAATGTGAGAGCAGAACACATAAAACACATATACACAGATATTTTCCCCTGGATCCCAAAACCGGGACTACAAGCTTGATTTTTCATTATGTTCCTTTCAATGTTATAATACATATTTATACATGCCGAAGCATCCAATACCATGGATCGAAAACCATCACGTCCAATACCATGGACCGAAAAACATCGCGTCCAAAAAACATGTGCAAAAATCATGCACAAAACCATAGGTGGGTCCGCCCAACCTAACATAGGATCCAAAACCAAAATTTTCCAGGGCGCTGCCCTAGACCCCATAAAGTGGGGTTATGGGTGCCCCTCAAACCCCCTGTTAATTACGTGGAAAGAATATAACACAACACAACATTATCCAAATAAATAAAACATGAATTTCTAGTACTTCTTCCCAAGTTCAAATCTCATAAATATGCATGAAAATAGTGGAGGCCGAGTAGTTCAAGGGTTTACAACTTAATAAGCTTTTGCAAAGAAGACAAGAGAGAACAAAGAGAAGGAGAAACTCATCACATAGAGCATAAGGCTTCAAGAATTCTACACTTAACACGTAGAGCTTGAGGCATTAAGGATTTCTATACTTATTTGAGTCACAAGCAGAAATAAGGGTTAAAGGAGGGGATGAATGTTATGATTCATGCGTTGTAGATTTAAATATATGATTTCATTAGTCCACACAGGTATATGCATCGACAGTATTGAGACAAGCAAATCTGTAATAAAATTATAGGCACTTGCATTCACATATCAATACAAATAAATCTATGAGGAAACTTGAAATATTTCTAGCAAATATAATTGCATGAATACAGAGAAGAAAATAATGAACACAAAATGGGTTTTAATAGAGGGAACACATACTGTAATTCTTGAAGAGGGAATCACCACCATTCCCTTGATATTCTAATCAATTGTGTTACAAAGAGATCCAGTCTAAAATAGCATGTAGTGTTTTCTATAGAATTTTTGAGCCTTTTCTAAGTCTTGCTTTCCCCTATTTATCTGGAGAGGGGAGCAAGAAGATTCATTACAGAAAAAATATATATGGTCTAGATTCAGTTGTCGAGTTGACTAGCTGTATCAGTCATAAATGGCTTTGTGGCCCAAAAATATTACAGAATTAAATGCCTCCTTGGAAGGAAAGTAGATTGGAGGACATCAAAATAAATATCATTCAAAGAGAAGCATTAAATTGTCTTAGTGCCCATCCCAGTAATAGCTTTTGTTACAGATTGCATTTAGCTCATTGTATGGCCTCTCGTGCTGCTCAGCTAGCTCCCATCACTTCCGCTTTTACTACTCGAAGGCCTTCCTCTATGGAGTAGGGGTTGGTTCAATTGTAAGTGCCTGTATTTGTGGTCCTTTGTTATGTAGAGAGATGGGGCTCCATGTTGAGCCATTAATCTTCCTGAATCCCATATACTACTCCATTGTTGCGCCATGCTCCATTTAAGTCTTTAGCTTCTGGACCATTTTCCCATTAAAACTCTACTAGACACTACCGGAGCTTTGAAAATCCTCGTGTTGTGTATTATGATGCAATAAGGATGACCTTTGAGCATGGGATTTTAACACAGCAACACCGTGAAACAAGCGAGCCTGACTGCTCTTTAAGCCATTATGCTTTCAGCCCCTTTTTTATTCTTCCTTCATGTGATCGGGGGCTCGAACCAAGCGCTTAGCCCATCGGGTGCTAATGCTTTCAACTACTGCTCGGGGAACTTTTCCTTTATAATATTGAAAAGCCTTTGATAGCCCCTTACACCGCATCAGCAGATATCCCGAACGTGAAAACCTTATGAAATATGACCTATGAAATATCGCATCTGGGGTCCTTTTTCTTTGTTACTTGGAATCCCACATCCCGACGTTGAATGCACTTTTCCTTAAGTTTCTCCTCTAGGCAGCTGCAATCGCCGATATGTGGGATGATTTCATCATTATCGCATGTCACCCTACGAGTGGTGACACATGTCACCCAAAAATGGCCCCATAAGACCCTTGAAAATGTTGAAAATGAGTGACACGTGTCATTTTCCACATCAACATACGTACTACCATGCAGGGAAAATTTTAAGAACCCCCCCTAAATTTATAAGTATAATAAATGGGCGAATCTCCATGGTATATAGGAAAAATGGAAGCGATTTTATCAATAATATAATATGTATATATAATTTTTTGGTGAATCTCTCACCAGGCACGGCGAATATTTTACTTAATTATAAAATCTTGTAAGATCTTGGTAATACCATGGGTTATCATAAACCTGGAGCTTAAAAATTACTATTAGTAATTTATAAAAATTAATATCCACCAAGCCCTGAGAGGGATCAAATATTTTTTCACTCTATGCTAGTTTGCATATCACGATATTTGATACCTCTCGGGGGTTAGTAGATTCAGAGTAAAGATGGATCTATGCTAGTTTAATCCCCCCTTTTAAATAGGCTACATTCCACGTGAATACCATGGGTCAATACCATGTGCCATTTTGGTGAATACCATGGGTCAACACCATGTGCCATTTTTATTAGGGTTAATAATGTGTTTTTGCATGGTATTAATAAGAATCTAGTCCATGGTATTTGTCCCATAGTATTTTGCCCATAGGTTTCACCTAAATATAAGGTGACTTATGGAGTAAATATAAAAAAATGTTTTATTTGTTTACCATACCTCTCGTTTATTTATATTTTTATTAATTTACCATACCTCTTTTACAAATATGGTATTTGGCCCATGGGATTCACTTAAATAAAACCTCTTTCTTGAGCCTTCATAAATAGAACGAGGGTTATGGACTAAATATAAAAAGAGGTTTTATTTATTTGCCATACGTCTAGTTTATTTATATTTTTATTTATTTACCATACCTCCACTTTACTTATATTTTTATTTGTTTACACCCTTGCATGTATATAACGTGACTTATGGAGTAAATATAAAAAATGTTTATTTATTTACCATACTTCTCATTTATTTATATTTTTATTAATTTACCATACCTCTTTTACAAATATGGTATTTGGCCCATAGGATTCACTTAAATAAAACCTATTCTTGAAAATGGGCGAATGGATTCACTTAAATAAAACCTATTCTTGAAAATGGGCGAATGGAAGGTTGTAACTCCTAATTTCAAGGGCTAAATTTACCTTTTTTACCCTCTCCCTTAAAATAAGGTGGGCTATTTGAGGTGATTTGTAAAAATGTACTATGATACAAAATATTCACCCACTAAAAATTTAAAACCCATTAATTTCGCCAAAGGGCGAACATTCGCCCCTAAAATTTTCTATGCTACCATGTGTCCTCCGTACTACCACATCATTTATGACGCCATATTCCCTGTCAGCTCTAAGTACCAATCATATGCCGCCATGTGGCCCCCTGTAGAAGAGAGAAAAATGCCTTCTTGACCCTTTTTTCGTAAGCATTTCCTTTTTTAATGAGTTTCATCCTTCCCCGATGATTTTGCACTAAATTGCAATATCTCAACCCCACAAGGTTTTTTTGGGAGGTAGCCCCTCTGTTCCTGCGATCGCCGATAATGTAGGATTTCCCATAGCCGATATGTCAAGGCACCAATGCCACGTGGAGGAGAGAGAAGGAGGTTGTCAGGCCTTGGTTTTTTTGTTAAATTCCTTTGTTAATGATTCTCGACCTCCCTCGGTGATGTAACACTATATTGTAAAGTTGGTGGTTTGCCAATATTTTAAGTTTAGAACCCCGTTGATGCACTGATTGTCGATATCGCGGGATTATAGGACTGTGATATAGTCGTTCGACACCGTGAACCACTGATAACCTTAATTCTGTCCCACAGGACCCCGTCGATAGTCGATATGCAAGATATACTATGAAGTTGCGGGACTGCAAATGCCTGATATGCGAGAGTGCAGGACGGTGGGGTCACGGGATCTCGGGAGTGCGGGATCACAAGATGGTCAGTATGCAGGATGCAGGATGGACGATATGCACGATGCGATATGCGGGACCTGTGGGATGTAGGATGCGGGACCAGTGGGATGCAAGATTAAGGGATATATTGTGTCCAGGGCCCTTGACCTCTGATATGCGATTTGCCTTGGTCCTTTGGGCTTTTCTCTTTGTTTTCTAGCTTCTCAAGGGGCAGTTTAAAATTTCTCTATCTCCTAATCTAGAATTCCATTCTTGGACTTCCATATACCATTGGAAATCTCTTTCTAACCACTATGCAATGGGGAGGGTCCGATTTTAGCTCTGAGACCTTATGTGGCCTAGGAAGGTGACTCAAAAATTCACTTCTCTTGGGCAACCTTGACCAACTAAAACCCACAGTGCAATGAGTGACAACATTGGCTCCAACTGGGGACAGTGCCTTGTTGGCAAGGTACTGAGAACCTGCAAACCAGTAGCTTTCCTTCCATTAAGCATGGAATCATTTCAAAAAACTGAAAAATTAACTAAACTACTGCAAACTGACTAAATGATTGTATGATTCACTAACTGACTGACTTACATAGCAGAAAATTTTTAAGAAAAATAAAAATTTTAGATAACACATCACCAAAGTCTTAGGGCCTTCTCCTCGAGCTTCAAACTTGAATGACAGTTGTCCATACCTATTGAAAATATAATTACTAGGTGATCTCTTCTCTCTAATGCATCCAGTTAAGTAACTGGCTACTTTATTGAGTTCTTCTCATACCTCTTATGAGCAGGCAGAAGAAGAAAGGGAGTGGCAACTCAACATTCCACTGATTTTGAAAACCAAACTTTCAATGATACCATTTCCACATCAAGGCACTGGACCTCATTCCATTGTTCTTTAGAAATTCAATAATTAAAACCAGCATGTACCTCATAAAAGCTTCGGACAAAAACTTTAATATGTGTTCCCAACTTAGTAATTGATGCTCAAATCTTTTTATCTCCTAAATGAACCTTCTAATTGAACTACTGAGATCCTTACCTTCTTCTATAAATCGTTTGATCTACTTAATAATAAGCTTAGAGTATCCAAGCACAACCGAACATTCAACATTCACATTCCTTGTTGTCTGTAGCCCAAGGAGCACTGCTTCATGTTTTACCACATTGTTGGTTGCCTCAAGCTCTGGCTTGGATGCTCCGTCAAAGTATAATTTACACACTTGATTTTCATCTGTATGTTGGTGTTCTAACTATCTTGTTAGGTGTACTGATGCTTTCTCTAAGATGACCTCATCCTCTTCTAAGAATAGGCAGGAGGGGTCACTTTCTTTTCCATGAGCTAGGTAGTTTTCTGAGCCTTTAGTGTGGGTCACGGTTTTTACAAACCTGGATTCTCTATACATCCTCCTTTGCTCACCTCCAAAAGTGGGAATAGTGGCATAAGTCAGATCTAGCTTGATATAGCCACCCACCTTGGAACCCCAACATCTGGATAAGAGAATTCTGAACCAAGGAGGAATATCAGCCACCACTATGTCCATTACCACACTCTTCACCGAGATTTGAGCTAGGTTCATGACCAGGTCCTTTATCATCCCTAAGCGCTTGACTTTCTCAAAGTTGAAGGAGTACAGGTCCTTGTATGTTTTGGTGACCTCCAATCCCAGTTGTTCCATTACTACTAGTGGAATGAGGTTGTGTGAAGCTCCGGAGTCCAACATGGAGTTGTGTAATAAAATATCATGGATCACCAAAGTCACATAGAAAGGTGCAGTAGAAGGATCATGTTCTTCTACATGCGGCCCAAAAGCAAGCATTGGCATCTCCTCTTAGAGGTTTAAACTATTATGGGTTGAGGCTAAGGTAGAGGGATGCATGAATTGAGAGACTTGAACTTTATAATTAGGTTGTTTTAGAAGCTCAATCAGAGTGACGGGAATCTTTACCTTCTCAAGCTCCTTTTGGAGAATGAATGTAGGTTGGGATTTTTCTATACCTCTGGGCTCTGTTCCTTCTTCATTTCCACTGGCAGTTTTCAGTGGAGCAAGTGCCTCCTTGTCAATGTGTCCCTTTACACTATTTCTTTCCTTATTTGCATAGACTTTCATCTTGGGAGGGTCAGGATTTAGCTTGCCTTTCCATTTTTTTGGTACTGGAGGAATAACTCAAGGATCAGTTTCCTCTCGTTTCTATGTTTCTCTTGACCTTTTCTTTGAAGATATTAGATTATATTTTCATTTTGGTGGTGCTTGTGTGAACTCTGCAAACTATTTGCAATAACAATCTATATATTCCTCATATGTTGCTTCGCCATCATGACTGACCTCCTGGTGAATCATATTCTCCTGTTCTTCTTTAGGGGAAGCAGAATATAAGTTTCCCTGCATCTCTTGTGTATCCTATAATTTCTCATCATGACCATATTCTAAGTATAAAGGATGAGGGATCTAGTCGATCTGCTCCTTTCTCTCCCTTGGAAGTATTTGCAATGGAGGGCTCCTATAATGCGGGTTGTAACCTCAGTTATTGGCTTGAGCATTCTTTTTGGAGAGGCTCTTGTTCTCAATCTCTGTTGAGATTGCAACAAGATGATGGAGCTTAGTGAAAAGAGTCGCCTTCACTAAGTGGGCCCGCAGGCTATTTTTGGCGCAAGTCTATTTTTAGACTATGTCTATTTTTAGACATATGGATCATGTCTATGGATTGCAGGTTGCTGTTTATGGATGATTGATCAAGTTGGGAAAAAATAGATGGACTTCTATTTTTTATGAAAGTGTGAGTGATCACAGTGTGAGTGATCAAAGTCTATTTTTAGACTGGCTGTCAAAAATAGAAAAGTCAAATATTATTATCTCACAATAATATTTGGACTATAAACTTAATCTTATTCTCTTGGAGCACTTCAGTTTGAGCTACAGAGGTGGCACATGCAGCTGTCAGAAGGAAATACACTTTTCTTATGAGTTAGTTGAGTTGTTGCATGCATGACTTCAGTTAGAACTCAATCAGTTGAGTTTGGTGGAGTTGATTGTGGAGTTGATGGAGTTGTGTTCAGTTTAGCTTTGTTAAACTGGTTGTATTTAGTCTAACTGGCAAATAGACTAGAGATGAGTTGGGTGAATTAGTTATTAATTAATTCACAAGTTATTAACTCATAATACAACTAATGAATACATCAGTTAACTCAGTTGCATGTCAGTGCATGTTCAGTTCAACAGGGACAGGTGGTAGAGAATCAGATTGCTATCAGTTGTGACTATAGTTGTGCACCAGATCTTGCACAATCAAGGGATTGAGTATGCCAATGAGTTTGCTCACGTATTTTCCCACATTATAGCTTGTTCTCACATCCAACAAAGAGTGAGTGACTATTTTGCAGGTGAAAAACGAGTTTGGTGAGCCATTCTCATCAGTTCTTGAGCAGGTATTGAGCAGTGGAGGCAGGAAAGCAGTGGAAGAGATTTGGAGATCAGATCTGAGCTGTATTGTGTGTAACAGAGGTGGAGATACTTGTGAGAAGTATTATGCTATGTAATGTTACATGACTCAATCATTAATATACAGATAGTTGGGGTTTTTAGCGAGATGCTTTCCCCGAGATACATACTGTGTTAATGTGTGAATGCTCTTGATGTTTTATTGTTATTGATGCTGCTATATTGATGATCAACGTAGAGGAGCTTATGTATTGTGTATGTTTTCCGCAATAGTACATGATCAGGATAATCTCCATTGAATATGTGTTAAATTATTCAAAATTTCTACAATCTCAAGCTTTCCAACCTTCTGTGATAAACTCCTGATGAGTTTTTTTAGTTCATCCAAATTCAGGTATGGTGATTCTCTATCTCAACCATAGGAAGATGCCTCTTCCTTCCCTCCTTTGTTCTCAGTAGGTTCAAGCTTTCCTCTTGACTTTCCTGCTGAGGCCAGATTTTCTTCCACTTCAAGAGCATCAATATGAAGTTGGTCTAGAGTGAGAGACTTCCTTTCTCTCAAGGTAAAACCAACGTCGGACTCAAAATCTCCCAAGAAAACCACACGAGCTATAGCTAGAGGAGGCTTTATGTCAGATGGCAGGTTATTGTACTGCTTATTGAATATTTTGATAAATTTTGAAGTATCCTCCTTTGGATTTTTTCTTATGGCATTAAACTCAGTGAGGAGGTACTCGTGATTCCTCTTTTCACCCCATTTCTGTGTAAAATAGTTTTCAAGTTCCTCCCAGGTAGTGATGGAGGCATTGGGTAGGATTTTGAACCACTTTCTAGCCTCTCCATCAAGGGAATGTACAAAAAGTCTACTGACTAAATCCAGTTGTTCCACATTCAGGTTCTCAGCAAAGGCACGGAAGGTTTCTATGTCTTTGTGCTATGTTTTCATCTTCCCCATTGAATCTAGGTATAAGCTTAAGGTAATCTTAGGGCATGACACTTAAGGGATGAGGTAGATCAAGAGGTGCATACTTATTTAGCAAAAAGCCTAGAGGAGCCATCTAGATTAGTGGAGGTGGATTAAAATTTTCTTGAGGAACTGGGGTCAAGACCACAATGTTTGGAGGGGAAATAAGGTATGTCAGGGCCTTAGGTGTAAGTCCTGAATAATGAGTAGCAGCAGGATGAGAACTGGATGAGGTAACTTCAAAGGTTGGTTAGTTGGTAGCACAATCAGGGGGAGTTTTCTCTTTCCATATTTTCTTGGAAATTAATTTTTCAGGGTCAAATACAAATGGGGCTTTCTGTTGGGATGTCTTTGAGAGAGTATGAGGCCTTTTAAAACCCAGGGTTATGAATGATAATGAAGGGGGTGTGGAGTCGCCAAGGTGATATGAATGCAATCATAACAGACTTCGCTCACCTACACAAAGGGTGCTCAATTTTTTGTATTTCGAGGGTGAAATTCTTCAATAAGATCCTCGACAATGGCACCAAAAGATGTTGTAGCTCCCAGAGACAGCCTTGGATTTCTTACAAGACCAGTGCCTGGGCACATCTAAATTTGTGTGTCTCAAATGATTTACAGGAAACTGGAGACATCACTTATGTTCTATAAATACATATGTATATAGGAAATGGGTTGGTTCAATTATCCAAATAAATAAAACATGAATTTCTGGTACTTCTTCACAAGTTCAGATCTCATAAATATGCATGAAAATAGTGGACGCCAAGTAGTTCAAGGGATTACATATTAATAAGATTTTGCAGAGCAAATGAGAGAGAAAAAAGAGAAGGAGCAACTCATCACATAGAGCATAAGGCTTCAAGAATTCTACACTTAACACGTAGAGCTTGAGGCATTAAGGATTTCTATACTTATTTGAGTCACAAGCAGAAATAATGGATGAAGGAGGGGCTTAATGCTATGATTCATGTGTTGCATATTTAAAGATATGATTTCATTAGTCCACATAGGTATATGCATTGACATTATTGAGACAAGTGAATTAGTAATAAAATTATAGGCACTTGCATTCACATGTTAATACAAATAAATCTATGAGGAAGCTTGAAATATTTCTACCAGCGATAATTGCATGAATACAAAGAAGAAATATGAACACAAAATGCGTTTTAACAAAGGGAACACATATTGTAATTCTTGAAGAGGGAATCACCACCTTTCCCTTGATATTCTGATAAATTTGTGTTACAAAGAGATCCATTCTGAAATAGCATGTAGTGTTTTCTATAGAATTTCTGAACCTTTTTGAGTCTTTCTTTTCCCCTATTTATCTAGAGAGGGGAGCAAGAAGATTCATTACAGCAAAAATATCTATGGTCTAGATTTAGTTGTCAGATCAACTAGCTGTATCAGTCATAAATGGCTATGTGGCCCAAAAATATTACAGAATTAAATGCCTCCTTGGAAGGAAAGCAGATTGGAGGACATCAAAATAAATATTAGTCAAAGAGAAGCATTAAATTGTCTTAGTGCCCATCCCGGTAATAGATTTTGTTACAGATTGTAGTTGGCTCATTGTATATCCTCTCGTGTTGCTCATCTGGCTCCCATCACTTCTGCTTTTACTACTCGAAGGCCTTCCTCTGTGGAGTAGGGGTTGGGTCAACTATAAGTGCCCATATTTGCGGTCCTTTACTGTGCAGAGGGATGGGGCTCCATGTTGAGCCATTAATCTTCCTGAGCCTCGTGTATTACTACATTACTATGCCTTGCTCCATTTACGTCTTTAGATGTCAGTCCATCTACCCATTAAAACTCTGCTAGACACTACCTGAGCTTTGAAAAGCTTGGTGTTGTGTATCATGATGTAATAAGGAAAACCTTTGAGTGCAGGCTTTTAACACAGGAACACTGTGAAACAGGAAATCCTGACTACCCTTTAAGCCCTTACGCTTTCAGCCCTTTTGTGCTTCTTCCTTCATGTGATCGGGGGCTCGAACCAAGTTCTTAGCCCTTCGAGTGCTAACGCTTTCAACTATTGCTCAGGGGCCTTTTCCTTTATAATCTTGAAAATCCTTTGATATCCCCTTACACTGCATCGACCAATATGCCGGACGCGAAAATCTTATGAAATATCGCATTCGGGATCCTTTTTCCTTATTACTCAGAATCCTGCATCCTGGCGTTGAATGCGCTTTTCCTTAAGTTTCTCCCCTAGGCAGTTACAATCACTGATATGCAAGATGACATCATCATTACCATGTGTCACCATGTGAGTGGTGACACATGTCACCCGAAAATGGCCCCATAAGACCCCTGAAAATGCTTAAACTGAGTGACACGTGTCATCTACCACATTAGCATCTATACTACCACGTGTCCTCCATACTGCCATGTCATTTATGAAATCAGCTGCCCTGTCAACTCTGAGGACCAATCATATGCCACCACATGGCCCCCTGTAGGAGAGAGAAAACAGCTTTCCTGACCCTATTTTCGTAGGCATTTCCTTTGTTAATGAGTTGGCCCTCCATGGCAATTTTGTACTAAATCGCAATATCACAACCCTGCATGGTTTTTTGGGGAGGTAGCCCCTCTGTTCTTGTGATCGTTGATAATGCGGGATTTCGGGATGTAGGATTTCCCATCGCCGATTTGTCAGGGCGTCGATGCCATGTGGAGGAGAGAGAAGGAGGTCGCAAGGCCTTGTTTTTTTCGTGAAATTCCTGTGTTAACGATTCTCGACCTCCCCTGGCGATGTAACACTATATCGAAAAATCGGTGGTTCGTCGATCTTTTAAGTTTAGAACCCCACCAATCCACTAATATCACGGGCCTGTGGGACTGCAATATCACCATTCAACACCGTGAACTGCTGATAACCTTAAGTCCGTGCCCTGGGACCTCGACGATAGCCGATATATAGGATATACTGTGAAGGTACGGAACTACGGGATGCCTGATATGCGGGAGTGCAGGACTGTGGGGTCACAGGATCACGGGATGGCCGGTATGTGGGATGCAAGATGGCCAATATGCATGATGTGGTATGCAAGACCTACGGGATGCGGGATGCAGGATTACGGGATATATTGTGCCCGGGGCCCCTGGCCTTTGAGATACGATTTTCCTTGGTCCTTTGGGCTTTTCTCTTTGTTGTCTAGCTTCTCAAGGGGAAACTTAAAATTGCTCTATCTCCTAGTCTAGAAGTACATTCTTGGACTTCCATATACCGTTGGAAAGATATTTCTGAACACTATGCAATGGGGAGGTCCAATTTAGCTCTGAGATCTTCTATGGTCTGGGAAGGTGACTTCAAATTTCACTGCTCTTGGGCAACCTTGACCAACTCAAACCCACAATGCAATGAGTGACAACAGGTGGATTGAAGGAAAGAGTGGACTAGGTTTGTGCTCTTGTCCCCTAGGTCTCTTTTGGATGTTAACCTTGGACCCTAGTCCTGTGGGATCTCTTTTACTGACCTTTGGGATCTAGGGATGGTACCACATGGGAAAACCTAATTTTAGTTTCGTGGTCCCACTCCCCTATCCACATATATCACCCCGCTTCCACTCATTATATTCTCATTCATCACTCCTCCCACCTGGGTTCTCATTCCTACAATGGGTCCAAAAAGGGTCATCCACCCCCTCCCATTTTCCCACACCTTGGGTCAGGCCTAGAATGATTCTCGGAGGTTGATGCAAAAGAAAAGAAAATAAAAACTATAATTGGCCACATTCAATAGGAAATTGTACCACAAAATGAAACATATGGTCAGGAAAAACACATTTAGCATGTGGGAAAAATCCAATACATGATCTCTACCCACTTCCATGGTCATCACCCTGGTTCCTATAGGCTCTATATGGACCGCCTCTATCATTCAGGAACCCATGATTGTCCCAATCCCTCATGGGTGATGAACTGCCCTGCCATAAAGGGGGTATCCACTGCTATACTTTACACATCATGCTCTCATTCCTTTGAGCCCTGAGAATTTACACAAAGAAAAATTATAAAAGGAAGAAGGCATAGGAAGAAGGGTGGAAAAATAAAGACCGGGCACCATGACATGTGACCCAGGTTTTCCCCTTCATCCCCTACTCCGTTCCACCACTTTATCACATGCCACCACCATTTGAAGGATGTACCATGGACATAACACACCCTTTAGAAGAAGAAACCACCTAATAGGGTGCTTCGTTAACCCCCCTTTGAGCTTGGAGACATTTGCACATGCCAAAACCCACTATGGAAGGGCATGCCATTATGAAGTGCCCATTTGTTTTCCATGGTTTGTAAACTCTTTTACTTGATTTATTTAATGACTTGGTGTACTGGAGGGGAAATGGGATGCATTAGATCTTATGCAGGATTACATATGGTCACCATTTTTGGTCTGGTCTCCCTATACGGAGTCCTAAGCCTCCAAAAGGATACATTGGCACATGTAGGATGTGTGTAGATAGCCATGGGCCACCACAATAGCAGATAGAATTCCATGGATCCCCAGAGTCATTTAGATATTTCACGTGGTTCACCTATTGGACAAGGAAGATGCACTTGGTTCACCATGCCTAGTCGACTCCACAGATATACCATACACATGGAAGATGATGCATGATCTATATATCATGATGTGGCATTACCTATACCATCATCCTAGCCCTTTCAAATGGTCTACAGTTATCTTCAATTTGTTTGGAGACCCATGAGGACACCTGTGTTCCCCCGCATCCATTTGGAAGCACCATAGGTTTATTACTTGGAGAACAAGGGGTCAACCCCTTTTCCACTACTTTTGGGAGTCCTATTTCACATTATGGCACCCATGGAATTCATTGGGCCTCCTCTAAGGCCCAACAACATATGTTATTGATCATTCAACCCTCTTGAGAGGCTTACTCCTTTGTTATTAAGCTAGTTTGGTGGGCTTGTCACCAAAAGTACTTGTTATTTTGCACATTATTTTATTCTAGGGGATAAATTAAGCCAAAATAAGCTAAATATAATTCATTAGACATTGTATAAATAGATGATGATTTGATTCATTCTCTCATCATCACTTGGATTGATCATATTCTCTTGTGAAATTTTCGTTATTCACTTTGGAGGTCGAAATTGGATGGATGCATAAATTTTTATGTGTGGATATCTTCATTTTTTTCTTGGAGCTTCTATATTGGCATATGATGATGATTGTATATACTTTTTATCACATGTAAGTTCTCTTTTAATGCTATTTTGTCATTCTTTTCTATGTCACATAAATGAAGATGGGATTTTCACTATACTAGGCCGAAATTTTGCTGCTTTTCTTTGGTGAAAGGGTATAAATTTGTATTTTACTAGCATTGCATCATGTTATGGGACACTTTTTGAATAACTATATGTTCCTAGAGATATTTTATTGAAATTTGTCATGATAAGTCATCACATATTGCACATTGAAGTATAAATACCTTGAAGAAGTTTTCCTCATGCCCTAATTATCATGTGAAATTGTTCTAGAGGCCTTCTTGACCAAGTGAAATCACTTCAAGCATTGGAATAATCTTGAATCCATTTTTCCCAAAGGATTAGGTGCTGATATTCTATAGGTGATCACCATAAATCATATTTTTCTCACCTTCTCTCTCTTTATAGGCCTAGCCTACATAGGTCACCTAGGGAATCACTTATCTCACAATATATCCATCCAAATTCTTTGATTTTGATCCACAACTACGTTGGATTTTTCCTTAGAGGCCCTCCAAATTTGAAGCCTAGGTCAAGGATTGTTTCTTGCCACAGGTTTCCCTTGGCTAGTGACCTCATTGGGAATTATTTCATAAAATTCAAAGAAAAATTCTCCTTTAATCTATTTCTCCCCCTCAATTAGGTCAATCACTCCCTTGGTTGATCAATTCCATCTCCTTGACCTAATTCTGGGTCCACTTGGTCTTGTGCGGTCCCACAACATTTTAGAGATAAATCCATAAAGACCACTAGGAATTCATGTTTCCATAAGGATTTTAGGGTCTAAGAATATCCTTAACAAGTCATAAACTCAAACCCTAGCCCTTGGAATTCTCCTAATCCCTTCCTAGAGAGCCTTTCATCTTTCTTTCCAAGCAAGCCAGCCATATTTTGAGCCTCTCTTGTGAATAGGCTTCTAAGATAACCTTTCACCCTATCATTGATCCATTTGTCTTCTTGATCCTCATTATAATGGGTCTCCTCCCATCAGTGAAATTTTTTAAAGATTAGGGAACCATAGCTGATGTGACAGTGGGTTATCGCTTGATTTTTTCCCTTGACCTACTAGTTTCCCTATAGGACCCCAATCCTAGGACCCCTGCTAGTTTGACTGGTAACAAATCATTTTTCCCTCTTTTCGAGTGAGAATTTAAACCTATATAAGGCCCTCAATTATACAATCCTACTCCTTAATATCGGTGCACTAATTCCCTCTCAAGGTCATCCCAAATTTGTTGCACATTATGACCCTCCTAAGGGCAGTCACTTGATCCTCCTTGCTCATACTGACTCACTACATTGAGTTTTTGTCACCCCTGCCTTACATGACACATAGAGCATTCCTAGCTATCATAATGGACCTATTTCACCCTTTTTCAGAGGCAAAACATGCAATGTAAAGATCCTTCTATCCTCCCAGTGTAGTGAAAACCCTCCTAGGCTAAGTGGCTTCATCCCTATGGCATCCCTCAATGAAAAGTGCACTCCAAATGGTTAAGCACTCACTATTGGGTCAAATTCTACTAGCCTAGGATGAAAATCACATTGAAAAGCAACAGTGACCCATTGTTGAAGAAAATTGTGCTTTATCTCAAGCCTCCTTATCCTTTGAGTGCATGGAACACTCCCGAAGGCTGAAGCCTCACCCTTCTCCCTTCGTAAATGTGCTTTTCACAAAAGTTTGGATTAACATATTCCTATAGAGCACATGGCATAGTAGGTAATGTTGAAGGAATTCTCCTTGCCACCTTTGACTAGTCAAAGTGAACCCTCCTTGAAGTATCATTTTCCTTTGAGCACATAGTGTAGTCTTGAAGGTTGAACCTTTCACCTTCCCTCCTTCCCAATGCGCTCATGCACCCTAAGACTTCCTTTGAACTTTCCTTTGAGCACATGGAATATTATGGAAGGTTGAAGGATGCCTACCCTCACCCTTGACTGGTCAAACTCTGCTTTTATGATTTCCTCTCTTTTCGTTGGAGCGAATGGCATAACCTTGAAGTATGAAGCTTTCAAAATTGTCCCTTCAACTTCCCTCACTATGCCGGACCAAGGAGATATCTTCCTCATAGTGCATGTCACATTAAAAATTAATATTGGAGCCCTTTCAAGCCACTAATGAGTTTGAATGTGCCCTCTTAATCAGTCCTTCTTCTTCTAACCCTCTCACGGACCTATCATAAGCATATCACTCCATGAGATAGGCAGTGATAGAATAGATGTTTTTAAGATTGATCTTGCCAAGTCATGAATTATTTGCATTGGCGGGATTACCTCCCATGCATGACAAGGTGATACTCAAGAGCACATAGCGTGGAGAAAGCATGAAGAGACACCTAGATAGAAGAATCACTAAGAGAATTATCATGAACACATGAAGCAAATCATGGACCGAGATGGAAACAAAACATTATATGATGACTCAAAAGATTATGATATTATCAAAGACACTTTGGAGGGTGAATATGAGAAAAAATGGATCTTTCATGAAGATAAATCACATATCATATCTATCATCAACAATGTAAGATGAAGCGGCAAGGAAGACAACTTGGCATTTCCACCTCATCATGAAGTTCATGTCATCATTGTCAAGTTGTAATCTGTCATAATAATAGGCAATATGTGTCCATGTTTCATGCCACATCATCATGTGGAATGTAATGATGTATATTAAAATAAAAGGAAAAAATGTAATGTGTGGAATTCCAAGAGTCACATGTGGAATATGAAAAGTCACTTAGCCATATATGGACGAAATTTCTTTAAGAGAAGTCAAAAGGTCATTTATAAGTCCAAGAGTTGTTTATAGGTCCAAAGTACATAAGGGAAGTCCAAGAGTCATGAGGATAGTCCAAGATCCATGAGGATATGAAAGGTAATTCCTCTTATTATAAAAGGAACCTCATAACTCAAGGAAGAAGTTTTTGAAGGCTTAAGCTTTGGAGAGCTAGTCTTGGATTCTCTACTTGGCATAGGAGAGAAAAATATTCTTTGGAGAAGCAATAAGTGACTTAATGTTCCATTAATTGAACTAGTGTCTTTCACCTTATAATTGAACCTCAACGAACCAACACATTTGCATGCATGTAATGTGAATGTATTAGGACTATTCTTTAGATGTTTGCTATATATTTTTTGTTCATATGTACTAAGAAAATTTAACTATTTCGGTGGCCTTATAACTTATCTTATTGCAAGTGTATTGTATGTGTTTTAATGATCGTTGTGTCTAAGTGAACTATTTCACTAGATAACTAACGAGTTTTTCTTTACTCATGTGCCTCTCTTAGGTTAGTACTATTAATTCCTTCTATAGGCTCACTTTTTGTCTCCTCCTCATGAAAGTATCCTTTTATACATTACAATCAGTGTTTCACAATGTCAAGTCACTTGCTCATTCAAGGTTTATGTATATAATCTCTTATGTTATCCATTGAAACCAATATGAACCTTTGTGTCATGGTGGTTGGATCGATACTTTGGATGGGGATCCTACTCCAAATGGTGTGAGGTCTAATTTGGACTTCACATCAGGGATACCTCCTATATGTTGGTGGTATCCAGAACTGTCAACACACCCCCTTGTAGTATTCTACCTCCTCTACCAATTCTTGTTATTTCCTCTCCATTATCTACCTCTTCTCCTTCTACCTTATAGATTCTTCATAGCTTATATAAGGTTCCTCAATAGGATTTTTTTCAACTGTTCCTCTTTCTTTGGTTCCTTTATTGATGGTTCTTTAGGAAAAGTTTCTCCCTATTCTTCTCCTTCTTCACTAGGTACTTCTAACTCTTGTTCAATGAATTGTTCACCTGTTAAAGATAGGAAAATAACTCTTCAGTTGTAGATGTAGGCCTTTATACCATAACTTCCATAGATGAATTTGGTGATTCTCTAGGTTTAATTTTTTACCTTTGAACCTCAGGGAGTTTCAATATACTTGCAAAAGAAGGAATTTGAGTACTAGAAGATGGTGTGGCACTACATGGTCTATCAGGTTGGTTCGTGATGTTGGAATTGAACTACGTCTTCTAACAAATCTACTCCTAGAATCTTGTTCTCTATAAATGAATCCTAAATTATTTTAATATGATTTTTTAACTATATGTTTAAAGAATTAATGCAACTATTAAGATATGCAAGTTTCAACATATTTGGTTAGGAAGAACCCCAAAATTGTGAAGTGTAGGTTCTTACCTCTCCTCTTGTCGCTACTCCTACATAGAAATAAAAAGGCATCCTAAATTGAAAATAAACGCCCATGTATACTTCCCTAGCAACGACGTCATAAATGTTGGGTAATTTACTTGTTGGTTAAATTACTTGCATCGAATTGTTAATCAAGCGTTCGTATTCTTATGAAGTATACTTGCACTATATATGCTAGGCTATTTAATTTCAATTGAAAGGAAAATCAACTTATGGAAATCATTTTGATACTAAAATGAAACCTATTTATAAAAATATCTAAGTGAGCAGACACACATTTTCTTTCTCAAATATTATATCTAATAAAGCATCAAATTCATAACTCAAAAAATAGAGCAATTCAAAACAATTCTATTCTAATTTTGTACTATGAAAACTTTGAAATTCTCTTCTATTGGACATGGAAACAAAACCTATTCTATTGGACATTAATAATAAATATAGTATATTGAGCTTTCAAAAGAAATCTGATTTATTGAACTTTTGAAACAAATCTAATCTATTGAACTTGGTAATAAATTTAATCTACTGAACTTGAAAGCAAATCTGATCTATTTGACTTTGAAAGTAAATCTAGTCTATGGAAATCAATCCAACTCTATTCTAGGAAAGGAATAAAATCTTATTCTAAAGTGAGAAGAAAGTGATTGAAATTCAATTTCATAGAGCCTATTGATATTATTAATGTGTGCATATCAATTAGAGCCAATCATAACTAAACTATTATAAATCTAAGACTAAGTGAATTAAAGAGCATTGAAATAAAAAAATTGGTTGTTTTTAATTTTTCTCAAGTGTTTGACCTGTGGAAGATAAAGGAAAACAAATGAGTAAAAGGCGAGATAAAATCTAAATTATGAAAACAAGGAATTTATCTAAATCTATATGAGACATATCATTAATATCAGTGCATAAAAAACATAGCATAAGTAAATCAAATGAAAAGAAATTATACTATTGAACTTGCACTTCTACAAGAGGCCCTCTTGAGATGAACGAGGCATAGCAAAATTCATATCACGAAAGTAAAATCACGAACAAAAATTATAACAATGCCATTACAGAGATTTATATTAATTGCAGTGTGTAAACATAGTTTTCTCTACAAAAATAAGTATCAAAAATAATATTAATTTATGAACTATTATTCACTTCCAAGTAAATCGTTTATATAGAGTTTCAAATTAAAAAACTTTTAGAATTCACTTCCTAATAACTAGAACTCGAATTGACATCTCAGTTTCATAACTAGAATAGGAGTCTTTCTTCTCATGATTCACTATTAAAGGATAAAATCATGAGAAGGCACATAATCAACTTCAATTATTTCTTCTAGTCTCACTCAGTTGATGATAGCCCCCACTCACTTTATTATAGAATTGATTCCCTTGATATTTTGTTTTACAAGTGCGTCGTGGCTATTTTGATTGTAAGTTTGACTCAAGAGTTATGGTGAACTTGTGAACCTCCACCCGTGGCTAATAGGTGTATCTCCATCTTGGAAACATTTGGCAACTTCCCATATGCTTTTTTTTTTTATTTTTAACACAGGCAAACCTAAAGAATATTCAATTTAATTGTATAATGTTATAACAACTACAGAATATGCACAATTTGGTAGCTATTGTCTAGTCAAACCAATTTCACAAAGTAAAACATATAGACTTGAGTTGATAATGGAAATTTACCTTATCATTATATTTGCATGGCCCATATGACTCTTAACACATGGAGAAGATGTAATGATATGGGAATAAATGACAAAATAAGTGTAAAAGGAAAGGTAAAGCTTTCAAAAAGAGGACAAATTTGGAGGCCAACAGAAGTATCTGAAGGAAACCTCTTAGGGAAAATTATTGCTAAGAGTGGAATCATTGTTGATCCTACATGAGTCTATGAAATCACATAGATCCCCTACCCCAATGGGAAAAAAGAAATGTAGTCTTTCTTGGTAAGGATAAACTTTGTCACAAAATGTATATCTAATTTCATGCAGATTGTGAAATCATTGCAGAACATGATCAAGAAAGACGTGGTATTCAAGTGGAATCAAGAGGAAAAGGAGGCCTTTACAATGATCAAAGAAGTTATTGTTGTGGCCCCCTCCCTATAAAGTCCTAATTTTAGCTTTATATGTTTGCATATGACTCTTCCCTTGAAGTAGTTCTCATGCAGAAGGATGATCAAGGGGATGAACTGCCTATATCTTTCATAAGTACATGCATGCAAGGATCGAAGTTGAATTACCTTGATATTGAGAAGAAATATTACATAGTATATAAAATTGTGAATCCCTTCAGGCCTTACATCGTGAAGATCTATGTAAAGGTGATTGTTCCCCACCTAGTAGTCAAATATTTATTCATGCAAAAGGAGTTATGGGAACGGAGAGTTAATTGGATGACATCATTACAAGAATACGACCTCGGGTTTAAAGCGGCCCCATACTATTATAGGTAATGGATTATGTAAATTAGTTTTAGAGGTTGTGAATCCTTAAACATAAGAGATGATATATTGGGAGGATGAATTTGATATGTATAACTCAGATTCTATGCATGTGCCTACTTTACAACCATCATGGATACTGAGTTGAGACAATATTTACAACATGGAAAGTTTCCTCTGAGATTAACATCAAAGAAAAAGCTATAAATTAGACTCAATTCTACCCAATACTAGTTGATCCATAGTATTATGCTCAAAAAGTATCATAAAAGAATTTTACTATAGTTCTTAGAGTCATCTAAGGCAGACAAAGGATGGAGGACACTTTGTCGATGAGACTACAACACTAAATATTATTCGTGAAGGTTACTATTGGCCAAGTTTATTTAGAGATGCACATGAATATGACAAAAAGTGTCTTGTTTTCCAAATATTTGCTGGAAGGGATAAAAGGTCAGTCGCCCCATTGCAACCCAATGAATTCGAAGGACCATTTCAACAATGGGGACTTGATATTATTGGATAAATATTTCCACATTCATCTAAACAACATCAGTATATTCTCATGGGTACAGATTATTTTACAAGATGGCTCAAACCCATTCCTCTTAGGAAAGTCAATGGCCATGTGGTAATGAAATTCATTAAACAAAATATCATCACTAGGTTTGTTGTTCCGACATCTCTTGTCTTTGATTATTCCACGTACTTTTCATCATCATAATTATATGAATTTTCTTTGGATAAATGAATTGTATTGAAACATTCTTCATACTATTATCCTCAAGGAAACGATTTGGTAGAATCAAGCAATAAAAATTATATATGTATCATTAAGAAAATCATATCGCAAAACAACGTAACTAGTATAACACCTTATAAAATTCTCTATGGGCTACTTGAGTGATGAAAAAATCCTCCCTTGGTACCTCACCTTACTTCTTGGTATACGAGAAGTAATCCATCCTCCCTCCCATCTATATCTACCTGCCTTACAGTTTTCTCAATATTCCCATAGTAGGTCATTCCCTATCATGAGAAACTACATTGATACCCTCCTAGAGATTGAAGAAGAAAGGCAGAAATCTCGTGCTAAATTCACATCCCCACCAGCAAAGAATTACATGATGTTTTGATAATAAATCCATCAGTGACAAAGAGTTTCATGTGGGTGATATTGTTTTGAAATGGGATAAACCCCATGAGGACAAGGGAAAACACACTAAATTCTAGCCCTTGTGGCTCAGACTGTTCCTGTTCCATGAAAAACTTGGCTTGCATAACTACATATTACAAAACTTACAAGGGGAGATTGAGTGCCTCCTCATTAATGGCCAAGACCTTAAGTTTTAAGTTGTTACCCTTTGTACATATATTGTATTATGTTGTTCCTTTACATTTGTTGCACTGTATTTCTTTTGTTTGTCACACTTTCTTTTCATTTGGAATTTTACTATCTATCCCTTATACATAAATAAATGGTCTTGCACATAAATATCTTGCATATCCCATGTACAAAATGTTGATTTGGATAATGTCATAAATAATATTATTGTAAATTTTCATCAATTGGTCAACATTATGTCTCCATCGATTGGTTCAGACCTAAACATCTTATAAGTATATATCATACCAATGGAAAATAAGAAGTGAATCTCGTTGGGGGAACTACTAAGCTGGTGAAACCTAATCCTTAATAAGATATTTGTGATAGATGGTTTCAAATCAATTAATTGTAATAGTGAGAACCCATTTCAAAAAATCTTGAAGTATTCTAAACACAAGGAACAACCTCTTTGATTGTAAAATAATTCAGGATCCCTCATCCACCCTGGTGCAAGGAATTCCTAAATATTGAAAATTGCATGAAAAGAAAAATAAAAATAAAAATAAAAAAGGAAAAAGGTAGCCCTAATGGTTAGCTCAATTGGTTGAGTCACCATTGTTTAAGCACATTTTCCATTTCAAGGTCACAAGTTCAATTCTCTTGACACCCTTGGGGTCAAGCTTCATCATTGAGCCGGAAGGAAGTGGTCCCTTCAGGTGGATCTGCCTAGCACAAATATTGCATGTACATAAATTTCACTGATCTCCAAGGTCCATGAACCACTGAGAAAATAAAAGGAAAAGGGAATGAAAAAGGCTTCCTTCATAAAGAGGTGATGCAAATAACTTTATTTGGGCTATGGAAGCTCTCTAGCAGGGAAGCAATGCTTGTGATTTCTTGACTTTGTCAGGGCTATGCATGCTCATTAGTAGTGAATCAACACCAAAGACTCATATATAATTCTAAACATTTTAAACTCACATACATAATATCTCCATATACTACCAAATATTTTGGTGTTTGACTCATGTCTCAATTGATGTGTTACAAACCAAGGCCAAGAAAAGTAATAGAGAGACTAAACTTCTAATTGGGGATAAACAGTTGAACAACTAATACCTATATATTTAGATCAATACTTCCCTAATGATTAGGTTCCATCATTAATAAGGGCTAAACCAGAGATGCTAAGGTCCTACCCACAAATCACCAATTGTTGTAGCAGCTACAACAACCCCAAAATTTTTACATTTTCCAAAATTTGGAGTCCCTCTCATTTTTTTATTCAAAATATAAACATCCCTTTCTAACCCTAAGTCCATAATTTGAAGCTAATCGAACTTGTGAATCACTAAAAGTGGCTTAGCACATCACTAGATGATATCCTAGCACATTGTGCACCATCTTAGTGTCACACTGCAAATCTTCCTAGCACACTCCATCACATCCTTTGAATCCCCACCATCGTAGTGTGTTCCTCAAGTGTCTCGCATCGCCTTACAATTTCATACAAATATTATCGTGATACTGCATTTGATGCACACAAAATACCTCACACATGCGAGAAAGCTATATAAGGGTTGATATCAAAGTCATTTGTACATTTATCTATCGTTGCGAGATCCATTAGCTTATTAGCACAAATAAGTCTAGTAGTGTGCACTTTTTTGTTGATTTTCATACTATCTCTAGGAGATGAACAATCAAACTAGGTGTCTGGTAGGTCATTGCACCTACTTGTGTCTTTTCATTTTCTTTTTTCGTTTTCTTTTTTGCACAATCATTTCAACTCCCAACTCTTAACTTTCTACTACCCCTTTCATGTTTCTATATATCCCTATGTCACATAGCCTAACCTCTTGTTTCCTCCCTCTCTCTTTAGTTCTATCGATTCTTCCCCATAGTCCTCAATCTCGTACTTAACCTTTTTCTTACCATGCCTATTGACACATTCCACAACAGCACAAAATT
Organism: Pinus tabuliformis; assembly: GCA_031772625.1. Lineage (NCBI taxonomy): Eukaryota > Viridiplantae > Streptophyta > Pinopsida > Pinales > Pinaceae > Pinus > Pinus tabuliformis. The sequence continues at coordinate 430,445,796 of CM062819.1, forward strand.
TTATTCTCTCTTGCGTTATGACACATCCTCACTTGTATCTTGCACTACAACAATCCCTTGCATTCCTATGAGCAACAGCGCAAACTCACTCATCAACTAACCAACCTTCCTTTAGAAGCGGCATTGTCAACCATGCTTGTTACTATTTATTATCGCATTTTCACTACCATTTTTCTTGCACTACATCACATCCTTACATTCGTCCATGCAGCATGGTGTGAAGTCTAGCCTACGGCTCCTCTCTTCCTTTGCGTAGTTGTGCATGTTTCCTTTTCCTAGTACTTCAAAATCAGGTTTATGTCTAAAACAAATCACAAACACACTAAAATACACACAACTCCAAGCACTTTGCATAGAAGAAATGTAACAACAATGAATCAACAAAGTACACAATAATTTTTCAGAACCAAAACTTATTTATATTATAACTTTAATACAAAAAACATAGGGATCTTGTACCAAGGATCATGTCCCTTGCAATTAGTCCTGATATAAGGAAATCTATGGCTTGAGGTCAATAATGTTTGACTCTTAATATGCCCAAGAATAAGAACAAAATTGAATTTCTTGCTGGAGAAGCACTTGACCATATCCCTCTCTGTTCGCTTTTCTTGAGAACCTAGCATGTCCTTTGCCACCTACACTCACAGAGAATATTTTTGCTCCAAATACCTCTACACTCTTGTTTCTCACTTGTAATTTCTCCTTCAATTACAATCACAAATCATCTTCAACACAATTCTTCTCAGATTGATTATGCTCCTTCAAAGTCACTATATGTAAGTCCAAATAAGTCTAGAAACTCATAGTCCCTTTTCCCATCAAGGTGATTATATATAGGCCTCCATAATAGATTTTTTTGCACACAATAAATCTGTCCTTGAGTTTACTATTCAAAACAACCCTGAAACATGTTATCCAAACACCCTTTGCTAGACAAACTTCCACAATACCCTTCAAGACCCAATCGCCTTCAACATACATCCATAAAACTTTGTCACGCTTCCCTCTTGTCATCCCTGATGTGACTCCTTGTGATTGTTCTAGGATTGAGGTTAATTCAACCTCTTTTAGGACATAATCAGACCATATAACTCACGCAACGTTTCCTGAGGTACTCAGTCCTCCATAGCAGATGCAAACCAAGACTCCTTCAAGGTCTCGACCCTCTTCTTTTACCACTAAAATATGACATAACTTACATAGAGAAATTCGATGGCCTAAACTTGCTTGTACAGAATTTCACTAGGACATAGATCAACATGAGACCTAGGTGTTCCTTTCCTCCTATCTTATTTTAAACAAAGCCATGTTAGGGCACATAAAAATCATAGACATGTGTCCTCCTTCCTAGGAAGACTCAACCTTCAAAAAAACACAAAACAAACCATATAATAGCTTATTTCCAGGTTACAGATGCTTTTGAGGTTAGCATCTCCTTTTCTTGGGCAGATGTAGACTTGATATGAGATGCCCTTGTTGTGTGTTAATACCACAACTAGGTCTCCCATATTTATACTTTTCTATTGTTTTCTTTAAGTGGCCCTTTAATCCTTCAAATATGGCCTCACACAATAATATGAATAAATCATTATTTATTTTGGGTCTTTAGCCCACCAACACGTGTCCAAAGCACACCACTTGGGTACATTTCCCACAAAACCACATTTTTGTGGGTCAAATAAACACAAACCGAGTACCCAAAGCATTGTGGGAGTACCTACTAAGCTTAACTCCTCAACACTCCCTCTTAGCGAAGGAGGTACTTCCACTACTCGGAAGTAACTCATTAGCAACACTAGCCCAATCTCTGGTGTCCACCACTACAACATAGCCTATAGAATGAAAAACATTATTCTTGGTAGTGTCCCTGCCTCTAGAATCCTATTACTTCTTCTTCTCTAGGCCTTCAGACCATTCCAATGTTCCTTCTTTCCAACTGTAGAAGTCTCCTTACTCCCTCATGACCATACACTCTTCTTGGTTGCGGAAACTCCCTATGAAACTAAAAACTCCCACTCAAACTTGACTCCCTCTGAGTCTCAAGAACCTTATTCTTCCCTCAATATATAGGCTTGCTCGTTGGCCTATATCAACCATTCTCCCTAACTCCAATGATTTATCTAGTAGAATTAGAGCCTCTAAGACTAAGTATCACTTTCCCATCTTGGAATATCACCTAAAACCCCTTCACCTCGATCACTGAGATAGACAACATGATGTACTTGAGATCTAGTACCCAAAATACATCTTGAACTCATAACATCCCATCTAACTCCATCCAGAATGGCACAAGACGTAACCCTTTGATAGATATTTGACTCTTATCGCCTACATCCATGTGCAATTTTGATTCCCATTCACTTAGAGTCTCAAAAACTCCCTACGAACATGTCATATGATTCAATGCTCTATTGTCCATGTACCATGAAACCTCATCAATGGTGTCCTCAAAGAAATGACAAACCATAGAAAAATCTTCCTCAATCCTTCTTGAGAAGTCATCTAGCTCACCCGAAGATGTAGTGACCACAGATGTTTCCTTCTTCTTCTCATTGTCTCCCTTCTTCCAACATGAACACTTACTCTCATAATTACCATACTAGCCACATGTATGAAACCTCACCTTGCTCAAGTTATTCCTTTATTTTCCCTTCATCTTTCCTATAAGAGCCACATTCTCTTCAATGGATTTCATATTCTTTTGAAGATCCTCATCCTACAATTCTTCTTGGATGAAGTCATATCATAGCCTATTCTAATATGGAAGCTTATCTCAAAAATTATCCCTTTGATAAATGGATTCCATTCCTTGGAGAATCCCTTCAAAGAAGTCCTCACTAGATCTGACACTAGAATGTTATCCCCAATGACAATTAGCTCTTTACGAACTTGAGAAATACTCGTCAGCTACGAAGCCACACCTTTTCCATCCAATGTCTTGGTTTTCTTGAGCTTCTCTCTCAATACCAACAACTAGTTATCATTCTTATTCTGAAACAAATCTTGAAGATCCTGCCACATCTCTCATGTAGTGTTCTTCCTAGTTACATGAGGTATCAAGTGATCCTTGACACTGCCTAGGATGATGATCATAGCCTTTGCATCCAACTCTTCATATACTTCCAACTCCTTAGGGTCTATTTTGTTTTTAACCTCCTTTTCAGGGAATTCCCAAATCTTGTTCACTAACAAGACTAGACTAATCCTTTCCTTCCAAGGACTATATTTAGACATGTCATCTAACCTATTCTCCTATCTCAAACTTGTAACCAACTTCACCATGCTATTATTCCTCCAATAATAAGGCAACCAACTCCCTCTTGAGTTATTCTTTGTGCACACTCTGATTCAATTTCCCTTCAAAGTAGCTCTAATACCATGTCGATTTTCCTAGTATTTCAAAATTAGGTTTATGTCTAAAACACAATCACAAACACACTAAACTACACACAAATCTAAGAACTTTTCATAGCGGAAATGTAATAGTAGCGAATCTAAAAAGTACACAATAATTTTACAGACCCAAAACTTGTTTATATTATAAATTTAATACAAAAATCATATGGATCACATACCAGGGATCATGGCCCTTACAATTAGCCCTGATATAAGGAAAAATAGGGCTTCAGGTCAACAATGTTTGACTCCCAATCTTCCCAAGAGCAAGAACAAACTTGACTTAATTGTTGAAGAAGCACTTGACCATAGCCCTTTCAATCCACTTGTATTAAAAACCTGGCAGGCCCTTTGTCACCTACACTCACAGAGAATATTTGTTCTCCAAATACCTTTTCACTCAAGTTGCTCGCTATGTAGCTTCTCCTTCAATTACAAGCACAAAGTAGCTTCAACACAAGCCTTCTCACAATGATTATATTCATTCAAAGTCATTGTATGTCAGTCCAAACAAGTCAAGCAACTCACAGTCCCTTTTCTCACTAAGGTTATTGTATTTAGGCCTCCAGAACAAGGTCTACTACACACAATAAATATGATATTAAGTTTATTATTCAACTGTTGTAGCGGTTGCAACACCCTCCAAAATTTTGGCTTACATCCATGTTTCAAAGCCTTCATTGCTTCTTCCTTTGATAGTTGCAAACGCTCAAGCTCACCCAATGACCTCTCATGAAGTCTTTTCACCCTTTTGCTTGTTTTACCAGTGGTTGTCTTTTGGCATATTGATTGCTTTTTCATGCTTGGAATCTTGTTTTGGTGAGTTTGAAGGTTTGTGTCTGCTATGTAAACATTTTTTGTACTCACACACAAAGTTGTAAGCACTATCACACAAGTGTCGTCAAGGTCATCTGAAGATCCATCTCAAGTGTCGCACTTGTTGCTTCATCTCTAAGACAGTCTTACCGAGGGCATGTTTTGTCTTGTTGTACTAGTGTTCTATGTTGTGTCATCGTCAAAGTATACTAAGTGTATTATCACAATGTAAAATCTACACAAGTTCACTTGCTTTCAACACTTAACCATTTTCCTAAAAAATTGTTTGACTGGACAACCCTCTTCCACCAGACCCCGACTGAGCTACACTGCATAGTCTTAGCCCTAAGTGACCTTCCTTTGTTTCCCAAAATTGTGTAGTGTTTGAGGTTTTCCTCCAAGTCAATTCCATTGTGCAATCTTGGAGGTGACTAGCATGTTTGCCTCCCAAAACTACACAGAAAATTCCTCGATGTCCAAACTTAACTATGCATTTCTCAAGCACAATCATCAAACCTCCTTCTGGTTTGTAGGAACCCTACACTTCACCAAGACCTGGGTCTGCATTGATCACCAAAAATGTGCAGACATGTCCTGCTGGTCCTCTGCTGCCTCTCTCTTCAATGCATTCAGAAACTGCACAGACATGTCCAACAAGCCTCCTGCTACCTTGCTCTGTACTGCCTTCAGAAACTGCGAAGACATGTCTCGTAGGCCCTCTGTTGCCTGTCCTTCACTGTTCTCCAAAAATGTGCAGTCATGCCTAGCAGGCCCTTTGTTGCATTTCTTGCACTGTTCTCCAAAACTACACAGTCATGATCAGCAGGTCCCTTGCAACCCTCTCATGTCTTGCACTTGAAAACTACCCGGCAGGTCCCCTATAACCTTGTCTTGCCTTCCTTCTAGGAACAATGCAGAAGTGCCCCTCAGGGTCCCACCTTGCAACTGCCATTGGTGTCCTTCACTGTGCGATTTTTCCTCCCAGTGGTCACTGCGTAATTTTTCTCAACAATGTAGGTTTTCCTCTCGAAGTTCCTCATTCCAACCTGAGCTACGCTCTGCACTGTCTTGGGGAGTTGTCCTCCCTCCCTGTCACCCAAAACACGATAAAAATGCATCATGCTAGACTAAGAGGTTTTATACTTGATGTTGTCCCATGATGATTGAATTGCAGGAACAGGTACACTAATAGATCATGATGAGATGATGAAAGGGATGAATAAGTGTTGGGCACAGGATCCCCCAAGAAATTTTTTGGGGCTTAAAGCCCAGATTTTGGCTAAAAGGTGTAAATCTAATGTAAAGACTCCACATTTTGTGGGCGCAGAGTGCGAAGTTGTAAATGAGTCATAGGGTTGTCTGCCCTGAATTTTGTAATGTAATGATAGCTTTAGAGATCTACCCATGGTCTACAGACCATGGGACTGTATAAATAGAGCGAGGCTCTAAGTAGTTGAGAGAAAATAGAAGAGAACTAGAAGGATGATGGAATATAAGCACAGTAGAAGATCTAAGTGTAGGTCGAGTCTTTGGGTCGTAGAGTAGGAGAAGGCTCTGCAGCTAAGTGTGTAGAGGTCTAGTAGTCCGCAGCTGAGTGCGCAGACCCCTGCAGCTGAGTGAGCAGGGCGAGTCGAGTCTCTAACTATTGAAGCATTAATAAAGAGAAGTTTTATACCATTCCTGCGTATTTATTTACTATTTTCTGCATTGAATGTGTTGGGTATAAATTACATTTCTGTTATTTATATGATGCGCGAACATATATGATTGTGTTGATTAAGTGAATGTGAGTAAAAGTATATGGTTACGCGAAGTTGACTAACATATATAAGAGGATAAATAATATATGTAGTGTAACTTGGGGAAATAACGCAGATTGCTACCATAGCAGCGCGAAATCACCTCAACCCCTAGTTAGGGCTGCATGAAGGACAAGTGCAGCAGATCACGAAGGTATCACAGGTTAGAATAGTGTGCAAAGTAACCTAAGCGAAGATAGGCACAGTTGGACTAAATCAACCCCTCAGACATCTCAAGGGTGCAAAAACTTGGTTCCAACATCCCCCCATACTTCTTTGGGTGAGACTTCAGTCTGCACTCCGTGGGCTGATGCCGAAAGGGCCAGTAGTGTAGGGATTTGTTTGGATGATTAACTCTGAATCTGGGTCAGGCCCCCTCAAGCCAACAAACGGTTCCATTGCTGGGACTGGAATCTTCATAGAGATGTCTAATGTCGTATCATTGGAATCCAACTAAGAAGGAAATTGAAGGCCGGTTAGGTAGAAAAATTCACGAGTTCGCCACGCAGGAAAGCAGGAACCTGTGACTGACAAAAGAAGAGTGGTTAGACTACTACCTGTACACCGAGATCCACGAAATCTTTTTCACATATTTCCCTACTGAGCTGTACGAGTGGATTGTGAAGCTCACAGATGGCCAAGGAAGGTGGAAACTCGACAATCCTACTGTGTGGACCCTAGAATTAGTACGAAGGTTGGAAGCATCGGAGGATAAGATCGCGCGCGCCGTTGATCACTGGCTCGATCGAATTATAGGAGGATTCATTACTGAGTTCACAGTTGACACTTAAGTTAGCTATAGCGAGGCAAAGAAGCACTTTCTCAAGGGACCGCGAGGTAAGTACGTAAAGCCTCTAAATACTTGGATTAAAATGTTATTATGCGAAAAGAGGGTTATCTAATTACCTTGATGTTTGGGGATACACAAAGTGGAAAAACTTACAGTAACGAAGGAAATAAGGGACCAGAAACTAGCCCCTTGATTTAAACTCCATGATGGGACAAGGAAGAACTCACAAAGGTCTCGCCGCAAAGTGCGATCCACCTGATAAGGCAAAGAATTCCACGAATACCACCCCCACCAACACTGCCACCAACTTCATTGCCTTCACCTCCATCTTCACCCGTACCACCTCCGCCACCACCGCGAGTCAATATGGCAAGCACGATAAAGTTTCTTGTGTTCAAGGGATTGGGAAATGAGGATTCGAACCAATTTTGGTTCGTGGTAAGAGCCGTATGGGAAGCACAGGGAGTTACAGATGACAATATAAAGAAAGCGACACTGGTTAGTGCCCTGCAGGACCACGCACTAACCTGGTATATTAAGCACTCCAATGATAATCCAAATGCGGGAATTGTGGATATCCAAGCAGTGCTAAACAGAGAATTTAGCAGGCTAAAGTCTGAAGCACAATCGATCATTGGATTCAAAGAAATCATGATGCTACCAGGTGAAACTCCTTGGGAGTTGGATCAGAGGTTGAAGTGTATGATTTGCGAAGCTAATATGAATCTGACGAATGGACAACATTGCAAATGGTTTGTAGCATCGCTAACACCACATTTAAGGAGTGCGCTATCGCAGCAAAAGTTAATGAATCAGTGAGAGGCCTTAGAGATCGCGATGAGGCTACATGAGACCCTGATGCAGGATCCTAACTTGGGAGTTTAGCAGATCCATGTGCAATTGAAAAATTTAGGCTTGGAGATGCTACAGGACAGGACAGAACAGGACAAAACAGCTCAACCAAAAGTGCGCGAAGAGGTGTGGTGCGTAAAATGTAAGGGTCAGGGTCATGATAAGGACCACTATCCGATGTTCGCAAATTACCTCGCGGGAGGAGGACCAATGCCGTTAAGGCTGGAAGCACAAGCAAGACCTAGCACAGCACCTGCTTTGTGGTGCGCGATTTGTTAAATAGGTGTAAAACACACTACAAACAATTATCATTTGCTACAAAAGTACACGCAGAAGTCGCAATAGTTGTTATGTAATTTGTGTAGGTCAGTGGGACACGATGAGCACACTTATAGAAGCTATGAGCTAATGATGGATAGAACTCCCACCTACAGAGTTCAAGCTAAATCACGGCACCTAGACCAGAATGCAGGGGTGGCGCGAATAGGATTTTAGGGGCACGGATGTGGCCGAGGTGGAGAAGGACCTGGAAGAGGTCATGGGCAGCTGATATGCTACAATTGCAGAGGGCCAGGACATTATGCCTGTGATTGTACAAACCCAACGCGTCCATCTTATCTGTATTGTACTTTGTTTGATCATGCGATGATCTGAAAATGGAAGGTACTTGAAAAACGGTGCAAGGTATCCATTTTCATTTATGTAAATGAGTAAAAAAATACTCCAATTTCAGATCTGAAAATGTGAGAACTTCTTATTTCTAATATAGAGATAGACTGTGGGGGCATTTACTGGATATGTCACCTCTAAAGAGAGGATGAGATCCAGAAGCTACCTGGCCCTCTATAGACTCTGCCTAAAGAAATAATAGAAGTAAACACTCAAATTTAATTAAAAAAGCCTTGCTTGAACTTGACAATATGCGGAATTTTAGCTTAAAACAGGTATATGTGTTGATTTGTTTTCATTTGTTTAAGTGCTTTAACTTGATTTTCTTTAGCTGATATTAAACACATATATTAGACATATAAGGCAGCAAATAAACATCACATGTAACAACAAATTTAATAAGGATTTCACCGCGATCTCATGGGCTTCGTCTCCTGTGAGCTCTAGTCAACTAGACTTGGCTCTTTGGGATTATGGCTTGAATTCTTTTACAAGTTCCACACTCAAATCCAAAAGGTTACTAACTGAACCTATGGGTTTAGAAAAACCATATACATCCTTGTCATGGCTGTCCTCTTTGTGCAGGCAGATCTAGGCTCCCTTGGACTTGATTCCTTCAGTAGGTGCACTAAGCTTCCCTGAGCTTCTTAATAGAACAAACTCCTTCATAATGATTCAAATGTCTCTAAAACCTCTAATAATGTCTCTAGCACATATCTGACATCAAAAAATGACTGTTCATTTGCTCAAAACGAGCACTGCATCCCTGATCTAGGCCTTCCTCCACGGTTGGCTCTGGGCTGCCTGAAACTTGCCTTCAGCATCTCGGCCTTTAGAATTCTCCAAATGGTTCTAAAAACACCTTCATTGGATTTAGAAGGTTCATTACAGTAGAAATAGGCTTTTGTTTCACCTCCAATGGCTGCACACAACCCAATGTAGCTCCAACACTGAATAGGCCCTAGTGGCTCCTGGAACTTTCCCAAAGCAAAAACACCTGAAGCTGACCTCTGTTTACTATGAAACCTATGCCAATGGCTCCAGAAGGTTGAAGAGACTCAAAATCAAAAACAAAATCATCTCAAAAGGCCTTTCTTAACCAAAGATATGGCACATTTACTCTAACTTCCAGTTTTCCCTGAATTAACTCCAGCGAAGTTTAGTTAACTGGCAGTTAAGTCCGCCAAAATGGACGGACCACCAAATTTAGTGCCACCGCCAAAATTCCCGCCATTTAAGCCTTGACCACCGGAGTTAACTGCAGTTGGGAGTTAATAGTGGTCACATGAGAGCGGTTAGTGTGCCTCGAATTGTGCGCGGACTGTTGACCTGGCGGGTTTTAGCTCCTGGTTCCACACGCGTGGTCATATGATATGGGGGTTGGCCCTTAGGAGCTAGCCCATTTCCGCCCCAAATGAAACTTATTTAAACTTTAAATATAAGTTTCAGCCCTTAATAAACAAGAACCATTACCTAGGTTAACGGTAAACCTTTGAACTATTTAAGGGTAGGTCGTGTGTTCGACCCACCGAATTGCAAACAAAAGTTTTAAATGTCGTTCCAATGTCCACCTTGGGGCCACATGGCGGCCTCTGGGCTTGCCACATGGCACCTTCTTATTGGATGCCCGATATGGAATATTTTGAAGAATATTCCTTGGAATGTTTTGAAGAATATTCCTTGGAATATTCTAAGGAATATTCTCTAGAATATTCTATTTCAATTTTTTTTTTAATTCAAAATTAAAGGTTATTGGGTGATTTTCAAATTGGCATAACTTCTGCATACGGAGACCATTTTTCGAACCGTTCACGGCGCTAGAATCAGGAAGATGAGACCTATCCAGTCATTCAGGTTCAAACTAGTTCTAAGAACTTTAATTTTTAAGCATTTTTTGACACTTGGTCTTGAGCTTCCAGTCACACCTCCCAAATGAGAGGCTTTTGGTCCCCAAAAGCTTACTGAAATGCTGAACTGAACTGTAGTACAGAAAATGAGAGAATGAAAATCCTCTTCTCTTCAGCCCTTCAAACATTTTCTTTGCATGGCAAATGACTTTGAACCACAAATGGAAAGAAATTGGCATTTCCCTTCCTGAATGTGCTTGTCCTCCTGTCCACAACTATCTTTCTTGCACTCACATAGAAATTTTTTGGCAAGAAAATTACAGAATGAAATTGAACAACGCTACCTTGATCAATGATCTAAGGTGGCTCAAAACAAAAAAGATATTACAACATAGAATACATGCATACATCCGAAATTTACATATGTACAAAAGGAGTACATCTTATTGTGTCAAGAAGTCCATCCACTTATCACCAAGCCACTTCCATGGCAACTTTTTCTGCTGCAACTTTTCCTCATGTGAAACTTCCCTTTCCACATCAATAATGGAATTCGTGGTTCCACCTTTGCCAATCTTCTCATCCTCTTATGTGGGATGATGAGTTGGATGTAAAGTCCAACAATGAGAAACAACATGTCCCTTCTTTTGGCAAAAAGTGAAAATCTTATGCACCTTCTTTGAAGGTAGTCTTTGCTTCATCTATTTCCTATGTGCTTTCTTCCTCATCCAACATCTCAAAACATGATGGTTAAATTGACCACAATATGTACAAGAAATCTTTCTTCCATTAAAGCATGTAAAATTTTCATGCCTTGTAGAAACACAATCAAATTGATCATGAGAAGATGTATACCTCTTGTGCTACTTTGCATGTTCATCCTTTTTTCCTCCATGAGGAGATGAACTAGTAGAGGCTCCAGTTTTCAATATCAGACTAACATCATCGTTTTTGTCTTGAAAACTACCTAAAATTGCATGCTTGCCATAAGCTACATGTCTACCATCTTCTTGCTGCAACAAAGGCTTAAAGCAATGATTATTCTTATTTCATTTCTCTTATTCTTATTTCCTTTCTCTTTTCTCCCTTCGCTATTCCCCTCCCCCTCCTTATACCCTCCCTTGCCCTTTGACACTTCCCTCTATTCCAATCTATTCTTTAAAATGGGAATAAATCAACTTTGAAACAAATTTGACATATTTGCCTCATGGAACTTGGAACAAAATTTCTCTTTTAATTAGCCTCACATGCCTTCATGGCTTTGAGTCTTCGCCATTAGATTACACATAACCAAGTCCAATATTCTTGGGTCGTTCCTCAACATAAAGGGGGTCAATCATGCCTTGTGCATGCTTTCCTAATCCTTTGCCTTCGTAACCCATCTTAACCATTAATTTGGATCCTACTCCCCTTGTATGCTTTTCAAAAGATCCAACACATCTTTCTAAAGAGGAAACTGAAGACAAATCAGAATGGATTACCTCTTTCTCATGCATGTTCTTGGTCAAAGCCTCTTGGGCTTGATGAAACTACAACTCCATATCATGCAATCTTTGAAGAATTTCTTCCTTCTCCTGTTTCATGGCCAACAATTTCTCATGAAGCTCCGTGCTTTCTCTTCTATCCTCAAATAGGATCTGCACCATATCCTTCAATATAAGGAATTCACGGTTCATATCCTCATCGAAGAACATTATGAAGGAGGAAACTTCACTTGTAGAAGAAATTGACAGCATGTAAATGGTCAAATAACAAAAGGAACTTCAAACACAGTTCTCAAAGCTTTCAACAATGACAAGCTCTTGACCAAATGCCTTCAACTCTTGGAGAGGGTTATCACCAGCTATCCCCAAACTTTAGCAAACTCAAACAACATGCAGTTTGCAAAATAGTAAAGCAATCAATCTTCTACACTGCTTTAAACACCTTTCAAGCTATACAATCCAGCAAACCAAGTGCTCTGATACCAACCTGATCTAAAAATAGAAGGTACTTGAACAAGGGTGCAAGGTATCCATTTTCATTTATGTAAATGAGTAAAAAAATACTCCAAGTTCAAAACTGAAAATGTGAGAACTTCTTATTTCTAATACAGAGATAGACTGTAGGGGCATTTACTGGATATGTCACCTCTAAAGAGAGGATGAGATCCAGAAGCTACCTAGCCCTCTACAAACTCTGCCTAAAGAAATAATATAAGTAAACACTCAAATTTAATTAAAAAACCTTGCTTGAACTTGACGTTATACGGAATTTTAGCTTAAAACAGATGTATGTGTTGACTTGTTTTCATATGTTTAAGTGCTTTAACTTGATTTGTTTCAGCTGATATTAAACGCATATGTCAGACATATAAGGCAGCAAATAAACATCACACATAATAGAAAATTTAATAAGGATTTCACCCCAATCTTATGCTCTACGTCTCCTATGTGCTCTAGTCAACTAGACTTGGCTCTTTGGGATTATGGCTTGAATTCTTTTACAAGTTCAACACTCAACTCCAAAAGGTTACTGACTGAACCTATGGGTTTAGAAAAACCATATACATCCTTGTCATGGCTGTCCTCTTTGTGCAGGCAGATCTAGGCTCCCTTGGACTTGATTCCTTCAGTAGGTGCACTAAGCTTCCCTGAGCTTCTTAATGGAAAAAAATCCTTCAGAATGCTTCAAATGTCTCTGAAACCTTTGCTAATGTCTCCAGCACATATCTGACATCAACAAATGACTATTCATTTGCTCAAAACGAGCACTGCATCCCTGATCTAGGCCTTCCTCCACGATTGGCTCTGGGATGCCTGACACTTCCCTTCAGCATCTTGGCCTTTAGAAGTCTCCAAATGGTTCTAAAAACACCTTCATTGGATTCAAAAGGTTCATTATAGCAGAAATAGGCTTTTGTTTCACCTCCAATGGCTGCACACAACCCAATGCAGCTCCAACACTGAATAGGTCCTCGTGGCTCCTAGAAATTTCCAGAAGAAAAAACACCTGAATATGACCTTTGTTTGTTGTGAAACTTATGCCAATGGCTCTAGAAGGTTGAAGAGACCCAAAATCAAAAAAAAAAATCGTCTCAAAAGGCCCTTCCTAACCAAAGTTATGGCACATTTACTCCAACTGCCAGTTTGCCCTGAACTAACTCCAGCTAAGTTTAGTTAACTGCCAGTTAAGTCCGCCAAAATGGTCGGACCGCCAAAATTGGCACCACTACCAAACTTCCCACCATTTAAGCCTTCACTTCCAGAGCTAACTACAGTTGGGAGTTAATGGTGGTCACATGGGCGCGGTTAGTGTGCCTCGAATTGCGCGCTGACTGTTAACCTAGCAGGTTTTAGCTCTTGGTTCTGTGCGGGTCGTCATATGATATGGGGACTGGCCCATTTCTGCCCCAAATGAAACTTATTTAAACTTTGAAATTTAAGCTTCAGCCCTTAATAAACAAGAACCATTTCATGGGCTAATGGTAAACCTCTGAACTGTTTGGGGGTAGGTTGTGTGTTCGACCCACTAAATTGCAAACAAAAGTTTTAAATGTTGTTCCAATGTCCACCTTGGGGCCATGTGGCAGCCTCCAGGCTTGCCACATGGCACCTTTTTATTGGATGCATGATATGGAATATTCCCTAGAATATTCTAAGAAATATTCTCTAGAATATTCTATTTCAATTTTATTTTATTTTAAATTCAAAATTAAAGGTTATTGGGCGATTTTCAAATTGGCATAAATTCTGCATACGGAGACCATTCTTCAAACCGTTCATGGTGCCAGAATTAGGAGGACGAGACCTATCCAATCATTCAGGTTCAAACCAGTTCTGAGCACTTTCATTTTTGAGCATTTTTTGACACTTGGTCTTGAGCTCCTGATCATGTGACAGAAGATTGTCCTACGCTGATAGCTAGGATAGCACTGCTCCCTCCCCCAACTCAAAACCTGTAGATGATGAGGTATGAGCTGCGCGAGGAAGATCCAAATGTGAACATTGTGCTCTAAAGTGGAATCGCGATGGGAGATGACAAAGGCAAACAGCCAGAAGATAGTACTTGGGTTCAAAAAGCTCTGATGAAAGAAGTAGGGTTTGAATTGGAGTGTGCTCGGGAAACCTTCATGGAAGCTAAGAAGAGCTTCGTTGATGCCTCCACTTCAGGAAGCAAAGATATACCGGAGCCGAAGATGGACCCATCTATGCTCACGATGTTCCTGGAAACATGCATGAAGTTACTGTGTGTTAGTAAGGCTGTAAAGTGATTATAGGAACTCATTAACAGATGCGCTGGGCCCACGCCAGTAGAACCGTGCATGGTCAGAAAGATTAGAAAGCATAAGACAAGGACAGGAAGAGAAATGAGGCTAACCACACAAATTGGAGACTATGAGATCGACCAAGTAATTCTAGATTTAGGATCGGACGCGAATGTTCTGCCGAAGAAGACATGGGAGCACATGGGGAGGCCTACGTTGCAGTGATCTCTTATTCAGCTGCGAATGGTGAACCAGCAAAAGATAATACCCATGGGATGATTGTAGAGAATCATTATGGATATTGAGGGAGCAAGCATGCTAGCAGACTTTGAAGTAGTAGAGATTGTTGATGATAACAATCCCTACCCCGTGCTTGTAGGAATTGATTGGGCCACTAACATGAATGGGGTGATTAATCTGAAGAAGCGCAAGATGATTTTTGAGAAGAAATCACTACGTGTCGTTATACCCTTAGACCTTCCTGAAGGATCGTGCTATACAGAGCCAGTGTGTGACTATGAAAGCGATGATGATTTGGACTACATCTATAAGATAGCAGGATGAAACCAGGACTGAGTGAATCCCACTATGGATGGATGGCTTGCATTGGAGTGCAAGATGTTTTGTACTTCGTATTTAGATGAATTAACAGAGCGATGGAAAAATCGGTTACATGAGGTGACTACACTAAATTGTAATATGATGACAAGTTCATTGCACTATGTATCGACAGAAGTAAGGGACCTACCTACTTATGATGGCCTAAGTGAGGTAGATACCTTCTTGAATAAATTTGAAAGTGAGGTAGATACCTTCTTGAATAAATTTGAAAGTGAGGTGTTGGAAAAGCAACTCTTCCAGGCTTTGAATTGGGTACTGCACGCTACGCCCGCAAGGTGGTGGGGTACACACAAAGGGGGCTTTGATTAATGGAGGGAACGTAGAAGGATGATGCGCACATGGTTTGGGAATCCTAGAGTGTGATTGATAGATAAATACAATGGGCAGGATACTCCGTGCGCACATCTAGCTAGGTGGATGCCAGCATGTGGAAAACAACCTACGTGGATGTGCATGAACTCTACGCTGAGAGGTATGGTCAATAAGCGTGTGTTGGGGGGACAAATGTGCAGTTGACTCTTAAGGTTGGACAAAAAGTATGTGGAAAGAACAATCGCACACAAGATTATCCACGTGGAAGCATTTGATAAGGTGTGCAATGTGCTAAAAAAGGTATGCAATGCACAGCGAAGTGATCAAGACCTGCGCATACCCAGACAAATGCCTTTCCAACTAGTCGATGGAGTAGAAGTTGTAACACCTATGGAGTCTATCATGTCTAGTCTATGCTTAGTGGTGCTTGCAGGGGTAATGAACTATGGAGCCCTGGAAGAAAGGTTCGCGCTATTGGAAGAGCTCGAAGACAAACGGTTGGGACTCGATGAAGAGATCCAACAGGGTGATCTTAGGCTCCAAGAACTCATGAATGAAAGAGTTCGGTTGAGGGAGAAAAGCGCCATGGCAGAAGTGGAAGTCAAGAAGCTTGAGGAAGGAATAAAGAAGGACTTTCTTGATAGAAAGAGCGTAGTAATTGAGCAAGATGAGATCAATTACATTGAGAGACTTAGGGACCACCGCCGAGAGTTTCTTAGTTTGCTACATGGGATGGGACCATATGTTATTAAGGAAATCACAAATGGTGGCGCTGTGCAGTTGGAGAACTTAAATGGCGAAATTTTCCCAGGGAAAGTAAATGGTAGTTGGTTAAAGTCTTACACAGCTGGCCCAGCCATCTGACTAGTCATGGGAAGCACAATCTTAGCGCTCCAAGCAGCAGAAAGGAAGCACGGGACTATAAAATACTCTACTCGAGAGTTGCGCGATGAAAGGACTGCACACAGTACCAATGTGTCACAGGGTCTGCGACAGTGCAAGGGTAGTTGCGTTGTCGCATGGGTTGGATGGAAAGTGGCCGTTATAGTCACTATTCATGATGTGATGCTTGGTTTGAGACCAAATGGAGTGGGTGGTAGGCATTTAAGGCGAGCTTTATGGGCTATATTAGGGAAAATTTTCCGCCAAGGGAGCATTAATGGACCGAAAGTGGGGGGAACGGTCGAATTCAAATTCAAAAGGCACTATAAATTGCAAAGGGTTGCCTAGCAAACAACACTTGGCCATTTGAGAATCGAGCTATTGTGTGCCCAGAGATTCATGAACCCTAATTTGTTCAATCTTTTGAAGTCGAAGGCATTGTTTGAGCATTGACCTGAGTCGTTGAGAGAATTGTGGAATAGCAATATAGCAGCATCTTAAGAAGCCATGGATATCAGAGGGATGACTGTTGAAGTGGCTGTGCAGGCCATGACGATAGGAGATGCCCCAGAAAGCACCAGGATAGTCGCAGAAATCCCTAAATCACCGCGCACACCGAGACCCAAGAAAGATAAGCATCCTATGGTACCAGTCCGCATGTCCCCCAGGAATCCGTTAAGGATGAGGCTCACCATGGAAGAAAAGGGGAAGGCAACCAATTTGGAAGCTGATGAGGAGGAAGAAGACTTTAAAGAAATCTTGGTAGAGGAGGATGACGAAGAAATAGAGGAAGAAACCCAAGGTGTGGACCCTCTGACCAGGTTGCCCACGTATGTTCCTCCATGGAAAGCAAAAGAAATGGTTCCCAAGGACCTAAATGAGAGCAAGATCTCTTTGCAGACTCCGCTACTACCCGATGATATCGTTTTTGATGGAGTGCACTTGGGATGGGTGCCGGTTCTAAAATTTGAAGATTGGGATCTCGCAGACCACAAGAAATTCCCACATTTGGTAACCACATAGCTAATGAGGCCAAAGAAAAATACAGCAGTAGGAGTCATAGAGTTGGAGCCACACAAGTGGTTGCGAGGAGTAGAGAAAGCAGGGTTGTTAAACCTACTCTGGGTGTCGCATTACCATCGCGCCCCAGTGACTATCTTTTTCATCAGGCAGCCACTTTGCCTGGTGCATGATGGTTGTTTGTGGCTAGAGGAGCCCATCCCCATCATGGACCACCTAATTCACAAAATTACCTAGCTCCCTTGCAAAGGGGAGGATCCAACAAATATATCCGAGGGTAAAAGTGATGATTTGGCCATTGCAGAGGCCATGAAGAAGAAGTTCAAGCTGGAGAAGAGAAAGAGAGGGTACGTGATCTCTAGTATCAATAATGATGTGGTCAAATTCACAATGTAGATATTACCCGAGAAAGTTATGCAGAAGTACTGTGCGGATGAGGTGCCCGCGCCGGTGGTTGCACTTGCCACGTAGTGCATAGAGGGGGTCCAATTTAACTAGGTGGATTACTTGTGCAGGGAGTTCCTGAAAAAAATTTGTAAGGTGTAGGAGCAAGGGAAGACTTTCCACTATGCATGGCTTCTGTTGTCCATAGTGTAGGTGGCTTGCAAATTTCCCGAGGACAGCCAGTTCTCAGCTATTGCGAAGGATCTTCCAGAGACATCAAAGTACACTTCGCTGTGGGAAACTAAAGACGCGAAGAGGATCAGAGACAGAAAGATATTTTGGGTGTTCATGGAGATGAACATCAGAATGGGGATTAACTGCAAGCCGCGGTTGTCGCCCACTACTTATAACAGTCTGTAGAGCTTCGCGTAGTTTAAAGCATACTTTCATCACATGTACATTAGAGTGAGGAAGGACCCCGCAAAGGCATGGAAGGCGCTACCTTATCTAGTGATAGACGATGTCATATTCGTTGTCCTTGAGTCGTGGTTGCCGAAGTGGCGCACTCTAGCCAGCTCCATGGTGGAAGTGGAGAAGTCCATTGCATAGAGGAAAAAGGAGGAGGTAAAACTGCGAATGACACAGCTAGTAGAGAAGAGAAGGAATGAAGAAGCAACAACAAAGACCCAGGGGGCGCGGGACGCTACGAAGGTAGCAGAAGAACAAAAGGTAGCAGAGAAGGAGCACGAGGCCCAGAAGTCGCCTTCACTGAACAGGAGACTGACACAGAGGAAGGTGGTACAAATCCACAAACAACGTCCACACAACTAAAACGACAGTGCCCGAGAGAGCAAGAGGGGTCGCGGAAGAAGTCGAAAGCCTCCAAGACTTCTTTCGACCCGATTACCCTCATTGACAGGGATCTCCATGACATAGGGGAGACGATGTAGGACATCACCGCGGAGGCCCTCCAATAGTTTGCAGAGGAAAACCAGATGGTGTTGGGGGCCCTTTGGACACAGATACAGGAGTTGCAACTGGCACTCCTTAGGCTAATACTCTATCGATCAGCCTCACAATGGGCATGGCCGCGGCTGAGGAAATGTTGCGTGCCCGCATGACCAACACCATAGTGCTACCAGAGGGTGCACTGGTTACAGAAAATGAGGCCGACAGGCCTATGGTCAGGCCACTGAAGGGAGTTGGGATAAACATGGTTGCGCTCCCTCAGGAGACACTCTATGTTTTGTAGGGTGGAGTGACTGCATAACTGCTGGCCAAGGAGGGCCACATGCTCCAGGTGATGAGTGAGTAATGGATTAATATTGAACAATTGAGCCTGTAGCATGACGAGATTGTGACACAGAACAGATAGCTAGTGCAGGTGGCTGAGGAAGCCTACCATATGGTCCCTGAGTTGGCCATCCCAACAAAGGAACCAGCATAGGTGTGCATCCGTACACTAGCATCAGGGGTGCTCGAGGCAAAAGAAGAAATGGCTAAGGTTGAGCTGGAGCTAAACCTTCAGATAGTTGAGCTACAATTGAAGGTGCAGCCTTGAACTCCGCCTGAGGTGAAGGAAGAGTGCGCCAGCGCCATTACAGCAAGAATATCGGAGATTAGTAGTGCAGTGAAGGACTGCACCAAACTATTTGAAGAGTCATTCGAGGTCCTCACCACTCTGCAGGAGTACCCAAACATACAATGCTTACAAATAGAAGCGTGCGAGCTACAACAACAATACAATGAAATAAAAGGGGTCGCATAGATGGTGGACCTTACACAGAGGCTCACGTGGATGCGGCAGGCAAAAGCGCTCAAGGAGCAGGTAAACGCTACATGACATAAGGAAGTTGTCATGAAGGTGTGTGTACAACCATTGATCGATGAGGTGTTCATCTTTACAGCCTCGATTGAAGCCAAGCTCGCGCAGATGTAGGGTGTTAGTGTCAGTCTTTCCAGCCTTCCTCCAGTGATCAAATATGCTCTTACAAAGTGATCTCAGAGTGTCAAGGTCAAATTTTGTCATTTCAGTGAGTCTTCAAGCAAAATTTGGTCACTAGGCATTAGGTCTAGGGTTTGCCCAAATGTCAGTCCATGTCATCATTCAGCGGAGCCTATCATCATTCAGAGGGTTTTCATTATCATGTCAGTGTCAAATGAGTCATTTTACACCTTATTCATGCTTCAGTTGTGCCTAAGTAAGGTCATTTCCCTCTCCTAGGGTTTTGAAGGCAATTTCTCTTGGACGGTCAAATCATCGGCAAAACTTGTTTCCAGATGTTCATACACCTTCCCCTATCCTTCATGTACCTTATCAAATGCTTCCCATCCCTTAGATCCGCCAAATTCCTCATTTTTCCACAAACCCTAGTTTCTAGCTACAACCTGGCAATTTTCTAAGTTGGGCCTGTGTTTTGCCCTTTTGGACCCCTTCCCCTCACTCAATCACTGAGATTCCACTTTCCCCTACTTCCTAACATCCCTCCTCACTCCCACAAATTTCCCCAAGAATTTAGAAGCCCCCTATCCCCTTCATCTCGCTCCATTTCGACAAAATTCCTTGCTTCACACATTGGGACAAGTCGCACTCAAATGATGTTCCAGAGCAATCAAAGATGAATTTTGGAAAACTGAGAGAGGTTTTTTCTCATAACATGCCAAAGACGAAAAACCTCTTTCACGTTTTGTACAGGCATCATTGTTTGAGAGAAATGTCAAGAATACTGTTGCCTCAGGAGAATCAAAGACACCTCTGAAGTGACCTTGGGAAAATCAAGTTTTCTCCTAGCTTGGTTGGCCAAATGATTTGCTTGATGGGTAAAATGATACCTAGACACAAAGATATTTTCAATGAGCTATCATGGGCTCAATTTGGGGTTGAGGAAGGCATTCAAAAGTTGACTGCAACAGCACTCTTCCTTCAGGCAGCCTCATTTGGCACTTTTTGACCAGTCTTGGGAGATTTGATTTTTGACAGGTCAAATCAACTCCAAATTGAAAAATTCTACTTGGGTTGGAAAGTAGACTCAAAGGCCTTTCCAACGAGCCATCCTATGCCCCATTCTGACACTGGGAAGGCCTCCAAACGCCTCCTGCAAAAGCGCGACCCGTTGGGTGGTGCGCGACCCGTTGAGAGCCCTCCTGCAGTATAAAAAATCAACGTGCGCGACCCGTTGAGGATTTCTCCACAAAATCTTGCCAGTGAGCTGCCAAGTGACCATAAACTTGCTCAATCTTCCTCCAAATCATCAAATTTTTTCGAGGTAGGCCTTCTACACTTCAGTTGGTGGTTTGTCATGATTGATGGCTCTCGTGTGCAAAAGTTGAATTGTGCAAGTGGATGAAATTTTATATGGCTCCTCAAACATGTCAGACACTGAAACATATGAGCATAGTGATGACCATTCATCATCTTCAGAGGTTCAGGTACAGAGGAGGCCACATAGAGGTGGAAAAGGTGGCCATCACAGGAGAGAGGAGCCTACTTCTTTGGCAGGTCTACAAGCTTGTCCTTTGGCAGTTTCTTGCTTTCAGTACATGTCCTGTTATGAGTTTTGTGAGAGGATCTCTCGGATTCAACACCACCGAGAGTTGGCCCGCCTCTTTGTCTTGCACTTGCATGAAGGACATGTCAACCTTGCCGGGGTGGATTTCACTTTGACACCCGAGGTGATTGCACAGGCTACAGGGATTCCAAATGTTGGGGAGATATGAGAAAGTCCTTGATGAGCTATGGAGGATTCGAGGAGACCGAATCTTGAAAAGAAGGAGGCCCGGTGACCTATTGCTTACGGGACAGTCCATGCTCATCCAGGTGAATGCACACTTAGAGAGGCTGTTGGCTAAGGCCAACCAAGAGAAAAGGCTGCTGAGAAACATGAAGAATCACTACTGGGCGAGAATGCATGTATGCAAGGCCAAAATGAAAATGTTCCAAAGGAGGTTGTCCGAGGCTCTTAGGCGGAGGAAGAAGACCAATCCACTCCGTATCTTGGCTGAGGCATCCCTCAAAGATCATGGCACTCACTAGCTCATCCACAGCACAAATCCCAAAAAATTTTGGAGAATTTTGGGTAATTTTGGTATTTTTTGGAAATTTACAGGTTTTGGCTCCTCAACGGGTCTCACCCCGCGCGCGACCCTTCATCAGGGCAACTTCATTTTGCAAAAACTCAGCATTTTTGGATTTTTCATGCAAATTTACACATGCCCATGCATTGCCTTGAGTTTTTATGGGGTTTTGGGCCTCCAGAAGGTCAAAATACATGCAAAATTTGACTTTCTGCCCCCTTTTTGAGTTGCAGAAAGCAGTCTTGGGAGAATTGAGTTTTGACTAGGAAAATCAACTCCAAATCCAAAAATTCTAGTTGGGTTGGAAAGTAGACTTAGAGACCTTTCCAACGAGCTATCCTGCACCTCATTATGACACCGGGAAGGCCTCCAAACAGGGCTCCAAAGTGCGCGACCCGTTGAGGAATTTGTGCCAGATTTGACCAGTTCAGCCCAGATTTTGCAGTTTAGCTCTAGTTTGACTTGCTGAGGTCGATGGTGGTCCTTTTGACTGTACTTGTGGCACTTTTTGGATACTTTTACTCTTGTTTTACTCTTCTAGAAGTTTCTCTCATGTAAAAGGGTAAAATTGACTGTATGAACTGGTTTCCAAGTTTATAGAGGCAAGTTGTTTTGACTGCCTATTTTGTAGTGCTTAGTTTAGAATTTGTTCAAACAGCTCCTAGGATAGTGAGCTCGACCCATGGAGGCAGGGAAAGAGGTTAGATCATCTATATTATGTACTTTCTTGCTCATTTTCATAGTGGGACTCTTGAGGGAGAAGCTATCATTGTATTATTTCACTTGTATCTCTGCAATTTGTGGCTAAGGAAGACCAGGGTTTTGCAGACATCTTTGGGATTCTTGTGGACTCATTGTGTTGATGGTGTGTCTCTTCATGTTATTGTAAGCTTTGTTATGTGATTCATTTCCTTTCTATACTGCTGCATATTAAACAAATGAAGTGATAAAGTTAGAATTCATGCTTGCCATGCTCTGCTTTCAAATTTGTTTAATTTCTATGTTTTCTGTTGTCTAAAGAGAATTCAAATCCATTGTTTGCTCTCTTTAGCCTTCTTATCTTTCCTCCTAATCATCCACTTCAGTTAAAGACATCAAATAAAGGCTCCTACCTTGCCCCAAAGACCCCCTGCAGAAACTGTGTCAAATCCCCGCACCCTAAATTGCAGTTCCTCAATTTGCCACCAAAAACCCCAAAAAACCCTAAATCAACCTTTATAATCAGTTTACTAGCCTAATATCAGTGTTACCTTGTTGGTCATCTCATCCCATTGAAGATCTGTCGAGATTGACCGGAGAGAGCCTTCTCATACCCCGTAGGGCTAGCTACGAGGTGAAATGGTTTGATGTTGCCTTGAGGTTTACCTTTCTCAGCCTGAGGTGAAATCTCAAGCGCTAACATACTGGCGACCATACTGGGGAGAACATCTAAACCTTTGCTCATTGACGTGTTATTTCATAAGTCTTAGACGGAGCCTGAAGTTACGCCAGGAAGCCTTCGAAAACGCTCTTGTTTTACATCAGCGTTAGTAGATAAACGCTGCTTCAGTCAATCTCCGTGAGCTTGTGAATACAGCACTTCATTTGCATTTTTCCCCAGTACATGTATCAAGTTCAGATCTGATTGTTGATAGTGGACAATGATTAGACACTTGAAAGGCTGAAATCATTCACTTGGCGACTCTAAATCATTTTTGAGATCAGATCCAAAGACTCCACTAGAGGATGATCCCGACCAGCAAAAACATGAAAGGAGAATATGGACAGATCAGGTACTCAAGTTGGAATTTCATCCAAGATATTTTGTTCTTTGTCATAAATTATTTCTTCTCTTTTCCCACGAATGTCAAGAAGGCTTTGCAAAGTATATTGTATTTGAGAAAAGATTCTAGGCTTGCATTTGATTCCTTCCCTTTGAAGATTGTAAATATCAAAGATTTGCATACCTTTGAGCTTGATCAAGATCCTTTTTCTGAATTTTGTGATGACCATCTTCAAATTGATGAGCCTCCAAAGACCAAGATTAATTCTATACCTGCTGTACATACCCCTACACCTTGTAAAATTCCAGATCGGTATAAACCTCTTGTTTTACCTTCTGTTCTTCATGCTTTCCCCAAAAACTATGATCTATACTTGCCGATGTTTGATGGTGAATGTAAGAATGTCAACGCTGAGCAACATGTCCAGAATTTTGAGAATTTTCTAGATCTTTTTGAAGTTGATGAAGAAGATGTTAGTATAAGGCTTTTTGCTCTTTCTTTGCAAGCCAAAGTGAAGAGTTGGTTCAAAGCCCTGCCTGATGCGAGCATCTCAGATTTCCAGCAGTTTGTCAAACTTTTTCTCGACAGGTGGATGATCGGGCAAAACCTTCTCTTGATTGTAGAAGAGTACAATCAACTGAAAAGATTGCCAGGGGAGACAGTACAACAATTTTCAGCTAGATTTAACCAAGTTTATTATTCGATGCCAGTTGATATAAGACCTACTCCTAGATCTGCTCTCTTGCACTATCCGGGTGCCTTTGATCTGGAGATGGAGTTTCAGCTGAGAGAAAAGAATATTGCAACACTTCATGAGATGCAAAACAGTGCAGTAAACGTAGAGGCTCATTTGTTGATCCGAAGGGCAAGGATGAAGGAAGAAGAGATGAAAAACATAGATCCGGAAAAATTGACATCTCTAGAGGTAAAGCTTGACATTTTGGGAAGTGCAGTGGAAAAGATGATGGAAAAGGTCACCGCAAGAAATGCTTATGATGTTCAAGATCATGGCGCGCTGATTGAGGAAGAACAAGTTGCTGATCCAAAACATTTTGTTTCTTATCCTAGTTGTCATAGATCTGATAATGAGTGTCTTGTAGATCACCTTAGCGAAGAGAGATCTGTTGATATGACCTGCATGCTTGATGATGTTTTTTATACCAATGATTTGCCTCGGTTTGATCAGTATGATGATGATTATGTTCTCCAAACAGAGGCTAATTTTGCAATCAAACAAGCAGCTAGTTTGTGGAAGGAAAAAGTTCATTTTCAGCAGCTTGAATACAATGTTCAGCCATCACATATCAACTATGACATTGACGAGGAAAGTGCAGCACATTTTGAAGTAAGTGAAGGATCTTTGCCTCTTTGTTTTGATTCGTTTCAGTTCATCAAAGATAACTACCATGCAAT
This sequence comes from Pinus tabuliformis, assembly GCA_031772625.1. Lineage (NCBI taxonomy): Eukaryota > Viridiplantae > Streptophyta > Pinopsida > Pinales > Pinaceae > Pinus > Pinus tabuliformis. The sequence continues at coordinate 430,470,683 of CM062819.1, forward strand.
CAGAAATCAAATGCCAACAAGTCTTGATTTGAAACATATTGAGAGCAATGAGAATTTTGTTCAAGACTTCTCATATTCAGATTTGCAGCCCCCAAATGCCATTGGTTGTCAAGTTGCAGATGAAGGCATGGAAGTTGACATATTTGATCAAATGATACAAGAAGGTTCCCTACCTTTTTGTTTCGAATCATTTCAGTTTTTGAAGGGTAGGTTGTATAGTAAATCTTTAAATGGACAGCCTATAACAAATTAGCAATCTCTCAGTGTTAATGTTGAGGATGAGGCAGATGACAACTTTCTTGAGCAGCCTGTAGCATCAGATTTGCAGCTACCAAATGAAATTGAAAGGCAGATTACAGATGAAGTTGTGGCAGCCGAAATACATGATTTGATGATGCAGGAAGATTCTATACCCTTTTGTTTTGAAGCATTTCAGTTTATAAGGCAGAATTCTCATAAAATCTCTCAAGAAAAAGATGAACAGCTAGAAGGATGTCATACATTTTCAATGGATACATTGCAGCAATCTTTTCAAGTTTTTCATGATCCAATAGCTGATGTTTTGGATGAGGTTTGCAGTCAAAGTCTTTCTCCATTAACTACATGTGAGCTTGAAACATGTGCTGATATGAATTTGATCCGGCAGCCAGTTTCTTTGTCATTTTTGGTAGAGGTCTCGTCACAAGACTCAGATCAAAAGAGAAGTAATCCATTCGATGAGCTAAGTTCCAGTGTGCTTGAATTTCATGATCCTTATGCAGTGTTTTTGGAGGCGGATAGAGAATTTATATCATTCAATGGATCTGTTTCTAAGTTGTCATGGGAGTTGCCTTTCAGTAGTTCTCTCTTGTTGGTCATAAGTGAGAACTTGCAGAGATTTAAAACAGCAAATGAGATACTTACTTGGTTGCATTGGTTGTTTCATTTCACTTGATCAGGTGATGAATGAAACTGTTAGAGTAGGTTGTGATGAATAAGCTCCACTTTGAGCATCATTTCAGTTGGTTGATTGTGTTTAAATATTGAGTCAGTTTTTAGTTGAGTCATGAGTCCTTTGTGAGTCAATTTTCAGTCTTGTTGTTAAGTTAGTTTGTGTCAGTTTTCAGTCATGCATTTCAGCTTGAGTTTTTGACTCCATTGCCCAATAATTGTAAGGCACTGGTCTGCTCTCCCAGAGGTCTAAGGTTCTTGGCACCTTCAAGGAGCTACCATCCCCATTGGAGCCAATGTTAGTGTCAGTCTTTCCAGCCTTCCTCCAGTGATCAAATATGCTCTTACAAAGTGATCTCAGAGTGTTAAGGTCAAATTTTGTCATTTCAGTGAGTCTTCAAGCAAAATTTGGTCACTAGGCATTAGGTCTAGGGTTTGCCCAAATGTCAGTCCATGTCATCATTCAGCTGAGCCTATCATCATTCAGAGGGTTGTCATTATCATGTCAGTGTCAAATGAGTCATTTTACACCTTATTCATGCTTCAGTTGTGCCTAAGTAAGGTCATTTCCCTCTCCTAGGGTTTTGAAGGCAATTTCTCTTGGACAGTCAAATCATCGGCAAAACTTGTTTCCAGATGTTCATACACCTTCCCCTATCCTTCATGTACCTTATCAAATTCTTCCCATCCCTTAGATCCGCCAAATTCCTCATTTTTCCACAAACCCTAGTTTCTAGCTACAACCTGGCAATTTTCTAGGTTGGGCCTGTGTTTTTCCCTTTTGGACCCCTTCCCCTCACTCAATCACTAAGATTCCACTTTCCCCTACTTCCTAACATCCCTCCTCACTCCCACAAATTTCCCCAAGAATTTAGAAGCCCCCTATCCCCTTCATCTCGCTCCATTTCGACAAAATTCCTTGCTTCACACATCGGGACAAGTCGCACTCAAATGATGTTCCAGAGCAATCAAAGATGAATTTTGGAAAACTGAGAGAGGTTTTTGCTCATAACATGCCAAAGAAGAAAAACCTCCTTCACGTTTTTCACAGGTGTCATTTTTTGAGAGAAATGTCAAGAATATTGTTGCCTCAGGAGAATCAAAGACACCTTTGAAGTGACCTTGGGAAAATCAAGTTTTCTCCTAGCTTGGTTGGCCAAATGATTTTCTTGATGGGTAAAATGATAACTAGACACAAATATATTTCCAATGAGCTATCATGGGCTCAATTTGGGGTTGAGGAAGGCATTCAAAAGTTGACTGCAACAGCACTCTTCCTTCAGGCAGCCTCATTTGGCACTTTTTTACCAGTCTTGGGAGATTTGATTTTTGACAGGTCAAATCAACTCCAAATTAAAAAATTATACTTGAGTTGGAAAGTAGACTCAAAGACCTTTCCAATGAGCCATCCTTCGCCCCATTCTGACACTGGGAAGGCCTCCAAAAGCCTCTTGCAAAAGCGCGACCCGTTGGGTGGTGCGCGACCCGTTGAGAGCCCTCCTGCAGTGTAAAAAATCAACGTGCGCGACCCGTTGAGGATTTCTCCACAAAATCTTGCCAGTGAGCTGCCAAGTGACCATAAACTTGCTCAATCTTCCTACAAATCATCAAATTTGTTCGAGGTAGGCCTTCTACACTTCAGTTGGTGGTTTGTCATGATTGATGGCTCTCGTGTGCAAAAGTTGAATTGTGCAAGTGGATGAAATTTTATATGGCTCCTCAAACATGTCAGACACTGAAACATATGAGCAGAGTGATGACCATTCATCATCTTCAGAGGTTCAGGTACAGAGGAGGCCACATAGAGGTGTAAAAGGTGGCCATCACAGGAGAGAGGAGCCTACTTCTTTGGCAGGTCTACAAGCTTGTCCTTTGGCAGTTTCTTGCTTTCAGTACATGTCCTGTTATGAGTTTTGTGAGAGGATCTCTCGGATTCAACACCACCGAGAGTTGGCTCGCCTCTTTGTCTTGCACTTGCATGAAGGACATGTCAACCTTGCCGAGGTGGATTTCACTTTGACACCCGAGGTGATTGCACAGGCTACAGGGATTCCAAATGTTGGGGAGATATGAGAAAGTCCTTGATGAGCTATGGAGGATTCGAGGAGACCGAATCTTGAAAAGAAGGAGGCCCGGTGACCTATTACTTGTGGGACAGTCCATGCTCATCCATGTGAATGCACACTTAGAGAGGCTGTTGGCTAAGGCCAACCAAGAGAAAAGGCTGTTGAGAAACATGGAGAATCACTACTGGGCGAGAATGCATGTATGCAAGGCCAAAATGAAAATGTTCCAAAGGAGGTTGTCCGAGGCTCTTAGGCGGAGGAAGAAGACCAATCCACTCCGTATCTTGGCTGAGGCATCCCTCAAAGATCATGGCACTCACTAGCTCATCCACAGCACAAATCCCAAAAAATTTTGGAGAATTTTGGGTAATTTTGGTATTTTTTGGAAATTTACAGGTTTTGGCTCCTCAACGGGTCTCACCCCGCGCGCGACCCTTCATCAGGGCAACTTCATTTTGCAAAAACTCAGCATTTTTGGATTTTTCATGCAAAGTTACACATGCCCATGCATTGCCTTGAGCTTTTATGGGGTTTTGGGCCTCCAGAAGGTCAAAATACATGCAAAATTTGACTTTCTGCCCCCTTTTTGAGTTGCAGAAAGTAGTCTTGGGAGAATTGAGTTTTTACTAGGCAAATCAACTCCAAATCCAAAAATTCTAGTTGGGTTGGAAAGTAGACTCAGAGACCTTTCCAACGAGCTATCCTGCACCTCATTCTGACACCAGGAAGGCCTCCAAATAGTGCTCCAAAGTGCGCGACCCGTTGAGGATGATGTGCGCGACCCGTTGAGGAATTTGTGCCAGATTTGACCAGTTCAGCCCAGATTTTGCAGTTTAGCTCCAGTTTGACTTGCTGAGGTCGATGGTGGTCATTTTGACTGTACTTGTGGCACTTTTTGGATACTTTTACTCTTGTTTTACTCTTCTAGAAGTTTCTCTCATGTAAAAGGGTAAAATTGACTGTATGAACTGGTTTCCAAGTTTATAGAGGCAAGTTGTTTTGACTGCCTATTTTGTAGTGCTTAGTTTAGAAGTTGTTCAAACAGCTCCTAGGATAGTGAGCTCGACCCATGGAGGCAGGGAAAGAGGTTAGATCATCTATATTATGTACTTTCTTGCTCATTTTCATGGTGGGACTCTTGAGGGAGAAGCTATCATTGTATTATTTCACTTGTATCTCTGCAATTTGTGGCTAAGGAAGACCAGGGTTTTGCAGACATCTTTGGGATTCTTGTGGACTCATTGTGTTGATGGTGTGTCTCTTCATGTTATTGTAAGCTTTGTTATGTGATTCATTTTCTTTCTATACTGCTGCATATTAAACAAATGAAGTGATAAAGTTAGAATTCATGCTTGCCATGCTCTGCTTTGAAATTTGTTTAATTTCTATATTTTCTGCTGTCTAAAGAGAATTCAAATCCATTGTTTGCTCTCTTTAGCCTTCTTATCTTTCCTCCTAATCATCCACTTCAGTTAAAGACATCAAATACAGGCTCCTACCTTGCCCCAAAGACCCCCCTACAGAAACTGTGTCAAATCCCCGCACCCTAAATTGCAGTTCCTCAATTTGCCACCAAAAACCCCAAAAAACCCTAAATCAACCTTTATAATCAGTTTACTAGCCTAATATCAGTGTTACCTTGTTGGTCATCTCATCCCATTGAAGATCTGTCGAGATTGATCGGAGAGAGCCTTCTCATACCCCGTAGGGCTAGCTACGAGGTGAAATGGTTTGATGTTGCCTTGAGGTTTACCTTTCTCAGCCTGAGGTGAAATCTCAAGCGCTAACATAGGGAACGCAGGAACAGGTGCAGGGTAGCAGTTCAGCTATAGTAGTCTCTAAACAGCACGTCCAGGAAGTGCAGCATGCAACTGCTTAGTGCGCTGTCGATCTTGCAGCAGTCCAGGTAGAGTTGGGTGGTCTTCGCACCGATAGAGTGACTCGAGGGCAAGTCACGATGTTTCTGTTGGGGGCATGTTGGGTACGGGATCCCCTAAGGAAAGTTTTTGGGCTTAAAGCCCAGATTTTGGCTAAAAAGTGTAAATTCAATGTAAAGATTCTGCATTTTGTGGGTGGCGCGTAGTTGTAAATGAGTCATAGGGTTGTCCGCCCTCAATTTTGTAATGTAATGTTGGGTTTAGATCTACCCATGGTCCATGGACCATGGGATTGTATAAATAGAACAAGACTCTAAGTAGTTGAGAGATAATAGAATAGAAGTAGAAGGATGATGGAATAGAAGCATAGCAGAAGATCTAAGTGTGAGTCGAGTCTTTGGGTCGTAGAGTAGAAGAAGGCTCTACATGCTGAGTGCACAGAGGCCTAGTAGTCCGCAACTGAGTGTGCAGACCCCTGCAGCTGAGTGTGAAGGGCGAGTCAAGTTTATAACTATTGAAGCATTAATAAAGAGAAGTTTTATACCATTCCTGTGTATTTATTCACTGTTTTTTGCATTGAATGTATTAGGTATAAATTACATTTCTGCTATTTATATGATGCGCGAACATATATGATTGTGTTGATTAAGTGAATGTGAGTTAAAGTATCTAGTTACGTGAAGTTGACTAACATATATAAGAGGATAAGTAAGATACGCGGTGTAACTTGGGGAAATAGCGCAGATCACTGCCATAGCAATGCGAAACCACCTCAGTCCCTGGTTAGGGCTACGCGAAGGACAAGTGTAGCAGATCGCAAAGGTATCGCAGGTCAGAACAGTGCACAAAGTAACCTGCGTGAAGGTAGGCATAGTTAGACTAAATCGACCCCTCAGACATCTCAAGGGTATGGAAACTTGGTTCCAGCATCCCCCCATACTACTTCGGGTGAGACTTCAGTCCGTGCTTCACGGGATGATGCCGAAAGGGCCAATAGTGTAGGGATTTGTTTGGCTAATTAACTCTGAACCTGGGTCAAGCCCCTTCAAGCCAACAATAAGGATCACACATGCTAGAAGACTTGCTTATAGCTGGATGGACGTACCAAGCACATCAAGCAACAAGCGAAAGGAACATATGCATTGAACCATCATACACTACCAAGACCATCGAATACCCCACAACACTATGCCATGAGGAGGAGAAGACAAAGCGCACTAAGAGTACATCCATCACTCAGCAATGCAACAGCTTAACATGGACACCACAATTAGCCAGTACATGTAAGCAGTGGCATGTCAAGTTGTGTCATGAGCTGTCTGAGCCACATCACCACTATGGGCCATATCCATTGTAACTCAATGTAATGTAAAGTGAAGTCCAATGGAAACACACAAGAAGTTGAAGAGTCATGTCAGTTAAAAATTCATTGGAAGTTGAACAGTCATGAGGGAAGTCCAAGAGTTACAAGGGCCAATCATCACCCTTGGCTATATATACCCCTCCCATTGTATGAGAAATGACTTTTTCACCTTGGCTCCTCCCACATAGCATAGAGAGTTTTCATTCAGTTCTTCGAGGAGCGAGGAGTGGCTCCAATGTCCCACTACTGGGACTAGTGATGTATGGTGTACATATGTGTCTTGGGACTTTTGCTTAATTCAGAAGCCTATTAAGGCTGGCATGTTTTCACACATGTTTTGTAGATGTTTGTAAGACTACTCATTAAACATTTGTATTTCATGTTTTTTTAACCATACTAAGATAGTTGAACTACTTTGGTTATTTTAGTACTTACATTATTGAAGATGTGTTATATTTTTTATCACCATTGTCTCATCCCTGTGGACTACTTTGTAAGATACTAGATAGACCACCTTTGTGTATTGTCTATCACCACTATCACATCCTTGTGGACTATTCTATGAGATTCTCGACAAATCATATTCGTTTTCTGGTTATAAATACCATCACATCCATGTTGACTACTCCGTTGGGTGTTGTATGTGTTGTCCCCTTCACCTCGGTTTTAACGACTATTACATTCGATGTGGACTATTCTGTTGCATCTTAGACAGACCCTTTTTGGTTGACGTGTGCCTCTTCCTAGGTGGTACTACTACCTCTCATTTAGAGGCTCACTTTACTCTCCCCTTTGTAGTAAGATAACCTTGACATAGTTACATTACACACTCACTAGGCACACATACCTTGCTATTTGAAGATATCAACGTAACATCCTCATGTGTTGATAGCTAGAACCAAACCATATCTCTAAGTATATGGAAACTGGGCCTTCATACCAGATGGGACTTCTACACCAAACAGTGTGAGTTCTAGTTGGGACTTCACATCAAGGAGATCCCCTTTGTTGGCGGCTCCAGCACCGTCAACAAAATGGCTCTAGAAGGAGGGCCAGATGACAGGTTGTGCCCATAGAGTCTAGTTGGAATATCTTATTTAAAAATGGTTCTTCCTGATATCATAATCTTGGGATGTCTTTCTACAAAGTTTGAATGTACCATCCCCGCAGAATTTATCCATGACCTGTCCAAGTTGAAGTTTAGTGGTGAGGGTGAACCATCTTTTCATGTGCATGTGCGCCAAGTTATAAACTTTTGCCTACGCCGCAAGATAGAGTATGAAGATGTATGGTCTATATTACTCACCCTTATGTTCGAAGGTCGTGCTCAATGTTGGTTTTACACGTCACCCTTTGCCTCTATCGATTCATTTGGTCAGCTTGCCGAAATGATGATTTAAATGTTCAATGAGTATAGCCACTGAGATTTACGTGAAAAAATCTATCATATATGTATGGAGTCTAACGAAACAGTTAAGGAATTTGTTAATCACTTCATTCACCTCTTTTATGAAATTCCTGAATAGCTTGTGAACTTTGACTTCTTGAGAGAAGAGTTTAAACACTTGGTTCATATTTCTCAATGTGGTGAACCTCCTGATTTCCCTTCCTCCCTAACTCTTCTAGATCATGGGGCACCTCAAACTGCAAAGTAAGAGCCCAACACCCCATTTGTTCCTTTTCCTCCTCCCTTTCCAGTCTCGATGTGGGTGCCACCTTGTGGTGATTGAAAAGCTGAGAAATTTGCGCAACATGTCCCTAGCCCATCTTCTCATCCGTCTCCTGCTTCAATGGAGGAAATTCCAAAATGGCTCAGGAAGCCTAGAACAAAGACTCACTCCTCCATTCTGCAATAGGATGTCAGCATGCATAAATCAAGACTCGTATTTGATCTACATCTCTACCATCCTCTCTTATCTACAAGCCATGACTCATTGTACCATGACTCACTTGATCAATCTACTTCACCAGCCAGTTGTTCGCATTCACTTGATTCTCAAACCGTTGGCTCAAATTGCAGTCAGGTGCAAGGCAGTCACATTACATGGGTAGAGGAGCATAAAGGTGAGGACTCTATCATTCTTCCCTCTATGTTTCAAAATTATCCATATCAAAATAATAAGCTTCCATTCTTGAATGATTCTCAATCTCCTAATCTCGGTGGAACATCTCGTACAATAAATTATTTTGATCAACCCCCAGTCTTGAGCAGTCATCACTCCCATGCTTCCATATGCCATGAAGGATTCCCAAGAACATCGTGTGATCTTACATTTTATCATGAAGATTCTAAATCAGATCTAGAATGTGCTTCGATCAAAGAATACGTTCATATCGAAACTTCCTCTTCACCTCACTTTCCCATGTGTCCTACCATTCACAATGCATCCACATGCATCAGAGATACTCCACATTCTTGTGTTTCTTCATCCAATGAGTTATCTCCTCAATTGACACAAGGTAGTGAGGTTTTCCGTCATAAATTTTATAACAGTCTAATCATAGAGCGTAATTCCCATTCCTCGTCATCTCTTCTCTTGCATGAAGACAACTCTTCAAGTCATCTTATTGAAGCTGAAAAATCTGGTGCAACATGTGATAGAGATGGCTGCCATCCTGAGAGCAGTTTTGAAATTAGAAACAACACCCATCCTCAAGCCATGCCTGATCTAGTTCAAGATTCAAACTACAATTTTGAAATTCTGGAAATTTTTGGGACATGCCAGGGAGTCGAGGCACTTCCATGTTTGTTGATGGTTATGTTAGCACCTTGCGACTCTGGTAAGCCGCCCGAACCCAATTAGATATAGTTTCTCATACATAATCTGTCTATCTGCATGGTCTCAATCTATGTGGATTCCCGTGTAAAAAACTTTGTTGGGATGTGGTCCCCTGGGTCATTTTTCGGGTTAAGATAACCCAAGTTTTGACACATTTTTGTAATTAATGTAAATTCTCCGTAATTTGTGGATGCAAAGTGCGTAGATGATTAGGAGTCAAAGGGGTTTTAGCCCCTTGTTTATGTAAAGTTTGAGTCAGTTTTGAGATCCACCCATGGTCTGCGGACCATGGGATTGTATGAAAAAGGCTATAAATAGGTGTGTCTTAGAGAGTCTAAGGCATGTTTTGAGATGGATTGGATGTGATGGACAAATAGAAGATAAGTGATAGTGAAAAGAAGTGGGTTATATAGGAGAAGAAAGGCTCTACAGATGAGTGTGCAAAGGCCTAGGTAAAGTCTGCAACTAAGTGCGCGGACCCCTGCAGCTGAGTACGCAGGGTAGTTTTGAGTCTGTAAATCTGAATTGAAGATCAATAAAGATAGTTATTGAAGAATTCCCGTGTATATATGTTTTATCTCTATTTCTGTTAATGATATATGCTGCCTATGAATAATAAGTTTTATGGAATATTGTGTGAATATTGTGTGAATCTGTTGAATAAATGTTAAATGATGTACGCAAGCATGTTGATGTAATTTCGCAAAGACTCTGATGAATTCTCTGATGATTATTAATAACTTAAGTAAATATGCACAAACCCTAATTTAGGACTGCTTTCTGATGTGCGTAATTAGATAGATCGATTGTTAAGGGTCCGCAAAGACTGATCGTAGACCTCTGTGAAGGTCTAAAGACCATCTAGACAGAGTTGTTGCGGTGAGACCTAAGAGTGTATAGATCTGCGCGAAGGTAGATCTAAGGCATCACACTAGTCTTTGGATGCAGAAACTCGGTTCTAGCATCCCTCCATACTGCTTCGAGTGAGACTGCATCCTACATTGCGCAGGTTGTTTCCCCATTGAGATATATGAATAGTTGGCTAAATTGACAGACAATCAAGGAAGGTGGAAGCTTGATAATCCTATAGTGTGGACTCTTGAATTAGTGCAATGTTTAAAAAATTCTGAAAACCAGATCACACAGGCTATTGATCATTAGCTCGATCAGATTCTAGGAGGATTTGTTACAGAATTTCTAGTTGATACCTCAGTCAGCTATAGTGAAGTGGAGCAACAATTTTTCAAGGGACCGCGAGGTAAGTATTTAAGATCTTTGAGTACTTGGATTAAAATTTTGTTATGTGAAAAACGGGTTATGCCATTACCTTGATGTTCAAAGCTACGTGAAGTGGACGAATCTTTAGAAATTGAGAAGGATCAGGATCGGAATATATTCCATTGATTTGACCTCCTTTAAATGACGATGAAGGGGTGGAATGAACTCCGCTGCGAAGTGTTGTTTAGCTGATAACACATGGTTTTCTGTGAACACATCATCCATCCACTCCGCCTCCACCTCCACCTCCACCACATACACCTTTACCCACACCTCCACGTCAACCCCCACCATTCAACATGACGAACACAATGAAGTTGCCAACCTTCAAAGGTATAGGGAGTGAGGATACATTGCAGTTCTAGTTTGTTGTGAATGTTGTGTGGACGGCACAACGGATTACTGATGACAATATCAAGAAGGCACAATTGGTTACCACTCTACAGGATCGTGTGTTGACTTGGTATATTAAGTTTTGTTCTGATAATCCTCTTGCATCACTAGCAGAAACTAAGGCGGCTTTAAACAAGGAGTTTAGTAAGCCTAAGTCTGACTCTTCGTTAATAGTTGGATTTAAAGAAATCATGATGAGGGTCGATGAGACATCATGGGAATCAGATTAGAGGTTGAAGTGTCAAATTCGAGAAGCTAACATGTGGCTCTCAAATAGTCAACATCGCGAATGGTTTATAGCTTCGCTTCTGCCCCACCTGAGAATTTCTTTGTCACAACAAAAGATAGGAACACAAGAAGAATCCTTGGATATCATGGTGAGGTTGCATGCAACGCCTATTCAGGACGCGACCTTGGGGGTACAGCAGATCCACTCTCAGTTACAGAGCCTCTGCTTAAAATTGTAGAGCTTGAAGAAAGACAAGGAAAATAAACTAAAGGTGTGCATGGAAGTCAGGTGTTTGAAGTGTAAGAGCCAGGGGCATGATAAAGACCATTGTCCTATGTTCACGAATTATATTACAGGAGGGGAACAATTCCCCAGAAGCCGGAAGCCCCAGTAGGGCCGAGCATGGGGGTTGTGCTATGGTGCACAATTTGTCAGGTTGTTGGACAACATGTGACAGATAATTGTCATTTGCTTCAAAAATTCATCCAGACACCCTAGAAGTTGTTCTGTAACTTCTGAAAATCGATGGGCCATGATGAGTGCCGTTTTCGCCATTATGAGTTGATGATGGAAGGAATGCCTACATACCAGATGCAAGCAGAAACTCAACCTCTAGATCAGGGCATCGGAGGGGTGCATGGAGGTTATCAGGGAAGAGGACGAGGCCAATGAGATGGAGGACCTGGTAGAGGTTGCGGTTAGCTCATCTGCTATAACTGTGGAACACCATGGAACTATGCATGAGACTGCCAGCATCAGACACACACGTTGTGTCAATACTATAGCCAGTTTGACCATACTATAGAAGAATGCCTGGTGCTGATAGCTAAAATGCAAGAGAAGAAAGTGCAGCCTTAGCAGCCTACGTAGAACTTACATATGATGAGAGTCGAGCCCCACGAAGAGGATCAGAGTGTGAATATAGTGCTTAGAAGTGGAATAATGACTAGCGATGATAAAGGTAAACAGCCTGAAGAAGATGGATGGGTCCACAAGACCCCAAATAAGGAAGTGGGTTTTGATTTGAATTGCATGAAGGAAACATTTATGGAGGCTTAAAAAAGCTTCGTTGAGGCATCCACCTCAGGAAGTCAGTACAAGGTGTAAGAAACCAGTGCATCTATAGAGGTTGACCCCTCTGTGCTTACTACGTTTATAGAGACTTGCATAAAACTTTTGCAAGATAGAAAAGTTGTGGAAGGCCTACAAGAGTTGATAAATAAATGTGCCAGCAAAGAAAAGGTCCTTGATGGGCACCGCGTAGTTAGAAAAATTGGCAAACATAAGGCACAAACAGGGCATGAGATGAGGCTCACCGTGCAGATAGGTGATTATGAGATGGATCAGGTCATCTTGGATCTGGGATCTAATGCGAACGTTTTTCCAAAGAAGACATGGGAAAGGATGGGAAGACCTGCACTGCAGTGGTCTTCGATTCAGCTCAGAATGGTGAACCAGCAGAAGATCATCCCCAGGGGACGTTTATATGGAGTAAACGTTGATATAGAAGGTGTGAGCACGATGGCCGATTTTGAGGTTATAGAGATCGTCGATGACAGTAATACATACCCTGCACCCTTGGGAATTCACTTGGCCATTGATATGAATGGATTCATCAATCTAAAAAAGAGGACAATGTTGTTTGAAAGTAAATCGCTTTGGGTTGTAGTGTCGTTGGACCCTGCAGAAGGGGCACGCTATAGTGAACCAGTCCGCGATTATGAAGAAAGTGAGCCTGAGTTGTATCAAATCTACAAAATAATAGTGTGAGATCAAGACTGGATCAACCTGATGTTAGATGGATGGGTTACATGGGAACGGGAGAGTTCTTTCACTTTTGATTCAGACGAAGAATTGGAACATCGGCAGAATCGGCTGCATGAAGTATCCACACTGTGATGCAATATGATGACAAATTTGTTACGTTGTGTCTCATCAGAGGTAAGAAAACTACCCTACTATGATGGTTTAACTGACGTAGATAATTTATTGGATGCATTTGAGTGTGAAGTCCCTGAGGATCACTGCTTCCAAGCATTAGATTTGGCACTATGCGTTATGCCTGCACGATGGTGGGGGATGCATAAAGATAGTTTTGCTAGATAGAGAGATTACCAAAGAATGATGAGATTACGATTTGGACATCCTAATACTCGATTGGTTGAAAAATATAATGGGAAGGATGATCCGCACAATCAATTAGAAAAATGGACTAAAGCATGGGGAATAGAGCCGCAGCCAGAGTGGGTACACATATTTTGTCATACTTTGGATACAATTCCCATGAACTGGTATCTGGAAACGGAGCTCTGCCAGGGGATTGTGGAGTGGGATGTATTGAGGGAAGGATTCTTATTAACCTTTAGTTTTGAAGACGGCTTCTCAAGAATCGATGAAGCGCTGCAAGAAATTAATGTGGTTATCTTCATAACGCCGCAAGATCCTAAGGAATGGGTCCAACTAGACTGGGGAACCCAGCGACGCCATGCGCTAGAATTTTATAATGTGACCACTGAAGAGGAGGATAAAGATCCAAGGAACATTAGTATTCCAGAGGCAGAAGGGAATCACGAAGTTGAGGGCCCACAAATAGACAACCCGTACATCACTGCGTCGTTGAAGACAAAGCAAGTAAACATTGGCACTGAAGCAGAACTGAAGTTTACAAAGATTGGAGATTATTGGGACGACGCTACTGTGGATAAATTTATTTAGTTACTCTGTGAATATCAGGATATCTTCCCCACGAAGTTTTTGGATTTAAAGGGCATAATTGGCGATTTGGGCATTATGAAAATTACTCTAAAGCCGGATGCAAAGCCTATTAAATAGAGGTTGTATCGCCTTAATACTAAATACAAGGAAAAGGTTCGCTAGGAGTTGGATAAGATGCTAGAGGCGAGAATTATAGAACTAGTTGAAGAATCTAATTGGGTGAGCCCGATGGTGGTTCAAGAGAAGAAACAAAAAGGAGAAATAAGGATTTGTGTAGATCTGTGGAATCTTAAGGATGCGTGTGTTCACAACCCATTCCCGACGTCATTTACAGATGAAGTGCTAGACAATATTGGAGGGAAGGAGGCCTACTCATTTACTGATGGGTTTTTTGGGAATCATCAGATCAAGATCATGCCTAAGGATAGAAGCAAAATGACTTTCACAATGGAATGGGGATGTTTTCAATACACTGTGATGTCGTTTGGACTCAAGAATGAGCCTGCAATATTTTCTCTTGTAGTCATCGCAACGTTCAAGGAGTTCATTCATAAGTTCATAGAATTATACTTTGATGACTAGACAGTGTTTGGATTAGTAAAGAGAAATGTAGGAAGTATGTGCTTGATGTTGCATACATGTCACAGATACCAGATCATGTTGAATTTGAAGAAATGTCTATTCTGTGTGCCCTTTGGGATCTTGCTGGGTCATGTGGTGTGCAAGAAAGGATTAAGGGTGGACCCTGCAAATATTGCAGTAATTGTGAATTTGGAGGCCCCAAGGAATGTTAAGCAGCTACGCTCGACACTTGGTACATACAGGATATTACAGAAAAATTATCAAAGCATATGCTCAAATTACCGCCTATGGAGAAGCTGTTGAAGAAGGACACAACATTCTATTGGGACGAAGAATGTCAGCACAGCTTAGATGTATTGAAAGAAAATATGGTCACTGTGCTGATCTTGGTATTCCTTGATTGGAAAAATGAATTTCAAGTACATGTGGATGCCTCTTACATTGCGTTGGGTGCAGTGCTAACACAGGCCGGTGAAGGAGAAATGGACCATCCTATAGTGTTCACGAGTAGGAAGTTATTAAAGGCCGAGAAGAATTATTCAATGTCTGAGCGCGAAGGATTGACCATGGTGTACACGCTGCAGAATTTCAGGAATTATCTGTAAGGAGGGAATTTCAAAATGTACACAGATCATTCTTCCTTGAAATACCTGGTCAATAAGCCTGTGTTGGGGGGAAGATCTGTAGATGGTTGCTACTATTCCAAGAGTATGAATTTGAATTAATTGTGAAACTAGGGAGGTTAAATGTGGGACCTAATCATCTATCACGGATCTAAACAAGAGAGGAGCCCAATAATCTGGAGGAAGGGTTGCCAAATGTGCAGTTCTTTGCATTGCGCATAGCGGATAATCATTTTGCAGATATTATTCACTTCTTGACTGCGGGGATGGCACCAGAAGGGTATACGAGTCAGCAAAAGAAGAAATTAGTAGTGCGTGCGGTAGATTTTTCAGTTATTGTAGGACATCTATATAAGATGGGTGCAGATGAAATATTAAGAAAGATATGTGCCAGATTTTGAGAGGGATAGCATTCTCGCTGAAGCTCATGGAGGGATTGCGGGAGGTCATTACGAAAGAAAGGGGACTGCGCAGAATATTTTGCATGCAAGTCTATGGTGGCCAATGCTTCACAAGGATTCCAAGGCTTATTGTAAGGCATGCGATGCATGTCAGAGAATGAGTAGACAATTGTGAAGGGATGAGTTTCCATTGCATCCTCAAGTATCTTTGCAACCTTTTGAGAAATGGGCGATTGATTTTGTTGGACCAATTCAGCCCCCAAGAAAGAAGATAGGTGTGCGCTATATCATCACAACGACGGAATATCTCACTAGATGGGTGGAAGCACTACCGGTTAAGGACTGTATAGGGGCTACAGAAGTAAAGTTTTTGCTTGAGTATGTCTTAAACAAATTTGGCTGCCTGAAAGTGTTTATTAGTGACACAGGTACGCACCTTCTAAACGAGACGATCAATGCCCTGACTGAAGAATTCCAGGTATACCATAAGAAGAGTACACTGTATTACCCATAAGATAATGGGATGATTGAAGCCTTTAATAAGATTTTGGAGTATGCGATGATGAAGATCTGCAGTGGCAGCGAAATGACTAGGTTGTGCGCGTACCTGCAGTACTATGGGCTTATAGGACTACTTGTAAGAACCTGACAGTGAAAACATTATTCAAATTGGTATGTGGTGTAGAAGTTATAATTTCGATGGAGTATATTTTGCCTAGTCTGCGTATAGTAGCTCTCACAAGTATGGCAGATCGCGAGGTCTTGGAGGGACGGCTCGCATAATTGATGGAGCTTGAAGAGGATCAATTTTTGGTAGGATTTCCTCAGCAAGTACAGAAGGAACGTGAAAAAGCATGGCATGATCGTCACATCAAGCTTCACACATTCAAGGTAAATGATCTTGTCCTGTTATATGATAGTAAATTCACTAAGTTTCCAAGAAAATTCCAGATGCATTGGCTAGGGCCATATATTATCAAAGAAATTACAGATGGAGGCGCAGTTCAACTCGCGAAGTTGAATGGAGAACCTTTTCCGGGAAGAGTGAATGGGAGTAGATTGAAGTTGTATATAGGGGATCCTGTGCAATGACTCTATGGCGGCAAGATAGTATTAGTGCTCGAGGCAGTTACAACGGAGTGCGGGACTATAAAATAAATTTCCTAGGTGGGAGCACAACGCAGCAAGCAGGCTGCACGAAAAGTGACTAAGTTGCAACCTATGAAGCTACACCATGAAGGGAGGTATCGGGCAGCACAGTAGAAAATTGACCGTTGGAGTCACTTTTCATGACTTTATGGCCAGAAGATGGTTAAGAGGAGTAGGCTGGCATCATTTAAGGCAAAAATCTTTGAAGATCTACCGCCAAAATAGAATTTATTGTCAAAATTTGGGGGGAACAGTATGATTTGAATTCAAAACTCCCTATGAATGACACGTGTTGGTCCAACAAATAACACTTTGCACTCTTAGAGTTGTTATTGAAATTTTTTGTCTTTCGCCTATAAGCCGAGTGTTTTGGGAAGAATTCCTGGCACACACAGACATTTCTCTTGAAGCCCGTGAGTTGTTTATGGAGAGGATGACTACCACCAACCTCGCTGACCCCCTGAGTTTGGAATCAATTGTATCCAACGCTCTAGGACCAAAAGTATCCAGTGTAGAAGCTACACCTGCAATTCCCACAACGTTAGGTCACCTAGGCCAAAATAGACCATGGCAAAAGATAAACAAACTACCATGAAAGAGAAGCGACCTGTAGTAGAGGAAAAGAAGAAAAAGTTGATGCAGGTACACACCTCCCCAAGGAAGCATATCCCGACACAAACACAGAAGAAATATAAGTAGCCAGTGAAAGACAAGCGTAAGGTAGTGGACCTGGAGGCAAAAGAAGGCCAGGGAACAGAAGACATTGACGTTGAAGGAGCGGAGCCCATAACAAGTCTCACTGAGTATATCCCTCAGTAGAAGGGAAAGGAAAAGATTGCAAAGGACCCAGACTCTACTAAATTCACCATTTCCACACCCTTGCTACTTGAGCAGGTTCCTTTTGAAGGTCCACAGCTCGTGCAGATCCCACTATTGAAAATGGAGTATTGGGACCTCACGGATCATGCTAAGTTCCCACACTTGGTGATGGAAAAATACATGAGGAGATTTTATTATGAACAGACTGGTGTTACAGTGCTGGAAACGTAGGAATGGGTTTGTGGTGTCGAGCAATCAGGGTTTCTCAACTTACTATGGGTGCCACATTACCACCGCACCCCCATTAACATAATTCGTGTGCGTCAGCTACTCACGTTGGTGCACGATGGGTGTTTATGGCTAGGAGGGCCTATCCCCATTACAGACATGTTGATTCATAGAATCACGCACCTACCATATGAAGGCCTGAACCCGGCTAAGGAATTTGGCGGAAAGACGGGGGAAAAGGACCTCGTCGAAAGAATGAAGAGAGATTACAGCCTCGTGAAGAAGTCGCGAGGGTATTCTATCCTGTCAATCACAGATCCAACAGTCCAATTAGCCACCCAAATTTTAGCAAGGAAGGTGATGAGGAAATTTTGTGCGAATGAAGTGTCAGCGCCAATCATTTCCCTGGCTGCACAGTGCATGAAGGGCGTACAGTTTAATTGGTCCAGATACCTCTGTCAGGAGTTCCTAGCGAACTGTCGAGAGGCCCAAGATGAAACCAAGTCGTTCCACTACGCTTGGTTGTTGCTGTCGATTGTACTTGTTTCCTGGGAATTGCTAAAGGACAGCCAATTCCCTCCGCTTGAGAAAGGATTGTCGGAGGCAACACAATTTGCCTCCTTATGGGCTATAAAGGATCCTGTGTGAGTTACAGAAATAAAGATATTTTGGGTCCTTATGGAATCGAGTCTCTGCATGGCCATCAATCAGTGTCTGAGGTTGTCCCCAACCTTGTACATGTAGTTATCATCCTACGCAACATTCAAGGTTGACTTCCACAGAGTGTACATTCAAGCATGGAAGGATCCAACGCAGAAGTGGCATGACTTTCCATATTTGTTAACAAAAATGGATGTACAAGAGGTGGTAGCTAGATGGCCCACAGAGTGTTGTGCCCCTCCATATATAGCTATTGGACAAAGCATGGGTGCAGAGATTTCTGCCGCGAATAAAAGGAAGGTGGCAGCTAAGAAGGTTGTGCAGAACTTGGTCACGTAGAAAAAGAAGGACTCTGCATAGAAGGCTCATGTTGAGAAGGAATGTGCTGATAAGGAGTAGGCGGACAAAGACCAGCGCATGTCCTAGAAAGGTGACAAGTCACCTTCGCCAGAAACAGAGACAGAAGAGCTTACAGGAAAAGGTGGCGGAGGTGAGGAAGGGCAGCGCACCCCCTTCATTTTGAAAAGGCGTGAACTGGAGCAGCAAGGGGGATCGCGGAAAAAGCAGAAAGCCCAGAAAACACAGGTTGATCCCATGGTGTTAACAGAAAGTGATCTTGATGAGATCAGTGATAAAGTCAGGGACACTACAACAGAAGTACTATAGTAGTTTGAAAAATAGTACATGCAGACATTGGGAGGAGTTCAAAAGGATCTCTAAGAGTTGCAGCTCCAAGCAACCAAGATCCAAGAAGATGTCGGGAAGGCAAGCGGCGCACAAGGCAGTTTGGCACGGGGTAAAAGTACAGTCACGGAGATGGCCTGGCCGCAGGATGTGAGAGTCTTCCCCTTACCTAAAGGTTTAGTCTACCCCGACAACGAGGATCAATGCACCCTCCTTAACAAGGTCACAAAAATGGGCCTGAACCTTGCTATGATATCACTTGAGTCACTGCATGCATTACTATAGGGAGTCCTGGAAGATCTTCGAATTAAGGAACAACGAGCACTCATTGTTGTCATTGAAATCAAATTCAATAACCAAAATTTGCTTGCTGAAAAGATGCAGGTTCTAAAGGAGAAGGAGACACTACAAGCTCACAGTTCACGATTGGAATCAGCAGTAGCAGAGGAATGCAATTCAGTGCCTGAACTTCACATCCTGGAGGACGCACATCCAGAAGAAAAGATCAAAAAACTAGCAGTTGGGGTGGGCAAAGCGAAAGCATAGGTTGGACAAGTTCAGTTTGAACTTAACATGAAGATCACCCAGCTGCAATTAAAGTTGTAGCCCATGACTCCACCTAAGGTCTGGGAGCAACACAGAGCCGCGATAAAAGAAGGAATGGAAACTCTGGATCCCACAATTGCTGATTGCATGGCATTGTTCGACCAAGAAATTGAGTTAGTGACCAATCTATAGGAGGATTTGAACCTACAAACATTGAACACTGAGGCTAGGGAGCTAAAGTGACAATATGACAAAACTAGGGCAACTGTGTGCTCCATCACACTAGCGCAATGCCTTGCTAAACTGCAGGAAGTAAAGAAACTCCTAGTACAGGTAGAGGAAGTGCAGAAAAAGTAGGCCTTGTTGAAGGCCAGGCTGAAGCCATGGTTGGAAGAAGCTTATCAAGTCACAAGAACCATCTAGGATAAGCTTAAATTCTTGTAGCAGACACAACAGATGATGAGGTTGGCTACAGAAAGATTAGCTACAAACAAATTAGTTGAGGAAGTCAAGTAGGCAGCAACTCAGAGCGTTGCCGAAGTCGCAATAATCCAGGTAGAGCTAGGGGATCTTTGCAATAAGATCACAACACCAGTCAAGTCACTCGAGGGCAAGTCACAATATTTGTGTTGGGGGCCTATTGGGATGGGGTCCCCTAGGTTAGCTTTGGGGTTAAGATAATCTAAGTTTTGACACATTTTTGTAATTAATGTAAATTCTTCGCAATTTGTGGATGCGGAGCACGTAGATGATTAGGAGTCAAAGGGGTTTTAGACCCTTGTTTATGTAAAGTTTGAGTCGGTTTTGAGATCCACCCATGGTCCACGGACCATGGGATTGTATGAAAAAGGCTATAAATAGGTGTGTCTTAGAGAGTCTAAGGCATGTTTTGAGATGGATTGGATGTAATGGACAGATAGAAGGGAAGTGATAGCAAAGAGAAGTAGGTCAGATAGGAGAAGATCAATAAAGATAGTTACCAAAGAATTCTTGTGTATATCTATTTTATCTCTGTTTCTATTAACGATATAAGCTGCCTATGAATAATACGTTTTATGGAATATTGATAGAATATTGTGTGAATCTGTTGAATAACTGTTAAATGATGTACGCAAGCATGTTTATGTAATTTCATGAAGACTTTGATGAATTCTATGATGATTATTAATAACTTAAGTAAATATGCATTAACCCTAATTTAGGACTACTTTCTGATGTATGTAAGTAGATAGATCGACTGTTAAGGGTCTATGAATATTGATCGTAGACCTCCATGAAGGTCTAAAGACCATCTGGACAGAGTTGCAATGGTGAGCCCTAAGGGTGTATAGATCTGCACGAAGGCCGATCTTAGGCATCACACTAGTCTTTGGATGCAGAAACTTGGTTCTAGCATCCCCCCATACTGCTTCGGGTGAGACTACAGCCTGCGTTGCGCGGTTTGCTGCTGAAAGGGCCAGTAGTGTAGGGATTTGTTGGTTGGCGCAACTAAATTTGAACCTGGGTCAGCACCCCCTAAGCCAACAAAGTTTTGCTATTTTGAGTGTGATCTTTCAAATTTCCAAAATTTCACTTATGACTGAATCCACGAATCTATTACAGCACACCCATCTTCATGCACATCTCTTACATCAAACTCGGGTTGGGAATGTTTGTCCCTCGTAAAATCATGGTTACGAAGTTGATCATCTCAAAGACTACCTTTGCCTGCAATCATACTTATCAATTTTTTCTTCTCATGATCATCTCCTATGTCTTCTTGCAATCCTTGTACTGCAAATATGTCCGCTCATCACACCAAAAATCTCCTTGGGTGATCATGAGTGCACAAGGTATCACATGAATCAAGTTCCTCTCAATTCACTACACCCCAACTAGTTTCATGCATTCATAGTGATGGCATCATTTTTAAATTCCTGTGATGACCATGATGCCTGCGTAATTTTTCACCAGTTGTAGGAAGGTGGTCCATCATATCTATCTCAAAACAAACTTGGTTCGATTGTGCAGAGCATTTGCAAGATTTTTCAAATTATAAACTAGGAATCTGATGTCTCAACCAACTCATCTGATCATTTCTCTATCTTGAGTTACTTTCATTTAGCTTATCATTTTCCCATCAGCACACCCGATCACAGTTGATTCGTGCACTCTAATATTCAATGTTTAGCATCCTTCTCCTAAAATGTCTATCAAGCAAGTGAGGCACTTCAGCCTGTGTTGATGGCAAGTCCTCGTTGTCTTGGCATGACCACCGAGAATGATCATATTTATTTTTCCTTACAACATCCCCATCGTGATCCCGTCTTTCAAATATAGAATTCATCCTCTCAAAAATCACGATGATTTCCAAACAACCATAATCAATTTGATGATACAATATTTGAATGGTTGGATTAATATTATTTGGCAATCCATGTTGCAGGCAAAAAGCTTCAATCCTTCCCTGCACTTGCTGAGAAGCTTGGTGCAAAAGAGGACACACCCGCAAGAATTTTTCGAGGTTTGTTTAGAAATGGTATCCATAAAAAGTGTAAGCACGTGTATTGGGTGGTTGTGACGCATCTTTCTACCCACAAGAAAGACCTTCATTTCCATGTGCATCTTGTTCAAGTTTTTGTATTTTCTGTTGCACACTATTGTTTATCTATTTTAATCGCTTGTATCTTTATGGTTGCAGGTCAAGAATGACTACGGTGGCTTCACTGGAAATTTCATTTCACGTAACGTTGACCATTTCGCTGTTAGGATAGGAGTAGTATTAGTTGCATCTCAGTTTACCCTTCCTTGCACTCATCTTGCACTCGTAGTCTGTCATGGTTTTCTTATTTTATATCCTATTTCTTTAGTCATTTTTATTTCTTGTCTTCTAGTTTTGTTTCCTTTTTGTGTACGCCTTTCCTCTCATCTTTTTTTTTCTTTCATGTTGAGTTTTCTATTTGTTTGTACTACGCGAATAAGTTTTGTGCCTGGATTGTGTTATGGTTTCTGAATGGGTATGCGGCTAAAGTTTAAAGAGTCTTGTGACACTGCAGTACTTGGTCAGTCCTGTGTCTGTCTTATTTGTGCTTGGTTGTAACTTCTGGCTGATGAAGTATTGACAGGAAATTTGATCCATCTGTAAGGAAAGTTTTGGTTGAACCTGTTAGAGTCGGTCTGGTCAATCCTCTGTCAGAGATCAAAACTCTTTATGCATTTCATTTTTAGGTGTCCCGCTCCATTCACTCAGCTGCATTCTAGTAGGGACATGCCATAATCTGACGCAGAAAGGTCATGCTAGTCATTTCCCCCCATGTCTGGCTCCTGCTGGCTTCGGTCTTTGGTCAATGATCACCAAATTCCATGACATTCAAGGTCTGGTCCTTTATTGGACAAAGGTCATTTTCGATCATTAGGTCTAGGGATTTATTAGTTTGGTCTTTAAATATGTCCAGTAAAGCCATGCAGGCCAGAGAGAGACCCTTACAAAGTAATGATTCACAGAGTTTCATCGTCATATTGATAGACTTCGACTGTTCTTCAAAACTCTGTTTTGAAGAAAAGTCAAACAGTGTCATTGGTGATAAAATTTTCAAAGAGATCGACAGTTGATTTCTCCAGGCGTAGTCATGGTTTCCATGGCCAAATGCCCTGTCATGCAATCCCTGTAAAGAGTGCTGAAAATTTCATGATTTGAGGTAAAATTTCAGAGGAAAAGTGAAAATTAGGATTGTTTTAAGTCAATGAAAAAGTGTCAAAACATAACATTAGAAAAATGGGTTTTTGAAAAAGCAAAATTTAACCCATGACTTCTAAGACTTTATATACAAGTTCCCACCAAAATCAAAGTCATTGTGCA
Organism: Pinus tabuliformis; assembly: GCA_031772625.1. Classification (NCBI taxonomy): domain Eukaryota; kingdom Viridiplantae; phylum Streptophyta; class Pinopsida; order Pinales; family Pinaceae; genus Pinus; species Pinus tabuliformis. Next base: position 430,493,844 of record CM062819.1, read on the forward strand.
AATCAAGTGCATAGGGAGACATTGCAAACCGTTTGAGTGTGCATCGTGCTATTTGGAGAAAAGTTGGAGATGGTTTACAGGGCGTGGCGCATATAGATAGGGGCGCGGCACATATAGATAGGGGCGTGGCGCACACAGAGGGCGTGGCGCACACAGAGCCAGCCTGCAGTGTAATTTTCAAACGGGCGTGGCGCACACCCAGGGCGCGACGCACTGGGTTTTGCGCTCGGCGCACACAGACAAAGGGCCAGAAACTTGCCAAAACTCCCTCAAATCTTTTGTGGATGCCCATCAGCTCGAGAGGTAGGCTCTATAACATCAATGGTTCCTCAAATTATGTAAATGATATAGTGATGTATGCCTACGATTGAAATGAAACAAGACTCATAAAACAACCACAACAAAACACAAAGGGCCATTTTTGCTAGGGTTGTGTAATTGTGTTGTTGATGCCAAGGTCCCATTTTCCCTTCCTTACCATTTTTCCTTATTCCCCCATGCCATTTTTCCTATTATCACTACCCTAAAACACTACCAAACCCTATTCCCTTCCCCCTCCTCCTATTGGTCAATACAAACCTCAAACCCTACCTTGTCAAACCCCCTACATATCCCTAAACAAACTTCCCCCCATAACCCCTATTCCCATGACATTACTCCCTTCCTAATATTCCCTTTGTTTCGTTGTTCCCCTTGGTGGCAGATATCACAAACAACACCCAGCTTCACCATCATCAAAGGGCAGCCTAAGTACAGTATATAAACAATAGCCATGGCATCTGAGGGTTCATCAGAGTATGAGGTGGAAACTCACAGTGATACAGCTTTAGGAGAACAGGCTCCCAGGAGACATCACAGGAGTGGCAAACATGTTAGGGATGAGCCAAACACCCTCACTGAATTGCAGGCATGCCCTCTTGCTATGTCATGTTTCCAGCACCTAGCATGTTTTGAATTTTGTCAAAGGGTGGCTAATGTTAGAGTTCATCATGAGTTGGCCCGTCTTTTTGTGCTTCATCTACATGGAGGTCAGTCTATCTTGGCCGGGGTCACCTTCACATTGACACCCGAAACTATCTCAGTGGCAACAGGCATACCAAATGTTGGAGAATAGTGGCATAAGAAGAAGAAGGTGGATAGGCAATACTATGAGCCTTACATTAAGGCCAGTTGTTTGAGGCATCTCACAAGAGTCTTCCCATTCAGATATTTGAAAGATGAGTATGCTCCGCTCATGAAATTGATCATGAAGTACTTCAGTTGTGAGGGGAGGTTCTCTCGCCTATATGCCTATCACATCAGGTTGCTCATGCACTTTACCAGGGTGCAGATGATGAACCTCCCATTTTTCATTTGCAGGAACATAGAGAGGATGAACAATTTCATGCAACATAAGACCCCTCAGCAGCAGCTTAACAGTGTTTATCACTTTGCTCTTATCCGGATTTTGGTGAATCATCAGTTGGGATTGCAGGGAATTGCTTGGGAGGACTTCATCTCCCGGGACTTCTTCAGCACTCCACAGGTAATATCAGAGGAAGAGCATGAGATAGGTGGTCCTTCTCATCAGTATGAGCGCCATGAGACCACTACTATGCCAGTATTCATCACCTATCAGAGAGGCAGTAGACATTTGTTTGCAGCGGCAAAGTGAGTGTTATCTCCACCCGGGCTTGAAGGGGCCTCACTTCCTACATTGACGACACAGGAACAGGACAGAGGTAAGGATCCAATGCATGATGAGGGGACTTCAGGTGAGCCATCAGGTGAATGAGAGAAAAAATTCATTCTCCTTCATGATGATGAGACAGATACAGAACCGACAAATGCAGAGCTTAGAAAGATCATCCAGGAGCAGCAATCAGAGATTCAGGCCTTATCCGTTGACTTGGAGAGGGCTAAGTGGAACATTAAATACATGGAGCAGAGAACAAGCAGCTTGAGGATCAGCAAGCGATTATGGAGCTACAAAATATTCGTGAGCATCACTAAGCTGCACAAAGAAGAAGAGTTGACCTCACGTCATTGGAGCAAGAGATCAATGAGGACCGGGAGGCCCATCTCGAGAGCATTAACATGCACTTGGAGAGGCTGCTGGACAAGGCCGACAAGGACCATGGCTTACTGGGACACATGGCTTTCCATTACAGGGCACGAAATATGAGTGCAAAGGCCCGGATAAAGAGCTTGAAGGCAAAATTGAGCAAAGCAACAAAAGAGGCAAAAGAGCAAGATCGGCTTCGAATCTTGGCTGAAGATTCTTTGGCATAGCATAGCACTTCATAGAGAACCTCTAGCCCAAATTCCAAGAAATTTGGGGAAATTTTGGTCACATGACAAATTTTTGGGCAAAACACAGGTTTTTTCTCCTTGTGCGTGCGGCGCTAAAAATTGGGAGCTCCAAATGAAGAATGGCTTGAATTTTTGGATTCATCATGATAAATCACGACTACTAGTGCTCGGTCAAGAAATTTGGGCAATATCTGAGTCTCCAGGAGGTCAAAAACACCCAAAAAATGACCTCTCTACCCCTATTTTGACACACAGGAAGCAGTCTTGGGAGAATGAAGATTTGGAGGGGCAAATGAGCACCAAATTCAGAAATTCCACTTGGGTTAGAAAGTAAACAGGATGGGATTTCTAACAAGAATACTTGGGAACATTTTGGACTCCTGAAAGTGCCTCAAAACAGGCTCCAAAGTGGCACGGCGCACACAAAAAATGGCGCGGCGCATAGAGGAAAAAAGCCCAATTTTACCTCTGTTTCGCAAAATTTCGATTCGCGACTTCTCCAAGTGGGCCTGCTCATCTACATTTCGGTTTTTTGGTGCCTAAGGCAGCATTTAACGTATTTTATCTTCAGATTGGCTTCTATCCATGTGGCGAAGGAAGGCAAATAATCACCCAAGCCATTTGTCATGTTTGTAACACTGCACCTATAGCTGATGGTTGGCTCTTCACCTCCATTTTGTAATGATTCAAGTAACTCCCCAACCCTTGGGCGTTCTATCTCTTCATAGCACATTCTATATATTGTATGCAAACTATTTGCAAAGGGTTGGTTGGCTTGTAATTTTTGGGAGATTGTGGGAGAGAAACTCAGTTCTTCATTGTATATTTTGACAGAGGATTAATGAAAGGCAGCGGCTCTGTTTCATGAGATTCATGTGGTTGCGAGTGTAGCAAATGTGTCTCTTACGTTTCATATGTATTTCGTAATGTTTTACAGTTCATTTCATATTCGTTTCCAGTGAAATTTTCTAAGTTAGATAAGGTAGAATTCATTTTTATTGCTCTGCCTGTGGGAAAATTTCATGTTCAATGTTCTTCTTCTGTTGAAAAGGATTCATGTACTTATGCCCTTTTCACCCTCCTAAGCAATTCCTCCATTCCGCGTTACTTCAAACTAAATTGCTAGACTTTCTGCCTATCTTGCCTCATGAAGTAATCTGTGCCTTTGTATTAAATTCTCTGCTCATTGCTGTCCATTGGTCCCATACCATCCCAGAAACTCAGTCATTCATAAAAATTGCTTCTTGTATCCATATTCACTTACTAGCCTAAGATCAATATTTCACTGTAAGTCATCTCAGACCGTTTCGATTATCCATTCACTGAGCGTGACTCGGAGAGAGCCCTCTCCTGTTCTGGTAGGGCTAGCTACGAGACTGAGCGTGGTTTGTGGTTACCCTGAATTTTTCCTTCCTTCAGCCTAAGGAAAATTTAGGTGCTAACATAGTGGCGACTCAACTGGGGAAGAAATTGGTTTGCTTGAAGATTGTTTTGCCCCAGCACATATCTCAAGTTCAAAGCTGATTGTTGATGGTGAACAACGATCAGACATAAGAAGACGGCTAAAATCATTCACCTGGTGATTCCTTTCACTGAAGAATCCAGCAACCGGGGCTTCATGGTGACTCCACTGCAAAGGGATCGGTAGCTTTGAGATTTTATTTTTTTTTGAAATGGAGTGGATTGCAAGAAGATACACTCCCATGAGCTGAGATCACATTCCAGGTTTTCCAAATAAAATTCCGAAGGTAGAGTGGTCAAGGAATCTGCCTACATTTAAAGATGATGGTAAGAAGGACGCTGCTTTACATCTAGTTCGATTTCACATGCGTATTCGCAAGTTGAAGGTTGATTTTCCTGAAGATTTCTTAATGAAGATATTTATGGCCACTCTAGAAGGTGAAGCCAAATCTTGGTATGAAAGTTTTATGGCTGCTTGTATTTACTATTTAAAGGATTTTCATTCTCTATTCATTGAAAGATATCAAGAATCTTATCCATCATTAAATCTAGTTCATGATTGTTGCAAACATGCTTCTACTTTTATTGAAAGCCTTGAAAAATACTATGAGGATGATAATTTTATGGATGATGAGATCATGGAAGCCTTGTACGAGAATCCATTTCATCAACATGAAGAGAAACTAAAGGAGTCCCATCAAGATGCTCAGGAAATGTTGCAGCAAAATCAAGATCTTTGTACGGTGGAAAATGAAGGAATTTTGCATCTTAACAGTCAACATGAATTACATGAAATAGATCAGCAGGTTGAAGAGTTCCATATGGCTGAAAGTGATGAAAGAAAAAGTGTCAGTTCAAATCTGTCCATATAAGAAGACAGCATGCAGGGAAGTCCAGTTCTACTTTCAGAATGTGATAACGTTAAGTCAACCCTTTCAGATCCAGATTCGGATTATGGTGACCAAGAAAACCTTGTACTAAGTCCCGTGAAAGAGAACTCTGCTGCTGAAATTATCTGGGATGAACAAGACAGAGTTTTGGGTCCAAATGTTCTCATGTCATCAAAACACAGTCTTCATGAAGAGGTAATCCAGTCAGCTCATGAACAGCAAGATGAGAATTTTGTTCAAGTAAGTGAAAAAGGTTCCTTGGATGAATCGTTGGTAGATGATAGAAATGTCATGCTTGGGTTTCAACAATCATTCGAAGTTTCTTTTCCCATGATTGATGAATGCAAAGACAATCTGGCTGTCATATCATATGAAGATGGCCTACAATACATTCAGGCTACCGAAGAGCAGAACATTCAGGATTGTCTTTCAAACTCTTCCTCATATGTTTCATGTTTTGAAGTGTTCTTTGAAGAGGAAATCTGCTCATCTGCTTGTTCAGAATTTTTTGACGACCAGGAACATACTTTTTCTGAAGTACATTATGAAGGAAGATCAAAATCAAAAGAAAAAGACATCTTGTTTCCTCAGCAGGAGGTAAATCTTCATGTTTTTCATGATCCAATGGCAAATCTGTTGCAATCAGCAGTGAAGGTGATTATTGCAGCATTCAATGATGAAGGAGATCATGGTCAACTGTGTTTTTGGATGCCCAGTTACCAATTTCAATTGTTGACCAGAAGATCTGATCAGAAGAATCAGTCAAGAAGCCATCTTCTTGATTGGTTACATTGGCAGTTTGATATAGTTTGATGATATATAGTCTTGTAAGAAATGCAGTTGGTCATGTACTACCACCAAGCTTTAAGTTTTAAGTTGAGTTCTTAGTATTTTGAGTTAGTTAGTTAGAGTCACGTTTTTTCAGTCATGTCAGTTTCCATTGAGTCAGTTTCAGTCAAGTTTCAGTCAATAAATTGAGTCATGTTGGTTTGTCGGAAAAATGACTCCTTAGCCCAATGGACGAAGGCACTGTCTAGCTCTTCCAGAGATCTGTTGTTCTTGGCACCTCCAAGGAGCTACCATCCCCCATTGGAGCCAATGTTAGAGTCGGTCTGGTCAGTCCTCCGTCAGAGATCAAAACTCTTTATGCATTTCATTTTTAGGTGTCCCACTCCATTCACTCAGTTGCATTCCGAGAGGGGTATGCCATAATGTAACGGAGAAAGGTCAGGCTATTCATTTCCCCTCATTTTTTGCTCCTGCTGGCTTCGGTCTTTTGTCAATGATCACCAAAGTCCATGACGGTCAAGGTCTGGTCCTTTATTGGAAAAAGGTTATTTTCGATCATTAGGTCTAGGGATTTATCAGTTTGGTCTTTAAATATGTCCAATAAAGCCATGCAGGCCAGAGAGAGACCCTTACAAAGTAATGATTCACAGAGTTTCATCGTCATATTGATAGACTTCGATTATTCTTCAAAACTCTGTTTTGAAGAAAAGACAAACAGTGTCATTGGTGATAAAATTTTCAAACAGATCGACAGTTGATTTCTCCAGGCGCAGTCATGGTTTCTGTGGCCAAATGCCCTGTCATGCAATACCTGCAAAGAGTGCCGAAAATTTCATCATTTGAGCTAAAATTTCAGAGGAAAAGTGAAAATCAGGGTTGTTTTAAGTCAATGAAAAAGTGTCAAAACATAACATTAGAAAAATGGGTTTTTGAAAAAGCAAAATTTAACCCATGACTTCTAAGACTTTATATACAAGTTCCCACCAAAATCAAAGTCATTGTGCAAGTCAAGTGCGTAGGGAGACATTGCAAACGGTTTGAGTGTGCATTGTGGTGTTTGGAGCAAAGTTGGAGGCGGTTTACAGGGCGCGGCACACACAGAGGGCGCGGCGCACACAAAGCCGGCCCGCAGTGTAATTTTCCAACGGGCGTGGCGCACACCCAGGGCACAGCGCACTGGGTTTTGCGTGCGGCGCACACAGACAAAGGGCCAGAAACTTGCCAAAACTCCCCCAAATATTTTGTGGATGCCCATCAGCTTGAGAGGTAGGCTCTATAACATCAATGGTTCCTCAAATTATGTAAATGATATAGTGATGTATGCCTACGATTGAAATGCAACAAAACTCATAAAACAACCACAAGAAAACACAAAGGGCCATTTTTGCTAGGGTTGTGTAATTGTGTTGTTGATGCCAAGGTCCCATTTTCCCTTCCTTACCATTTTTCCTTATTCCCCGATGCCATTTTTCCTATTATCACTACCCTAAAACACTACCAAACCCTATTCCCTTCCCCCTCCTCCTATTGGTCAATACAAACCCCAAACCCTACCTTGTCAAACCCCTACATATCCCTAAACAAACTTCCCCCCATAACCCCTATTCTCATCACATTACTCCCTTCCTAATATTCCCTTTGTTTCATTGTTCCCCTTGGTGGCAGATATCACAAACAACACCCAGCTTCACCATCACCAAAGGGCAGCCTAAGTACAGTATATAAACAGCAGCCATGGCATTTGAGGGTTCATCAGAGTATGAGGTGGAAACTCACAGCGATACAGCTTCAGGAGAACAGGCTCCCAGGAGACATCACAGGAGTGGCAAACATGTTAGGGATGAGCCAAACACCCTCACTGAATTACAGGCATGCCCTCTTGCTATGTCATGTTTCCAGCACCTAGCATGTTTTGAATTTTTTCAAAGGGAGGCTAACGTTAGAGATCATCATGAGTTGGCCTGTCTTTTTGTGCTTCATCTACATGGAGGTCAGTCTATCTTGGCCGGGGTCACCTTCACATTGACACCCGAAACTATCTCAGTGGCAACAGGCATACCAAATGTTGGAGAACAGTGGCATAAGAAGAAGAAGGTGGATAGGCAATACTATGAGCCATACATTAAGGCCAGTTGTTTGAGGCATCTCACAAGAGTCTTCCCATTCAGATATTTGAGAGATGAGTATGCTCCACTCATGAAATTGATCATGAAATACTTCAGCTGTGAGGGGAGGTTCTCTCTCCTATATGCCTATCACATCAGGTTGCTCATGCACTTTACCAGGGTGCGGATGATGAACCTCCCATTTTTCATTTGCAGGAACATAGAGAGGATGAACAATTTCATGCAGCATAAGAACCCTCAGCAACAGCTTAACAGTGTTTATCACTTTGCTCTTATCCAGATTTTGGTGGATCATCAGTTAGGATTGGAGGGCATTACTTGGGAGGACTTCATTTCCCGGGACTTCTTCAGCACTCCATAGGTAATATCAGAGGCAGAGCATGAGATAGGTGGTCCTTCTCATCAGTATGAGTGCCATGAGACTGCTACTATGCCAGTATTCATCACCTATCAGAGAGGTAGTAGACATTTGTTTGCAGCAGCAAAGCGAGTGTTATCTCCACCCGGGGTGGAAGGGGCCTCGCTTCCTACATCGACGACATAGGAACAGGACAAAGGTAGGGATCCAATGCATGATGAGGGGCCTTCAGGTGAGCCAACAGGTGAACGAGAGACAAAATTCGTTGTCCTTCATGATGATGAGAGAGATACAAAACTGACAAATGCAGAGCTTAGAGAGATCATCCAAGAGCATCAATTAGAGATTGAGGCCTTATCCCTTGACTTGGAGAGGGCTAAGTGGAACATGAAATACCTGGAGCAGAGAAACAAGCAGCTTGACGATTAGCAGGCAATTATGGAGCTACAAAATATTCGTGAGCATCGCCAAGCTGCACAAAGAAGAAGAGTTGAGCTCACGTCATTGGAGCAAGTGATCAATGAGGACCGGGAGGCCCATCTCGAGAGAATTAACATGCACTTAGAGAGGCTGCTGGACAAGGCCGACAAGGACCATGCCTTACTGAGACACATGGCTTTCCATTACAGGGCACGAAATATGAGTGCAAAGGCCCGGATAAAGAGCTTGAAGGCAAAATTGAGCAAAGCAACAAAAGAGGCAAAAGAGGAAAAAGAGCAAGATCGGCTTCGAATCTTGGCTGAAGCTTCTTTGGCACAGCATAGCACTTCATAGAGAACCTCCAGCCCAAATTCCAAGAAATTTGGGGAAATTTTGGTCACATGACAAATTCTCGAGCAAAACACACGTTTTTTCTCCCTGTGGCACGGCGCTAAAAATTGGGAGCTCCAAATGAAGAATGGTTTGCATTTTTGGATTCATCATGAAAAATCATGACTACTGGTGCTTGGACAAGAAATTTGGGCAAGATCTGAGTCTCCAGGAGGTTGAAAACACCCAAAAAATGACCTCTCTGCCCCTATTTTGACACACAGGAAGCAGTCCTGGGAGAATGAATATTTGGAGGGGCAAATGAGCACCAAATTCACAAATTCCACTTGGGTTAGAAAGCAGACAGGACAGGATTTCCAACAAGCATAATTGGGCACATTTTTGACTCCTACAAGTGCCTCAAAATAGGCTCCAAAGTGGTATGGCGCACACAGAAAATGGCGCGGCGCATACAGGAAGAAAGCCCAATTTTACCTCCGTTTCGCGAAATTTCAATTCGCGACTTCTCCAAGTGGGCCCGCTCATCTACATTTCAGTTTTTTAGCACCTAAGGTGGCATTTAAAGTATTTTCTCTCCAGATTGGCTTCTATCCAAGTGGCGAAGGAAGGCAAATGGTCACCCAAGCCATTTGTCATGTTTATAACGCTGCACCTGTAGCTGATGGTTGGCTCTTCACCTCCATTTTGTAATGATTCAAGTAAATCCCCAACCCTTGGGTGTTCTATCTCTTCATAGCACATTCTATATATTGTATGCAAACTATTTGCAAAGGGTTGGTTGGCTTGTAATTTTTGGGAGACTATGGGAGAGAAACTCAGTTCTTCATTGTATATTTTGACAGAGGATTAATGAAAGGCAGCGACTCTGTTTCATGAGATTCATGTGGTTGTGAGTGTAGAAAATGTGTCTCTTACGTTTCACATGTATTTCGTAATGTTTCACAGTTCATTTCATATTCATTTCCAGTGAAATTTTCTAAGTTAGATAAGGTAGAATTCATTTTCATTGCTCTGCCTGTGGGAAAATTTCATGTTCAGTGTTCTTCTTCTGTTGAAAAGGATTCATGTACTTATGCCCTTTTCACCCTCCTAAGCAATTCCTCCATTCCGCATTAATTCAAAATTAATTGCTAGACTTTTCGCCTATCTTGCCTCACGAAGTAATCTGTGCCTTTGTATTAAATTCTCTGCTCATTGTTGTCCGTTGGTCCCATACCATCCCAGAAACTCAATCATTCATAAAATTTGCTTCTTGTATCCATATTCACTTACTAGCCTAAGATCAATATTTCATTGTAATTCATCTCAGACCGTTTCGATTATCCATTCACTGAGCGTGACTCGGAGAGAGCCCTCTCCTGTTCTGGTAGGGCGAGCTACCAGACTGAGCGTGGTTTGTGGTTACCCTGAATTTTTCCTTCCTTCAACCTAAGGCAAATTTAGGTGCTAACATAGTGGCGACTCAACTGGGGAAGAAATTGGCTTGCTTGAAGATTGTTTTGCCCCAGCACATATCTCAAGTTCAAAGCTGATTGTTGATGGTGAACAACGATCAGACATAAGAAGACGGCTGAAATCATTCACCTGGCGACTCCTTTCACTGAAGAATCCAGCAACCGGTGCTTCATGGTGACTCCACTGCAGAGGGATCAGTAGATTTGAGATTTTTTTTTTTTTTTTAAATGGAGTGGATTGCAAGAAGATACGCTCCCATGAGCTGAGATCACATTCCAGGTTTTCCAAATAAAATTCCGAAGGTAAATTGGTCAAGGAATCTACCTACGTTTAAAGATGATGGTAAGAAGGACGCTGCTTTACATCTAGTTCGATTTCACATGCATATTCACAAGTTGAAGGTTGATTTTCCTGAAGATTGCTTAATGAAGATATTTATGGCCACTCTAGAAGGTGAAGCCCAATCTTGGTATGAAAGTTTTATGCCTGCTTGTATTTACTGTTTAAAGGATTTTCATGCCCTATTCATTGAAAGATATCAAGAATCTTATCCATCATTAAATCTAGTTCATGATTGTTGCAAACATGCTTCTACTTTTATTGAAAGCCTTGAAAAATACTATGAGGATGATAATTTTATGGATTATGAGATCATGGAAGCCTTGTACGAGAATCCATTTCAGCAACATGAAGAGAAACTAAAGGTGTCCCATCAAGATGCTCAGGAAACGTTGCAGCAGAATCAAGATCTTTGTATGGTGGAAAATGAAGGAATTTTGCATCTTGACAGTCAACATGAATTACATGAAATAGTTCAGTAGGTTGAAGAGTTCCATATGGCTGAAAGTGATGAAAGAAAAATTGTCGGTTCAGATCTGTCCATAGAAGAAGACAGCATGAAGGGAAGTCCAGTTCTACTTTCAGAATGTGATAACGTTAAGTCAACCCTTTCATATCCAGATTCGGATTATGGTGACCAAGAAAACCTTGTACTAAGTCCTGTGAAAGAGAACTCTACTGCTTAAATCATCTGGGATGAATTAGACAGAGTTTTGGGTCCAAATGTTCTCATGTCATCAGAACACAGTCTTCATGAAGAGGTAATCCAGTCAGCTCATGAACAGCAAGATGAGAATTTTGTTCAAGTAAGTGAAAAAGGTTCCTTGGATGAATCGTTGGTAGATGATAGAAATGTCATGCTTGGGTTTCAACAATCATTCGAAGTTTCTTTTCTCATGATTGATGAATGCAAAGATAATCTGGCTGTCATATCATATGAAGATGACCTACAATACATTCAGGCTACCGAAGAGCAGAATATTCAGGATTGTCTTTCAGACTCTTCCTCATATGTTTCACGTTTTGAAGTGTTCTTTGAAGAGGAAATACGCTCATCTGCTTGTTCAAAATTTTTTGAGAACCAGGAACATACTTTTTTTGAAGTACATTATGAAGGAAGATCAGAATCAAAAGAAAAAGACATCTTGTTTCCTCAACATGAGGTAAATCTTCATGTTTTTCATGATCCAATGGCAAATCTGTTGCAGTTATTGAAAATGAAATTAACTCAAAGAGATTATAGAAAAACACACATAAAAACCAGACACAAAATATGGGCGGAAAAAGGCTTCAGCCAGGTATTCTGTCTCCCATTTTCATTCAAAATAATTGAATATAGTGTTACAAATAAATAGATGAGAGATAGTGTTCTCAAGATAGTGTGTGCTATCTTAGACACTTTTGGTTCAGATAATTTCTCCTTTGGTTGAGATAATTTCTCACCAGACACACACCAATATAGGAGTTACCTAAACCAACACCTATCTTAGAGGAACAACCCAAGAGTTAGGCACAAATTCCCAACTTGGAATATTTAATTTATTTATTTATTTTGGATTTATTATTGTTTTATGAGAGAGGATAACAACAGTCAGCAGTGAAGGTGATTATTGCAGCAACCAGTGATGAAGGAGATCATGGTCAACTGTGTTTTTGGATGCCCAGTTACCAGTATCAATTGTTGACCAGAAGATCTGATCGGAAGAATCAGTCAAGAAGCCATCTTCTTAATTGGTTACATTGGCAGTTTGATACAGTTTGATGATATATAGTCTTGTAAGAAATGCAGTTGGTCATGTACTACCACCAAGCTTTAAGTTTTAAGTTCAGTTCTTAGTATTTTGAGTTAGTTTGTTAGAGTCATGTTTTTCAGTCATGTCAGTTTGCATTGAGTCAGTTTGAGTTAAGCTTCAGTCAATAAATTGAGTCATGTTGGTTTGTCGGAAAAATGACTCCTTAGCGCAATGGACGAAGGCACTGTCTAGCTCTTCCAGAGATCTACTGTTCTTGGCACCTCCAAGGAGATACCATCCCCCATTGGAGCCAATGTTAGAGTCGGTCTGGTTAGTCCTCCGTCAGAGATCAAAACTCTTTATGCATTTCATTTTTAGGTGTCCCGCTCCATTCACTCAGCTGCATTCCGCTAGGGGCATGCCATAATCTGATGGAGAAAGGTCATGCTAGTCATTGCCCCTCATGTCTGGCTCCTGCTGGCTTCGGTCTTTTGTCAATGATCACCAAAGTCCATGACGGTAAAGGTCTGGTCCTTTATTGGACAAAGGTCATTTTCGATCATTAGGTCTATGGATTTATCAATTTGGTCTTTAAATATGTCCAGTAAAGCCATGCAGGCCAGAGAGAGACCCTTACAAAGTAATGATTCACAGAGTTTCATCATCATATTGATAGACTTTGATTGTTCTTCAAAACTCTATTTTGAAGAAAAGTCAAACAGTGTCATTGGTGATAAAATTTTCAAAGAGATCGACAGTTGATTTCTCCAGGCGCAATCATGGTTTCCGTGGCCAAACACCCTGTCATGCAATCCCTGCAAAGAGTGCCGAAAATTTCATCATTTGAGCTAAAATTTCAGAGGAAAAGTGAAAATCAGGGTTTTTTAAGTCAATGAAAAAGTGTCAAAACATAACATTAGAAAAATGGGTTTTTGAAAAAGAAAAATTTGACCCATGACTTCTAATACTTTATATACAAGTTCCCACCAAAATCAAAGTCATTGTGCAAATCAAGTGCGTAGGGAGACATTGCAAACCGTTTGAGTGTGCATCGTGGTGTTTGGAGCAAAGTTGGAGGCCGTTTACAGGGCGCGGCGGATATAGACAGGGGCGCGGCGCATATAGACAGGGGCGCGGCGCACACAGAGCCGGCCCGTAGTGTAATTTTCCAATGGACGCGGTGCACACCTAGGGCGTAGCGCACTCGGTTTTGCGCGCGGCGCACACAGATGAAGGGCCAGAAACTTGCCAAAACTCCCTCAAATCTTTTGTGGATGCCCATCAGCTCGAGAGGTAGGCTCTATAACATCAATGGTTCCTCAAATTATGTAAATGATATAGTGATGTATGCCTATGATTGAAATGAAACAAAACTCATAAAACAACCACAAGAAAACACAAAGGGCCATTTTTGCTAGGGTTGTGTAATTGTGTTGTTGATGCCAAGGTCCCATTTTCCCTTCCATACCATTTTTCCTTATTCCCCCATGCCATTTTTCCTATTATCACTACCCTAAAACACTACCAAACCCTATTCCCTTCCCCCTCCTCCTATTGGTCAATACAAATCCCAAACCCTACCTTGTCAAACCCCCTACATATCCCTAAACAAAATTCCCCCCATAACCCATATTCCCATCACATTACTCCCTTCCTAATATTCCCTTTGTTTCATTGTTCCCCTTGGTGGAAGATATCACAAACAACACCCAGCTTCACCATCATCAAAGGGTAGCCTAAGTACAGTATATAAACAGCAGCCATGGCATCTGAGGGTTCATCAGAGTATGAGGTGGAAACTCACAGCGATACAGCTTCAGGAGAACAGGCTCCCAGGAGACATCGCAAGAGTAGCAAACATGTTAGGGATGAGCCAAACACCCTCACTGAATTGCAGGCATGCCCTCTTGCTATGTCATGTTTCCAGAACCTAGCATGTTTTGAATTTTTTCAAAGGGTGGCTAATGTTAGAGATCATCATGAGTTGGCCCATCTTTTTGTGCTTCATCTACATGGAGGTCAGTCTATCTTGGCTGGGGTCACCTTCACATTGACACCCGAAACTATCTCAGTGGCAACAGGCATACCAAATGTTGGAGAACAGTGGCATAAGAAGAAGAAGGTGGATAGGCAATACTATGAGCCTTACATTAAGGCCAGTTGTTTGAAGCATCTCACAAGAGTCTTCCCATTTAGATATTTGAAAGATGAGTATGCTCCGCTCATGAAATTGATCATGAAATACTTCAGTTGTGAGGGGAGGTTCTCTCGCCTATATGCCTATCACATCAGGTTGCTCATGCACTTTACCAGGGTGTGGATGATGAACCTCCCATTTTTCATTTGCAGGAACATAGAGAGGATGAACAATTTCATGCAGCATAAGACCCCTCAGTAGCAGCTTAATAGTGTTTATCACTTTTCTCTTCTCCGGATTTTGGTGGATCATTAGTTGGGATTGCAGGGCATTGCTTGGGAGGACTTCATCTCCCAGGACTTCTTTAGCACTCCATAGGTAATATCAGAGGCAGAGCATGAGATAGGTGGTCCTTCTCATCAGTATGAGTGCCATGAGACCGCTACTATGCCAGTATTCATCACCTATCAGAGAGGCAGTAGACATTTGTTTGCAGTGGCTAAGCGAGTGTTATCTCCACCCGGGGTGGAAGGGGCGTCGCTTCCTACATCGATGACATAGGAACCGGACAGAGGTAAGGAACCAATGCATGATGAGGGGCCTTCAGGTGAGCCATCAGGTGAACGAGAGATAGAATTCATTCTCCTTCATGATGATGAGATAGATACAAAACCGAAAAATGCAGAGCTTAGAGAGATCATCCAGGAGCAGCAATCAGAGATTGAGACCTTATCCCTTTACTTGGAGAGGGATAAGTGGAACATGAAATACCTGGAGTAGAGAGACAAGTAGCTTGAGGATGAGCAAGTGATTATGGAGCTACAAAATATTCGTGAGCATCACCAAGCTGCACAAAGAAGAAGAGTTGAGCTCACGTCATTGGAGCAAGAGATCAATGAGGACCGGGAGGCCCATCTCGAGAGTGTTAACATGCACTTGGAGAGGCTACTGGACAAGGCCGACAAGAACCATGCCTTACTGAGACACATGGCTTTCCATTACAGGGCACGAAATATGAGTGCAAAGGCCCGGATAAAGTGCTTGAAGGCAAAATTGAGCAAAGCAACAAAAGAGGCAAAAGAGGCAAAAGAGCAAGATCGGCTTCGAATCTTGGCTGAAGCTTCTTTAGCACAGCATATCACTTCATACAGAACCTCCAGTGCAAATTCCAAGAAATTTGCAGAAATTTTGGTCACATGACAAATTTTTGGGCAAAACACAGGTTTTTTCTCCCTGTGGCGCGGCGCTAAAAATTGGGAGCTCCAAATGAAGAATGGTTTGCATTTTTGGATTCATCATGAAAAATCATGACTACTAGTGCTTGGACAAGAAATTTGGGCAATATCTGAGTCTCTAGGAGGTCAAAAACGCCCAAAAAATGACCTCTCTGCCCCTATTTTGACACACAGCAAGCAGCCTTGGGAGAATGAAGATTTGGAGGGGCAAATGACCACCAAATTCAGAAATTCCACTTGGGTTAGAAATTAGACAGGATAGGCTTTCTAGCAAGCATACTGGGGCACATTTTGGACTCCGACAAGTGCCTCAAAACAGGCTCCAAAGTGGTGCGGCGCATACAGGAAAAAAGCCCAATTTTACCTCCGTTTCGCGAAATTTCAATTCGTGACTTCTCCAAGTGGGCCCGCTCATCTACATTTCAATTTTTTGGCACCTAAGGCAGAATTTAAAGTATTTTTTCTCCATATTGGCTTCTATCCAAGTGGCGAAGGAAGGCAAACAGTCACCCAAGCCATTTGTCATGTTTGTAACGCTGCACCTATAGCTGATGGTTGGCTCTTCACCTCCATTTTGTAATGATTCAAGTAACTCCCCAACCCTTGGTCGTTCTATCTCTTCATAGCACATTCTATATATTGTATGCAAACTATTTGCAAAGGTTTGGTTGGCTTGTAATTTCTGGGAGACTATGGGAGAGAAACTCAGTTCTTCATTGTATATTTTGACAAAGGATTAATGAAAGGCAGCGGCTCTGTTTCATGAGATTCATGTGGTTGTGAGTGTAGAAAATGTGTCTCCTACGTTTCATATGTATTTCGTAATGTTTTATAGTTCATTTCATATTCATTTCCAGTGAAATTTTCTAAGTTAGATAAGGTAGAATTCATTTTTATTGCTCTACCTGTGGAAAAATTTCATGTTCAGTGTTCTTCTTCTGTTGAAAAGGATTCATGTACTTATGCCCTTTTCACCCTCCTAAGAAATTCCTCCATTCCGCATTACTTCAAACTAAATTTCTAGACTTTCTGCCTATCTTGCCTCACGAAGTAATCTGTGCCTTTGTATTAAATTCTCTGCTCATTGCTGTCTGTTCGTCCCATACCATCCCAGAAACTCAGTCATTCATAAAAATTGCTTCTTGTATCCATATTCACTTACTAGCCTAAGATCAATATTTCACTGTAAGTCATCTCAGACCGTTTCGATTATCCATTCACTGAGCGTGACTCAGAGAGAGCCCTCTCCTGTTCTGGTAGGGCTAGCTACCAGACTGAGCATGGTTTGTGGTTACCCTGAATTTTGCCCTCCTTCAGCCTAAGGCAAATTTAGGTGCTAACATAGTGGCAACTCAACTTGGGAAGAAATTGGTTTGCTTGAAGATTGTTTTGCCCCAGCACATATCTCAAGTTCAAAGCTGATTGTTGATGGTGAACAGCGATTAGACATAAGAAGACGGCTGAAATCATTCACCTGGCAACTCCTTTCACTGAAGAATCCAGCAACCGGTGCTTCATGGTGACTCCACTGCAGAGGGATCAGTAGCTTTGAGATTTTTATTTTTTTTTGAAATGGAGCAGATTGCAAGAAGATACACTCCCATGAGCCGAGATCACATTCCAGGTTTTCCAAATAAAATTCTGAAGGTAGATTGGTCAAGGAATCTGCCTACGTTTAAAGATGATGGTAAGAAGGATGTTGCTTTACATCTAGTTCGATTTCACATGCATATTCGCAAGTTGAAGGTTGATTTTCCTGAAGATTGCTTAATGAAGATATTTATGGCCACTCTAGAAGGTGAATCCCAATCTTGGTATGAAAGTTTTATGCCTGATTGTATTTACTGTTTAAAGGATTTTCATGCCCTGTTCATTGAAAGATATCAAGAATCTTATCCATCATTAAATCTAGTTCATGACTGTTGCAAACATGCTTCTACTTTTATTGAAAGCCTTGAAAAATACTATGAGGATAATAATTTTATAGATGATGAGATCATGGAAGCCTTGTACGAGAATCCATTTTAGCAACATGAAGAGAAACTAAAGGAGTCCCATCAAGATGCTCAGGAAACGTTGCAGCAGAATCAAGATCTTTATACGGTGGAAAATGAAGGAATTTTGCATCTTGACAGTCAACATGAATTACATGAAATAGATCAGCAGGTTGAAGAGTTCCATATGGCTGAAAGTGATGAAAGAAAAAGTGTCGGTTCAGATCTGTCCATAGAAGAAGACAGCATGCAGGGAATTCTAGTTCTACTTTCAGAATGTGATAACGTTAAGTCAACCCTTTCAGATCCAGATTCGGATTATGGTGACCAAGAAAACCTTGTACTAAGTCCCGTGAAAGAGAACTCTGCTGCTGAAATCATCTGGGATGAAGAAGACAGAGTTTTGGGTCCAAATGTTCTCATGTCATCAGAACACAGTCTTCATGAACAGATAATCCAGTCAGCTCATGAACAACAAGATGAGAATTTTGTTCAAGTAAGTGAAAAAGGTTCCTTGGATGAATCATTGGTAGATGATAGAAATGTCATGCTTGGGTTTCAACAATCATTCGAAGTTTCTTTTCTCATGATTGATGAATGCAAAGACAATCTGGCTGTCATATCATATGAAGATGACCTACAATACATTCAGGCTACCGAAGAGCAAAACATTCAGGATTGTCTTTCAGACTCTTCCTCATATATTTCATGTTTTGAAGTGTTCTTTGAAGAGGAAATCCGCTCAACTGCTTGTTCAAAAATTTTTGAGGACCAGGAACATACTTTTTCTAAAGTACATTATGAAGGAAGATCAGAATCAAAAGAAAAAGACATCTTGTTTCCTCAGCAGGAAGTAAATCTTCATGTTTTTCATGATCCAATGGCAAATCTGTTGCAGTCAACAGTGAAGGTGATTATTGCAGTATTCAATGATGAAGGAGATCATCGTCAACTGTGTTTTTGGATGCCCAGTTACCAGTATCAATTGTTGACCAGAAGATCTAATCGGAAGAATCAGTCAAGAAGCCATCTTCTTGATTGGTTACATTGGCAGTTTGATATAGTTTGATGATATATAGTCTTGTAAGAAATGCAGGTGGTCATGTACTCCCACCAAGCTTTAAGTTTTAAGTTCAGTTCTTAGTATTTTGAGTTAGTTTGTTAGAGTCAAGTTTTTTCAGTCATGTCAGTTTCTATTGAGTCAGTTTGAGTCAAGTTTTAGTCAATAAATTGAGTCATGTTGGTTTGTCGGAAAAATGATTCCTTAGCCCAATGGACGAAGGCACTGTCTAGATCTTCCAGAGATCTACTATTCTTGGCACCTCCAAGGAGCTACCATCCCCCATTGGAGCCAATGTTAGAGTTAGTCTAGTCAGTCCTCATTCAAAGATTAAAACTCTTTATGCATTTCATTTTTAGGTGTCCCGCTCCATTCACTCAGCTGCATTCCGCTAGGGGCATGCCATAATCTGACAGAGAAAGGTCATGCTAGTCATTTCCCCTCATGTCTGGCTCCTGCTGGCTTCGGTATTTTGTCAATGATCACTAAAGTCCATGACAGTAAAGGTTTGGTCCTTTATTGGACAAAGGTCATTTTCGATCATTAGGTCTAGGGATTTATCAGTTTGGTCTTTAAATATGTCCAGTAAAGCCATGCAGGCCAGAGAGAGACCCTTACAAAGTAATGATTCACAGGGTTTCATCGTCATATTGATAGACTTCGACTGTTCTTCAAAACTCTGTTTTGAGGAAAAGTCAAACAATGTCATTGGTGATAAAATTTTCAAAGAGATCAACAGTTGATTTTGAAGAAAAGTCAAACAATGTCATTGGTGATAAAATTTTCAAAGAGATCGATAGTTGATTTCTCCAAGCGCAGTCATGGTTTCTGTGGCCTAATTCCCTGTCATGCAATCCCTGCAAAGAGTGCCGAAAAATTCATCATTTGAGCTAAAATTTCAAAGGAAAAGTGAAAATCAGGGTTGTTTTAAGTCAATGAAAAAGTGTCAAAACATAACATTAGAAAAATGGGTTTTTGAAAAAGTAAAATTTAACCCATGACTTCTAAGACTTTATATACAAGTTCCCACCAAAATCAAAGTCATTGTGCAAATCAAGTGCGTAGGGAGACATTGCAAACCGTTTGAGTGTGCATCGTGGTGTTTGGAGCAAAGTTGGAGGCGGTTTACAGGGCACGGCGCACACATAGGGCGCGGCGCACACAGAGCTGGCCCACAGTATAATTTTCCATTGGGCGTGGCGCACACCTAGGGCGCCGCGCACTGGGTTTTTCCTACAGTGCACAGATAAAGGGCCAGAAACATGCCAAAACTCCCTCAAATCTTTTGTGGATGCCAATCAGCTCGAGAGGTAGGCTCTATAACATCAATGGTTCCTCAAATTATGTAAATGATATAGTGATGTATGCCTACGATTGAAATGCAACAAAACTCATAAAACAACCACAAGAAAACACAAAGGGCCATTTTTGCTAGGGTTGTGTAATTGTGTTGTTGATGCCAAGGTCCCATTTTCCCTTCCTTACCATTTTTCCTTATTCCCCCATGCCATTTTTCCTATTATCACTACCTTAAAATACTACCAAACCCTATTCCCTTCCCCCTCCTCCTATTGGTCAATACAAACCCCAAACCCTACCTTGTCAAACCCCCTACTTATCCCTAAACAAACTTCCCCCCATAACCCTTATTCCCATCACATTACTCCCTTCCTAATATTCCCTTTGTTTCATTGTTCCCCTTGGTGGAAGATATCACAAACAACACCCAGCTTCACCATCATCAAAGGGCAGTCTAAGTACAGTATATAAACTGTAGCCATGGCATTTGAGGGTTCATCAGAGTATGAGGTGGAAACTCACAGCGATACAGCTTCAGGAGAACAGGCTCCCAAGAGACATCACAGGAGTGGCAAACATGTTAGGGATGAGCCAAACACCCTCACTGAATTACAGGCATGCCCTCTTGCTATGTCATGTTTCCAGCACCTAGCATGTTTTGAATTTTGTCAAAGGGTGGCTAATGTTAGAGATCATCATGAGTTGGCCCATCTTTTTGTGCTTCATCTACATGGAGGTCAGTCTATCTTGGCCGGGGTCACCTTCACATTGACACCCGAAACTATCTCAGTGGCAACAGGCATACCAAATGTTGGAGAACAGTGGCATAAGAAGAAGAAGGTGGATAGGCAATACTATGAGCCTTACATTAAGGCCAGTTGTTTCAGGCTATTGGCATTATGTTTTCTGGTATGACTGTATGTTACAGATGTTGTACTTGATGGCAACTCCAGTGGCAAGGCTCTCAGTTTGTTGAAAATTAAGAAGGACGCAGGAAACCAGTTCAGGAGGTGCGTACCCGCAGGTACACCATGCAGGGTCCGCGTCCAGCGACGCTGGCCAGCCGTTCCGGGGGTGCGTCCACCCAGTGCACACATTTCAAGGCAGAGAAAAAGCATGTGGGGGTTTCTTGTATGGTATCTAGCCGACGGTTTTGTGTTTCTATGGTGTCAGCTCGTGGTATTGTTCCATGTTTTGGGGAGGAGCTTGCCTATATAAAGCAAAGGAGTTCATTTGGTTTGAGTATTGTCTTTGGTTGAATATCTTATTTGGTGAGATCTAGTCCAGATCTAAGAGGGCGAATCTTCTAATGGACTGTGATCTCTATGGCGCATGATCAGATCTGTAGATCTGACTGTTTGGGTTAGTCTTGAAGTCTTCATATCATTTATATCTGAAGGGACGCAGGTTCAGTGGAAGAAAAGTGCGCCGGGACGCAGATACTGTAAAGGGCAAGTGCGCCGAGACGCAGCACAGTAGAGAGAGACCTGCGTGGAGACGCAGGACGTTCAAGGTTTAGGTGCGTCTCTGAAGCAGAGGGACGCGGCGCGATAGTGTTTTCAGGTGCGTCTCTGTAGCGAAAGATGCGGCGCGATAGTATCTTTGGGTGCGTCCCTGAAGCAACAGAACGCAGAGCAGTCAAAGGAACAGTGCGTGGGCACGCAGCGGAGCAGAAGGATATCTGCGTGTGGACGCAGAATAGCAGAAGGTTAACGGCCTCTGGTCGCAGACCACAGAAAGAAAAACTGCGTCTCTGTTTTAAGATGTTCTGTTGATTGAATTTCTCTATTGATAAGGTGTTCTGGGTTAGTTCTGTTGTTGCTGATCTGATATCTGTAGTGATCTATATCTGTTATGTACTTGTTAATTATCTGATGCTTTATGAAAAGAAGTAGGGGGTTGTAGCTCCCTTCCAGGAGTAGACTGGAAAACGAGAGAGAGAGAGAGAGTTGTAGCTCTCTGCAGGTTGCAGCCTGCGTACTGGTAAAGGATTGCACCAGTACAAAATCATTGTAAAAGAAGTTTCTAAATTGAAAGAAGATAGAGACATATTGCAGCAGGTGGTTTTCACCCACATTGGGTTTCCACCTTACATCTTGTGTTCTTTGGTGTGACTATCTGTTTTTTTCATGCTCATTATTTTATGGTACTGACATGCTAAAATAATTCAAAGATCAAATAAGGAAGATTTATTAAATTGCTAGATAATACTGATTCACCCCCCCTCTCAGTATTATTTCCAACAATTGGTATCGGAGCAGGTCCTTCAGAGAAGCTTGATCGCTTGAAGGTAGATCGTTCATCATGAGCAACTACGAGAGAGAAGCATCAATCAGGCCACCGATTTTTGATGGGACAAACTTCAATTATTGGAAGGTAAGAGTTACTGCATATCTTCAATCTCTTGGTACAGAAGTTTGGGACATTGTAGAAACAGGCTATGCTTTTCCTTCAGCTACTCCTACAGATCCAGCTGAGAAAAAGAAGTATGAAACAAATGCAAAAGCAGTCAGTACTCTATTAGGAAGTATATCCCAAACAGAATTCATGAAGGTAATGCACTTCAAATCAGCAAAAGAGATATGGGACAAAATGGTCACGAGCTATGAAGGAGATGAACAGGTAAAACAAGCTAAACTTCAAACTCTCAGGATTCAATATGAGACTCTCAAGATGTATAATGATGAAAGTGTTGCTAATTATTTTCTTCGGGTAGATGAGATTGTTAATTGTATGAAAAATTTGGGTGAAGAAATAAAAGAGGCTATAGTAGTTCAAAAGATTCTAAGATCATTATCCCCCAAGTTTGAATCTAAAGTATCTGCAATAGAAGAAAAGGAAAATCTCCGTGTTCTCACTATGTCTCAGCTACATGGAATTCTAACTGCTTATGAAATGAGAAAGGGAGGTCCATCAGACAGAAGGGAAGCTGCTTTTAAGGCATCAGGCAAAGAAGATTACTATGAAGCAAGCCATGTTCCAGAAGAAGAGGAAGAAGAATCAAATTTTGTCAGAAATCTTCAAAGGGGTTCTGGAAGGTTCAGAGGTAAGCTACCTTTCAAATGCTTTGCTTGTGGAAGAGTAGGTCATTATGCTGCAAAATGTCCTTATAAGGATAAAGGAAAGGAACCTGCTAGATGGAACAAGAAACAAAGTGCAAATAAGAAAAGCTACTACACCCATGAAGATAGTGATGGTTTATCAAACAGTGATGAAGATGAACAAGGTAATAAATATAAGTTGTTAATGGCATTTGAAGATGATGATTATGAGGATGCTGTAGATGTGAATAACCTCTATGATGAAATTACTAGACTCAAGAGATGTATAGAAGAAAAGAATGTGATCATTGATACTCTACAATTTCAAATTGATGAAAAAGAAAAACATCTTGAAAAACTAGAAGGTGAAATTGTTGGTCTCAGAAAAGAAATTGAGAAAACAAAAGCTATTAATCTTAAGTTTGTCAAAGGATCTGAAACTTTGGATGAGATTATCAATGTGCAGCGGTCTCCTCTAAACAAGACAGGTTTGGGTTACAATGGAGAAACCTCTCAAGCATCCACCTCAAAAAGTTATCTTGATGCGGCAAGAAGAAATGAGCAGAAGAACAATGAAGATAATCAGGTAAAGCAGGGACAAAATACAAACAGAAACTATCAGGGGCAATCCATCTTAAGGGTGAACAAAAGCTACAACCAGCCACAGGTAAAATCTTCTCAGTTTGGTTCAAGAATAGATGAAAATAGAAATTACAATCAGTTGGCAGGTAGATTCAATAACCGCAGAAGCTTCTTCAATGGACAATGCTTTTCTTGCCATAATTTTGGTCACAAAGCAGCTCAATGTGTTGCATATAAAACAATCATGACTAGGGAAGCTCAAAAACAAAGAAGTATGACAGGGATGACAAAAAGGACCTATAACAACTTTTCAGTTCTTGAAAATGAAGTCGAATGTTCTATTTGCAATAACTTTGGTCATGAAGAATCTGAATGCAGGAGCAGGTTTCAGCAGAAAAAGGAGCAAGCCTCAAGCACCAAAACATGGAGAATAAAGGAACCTCAAACAGAAAGATGTGGAATAGCATTTTATGCAGAGGGACAGGAAAATCTATGGTACATTGACAGTGGATGTTCGAAGCATATGACAGGTGATAAAGAAAAACTTGAATCTTATTCTGTTCTAGAAAAGGGAAAGAAAGTCTCTTTTGGAAACGATACTCCTGCAACTATAAAAGGAAAAGGCATTGCTCAGTTAAAAGGAAAGGTCAAGGCTGGAAATGTTTTGTATGTTGATGGATTGAAGCATAATCTTCTAAGTGTCAGCCAGATGTGTGATCAAAGGACCGAGGTTATTTTCAGATCGAATGGATGTCTTGTTCGTGATCTTGATACAGGTAAAACAGTACTCAAAGGCAAAAGAACTCCAAATAATCTGTACATATTTGAAGAAGGACAACAACAATGCTATCTGAGCAAGGATGAAGAGCACTGGTTATGGCATCGAAGGTTGGGACATCTAAGCTTCTCACAAATAAGGAAAGCATGCAAATATCAGGCAGTTCGCGATCTTCCAGATATCAAAATTCCTGACAACACCATATGCAGATCATGTCAGTTTGGAAAACAAACCAGGACTAACTTTCCAGAGAAGGAAGGATCAGCTAGCATGCCTCTTGAGCTAGTACATACAGATACATGTGGTCCATTCAGGAAAAGAACACCTAGAGGAGAGGAATACTTGATATTATTTATTGACGATTTCTCCAGGTTTGTCTGGTTAGGACTTATGAAACACAAAGATGAAGCTTTCGAAAAATTCAAATCCTTCAAAGCTTTGGTTGAAAATGAATCAGGTCACAAAATTAAGTGCCTCAGATCCGACAGAGGTGGGGAATTTACTTCAAATGAATTTTTCGATTTCTGTGATGAACATGGCATAAGGAGAGAATTCTCTACAGCTAGAACTCCTCAGCAAAATGGAGTTGTTGAAAGAATGAACAGAACAATCCAACAAATGGCTCGTGCTATGCTTGATGAATCAGGAACTCCCGCAACTTTCTGGGGTGAAGCTGCACATGCTGCGGTTATTATTCTCAACAAGACAAATGTCCGGGTAAACAGCACTCAAACTCCTCATGAGCTCTGGAGTGGTAAAACTCCTTCGGTAAAGCACTTCAAAATCTTTGGGAGCAAATGCTATATCAAGAATACTGATGAGCAGCTTGGCAAACTTGAACCTAGAGCAGATGAAGGCATTCTTCTTGGTTACTCTCCACATAGCAAAGCATACAAGTGCTACAATAAAAGACTTGGCAGAATTGTTGACAGCATTGATGTGGTGGTTGATGAGAAGGGATACATTCCTAGGCAAGTACATCAGGAAGATATCGAAGAAGATGAAGGCTACCCTCAAAGACAGAATGATGAAGAAGAAGAACCTCAAGAAGAACCAGAGGAGCAGACAAGAATAGAAGAGAAAACTCCATCCAGATATGTTCAGAAGAATCATCCAGAATCTCAGATTGTGGGGCAGAAAGAAGCAGGTGTACAAACAAGAAGAACAGTTGCAGAACCCTCAAGCTATTTGGCATTACTATCCTCTACTGAACCACAAAATGTGAAAGAAGCATGCAAAGATGAATGTTGGGTAAAAGCAATGGATGAAGAACTTGAGCAAATCGAAAAGAACAACACTTGGGAGCTGGTTCCTAGACCAAAGGATAAGAATGTTATCGGAACAAAATGGGTCTTCAAAAATAAATTGAATGAAAATGGAGAAGTAATTAGAAACAAAGCCAGACTTGTTTGTAAAGGGTATGCGCAGCAAGAAGGAATAGACTTTGAAGAAACTTTTGCTCCTGTTGCAAGACTTGAGGCCATCCGAATGTTCCTTGCTCTCTCAAGTTTTCAAAACTTCAAAGTATTTCAAATGGACGTGAAATCAGCCTTTCTGAATGGAGACTTGGAAGAAGAAGTGTACATTGAACAGCCAGATGGGTTCATTCTTGGAAATGATCCAAATCTTGTATGCCGATTGAAAAAGGCTCTCTATGGTCTCAAACAAGCTCCAAGGGCTTGGTACTACCGGTTGGACAAATATCTTCATCAACAAGGTTTTTCAAAAGGTTCAGCAGATAGCAATCTGTATATAAAAGTTGAAAATGACAAATTGCTAATACTTGTTGTGTATGTAGATGACATTATTTTTGGCAGCAATGAAGAAGCTATGAGTCAAAGTTTTGCCTCGGTCATGCAGAAAGAATTTGAAATGTCCTTGCTAGGAGAACTGACATATTTCCTTGGTTTGCAAATCCAACAAAAGGAAGGAGGAATCTTTTTATCTCAAACCAAGTATCTCAAACAGATTTTGAAGAAATATGGCATGGAAGATGCAAAATCAGTATGTACACCCATGGTCACAGGATGTAGTCTCAGTGCAAATGATGAATCTGCAGCAGTACATCAACCAACCTATAGATCTATGATTGGAAGTTTACTATATTTGACAGGTACCCGACCGGACATCATGCATGCAGTTGGAATAGTTGGAAGATTTCAGGCAAATCCGAAGGAGACTCATCTTCAGGCAGTAAAGAGAATCTTCAAATATCTTCAAGGGACTCAAAATTATGGCTTATGGTATCCTAGAGATACAGATCTTTCTCTTCATGCTTATACAGATGCAGATTGGGCCGGAAGCGTGGATGACAGGAAAAGCACAAGTGGTGGTGCGTTCTTTATGGGTTCCAGACTGGTATCTTGGTTCAGCAAGAAACAGAGTTCGATCGCCTTGTCTACAGCTGAAGCGGAATATGTTGCTGCTGCATCTTGTTGCACCCAACTTCTTTGGATGATGCAGACTTTGCAGGATTTTCAAATCACTTGTACACCACCAATCCCCATCTTATGTGATAATACAAGTGCAATCAGCATCTCAAAGAACCCTGTTATGCATTCAAAAACCAAGCACATACCAATCAAGTACCATTTTCTCCGGGAACAAGTGCTTGAACAGAAAGTCAAGTTGGAGTATGTTCCTTCCAAGGAACAAGTTGCTGATATTCTCACCAAACCATTGCCCAGGGACACGTTTGAATACCTCAGGCAAAAGCTGGGGGTTGTTGATGCATCATCTTATTGTTGAACATCTTCTTATTGATGGTACAGGCTCAGGGGGAGCACATAATGCATTGTTGGCATTATGGAGAAGGAGATCTTGGAAATAGCTACAATATGTCTCTATCTCTTTCATGGTGGATCTCTGGTTATTTGTTGCAGATCTGGAGGAGCATGAGCTTAGGGGGAGCATACCCTTTGCCCTTAATGTCAAAGGGGGAGAATGAAGCTGAATTTTGTAAGGTTGCCATCAAGTCCAAAGGGGGAGATTGTTGGCATTATGTTTTCTGGTATGACTGTATGTTACAGATGTTGTACTTGATGGCAACTCCAGTGGCAAGGCTCTCAGTTTGTTGAAAATTAAGAAGGACGCAGGAAACCAGTTCAGGAGGTGTGTACCCGCAGGTACACCATGCAGGGTCCGCGTCCAGCGACGCTGGCCAGCCGTTCCGGGGGTGCGTCCACCCAGTGCACACATTTCAAGGCAAAGAAAAAGCATGTGGGGGTTTCTTGTATGGTATCTAGCCGACGGTTTTGTGTTTCTATGGTGTCGGCTCGTGGTATTGTTCCATGTTTTGGGGAGGAGCTTGCCTATATAAAGCAAAGGAGTTCATTTGGTTTGAGTATTGTCTTTGGTTGAATATCTTATTTGGTGAGATCTAGTCCAGATCTAAGAGGGCGAATCTTCTAATGGACTGTGATCTCTATGGCGCATGATCAGATCTATAGATCTGACTGTTTGGGTTAGTCTTGAAGTCTTCATATCATTTATATCTGAAGGGACGCAGGTTCAGTGGAAGAAAAGTGCGCCGGGACGCAGATACTGTAAAGGGTAAGTGCGCCGAGACGCAGCACAGTAGAGAGAGACCTGCGTGGAGACGCAGGACGTTCAAGGTTTAGGTGCGTCTCTGAAGCAGAGGGACGCGACGCGATAGTGTTTTCAGGTGCGTCTCTGTAGCGAAAGACGCGGCGCGATAGTATCTTTGGGTGCGTCCCTGAAGCAACAGAATGCAGAGCAGTCAAAGGAACAGTGCGTGGGCACGCAGCGGAGCAGAAGGATATCTGCGTGTGGACGCAGAATAGCAGAAGGTTAACGGCGTTTGGTCGCAGACCACAGAAAGAAAAACTGCGTCTCTATTTTAAGATGTTCTGTTGATTGAATTTCTCTATTGATAAGGTGTTCTGGGTTAGTTCTGTTGTTGCTAATCTGATATCTGTAGTGATCTATATCTGTTATGTACTTGTTGATTATCTGATGCTTTATGAAAAGAAGTAGGGGGTTGTAGCTCCCTTCCAGGAGTAGACTGGAAAACGAGAGAGAGAGAGAGTTGTAGCTCTCTGCAGGTTGCCGCCTGCGTACTGGTAAAGGACTGCACCAGTACAAAATCATTGTAAAAGAAGTTTCTAAATTGAAAGAAGATAGAGACATATTGCAGCAGGTGGTTTTCACCCACATTGGGTTTCCACCTTACATCTTGTGTTCTTTGGTGTGACTATCTGTTTTTTTCATGCTCATTATTTTATGGTACTGACATGCTAAAATAATTCAAAGATCAAATAAGGAAGATTTATTAAATTGCTAGATAATACTGATTCACCCCCCCCTCTCAGTATTATTTCCAACAGAGGCATCTCACAAGAGTCTTCCCATTCAGATATTTGAAAGATGAGTATGCTTCGCTCATGAAATTGATCATGAAATACTTCAGTTGTGAGGGTAGGTTCTCTCGCCTATATGCCTATCACATCAGGTTGCTCATGCACTTTACCAGGGTGCGGATGATGAACCTCCCATTTTTCATTTGCAGGAACATAGAGAGGATGAACAATTCCATGCAGCATAAGACCCCTCAGCAGCAACTTAACAGTGTTTATCACTTTGCTCTTATCCGGATTTTGGTGGATCATGAGTTGGGATTGCGGGGCATTGCTTGGGAGGACTTCATCTCCCGGGACTTCTTCAGCACTCCACAGGTAATATCAGAGGCAGAGAATGAGATAGGTGGTCCTTCTCATCAGTATGAGTGCCATGAGACCGCTACTATGCCAGTATTCATCACCTATCAGAGAGGCAGTAGACATTTGTTTGCAGCGGCAAAGCGAGTGTTCTCTCCACCCGGGGTGGAAGGGGCCTCGCTTCCTACATCAACGACACAGGAATAGCACAGAGGTAAGGAGCCAATGCATGATGAGCGGCCTTCAGGTGAGCCATCAGGTGAGCGAGAGACAAAATTCGTTCTCCTTCATGATGATTAGACAGATACAGAACTGACAAATGCAGAGCTTAGAGAGATCATCCAGGAGCAGCAATCAGAGATTGAGGCCTTATCCCTTGACATGGAGAGGGCTAAGTGGAACATGAAATACCTGGAGCATATAAACAAGCAGCTTGAGGATCAGCGGGCGATTATGGAGCTACAAAATATTCGTGAGCATCGCCAAGCTGCATAAAGAAGAAGAGTTGAGATCACGTCATTGGAGCAAGAGATCAATGAGGACTGGGAGGCCCATCTCGAGAGCATTAACATGCACTTGGAGAGGCTGCTGGACAAGGCCAACAAGGACCATGCCTTATTGAGACACATGGCTTTCCATTACAGGTCACGAAATATGAGTGCAAAGGCCCGGATAAAGAGCTTGAAGGCAAAATTGAGCAAAGCAACAAAAGAGGAAAAAGAGCAAGATCGGCTTTGAATATTGGCTGAAGCTTCTTTGGCACAGCATAGCACTTCATAGAGAACCTCCAGCCCAAATTCCAAGAAATTTGGGAAAATTTCGGTCACATGACAAATTTTTGGGCAAAACACAGGTTTTTTCTCCCTGTGGCGCGGCGCTAAAAATTGGGAGCTCCAAATGAAGAATGGTTTGCATTTTTGGATTCAGGATGAAAAATCACAACTACTAGTGCTTGGACAAGAAATTTGGGAAATATGTGAGTCTCCAGGAGGTCAAAAACACCCAAAAAATGACCTCTCTGCCCCTATTTTGACACACAGGAAGCAGTCTTGGGAGAATGAATATTTGGAGGGACAAATGAGCACCAAATTCAGAAATTCCACTTGGGTTAGAAAGCAGACAGGACAGGCTTTCCAAAAAGCATACTTTGTCACATTTTGGACTCCTACAAGTGCCTCAAGACAGGCTCCAAATTTGGCATGGCGCACACAGAAAATGGCGCAGCGCATACAGGAAAAAATCCCAATTTTACCTCCATTTTGCGAAATTTCGATTCGCGACTTCTCCAAGTGGGCCTGCTCATCTACATTTCAGTTTTTTGGCACCTAAGGCAGAATTTAAAGTATTTTCTCTCTAGATTGGCTTCTATCCAAGTGGCGAAGGAAGGCAAACGGTCACCTAAGTCATTTGTCATGTTTGTAACGCTGCACCTGTAGCTGATGGTTGGCTCTTCACCTCCATTTTGTAATGATTCAAGTAACTCCCCAACCCTTGGGCGTTCTATCTCTTCATAGCACATTCTATATATTGTATGCAAACTATTTGCAAAGGGTTGGTTGGCTTGTAATTTCTAGGAGACTGTGGGAGAGAAACTCAGTTCTTCATTGTATATTTTAACAGAGGATTAATGAAAGGCAGTGGCTCTGTTTCATGAGATTCATGTGGTTGTGAGTGTAGCAAATGTGTCTCTTACGTTTCATATGTATTTCGTAATGTTTCACAGTTCATTTCATATTCATTTCCAATGAAATTTTCTAAGTTAGATAAGGTAGAATTCATTTTTATTGCTCTGCCTGTGGGAAAATTTCATGTTCAGTGTTCTTCTTCTGTTGAAAAGGATTCATGTACTTATGCCCTTTTCACCCTCCTAAGCAATTCCTCCATTCCACATTACTGAAAACTAAATTGCTAGACTTTCCGCCTATCTTGCCTCACGAAGTAATCTGTGCCTTTGTATTAAATTCTCTGCTCATTGCTGTCCGTTGGTCCCATACCATCCCAAAAACTCAGTCATTCATAAAAATTGCTTCTTGTATCCATATTCACTTACTAGCCTAAGATCAATATTTCATTATAAGTCATCTCAGACCGTTTCGATTATCCATTCATTGAGCGTGACTCGGAGTGAGCCCTCTCCTGTTTTGGTAGGGCTAGCTACCAGACTAAGCGTGGTTTGTGGTTACCCTGAATTTTGCCTTCCTTCAGCCTAAGGCAAATTTAGGTGCTAACAAAACCATGAACCCATGTCCGTTTTGGAAACCTCATGCCTTTACTTATTTTTCTACTCTGGTGTTTTCAAGCTTATCCAACTAGTAGAAACAGAGAAGGGTAAAATATAAATGAGCAAACTTGAATAAGAGCTCTTTATATGCTTCTCTAAAGGAACAACCTCTCCTGATTTCAATAAGTCAGGATCCCTCTTCTACCCCAAAATATATAAGTTCCTATGCATAGTTCTCTTTCAAAAAAATTCCTACATAGAGAGGTGAAGCAGGAAACTCCACCGGGCTACTTTTCAGGCTCACTGGCATTGGAGCAATGTTTTCTTCCTACGTGACTCCGCTGGAGTATTGTCCAGGCCTGGTTGTAGCAGAGCAACACCAGAGATGAAAAACTATACTTTGAAAATATTAAGCTTGGGAGGAAACTTACCCTTCTTGATTTGAAACATTGTGACCTGGCTAAATTTTGTGTTGTGTTCAAGTGAGTCAGTACAAAAAGAATCGTTTCTATCCACGAGGTAAGTGGGGAATCCTAAGTGATATGTACAATGAATCAATACTCCTTGAAAGGCCAAGGTCCTGCACTATAAATGAACCAAAATAGAGAATTTGGTATTCAACCAGTGTGTCGCCAAGTGTTGTAGCAGCTGCAACACCCTCCAAAATTTTGGCTTTCATTCAAATTTCAAAGCCTTCTTTGGTTTTTCCTTTGATGTTTGAAAATACTCGAGATCACCCCATGAGATCTCGTGGAGTCTTTTCACCCTTTTTCTTGTTTGACCAGCAGTTGTCTTTCAGCATATTGATTTCTTTGTTATGATTGTGATCTTGTTCTGGTGAGTTTGAAGGTTTTTCTTTATGTGTTGGGGTTGTCTCCACTATGTAAACATCTATCGTACTCACACACAAAATTGTAAGAACTATTGCCCAAGTGTCGTCATGGTCATCTGAAGGTCTATCTCAAGTGTCGCACTTGTCACTTTCAACTCTAAGACAGTCTCACTGAGGGCATGTTTTTTCTTATTGTACTAGTGGTTTGTGTTGTCTCATTGTCGAAGTATGCTAAGTGTATGATCACAATTTCAAGTCTGCACAAGTTCACTTGATTTCAACACTTAGCCATTTTCCTAAAAATATGTCCGACTAGACAACACTCTTCCACTAGACCGTGACTGAGCTTCACTACGTAGTCTCAGCCCTCAGTGACCTAGCTATGCTACCTGGAACTATGCAGTACTTGAGGTTTCCTCCAGGTCAGTTGCATTGTGCAATCCCAGAGCTAAGCAATCTGGTTTCCTTCCAGAACTATGCAGAAACTACCTCCATGTCCAAACGGAACTGCACATTTCTAAAAAATATTCATCAAACCTCCTTTTGGTCTGTCAGAACCCTGCACTACACCAAGACCTGGGTCAACATTGATCTCCAAAATTGTGCATACATGTCCTGCTAGTCTTCTGCTACATTTCTCTACACTTCCTTGAGAAACTGCGTAGATATGTCCAGCAGGCCTCCTGCTACCTTGCTCTACACTGTCTTTAGAAACTACGAAGATATGTCTAGTAGGCCTCCTAGTTCTTTTCTTGCACTGATCTCCAAAATTGCACAAAGATGTACAGTTGATCCTCTATTGCCTTTCTTTGCACTACCTTCAGAAACTACGCAAACATGTCTAGCAGGCCCTCTACTTCCTGTCCTACATTGTTCTCCAAAATAGCGCAGTCATGCCTAGTAAGCCCTCTACTTCCTATCCTGCACTATTCTCCAAAACTATGCAGTCATGCTCAGCGGGTCCTTTACATCCCTGTCATGCCTTTCTCTTGAAAACTGCCCAGAACTTCCCAACAGTTCCTCTACATCCCTGTCTTTCCTTCCCTCTAGGAACTACGCAAAAGTGCCCCTCAGGGTCCCACCTTGCAGCTACCACTGGTGTCCTTCATTGAGCAATTGTGCCTCCCAATGGTCACTACGCAGTTTTTCTCGATAATGCAATTTTTCCTTTCGGATTTCCTCATTCCAACCTAAGTTGCGCTCTATGTTGTCTTAGGGAGTTGTCCTCCCTCCATGTTGTGGAGTAGGTAAATCTCCGTTGTGAACAGAGGTGATCCCTCTAGCCCTAGAGTGGGTCTAGCCACAAACAAAACAACCTTATTAAAACTTCCTTAAACTAGAATTGAATAAGAGGGCCTACCGATTAGAACGCTACTCCGCATGATGACCTCGCTCCTTTGCTCCAGCTTCCTCTGATTTCTTCTCCTTCAAATACAGAAGAGACAACGGAAAACATAATAGCATACAATCGCATTCAATTTACTTAAAAATTCAAGTAATATTAAGCCATTAAATGTAATATGACACTCAATGTATGAAATAAATCATTAGTTGTATTGATATAAAGCTCAAAAAGAGATACAACCAAAGCCTTGACGTTGCAGGTCTCATCCGACGTATCCAGGTTCCAACACCACTCCGAACATCTCATGGTTAGACTCAACAATGGGAGTTTAAGGCTTATTCCCTTTAGTTCCAAACCAAGCCAAACACATTATCCTACCTTTACACATAAACTAGAAGGCAAAAAGGCTATAGATATTTTGCTGGTTATTCAAGCTCCAAGAAAGGCTAGTTCAACTTGGAAAAGGAGTAGCTTATATAGCTTTGATGGAGGGGATATGGTTCCTCTTATTATGGAAGAGGCCTTATCTCTTAGTTTTGTACCATCTTAATAGGGGAAAGGAGCCCAAACTAAATTCCTTGGCTCTATCCAGCCCAACCATTTACCAAACTTCTGTTACGAAGCTTCTAGACCTAGAAACTTCGACTCCATATTTAAAAAACTTGCCAAAAGAGGATTGGAGTGAGTGATGAAGGGCTCACTTGCGCCATACATGCTAGGCCTGGTTTTAGACCCTGCAAATCGGTGCGAGGAAGGAATTGAGCACTAGAAACGGTCTTGTAAACTGGGATAAAAGGGATATTCTGGGGAAATGATGTAAAAGGGAAATTTTTTGCCCATGAAGAGGGACATAAGGGAAGTCTCTTCATGATGGAAAATCATGTAAGGTTCACTGTAGAGGTCCTCCAAGATCGAGGAATAGGGAGTATAGGGATAGTGACAAAATTTTGTGTAACAAATGCCCCCTAAAGTGTGAAGGCCGAACTAGAGTGAGGGGTGAAATGCTTTACAAGTAGATGTGTGGAACTGGAGACCATTGTCGTAGAACCTACAAGAAAGCATAGATACATATACATCACTAAAATCTCTGATAAATGATACATGAATCATGGTATGGATGCAACCACCCAGAGAATGATCATGTAAATGGATCCAAGGCATGGGCGCAGCCATCCTGTAAGGAGGATCATATCGAAACCAAGGTATGGTCACAACCATCCAATAATGAGAAGGATCACATATAACAACTCATGGTATGGTCGTAGCTATACATCTGAAAGAGACATGTATATCAGCATGATCATGTCACATCACCTTGCAACTTGGATTTTTGTAATTTGATACCAGGGTCTTGCGCTCCAACATGACCCGATCAAAGTACAAATTCTAACATGTGAATAAGTGTGTTGAAGTCTAACATGCTAGAAAGTCTCTTGATTACCTGTCAATGATGTGGACCGTTAACAAGCGCAAGAGAAACCACCAATAATGACAATGGCTCTCAAGGTACTAGTAGCATAATTCATGGAATGTGAATAAAGGAACTGAATTCAAACACTCGTGAAATCACCCGATCAAAATCCAATGAGGTGGACTTGCCGTCGAGTGTGAATAACTTGCCATTAGGGCATGCAATCTTTAAGGTACCAGAAGGGAGTCTCTCGGCCAACTTCCCGGATAATTAGCTGAAGTCGACGGGAAGTGACCTTGTCGAAGGAGTTCTATGATGTATCCCACATCATCGATGCAAGACAAAGGGATGTAATGATGTTGGATGATACAAATAATCAGGAATGAGTGTAACTGGAGAAGGATAATTCTTGAACATATTGACGACACGACTCCTGAGTTTGGCAGCCTTTGAATCCATAGGATCAGAGGTCATGATGACATGGAAGAGATCAAATAGAAAGGAAAAAAATGAACGGACCAACCCACGAAAATCAACGATGAAGCGAGGATATCCTAACCCGACATGAAGCATAAAGTGTCATGTTCAAGAGTGAGTTGCTGACACAACTAATAGAATTTCCAATTTTCCCCCACCACTTCTGGTAAGTACCCAAATTATCTTTAATCGCAAGCTTGAAGGGGATATCATGTGCTTTCACTATAAGTCCATGCTTCGGATGAATCTGACCTAGTAAGATTAATGAGCCCTAGGAAGGAGAAGCTCATGTCCGTCATGGTGATGAATCTGATGTCGTTTAAGTTTAACGAGTCCGAAAAAGGTGTAACTCAGTATCTTTTTCATGTTTAGAGAGTTTGAAAAAGACACAGAAAATAAACTCCAAAAGGTCCCTTTTCATACATTTGTGTCTCTCGAGCCCAAAAAAGTAGAAAACAATACTTGAGAGAACCACTTGACCATGTCAGCCAAGGAGTACCTTTTTCGTAAATATTTATCCCAGCCCGAAAAAGGGGTAAACATATAGTAGGTAAATAACGTTTCGTAGCCTTTAACGAGTTCAAAATGACAAGATCTCGGCAATCTTTTCATGTTTTAAGAGTCGGAAAAGAGCTTGAGATATGACTCCCTGCTTTTATTTTCTTTAACGAGTCTAAAAGGGAAAAAATACTCAGAAATCTTTTCAAATTTTTACGAGTCAATAAAGAGATTAAAGGTGACTCGTCCTGGAGGAACAAGTGGTATAAAGGTTAGCAACTGGTTCCGTCAATGATGGAACTTTTCAAAAATTAATAAGTCAAGAGGCTGGCTAGTAAAACCACTCATCGTTGTGGTTCCTCAAGAAAGGGTAAAACAACCAAGTGAAAGTGAATGATCGGCCAAAGAAATGGTGGCGATGGAATGAAACAACCAAGGCTCATCTAGAAAAAATTAGCTGATAAAAATGGCAATCATGAGATGTAAATTGGGCATGGGTTCATTTTTACACAAGCTTGAACCATGGGGAACTATGCTTGAATTCAGTTTCATGTTTACAAAAGCTTGAAACGAAAAACTATGCTTGAGTTTGGTTTCATTTTTACACGAGCTTGAAACAAAGATAAACTATGCTTGAGTTAGGTTTGCATGCCCCCAGCATAATGACTCAATTCAAGGTACATGCCCCCCAAGCTTCATTTCATTCAACTAGGTGGATGGAATGAAGATTCACTTTCGAGATCTAGGAAAGAATCAACTGGGATTTTACGATATCTCAATCAAAGACTCGATTTGGAAAAGGGAGTTGTTTCATTTTTGAACAAGGTTGACACAGTAAAATAACTATCCTCTGACATATGTTTCATTTTTAACGAGGTAGATATAGGAATAAACTATCCTTGAACTCCTTGATTCATTTTTTAACAAGCTTGACACAGGACAAGGAACTCTGCTCCAACACCCTTCTTCATGGACCATACGAGAACATGGCTCCCAAGTGGTCCTCACTAGATGGGAGGACCACACTCTGGGAGGAATACATGTCAACTAGTACCAATGACAGATCGGGTTCCAATTCCCTTAGTACATAATGTATTATACCATCTGTGTGATCATCAGCAGATGTGGAGACAGAACGATTAACCACATAATTGACCTATGGTGGGGAGGGTATTGCTTGCAAACAAGAACCAATAGGGGATGATGATTGCATAGGATGCACCTAGTGACCAACGAATGATAATTGATCAATGGTCACTATTCTCCCTTCATGTGGAAGACAACCACACAAAAAAGAGAATAAACAAGACCTCCCATGACATAAACATAGTCACATCCAAGGAGAAGATTAAAATCTAGGGGAACTTGGACTACCATCATGTCTATATAAACGTTGTTTCCTCCCAAAGTAATAGGGAACTTCGGAAGGATCCCTAAGGGTTGATTGGTTCTTTCGTTGAAAGCCGACAGATTTTGGGTGACAGACATAAGATGTGGGGAACCCAAAGCTTTCCAAGTAGTATAAGACATGATGCTAATAGACGCACCTTCATCTAGTATAGTGCCATGGACTACCATATTATAGACTTGTATTGTGATCTGGAAAGACACATAAGATGGGAGGCGGAAAGAAGTCAATTGAAACCAATAAAAAGAAATGACAAAACTACTTGGTGGGGTTATCATATGATTGCCCCCATGCCCTATAGGAGAAGGAGAAGGACTCTCTTGAACAATTGGGATAGGAGGGTCACTCTTCGATTCATGAGAATCTAAGGAGACGAGAAGAACATGAGCAATATTATCACTACTCTCTTTGGGAACAAAGTGAACAAATGAAGGCGGAGCCAAGTTGACACTCTTTTTGAACAATGGTTGATCAGGACCAACTAGGAGAGAGTCATGCTCAGGAAGAGGAGGATGGGTAAGAGATGAATCCAAGTCAATCTCTTTTCCAACTAGGAGAGGGTTAGAGGAAATCCTTTGATCGCCAATGGGAAGTTGGGGTTGAGGAGCTGTAAGGTTTTCCAAACTTTGGAAGCTTTATCCATAAGAGGACAAAGGTGAAGAAGATGCTATCCTTCACATAAACTATAGGGGAATTTATTTTTTCCCTACTTCTTACCATCACTATCCGAGGGTGTAGCATCGACATGATCTCCAAAGGTCGATGGGGATGGTTGATCCCGATTTTGAGACCATACCTCTAATACTTTTGGAATACCAAGACAGTCTCGAAGGAGATGGTCAACCTTACATAGCTTGCAAGGGAATCTAACCTTTCATGGAGGATCAAAAGGTTTTTCTACAGGAGGTGCATTTGGATTAACAACCACATGGTTGGCCTCTCACTTATCTGACTTCTTCTTCTTCACCTTCTTCTTCACCTTCTTCTTCTTCATGTTAACCTTGGATTCATTGGATTTTAAACTTTCACCAGGCGAAGGAGAAGAGGAATATGAAGAAATAGGGGAAGAAGGTTAGAGGTCAACCTTATAATCAACATGGTGTTGTTCAGGTGAAGAAGATGGTTGGATAGAAGTTGGGACACTCGGGACCACCGAGGTCGAAAATAACCAGACAGGTAAACCAATAGTTAACCCAGGAAGGGACAATGTTTCCATATAAGGAGTGCCAACATTTCCAAAAGAAGGAAAAGGACCAGGACTCCCATTAGAGGGGAATCCTTGATTGGTAAACTCTGGAAATTTTTCCATTGAAATCGACCCTAAAGAATCACTAAGGAAGATAACTTTAACCAGGAATATTTCGTGGGCAATTAGTTTTAAGACATTGAAACAAAACTTTTCCTTTTCATATTTTAAGAGTCGATAAAAGGGCGAAAGGTGACTCTAGTCGCTTTCAGAGTTAACGAGCTCAAAAGGACAAGTGCTCGATGATCTTGTAAATTTAAAGAGTCAAAAAGACCAAAACAACTACTCATGGTAATCTAGGCAAAAGGGATTACTAGGTAACTGTGAACTGCATAATACATCCCGGCAAACCGAGAAGTACGGGCAGGATATCTCCCCGAATGTTTTGTTCGGTGTATCACATTTACAAGGCAGGAGACTCAACTTCTTATGGATAAAGGATTGCAAACCTAATGGGGTCTCCCTTTATATACGTGATGGTACGAGGAGCACAAGTCTGTACTATCATTGTCTAATGCTGAAGCAAACAACAGCTGCTAGGTTTAAAGACACTGGAACACGTCTCTAGCCTAGACCACTAAACGTGAGCGTTAAGTTTCAATGCTTCCTTAGGTTAATTCAATAAATTTTAACGGTTGATCTTGAATTAGGTTTCAATTCCAAGGCCCTACCGCTATCATGTGAAAACTCATATATGCAGGTATATGAGAAAAGAAATATTTGTCTTCGATGAAATTTAATGCTAATTGAGGGATAGAGAGCACACAATCAATGCAACAATCAAAGAATGAAATATTTCCCTAATACATGTCCTAAATGCACTTAATCTTCCCTTAACAACATAAGAAGTTTAATTTCATTTCCAATGCTTAAGATGATGTAATTATAGCTTCTCAATAATGCTACTAATGCAATATTTTCACTTAAGTAAACTAGAATGATGTTTTTAAGTATTAAGGGGTTTATGCAGTGCATTATATTAGATATCATTTTGGGATTCAACTGCGTTAAGTAATTCATTCATCTATAACCATTTCCATGAGAGATAGTCGTAACTAACTAATTTCTCATAATTTTTGAATAGTTCACTTAGCACTCATGGCATTGGGTGATGCTCACAGGGGTGAAGAAGTGGGATTGAAACTAGTGAAATGAATCTAATAGCATCAATCATCACTTCTGGGGCTTACACCCGGTAACCAGGACTTCCCAAGAGGTCACCCATCCCAGATTGCCTCTGTCTCAAGCGCTCTTAACTGTGGAGTTTTCCCCATAATCAAACCCACTTAGCTTGCTACCCAATTTTCAAAACCTTAGAAAGTATTGTGCCTCATGAACCATTCAAGTAGAGTTCCCTTCACTCTTTTTGAATTTAAGTATTAAGGGGTTTTCGCAATGCATTATATTAGATATCATTTTGGGATTCAACTGTGTTAAGTAAATCATTCATCTATGACCCTTTCCATGAGAGGTAGTCATAACTGACTTATTTCTCGTGATTTTTGAATAGTTCACTTAGCACTCATTACATTGGTTGATGCTCACATGGGTGAAGAAGTGGGATTGAAACTAGTGAAATGAATCACATAGAGTTAATCATTGCTTTTGGGGCTTGCACCCAGTAAGCAGGACTTCTCGGGAGGTCACCCATCCCAGATCACCTCTAGCTCAAGCGCTCTTAACCATGGAGTTTTCCCCACAATCAAGCCCACTTAGCTTGCTACCCCATTTGCAAAACATTAGCAAGAATTATGCCTCATGAACCATTCAAGTAGAGTTCCCTTCACTCTTTTTGAATTTAAGTATTAAGGGGTTTCCGCAGTGCATTATATTATATATCATTTTGGGATTCAACTGTGTTAAGTAAGTCATTCATCTATGACCATTTCCATGAGAGGTAGTCATCACTGACTAATTTCTCATGATTTTTTAATAGTTCACTTAGCACTCATTGCATCGGTTTCTCATGATTTTTGAATAGTTCACTTAGCACTCATTGCATTGGGTGATGCTCACAGGGGTGAAGAAGTGGGATTAAATCTAGTGAAATGAATCACATAGTGTCAATCATCACTTCCAGGGCTTACCCCTAGTAACCAGGACTTCCCGGGATGTCACCCATCCTAGATCGCCTCTGCCTCAAGCACACTTAACTGTGTAGTTTTCCCCACAATCAAGCCCACTTAGCTTGCTACCCCATTTGCAAAACCTTAGCAAGTATTGTGCCTCATGAACCATTCAAGTAGAGTTCCCTTCACTCTCTTTGAATTTAAGTATTAAGGGGTTTCCGTAGTGCATTATATTAGATATAATTTTGGGATTCAACTATGTTAAGTAAGTCATTCATCTATGACCATTTCCATGAGAGGTAGTCGTAACTAACTAATTTCTCATGATTTTTGAATAGTTCACTTAGCACTCATTGCATCGGGTGATGCTCACAGGGGTGAAGAAGTGGGATTGAAACTAGTGAAATGAATCACATAGAGTCAATCATCACTTCTGGGGCTTGCACTTAGTAACCAGGAATGATGTTCTTCTTTTCATAAAATGCAAAATGAATCTTTCACATAAAGCATTTTAATGAAAATTTCACAATTCCGAACAAACAAGCTTCAATCAAATCAAAAGCATGATAAATGAAACTAAAAGCAACTTCTTCCTTGAATCAAACAAACCAAACACATAAATGCTTCAATCGAGAAACCAAGCAATGTAATCTATGCTTGGAAAGATAAAAGAGACACTCGAAATAAGAGAACAAACAAGACTATTTTACTCATTCAATTGAAAATGAAGCAATGAAGATGTTACGACTGAAAGATGGATTGAACGAAGCAGCAAATCAGAAACTTGAAAAAATGAGTGAATTAAAAAATGAACAGTAATTGACTTAGATGCCCTAGGATCATAGAAACCATCCAAATACTCAAAAAATCAAGCAATCTAACTTCAAGTCAATCAATCAATCAAAGCCAACAAATAAAGCATCCTAGTCACTTTTGGGCGGAACAAGAGAGTCTAAGGGTCAAAACACACTGGCACTGGAATGGGAAAAAAATCTAATTTTTTCTTAACTCAGAAACTGACACGCTTTTTGGGCTAAAACTAGCGTTGATATGCACGACCGGCACAACTAACTAGGCTACAACTAGCGTTGATAGGCCTAATCAACGTGACTGTTTGGCCAAAAAGAGTGTTGATCAAGGGATTCAAAGAAAAAATAAAAAACTTCACACAGGGCCAGACTTAACACATCACAAGGTGGGCTAACCAATAACTTGACTTGATGAGCAAACAAACAGTTGAATGGACAATGACCTAGATTCCCTAGGGGCACAAACCATCCAAAGACTCAAAAATCAAGTAGGGAAATCTCCAACCAAACAAGCACATAAACCAAGCTAATGAAGATTTCCAGTCAGGGAGAACACAGGAAAAACAAGCTAAGAGGCAGAAATTAAGAGGGCAAGACACACTGGTTATGATTCAGGAGAAACCCTTATCTTCACCTACAAGAATTGGCCTGATTGCCTAACTAAAAACAAGCACCACAAAGGGGTATGATGTGACTGTTTGAGAGTAATTCAAGTTGATCGGTGCGACTGTCAGAAAATTAAACGCGTTGATCGAGGATTTCAAGAAAAAAATAAAAATTTTCAAAGGCCAAAACTAGACTTGCCACTATAAACTTTAGACTCAGAAAAGTAAACCAAGCAAAGCACAGAAAACCAAAGGGAAAAGGTGATACAATAAAAGTTCGCACAAACCTTGAAATGAAATGAAAATCAAAATAGAGGGATGGCACCCCAGTGGAGTCGCAAATTTGTGGAGTAGGTAAATCTCCTCTGTGGATAGAGGTGATTCCTCTATCCCTAGAGTGGGTCTAGCTGCAAACAGAACAATCTAATGAAAACTTCCTTAAACTAGAATCGAATAAGAGGGCCTACCTCTTAGAATGCTACTCCGCTTGATGATGACCTTGCTCCTTTGCTCCAACTTCCTTTGAGTTCTTCTCCTTCAAATACCTAAAACAAATACACAAGAGACAACAGCAAACGTAATAGCATACAATCGCATTCAATTTACTTAAAAAGTCAAGGAATCTTAAGCCATTAAATGTAATATGACACTCAATGTAGGAAATAAATCATTAGTTGTATTGATATAAAGCTCAAAAAGAGATACAACCAAAGCCTTGACATTGCAAGTCTCCTCTGACGTATCTGGGTTCCAACACCACTTCTAACATCTCATGGTTATCCTCAACAATGGGAGTTTAAGGCTTCTTCCCTTTAGTTCCAAACCAAACCAAACACACTATTCTCCCTTTACACACATAAACTAGAAGGCAAAAAAGCTATAGATATCTTGTTGGTTATTCAAGCTCCAAAAAAGACTAGTTCAGCTTGGAAAAGGAGGAGTTTATATAGCTTTGATGGAGGGGAGATGGTTTCTCTTATTATGGGAGAGGCCTTATCTCTTAGGTGTGTCCCATATTAATAGGGGAAAGGAGCCCAAACTAAATTCCTCGGCTCTATCCAGCCCAACCATTTACCATACTTTCGTTATGAAGCTTCTAGACATGGAACCTTCGACTCCATATTTAAAAAACTTGCCAAAAGAGGATCAGCGCAAGTGATGAAGGGCTCACTCTTGTTGTACGGCGCTAGGCCTAGTTTTAAACCCTGAAAATCGGCGCGAG
The DNA here is from genome assembly GCA_031772625.1 of Pinus tabuliformis. Classification (NCBI taxonomy): domain Eukaryota; kingdom Viridiplantae; phylum Streptophyta; class Pinopsida; order Pinales; family Pinaceae; genus Pinus; species Pinus tabuliformis. Next base: position 430,537,003 of record CM062819.1, read on the forward strand.
GAAGGAATTGAGCTCTGGGACCGGTCTTGTAAACTGGGATAAAAGGAAGATTCCGGGGAAATTATGTAAAAGGGAAATGTTCTTCCCATGAAGAGGGACATAAGGGCAGTCTCTTCATGATGGGAAAGCATGTAAGGTTCACTGTAGGAGTCCTCCAAGATCAAGGAACAGGGAGTACAGGGACAATGACAAAATTTTGTGTAACACTTGTCACCCGAAACACGATATCAATGCATAATGCTCGACTAGGAGGTTTTTGATTTGATGTTTTCCCGTCATGAGTGAATTGTAGGAACAGGTACACTGAATGATCATGGCAAGACAATGAACGAGATGAAGAAGGAGTGCACATGCTAGAAGACTTGCTTGCAGTTGGATAGACTTACCAAGCACATCAAGCAACAAGCGAAAGGAACATATGCATTGAACCATCATGCAAAACCAAGACCATCAAAGACCCCGCAGCACTATGTCATGAAAAGGAGAAGAAAAAACAAACTAAGAATACATCCATCACTCAACAGCGCAGTAGCTTGACATGGACACCACAATCAGTCAATACATGTCAGCAATGGCATGTTGAGTTGTGTCATGAGTTGTCTTGGCCACATCACCACTATGGGCCATATTCGTTGTAACTCAATGTAATGTAAGGTGAAGTCCAATGGGTGCACACAAGAAGTTGAAGAGTTGTGTTAGTTGAAAATTCATTAGAAATTGAATGGTCGTGAGGGAAGTCCAAGAGTCACAAGGGCCAAGCATCACCCTTGGCTATATATACCGCTTCAATTGTATGAGAAAGGAATTTTTCACCTTGGCTCCTCCCACATATCATACAAGGTTTTCAGTTAGTTCTTCGAGGAGCGGGGAGTGGCTCCAATGCCCCACTATTGGGACTAGTGATGTATGGTTTAGATATGTGTCTTAGGACTTTTTCTTAATTCAAAAGTCTATTAAGGCCAGCGTGTTTTCACACATGTTTTGTAGATGTTTTTAAGACTACTCTTTAAACATTTGTAATTCATGTTTATTTAACCTGTACTAAGATAGTTGAACTACTTTGGTTATTTTAGTACTTACTTGTTGAAGATGTGTTGTATTGCTTATCATCATTGTCTCATCCTTGTGGACTACTCTGTGGGATACTAGATAGACCACCTTTGTGAATTGGCTATTACTGTTGTCACATCCTTGTGGAATAATCCACGGGATACTCAACATACCATCTTTGTTTTCTGGTTATAATGACTGTCACATCCGTGTGGACTACTCGGATGGGTGGTGTACATTTTTTCCCTTTCACCTCAGTTTTAATGACTGTCACATCCGATGTGGACTATTCCACTGGATGCTGAATAGAACCTTTTTGGTTCACATGTGTCTCTTCCTGGGTGGTACTACTACCTCCCATTTAAAGGCTCACTTTACTCTCCCCCTTTGTAGTAAGATAACTTTGACATAGTTACACTACGCACTCACTAGGAAAATGTACCTTACTGTTTAAAGATACTAGTGTAACACTCTCATGTGCTGACAACTAGAGCCAAACCAGATCTCTAAGTATATGGCAATTGGGCCTTCATACCGGATGGGAATCCTACACCAAACGATTTGAGGTCTAGTTGGGACTTCACATAAGGGAGATCCCCTTTGTTGGTGGCTCCAGCACCGTCAACATCAACATAGACCTAAAACATGTTATCCAAGCACCCTTTTTGGACAAACTCCCACAATACCCTTCGGCACTTAATCTCCTTCAACATACAACCTTAAAACTCTGCCCCACTTCCCTCTCTCATGCCTGATGTGACTCATTGCCACGTTCTAAGCATGAGATTAATTTGACATCTTTTAAGGGACAACCAGACCACATAACCCACATAACGTTTCCAGATTCACTTGATCCTCCACAATAGATGTCAGCCAAGGCTTATATGCCTCATTCAAGATCTCAACCCTCCTCTTTTACCACTGAAATAGGACAGAACATACAAAAATAAATTTATTGGCATAAACTTGTGCAGACCTTCGCTAGGGCATAGATCAACCTCAGACTTAGATTCTCCTTTCCTCCTAATCTTGGTATGAACAAATCCTTCTTAGAGAAAAAATAAATATCAGAGATGTGTCCTCCTTCCTAGGTAGACGACCTTCAAACAAACCATCTAATAGCTTCTTTTTAGGTTTCTGATTATCCTAAGGTTATCATCTCCTTTTCTTAGGAATATGTAGACTTGAGATGAGATTCTCTTGTTGTGTGTTGAGACCTCACCTAGGTATCCCATATTTATACTTTTCCATTATTGTCTTTAGTAGCCCCTTTACTCCTTCAAGGATTCCCTCACAAAATAATAAGAATAAATTATTATTTCTTTTGGGTCTTTAGCCCACCAACATGTGTCCAAATCCCACCACTTGGGTACATTTCCCATAAAAACATGTTTTCATAGGTCAACTCCACACAAACCCAATATGCCAAGGGTTGAGGGAGTACCTCCCATGCTATACTTCTCAATAATGCAATATTTCTCATTATTTAACCATCTTCCTTGTGTAATGGAGTTATCCATTTGAGTTGACTACTACTATTAATTATGTCATTATCTCTACCTCAATGCACTTTACCCACCTTGCATTGTGGCGCCCTTCTCACATCTTACCTCATCTCCTTCCACAATAGCCCCATACTCAATCCTAAAACTATTTCCCTCGATTGCACAACTATAGCGCATACTCTCTCTCTACTATGTATACTTTCCCTATAGTCTACAACCTTCTCTTCTGCAATATCACATTAACTTGCTATCATTTTTGTAGTGCATTGCAATTGTTTTTGGGTTTTCCTAACATTCTATGTTACCATGAATATTTTTGAGATGTCAAGTACTATAAGTTTGGAGTGCTTCATTATTTCCTTTTCAACTGAAGATATGGCACCACCTAAAAGAAGGCGAGAAAAAGAGATTGTTGAAGGTGGTGAATAAGGGATAGAGGAAAGTTCTATAATCTAAACTCCGGTATATGTAGACATAGCTTGCTATATTGATAAATCAATACTAATGAGCCAATCTTGAATCTATTAGTTTCTCACTCACAAAGAAGTTTCTGAAGATGAGGAAGATAGTAAAATATATCAAAATGTGAGGAATTATTGGTTGCATAAAATAGCATCACGTCATGTTGTCTTCCTATGTGTAGAAACTATTGAATGGATAATAAAATATATTAACAGAAGAGACATGACAATCTGGGACAACAATGTTGTATCTAGAGCAGTGTATGTATATCCTCGTATTGTTGAATATTACAAACTACCAAGCTATCAAGTGGCACTTACAACAAAGTGTTTTGATGATTTTTCCTTAGCTAGCAAGGATATCATGAAGACCTAGTGGCAACACCCTAATAATTTCCTACACTGAGATAATGGGATATGTAAGACCAAGTTGTTGAAAAAGGCATATCAAATGGTAGTGGTTATGTGTTTCTGGTTGTATGGTAGGCTAGATGCAGAAATTTTCGAAGAGAACTAGGTATTGACAACACATGTACCCAAGAGGGAATCATATTCAGTTGGGTAGAAAAATGTAAGACAAGCATAGAATCCACTTACAGGAAGATGGCATGAATTTTACAAGGCATAATATCTACTAGATGCCATATGCTCAAGATGTTAGTTTGAAGTATTAGGATGGATATGGACTTTGGCTTCAGACATTCCACTAGTACATATTTATTGCTTGCACTTATGGGATATTGGTTACAAGGATATGTATCACAAGATAGTTGAAGGATTCATCTCACCCTTGTATCACATCTGTTTTGATGTTGAATCACCCTATATGTCTGACCAAGAAAGGGAAGAATTGCATGATATCGTTGATTGGTGTACACCAGAATATGCAATGTATATTAGAGTATTTAGAACCTGCAAAATAACTCACCATCTTCTTCCTTTTTTCATGGATAAAGTAATCTTGCAGGAAATAACATTCAAGGTGGCAACAAGACTTGGAGTTATGCTAATATGTGCAAATAAGTCACCATGGCCCCCTTTCCCAATATTTCTAGGAACTTATTGTGTTATAATTTACAAAAAAGAATAGAAGCAGAAGCTAGTGATTTGGAATGATTTAGGTTTGGTGAGCTAAGTTTTCACAGATATGATTCCATGGGCATCGTTGAATATCATAGCAAGAAGCTAAAATTTAAATTAAATTAGTAGTTCCCAACCCACAAAGGATTCCAAACCTACAAACATGTAATCAGCCAAAGGAAAAGATGCCCAGGATAATAAATCTCCTCAGAAGAGAGAAAGGGGAAAAGATGAAGTAAAGAAAGAGAGACAAAAAAAGATAAAAGGAGAAGAAGAAGCCAAAAAGGAGGGGAAAAGGAAGAAACATGAAGAGCAAAAAAAAAAAAAGGAGGAGAAAAAAATGAAGTGGAAAGAATAAAATAGAAAACAAGAAGAGGAAAGGTAGACACAAGGGGAAGAAAACTAGACGAACTAGCGAAGAAACATGAAGAATAAATACTTGCAAAATAAATGGCTTACAAGAAAGCACGAGAACAAATTAGGAGAAATGAGAAAAGTCAAAAGGAATTGCAAGTCATATTTCCTCCCATGGATATTGAGCCTACTACACCACTCTTCGGGGGAAATCTACCACTCGAAGAAATAGGTATTCTGGTGTTGATGGTCTTGGAAATCCATCAATAAAGGGGTCTCCCTAATGAAAAGTCCCAATCATACTTCGCATTGTTTGGTGTGGGAGCCCTTTCGGAGATAAGGCCCAACTGCCATAAGTTCTTAGAGATTTTCCTTGGCCACGATGGTTAGCACAAGAGAGTAATGTACATGTTCTTTCGGATGAACAAGTGAGTATGCCTTGTGGAATATTCATTTTCAAAATGTATCAAGGTTCTTCTACCGGAGGGGAAATAAGAGTGAGTCTTTAAAAGAAGAGTAATAGTAGTAATATAGTAAAGATACACGAGCATATACATATGAATGAATCATTGATCAACTAGTGAGGTATTTCACATATAAATAACGATTGTTAAAATAGATACAACACACCTTCAACAAGATAAGTGCCAAATCCATTGAAATAGTTCAATTTCCTCAATACATATGAAAACAACATACATCACAAACATCCAAAGAGTAGTTTTACAATATTTACGACATACGCATGAAAGTGTGTTGGCTCAGAGAGCTTCAAGTATTAAGAAAATTTCCAAGATACATCAGTATAATGAACACCACTAACTCCAATAGTGGAGGATTAGAGCAACCACTTTCTCCTCCAAAAGAATTATCTTCCTCTCTAATGCCTAGTAGGAGGAGCCAAAGTGAAAAAGGTCCTTTGCATGAGCTATGAGGGTGTATATATAAAAAATGGAGTGATTATTCACCTCCCTAGTGAATCCTAGACTACCCTCATGATAGTTTGACTTCCCTATGACCTTTTGACTCCTTTATGACTTTTCACATCCTATAGATGACTCTTGGACTTCCACTTTACATTACATTTCTCACATATTGAAAATTACATAATCCACAAGTGATGTGGCAAATGATGACTCATATATCCTCTTGAAATGACACCTTGACAAGACATGACATGACATTTTTGACATGTACTATATGATGTTATGGAAATGTCAAGTTATGCTGCTATCTTCATGTCTTCTTGAAAGATAGTACATGTTCTTCTTCTTCCTCCTCCATAAGGGTTGAAGGTAGGAGTTTTCATTATGATCTTTAACTCTAGTTGTTGTCACAATCTAGTGTCCCTTATTCTTATTGTTCAATGATCAGATTTGTCTTTACATCTACAAAGGTGTCTTATGGCAGGGTCTCCCTCTTCATGTCCTTCATCATCATCCTGTCATAGCAAGATATAATTCCTGCAACTAAAATCTCATCATGAAAAGATGACATCAGTTTGAAAACTCCTATTTTATCATGCTTCTAGAAAAAATTTGCTTGAGTTGGAATTGGGTGTTGGACTAAGAGACTGGCTTAATGGTTACTCAGTCACGTAGCTCAAGAGGTCAAGGGCCAAGATTGAGGCTAGATACTATGCAATGGTAGTTCAAGAAGGTTGGGACACAACAACTATATAGTTGAGGGGATCAAGGAGGTAGGCTTGAGCCTAGAGGCTTGAGGTTTCCCAATGCATAGTTCTGGAGGGAAATAGTCCTAGGGCTTGTGCAGTTGTGCAACTCAAGAATTCAAGTTGGAAGCTTGATGCTTGAGATTATGTAGTTTGTAGAAGAATATGACTAGGAGGTGAGGCTAAGTAGTTCTAGAGCTCAAGGGGCTAGGATTAAGCACTGAGACTACACTGTGTGAAGTTCAGGGAGGCAGGAACTGTGTATTGGGTAGTTTCAAGAGGCAAGGGTTGAGCTTAAGGGTTAATACTATGTATTGCACAATTCTAGAGGGTTGAGTGATGTCAAGTTGCTCAGGCATTAGCTTTTCAAAATTGGCTAAGTGTGGGATCAATGAGGTCAAACTGAACAAGGACAAAACTTGAATATGATAACACACTAAGAACATTCAACGACTCAACATTGATCACTTAGAATATAATAACAACATGATTCCCTCAATGTGACAGCAATTGAACAACTTCCTCCAAGTGCGAGACTAAAGGTACACTTTGTGACCGACAGTGACGACACTTCTGCGACAATGCATAAAACTTTGGCAATGAGTCTAGTACATGTCTATATGATAAATAGGACTCATTAAAACCAAATTTACCCCTTAAAACTAACCATAACTCCGCTTATTGATGTGCGATACATTTTATGCCCAAAAGATGACACTTGTGACAGTGAGAGTAGAATGTAAATGACACTTGCAAAATGCAAACGACATTGAAGGTGACACATGCCAGAATGAATATAGCATGAAAACAACACTTATTAAAGTGAAAACAAGAAAAACTGACAGTTGTAAACATGAAAGTGACACTTGCGAAAGTGAAAGCAACAGTTGGAAAAAATTATCGAAATAGAAGAACAATCGCAACCAAAAGTGAGAGATTGTCAATAAAGTGTGCAATGAATGTCAACATAGGTTGAACATTGCACATGCACTGTCTTGATGGACTTGTGTTATGCTTGTTCAAGCTTGCATAAAATAGTGCACTCATGAACTTGTTTCAGACTGAGCATGTGTGAGAAGGTTCCTTTGACACTTACAAACTAAGAAGAAGACTAGAATACTTAACAAAGCATCGATCAACCATAAAGTGACTATGGAACAAATGATAGCTAGATCCACATTAGGCTCAAAAATTCAAGTGTAGACAAAATTTTAGAGGGTGTTTGTCACAGTAACAACACTTGGCGATGCACTAATAGAACACCAGCTTCTCTGCCTTGGTCAAATATTTCATGCATGGTCTATTTCCTTAAGAAGTATTGATTCATCATGAAGATTAATTTGGCTTCCCCACTTACCAAGTTTATAAACATAGTCCCCTTCATCCCTTTCTCAGTTGAACACAATCATAAGGCTAGCCATATCAGAATGTTTTGATTCGGGAGAGGTAAATGTGGTTCACGAACTTAAGATATTCAGAGTATGGTTTTTCATCTATGGTGTTACTCCGCTGCCAAAAAGCTTGAACAGTACCCCAGTGGAGTCACTACAAAAACACAAGCATTGCTTCACTGCCATCAAGCCTGAACAATACCCTGATGAAGTTACTTGCTTCACCTCCCTGTGCAGGAAGATTTTCTCTTATTTCACCCTTTATTTATTTTATTTTATAGGATTGTCCTTTAACACTTATTTATTTCATGGGGTGGAAGAGGGATCTTGACTTATTGATAGAAGAATAGATTGTTTCTTCAGAGAAACATATATAATATCTATGATATGAGTTTGCTCATTAAGATTTTCCCCTTTTCCTTCTCTACTTAATTGGATCAGCATGGAAAGCACTGAAACATTAAGAACCAAGCATAGAAATGAGGCTCCTATAATATATATGGGTTTCATGGTTTCACACAAATCTCTCTTTACGCAAAGATCATATTTTCCATTAAAACATCATTGACCAAAAGATATAAACCAAAGGTAGTGAAGAGGATAACAGTTAAGCCAAGCATTGTTCATTGTCACAATTTCCCTTTTCAAATATCACCACATTGTCTTTTGACCCAAATGGAACATCCTTCATGAAAATTCTTATTAAACAAAACACAAAAGAAGAAACAAGACACAGTAGGGAAAAAATGAAAGGACAAAGCAAATGGAGGCTAAACCGAACACAAGATGTGAGGAAAAAGTTAGAAGACATAATAAATAATACAGAGAGTGAGGGAAATATGAATGTGCAAGTGAAATCATTATGAAGCTAGACCTACTCCTAACCTAACCAACTAGAAGGTCAAGGTCAAGTATAGTGAAATTTCCAATGTAGCCATTATAACTACTCACAACCTACATACATAAAGATCTGAGAAATTAAAAAAAATATAAAACAATGTGCAATATAAAAGATAAGAGCTTGAATAACTTTCACAACGAATTGAAGTTCTTGCCTCTCGGTAGAAATATATGTCATAGCCACTACTTCTAACCAACTTTCAATCTTAGCTTTTTTATGAAAACCATAATCAAAAAAACCTTGGAAGCTTCTTGCAGATGCATCTTCAATTGTTTTATCCGACTTAGCTAACATACAAAAATGTCATAGCTTATTGTTATTATAAAATGGGCTTTCCAAGTACAATGCTTCCAATTGATCATAAATTGGATCATGAAACCCAAAACAATCCTCTTGAAAAATCAGAAATCCTTGAAAATATGAATTTTCAATTAAAATCACGGGATCAGGATGAGAATCTTGTAAGGGAAAATAAATCTGATCATATTCAGAAGGCTTTCCAAGATAGTGATAGCCTGACATAACCATCATCGAAGGTTGAACTACCTCAATTGCTTGACAAGTATCTGAATATCAAGATAAACCATAAATATTAATGAATGTAATACAACTGTCATCAGATATGCTAGTGGGAAAATGGTAAGTTGAATGACAGTTACTAGAGAAAGTACGATGACCATATGGACTAATTATGGCATGAGATTCACGGTTAGTAGACATTCAATACAAATCAATTTGAATAGCTTCACAAATTCTTTGAATGATAAAACCATCTCCCTCACACGATAAATATGACAAACCATTTACTTGTACCTGGTTACATACTACATTAGCATCGTAATCATCGAAAGAAGTGAAAATGAATGCCAATATAGTAAACACTTAAATCCAGTCAGGAAACAATGAGTGAAGAATAATTTGATTCGCCAAATAACTCATGCATTCACTAGAACTCAATAGGATTTCTGGTGCAATGAAGAAAAATATTAGCAGTATAACATTCACAAGAAAAATCAGGAGCTGATTATTCTGAAATGCATCTGATTGATATGGTTCCTTCGGCAAAATATATTCTTTGAAATGATCAAATTCATAGATATAGGCTTCTATGAGAGACACACAATCCAAACCCAAGTTAAGTACAAGATCCTTGCATGGAGATGAATCAACTAAAATAGAATCTTGAACCCGATCATAAATTGAATCTTGAAAGTTCGAAATATTATATCTGAAATACCAAACATATTTCAAGAAGTAATTTACATCCAGTGAAACCATGCAAAGAAAATAATTTGCGAGAAAAACCATATCTGACTTATTTTGGTGGTCTTACCAGAGTCGCGAGATCCTGACATAACCATCAATGGAAGTTAAAGTGCTTCAACTTCCTAAAAAGTCCTGGAACTTTCAAGGATTGTAAAATTACATTTTGAAGATTGAACTAGATGATGCATGGTGTAAGGATATCTACTACCACTTATTTCAATAATACCACTACTAACCAGATGGCATCCATATTTGTCACGGATTTGATCATATTTTACAACTTCAAAAACTATATTACTCAAGTCAAAATATTCTTCTGATCCCAAATCTATGAATGTATGAATTGGAGAAATTCCATGATAAAATTGATTTGAAGAGATGTCCTCATGTAAAATAGGAGATGATAAGGGATGGAAAGGATACTCAATGATTTGATTATTTCCTTTTTCATCATGGATAACCTCACTACCTTGTGTCAATTGAGAAGTTAACTCATTAGATGAAGAACTTGAAGAGCATGGAGTATATTCATTGTAGTTTGATACATTGCAAATGGTAGAACACAAAGGATAGTGAGATGAAGAGGAAGCTTCCATAAGAACATATTCTTTGACCGAATCATATTCTAGATCTAAATATTTCAAATCAAAATCTTCTCGAGAAATCGAAAGATCATCTAATGCGCTTGGGCATTCATCATCACATACATCAATAGAGTAATCTTCATTAGAATGATTGTTTCCCAAGAATATATATTAATTAGGAAAATTAACTTCATTCGATCTATTATCGAAATTAACATATTGAAAATATTCCAAGAATTAAGGGACAACATCTTGACATAGAGGGTTTTGAAAAAGCTAAGAGAGATCAAAATTCTCTTCACCTTCCTGATCCTCTACCTATGCAATATGACCATCTTGTACTTGATCACAATTCACACTAACAACTTGAAAATCAAGAGAGTGTGAAGAACTAGTTGGTAGACTAGATTGATCAAGTGGATCAATGTATGAATAGTCATGGCATGTAGATGATAGAGGATGACAAAAGTCCCTTGTAGAAGTAATACTTTTAGTGGAACCAGATTCAAGATTGAGGTTAAGAATGTTAATATCATCTTGATGAATGGAAGGATTAGACTTCACCCTACACTCCACTAACCATTCCAAGGTTTCCCCCATTAGATCTAAATCATGAGAGGTGGATGAAGGTTGTAGAGATAGATCAACAATCTAATTTTCTTATTTTCTTATTTAAATAGGTTCAACACAAGGCATAGAAAAAGGAGGAAGACAAGGAAATGAAAGGAATAGTAGGTTCCTCCTCTAAAATTAATGGTGCCTCATGTATTTGAAAATTTGGGAGAGTCGAATCATCAAAGGGTTGAGACTCACCATGTAAATCGATATAAACCAAATGCTCAATTTTTTTTTCAAGAAATACGAATTTGTATCTTCTTCAAGAATTTCATAACAAAGTTGAAGGAATAAATTAGAAAAATCCTCAATTGATTCATTAGGATTCATTCTTAGTTGATTAATTATTTTAAGGACATCCTAGTAATCATACCTATCAAATGCTAAATGAAGCTCCTTGATGAGGTGATCAAATGAATGGATGGAAGAAGATGGAAAGGTATGACACCATCAGTTAACTCAACCTTCAAGGGTGAGGAAGAAAATTATAAGAGCATCATATTCACATTAAATTTCTTAAAATTCACAAAAATAGATAAAATTAGAGATGTGCTTGGTTATGGATATTTCACCCTCACCATCAAATTTCAATTTAGGCAAGTTATAAAGAGACTCATCAAGGATTGAAAGTTTACCATAGGATTTATTATTGAAACACCCTGGGAGTATGATTTGGGGAAGATCCATTTTAGATAAGAGGTCAAAAATAGACTCAATAAGCAGAGCTTGTCATATGGCCCTCCTTCTAGCATAATTTTTTGATGGTGCTAGAAATACATCAACCAAGGGGTATCCCTGATGAAAATTCCCAATCAGACTTCGCATCGTTTAGTGTGGGAGCCCTTCCGGAGATAATTTCTGATTTCCATATGTTCTTAGATATTTTCCTTAGCTATGATGGTCAGCACAAGAGAGTAATGTGCATTTGCCTTCGAATGAACAAGTGAGTATGCCTTATGGAATGTTCAATTGCAAAATGCATCAAGATTCTTCTATCGAATGGGGAAATATGACTGATCCTTTAAAAGATTAGTAATAGTATTAATCTAGTAAAGACACAAAATAATATACATATGAATGAATCATTGATCAACTAATGAAGTACTTCACATATAAGCAATGATTTTTAAACTAGATACAACACACTTTCAACAAGATAAGTACCAAAGCCACCGAAATAGTTCAATTTCCTTAGTATAGATGTTAACAACATACATCACAAACATTCAAAGAGTATTATTACAATATTTACGACATACACATTAAAGTGTGTTTCCTCAGAAAGCTTCAAGTATTAAGCAAAAATTTTAAGATACATCAGTACAATGAACACCACTAACTCTAATAGTGGAGAGTTAGAGCAACCACTTGCTCCTCCAAAAGAACTATCTTCCTCTCTAATGCTTAGTAGGAGGCACCAAGGTGAAAAAATTCCTTTGCATGAGTTATGAGGGAGTATATATAAAACACGGGGTGACTATTCACCTCCCTAGTCAGACTTCCCTATGACCTTTTGACTCCTTCATGACTTTTCACATCTTGTATATGACTCTTGGACATCTTATTTACATTACATTCTCACATATTGAAAATTACATAATCCACAAGTGATGTGGCAAATGATGATTCATATATCCTCTTGACATGACACCTTGACAAGACATGACATGACATTGTTGAAATGGACTGTATGATGATATGGCAATGTGAAGTCATTCTTCTATTGCTATCTTCATGTCTTCTTAAAATATAGTACATTTTCTTCTTCTTCCTCCTCCATAAGGCTTGAAGGTAGGGAGTCTTAAATATGATCTTGATCTCCAGCTATCATCACAATTTGGGGTCCCTTCTTCTTTTTGTTCAATGATCAACTTTGTCTTTGCAGCTAAAAATGTGTCTTCTAGCAGAGTTTCCTTATTCATCTCCTTCATCATCATCCTATCATAGTGAGATATAATACCTGCAGCTAAAATATACTCATGACAAGACGAAATTAATCTGAAACTCCTAGTCTCTCATGTTTCAAGAAAATCACTAACTGAGCTGGAACTGGGGTGTTGGACTGAGAGACTGGCTCAATGATTTCATAGTTTCACAGCTTGAGAGGTCAGTAGCCAGGACTAAGTCTAGCGATTGTTCAATGTGTAGTTCAAGAAGGTCAGGATAGAGTGATTCCTCATTTGAGGGGCTCAAGGAGGAAGTCTTGAGGCTTAAGGCTTGAGGCTTCCCACTACGTAGTTCTGGAGTGAAATAGGCCTAGGGCTTATGCAGTTATGCATCTCAAGGAGTTAGGTTGGAAGCTTGAGGATTGATACTGCATAGTGCATAGACACATTGACTGGGAGGCAAGGATGCATAGTTTTGGAGCTAAAGGGGCTAGGGTTGAGAACTAATATTATGCAATGTGCAGTTATGGGAGGTAGGAATTGCACACTGAGTGGTTCCAAGATGCAAGGGTTGAGCGTGAGGGTTAATATTGTTTAGTGAACAGTTCTAAAGGGTTGATTGATCTCAAGTTTCTCGGGCCGGAACTTTCTAGAAATTGGCTAAGTGTGGGATCATTAAGGTCAAAGTGAACAAGGAAAAAACCTAAACATGATCACAAATTAAGAATAGTCGATGACACAACATTTATCACACAGAATAAATGAACAACATGATTCCCTCAATGCGACAATAATACAACAACTTCCTCTAAGTGTGACACTAAATGTACACTTTACGACAACGGTAACGACACTTGTGCGACAAAGCATAAAATTTTGGGAATGAGTCTAATACATGTATATATGATAAATCAAAATCATTAACACCAAATTTACCCCTTGAAACAAATCATAACTCTTCTTATGTGATGCACGCCACTTTCCATGCCCAAAAGATGACACTTGTGACAATAAGAGGAAATTGGAAATGACACTTGCAAAATGTGAACAACATTGAAAGTGACACAAGCCAGAACGAAGATAGCATGAAAATGACACTTATTAAAGTGAAAACAAACAAAATAAACAGTTGTAAACATGAAAGTGACACTTGCGAAAGTGGAAGCAATAGTTGGAAAAACTCATCGAAATAGAAGAACAATCGTAACCAAAAGTGAGAGATTATTGATGAAAGTGTGCACTGACTATTGACATAGGTTGAACATTACACAAGAACTATCTTGATGGACTTGTACTATGCCTATTCAAGCTTGCATAAAAAAGTGTGCTCATAAACTTGTTACAGACTGAGCATGTGTAAGCAAGTACCTTTGACACTTACAAACTGAGAAGAAGACTAGAATACTTTTAAAAGCTACAATCGACCATAAAGTGACTATGGAACGAACGATCAAAAGATCCAAAGTAGGCTCCAAAATTCAAGTGTAGACTAAATTTTGGAGGGTGCTTATCGCAGCAACAACACTTGGTGACACACTAGTAGAACTCCAACTTCTCTGCCTTGGTAAAATATTTCATGCAGGGTCTATTTTCTCAAGAATTATTGATTCATCATGAAAATTACTTTGGCTTCCCCACTTAACTTGTTTATAAACATACACCACTTCATCCCTTTCTTGATTAAACAAAATCATAAGGCTAACCATATCACAATGTTCTAATTTGAAAGAAGGGAAATATAGTTCATGAGCTTAATATATTCAGAGTGTGAGTTTTCATCTTTGGTTTTGATTCGTTGTCGGCAAGCCTTAACAGTACCTCGTAGGAGTCACTATAAGAACACAAGAATTGCTTCGCTGCAAGCAAACCTAAATAGTACCTCGACGAAGTTAATTGCTTCACCTCCTTGTGCAGGAAGCCTTTCTCTTCTTTCACCCTTTATTTAATTTATTTTATAGGATTTTTCTTCGGTACTTATTTATTTCATGGGGTGGAAGAGGGATCCCAACTTATTGAGAGCAGAAGAGGTTGTTCCATTAGAGAAGCATATATAAAACCTCTTATATGAGTTTGCGTGTTAATATTTTCCCATTGTCCTTCTCTACTTGATTGGATGAACATGGAAAACACTGAAACATAAAGAAATGAGGCTCCTAGAATAGATACGGGTTTCATGGTTTCACACAAAGCTTTCTTTACGCGAGGATTGCATTTTCAATTAAAAAATCATTGACCAAAAGATATTAACCAAAGATACATAAGAGTATAACAGTTAATCCAAGCATCGTTCATTGTCATAATTTCCCTTTTCAAATTTTTCCACATTGCATTTCGAGCTAATGGGAACATCCTTCATGCAAAGTCTTATTAAATAAAACACAAAAGAAGAAACAATACAAAATGGGGAAACAAAATGAGAGGACAAAAAGATGAAGACTAAACTAAAAACAAGATGTGAGGCAAATGTTAGAAAACAGAAGAAAGACTACATAGGGTGAGGGTGGGATGAATGTGAAAGGGAAAATGGTATGCAACTATTCCTACTCCTTACCTAACCATCTAGAAGGTCAAGGTCAAGTATAGTGAAATTTACAATGTAGCCATCGTAACTACTCCCGACCTACTTAAAGACAAATACGAGTAATTAAAAAATATATAAAACAATGTCAAATAGAAAAGATAACAGCTTGGATAACTTTCATAATGAATTGAAGGTCTTGTCTATTGGCAGAAAGATATCTCATAGCCACAACTTGTAACCAACTTGCAATCTTACCTTTGTTATTGAAACCATAATCAAACAAACCTTGGAAGCTTCTTGTAAATGCATATTCATCTATATTTTCCTCAGCTAACATCCAAAAATATAAGGGCTTGTTGTTATTAGAAAACAGGCTTTCTAAGTACAATGCTTCCAATTCATCATATATTGGATCATGAAATCCAAAAAAATCCTCTTGAAAACCCTGAAATCATTGAAAATATGAATTTCCAATTAAAATCACAACATTAGGATGAGAATCTTGTAAGGGAGAATAAATCCAATCATATTCATAAGGTCTGTTAAGATAGTGTGGGCCTGACATTATCATCAATGAAGGCTGAAGTACCTTGCTTGACAAGTATCTAAATAGTGAGATAAACCATAAATATTAATCAATTTAAAACAACTATAATTGGATGTGTTGTGGGAAAATGATAAGTTGAACAACAGTTGCTAAAGAAAGCATGATGACCAAATGGACTAAATATGGCATGAGATTATCAGTTAGTAGACAGCCAAGACATATTAGTTTGAATAGCTTCGCAAATTCTTTGAATGATAGAACCATCTCCCTTGCACAATAAATATAACAAACCATTTCCTTGTACCTCGTTAAATACTGCACTAGCATCGCAATAATCAAAAGAAGTGAAAAGGAATTCCAATATAGTAAACACTTGAAACAGGTCAAGATACAATGAGTGAAGAAGAATTTGATTCACCAAATAACTCATGTATTCACTAACACTCAAGTGGAGTTCCAGTAAGATGAAGAAAAATATTAGCAGTATAACATTCACAAGACAAACAAGGAGTTGAATATTTTGAAATGAATATGATAGACATGATTCCTTCAGCCAAGGATAGTGTTTGAAATGATCAACTTCACATTTCCATGCTTCTATTAGAGATACACACTCCAAACCTGAGTTAAGTACAATAGCATTGCATGGAGATGAATCAAATGAAATAGAATCTTGAATCCGATAAAAAAATTAATCTTGAAATTTCAAAAGACTATATCTGAAATACCAAACATCTTTCAAGAAGGAATTTACATCCAGTGAAACCATGCAAAGAAAAAAAATTACAAGCAAAACTAGATTTGACTTAGTTTTTGGATCTTACCAAAGTCATAAGATCTTGACATAACCATCATCAAAATTTGAAGTGTCTCGACTTCCTGATAAGTCCCAAAACTTTCAAACATTGTAAATTCACATTTTTAAGATTGAACCAGATCATGCATGGTGTAAGGATAAATACTACCAATAATTTCAATAAAAACACTACTAACCAGATGACATCCATCTCTGTCACTAATTTGATCGTATTTTACAACTTCAACAACCAAATTACTCAAGTCGAAATATTCTTCTGATCACAAATCTAGAGATGTATGAATAAGAGAAATTCCATGAGAAAATTGATTTGAAGAGTTGTCCTCATGCAAAACATGAGATGATAAGGGATGGAAATGATACTCAGTGATTTAATTATTTCCTTTTTCATCATGGATAACCTCACTACCTTGTCTCAATTGAGAATTTAACTCATCAGATGAAGAACTTGAAGAGCATGGAGTATCTTCATCATAGGTTGATGCATTACAAACGATAGAACACAAGGGATAGTGAGATGAAGAGGAATTTTACATAAGAACATATTATTTGACTAAATTAAATTCTATATCTAAATCTTTCAAATCAAATTCTTCTTGAGAAATTGAACAATCAGTTGGTGCACTTGGGAATTCATCATCACATACATCAACAGATTCATCATCATTAGAATGATTGTTTCCCAAGTCTATAGATTGATTAGGAAAATTAACTTCATTTGTTCGATTATCGAAATTAAAAGATTGAGATTCTTCTAAGAATGAAGGGAAAGCATCTTGACATAGAGGGTTTTGAAAAAGGGAAGAGAGATCAAAAGTATCTTCACCTTCCTGCTCATGTATCTATGTAATATGAGTATCTTGTACTTGATCGTAATTTACACCAGCAACTTGAAAATTCCAAAGAATGTGAAGAACTAGTTGGTGGAGAAGATTGATCAAGCGGATCAAGGTATGAAGAGTCATGGCATGTAGATGATAGAGGATGACATATGTCCCTTGTAGAAGTAATACTTTAATTGGAACCAAATTCAGGGTTGAGGTTAAGAATGCTAATATCATCTTCACGAATGGAAGGATTTTACTTCACCTTACGCTCCACAGACCATTCCAAGGTTTCCTACATTAGATCTGAATCATGAGAGGTGGATGAAGGTTGCAAAGATAGCTCAGTAATCTTATTTTCATATTTTATTATTTGAATAGGTTCAACACAAGGCACGGAAAAAGGAGGAGGACAAGGAATGAAAGGAATAGTAGGTTCCTCCTTTGAAATTAGCAGTGTCTCATGTATTTGAAACGTTGGAAGAGCCAAATAATCAGAGGGTTGAGACTCACTATGTAAAGAGATATGAACCAAACGCTCAAAATTTTGTTTCAAGAAATACAAATCCGTATCTTCTTCAAGATAATCATAACAAAGGTGAAGGAATCAATTAAAAAAATCCTCAATTAATTCATTAGGCTTCATTCTTAGTCGATTAATTCTTTTAAGGGCATCCCAGTAATCATACTTATCAAATGCTAAATGAAGCTCCTTGATGAGGTGATCAAATAAATGGATGGAAGAAGATAGAAAGATATGACACCATGAGTTAATTTAAATTTCAAGGTTAGAAATAAAAGTATAAGAGCATCATCTTCACATTTTATTTCATAAAATTCACAAAAAAAAAAAAGAAGAGAAAATTAAAGATGTGCTTGGCTATGGATATTTCACCCTCAGTGTCAAATTTCAGTTAAGACAATTTATAAAGAGATTCGTCGGGGATTAAAATTTTACCATAGGATTTATTAGTGAAACACCCTGGGTATGATTTGGGGAAGATCCACTTAAGATAAGAGGTTCAAAATAGACCCAACGGGCACAGCTTGTCACTTGGCCCTCCTTCTAGCACCATTTTTTCATTGTGCTAGAAATTCGTCAACCGAGGGGTCTCCCTAATGAAAATTCCCAATCAAACTTTGCACCGTTTGGTGTGGGATCCCTTCCAGAGATAATACTCGGATGCCATATGTTCTTAGATATTTTCCTTGGCTACGATGGTTAGCACAAGAGAGTAATGTACATGTGTTTTTAGATGAACAAGTGAGTATGCCTTATAGAATGTTTAGTTGCAGAATGTATCAAGGCTCTTCTACCAAAGGGGAAATAAGAGTGATTCTTTAAAAGAAGAGTAATAGTAATAATCTAGTAAAGGCACACAAGCATATACATATGAATGAATCGTTTATCAAATATACATATGAATGAATCATTTATCGAATAGCTAAGTAATTCACATAAAAGCAAGGATTGTTAAAATAGATACAAAATCCCTTCAACAAGATAAGTACCAAAGCCACCGAAATAGTTCAATTTCCTTAGTACGTATGAAAAAAACATACATTGAAAACATTCAAAGATTATTCTTTCAATATTTACAACATACACATGAAATTTTGTTGGCTTAGCTAGATTCAAGTATTAAGCAATAATTCCAAGATTCATCAATACAATGAACATTACTAACTCTAGTAGTGGAGAATTAGAGCAACCACTTGCTCCTCCAAAAGAACTATCTTCCTCTCTAATGCCTAGTAGGAGGAACCAAGGTCAAACAATTCCATTGCATGAGCTATAAGGGTGTATATATAAAAATGGGGTGGCTATTCACCTCCCTAGTGACTCTTTGACTACCCTTATGGTTGCTTGACTTCCCTATGACCTTTTTATTCCTTCATGACTTTTCACATCCTATATATGACTCTTGGAATTCCACTTTATATTAAATTTCTCACATAATCCACAAATGATGTGGCAAATGATGATTCATATATCCCCTTGACATGACACCTTGACAAGACATGACATGACATTGTTGAAATGGATTGTATGATTATATGGAAATGTCAAGTCATTCTTTCTGCTGCAATATTCATGTCTTCTTGAAAGAGAGTACATGTTCTTCTTCTTCCTCCTCCATGAGGCTTGAAGACAGGGAGTCTTAACTATGATCTTGATCTCCAGTTGTTGTCACAATCTATTCTCCCTTCTTCTTCTTGTTCAATGATCATATTTGTCTTTGTAGCTATAAAGGTGTCTTCTGGCAGTGTCTCCTTCTTCTTCTCCTTCATCATCATCCTATCATAGCGAAATATAATACCTACAACTAAAATCTACTCATGACAAGATGAAATCAATCCGAAAAATCCTAGTTTATCATGCTTCAGGAAAATCACTGACTCAACTAGAACTAGGTGTTGGAATGAGAGACTCGCTCAAGGATGCATAGTTGCACATCTCAAGAGGTCAGGGGCCAGGACTGAGGCTAGAGATTGTGCAATATGTAGTTCAGGAAGGCCAGGACAGAGTTACTTTTCAGTTGAGCGACTCAAGGAGGCAGGCTTGAGGTTTCCCACTACAAATTTCTAGATGGAAAGAGGCATGGGGATTTCATAGTTACACATCTCAAGGATTCAATCTGGAAGCTTGAGGCGTGAGACCACATAGTACGTAGAAGAAGCTGACTGGGAGGCAAGGCCGCACAGTTCTGGAGCTCAAGGGGTGACGGTTGATCACTAATACTACACAATGCACAGTTCTAGGAGGCAGGAACTATGCATTACATAGTTCCAAGATGAAAGTGCTAATATTGAGGGTTAATACTGCACAGTGCACAGTTCCAGATGGTTGAGTGATGTCAAGTTGCTCAGCCAAGAGCTTTTCAAAAATTAGATGTGTGGGATCAATGAGGTCAAAGTGAACAAGGAAAAAACTTGAACATGATCACACACTTATAATAGTCGATGACACAACATTGATCACTCAAAATAAAAGAACAACATGATTCCCTCAATGTGACAACAATACAACAACTTCCTCCAAGTGTGACACTAAAGGTTCATTTTGCAAAGACAATGACGACACTTGAGTGACAGTGCATAAAACTTTAGGAATGTTACCAATACATGTCTATACGAAAAATAGGACTCATTAACACCAAATTTATCCCTTGAAACAAACCATAAGCTTATCAAATGTGCAACACTTTCCATGCCCAAAAGACGACACTTGCAACAGTAAGAGGAAACTACAAATGACACTTGCAAAATGTGAGCGAAATTGAAAGAGACACATGCCAGAACAAAGATAGCATGAAAATGACACTTATTAAAGTGAAAACAAGAAAAATCAATAGTCGTAAACATGAAAGCGACACTTGCAAAATTGAAAGCAATTGTTGGAAAAACTCACCGAAATAGAAGAAACATCACAACCAAAAGTGAGAGATTTTTGATGAAAGTGTGCACTGAATATCGACATAGGTTGAACATTGCATAGGAACTATCGTGATGGACTTATTTTATGCCCATTAAAGCTTGCATAAAATATTTCACTCATAAACTTGTTGTAGATTGGGAATGTGTGAGCAACTACCTTTGAAACTTACAAATTGAGAGGAAGACTAGAATGCTTAAGAAAGCATCGAATGATCATAAAGTGAATATGGAATGAACAATCGCAAGATCCATAATAGGCTCAAAAATTCAAGTGTAGACCAAATTTTGGAGGGTGTTTGTCACAACGACAACACCCAGCTGAAGAAGAAAATCAAGTTTTATATCTTTCAAGCTGCAAATTCAATCGTGGCTCAAATATAAATGTTCAGGAAAGTCGAAAGTACTTAGCCTGAGAATTGGCCAAATTGATCTCGGTGACCACTAAATGACATATAGTGGTAGATAGTATGAACAATCCTATTATAGGCCATTTCGCTGCACTTAAGTAGAAGTCCCCAAACTCGGATCTCTCACCATGTTTTACACTTTGCATCAATCACCTACAAGGAAAAAAGAAAAACTATTCCCAAAAGTGATAAGAATCCTGGATTACATTGGTTCAAAACCTTGATTTAAGACTCCATTGCACTTAGCTTCATGAAAACCTAAGATTTTGCATGATGCATACATGAAACTTGCATTGGTCAATTCAAGTTTCCTTTACTAAAGGTGCGATACTTGGAAATGAGAAAAAATAAAATATAATTTCAAAGCTTCCCTCTCCAGAAGCTTTGGGAGTTGATTCATCTATTTTTTATTGAATATGATCTTGAATTCCTACTAATGAGACTTTATCCCTTATCTCATGGAACTTACCTCCTTTCAAATTGGATCTATCCCTACTATGGTGGATCTAAAACTTCCTCATTTTCCCTATGAAATAAATACCTATATATAGAGTCTTGGTTGTCTTTTGTAGACTCAAACTCTGCCCTTATGCTGTCAGGATGAGTTTGGAGTTCCATAATCCATCCTTATGCATCGGTGAGATTGCATTCTTTATCATTACGACAAAGAAAGGATGAGGATGTTGGGATAGATTTGCAACATCAGGGCCTCAATGAGGGTTGTAATCTTTCTCTGTTATCATTAATACAAAGTGATTTGTTTTTCCCATACATCATGTATTTTATTATACATGTGTAGAGTAAGGTTCCTTGATCTCTTATCTATAGTTATTTTAATATATCATGTTGTATATCTCAATATATTCTCTTGTCTTGGATAATTTGTAGGTTCTTCTTTCAGAAGTTAAAGTTGGAACTGGAGTGAGCAGGTGCAGAGAAGAAGGAAGCTTTCACTGGACACCAGGTAGGTTTTGTTCCTATATTTTGAATATCTCTAGGGAAAGATAGTATAGTTTGTTTGGTTATTTCTAGGTTAAACAATTGAACCTAGGGAGATCACTTCTATCCACAGAAGGGATTTATCCAACAACAACAACAAAAAAATCCTATATAAATAACTTATGTAGGATCTACACTCTTCGCTACTAAAGAGAAGAACATTGAGAATTTATTGGATAAGATCAAAGAACTAGAGAATGATTTGGATAATTCGTAATAGGACAATGAGAGGCTTCAAAAATAGAATCAAACTTTGTTAGGCTCAAGTTCCCATGAAGATGACTTCCAAACATAAGCACTGGAGGAAATCAGAGTACTAGAAGACATCACGAAACAATTGTACAAAAATTTGATCAAGCTCCATAAGGTAGCCTCATCACTCATGGCCATCCAATGAACACAAGGAAAAAGGCAATGTGTTAACAGATACTTTGATTATGTGGACATAATGTATGAGTGAAACACTAAATATCCTAATTCCCCAGCTGATTTATCAAGAAAGGATGAAATGGACAGGGAAAGGGATAACGTATAAATCAGATTAATCATCTAAGCCCATGAGAAGTTAGGAAATATATCATCAGGATAATGAGTGATTATCATCAATGTCATAAGAAGATAACAGTTCTTATCAGGTCTCATAAAATAAACTTCATCGGAGCACGTGGCGAAATGAGGCAAGAATAGAACATCTAGTAAGAAATTTATGAATTCATAGATGCTTGAAGGTTGGCCATCTCTCAGAATGATTAAAATTCCACCAGAAAATCTATTGTGGCACATGTGTTAGAACCAAAAAAGTTGCATACAAGGCTCAGCACGTTATTCTGTGGAGTAGAAGCATACATGAAGATAATAGTGCTCAGTTCATTCGATTGTGAGATCACCATTGAGAGCATAATATAGAAACAAGTAAAATCCATATCTATCGATTACAAAGCATGGCACACTTACCTAACTCAAGAATTACAAGTTCAAACCATACGTTTGTCTATTTTGGAATTCATGCCATGAAATTTTTTTATTTTATTTTTTCAATTTATATGTAATTATGTAAATAAATTATAATTATAATTAAAAGAAAAATAGAAATTAGATGTGAAATAAGTTGAAAAGTCATGAGGGAATTTTAAGAGTCATGGAAGGTGAAAGGTCATCTAAGTTTGTATAAATATACCCTCATGGCTAGTTACAAGGAAATTTTAGTTTTGGAATCCTTAGAGCACTTTGGAAAGGGAAAGCTTGTACATTATTTTTAAAGATCAAGTGACATTTTTTCATTTCCACTATTGGATCTCTTGGATACTTTGTGTAAAAATTGTTGACATGTCATTGTCATTGATGTCAACCCAGGCAGCGCCAAATGATTCCTCGCCTTTGTTGACCAAAATGACATGGTAAAATATATTTTTTCAAGTCTAGACCATATTTGTTGATTCTCCTCGCCTATATGATTCTAGTGGTATTTACCATGCTACTAGATCCCTCGCGGTTTGAGAGATATCCCTGTTTGAAGATGGATCCCCCAACTTGTGGGAAAAAACTCCAAAAGGAAGATGATGTGGCACCCTATAATTTAAGGGATAAAATAATTCATGGATGGTTTCAAATATTTCTTTTGATTTACAAGTACATGAATAGGTTCTTTTATTTCAAATAAAAATTAAATACTAAACCCTAAGGCACACAACCTCATCCCTTGGGCTCCAAATTAAGAATAAATAAATAAATCCCTCCTAAAATCCTTCAAGTTTGATGCTCTCCAAAATCTATATAAGGCCATTCCTTATCTCTCCTCGAGTATGCATTCAATGTCAATCAAAAATTTCTAACGCTTTAAAATCTTCAGTCCTGAGGTGTTGTTGAAAATCAAAGGAGAGGCTTGTTGAAATGGGTTCCTTTGACTATATTTGATTTCTTAAGGGATTTGGCCCATTGTTAAGGCATGGTATGAGCACTTTGGCCTATAAGAACTACTTTTTTGTAGGTGTATGGCTATGTTTTCTAGGCTCAAAGAGTTTTGTTGTCTCATCTAAACCTTGCAGGTGATTTCACTATGTTTGAAGGGCTAAATTTCAACATTGATCACTTTATGAAAGAGGACTAATTACTCTAGGATTGTGTTCTGTTTGGAGTCTAAAAGGATGGCCTCATTGGGTCACTATTTTTGGCACTCGCTTAAAATGATATATGATTAGTTAAGGGAATATCTTTTTGCAAAAATCTGAGCAATTCTAGACCTTTTACACCTGTAGTGGATGAAGTCATCATCTCTGAAATATCTAGCCTATCTTGAAGCAATTACAGTAATGGTTCCTTGCGGCCTTTGTTTGTTTTGATGAATAGAATCTAAGTCTATGAATATCTTGAAATACTCTAACGTTGGATCTTGAAGACATTTTTTTAGGCCTAAGATAGTGAAGGTATAAAGCCTAATTTTGATGATAGTAGTGGCATGAATACGCTATGAATCTAGTAATCTTATGTCCTTACAGTTGTTGATAATATAAGACACCTACAACATAGAAAATCCTTCAGCTTTTATGACTATTGTTCTGGATTTTTTGGCCTATTCTTGCTTTTAGAATGGCTTGCTTCTGAAGTTTGTATGGTCTAGAATTTGTTGCCTTGTATAATCGGTTACACATCAAGATTGGACATCAAATTTATAAATTTATATATGTGCCTACAAGCTCCAATTCATCCAACCTTACTAGAATATTATTGTACTCATTACAGTGACAATGAAGCTATATGTTTCTTAATCTAAGTTGCTTATGTGGTCAAGAAATTCGTTGCTCATGATATTTTATGAACAGCACATATAGGTGTGTTTCAATTGTGCAACTAGTAGCCACAATCATCATTATATTGCAATTGTTTAAAATGCTCTATGGTACATCTAAACTTGGTTGTACAATTTTCTTCATCTTGGTGATAAGTGCTCATGAACAATAATCATTGATGCCTTAAGTGAACAAAGGTCTCTACGACCTACAATGGCACACATAAGAAATTTGTTTGCAGCAGTTTGTAGCAAGAGTTTCTTATCTTTTTCCTTGCATTAAGGGCTTCCAAAAGATAGAGGTACAATGTGATATACAGTAGTTGAATATTTAAAGACTTAAGTTTTGGGACCATTTAACATTTATTTGAAGGTTGATTGTAAGGGTTTCATCATTGGGATTTCATTGTTATATCAGTATTCATTGTAAGTGGGTCATTTTCCCTAGTACGAGAGCCCACAAATAGTTTGAAGAAGTCTACTCATTATAAGTGGGTCATTGTCTCTATTACGGGAGCCAACAATATTTGGCAATTTCATTTTCATTTTTAGTATGGTTAGATGGTGCTAGTGTAGAATTGTCTTGTCAACTCAAACTACAAATTGCAATATGCTAAAACAATTGACTTGAATCTACTCTACTCATCATCAGAAACAAAAATTGATCGATGAAATCACGAAGCAGAAAAGGAAGAATTGCAATCACACATAACACAATAATTTGCAGGGGAAATCCACAACTGAAAACCCCTGATATATGTATATTGCATTAATCAGAAGATCTGAGAATAAAATACAATGCTTGTTCAAACCGAACAATCACTGCACAATTGCAATCTATCTCGCTACTTCACAAACCAGCTCAAGATAATACTTAGCCAAATCTATTGTCATCCAAGTTCCTACTTCCTTGCGCATTTTCCTAGGGAATTAGCCCATATTTAATTGGGAAGTTCCTCATCAATAACTGTGTAATCCATCCATAGGCCTTCCTTTGATTTCATACACCATCAGTTTAATTTAGATGATTTTACAACTGATAGTACATTGTCCCTGAACTCTAATATCAACTAGGTCTTTCTCAGAACTAACATGCATGAGTTATTTATGAGTGAATTATCAGTTATCTGATTGATCACTACATGTGAATTAAATCCAATTTAATTCACTTGACCACTCACTAGTTCCTCCATCAGTTAGAACTAGTTTAACTGAATTTAACTTAGTTAAATTGAAATAAATAATTACAACTCAATAATAACTCAACCTGGGCCCCTAAAATTTATGTATCACTCTACATGACTCTAGATAGACTCTCAAATCAAATTTACTGAACCAACTTAGTCAACTTAACTTATTTAACTGTTACAAGTTGTTATGAGAATTAGAATTACAATTTAATTCCTAATTTAATTCAAGGACAAATTAAATTAGGATTTTTCTTGTTGCATTTTTCAACACTCCCTCTCAACAAGAAAAGGATTATCTACTACCCCGATCCTGCCTCTGTGAAACTCGAATTTTCATCTTGACAATGCCTTTGTCAAAATATTTGCATCCTTCCCCTCTGTATGAATGTATTCTAGCAACATGATTCTCCTCTGCACACAATCTTGTAGATCATGGTGATATCGAATGTCAATATGCTTGGACTAATCATGAATAACTAGATTCTTAGATAGTTTGATACAACTCTTATTGTCACAGTAACTCACTGCAGGATCCATATGCTAACCAAACAACCCAACAAGGATATTCCTCATCCAGATAGCCTCACAAGTTGCTTGACTAGCAGCCATGTACTTTGATTCTGTTGAACTGAGTGCAACTATTCTTTGCTTCCTATTGTACCAAGGAATTGTTGTTGATCCAATACTGAAGATTCTCCCTGATGTGCTCTTCCTGTTAGATGGACCCCCTATCCAATCTGCATCTATGAAGCCTTGAAGCTTCACTCCCTCTTTATGTATGTACCAAAGACCAAACTGAGTGGTGCCTCTAAGGAATCTCAACACATGTTTAGCTTCCTTCCAATACAGTTTGGTTGGCTTAACCATGGCTTGACCAAGTTGGTTAACTGCAAAACACATGTCCGGTTATGTGTTCACAAAATACATAAGTGAACGCACAAGTTGTATATAAATAGTATCATCCACTACTTCACCTGAAGTAGCATCCTCCTTCCTCTAGTTACCTACTAGAGGAGTCTCCATGGGTTTGTTGCTCTCCATGTGGAACTTCTTCAGTATCTCTTTGGCATACTTTCCCTTAGAGACAAACAGTTCCTCATCTCCTAGCCATACCTTCATACCAAGAAAGTAATGCATGAGCCCTAGGTCCTTCATATTGAACTCTCTTGCAAGATCCTCTTTGCAATACTTAATCAGCTTCTTCCCACCTGTCAGAATCAAATCATCGACATATAATACTATAATCAACAATTTACCTTCAACCAAAATATGGTAAAGGTTCACATCTACTTCACTTTTCGTGAAGCCCAACCCAGTGAAATAGTTGTCAATCTTGGTGTACCAAGCATGGGGTGCTTGTTTTAGTCCATATAGCATGCGCTTGAGTCCGTACACATGTGACTCTCTGTTGAAGGTCTCAAAAAATTTTAGCTTCTCAATATACACCTCTTCCTCAATCATGTCGTTGAGGAATGTTGTCTTTACATCCATCTAATAAATCTTCCATCCCATCTACACTGGCAGTGATAGAATAGATCTGATTGATGAGTAACTTGCTACAAGAACAAAGGTCTCATCGTAATCAGTTCCCTCCACCTGAGATAACCCTCTAGCCATAAATCTGGCCTTGTGTTTCTCCACACTCCCATTTGTTTCTTGCTTTAATTTGTAAATCCATCTATAACTCACCACTCACTTGTCTTCTCATCTTGGGACCACCTCCCAAACACTATTTTTTATAATGGAGTCATACTCCTCAACCATGGCATCCACCCATACTGGTTGTTGCACTTCTTCCACGAATGAGGATGGATCAATCTCTACACTCTCGCTCATCAGAGCCATGTATCCAGTGTACCAACCTAGTGACCTCCTCTGCATGCGCTGTGATGTGGGTGCTCCCATAGTATCTCTAGCATCATGCGTCAATTTGTCAGCCTATCTGGTGCACTTTAATCCATCTCTGGAAGACTCTGCATGAGTGGGTGTTTCCACTCTTTTCTCCTCTACATGTGGCTGCTCCACATCATCTTGAGGTTCCTCCTTTGGAGCTAAAATATCCTCATCTACATGTATTTGAAGCTCCCTCTCAAGGGAACATCTCATGGCTTCACATCTCTATGAACCACTTTCATCCTATTGGATGGAAGGTACACCCGATAGTTGTGAGGTGTATCAGTGTACCCCAAAAATATGCCCAACTCAACTGTTGGATCTATATTTTTTTGTGCATCCTTGGTAACATGATAGTAGACTGATGAACCAAAGATCTTGAAGTGTACCACATCTGGCTTCTTACCTAAACAAGCTTCTTCTAGTGTACTCATCCTGAGAATTCGATGAGGGCTTATGTTCTGCAAATAAACAGTTGTGTTGCATGCTTCAGTCCACAAGTGAAATGGTAGGCCCTAATCATGTAACATAGCTCGTGTCACTCCCATAATAATTTTGTTCTTCCTTTCAGCCACCCCATTCTGTTGTGGGTTATGAGGTGTTATTAGCTCCTGTCAAATTCCTTTTGAAGCATAGAAGTTCTTGAATTCATTTGACACATATTATCCATCGTTATCGCTATCGAGAGCTTTAACTTTCCTCCCAATATGTTTCTCGACAAGTGCTTTAAAATCACAGAATTTAGCGAATGTCTGATCTTTCTTCTGCGTGAAGAAAATACATCACTTACAAGAAAAATCATCAACAAATATTACATAATACATGTTCTTGGTCGTGGGTGCTGTCAAGAATGGTCCACACACATCTAAGTGAACTTAATCAAGGATATCTTGTGCTCAATTGACTTTATCATGAAAGAAATCTTTGGTGTACTTCCCTAATGTAAACCCTTTGCATGTGTCTCTCTTCTCTAGCGGACCCTTGAGAAGTCCTGTATAAATTTTATGCATGATCTTCAAGGCTCTATGGTGAAAGTGACTCAATCTTCTATGCCACAACTCACCGATGTCTCGGCTCTACACCTTCTCTACTTTAGTGCTCAAATAAGTGTGGTATTCTACATCCAATTTGTAGAGGTTCTTCACTCGAACCCCGATTCACTTCACCCATCCTGAGGCTATGTGACAAAGGAAAGCCTTTCCCTTACTAAATATCACATCATATCCATGGTCCTCCAACATGGAAACAGAAACCAAGTTCTTATTCAAACCTAGAACATATATGAAATATTTTAATGTGAGGGGGAACCAAACTCCCTCTGAAAGGTAAAAGTACTGATGTCATTCGCGCTATACCTCCCATCACCTCCCATCTTGATGTGCATCTGGAGGTTCTTCTCGTCCGAGTCACTGAAGAACTCTTTGTTTTCGGTCATATGGAATGAGGCTCCACTAACCGGTAACACACACTACCCATCACCGATGTCACAATGCAAGCAATGAGGATGGAATCTTATTCGAATTTTGAAGCAATAGCTTCACCTGCCGCTCCTCCTGAGGGCTTATTACCAGCCTTCTGTGGCATAATGTCCCATATCGTGATAGTGAAAACATTTAATTTTTTATATGTCCTTATTCTTGTCGGCCTAACTAGAATCTTATTTGGAGCGGGATGATTTCCCCTTCCCTTTCTTTGCCCTTCCAGCTAAGGCATAGTTCTCATCATCATCATGCTTGGATGAGGATCCATCTTTGGTGTTCCGCTAAATTTTTTCCTGTACCAAGTCAAACCACAATCAATCCCACTCTGGTAGCATTAGGGGAATTTTGAGTTCTAAAGTGGACCTCCTAAGGAAATTATAAAATAATAGTGGAAATAATAAAATAAGATTATATTACATCATCAAATTTTAGAGGGAAAAAAATAAAAAAACTATTTTTTCAACTCATATTTTAAACTTATCTCCCTATGGGTTTGCTCAAATTTTGGGCGGAAAAATTCATTGGATGCATAATTTGATTCCTCATCCAAGGAGAACCCATGTTGCATACTTTCCATGGATCCTGCTACACAAAAAATGAGAAATACATGAAAAATGTCATTGCAATCATGTTTTTTCATGTATTTTTCATTTTTCGTGTAGCAAGGTCTATCAAAAGTATGTAATATGGGTACTCCTTGGATGAGGAATTAAATTTTGCATCCAATGAGTACTCCTACTCAAAATTTGAGTAACCACTTAGGGAGATAAGTTGAAAATGTGAGCTGAAAAAGTAGTTTTATTATTTTATTATTTTTTAATATTTATACTTTTTTACTCCAAAAATGGTGAATCATCCCCCATGGTTGACATCATCATCTTCAATCCTATTGGTTCTTATAAAGTTTTGTTTAGTTGTACATTTTTCTTAGGAGGCCCATTTTAGACCTCAAAATTCCCCTAATGGCTTCTCCCTCCCATTAACTAAGTTCTAGTAGCTATGCCAACTCTTGGGAAGTCCTAGAAGTGTTAGGCTCACCAAATCATCTTCTGTGATAGTAACACTGACACTTCCAATCTCATCTTGGCATTGGGTGAACTTGGTCAAGTACTTTGGTATTGTATTTCCCTTCTCCATCTTGATCTTTCTGAGCGTGTCCTTCAGTGCCAACTTCATGTGGTCACTATTGTTTTGAAACAGGTCTATAAAGTCCTCCAACATTGCAAATGGAGTTTCCTTACCATGGAGATTCGAGACAATATGATCTCAAACTCCTTCTAGGATAATCCTTCTCGCCTTTTCCCCACACTTTCTCCACTCTGCCAAATCTTTAACATCGATTCGAGACAATATGATCTCGAACTCCTTCTAGGATAATCCTTCTCGCCTTTTCCCCACACTTTCTCCACTCTGCCAAATCTTTAGCATCAGAATTTTGAGGCTTCAGGATATCATAACCTATGAATTCCTTCTGCTCGTTGTCTTCCAACACTGCCCTATCATGTCCTTCTGACCTATGTAATTTGAGCTACCCTCAAGGGCATACTCAAGTCTTAATCCATAGAATGACATCCTACTGGCTCTGAAGTATGATACTGCAAATTCTATTTCTCTTGCTAAACAAACTCGTATTTTCCTCTTCTATATGATTTAAGCTTCGATACCATGTAGAATTTTCTTGTAGATTCAAACTGTAGATTGTAATATGCTAAAACAATTGACTTGAATCTACTCTACTCATCAGCGGAAACAAAAATTGATCGATAAAATCATGAAGAAGAAAAGGAAGAATTTCAATCACACATAACACAATAATTTTATGGGGAAAGCCATAGCTAAAAACCCTTGCTATCTATATATTGCATTAATCAAAAGATCTGAGAAGAAAATACGATGCTTGGTCAACCCGAACAATATTTGTGCAAGTACAATCTATCTTACTACTTCACAAACCAGCTCAAGGCAATACTTAGCCAAATATGTTGCCTACCAAGCTCCTACTTCTTATGCATATTCCTAGGAAATTAGCCCATATTTAATTGGGAAATTCCTCATCCATAATTGTGCAATCCATCCATAGGCCTTCCTATGATTGCATGCACCATTTATTTAATTTAGATGATTTTACAATTGATAGTACATTGTCCCTGGACTCTAATCTCAACTAGGTCTTTCTCAGAACTGACATGCATGAGTTAATTATGATTGAATTATCATTTATCTAATTGATCACTACATGTGATTTAAATCCAATTTAATTCACTGGACCACTCACTATTTCCTCCATCAGTTAAAACCAGTTTATCTCAATTTAACTCAATTAAACTGAATTAAATTATTACAACTCAATAATAACTCAACCTGGGCCCCTAAAATTTAGGGATCACTCTACATGACTCTAGATAGACTCCCAACTCAAATTTACTGAGCCAACTAAGTCAACTTAACTTAGTTAATTATTACAAGTTGCTATGAGAATTAGAATTACAATTTAATTCCTAATTTAATTCAAGGACAAATTAAATTAGGATTTTTCTTGTTGCATTTTTCAATAGCTAGGTAGGTGTTTGAATTCATCTTTAGGTTGCAGCCTGAAAACACTTTAGGGTGGTATGGTGGTGCTAGGACAAGTTGGAGCTTACAAGGGTGATGGAGCATCCTTTTAGGTGCATCCTTCCAGTTGGAGCTGGAAAATTGAATGTTTTTATAGAGTACTAGGGATTTGGGGCTTCCCTTTTTAGTTGGAGCTAAAACATTTTATGTACTCACAAAATTATTAGAAAAACATTCGATGGTTTTTCTCCCAGAAGGATTTCCACATAAAACTTCTAGTGTATTGTTCTCTTGATGTGTTTATTTTTTATATGTTATTAATTCTTTGAAAATATTAATAAGTTACTAATTGATAAGAAATATTGATTCACCCCCCTATTAGTTGTTTCCAATAATTGGTATCAAAGAAGGTTCCTTCACTAGCAGTTTAACCACTGGAAGGAGATGATGGAGTGGTCAAAGTTGGGAGTTCCAGTACTTAATGGCAACAACTATGAATTCTAGAAGGGTAGGATGAAGGCATGCCTTCAGGCACAAGGATTTGAATTTTGGAACATTGTGTTGATCAAATACCAAGAACCTTCAACCCCTCCTTCGGATGAAATCAGTCGTAAACTTTACAAAGGCAATGGTAAAGCCAAAAATTCTATTATAAATGGTTGGTCCAAATTTGTATATGTCAAAGTGATGCACTGCAAATCAACAAAAGAAGTTTGGGACAAACTTTGAAATATATGTGAAGGGGACAAGAAGGTAAAGGAGGCAAAGCTCTAGATTTACCGAGGTAAATTTAGGCAGTTGAAAATGAATGAAGAGGAAAACGTTGCAAATTACTTTCTCCGTGTAGAAGGACTGGTAGAACCAATGAATAGAAAGGTAGTTGTTTGAAAGGTACTAAGATCACTTCCAGTGAGGTTAGATGATAAAGTCTCAGTACTAGAAGAAAGAAAATATTTAGAAAAGCTCAGTATGGATGAATTGCATGGAATACTTACAGCTTATGAAATGAGAACAAAACAAGAAATTCAATCTAATAGAGAAGCATCCTTCACAACATCGAAGAAGAATAGGAAAAATAAACAAGAATCAAATCCAAGCTCTAGTTGTTTCAATGATGAATACTCAGAGGAGGAAATTGCTAACTTTGTGAGAAAGTTGAAAAGAGGAACAAGTAAATTCAAGGGTAAGCTTCCCTTAATATGTTTCAATTGTGGTGAGATTGGTCACTTTACTTCTAAATGTCCTCACAAGAATTTTGATGGGGAAGCAGAAGATTCCAAGAAAGAAAAGAAGAACCAAAGAAGATTAAAAAAAGGTAAAAGGAATGGATTTAAGAAAATCTTCTTTTCAAAAGAAGATATCTCCTCATCTAATGAAGAAAGTGAAAGTGATGAAGAAAATGACATAGGAAGAGTGTTATTCATGGTTAGGGACAATAGGAAGATGGATGAGGTTGAATTTCAAAATGAGATGGTCAGAGTTATAAAGGATATCAAGGTTGTAAGAGGAAATGTCAAAACACTGGAAGTCGAACTAAAGGACGTAAAATAACATGCCATAAGCCTCAAAAATAATAATGAAGAATCAAAAGAGGTCATCATCAGTCTTAAAGTGCAGTTGGAAGAAGCCAGAAAAATTGAAGACTCTCTTAGAATAAAACTTGAAGAAAGCAACAAGGTAAGGGAATACTTAGAAGTAGAGATAGTCTCTCTACAAAATGAAGCACAAAGAAGAAAATTCCAATAGAACTTTGCAAATAGATCCAAAGTATTGGATGAGCTCATCAATAGTTAAATGCCATACATACAAGATAGGTTTTGGCTATATAAAAACATTTGTAAAAGGCTTGAGTTCATCAACAACAGAATAGGGAGATGAACAGAAGACCTATGAAAAAATTACTAAAGGGGTTATTAAGAAGGAAGAAGGTGTCCCATCAGAACAGAAGGATCAAGAGACACAAAACCAGCAGCACATATTGAAAGAAGGCTCTTGGAGAACAGTACCATGAAAAACATCTCCCCCTCTCAGGTATCAAACCATATTTCTTGGTGTATGTTATTCTTGCAGAAACTTTGGACATAAATTTGTAAATTTTCAGGCATATGATAGGAATAGAAGCAACTTCAGGAATGATTATCCCATAAATTAATGACAAGATTACAGGAAAAATTATAACAGATTTGGGTACTTAAGCAATGAAGTGGAATGCCATAAATGCAACAATTTTTGACATTTGGTTAAATATTACAGGTTAACCACTTCTCCAAGAGAATCATGAAAAAATCAAAATGCTCCTCCAAAGGTTTGGAAGAAGAAAATTGAGAGTTGTGCACTTGCCCTAAAATCTCAAAGCAAGAAGAATGTGTGGTATGTTGATAGAGGTTTCTCAACACATATGACTAGAGATAGAAAAAAAATCATATCTTTAAAATAAGGAAAGGATGGAACAATATCGTTTGGGAATGATGGATCTACAAAAGTTATACGAACAAACACAATCAAGCTTGGAGTCAAGGATGCTACAGTGGAAAAGGATGTTCTACTCATAGAAAACTTGAATCATAGTCTATTGAGAATAAGTAAAATGTGTGATCAAGGACACATGTTACTCTTTGATTCAAAGAAATGTGAAATAAGGAGATAAATTTGGCAAGTTGGTAGCAACTGCAACTAGGACTCCAAATAATATATACACTTTGGGCGAGAATATTAACAAAGGTTGTTTATTGGAAAAATGAGATGAAAGTTAGCTCTATCGTAGACAAATGGGACACATAAACTTTGAAAACCTTGTTGGAATCAATAAAAAGGAAGTTGTGAGAGAAATACCACAAATTTACAACCAACCAGCACCTCGTGTAAACATTCCAGGCATGGAAAACATACAAGAGTTGAATTCAAGACCAAGGAACACTCCACGTCAAAACCATTAGAGTCAGTTCACACTGATCTATGTGGACCAATGAAGACCAAGGGACTGAATGGTGAAAAGTACTTCCTGCTGATGATTGACAATTATGCTAGGATGACAATGGTCATTTTCTAAAGAAGAAATCTAAAGTATTTGAATGTTTCAGAATATACAAGAAAATGGTTGAAAATGAAATTGATTTGAAAATAAAATGTCCAAGATCATATAATGGAGGTGAGTTCTCATCCAAATAATTTCAGGAAGATTGCAAGGAACATGGCATAAAAATGAACTTTTCATTAGCCAAGTCATGTCAACAAAATGGGGTTGTCAAAAGGGAAAATAGAACTGTGGAAGAGATGGCTAGAACAATGTTGAATGATTTAAAATTAGACAACAAATTTTGGGTCCAAGCAATAGATACAGCAATGTACATTTTTGAATAGAGGATTACTTAGGAGAAACTATGGTAAGGCTCTGTATATGGAAGGGAAAACCAGCCAGTGTCAAACACTTCAGATTCTTTGGAAGTAATTGATACATTAAAAGGGAAGACATGAAGAATGGAAAATGTAACTCTCGAGTAGAGGAAGGCATTTATGTTAGTTACTCACACAAAAGTAAAGCATACATATGTTATAATCAAAGACTCAACTGGATAGTTGAAAGCATCAACATAACATTTTAAGAAGTTCGTGGAAAAAAGGTTGAACAAGGAATCTCATCCTTAAGTGAACCAGAAACAAAAGAAGTAGAACCATAAAAGGTCAAAGAGGAAGCCCGGGAGGAAGAACAATCAAATGAAGAAACAAATTCCAACTAGGAGGAGAAGAAATAATCAGTAGACACCATCCAAGACTCTCAAGAAATGGTATCAAAGGAACCATCCTTCAAACCAAATGATTGGGGACATTAATGAAGGCATAGGAACCATAATAAATCAACAGATACACATGCTAAAGCAAGCACAACTTGGACTCTTAGCCACATATGAGCCTAGAGAATTTGAAGGATCTAGTCATGACGAACATTGGATAACATCTATGAATGAATAATTGGATCATATTGAAAATATTGACACATGGGAATTGGTTCCATGACTAAAGGATAAAAAATTCATTGATATAAAATGGGTCCTAAGAAATAAGTTGAATGGGGATGCACAGGTCACCAAAAATAAGGTAAGATTATTCTGCAAAGGGTATGCACAGGTTGAAGGAATAGATTTCAAAGATACATTTGCACCCATCACCAGGATGGAAGCTACCATAATGTTCTTGGCCTATGCATGTTTGAGAAATATCAAGGTGTAGCATATGGACGTAAAATCAACATTTCTGAATGGATAATTGGAAAAAAAGGTATACATAGAACAACATGAAGGATTTCTACTTACTCGCAAGAGATATTGTCTTTGTTGGTTTAAGAAAGCATTATATGGTCTCAAACATGCACCTAGAGCTTCGTATGCATGTCTTAATAGGTACTTGCCGAAACAAGGGTTCAAAAGAGGAAATGTTGATAGCAACCTTTATGTAATGTTTGAACACAACAGTTTGACAATCATTGAAGTATATGTGGATGACATAATCTTTGGAAGCGATGATAACAGGTTAAGCAAGAATTTGGCATCGGATATGCAAAGTGAGTTTGATATGTCATTGTTGGATGAGTTGACTTTCCTCTTGGGACTTCAAATATCTTAGGAAGAAAAGGGCATATTCATATGTCAAACCAAGTATATCATAGAAATGTTGAAGAGGATTTCAAATGGAAGATTGCAAACTGGTTATCACTCAAATGGTGATTGGTTGCAAGTTGATCATGGATAATATATACAAGGATGTTGATCAAAGAATGCATAGGTCAATGATTGGAATTCTATTGTATATGTAGGCATCAAGGCAAGATGTGATGCAGGAAGTTGGACAAGTAGCACGTTTTCAAGCAGCGCCAAAAGAGTCTAGGCATGTTGTTGCAGTGAAGATAACATTTTGATACCTCAAAGAAATAGTTGATTTTGGTCTATGGAATCCAAAAGGGAATGATTTAACCATAACAAATTATATATATGCAGAATGGGCATGTAGCGTTGATGATCATAAAATCACCAATGAAGCAACCTTCTACTTAGGTGGTTGCCTTATATCATGGTTGAGCAAGAAGCAGTCTTCAGTCTCCTTATCCATAGCAAACTCGGAATACATAGCAGCAACAAAATGTTGTACTCAGGTCCTCTGGATGAAGCAAATGTTGCAGGATCTTTAGTTGAAGTTTGATGAGCCCATTCTGATGCTTTGTGAAAACACCGATGCCATAAGCATCTCCAAGAATTTTGTTATGCATTCAAAAACAAAACACATCCCTATCAAGTATCATTTTTTTCAAGAACAGGTTGCAAAAAGGAACATATAAGTAGAATATATTGGGAGAGAGGAGAAAATAGCTAGCATATTTACCAAACCCTTACCATGAGAAAATTTTGAGTATCTTCAGTAGAAGCTTGGGATTCTTCCAAGTTCACATTGATATAGCCCAGCAGACATGGGGAGCAGAGGCAAGTTACAGGTACACAGTAGCAGGAAAATTATCAAGGGGAGTTAACCTTTTCCATTGATGTCAAAGTGGGAGAGAAAACAAGTGATTCATGGAGTCAAGGGGAGTAGTGATTGCAGGGGGAGTACATGTGTTTCCATTAATGACAAAGGGGGAGATTGTTTAAATGTTGTTCTCATTGATGTCAACCCAAGAAGCACCATAATATGGCCTACCTTTGTTGACCAAAATAGCATGGAAAATTATAGTTTTTCAACTCTAGACCATCTTTTTTGGATTCTCCTCGTCTAGCTAATTCTATTGGTATGTGGCATGCCATGAGAGCTCTCATGGTTTGAGAGAGATCCCTCTTTGAAGATGAAGTCCCCAACTTGTGGGAAAAAACCCCAAAGGAAGATGATGTGGTACCCTATCATTTACGGCTAAAATATTTCATGGAGGGTTTCAAAGATTTTATTTTTTTTAATTTACAAGTACATGAACGGATTTTTGATTTCAAATGAAAATTAAATACTAAAACCTAAAGGCAGACGACCTCATCCCTTCGCCTCCAGTTTTTTTTTAATTCAAAGTTTAAAAATAAGAATTTCCCACCTAAAATCCTTCAAGTCAGTTGTCCTATTTTATTCTCTCCAAAATCTATATAATGGTATTCCTTATATATTCTTGAGTATGCATTCAATGTTAATAAAAAAATTCTAATGCTCTGAAATCTTCGACCCTGAGGTGTTGTTGAAAATCAGATGAGAGGCTTGTTAAAAGGGGTTTGTTTGACTATATTTTCTTTCTTAAGGGATTCAACCCTCTGTTAGGGCACAGTATGTACACATTTTCCTAGAAGAACTACTTTTTGTGGGTGTATGACTATGTTTTTTGGGCTCAAAGGGTTTTTTTGTCTCATCTAAACCTTACAGGTGATTTCACTGTGTTTGAAGGGATAAATCTCAGAATTGATCACTCTATGGCAGCGGCATAATTACTCTAGGTTTGTAGTTTTGTTTGGAGTATAAAAGGACATCTTCATTGCGTCACTATTCTCGGAATTCGCTTAAGATGATCTATGATTAGTTAAGGGTAGATCTATGTGAAAAAATTTGAGCAATTCTAGACCTATTACTCATGTAGTGGACGAAGTCATCTTCTCTGAAATATTTCGCCTATCCTGAAGTAATTACAGTGATGGTTCCTTGTGCCCTTTTTCCCTTTTGATGAATGGAATATAATTATGTGCATATCTTGAAATACTCTAAGGTTTAGCCTTGAAGACATTTTGTTTAGGCCTAAGATAGTAAAGGTCTAAAGCCTAATTTTGATGACAACGGTGGCATGAATACGCTTTGAATCTCGTAATCATATTTCCTTACACCTGTTGATGATACATGACACCTACAACACAAAAAAATCCTTCAATTGTTATGACTATTGTTCTGGAGTTTTCGTCCTAGTCTTGTTTCTACAATGGCTTACTTCTTAAGTTTGTATGGTCTAGAATTTGTAGTCTTGTATAACTCGTTATGCATCAAGCTTGGACATAAAAGGCATAAATTTATATATGTCCCTACAAGCTCCAATTAATATGACCTTACTGGAAGATTACTATACTCATTACAGTGGCAGTGAACTGATATGTTTCTTAATCTAAGTTGTTGATGTGGTCAATAAATTTGTTGCTCTTGATAGTTTATGAACAACACATGGAGGTATGTTTCATTTGTGCACATTTTAGCTACAGTCATTCTTATATTGCACTTGTTTAAACTAATTTATGGTACATATAAACTTGGTTGTACAGTTATCCTTATCTTGATGATAAGTACTTCTGGGCACTAATCAATATTGATGCCTTAAGTGAACAAAGTTCTCTGCAACATCATAAAAGACATAAGTATGGCATAATCTATAGTAGCTGACAATATTTGAATACTTAATTTGTGGGACCATTTAGCATTTATTGAAGAGTTTTGTAGCTAGGGTTTTTATCATTATTGTAGTATGGTTTCTAGAGTAAGGTTTTTGAAGGCTAACTACAAAGCTTTCATCATTGTGTTTCCATTGTTATAGCAGTATGCATTGTAAGTGGGTCATTTTCCCTGGTATGGGATGCCACAAAAAGTTTACAGAAGTTTACTCATTGTAAGAGGGTCATTGTCCCTGGTATGGGAGCCCATAATATTTTTCAAATTCATTTTCATTTTCAGGTTGGTTGGGTGGTGTTATGCATGTGGTTGAATTCACCTGTAAGCTGCAGTCAAAAATACTTTAGGGTGGTAGGGTGGTGCTAGGGCAAGTTGGAGCTTGCAAGGGTGTTACAACATCCTTTCAGCACTAGATGATAAAACCAAGGTGTTGGAGTGTCCTTCCAGTTGAGCTGGAATATTGAATGATTTTCTAGAGTACTAGGGAGTTGGGGCTTCCTTTTCCAGTTGGAGTTGAAACATTTTATTTGCTCACAAAATTATTATAAAAGTGTTCGGTGGTTTTTCTTCCAAAAGGGTTTCCACCTAAAACTTCTTGTGTATTTTTCTTTTGATGTGTTGATGTTTTATATGTTGTTAATGCTCTAAAAATATTAATTAGTTACTAATTGATAAGAAATAGTGTTTCACCCCCCTCTTTGTGTTTCTAACAATAATGCACGGGATATTTTGGCATCGATATTGAGAAGCTCTTTCAAGCCACATCAAGCATTTCATTCACATGTTATTGAAAGTTGTAAGGTTATTCTTGTAGTTTCTCAATGGTATGTGATTTTTGTTTATGGGTTGAAGGTTGACGAACTATTTCATTGCTTGGAAACTTACATCCTACTTGGAATTTTTTGTTGGTTTATATATGCTTTCATATTGGTTAATTGTGAACTACTTTACAATTGGTAACTAGAATTATTCCTTATTCATGCATCTTAATTAAATTTCGCTAACAATATTTCTTTGAGATTCATGTTCATCTACTTATCTATTGTAATATCCTTTGTATCTCTTACTTAAGGTATTTCCATAAGATATTCTAACTTGCATCTCATTGGGATATCATTAGGATTTCCATTTTTCTTGCTCAACTCATCCAAAATCTAATTCTCAAACAAACATGGTGGTATTTAGGCCCACATACCAAATGGGACTCATATCCCAAATGGAGTGAGGTCTAATTGGAACTTCATATTGAGGAGATCCATTTAACATCAGTGCATTTCACCCCGTCAATAGGGCCTTTAAAGATATCATAAAGGGTGGTATATAATACTTATTGACTCAATATAGCCCCATACATGTGCATTTAATCAGTGGTGCATGCGGAAAATCTAAAACTCTATGAACCATCCATGTTGGATTAGAAAGAACAGTAGGTCATGTTGGAAAATTAATGTACTTGTAGATTAAG
Organism: Pinus tabuliformis; assembly: GCA_031772625.1. Lineage (NCBI taxonomy): Eukaryota > Viridiplantae > Streptophyta > Pinopsida > Pinales > Pinaceae > Pinus > Pinus tabuliformis. The sequence continues at coordinate 430,578,074 of CM062819.1, forward strand.
GTTGATTCCCCTTACTTGATAATTACATGTGAGATTTGTTGGCCTTTTAATTATTTATTAATTATTTTTCATCAAGCAATTACCAAAACATAAAACGCATGGAGATCACAAGAACACAAATAACACAAGATATAGGATCCAAGCCATGGAAAAACTCCTCCAAGGGGAAAACCCAGTCAATCCTCTTCTTATAGAATCATATCAAAGTGAGATATCCAAGACCCAACACCAAGACAAATACCTCCATAAGATCCCAAAGACATCCCTCCATTCTCTATCATGATTCATCTTCAATAAGATCAAACTAGTTTGTCACATGATGCCTTGTCCCATAGTAATACTTCATCCTTCATATAGCTCTCATTATAGTCCTCTTTTGTCTAATAAAACAATCATTACCTTCCTTCTTCAGCTTGTAAACATCACAGAAACTCACATACAATTGTAGACTTCTGGCTTTAGAAAACTCACATTATTTCATCTTAAGTAACTTGCATCCCTTTCAGATTATATTCCACAGGAAATTCACACTTATTTTTTCAGAGCTTCATATAAATCACTTCAGAACTTCAACAAATTTTGTCATAAAAACTCGCACTACTTTCCAGAGAAAACTCAATAAACTTCCACGAAATTTTAGTGGAGGATTCACGCCAATATATAGTTTTTCGTCACTATGAAGGGTCACATCTATTGAGCAGGCCAACCTAACCATCTAGAGGGGCGACTTGATATTATGGAGGTATTTTTTACTCCTTTCAACAAAAAATAATTTTAATACAAAGAGTCCAAATGGAACATGCTTAACTAAATTAATAATAATAATATAAATTGTTTTCTTGTTTTTTTTTTGTTTTTGTTACAAGTACAAAGATAAGTATGAAGACTGAGCCTAGTTACTTTTCCAACAAGTCATGCCTTCCATAGAGGACGTAGCTCCAGATGCTCAAGAAGAGTTAACAAAGGATACAGTTTTTCCAAAGAGGTTGGAAACTATAAGATAGGAGTAGCATGACCTTTGGCAGATTAGGTTGAACGAAAAACTTCTATGGAAGGCTAAATGGTACTCTAGAGAGAAGGTATAGGGAAAATTCTATCTCCTCGTTCAATAAAATATTTTGGGTACCAAAAGCCTCCTAAAATGGGGAGGTATGATCCAAATTGGACCATTATATTGATTTTCATCCATCTCAATGCTTTCCGATTGGAAAAATTAGAGAAATCAACTTATAGGAGCTTATAGTACTTATTAAGAAATCTCCCACAAAGGTGGTGCAGTGACATACCCTAAAAGAAAGATGGTATAGAAGAGAACCAAAGTAAGTAATCTTAAACATTTTAATTCAATTATTTATGCACATATCCCTAAATAGAAAAGAAACCAAATTAGATCCCAAATGCAAGAAGTTGAATCATTAATTAGGAAAACGCCTTTGTTCACTTTGTTGCTCCTTGGAATGACTGTGGTTGTTGAGAAATATAAAGGGAAATAGATAAGATGATTTCTCTTTTTATGATAACTTCTTGTGATGTATTTTTACCTTTTCTTACTTATTAGCTTCTTCACTTATTATTATGTTCGAATATCATCAAACAACTACCAAAACAAGAAGAACAATAATACACAAGAACATAGAATGTAGGTTGCAAGCCAAGGCCAAAACCTCTCCACTTTAGAGGAAAACCCGCAAAATATCTTCTCCTATTATAGATTCTTAAATTGACGGATTCTAAAACCTCTAGACCAAGACCAACACCCTCCAAGACCAAGTCCAACCTTTCTGAATGATGTGCTTCCCTTGTTTAGGTCAAACTCAGTCAAATATCTTCCACCAGCACAACTTTGACCCCTAACATCAGAATTTCGGCCTTTATTGCAGGCTGAAAATTTTCGGCCCCCTACCACTGCTATTACATCCATATGTGCGAGTGAAATTATCCTTCCAAGGCGTCCAAGCAACTTCTCTAGTAGGTGACCTAGTATACCCTTTTTCCAGTAAATTTGACCTAGTAGGGCTAGTAGGTGACCTAGTAGACCCTTCTTCCAGTAGATTTGACCTAGTAGGGCTAGTAGGTGACCTAGTAGACCCTTCTTCCAGTAGATTTGATCCTCTTCCAGCAGATAGAGAATTTTGACCTTGTAGTTGTAAACCCTAGCTTCTCTTATTTTCACATGTGAGAGAGAATTAGCCCAAAAACAATATTTCTTTGTCCTCTTCCTTCTTCGCTTGCCTTCTTGATCTTCTCCTTTGCTTGAATGAGTGGGTGATGAATGTGCCTTAAGGAGGCCTAGGTTCCTCCTTTATATAAGCTTCTCAAAGTGGACATGGCTCCTCAAAATAGGTCGACTTCCCAGCTGCCAGGCCGGCTTGGTCTTGAAGGTTATTTTGACACTTTTAATGACAAAAAATAATTTTCTTTACAAGTTACAATGTGCCCAATGGGGTCTTCAACTTATGACTATGACTCTTTTGACTTCTTTACCTAGGAAAAACCATAGAAGTGCTCAATGGGTGCTTGACCTATAAAATAAAAGACCTTGAGCATGAAACCCATGCTCCAAAAATAATAATAATAACTTTCTTCTATTTTAAAATATACACGAATTAAAAGTACATTTCATATTTATGAAGACTAAACCTAGTTACACATTTTTCAACACTCCCTCTTAACTAGGGAGGTATTCATAAATGGTACATGGAAATTCTCAATTTGAAGAGATCTCATAAGAAGAGTTGGATTGGTAACCCATGTTTTTAACATCATATCAACTAGAATTGTCATATAGCAATGCCTTGACTAATTGCTCTATCTCTCCACAAGATCAGAGCACAATGTTGGTAAGAAAAATGATTTATAGACACCATCATCATTGTCTCTCAAGGTACATACCCCACCCAAGTGTTCACGGAGTATGACCTTCCTTGGACTATTCTTATCTTGGATATCTAGTCCTCAAAGAATATCAATCCATGACTACTCTTATCTTGGATGCCCTACCTCATCCTCAAATAGTATTAGAAGCCAGATGCTTACCCAATCCTCCATTATGTCTTCCCAAGTGAAGACAAGAATGATGTGCCTATATGTCCCTCTCAACCAAGGAGGACACATCAAAGAAAACAAGCTTGTCTCTCAAATATACAAGCTTCTTATTAGGAATAGATTTTGTCAATATGTCAGCTACCTGCTCATCGGTGGAGATGTATTGTAGCTGCAACACACCATCTTGTACTAGATTCTGAATGTAGTGATACTTGCTCTTGATATACTTTTTATTTCCATGAAATATTGGGTCTTAATACAATCTTATACAATTGGTGTTATCACAATGTATCACTGTAGGGTCCATTGTTCCTTCAAATAGATTAGATATTGGCTTCCTTATCCAGACAACTTCTCTTCTTACTTCAAAGGTTGTAATATATTGAGCCTAAGAATTACTCAAAGAAATTATTTCTTGCTTTCTGCTCATCCATGAGATCATGGAGGATCCCAAAATAAAACATCCTCGTGTAGTGATCGTTCCATCTTGCTCACTGCCTCCCTAGTTGAAATCCATATATCCAATCAAGTGGACATCATCCCATCTATAATGTTTCAGGTAGTAGTGGATGGTTCCTTGGAGATATCTCAATATATGTTTTTTTATCCAATGATCATACTTTGGCTCCACTTGGAATTGACTAAGAACATTTACTGCAAAACATATGCATGTTCAAGTATTCACCAAGTATATCAGTGAGCCAATCAATTGTCTATACTTGGAAGGATCCACATGGCTTGATTCAAAACTCTTTAGTCTTTTAAGTTTTTGATCATCAGGGTTGTCATTAGTTTGCATTCCATCATGTCAAACCTCTTCAATATCTTGATCATGTACTTTCCTTGACCTAGATAGATCTCATCGGGTCCTTGCCAGACTTCCTGTCCCAAATAGTAGTGCATCATTCCTAAATCCTTTATGTCAAATTATGTTGCTAGTTTATTCTTACATTATTCAATTCGACCTTCCACACCTGTCAAGAGAAGATCATCCACATACAGAAGAATTATTACTGGATCTCCCTTCACAACATTAATATAAAGGTTCAGATCAACATAACTTTTTTTGAAGCCTAATCTTTATAGGTATGCATCCATCCTAGTATACCATGCCCTTGGTGCTTCGTTGAGGCCATATAATGCGTTCTTCAATCTGAAAACATATGCCTTTATGTCTTTAACTTCAAATCCCAATGGTTGTTCTATATAGACTTCATCATTAATTGTGCCATTCAAGAATTCACTCTTGACATCCATTTGGTGGATGTTCCATCCCATCGATGCTACCAAAGAGACCAATGAATGAATAGTTGTATACCTTGTTGTTGCAGCAAATGTATCTTCATAATCAATTCCTTCCTATTGAGAGAAGCCCCTAGCCACAAAGCTCGTCTTATTTTTATCAATACTTCCATCTGTTGCATGTTTAATCTTGTAGAGCCATTTGGATGTTAGCACAGATTTGTCTTCAGGCCTAGGTACGATCTCCCGAACTCCATTCTTCATTACATATTGATATACTTCATTCATGGAATCCTTCCATTCTTGGTGATTAACAACTTCTTCAAAAGTGGATGGCTTTGATTCTATTAGTTTTTTCATGTAGGCTACATACCCAAAATATCATTTGGGCTTCTTGCTTTCCCTGAATGTACCTTGACTTGCTCCATGGAATTATACATTTAGAAGTGTAGACTTCAACCAGTTAGGCCTTTTTCTAGTTTCATGGATTACAGTAGGTTTTATAGGTTCACAGGGACCTTCATCTTCATGGTTTGATTCTTCTTCCCTAGTCTCCTCTTCAAATACCATAAGTTCTTCATCATGAGAGTCCATATAGAGATCCTTTAATTTCTTGAATGTAATACTTTCATCAAATATCACATCTCAACTGACTTTTATTTGGTGTCCTTCCTTTATGTATATATTATAGGCCTTAGAGGAGTTATTGTAGCCCACAAATGTTCCCTTCATGCCAGATGCATCCAAATTCTTCCTTTTGTCATTAGGTATATGAATGTAGACAAGGCAACCAAAAACTCGAAGATGATCTATAGTTTGTTTCTTTCCAGTGAACACTTCTTTGGGAGTCTTGTTATCTAGAGACTTGTGGAGACTTCAATTTTGTATGTGTACACTTGTCTTTGTAGCTTCACCCCACAAAAATTTCTGTAAATCTTGATCATGTAACATTTCTTTTACATTTTATTCAATAGATCGATTCTTTCATTCTACAACTCCATTTTGTTTATGATTATATGGGACTATCATCTCCCTCTTATCCCAGACTCCTTACAAAAATTTATGATTTCCTTGGATGTGTATTCTCCTCCATTATCATATCCTAATGTTGGTCAATAATTGTCATTGATGAATTATAAGCTCCATTGATGGAAATAGGATGTTGCATTATTGGAGGATTATAATTGATAGCACACCTGATGACATATACCATATCAACGTTATATCATATCGTCGTTTTTATTGTGTGTCGCCACTCAAAACTCTGATCTTCGATATCTGATATGTGATATGGACCTCTGATCTCTGATATGTGATATGGACCTCCAATGTACGATATAAGATATGGACCTTGGATCTCCAATATGGGATAACCTCTGATTTTCTCTGACTTCAAATATGAGGACCTGACCTGATTTAATAATGGTTTAATTATCAAATTGCATCGTCCACTTTATCGGAACTTTGGCATGTGCACAACCTAAAAATCCCCGATATCCATGTGGTCTTGATGTACAAAAGTAAAGTGATGATGTGGCATGTGGGTCCTCCCAACATCCATTATAATATGGCTTCCGTAATAATGAATCTATGTTAAATTTGGTTGATTATTAACAAAGACCCCTTCTGACACCTATTTAATACATTTTCAATATGCCATTGAATGCACAAGTCAGCCTCTCCTCTAATGAATGTGTCTTTTCGTTTATTGGAAAAAATCATATAAACACAAGTCAAATACTTCATTTCAATCATCGATCTTGATCATCCATTAGATAGAGTAAGATATAGTTCACAACTCATGAACTTTACAGCACCGAGGAAAGGAAACCTAAGGCCAAGAAGAAGTAAATTCTGATTGGGTTAAAAATTAATGAAACAAAATCGCTCAGACATGTGGACAGGTGTGGATAGTTATCTGTGGAAGCTCAAACTTTGAAAGGCCTAGACCTATAGCTTAAAGGCTTGAAGTTATGTTCACATGTGGAGCTCAGACTACACATCGGATCTATGATTACTTTAAGGACAATCACATGTGGCTTATAGTTCGGATTTGTAGCTTGCATACCGTTCAAATTAGTGGCTTACGCAGTTTGGACCTGTGGAATTGTGGCACACATAAGCTCAGAATTGTGGTGAGTCGATCAGTGGAGGTTTGGACCAATTATAGCTCGGACCTGTAGCAGACTTATGTGTGACACTTTAGACTTGAAACCTTTGCGCACTCTTGAATAGTGAAGAACACATGGCCTTGAACAGTGAAGATAGTGATGAATTTGGAGGATTGAACAGTGAATAACTTGGAGCCTAGAACAGTGATGAACTTGGAGGATTGAACAGCAAAGAACTTGAAGTTTTGGATAGTGAATAACACTCCTATTCGGATCTTGGACAGTGGACAAAATTAGGATTCTGTGGAAGTCTTGTGGTTTGATTGTTTGACTATTGAGGGAAGTCCTGAAGTTTTTGAAAGTAAATTGTTTATATATTCTATGTTAAAAATTGGAGGGTTGGTGCCCTAGAGGTTGGAGCCTCTAAAAATAGGGTTGGAGCCTTGAGTAGGATAGGGTTGGAGCCTCAAAAAAGTCCAAGTTGGTGCTTTGTAATAGGTTGGAGCCTGGAATATTGAAGGGTTGTTGCCCTCAAACATCATTGTACTCAATTTTTTGTAAAAGAGGATTGGTGTCCTCACTTGTTTATAATAAAATCCTTATTATTTATTTTTATTATTATAATTGTGAAGAATATTAACTGGTAAACATAATAAATGAAAAGAAACATTGATTCACCCCCCTCTCATTATTTCCAGCAATTGGAATCAGAGCCGTCTTCTTCATAATCATCCTAATAGTTGGAAGAAGAATTCTTAAGTCACAATGAAGAATCAGGATTCAGGAAAATTTCCCTAATTTGATGGAACAAACTTTGGCTTTTGGAAGCATAGGATAACATTCTATTTAATGTCTCTTGGACCCGAAGTATGGCAATCAGTTATTGATGGGTATAAGTTCCAGCTACTCCACCAACAGATCAGGATGAATGGAAAGTTTATATAGCAAATGCCAAAGCACTAAATTCCATAACAAGTGGAATTACTGATTCAGAATTTACAAAAGTTATGAATTGTGATTCTTCCAAGGAAATGTGGGACAAGATTATTGCTATCTATGATGGAGACTCCAAGGTCAAAAAGGAAAAAGGAAAAACACATAGAAGACAATTTGAGAGTCTTAAGATGGATGACGAAGAAGATATTGCAGCCTTTTTCCTCCGAGTAGATGAAGTTGTCAACTCACTCAAAGTGTAGTATACCTAGGGGGGATACTATGGGGTACAAAGGGAGGTACCCAAGGGAATAATGTAATAATGGGATGGGCCATAGTAATAAATAAGGCGGTTAACCCATATCATGTAAGGGACCACAAGTAGTTAGCAATAATGTAATAAGCCCATGGTATTAGATAGATGGTATTGAGGGAACCATGGTAATGACCCATGGTATGTATGAGTCCTATATAGAGGCTAGAGACTTCCCATCAATAAAGAAGCATTCCTATCTATATTCATATCTTTTCATTTATTGGGTTTATTTGCATTGTCTTATATTTTCATATTAGATCTATAACACAAAGGTTTAGGTGAAATCGTTGAAGAAATAAAAGTTGTCTAAAAGGTTTTGAGATCACTTCCAGAACATTTTGATTCCAAAGTCAGTGTCATGGAGAAAATGAAGGATTTGGATGACCTAAAAATGTACGAACTTCATGGGATTCTCATTTCATATGAAATGAGAAAAGGAATCCCTAACTCTAAGGAAGTTGCATTCAAAGCTTCAAGGTCATCAAAGAAAGGGAAAATTTATAATTATAGCAGTGATGATTCCAACACTGAATCTGAACTAGCTCAATTCGTAAGAAAACTAAGGAAAGGGTCCAAGGTTAAAGGAAAGTATCCTCTCATTTGTTTTAAATGTGGAAGAATAGGACATTATGCTACAAAATGTCCTCATAAACATGATAGTGATGATGAAGACGAATATAAAAAGAAGATGTTCAAGAAGAAAGGGTTTAACAATAATAATTTCTTCTCCAAAAAAGATGACTTTGATGAAGAAGAATTCAATATTACTAAGAAAAAATCAACTAAAAATACCTTTCTACACATAAGAGATGATGATGAGTCTGATAAAGAAGATAACTATGCTGGAAGCAGTGAAGTAGTATTTATGGAATTTACAAATGAAGATGATTCTGAACAAGAAGAAGAAGGAAATGTGGATGATTTACTAATGAGTTACATTGATAAAAATGAGAAATTACTAAAGAAGTTCATTTCTCTCAAAGTGGAAAAAGTGGAAGAAAAAAGGAAGGAAGAATTCTTGAACAATAAACTAAAAGAAAGAGAAGAAATTTGCGAAAAACGTGAAGCTGAAATTGTTTCCCTAAGAAAGAGTTGGATCAAGTTAAAAATACTTAGCAAAGCTCTCAAACTCTTGATAACATCCTTAATACTTAAATACCTCAACATGACAAGTTTGGAATTTCTTTCAAAGGAGAATCATCAAGTAAAAAGGAGAATGTAAAAATCCAAAGAATTTATGTTGACATCCTTTGCAGTCATCCAAAAGAGGAGAAGTCATCCCACCAAGAGAAAAGGTCCACCTTTAACAACCCAAGGAATGAAGGAAGGCTACCTCCAAGGAATAATACTACATCAAGTCAAGGCTATCTAATAGGTATCAAACAATATTTCTTGGTTATTGCTTTCATTGTAAAAACTTTGGTCATCAAGCTAAGCATTGCAAAGCTCATAAGGATATTATTTCAAGATATAAGATCAATCATCAAAGCAAGCCACGTAGCCTAAAAGCACAAGGACAGATCAAGACTTACAATTCATTTGATCCTTTGGCTAATTATGATCTTGTTTGCTCAAAATGTAATGGTTATGGCCATGATATACAAAATTGTTCACTCAAAAGAGAAGAATTGAATGAGGAACACACTATTGATAAATGTGGTCTAGCTTTATGTGCACATAGTGATGAAAATCAATGATTTGTGGATAGTGGATGTTCAAGACACATGACAAGAGACCAAAAGAAGTTCATCTCATTAAATAAGAAGGATGGAAGTGTATCTTTTGGAAGTGGGTTTGCTAAAATTGTTGGAAAAGGGATTGTTGCTCTTGTTAATGGAAAGGGAAAATCTCAAAATGCACTACTGGTGGAAGAGCTCAAACACAATATTTTAAGTGTTAACCATATTTGTGACCAAGGACATAATGTTGTCTTCAGTACTAAAGGTTGTGAGATAAGGAATTCCTCCTCAGGAGAATTTTTGGCAAAAGGAGTAAGAACACCAGACAACATATATATTTTGAGTAAAATTTAATAAGATAAATGATATATGAGTTGAGCAAATGAAAACTGGTTATGGAACAAACAATTGGGGCATCTAAACTTTGATAATTTAGTTAATATCAGTAAAACAAATGTAGTAAGGGAAATTCCAAAAATTTTCAAGCCAGATCAAGTTGTGTGTGGCCCATGTCAACATGGAAAGAAAACTAGAACCTGCTTCAAGACTAAGGAGATCTCAACATCAAAACCTTTGGAGATCATACATGTAGATTTATGTGGACCAACGAGAGATCCAGCTCTACAAGGCGAAAAGTAATTTTCTCTATTTGTTGATGACTATACTAGAATGATGTGGGTATTCTTTATAAAGTTTAAATCCGAAGCATTTGAATGTTTTAAGAATTTCAAAGCTCTTGTGGAAAATGAAAAAGAATCAAAAATCAAGTGTCTTAGAACAAATAGAGGAGGAGAATTTACTTCAAAGAAATTCAATGGTTTATGTAATCTACATGGAATCAAAAGAAAACTTTCCGTAGATAGAAATCCTAAATAAAATGGAGTAGTGGAAAGGAGAAACAAAACCGTGCAAGAAATGGAAAGAACAATGTTACTAGCAGTTGATTTACAAGCCAAGTTTTGGAGAGAAGCAGTTGGAACAGCGGTGTATATCTTGAATAGAGCCAAACTAAGACCAAATAATCACAAGAATTTATATGAATTAGGGAAAGGAAGACCTGCTTTGGTAAAATAATTCAAAATTTTTGGAAGTAAATGCTTTATGAAGATCAATGATGACTCACCAAGAAAGTTTGATTCTCGAGTTGATGAAGGAATATTTCTTGGATATTATACAAGGAGAGAAGCATACAAATGCTACAATAATTGACTATGAAAGATAGTAGAAAGCATTGATGTGAAGATTGATGAGGCACGCCCAAAAAAGGAGATTGAAATATGTGAAGATGATTATATTCTTGACGATTTTGAAGAAGATACAACAAAGGAAGAAAAACATCAAGAAAATCAAAAGGAGCCATCTCAAACCCCATCAAAAGTAAAATTTGTTCAAAAAAACCATCCAGAAGAACAAATTATTTGGAACACAGACCCGAAGAAGGATGACTAATACACCAAGAAAATATAATGTTGCCTTACTATCCATGGTAGAACTAGAAAACTTTGCTCAAGATAGTAAGGACCCTCATTAGGTAGAAGCAATGGAAGAGAAAATGTTCCAAATCAAAAGGAATGAAACATGGGAACTTGTACCTTGTCCAAAAGATAAAAATATAGTTGGAACCAAGCGGTTGTTCAAAAACAAAATGAATGAAGATGGACAAACCATCGTAAATAAGGCAAGGCTATTCACAAATAGAAGGAATCGACTTTGAAGAAACCTTTGCACCGGTAGCTCGTATGGAGGCTATAAGGATGTTTTTGGAATTTTCTTATTCAAAAGGATTCAAAGTTTATCAAATGGATGTGAAATCATCATTTCTAAATGGTGATCTAAAAGAAGAAGTTTACATGGAGCAACCAGAAGGGTTTGACCTAGCAGAAGGAAAAGACTTTGTATGCAAGTTGAAAAAGGCGCTATATGGATTGAAACAAGCTCCTAGAGCTTGGTACGCAAGATTGGATCATTATCTACAACAGAAAGGCTTCAAAAAGGGAGTGGCAGGAAGCAATCTCTACATGAAGATGGGCAAATACAAACTGCTAGTCACTCTTGTATATGTTGATGATTTGTTTTTGCCAGCAATTATGATGGGATGAGCCATGAATTTTCTCAAAATATGTTGAAAGAGTTTGAAATGTCAATGATTGGTGAGTTATCTTACTTCCTTGGACTACAAGTAACTCAAACTACAGCATGTATGTTCATATCTCAAGCAAAATACCTTAAAGACATGCTTAAAAGATATGGGATGGAAGAATGTGAACCTATGAGTACACCGATGACCACAGATTGCAAATTGAGAAAAGATGATGAATACCCCTCAGTAAATGCAACTCTTTACAAGTCAATAATTGTATCTCTCCTATACTTAACTACTACAAGACCCAATATTATGCAAGTAGCGGGAATGGTGGGAAAATTTCAATCAACTTTTAAGCAATCCCATTTGTTGGCAGTGAAGAGAATTATCAAGTACTTGAAAGGTACTCATGACTTTGGTCTATGGTATCCCAAAAGCACAACTCTTACCATGACATCTTACATTGATGTTGATTGGGCTGGAAGTGTAGATGATCGAAAAAGTACAAGTGGAAATGCATTCCTCATGGGAGATTGTCTAGTATCTTGGCTTAGCAAAAAATAATCTTCTATATCTCTCTCCACAGCTGAAGCTGAATATATAGTTGCTACAGATTGTTGTACACAAATTTTGTGGATGAAGGAAGCATTGAAATATGTCAACATAAAGACTAATCAACCAATCACCATGTCTTGTGACAACACTAGCGCCATCAGTCTTTCAAAGAATCTGGTAATGCACTCAAAGACCAAACATATTCCAATCAAATATCACTTTCTTCGTGAACAAGTTGTTGAAAAAAATATCAAGTTGTAATACGTAAATACAAAGGATAAATTTTCAGATATCTTTACAAAACCCCTTCCACAAGAATCATTTCAATATATTCGCCAAAAGATGGGGGTCATTTCTCTTGCATCACATTAAGAAAATGCATTGACAAGAGTAGAAGTAGCATGAAAGGGGGGGAGCTTCATGGGGGAGTACTTGGGCACCCCATTTTCCATTGATGTCAAAGTGGGAGAGAATGTTGAAATATTTATGTCAATGATAAAGGGGGAGATTGTTGGTCAATAATTGTCATTGATGAAATATAAGCTCCATTGATGGAAATAGGATGTTGCACTATTGGAGGATTATAATTGATAACACACCTGATGACATATATCATATTGGCATTATATCATATCGTCACTTTTATTGTGTGTCACCACTCAAAACTCTGATCTCCGATATGCAATATGGACCTCCGATCTACGATATGTGATATGGACCTCCGATCTCTAATATGCGATATGGACCTCCAATATCCGATATGCGATTACCTTCGATTTTCTCTGACTTCCAATATGCAGACCCGAATTGATTTAATAACGATTCAATTATCAAATCACACCCGCCACTTTATCAAAACTTTGGCATGTGCACAACCTAAAAATCCTCGATATCCATGTGGTCTGGGTGTACGAAAGTAAAGTGATGATATGGCATGTGGGTCCTCCCAACATCCATTATAATATGGCTTTCGTACCAATGAAACTATGTTATATTTGGTTGATTATTAAAAAAGCCCCCTTCCGACGGCTATTTAATATATTTTTAATGTGCCACCTCATGCACAAATCAGCCTCTCCTCTAATGAATGTGTCTTTTCGTTTATTGGTGAAACTCGTATAAACACAAGTCAAATACTTCATTTCAATCATCGATCTCGCTCATCCATCATGGAGAGTAAGATATAGTTCACAACTCATGAACTTTACAATGTCAAGGAAAGGAATCTTAAGGCCAAGAAGAACAAGAAAATTATGATTGGGTTAAAAATTGATGAAACAAAATCTCTCGGACCTGTGGACAGGTGTGTGGACAATTATCTGTGGAAGCTCAGACTTTGAAAGGCCCAAACCTATAGCTTAAAGGCTCAAAGTTACATTCACCTGTGGAGCTCAGATTACACATTGGATTCGTGATTACTTTAAGGACAATCACATGTGTCTTACAGTTCGGATTTGTAGCTTGTATATCATTCATATTAGTGGCTTATGCAGTTCAAACCTATGGAACTGTGGCACACATAAGCTTGGAACTATGGTGACTCAATCAGTGGAGGTTTGGACCAATTATAGCTCGAACCTGTAGCATACTTATGTGTGACACTTCAGACTTGAAACCTTTGCGCACTCTTGAATAGTGAAGAACTCGTGGCCTTGAACAGTGAATATTTTGGAGGCTTGAACAATGATGAATTTGGAGGATTGAACAATGAAGAACTTGGAGCCTAGAACAATGATGAACTTGGAGGATTGAACAATGAAGAACTTGAAGCTTTGGATAGTGAAGAACACTCCTATTCGGATCTTGGATAGTGGACAAAATTAGGAGTCTGTGGCAGTCTTGTGGAGTGACTGTTTGACTATTGAAGGAAGTCCTGAAGTTTTTGAAAGTAATTCATTTATACATTCTAAGTTAAAAATTGGAGGGTTGGTGCCCTAGAGGTTGGAGCCTCTAAAAACAGGATTAGAGCCTTGATTAGGATAGGGTTGGAGCCCTAGAGGTTGGAGCCTCACAAAAGTCCAAGTTGGTGCTTGGCAACAGGTTGGAGCCTAGAAGATTGAAGGGTTGGTGCCCTCAAACATCATTGTACTCATTTTTTTGTCAAAGAGGATTGGTGTCCTCACTTGTTTATAATAAAATCCTTTTTATTTATTTTACTGATTATAATTGTGAAGAATCTTAAGAGGTAAACATAACAATTGAAAAGAAATATGGATTCACCCCCCTCTCAGTATTTCCAACACTTAATATCTTGATTCTTCTTTCTATAAGGTTCTCTACTTCAGCTTTGAATTCTTGAAATTTAGTAAATACTTCATCCTTGGATGTCATTAGGTAAACCCAAGTTTTCCTTGAATGGTCATCTATAAATGTGACATAATATAGATGACCTCCAAGTGATTTATGAGTCATAGGATCACAAACATCGGAATGAATAAGATCCAAGATTTATTTTGACCGTGAAGCACTGCTTCCAAATGGTCTCTTGGCAACTCCTTCTGGATATTCTTTCAGTTCAGGGATTCCATCTACTATTGAATTTAGAGTTGGAAGTATTTTGAAATGGAGATGACTAAATCTTCTATGTCAAAGTTCACATGGGTTGATTTCAATGTGAACTAAAGCTTGAGCAAGAGGAGATAGAAACTTGTAAAGTATTCCTTCATGAATTCCAATCACTCTAGCATTTTATAAGCTTGAATTTTTACCCCATAATACAACATTTCCATCAATGAAAGCCACTCTATCACCTTTATCTTCTAGACTTGAAATGGAGAGTAAGTTCTTATGACAACCTGAAACAAATAGGATGTTGTTGAGATAAATATTCCCTCCATTCTCCAACTCTATTGAGGTTGATCCAATTCCTCTCACAGGATAGCTCTTATTATCACGAAGCTCTACAGAGTAAGAATACTTTCCTTTTGACAATGTTTTTAGTTTCTTGTGATGACCGTTCATGTGTCTTGATGCTCCACTATCGATCACCCAAATGCTCTCATCTTGAAATGTGTCAGTGAGTGTTGAGAAGATTTGATCATCCTTTTTCTTGGTCACTTCCTTCTTTGGAGTAAATATGAGATTCCATACTTCTTTGATGCCTTGGAGTAAATATGAGATTCCATACTTCTTTGATGCCTTTCTTGAGATGACTTTCTACCTTTGAACACTTATTTAGAAACTTCCTCAATATAGTAGAGATCTTCATAATTCCCTTTGCCAACCTTAGCTCGGATACCATGTTGAGAAATCTAAAGGGCAATAGATAAGATGACTTCTCTTTTTATGATAATTGCTTGTGATGTCTTTTTAGCTTTCCTTATTAGTGCCTTCACTTATTATTATGTTTGAATATCACCAAACAACTACCAAAACAAGAAAAACAATAGTACACAAGAACATAGAATGTATGTTGCAAGTCGAGGCCAAAACCTCTCCACTTGAGAGGAAAACCTGCAAAATCTCTTCTCTTATTATAGATTCTTCAATTGACGAATTCTAATACCTCTAGACCAAGACCAGTACCCTCCAAGACCAAGTCCAAACTTTCTGAATGATGTGCTTCCCTTGCTGAGGTCAAACTCAGTCAAATATCTTCAAGCGTCATGACTTCAACCCCCAGTTTTAGAATTTCGGCCCCCTACAACTGTCACTGCATCCACACGTGTGAGAGAAATTAGCCTTCCAAGACCTACCAACAACTTCACTTTCCTTACTTCCTTTTTCTAGGGATAGTAGGTGACCTAGTAGACACTTCTTCTAGCATATTGGATCGTCTTCCAGTAGATAGAGAATTTCAATGTTGAAGTTGCAAACCCTAACTTCTCTTCTTTGCACGTGTGCGAGAGAATTAGCCCAAAAACAATCTTTCTTTGTCATCTTCCTTTTCCGCTTGCTTTCTTCCTCTTCTCCTTCACTTGAATGAGTGAGTGATGAATGTGTCTCAAGGAGGTCAAGTTTCCTCCCTTATATAAGCTTCTCAAGGTGGACGTAGCTCCTCAAAATACATTGACTTCCTAGCTACCAGGCTAACTTGGTATTGAAGGGTATTTTGACACTTTTAATGACAAAAATAATTTTCTTTACAAGTTACAATGTCCTAATGGGGTCTTCAACTTATGACAATGACTCATTCGACTTCTTGACCTAGGAAAAACCCTAGAAGCACTCAATGGGTGCTTGACCTATAAAATAAAAGACCTTGAGCATGAAACCCATACTCCAAAAATAATAATAATAATTCTCTTTAATTTTACAATATACAAGAATTAAAAGTACACTTCATATTTATAAACTTCGAACCTAGTTACACATTTTTCAACATCGGCTAGGGTATAGGAGCCTACCTAGCCCTATCGGCCCACTCAAATAGTCCCTCCACATTACTGTTACCTACAGTAAGGATTGCAACCTCCTTTTTAGTGACTGCGGCTCAGAGAGGAGGCCTAAACTAGGCATTTCATCCATCAAACAACCTTTGCCTGCTAATGTAGGTACAGCTCCTACTTGCGGCCTTAGAGACAAAACCCACACAAATATGCATGAAAAACACATGTAACTTGCCTCTAGACTGCCCAACTAGTGCATACTTTTCTCCACAACAAACCTGGATATTTTTCTCCCAAAACTAGCGTCTCAACCCTCTTGATGATGCCCTATCTCAAGCTCGGATCCATGGCAAAACACCAATCCTTCTACAGCCTTCAGAATTGTGGAAGATAAGCCACAACTCATCTCAAAACAGCCCAAAATTACTCCATTAACCTTGGCCTCTGCATCGGATCATCTTAGCTTCCAAATAGTCTCCAAGAGGTGCTCCAACAGCCATCATCTTCATTCAATGGGGTCAGCCTCTAATCTACGGCCAAAACAGAGATTATCTCCTCCTAATGCGAGCTCCTAATATGCTTAAGGATGATGTCTAAAGATGTTGGAGACCACCTCTATTTATATAAATTGTTGAGGGTCAAGAGACATGACGTTTGGGCTTCATGAGCCTACATAAGGTCGAGGCCAACCTTGAGAATTTACATGTGTGGGCTTCAATTCAAAAACACATTTCTCCATGTCCAAATTTAGTGATATTTAGCTTGATTTTGGTCCTCTCAAAAAGAGGAATTCAATGTAATGATTATCTCCTTCATATGAGTATTCTAAAGTGGAATTTGACCCTAGTTTCCAATTTTAACACTCCCTCTCAACTAGGGATAATTCCACCTACCAATACATCCATCATCATGTCATCCTGTTATCATGAACTATCTTTGCATTTCATCTCAACTTTGTTGAACACTGATATAGATAATGAATAAGAATTGATCGAGAGTGAGTCACAAGACCTTGCCACTCTCCACTGACAAAAGTTAGTACACATAACCAAGGGTAGAACCCAAATCATACTTGATCCCACATCAAGTTGTTGAACATCATGCATCCTAGACATAGGGAGTATGGCAGTACACGATGCGTCCAGTGGTAGTGTTATGATCCCTAACCACTTTTCCCAATTCATTGGCCAGATGAGAGGTATTTCCCATGTGTCCCGGACTACATGGGTAGGATGATGATGGGGCAATAGTAGGAGAAGGTGAACCACTCGTCCTATGCATATATTGTCAATCATAGGGGAATGTGAACCACTCACCCTACACACATGTCAACCACCATAAGGGAAGGTGAACCACTCACCCTATGCATGTGTCCTTTGCCCAAAACATAACCATCATAGGGAAAGGATAAACCACATCCTATGTGTATGCAACCCACTGATAGTAGGGAAAGGATGAACCATGTCCTACATGCATGCCAACTGACAATCGTAGGCAGGATCCTACACGTTGGGAAAGGATGAACCACGTCCCACCAACATGTCAACCATCAATCGTAGGGAATGAGCATCCTACATGTGGGGAAAGGATGAACTACGTCCCACCGACATGTCCATATGTGACAACTAAAAAATGCCTATATGCATCTATCAATGGGGTAAACATGTGCAAGGAAAGGATAAACCACATCCTCTACATAGCAAACACATGGGAAAGGATTCAACTATGTCCTATGGTTCCATATTGCTCCAAAAGTACCAGAGGCCCCCAGGAGCTCTCAGATCTCAATGTTCAACCGGGATCCTCATAGTAGGATCTTTAACATAAGTTTCTAGCATGTGCTTAAATGGATCACTAAAGAGCTTCCTCAAAGGGATTCATAATAAGTCATACTTACTACCTTATTCATACAGACTCAACAGTGCTCCTAGACTTCAGTCTTTGATTCATCCATGAAACAAAGGTCGATTATAGCACGTAGATGTGCTCTTTCCATTCACCATACTACCACTAAACATTTTTCAATGGTGTACCTTAGACACCCAAAAGATGTCTTAATCCAGATCAGCAGCTTCCCCATTTTATCAAAACTTTAAGCTAAGGAAGAAATAAAATCCCTTTGAATCATAGCTCCCTCTGAATATTGGTAAAGTAACCTTGCCCATCGAGTTATCTACAACCTGCTATTAGTCCTTATGACCTTCAACATGGACAACCTTCTTATAATAATCATTGGGCAAGAGGAGTTATCAATCTATTCAACCATTTATGCATGAAGAGGAGCTCACAAATATCTTTTCTCAGCTTTCTGAATTAATTCTACTCCCTTTGAATCCCCTAGAGGAGATTTCGATGATATGGTCAGAAAGGCTAGAGGAAAGGACAAGGGCACTGCATCCATCTCATTTTCTTGGTCATGCCTATCTATTGCCATGGAGATAAAAATAATGGTGATAGCTAGGACAACAGTTAATGAAGCCACATCGTCAGAAGAAAATATTCCTTTATTGATCCAACTTTTCTTTAAATTTATCTAGAGACTTGAATATAGATTCACCCACCAGATGGTAAGGTTTCTCCTTGCTATCATAGATTGAATTATTGCGATCAAGATGCACATCCTCATCTGTGACTAGAAATCCTCCGCAAGTGCCTTTGCCGCCACATCTACCTCTATACTTCATGATTTAAGGCCTACAATGGGATGCCAAGTTCTTGTAATTGTTCTTCAAGAATGAACACTCCAAATGTACTTCACCCCTTAGCCAAGATGTCAAAGTCAAAGGTAATGCAATAGCTTGTGCACTCAGGAATTATGTATACAGGTGCAAACATATTGTCTACTATCCTCTATTCATTCCAATAGGGTTATAGCTAACTGTTAGAACATATTGTATCATGGAGATTAATGCACCAAATTTAGTCATTTTAAGACTTAGAGATGGCATGCAATATTGTTCTTGTTACTGTGAGAATGCTTGACAATCTCACTAAGGAGTCAAGTTGGTTCACTTCCATTTATACCTTCCAAGTCATAGATACTATTATTATAAGGAAATGCCTTGCATTTTACAACTACGATTCTACTCGGAACAATTTGTAGTGACAAACTAGAGATTCCCTTCAAAACTTGGAATATCTTCAATTGTCATCACAACTGGGTATTTTCATGATGACTCCAACAAAATCTCCTGAAAATCATTGATAGGGCAACAATATAGTTTTGACCTTTCAAGCATTAATTCACACATCTTTTCTTAACAAATACTATAGTAGCACAACATAAATGCCAAAACTATAATTTAAAGTATGATGTCCATTGTCCAGCGTTTCATCATTGATGTCAATAAACTAGAGATTATTTGAACAATATACTTATGAATAATAAATGAAGAGCTGCTTATAAATTTACTGCTAGGCTGCTACAGTGATCACCATTAGGTTGCATAAACGATGGTGTAGGAGAGTCTCACATAATTGCCTTTGAATCAAACTTGATTACAAAATTTCAGTCTCTATGTGAAACTATGTTGTTAAATTACATTTTCAGATCGACTCCTCTTAGGGCCGCAAATTATATGAAAGGAAGTTACAATACATTATATCACAATGAAACACACATGTTCTATCCTTATTTGCAAGATATTCGCGCTCAGGATTGTAACATAGGAGAGTTCAAACAAGAGAAATATATCAATTATGACTACAACTATAGGACTTCAAGAATTATAGGAGTGTAACATACCTCTGTGAACTGTGTAAATGCAAACTTGAGTAACCAAACTGTCACAAGACTTTAGGCTCATTGTGACATTGCCTTGATGTGATCCCAACAATCTTACGACCGGAAATTTTATTCTTCAACCATGGACTTTAATTTCAAACACATACCTTATGATGCATGCTTTAGAGATTCAGATGGCAATCAAACATGGACTAAGTGATTTCAGGACTAGGATTTGTAGATCAAATAGTTTGTATTCCTCCAATAAGGATTCAAGCCCTAGTGTGATAAGGAGTCCAAAGATTCACATTATCTCTAAGTCATTTATTACACAAACTACTTCAGAACTTTGTCTTGATTAAGGGCTAATCCATACCATAATTTGGAGCCTCAATGCTTCAACTACAATCTCACCTTAGAGACATCAATAGGGCGGCAAGCATATAAATGGAAGTTGTCAAGAAATCTAAACTTTGTTATTAAAGTAAGTTTCCAAACTAATATCAAGCCAAGAGAATAACTATATTTTTGTTTCTCATGACTTGCTTCAAAATTTTGCTCATAGATGTAATGACTTTGTCCTGTTGCCAAGATGTTTCAAAGATCTGAAATGGATGAAAGCCTCAAATTAGGTTCATAACATAGGTTAAAATTTTATGGTTGCCTACAACAATATCCAAATAAAATGAATCCCTTGATCCTTGAAATAAGTCAGGATTCTTACTCTTTTTCTAGACTCAAGAATAGCTAATGAATTCCCTTTAATTTACTTCAAGGTTCCACTTCAGACTTGATGACACAAATAGTGAGTTCAGAATTTGTTTAGAAATTGAAGACGGCAGAGTTAAACGATCTCATATTGTTCAAAGTATTGAGCAAGGGTTGTTACTTCATATGACTGCAGTTTCCACCTTCAGATTTCCAGAGGAAGGAGATCATGGAGACTTGTCAACAAACTTCTAAGTGATTGCTCTTTCTCTTACTTGGGTTTGTCCTCACCTGAGCTCTGATACCATGTTAATTTTTGGTTAACATGTTATTTTTTAGGACAGTTACTTCAATGTTCCACATTAGCCCATGTATCAATCCATTTCTTTTCCATTAGCAATCACACACATCATTATCACATTGACAATAACTAAAGAAAGAACATAACCAATAAATGAGGAAGACAAGCCAAGACAATAAAACACAAGGATATGGCTCAAGCCAGGGAAAAACCCCAAGATGGGGAAAACCCTTGATCAAATCTTCTTATTATTAATATCAAATGTCCAGCACAGAGAGAGAGTACAAGAATTCAAAGTCAAAATTTACTTGCTAATTTTCAGATCCAATATCACTGCGCTTGGATAAATCAATGGCCAAGAAACACAAAGTTGATGACATATTGTTGTGGAAGCTTGATCTGGTTAGGGTTACATTCATTCCATCACTCTCACTTAACAGCTCCAAAACACCTCCTTTCAACTGCTCCAATCTATGTGTTCCCTTGCCCAAACACCTGTCACCCTTCGTTGTCCTTCAAGCCCTTTCTCAACATTGTTATAGGCCTCGAAATGCTACACAAGGTACCCTACAACAATCTACTTGCTACAGCAAAAATAACTAACCTTCTAACCAACGGAAAACACCTTTGTTCACTGCATTGCTCCTTGGAGTGACTGTGGCTAGGGTATAGGAGCCGACCTAGCCCTCTCGACCCACTCAAACAGTCCCTCCGCATGACTGTTACCTACAGTAAGGATTGTGGCCTCCTTTTAGTGACTGTGGCTCAGAGAGGAGGCCATAAACTAGGCCTTTCTTCCATCAAACAACCTATGACTTCTACTATAGGTACAACTCCTACCTACGACCTTATAATAGAGACAAAAACCACACAAATATGCAAAAAAAAACACACATAACTTGCCTCTAGACTACCCAACTAGTGCAACCTTATCTCCACAACAAATCTGGATGTTTTTCTCCCAAAACTATGGTCTCAACCCTCTTGAAGATGCCTTATCTCAAGCTTGGATCCATGGTAAAACACCAATCCTTTTACAGCCTTCAAACTTGTTGAAGACAAGCCACAACTCATCTCAAAACAGCCCAGAACTTCTCCATTAACCTCGACCTCTACATCTCATCATCTCGACCTCCAAACAGTCTCCAAGAGGTGCTCCAACAATCCTCTTCTTTTTTCTCTGGGGTCTACCTCTAATCTATGGCCAAAACAGAGATTATCTCCTCCTAATGCAAGCTCCTAATATGCTCAAGGATGATGTCTAAGGATTTTGGAGACCACCTCTTTTTATATAAATTATTGAGGGTCAAGAGACATGATGTTTGGGCTTCATGAACGTACATAAGGATGAGGCAAACCTTGATAATTTACATGTGTGGGCTTCAATTCAAAAACACATTTTTCCTTGTCCAAATTTATTGATCTTTAGGTCAGTTTTGGTCCTCTCAAAAAGAGGAATTCATTGCAATAATTATCTCCTTCAGAGGAGCAGTCTAAAGTGTAATTTGGCCCTAGTTACCAATTTTAACAATTATGAGATTGTCCCTCAAAAAAGCAAGTGAACAAGTGTTGATCCTTCCATAAAATGATTGGCGTAGCCTTACTTTAGGGCGTTTTGATATTTAATAAGTGTTACATTTTTTAATAAATTGTTTTCTGACTCAATTTTAAGGGTTAAAGATCATAACAAGGTTGATGCAAATGAAGGGCCTTTTTAAATTGCTATATGAACGAGCATTTCCAAAGATGAGTCAATTATGGCTCATCAGGCATCAAGTTTCACCAAGCTTCACTTGATAGTGGGGGGGGAACTCTCGAGATGAGTCTTCTTATGGCTTCCCAAAAAATTCCAATCCAAAAATTGCTACAAGTATCCCAAAAATAAAAGGCCAAGTGGTGGTGTAGCATCATTGGTGATCTTCAACTAAATGAGATGATTGACAAGGTGAGGTAAGAACCCTAACATGGTTGATTTTTCTTTAATGGTCAATCTTTAGGGTGTGTTTGAACCACGAACTTTTGAAGGAGCCAAAATTAGCCTTCAAAAAGAGAAGGTCATGGCAACAAAGGATAACACTTTTGAAAAAACAAACTTGGGAACTCACGAAGCTTCTACTAGGGGAGAATCACATTTACTACAAATGTGTATTTAAGGTCAAGGGCGACACAAATGGTGCACTTGACCAAGTATAAAAACCAATTGGTTACAAAAGGTTTCCCACACAAAGAGGGCATTGAGTATAAAGAGACCTTTGTTCCTATAACATATATGAGCACAATCAACTTGGTTCTAGCTATGGCAATGTAGTTTTGCTAGAAAGTGCATCTAATGGGTGTGAAAAGTGCCTTCCTCAACATAGATTTAGAGGAAGAAGCTTACTCATTCCAACTATAGGGTTTCCAAGTTCCAAGGAAAGAGCATTTGTCTGTTGACTAAAGAAAGCTCTATATGGCCTAAAGCAAGCGCCCAACCATGATACAATCAAAACCACTGACAATGATCTCATTGCTCTATTGTTATGTAGACAACGTCAATATCGTAGGTAGTGAGGCCAAAGCAATTACACAGGGAAAATCAAATCTTTATAAAACTTTTGACATGACTAATTTAGGCTTCCTACCATACTTCCTAGGTGAAGAAGTATTGCAAACTAAAAAAGGCATCTTTGTTTCACAAATAAAATATGCCAAGAGTTTGATAGACAAGTTCAAGATGACATATTATAAGACCATCTACATCAATGGAGAAAGGACTTAAACTTTCAGCAGAGACTGATTCTAGGGTAGTTCATGAATCATTCTACAAGCAACTAGTAGGAAGCTCAACTTATGAAACCACTAATCTGAGTCATCCAGTAAGTTATATATGTCGATTCATGACAATCCTAAAAACAAAGCATTCGAGAACAATGAAAAGACTGTTATGTGAAAGGCACATTAAACTTTGGCATTCTTTAAGGAAGAAATAAAGAACCCAAGCGATGTGAATACATAGATTCACAGTGGGCAACATATAGTGAATGACATAAAATCCACATCTGGCTACCATGTTTTCAACCTTTGGCCCTTGATTGGTAATAGAGTCCAACAATAAGCAACATGTTAATACTCTTTCCTTGATTAAAAGTAAAATATCGAGCAGAATGAAGGGAGCATCTTAAGCAATTTGGCTCACAAGGATGCTTGACTACTTAAAATGCATTAGTAAGAGCCTACACCATTGCTCTATGACAATAAGGAAGTATTCAAGTTGGGAAAAATTATAGCCTTACATGAGTAGACCAAGCATGTTGACATTTATTTTGTTGTATGACAATAAGGGAGTATTCAAGTTGGGAAAAAATCTAGCCTTACATGAGTAGGCCAAGCATGTTGACATTTATTTTCACCTCATCAAACAGCATGTAGAAAAAAAACAGTTGCGCTGGAACATTGTCTTCCAAAGTATCGCAATCCTAAAAAATTTGCAAATAAATTGACCATTAAGAAAATATGTTAGAATGATAATCATCAATTAGAGTCTAGGCATAATATTTTAATAAAGTCACTTAGTAACTTTAATCTATATTATACTTTTATATTCATATTTACTTTGTGTAAAATGATTTATTTCACATTCACAAAATAGAATATTTGGTGGTTTTTTCTCCAAATAATATTATAGAATATTTCTCTTGAACATTTTTTCCTCTTCTCTTAATTGTCTCATTATGTTGATTTTCTTTATGTTCAATTGATGTAACAAAGACGACAGGAAAAAAGGCAAATATTCGCAAATGGGCTAATTTTCCATACTTTTTCAAAAAAATAGATTCATTAATTTTCATTTTTTCTAAAATTGATTCGCCCAAATTTTATAGAATAAAATCATTAAAAATTTTAATATTTTTATACAACTATCACCAAACATTTTATAGTTTGTATATTATATAGAAACTAGTAATATTCACCAAAATTTATAAACTTTTCATCCTTAAAATTTTCCTTAAATATAAGCAATGAAATCTAACTGGTGTAAACTAACAGGTCTACAAGCTAAGTAACGAGACTCATATTTGAATATTTTCAAGTGGTGTGATTGCTTCTCAAACACATCCCTGTTATGAAAAAGTTTTCGAAAATGATGCTAACAATTTTATTTTTTTTCCAAAAAAAAATTAGATAGTAGTTTACATGAAATTCATAACCTGAAAGAAGGCACCTAAAAATCAAAAATTAATAATAAAAAGGAATTCTAATTGGCGCTTGCATTTGTGCGTGCATGTTCAACACTAACAAGGCACTTGCACATATAACACAGATCTCAAAGCGGGGTAGTAAAATTTCGCCGGTAACGAACCATTTTCCAATAAGCTTTTTGAAAATATAAATATCTATGATATTAAAAGTTACCTGCAGAAGAGTTCCAAATTATTAATCGTTTTCCTTCTATGAAAGTTAGTAGCTGCAATGATAATATTTGTTAAATAATAAGCGCGTAGTCTAACGAGGCGGAGGAGTTGTCTGGAAAGTTATGGGAATTCCAGTTATATTTAAAGAAAATTTGGCAAGGATTTTTGTAAATCCAAGTGATAGCTATTAAAATTCAAAATTTTAAGTGTCTTACAGGTTTTTGCTAGCGCTGAATCCGTTTCCACCATAAACTGCCTCTACAAGATTTTTTGAAATTTATTTTACCCCACTTTTAACCAGCTGGATAATTCCTCCACCTCATTAGACAACTCCTTGTAATTTATATTGATTAGGCTCAAGAAATAAAAAGCCCCAAAAAATTTTCACTTGGAGAAATCAATAAAAGACATCTCGCTCTTGTACAGTGATGTGTGGTTTAACGGTAAGTCACTTGGGCTATGCCCAGGCAGACCGAAGTTCAAATCTCATTGAGTACATTTCGCAGCCTGCTGTGGTGGCGGCTAGAGGAGCGGATTCCCCTTTCCCGTTGAGTCTGCTCTTACGGATTCACCATGTGGTATAAAAAAAAAATAAAACGATTCACCATGTAGTATAAAAAAAAAATAAAAGACATCTCGCTCTTACGTAGTGATTGAATCTTTCATATTAAATATAAGTAAAAAAAAAACTTTTGACTTTACCACTCACCGAGTGAGATCAACAAACTCGAATCAGGAAAATTGTAGCTCAAATGTTAGTGTTATACGCATTCAAATAATGCAGCGCTGTCACGCATCGCATCCATGTGCATTGAAAGTCACAATGAATGTTGTTGCTCACTACGAACATCCACCACCAATACAAACAACAATGTTGCTCATCAATGTTTCGGCGGAGTCGTGCTATTCACAATCAACGTTGAATAATAGAAAAACCTAAGGCTACGAGCTGGGAAGGCCATCAAATGATGGAAGAGGAAGTCAGGAAGAACAAGTCGTGAGACAACACACAACGAGAGCTTCATCTGATTCGTATTTCAACACTGAAAACCCTGTAGCCGAGTTGTGGGATATAAATATATATACCTTGTTATTTGTGCTCATTTTCATTAACCGTTAAATTTTATGAACGGGCGGAAGCTGAAAGATTTGGAAGCGAATACATCACTGTAGTTCAAAGATCAACCATTGGAGAACGAAATATGACATAATTCCATGCATATTTGTTATGCAGTACTAGGATGATTTCAGGCCTCGGGTTTCAGAGCCCGAGCTCAGTTGTCATGTCCCTAGGCCGGCGGTAGTCTTTCAACCGCTCTTGGCGAGGTGTGGCACTATCAAACATTTTCTTTTCACCAATACTTATGTTCGTGCACTACACCTAACCATTTATCCTACTTAGTTTGTGTTTCGCAACCAAGTAATTATTATGTTTCCTTTATACCAAGCCATACACATTCATTATCATCAACAATTATAAATAAAGAACACAATTGCACAGTATAAAGGGAGGAGCAACTCCTTGAACAATGAGTCTGCCCGAATACAATATATTATATAGTTACAAAACTTTACAAGTATACTTGGAAACACCAAGTTTCATACTTAGCCAAATTACAACTTCATCACACCACCGTGTGATAACCAAGATCCTTTGCTCAAGTCGGGCAGGCACGCCCTCACATGAGCTGCCTTCCGCACTTCACAACCGAACCTTGTTTCGTGTACGATGGGCGGGTGTCTCCACCAAATCACCAAGACACCCTCTTCGCACAACCGGCTTCACCAACGTTCCACCGTTCACCAACTTCGCACGGTTTCCTCAACCGATGGGTACTCCTACCCGTGCCCTCACCCAAAACCAAGACAGCGTGCTACCTCTGTGTGGCCTTGCCCAAGAGTGGGCACATCACCAATCTGCGCCTTCCCTTCTATTGCTGCGGCTACACAAGTCTTGCACACTTCTCCTTCGTGGATGATAAGCGAAGTTCATTGATGCCCAAATGCCATCCTTAACACGCCAATATATACGCTTTCATGGAGTGGTCATGCCACCTCTCGGCCGACCTTCGTTTTACTTCAACCAACGTCTTCATTTGTCATTTCACATGGTCGGCCCATCGCCAATGCCCAATCTAACAAACCTTCCATCATCGACTTTTATGAACGAACCCCCTAGCTCGTCCCTTATAAATATATGTGACTTCCCTCAACACTTTTTGCACGCGCGCTCTAAGTGTTTGCTCGATCACCTTTATTAGCTCGTGCACTCTTTTGCGTAGTCAAACCTTCGCACTTTGCACCGGCGGACGAGTCAAGGACTGCAGGTCCTTACATCATCCTCCACCTAAAGTCATTGTCGTCCTCGACAACATGCCATCCTGGTAGCCATCCACCAAGATCAAGATTTTTATATCCGAATAGTCTTATCCATGATATCAACTCCTCCACATACTGCAAACATCCCTGCAACATATGTAGAACCACCATCTCCATCATGTCTCGTCCTCATCCTGTAGTCTTTCATCAAATGCCAACACACTTCCATCATGTGCCAACATTGCCTCGTCCTGATGCCAACATACCTCTACACACTGGTACCCCTCATGACTCGAACTAGTTGGGTAGCTAATCCAACCATACGCCCAAACCACAAGAATGCACATCCTTATGCCACCATCAGTCTTTCCCTGACTTCTGCTACATCTCAAACTCATTAAGAATCTGTCCAATCCTCCATGCTCAGGTCCATGGAATCTCCATCCCATCTGCAACATGTTCAACCCATGACCTTGTTGCACAAGAGTGTACAACCTCTCCACTGGCTCATACAGCTCCATGTCACGACAGCATCTACACAACATTCTTTGCTTCGGCGTTCCCCATAAAATGTCCATGAATGACACCCCTACACATGCTCTTGCATAATGTCCCTGCATAACTGTCATGCTCCATATCTCCAACCTGATGTCCATGACTCTAGTTGTCCATGATGTCCAACCCATGTAGACTTCATCCCAACATCTGGCCATCTACATCCAAGTCTGCAATCTGTCATAAAGAAGCCTCCTCCCAAGGCCCCTTGCTTAAGTTGGTGTAGCCCCTCCCAAACAAGGTCCCTACACCAACCCATCTCCAAGGTTGTCTATAGAGAAAGGAGGGCCAGGAAGTTTCCTCCCTGACTCTCATCCACCCATGTATCAGATTGATGTTGTGTCCTCAAGTATCTGTGCACAGCCTCAATCTCTTCACATGTACACCCAAGCTCTCCAAGCTTGGCCTTTGTCAACTAAAAGTCATATATGCCCATAGCATATCTACAAAAGTCCACTATACTAGCCAGATCTCTACCTGCATAATCCTCTCCAACCACTACCTCTGAAGTAGTACTCGGACTCCCTTCTTTCACAACTCCATTGTGAAGATCATCAGTAGAAGATGTCTCTGTCAAGTGCTTCAAGGTTCGTGAGATGGATCTCCCACTTACTTCATCCTTCCTCACTCTTGCAACGAAGTCAATCAACTTCCCTTCCTTCGTTGTTTGAGTCATACTCCCAAGTCCTCTTTGCTCCACATCCTCATGCTTCACGTTCGGATCTTTGGGATAAAAAGTCATAGAATTCATCCTTGGCCTATACCCCAAGCAACTCCTTCTATTCATCGGAACCATCATGGTTCTTCCTTCAGCTGTGATCAAGAGAATGTCCCGGTCCACCATTGGAATGGCTTGTGCAAGCCTCATGAAATCTTTCCCCAGGACCATAGAATGATCATCCATGTCCACAATCCTCAAGTCCAACTTTTCAAACCACGATCCCACTCTCACCTGAGTGTTTTCCATCACACCAATAACAACGTTCATGGTAGAGTTGACTGCTTTGAAAGCACTCCATCCCCTCTCCATCTTTGCTTTCTTCCCAAAAGACTTTGTTTCTTTCCTGCTTAAGAAGCTATGAGTAGCCCCCATATCCACCAAAGTTGCAAATCTCTTGCCTTTCACGGTCACCTGCACAAAACTCAGCTTCAAGGTATCACCTCCTTCTGTCAGCTTTATCTTATGTCTTACATCAGCAACCTTCTTCAATAATTCGGCCTTAGAAGTGTCAATTGGTTTGTGCTCCAACTTGACATTCTTCCTCAGGTACTTCACTTCCCTGCTTGGCTCTTCTAAGCAACTTGATCCTGGTCTAGCTTGATTCCCTTCAAGCTTGTCCTCCATCGCATTCTGCTCAAGTGCACCAACCAAGTGTCCATTGACTACTTCCATAGAACTAAGCTTCCGAACATCCTCTGGATTATCTCGGTAGTGAGTTCCCAGCCTGTCAATATAGTCAAGATCTTCCTGCTCAATTACAACAATCTTCTTACCAAGAAGCTTCTTCTTTATCTCTTCCTCAACTTGCTTGATTTCGGCTTCCACCATGGCACTTTTCTTCCTTAACCGAGCTCTTTCATCCAAGAGCTCTTAAAGACCAAGAACACTTTGTCGGATCTCCTCATCAAGTTCTTTGAGTTCACCATATATCGTACTTCTGCTTTGGCTTTTGAGTTCTTCAAGTTCCTTTCTTAGTTCTGAACAACCTTCCCGAATCTTCATATTCTCAGCCTTCATCGAAACCCAGTTAGAACTCCATCGACCCATTTGTTCCAACACCTTGTACCGGAAGACTTCACTTGCATTATGGCTAGATTCACCTGCCATAGGTTCATCCACCATCTTTGCCTTTCAGCCTTCTCCAAGTTCCCTGCAAAACATGAACCAGCTCTTGTTTCCACTTGTATGTGAAACCAGCTTCCTTCACCTGCAAGTACCTGTCACAAGCAACCCTGCTCAATCACCAACTATCAAGTGTATATGCACTTGCTTCACCCAGCTTCCTGCAAGACTTCTCCAAGTCTTCATACTAGCTCAGATACCAACTGTCATGCCCACAGGCCAACAGTAGTCTTTCAACCGCTCTTGGCGAGGTGCGGCACCACCGAACACTTTCTTTTCACCAATACTTATGTTCGTGGACTACGCCTAACCACTTATCCTACTTAGTTTTTGTTTCGCAACCAAGTAATTATTATGTTTCCTTTATACCAATGAACACCCATACACATTCATTATCATCAGCAATTATAAATGAAGAACACAATTACACAGTATAAAGGGAGGGGCAACTCCCTGAACAATGAGTCTGCCCGAATACAATATATTATACAATTTTTTAATGTTACAAAACTTTACAAGTATACTTGGAAACACCAAATTTCATACTTAGCCAAATTACAACTTCATCACACCACCGTGTGATAACCAAGATCCTTTACCCAAGTCGGGCGGGCGCGCCCTCACACGAGCTGCCTTCCGCACTTCACAACCAAACCTTGTTTCGTGTACAACGGGCGGGTGTCTCCACCAAGTCACCAAGACACCCTCTTTGCACAACCGGCTTCACCAACGTTCCACCGTTCACCTGGCTTCACCAACTTCGCACGGCTTCATCAACCGGCGGGTACTCCTACCCACGCCCTCACCCAAAACCAAGACAGCGTGCTACCTCCATGTGGCCTTGCCCAAGAGTGGGCGCATCACCAATCTGCGCCTTCCCTTCTATTTCTGCGGCTACACAAGTCTTGCGCACTTCTCCTTCGTGGATGATGAGCAAAGTTCGTTGATGTCCAAATGCCATCCTTAACGCGCCAATATATACGCTTTCATGGAGTGGTCGACCTCTCGGCCGACCTTCATTTTACTTCAACCAACGTCTTCGTTTGTCATTTCACATGGTCGGCCCATTGCCAACGCCCAACCTAACAAACCTTCCATCGTTGGCTTTTATGAACGAACCCCCCAGCTCGTCCCTTATAAATATATGTGACTTGCCTCAACACTTTTTGCACACGTGCTCTAAGTGTTTGCTCGGTCACCTTTGTTAGCTCGTGCGCTCTTTTGCGTAGTCAAACTTTCGCACTTCGCACTGGTGGACGAGTCAAGGACTGCAGGTCCTTACATCAGTGGTGTTGTAAACGCCATCTCTTAAAACAGAGTCATCTAACGAGGCAGAGGAATTGTGGAGTCGTCTGACGAGGCGGAGGAATTGTCTGGACGACCAGGGAAATTTTTTTCAAAAACTCTTGTAGAAGCAATGTTTGAATCGTGTTTTTGTTGGTGGAAATGGATTCAGCACCATCAAAAACATCTAGGACACCTAAAATTTTGAAGTTTAACAACGATAATTTAGATTTACAAAAATCCTTGCCGGATTTTCTCTAAATATGACCAGAATTTCCATAACTTTCCAGGCAACTCCTTTGCCTCGTTAGACTACGTGCTTAAAAACAAAATACTCATAGTCACATTGCAAGCCGTTAAATTTTTTTGTAAAATTTTCGGTACACAAATTAATAACAATGCATCGATCATATATGGCATACGCAGTATATGTGTAGGTGTTTGATATAATGTAAGAAAGTATCGATCATATATGTCACACGTAGTATATGTATAGGTGTAAGATATAATGTAAGAAAGCATTGATCATATATGTCACACGCAGTATATGTATAGGTGTTAGATATAATGGAAGAAAGCATCGATCATATATGTTACACACAATATATGTATATATAAGTGTTAGATATAATGTAAGAAAGCATCGATCATATATGTCACATGCAGTGTATGTATAAGTGTTAGATATAGTGTAAGAAAGGTTGTATGTCAAGATTTTTAATCTCATATATTATAATTATTAATAATAATAATAATTTTTAAAAACAACACAATCTTCCATGTTTTTTAGTCATTCTTAGTGGCTTGAGTCAAGTAATAAAAATAATAAAATTTAATTTTTTATATTTTAATTTTGTTTTTATTAATAAAATTACGAACAATTTTTTAGATAAAAGAAAATCATAATACCATGGGCCAATACTTCGATTTATTAATACCATGGGTCATCTAGGTTTTTGATTATATGTTATGGATCTAAGCTTTTAATTATTTTGTTACAATACCATGGGCCAATACCATGGCTTATCAATACCACATGCCCAAAAACCATAACTTATTTCACAATCAAAATATTTTATTTTAATTTAATTTTATGATATTTTTTAATTAAATCTAAAAACAAAAAGGTTATAATTACTTTTGAGTATTTTAATTTAATTTTATGATATTTTTTAATTAAATCTAAAAACAAAAAGGTTATAATTACTTTTGAGTATATCTAAACCCTCCATCCCTCCATCCTCACGACTACTAAAAATATTCCCATAGAGATTAAATTGAGGTTTTAATAAAATTAAAAATTAGAATACTTTTATATATACATATGTGAAATTTATATAATATAAATAATATTATAAAGAACTGGGATAGATGCATCTTAACCAAGGATCCAAGCAAAGAGAGAAAACAAAGTGACTAACAATGATAGAGGAAAGATAGTGCATGATTCTTACAACCAAGTTTGTTTGTTTGTTAGTTTGCTTTTTTTTAGATACTTTCTTAAATACAATACAATGGAATCAGATTTAAGAGACAGAGAGAGTTCGATGGAGGGGGAATAGAGTGGGGGAGACAGAGACAGAGGTGGGAGAGAGAGGGAGAGAGAGGAAGGAAGAGAGAGAGGAGGGGGGAGAGAGAAGGAGACAGATATGGAGGGCGGGGAGAGAAGGAGAGAGGGAGGGAGATAGTGATAGAGGTTGAGAGTGGAGAGAGAGTGTGTGATGGGGGAAGAGACAAAGGGAGGTGGGAGACAAAGCGATAGAGAGGAAGGAAGAGAGGGAGGAATTGAGAGAGAGAAGGGGGGAGAGAGAGGGAGAGAGAGCTGGAGTTGGAGGGGGTGAAAGAGTGAGGGAAGAAGAAATAAATAGAGAGAGAAATGTAGAGAAAGAGAGTGAGTGACAAGGGAGAGATGTAGAGACAGTTAGGGAGAGAGGAGAGCAGGATAGAAGAGAGAGAGGGATAGAAGGGAAATAAAGAGAGAGAGAAGGGGAAGAGAGAGAGGGAGAGGAAGAGGGAGGGAGATATATATGAAGAGAGAGTGTGTGTGTTTTGGGGGTGAGAAGGAGAGACAAAGGGAGATAGAGATATAGATGGAGGGAGGAGAGAGGGAAGAGGAAATAGGAAAATAGAGAGAGAGAGAGAGAGAAGGGGAAGAGATAGATAGGGAGAGGAAGATGGAGAGATAAATAGATAGATATGGAGAGAGAGTGTGTGTGTTTGCAGGTTGATATAGAGAGATAAAGAAGGAGAGACAAAGGGAGATAGATATATAGATGGAGGGGGAGAGAGGGAAGAAGAGAGAGTCAGAGAGAGGGAGTGAGGAAGAGAGATAGATATGGAGAGTGTTACACAGGAAAATGACCTCCTCATCAACTCAGAGGAGAAGAGCAGGATGACTGAAGGACTGACCAAGTTCACAGGGCCATTTGTCAAGCTAACACTGTCTAGGAACTAACAACCTGCTTTATAAAGCTTCCTAGCAAAGCATAGGGTGCGTTAGTGCCTAGGGTAACTCTGTTTGTTACCTCGGGAAGGGCGTTAGTCAACCTAAGTGAGTTTCTATGGGTCAAAGGAATAAGTTGACCGAGAAATATCCCAAGATTCTCTCCTATGTCAGCTCACAAAAGCAGGGAAACATCAAAACTCAACCTATTTAGAAAAATTATTAATTCCTAATGGAGTCTACAAACGAGAAAGAGCACAAAAGCATGGAAACATCTTTGCTTTTTCGCAAAGGAATTCATGAGGGATTTGGCAAGGCTTATCCTCTCATTCTATATATGTGAGGCTAGGGCCATTATGGAAGGGGTTGAAACATTCGAAAGGATTGCTTATTTGACTGTCGAGACTAGTCTTTGACTAAGGCATAGCAAGAGGTTAAGAAGGGAGAGAGAGAGGAGCTAGAGGAGTAAGGAAAGGTTGATACAACTAATGGTTGTAATCACTCTTTTCTACATTAATATAGAACTGCAATTGTGTTGTCCACTCCACGACGTTGGTAGTGCAATCTATTTACATATTTTATGCAATGTCGTTATTATGAGTGGCTTAGATGTTGGGTTGTGTTATATTCTTTCCACAACTAACCCACGTAGTGAACCGGGGGGTTAGAGGGGGGCGAAGCCCCCCCTTCGTTGCACCGATTGCGCACTGGGGGGGTCACAGGGGAGTTTGAGGGGGGCTGGTAACCCCCCTCTATGGGATCTAGGGCAGCACCCCTGGGATTTTTTTTTTTGACCCTATATTAGGTTGGGTAAACCTACCTATGGTTTTCGGTCCATGGTTTTGGACGCGATGGTTTTTGGTCCATGGTATTGGATGCTTTGGCATGTATAAATATGTACTGTAACATTGAAAGAAATATAATGAAAAATCAAACTAGTAGTCCCGGTTTTGGGATCCAGGGAAAAATCTCTGTGTATATGTGTTTTTTATGTGTTATGCTCTCACATTATTTATTTTTTGTGTTTTAGAATTCGTATGCAGGTAATTTTTATATGGGGTTAAATCCTACATTTGGTATTAGAGTTGTTTTTGGATTCAAGGGGATGCCATTGTTGCTGAGGGGTTTCGCTCGGGCCTATGGTAGACCCTGTTCAGTGGGAGATCTGCGGGATCAATTCTGGTGGTGAAAGAAGATGGAGAGCAGTGGAAAGATAGAGATCAAGAAATTCAATGGTCAGAGTTTTGAGTTATGGAAACTCAAGATGTAGGATCTGTTGGTGGATAAATATCAATGGATCGTGGTAGATGCAGCTACTAAACCAACGGGAGTGTCCGATGAAGAATGGAAGAAGTTGGATCGGAAGGCTAAGAGCACAATACAATTATGTGTCTCAGATTCAGTATTGTTGAATGTGTCAAGGGAAGCTACGACAAAGGCTTTGTGGAACAAGTTAGGGACTTTGTACCAATCTAAGTCTCTAGTGAATAAACTGTTCCTACGGAAAAAGCTGTATAACCTGAGGATGAAAGATGGAGACTTGGTGAAAAAACATTTGAACGCATTTAATACTGTGGTAAGTCAGTTATTATCTATTGATATTAAAATTTCAGATGAAGATAAGTGCATCAGTTTGTTGTGTTCTCTACCAAATTCGTGGGATAATCTGGTTATTGCAATAGGTAGCAATGCAACTGCCTTGCAGTTTGATGAAATAGTCTCATCCTTGCTGACGGAGGAAATGAGATGGAAAAATATGGAGATCTAGAATGGTGATGTCTTCTCTGTACGAGGAGGGTCCAAAAACAGAAACAAAAATAAGTCATTGAGTGGGAGGTCTAAATCTAGAGGGAGATCTAAATCTCTAGGAAAACCCGTAAAGGTGGTGTGCTAGAAATGCGGAAAGGAAGGGCACTACAAAAGGGACTGTAAATCTAAAGCTCTTGATAAAGGAAAGGGATTTGATGATGCTCCTTCTGCAGAAGCGAAAAACACCTCAGATGAAGGTGGGGATGTGTACTTGGCTTCTTCAAGTACACATGTAGATCATGAGGCATGGATGATTGACTCAGGTGCATCCTTTCACTTCACTCCCCATAGAGAGTGGTTCTGTGAGTATGAGAAATACGATGGTGTTGATGTCTTATTAGGGGATGATAAGAAGGCTAGAATCATTGGTCGTGAAAAAAGTAGAGTTGAAGTTGCAAGGTGGAAGGGTTAGAACACTTCCAAGTGTTCTACATATTCCTGCATTGGCCAGAAATCTGGTTTCTGTAAGCAAGTTGGATGATGTAGGTGTAAAAATAGTGTTCGAGAAGGATACCTGCAAGATGGTTCGAGGAGCACTGGTATTGATGCGGGGAGTTTGGATTGGAACTCTGTACAAGATGCAAGGTAGCACTATTGTTGATGGGTGCAACAATTCTATGGTTCCTAAAAGTGGAGCAGAAAATCTAGTGGTCTCTGGAGAGAAGACCATGCTATGGCATCAAATGCTTGGACATATTGGAGAGAAGGGCTTTCGAATACTTCATGGTAAAGGTATGGTAGAAGGTATGAGTAATAGCTCTCTTGATTTTGATTTCTGTGAAAATTGTGAAGGATTACAAGCTGTTGGTGGGTAGGTGTTGACAAGGTCTCTAAGTAGGTAGAATGACGTGTCAAGGACTTACTGCTGATCACTATTTAGAGGGAGCATCGAACTTCATCTCCTGGAAATGAAGGATTATGATAGTGTTGGAGGATAATGGTGCAGGAGAATTCGTGAAGCAAGCTATCTCAACAC
Source organism: Pinus tabuliformis (assembly GCA_031772625.1). Lineage (NCBI taxonomy): Eukaryota > Viridiplantae > Streptophyta > Pinopsida > Pinales > Pinaceae > Pinus > Pinus tabuliformis. The sequence continues at coordinate 430,614,719 of CM062819.1, forward strand.
CACTAGATGCCCAACAATTGGCCCAACATACTAAAAATGATCTCAAGGCAAAGAGCATTATTCTAAAAGGGGTCAAAGATCATATGGTGCCTCATATCCATGAGAAGAAGATATCTTATGAGATGTATCAAGCCATCTTAAAACTATATCAGAGTACCTGTGATACTAGGAAGCTTGCTCTTAAGGAGAAGCTGAGGAGTATCCGGATGACCAAGGACGAGCCCACTATCTCATATCTTACTAGGTTCACTCAGGTTCGAGATGAACTATGCAGTGTGGGTGAAGTTGTATCTGATCACGACCTTGTGAGTCTTGCCTTACTTGGACTTCACAACTCTTAGAAAGGGTTCCAGGATGTTGTTAGAGGGAGAGACAAATTTCCTGATTAGGAAGAGTTTTGGATTGATTGCATATAGGAAGAGATCCGAAGAGGAACCATAGAAGGGAGATCAGTTAGGACTGAGGACAAGGAGAATTTTTCCCTCGCAGTTAAAGCAAAGGGCAAGAAGGGACAAGGAGAGGCCGAGCCCAATCAAAAAGGAAAAAAGAAGGATCTAAGCAAGATCAAGTGCTTCCATTTCCATGAGTTTGGACACTATGCCACTAAGTGTCCTAAGTGGAAGGAGTCCAGTAAGGATCATGTAGATGCATCAACAGAGGTAGATGCATTTTTTGCCCAATTCGAGAAAGATTTCTCATTGATTGCTTGCATGGCAAGCTCAATAGACAACAATATTTGGTATATTGATTTAGGAGCATCCTTCCACATGACCAAGAACAAGAAGAGTTTCAACCACCTGAAGGAGGACATGCAGTTTCAGATTGAGCAAGAAGATGATGTTCAATCTGCAGCTAGAGGAGTTGGTATTGTCAGTTTTCAAAGGGAGTCAGGTAATCCTCTTCATCTCAAAGATGTTCTTTATGTTCCAGGACTGAGGTAGAATATTGTTTCGGTAGATACCCTTGAGGACAAGGGATATGATATCATTTTCAGCAAAGGTAAGGCGTACCTCCAACACTTAGCTTCTGGATGTAAGAAGCAAATAGGTGTGAGGGTGAAGAATCTCTACAAGTTGCAGGTAGAGACAGATGCAGCCTTGAGAAGCAAGGTAGGGAGAGCTCATAGTAGAGAAGTGGTGGTTGAGTAAGAGCAAGATAAAGCTCTCAAGATGGAGCCTCAACTAGTATCTTAGTTTTAGTCTAAGCTAGTTGGTAGTTGGGATGACCAATAGGGTGATGAGGAGCATAGCCTAGAACGAGTGGAGGCAACCACTTAGTTAGAGACTCCCAGTATGGGGAGAGTTCGGGCCAAGTGGGTAGAGGATTTGGTTAAGGGAGATCAAAAGAGAGTTGAATCTTCCAGTATCACCTTCAGCCAGAAGAAGCAACCACATAGGTACACAAGTTACATGGCACTTATGACTAAAGTGATAGACTTGCAGAGCATGGTGGGAAAGAACAAGTCTTCAGATCAAGTTCTGCAAAAGAAAGCAGGGAAGTCTTCTAGTTCAGAGGGAGCAACTACAACAACGAAGAACATGGTAGTGTTGGAGACGGATCGATGAGGTTCTTCCAAAAGCACCTTCCTTGCTAAGAGGGTGTATTGAAAATAATAGCGAGAAAGGTCGTTATTTGACTTGTGTCTTAGTCAAAGAGACTAGAAGCAGTTTTTTCCTTAGCATGTTCCTATAAGTTAGGAATCAATTCCTATAAGTTAGGAGCTAATTCCTAAAAAATAGGATGAGTTCCTAAAATTTAGGGCAAATACCTAAAATTTAGGATGTGTGCATGAAGCATTTTGACTGGTGCAGATGTGGAAGGCTCAATTGTTGTCTTCTAGTGCGAGTTTGGGAAAGGGTGAGCTAAGGGAGCCTTAACTTCTAAATTAAGACAGAATGAGTTACAACAACTTGATAGCCCTTGTTAACTCTTCAACTAGTGGTTTGATTTCCTAAAATAAAGACTTGCCAGATTTAGCCTATTCGAAAAGCTTATAAGGAGGATCAAGGCACGTTGTTATTCATTGTCTTGTGAGTGCGAGTTAGTGAGACAAGACAGTAGAGAACAAAAATTTGTGTTTTTGTGTGTAAGATTGTAAGAGGATCAACGTACCAAGAGAGGCTTGTGCATAGATTTATAGGAGAATTTCCTTGGGATTTGTGCAGAGAAATAGGGAAGCAGGGATCAATGTCTTGCAGATGTTTCAGCATAGTACAAGAAGAGAAAACCAGATTGGTTACTATTGAAACAAGATTGTTTTTGTAAGAGATCTATTGCTCATTCTTCTATCAATAAAATTCTCAATCAAGAAGAGGGTTTTCCTAGTTGGGTTCCCTAGAAAAATTGTGTTTTTTATAGTGTGTGACTGTGTTATTTCTTTCCCTATTCCATTGCAAAATTAGTAGGGAAATTTTGTGTCTTTATGAAAAGAAATTAGATTTCAAATTTTTCATATAAGCGGTTGCAGAATGTCATGGAATTTCTACACAAAGACATCAACGAAACTATCAACTGCTTATGCATCATGGGATCTATTAGGGTCCTATAATTTATAGGATCTCAAGGTGATTGAGTATTTTATCTCAGAAATCTCATATTGTAAATAATTGTCAATCTGCAAATGATTTCCAAATAAAAGAAAAATAGAATAAAAATGAAAAGAGGGTATAAATAGAAAAAAAAGAGGAAAACAAAAAACATTGAAAAAAGAATAAAAGATTGAACCCCATCAAAAGAAAGAAAAACAAAAAGAAAATAATATTGAAAGTGTTGCAAATCTAAATGCCACTACTGATAGATAGTTTTCTTCATGATTGATAAATAAAGGTTGTGTGCAGCTTGTTTAAAAATGCCACAATGACTAGTTATTTGTTTAATCATATAGTATAATCATGGTTAAATATATTGTGAATTTCTGTAAATTAGACTAGAGAATAAAGATTTTCCAAACAGTTTAATCTTGGTAAATCAGTAGTTAGGTAGAAAATGACATTGATTCAACTGTTTAATCTGAATCAATAGGAGAAATAAGGGATAGGATTCAATAGTTTTTCATTTTTCATAAAAGAAAATAATATGGGTTTGCTAGTCTAAATGCACCCCTTTAGAAAGATAAAAAATGTTAGCTTAGTTAAAGGGTAGGCAGAAATAGTTGGTTTCATAAATATATTTATGTGCCCTTTACCCTAAGTCTCAGTGACAATGTAAAAGAAATACACGATGGGGGATAAAGTATTTTTGACATGTTTTATATCCTAAATCTTATGCTAAGTTTCAAAAGCAATGTCAAAGGCACATATGGACAAAATGTGTTTTGTCATTTATGGTTAAAGGAGGCCACGGTCAATGCTTCGGGATTGTCCACTCTTCACGATTGATGACCCTCATCTGTTTTCGCCCCCCCTCTCCATCCTACCTTTACCGCTGGGGAGGGGTCCGAAAAGGCAGTATTCTTCGTGGGCCCCATCCTTATGTGTCACCTTCCCCTCATTTCACAACCCCCCCATATGATACTGCTTACTGCCTCCTACCCCCTCCAACAACTGTCTTCCCCTTAGCACTTTATCGTGTCCCTACCTGACTCTCCCACCACTCCTATAGCGCCATGTTTCATAGCTGTTGCCCAATTAAATTCCTTCCTGACAAAACTACCATTGAGCATTCAATTCTCCTTCCTGGGTAACCGTTCGACTTCAACGGTCCCGTGCCAACCTCCAACGAAATTTGCCATTCTTGCTTAAAAAGCCTTGAATTGTTTTCATTATCCCTTTCACTGGCTTATTCTCCATAATTCCCAGGTTTTCTCTTCTAAGTGACTAGTTTAAAAGAAATTATTGAAGTAGATAAAATTGTCAGTGTTCTGTTTTCTTTCCCTTGGCGGCTTATAACCTCAAATTTTATTCCCAGTAAGCTTTTCCTTCCATCACTGTTATCATTCACTGATCTAAACATGCCTCCAAAGAGAAAGAACCAGGAGAACCCTGTTAATCCATTAATCCCTCCATCCATAGACATAGATCATATTCCATTAGCTGATAGGGATTATAGGATCAGTGAGACACAGTGCGACCGTGAATTTTTGGAGCTTTACTGTTGGCTGGAGGACAAATACGCTGACAAAACAGATGAAATTGGACTCTAGGAGTCCAATCTTCTTCACTATATTTTCCCTCTAACCTTCCATGCCCCTGAATTCACCAGGAAATGCCATGCCTACTATATTCCCAGCCAAAGAGCCATTATGACCCCATTTGGTGAGATCCTTTTTATAATTACTGCCCAATCTATAAACTAGATGATGCTACCTCCCCCTATGGAAAACAATGCCCCATTTTCCAGAGAATCTCTCACCCAACTCTATCAGAAGCTTGATTTTGCTACAAGAGCCAAAAATTTTGAGATCTTCTTACCAGAAAATGCCCAATTACCAATGAAGAATCCTCCATACCCTTCCTTAATCTTCCCTGATCAAATTAAACAAATTATAACCATAATTTCATACATTTTGGGTTATTATTCTGATCAATGGGTAGATGAACCCATTCTAGGCTTCCTTTCCATCTTTTCCACAGATAGCAAACCATCAATTGTGTTTAATTTTAGTCAATTCTTGACTGATAACATTCATGAGCAGTTTCTTAAATTTCCAACAAAACAAGTGTTTAATTACACTTCAATTTTAATTTATATGTTTCTATATCATCAAGCAGGTAGGTTTAGTTTTTCTATGCAGAAGTTAGATGAAGAGGGAAACCAACAACTTGTGATATTTTGGACTTCTTTAGTGATGAAAGAGCAGCAAGAATTCTCCTACAAACAGTTCATTGAAGAGTTTGTTCATCCAGCTATGAATATCTTAAACAACTCAACACAACCCAGAATCAGTGAAGACATCAAAAGGATTTTGCATTTGACAAATCAGGCCAAGACTAGAGATTAGTATTTATACCAAAATTATACAGAAATCAGAGTTTATGGATGTGAATTAGCATCATACAAGCTCCCAAAATACCTCCCCATGAGGATTTTTGCTCTGGAATACATCAGACAAATGTTAAATTCAGATGATATTCATTTTGTGGTGGCAAAGAAGAAGTCCCAGTTTCGGATAAAGACACAGGTGGGCCCTTTCATATGCAACACCAGGTCAGTAGGAGAAGAGGCAGACAAAATTCTTAAAGAGATGAAATTCAGCTTAAGTTTCACATGGTCTTATGACCCTTGGGGTATCATTTCTAAGCTGAGAGTAGAAAATAAAACTACTCCATATATCCACACCTCAAGGCCTGAGATAGAGAAATATGTGAACCAGTCAGAATGGGCAAAGAATACATTGCAAGAAGTTGAAGAACAATTGTTTTCTACTTCAAATTTACAGACTCCCACTCCTCAAGAGAAAACAAGTAAAAGACAGAGAGAGGAGGGATCATCATCAACAACAGGTAGTGAGGCCAAATATTTCAGAATCAGTTACAGGAAAAGAACAAAGATCACTCCTAGGACAAATGCAAAAAAAGAGATAGAAGACCAAGCTACCATCATAATTGGAGAATCACCACCTACAATCAGCAAGTTTGTTGCATCTCCTACTAGACCTTCAATTTCACATGGTCAAAAGGAAACAGAGCTATCTTCACAAGATGTCCAAGGAGAAAAGGAAAAAAAAAAATTTGACAAGTACCGAGAGATAAAACTTAAGAATGAAATTCTTAAGAACAACACCTACAATCAGTTTTGGAAGCAGACTTCCAGTTCACAAAGCAGATTATTATCAGTTTTTGATATAGAGCAAGGAAAGATGCAGATGGCCTTCCTTGAGGCCCAAATTCCACATCCAAAGACACCAACAGATTACAAGAGCACATCATTTGAATTCAACACCAAAGATATCCATCCCATTGATCAAATGGAGATGCATAAACAGACTAGTGAGATGATTTCCTCTACCTTAACTAATACTGCCATGTCATTATCTAAGCTGTAAGTTTCATATGCAAACATTCAATCCCATTTGAAAATGCAAAAGGTATCTTCTTTAGCAAAGGAAAATAGGATCAAATCTTTGGAAGATTTGGTAGTCAAGATAGGATATGATCCTAAAGATATTAATGTTGCAGAGGAGATCATCAAGAAGAAAAATCTTGACATTGCAGCATTGAGAAAGCAGTTGAAACTGCCAGCTACAGAGGATCCTTTGGCTAAATATATTGAAGAAAATGAGACACAAAAGGTTGACATGATGAAGCTAATCATAGAGCAGAATATTCAGATCAGACAGATGGAGGCAAAAATGGAGAAAATGATCAAAGAGAAAGAGCAGAGTCAAAAGGTATCCATAGTCCCCTTGGATGATAGCCCTAGTTTTCCTTGTATTAGGGCTAATTGTAAGGGCCATGATCCTTGGTATGGGAGCCCTATGTTTGTTGTATTAAAGTTGTGATATAACAAGTGTTGGGTTGTGTAAAAATCTTTTTTACTTCATTGATTCACTATTGTACATTTTCTGCGTGCAAAGGGCTTAGTGTTGTGGCATTTAGTGTGTTTATGATTGTGTTTTAAACATAGACCTGATTATGAAGTGCTAAGGAAAAATCAATAACATTGGGTTACAAGGTCACATTTACTCTTAGAATGGGGCAAGGCATCCTCTAGAATGTGCTGGAAAGGATTCAAACCATTCCTTAAAGGATCTCTGTTGCATGTGTGATGCCACCTGAACAAACCTCTCAAGATCAAGTGAGAATCAAGATCAACATCATTAGGGACAAAAATCATTAAAGCATCATAGTGGACCATATATAATGCTAGGGGCACAAAAATAATTCACACAAGACTTATTTTCGAATGTCTAGCCATCTCAAGATTTTTAAACAAGTTACCTCACCTATGCTAGGGATGTATAGGGAAACAACCCTGTTAGGTGTTTCCAACACCCAAGGGAAATGACATGTCCTAGGTAGACCCATGAACTCGTAGGTGTAAGTGATAATGCGGTCATGGAGTAGGAAAGACTTCAAGAAAGATGCAACAACCATTGGATTAGCTGATGAAGGTCCAACATCCTGATTATAATGATGTAAGGAGGGAGTAATCATGGAGGCAAGAGTTACCCCTTTCCTCGACTTGCTTTCCCCCCCCTTTGATGCGACTTTAGTGATTTATCTTTTTTTGGTGTATAGCTTAGGAGACCAAGCTTTATTTTTGCTTTTCTAATACCCGTTATGGATGTAGCAATTTCTCGTTCATTACAATTGCGACATTCAAGAGTTCCTTTATTTTAGATGCAACATTAAATGCTTAAGGAATTGGGTGATGGCTAATGAGGGGAATAGAGCCCATGCTAGGCTTTTTTCTTTCTATTGTGGCTTTATATACTTCCGTTGTTCTTTTAGCTGCATCAACCTTTGGAAGTATGGAGATGAATAACAAGGAAGGATGGAAAGTGGTAAGAATGGATTAACATGGATGCACTATATCAATCAATGCCCCCTATTAGTGCCCACCTCATAAAACCTATAAGGCCTAGAGGAGGTCCCACTAGACTAGAGTCAAAGGCTAACTTCCCAGGTGAAGCGTGGGAACAAGGATACAATTAGGAGTGGCCAATCATCTAGTTTAACAAGTGCTTCATATTAATATGCCCTGTTGACCTTGTCGCCTACACCTACCTACAAGTCAATGAGAAAAGCCTTCAACCCCATAAGGTGTGGTTGGTGGCAGGGAACTCAGAGAAGGGGCTGTCAAACTAATCCCAACTTTCTCTGTTTAAGCTATCTCTTAGGTTAGCTAAGGGGGGTGGTCCCTAATGAAAAGTTAAGTTAAAAAGAGACGTGAGTTTCTAGGAGAATTGTTAGAGTTAAATAAATTATTTCTTTAAGATTTATAAGCAAAAACTGATATGAGCAATAACCATCATAAGATAAGTGTGAAGTACATAAACAACCAGTGCCTTCCATGTATTTTCTCTTTAAGAAATGAAATTGTATTTTGCTTAAAACAAAAGTAGGATGCTTCAAAAATTAAAAGCAAAGAAATCTTGAAATGGAGATAAAGATGACATGAAATAGTCAAAATGATAATCTACAATTAGTGTACAAGAACTAGATCAAGACATCATACTTGTCTAGTTAAAACAATGCTCTAGGTAGCAAATAAAATCCTTGAAAGCGCAAGATATTGATCAAGAAAAATATTTAATTTAAATTTATGTGATTTTAGTAGGCTAGAGGAAAGGAAACTCCCTCTTTCAAAATCGTTTGATGAGATCCTTGAGGCAAACCAATTGGGTCCTTCTATTATTGATCTTGGGAGTTAGTTCATTTATTGGAGAGCTACCCCACGCCAAAGTAAATCCTTCAACCAAATCTAAAGATCTCTACACACTTGGAAAAAGATGTCAGCAATCATAAGGGATTATATTATACAATGGAGGAGAAGGCTAGAGATTTCACCAAAAATCTTCTAGTGCTCCTCTTCCTAGAGTATTTCTCTAACCCAAAACCATATAAGATAGCTTGCATATGTTAATCCAAACAAGTGGCAAAATGATAACTAGCATAATCCAACATACATGTGGAATGTAAAGCACAACAATTGAAATAACATCACCTCAAGAAATGGAAGGAGAACACCAACATAATAGTACCCCAAAGTCTCTTTTATTGTATGAAAGATGAATACAAAATCCAGCAGAGTCTCCGCAAGCCCAACAACTCGTCTATGATACAAAAATGAGAGCTCAAGACTTGTATAAATAAGAAAATGGGAGATGATCCCAATGGAGAAACCAAGTGATAAGTGTAGCTTGATGACAATCCCAAAGACCAAGTCAAGTTTCAAGTGGCAATGTGACTGTGAAGTGTGGAAATCAAACTGCTGTGAATACCCTCTGCTAGCCTGTGCGTACATCCTCACTGCTGCCATGTGTATAAATGCTGGTGGAATGGGGAGACAACTCCTTAGTTAACTGTTGTAAACTCCAATGCAATCCCCACAAAATACGATGTCAAGCTGCCTCTGCGTATGAACTTAGCAACATGTATCTCTTGACTGATTTTGTGGGGGGACAAACTCTGACACATGTCCCCCACTAACTGAAATAACACAGCCCCTTCCAAATCTGCTTGTAGTTTGAACTAGCTGTTACATAGAGGCTAAGGTAGGTACTGTGCGTACAAGTGTAAAGGATGTGAAGTTGTGTGGAGATATACTCCCAAAATAATAGCAATCAAATCTTCTATTACAAAATCTGAACCAATTTCCCTTGTTGTAGCGTTGATCTTTGACTGCCAACGTGTACCTAATCTGCCCATACGTGGAGTTGTCTCCTTGATTGGCAGCGTAAATATCTCTTCAAAAATCTGTTGTGTAATAGCATGTTGCTGCGTGGAACCTTCTTTTCCCTTTGTGTTGAATCGTTAGTGGCATGTGCATAAACCTGTTTTGATTGCCTCCTACGTAGACTATACGATTGAGGTGGGGTCCAATCCCCACCCACTTTATTAAAGTTTAAACTTCAGACTTATACTCCATCACATTTAATCCATAACATTTGAATTATATCAAGGTGAACTTTTGGCCATACATATGAACTCAACGTGGGCCCAATTTGAATTTGACTTGAGTTGTAATTGAGCTAGCGCCTTTTTGGTGGGCCCATGTAACTGCCACATCGCCTTTGACTCTCCACATAATTTCCATGTCAAAATTTGACTTATTTTGACTTTGGAAAAATTTATAAATTTTTCCAATTATTCATGTTTTTGAATTTTTTCTTCATTTTTGCTACTGCCATTTGAAAAAAGCAGCTTTTGAGGGACTACAAATCATTTTTTGACCCCCAAAGTGGGTCCTAGGACAACGTTGTGCCTCTAAGAATGAATTTCGAGTAGTCACATGCCCCATACATTTCCTAAGGCGACTTATTTATACCATTACATAGAAAATAATTAAAAATTCTTGTTTTGCGGGAAATTTTTAATTATTAAAAAATCCTAATTAGACCTATCCAAATTCCACGAATATTTTTGTGTGATCTAGTATGGTAATATACATCGTCTATAGACACTAAGATGTGTTAGGGGCTCAACCTTCAAACTGTCACCCTGGCTTTGGGGTAAAAAGTTAGTGAAAAAACCAAAAAAATTATCCGCCTTTGAAAAAGAAGGGATAATTAACCAGATAAAAAAAAACACTCCAAGGTGTTCTCATTTGCTAATCGAGTCCCAACATCCTAGGCCTGTTACAGACTCAAGAGCTCATTATTACTAGTATCAATTATTACAGTTCCCCACAGGGTGTGGAATATGGGTATAAGAAAATTGATGAAAAGATAGAAGTAGAGTTAAAAAACTCTGTTGACTGATGATATATGATGGTACAAGTGTCCTCTAGATCATCCTTGGGCATATAATCACCATATAATAATAATCATCAGGTGCCACTCCAGTGGTCAACATTTGGCTCCATATGGGGATGCATGTTAGATATGAAGTGATAGTGTGCAAGAACCTGGAATCTGCATCAACCGACAAAAGACATATATCAGCAGTGTCCATTCAAAATATCATCAAATGAAATAAAGTACAGAAACGAAGAAATGGAAATTTATTCTAAGAACATAAATGACAATTTATTCATGAAATAAAACTAATTAAATAAAAATGACACGATAAGGTTAGAAATATGATACAAAAAGATGCCCCATGGCATCATATATTTTCTTTGTAGAACAATTTGAGCAATTGGCCATTCAAAGGTAACTCGAGTGGTTCTCCATACAAAGTGCTCAAATGGTAGGAATTCTGTCCAGCTGCTTCCCTGATAATGTATGGTACAAGTGTCCTCTGGATCATCCTTGGGCATATAATCATTATATAATCATAATCATCAGGTGCCACTCCAGTGGTCAACATTTGGCTCCATATGGGGATGCATGCTAGATATGAAGTGATAGTGTGCAAGAACCTGGAATCTGCATCAACCAACAAAAGACATATATCAACAGTGTCCATTCAAAATATCATCAAATGAAATAAAGTACAAAAACGAAGAAATAGAAATTTATTCTAAGAACATAAATGACAATTTATTCATGAAATAAAACTAATTAAACAAAAACGACACGAGATAAGGTTAGAAATATGAGACAAAAAGATGCCCTATGGCATCAGATATTTTCTTTGTAGAACAGTTTGAGTAGTTGGCCGTTCACAGGTAACTCGAGTGGTTCTCCATCCAAAGTGCTCAAATGGTAGGAATTTTGTCTAGCTACTTCCCTGATAATGTATGTTCCAAGCCACAAACTATCAAACTTACCATGATTTCCTAGCTTTTCATTCCTGCGATCCAATAGCAAAACCATGTCATTGTTAGAAAACATTCTATTCCTAGATGATCTGTCAAAATTTCCTTTTACCTTAGATTGATTTTTACAACAATGCTTAAAGGCTCTTCTTCTGGTTTCATCCAATTCTACAAATTGGTCAATCCTGCATTGCACAACATCTTTATCAGATGTAAAACTTTGTAGTAATTGATAAGCTGGTAGCCTCAAATGCACAAGAAGGGTAACATCCAAGCCATAAACTAACTCAAAAGGACTCTTCCCAATAGAACTCTTCTTTGTTATCCTATCAGCCTACAAAGCATACTTAATTTTACTATCCCATGCCCGTTTGTTATCCCCTACTATCTTCTTGATTATGGTTATCAAATTCTTATTACTAGACTCTGCTAAGCCATTACCCTGAGGATAGTAGTTTGATGAATGGGATAAAACAATGCCATACTTAAAGCAAAACTATGAGAATTCAGCAGAGCTAAAAGCCTTGGCATTGTCGGTGGTAATCTTGGCAGGGACACCAAAACGAGTGATAATCTTATCTTCAAGAAAATCTATCACTACTTTGTCGGTGGCGTGTTTTGTAGGGATGGTTGCTACCCATTTAATAAAATAACCAGTGGTAGTTATAATCCATGAGTAGCCATTGCTCGAATTTTCATTAAATTTCCCTATAAAATCTAGCCCCCAATGTTGAAAGGGAGCCTCCACGACCACAGGCTAAAGAGGAAAAGAGGCTAACTTCTGCTTCCCAATGAATAGTTGACAAGCTTGGCAACCTCTAACATACTTGTGCACATCAACAAAAATAGAAGGCCAAAAATAACCAGCTCTCAAGATTTTGTGGGTAGTAGTCTTAGCAGCATAATGCCCTCCACAAAATCCTGAATGAAACTCGAATAGAAGCTTTTTGGCTTCAACTTCATCAACACACCTAAGCATTAACCCCTCCGAATTTCTCCAACCCAGACCATCCTACATAATGCATACATAGTTGCTCTAAGCCTTAATGCTCTTCTCTTATGGCCAACTAAATGGTTAGGAAATGACAAATTTTGCAAATAATAAATAATGTCTTTATACCATTCAAGTTGACCCTGTCTTTGAAGTTTTGATGAAGTTAATTCCAAATCATTCCTATCGCTTTCTCATTTCCTTCAGTCAAGATTTTGGCCAATCCCTAGCCTTTCACAAGCTTGGTAGGTCTAATATCCAAATCATACTCTTGAATCTTTGAGACCCACCTAACTCGAGTTCCTAACAATCCGCTTGGACTAAAATATCCTTTACAGCAAAGTGGGGAACAAATGCAATTATCCTAGAATACCCCACATAAACTCGAAACTGTTTAAGAGACTTGACTAAATCATAAGCTTGCTTCTCCATGGTGCTATACTTCAACTCAGACCCTTGAAGGGACCTACTCATAAAAGCAATAGGTTGCTCATGCCCTTCATTATTCTTTTGAAGCAACACCCTAGCAATAGTATCTTCGAATGTAAAAGAGAAAATCAAAAACTCCTTTGAATAATCAGGGCTTATTAGAACAGGTGCTTTGACAATAGAACCCTTTATTTCTCGAAAACCTTTTCTACCCTCATTTCCCCTAACAATCTTAAAATCTTTCTTTAAGAGGGTTTGCATGGGTTTGGCAATCTCAACGTAATTTGGAATGAACCTTCTAAGAAAATTAATCTTTCCTAAGAAGGATTGAAGGGTTTTAATATTATGAGGCAAATGAATCTTTTGAATAGCCTCAACTCTTTCAGAGTCAATCTTGATCCCATCCTTTGAAATGATGTGACCAAGCAACTTCCTTTCAATCACTCCAAAAATAGATTTAGCAGGATTTAAGGATATTCCATACTCTCTACACCTATCAAAAATTTGCCTTAGGTGGCCTATATGGGAAATTCCATTTTTAGAAAAAACGGTTAAATCATCTTGATAGATCTCAATAAATTTCCCAATTAGACCCTTAAATGTATAGTCCATATCCTTTGAAAAGTTTCTCCAACGTTCGTTAATCCAAAAGGCATCCTCAAATATTCAAAAGTACCCCATGGTGTGGTAAATGTTGTCTTATGTCTATCCTCCTTCTTCACCAAGACTTGGTTGTATCCTAAAAATCCATCTAACAAAGATATCATTCCAGATCCTGTTACCCTTTGCAATAATGTTTCCATATTGGGTAAAGGGTAATTATCTTTTTTACATGCTAAATTAAGATTTCGAAAGTCTACACATAGCTTGATTGATCCATTCTTCTTCCTCACAATAACCAAGTTTGAACACCGTGTGGAGTGCCTAGTGTGAGCAATAATACCAGCCTGAAGCATCTTTTGCAATTCCTTTTGCACCAAGGGGGCTAAATTAGGATTGATTTGCCTAAGTTTCTGCCTAAAGGGCTTGGCATTTTCATCCTTAAGAGAGATAGTATGTTCCATAACATCTTCCTTGTAACCTTTCAACTCATTATATGAAAAAGCCAAAACATCTCTATATTCATGAAGTAAATTTATCAAATTCTTCCTTTCTTGCTCATTGGTACCCTTGCCTATTTTAATAATCGTTGGGTCATGAAGGGTACCAATATTCACTTCAATGAATTCCCCTGGGTCAATTTTCTTATCATCTTTTCTCTTTGATGCATCATGTCTGTCAAACACTTGCTCCAAGGCTACACGTTCCCTAGGAGTGGGATTTGTCACCACATTACACTCCTCATAATCACATCCTTCCTCTTTGTAGCCAACCTTAAATTTAGAAAATTCCTCCATGTTATTTAAAAACGAACCACCTAGCTTTCATCATTAAAGATTTGCCAATGCTCTAGATTATTAGGAACTGATGGCCTAAAGACAATCTCCATCTTAATTTTATCATCCACCAAATTATCTCCAAGCTTGAATGTAGATGCAACAACAACCAGCTCATCAACTTGTTTATTTCCTTCCCTAGGAATTGCTTGAAGGTCTAATGCATCAAAATATTCCATATTATTCCAAACAACATTATGATACTTCTTTAATCTATCATTCTTGCATGCAAATTGATTCTTAGTTTGAAGAATGACTAGATCAAAATCCCCCTTGATACTAAGCAACTTTATCCCCAAGTCTTTTGCCAACTCAAGACCCAACAATAGAGCCTCATACTCTGTTACATTGTTGGTAGCATCGAATTCCAATCTATAGGCAAACTTGAATATGTGACCAAGAGGAGAGGTAAGGACAATTCCAACACCCTTACCATACCTAGAATGGGCACCATCAAAATTCATGTGCCAAACTCCATCTTTCTTACAATCCACCTCCTTCTCCAAAGGAGGAAAAGAGTTAGCTAGGATAGCATAGTTTCCCAAGTTATTAGATTCATACACAATTTCAGTATGAGGCTCCTTGGGATTTTCTATATGAAACTTTCTCTCCAATTCCCTATCCAATCTAATCATGATGCCCTCATTATTAGGGATGGTAACATAACTTAAATCCATTTGCAAACTACC